>OX463231.1:57481646-58790396 GCA_949820135.1 Sylvilagus floridanus
TCTGGTACCAGACAGGGATGCCCACTCTCACCATTGCTATTCAATATAGTGCTGGAAGACTTAGAGCTATTAGGCAAGAAAAAGAAATTAAAGGGATACAAATTGGGAAGGAAGAACTCAAACTATCCCTCTTTGCAGACGACATGATTCTTTATTTAGGGGACCCAAAGAACTCTACTAAGAGACTATTGGGACTCATAGAAGAGTTTGGCAAAGTAGCAGGATATAAAATCAATGCACAAAAATCAACAGCCTTTGTACACACAGGCAATGCCACGGCTGAGGAAGAACTGCTAAGATCAATCCCATTCACAATAGCTACAAAAACAATCAAATACCTTGGAATAAACTTAACCAAGGACAATAAAGATCTCTACAATGAAAATTACAAAACCTTAAAGAAAGAAATAGAAGAGGATACCAAAAAATGGAGAAATCTTCCATGCTCATGGATTGGAAGAATCAATATCATCAAAATGTCCATTCTGCCAATAGCAATTTACAGATTCAACGCAATCCCAATCAAGATACCGAGGACATTCTTCTCAGATCTGGAAAAAATGATGCTGAAATTCATATGGAGATACAGGAGACCTCGAATAGCAAGAGCAATCTTGTACAACAAAAACAAAGCCGGAGGCATCACAATACCAGATTTCAGGACATACTACAGGGCAGTAGTTATCAAAACAGCATGGTACTGGTACAGAAACAGATGGATAGACCAATGGAACAGAATAGAAACACCAGAAATCAATCTAAACATCTACAGCCAATTTATATTTGATCAAAGATCCAAAACCAATCCCTGGAGTAAGGTCAGTCTGTTTAATAAATGGTGCTGGAAAAACTGGATTTCCACGTGCAGAATCATGAAGCAAGATCCCTACCTTTCACCTTACACAAAAATTCATTCAACATGGATTAAAAATTTAAACCTATGACCCAACACCATCAAATTATTAGAGAGCATAGGAGAAACCCTGCAAGACATAGGTACTGGCAAAGACTTCTTGGAAAATACCCCAGAAGCACAGGCAGTCAAAGCCAAAATTAACTACTGGGATTGCATCAAATTGAAAAGTTTCTGTACTGCAAAAGAAACAGTCAGGAAAGTGAATAGGAAATGAACAGAATGGGAAAATATATTTGCAAACTATGCAACAGATAAAGGGTTGATAACCAGAATCTACAAAGAAATCAAGAAACTCCACAACATCAAAACAAACAACCCACTTAAGAGATGGGCCAAGGACCTCAATAGACATTTTTCCAAAGAGGAAATCCAAATGGCCAACAGACACATGAAAAAATGTTCAAGATCACTAGCAATAAGGGAAATGCAAATCAAAACCACAATGAGGTTTCACCTCACCCTGGTTAAATGGCTCACATTCAGAAATCTACCAACAATAGATGCTGGAGAGGATGTGGGGAAAAAGGGACACTAACCCACTGTTGGTGGGAATGCAAACTGGTGAAGCCACTATGGAAGTCAGTCTGGAGATTCCTCAGAAACCTGAATATAACCCTACCATTCAACCCAGCCATCCCACTCCTTGGAATTTACCCAAAGGAAATTAAATTGGCAAACAAAAAAGCCGTGTGCACAGTAATGTTTATTGCAGCTCAATTCACAATAGCTAAGACTTGGAACCAACCCAAATGCCCATCAACAGTAGACTGGATTAGGAAATTATGGGACATGTACTCTACAGAATACTATACATCAGTCAAAAACAATGAAATCCGGTCATTTTAAACAAAATGGAGGAATCTGGAAAACATCATGCTGAGTGAATTAAGCCAGTCCCAAAGAGACAAATATCATTTGTTTCCCTTGATTGGCGATGACTAACTGAGCACCAAAGTGGAAACCTGTTGAAGTGAAATGGACACTATGAGAAACAGTGACTTGATCAGCTCTTGTGCTCACTGTTGTTGTACAATGTAATACTTTATCCATTGTAGTATTTTTTTTTTATCCTAGTACTAGTGGTTGAACTCTGTAATTAAAACACAATTATACTTAGGTGTTTAAATTTTAAATGAAAAGTGATCCCTGTGAAATATAAGAGTGGGAATAAGAGAGGGAGGAGATGTACAATTTGGGACATGCTCAATCGGAACTGCCCCAAATGATGGAGTTAGAATTGTGCCAGGGGATTCCAATACAATCCCATCAAGGTGGCATGTACCAAGGCCATCTCATTAGTCCAAGTGATCAATTTCAGCTCACAATTGATCACACTGATAGGTCTAAGAGTCAAAGGGATCACACAAACAAGACTAGTGTCTGCTAATACTAACTGATAGAATCAAAAAGGGAGAGAATGGTCCAACATGGGAAGTGGGAGACACAGCAGACTCATAGAATGGCAGATGTCCTAAATAGCACTCTGGCCTCAGAATCAGCCCTTAAGGCATTCGGATCTGGCTCAAGAGCCCAAGAGAGTATTTTAGGCATGGAAAGCTAAGACACTCTGAAAAACAAAAAAAAAAGAAGACCTAAATGAAAGATCTCTGCAAGTGATATCCCAGTGGAAAGAATGGGGCCATCAAAGAAGGAGGTACCTTTCTCTGAAGGGAGGAGAGAACTTCCACTTTGACTATGACCCTGTCGGAATAAGATCGAAGTCGGCGAACCCTAAAGGCTTCCATAGCCTCGGCAACTCATGACTAGAGCCTAGGGAGATTACTGACACCATAAACAAGAGTGTCAAATTGTTAAATCAACATCAGGAGTCACTGTGTACTTACGTCTCATGAGGGATCTGTCCTTAATGTGTTATCCAATGTGAAATAATGCTATAACTAGTACTGAAACAGTATTTTTACACTTTGTGTTTCTGTGTGGGTACAAACTGATGAAATCTTTACATAGTATATACTGAATCGATCTTCTGTATATAAAGATAATTGCAAATGATTAAAAAATCTTGGTGTTAAATTGGAAATTGCATAGATAATTAATCAATTCTTTAAAAAAAAATCATGTAGGATCTCTGTCCTTAATGTGCTGTACATTGTGAATTAATACTATAACTAGTACTCCAACAGTATTTTCACTTTGTGTCTCTATGTGAGGGCAAACTGTTGAAATCTTTACGTAATATGTACTAAACTGATCTTCTGTGTATAAAGAGAATTGAAAATGAATCTTGATGTGAATGCAAGGGGAGAGGGAGCGGGAAAGGGGAGGGTAGCGGGAGGGAGGGAAGTTGTGTGGAGGGGGAGCCATTGTAATCCATAAGCTGTACTTTGGAAATTTATATTCTTTAAATAAAAGCTTTATGTAAAATAAATAAATATGCGGGGGGAGAGGGAAAATATGGGGGGAAACCCATTGTAATCCATAAGTCATACCTTGGAAATTTATATCCTAAATAAAAAAAAAAATAAATCTTAAAAAAAAAAAAAAAAAAAAAAAAAAAAAAAAAAAAAAAAAAAGAAATGCACAATCATAAAAAAAAAAAATAAATAAATAAATAAATAAATAAATAAATAAATAAATAAAGATCGAAGTCAGCAAACCCTAACGGCTTCCATAGCCTCGGCAACTCATGACTAGAGACTAGGGAGATTACTGATGCCATAAACAAGAGTGTCAAATTGTTAAATCAACATCAGGAGTCACTGCGTACTTACGTCTCATGAGGGATCTGTCCTTAATGTGTTGTCCAATGTGAAGTAATGCTATAACTAGTACCGAAACAGTATTTTACAGTATGTGTTTCTGTGTGGGTGCAAACTGATGAAATCTTTACACAGTATATACTGAATCGATCTTCTGTTTATAAAGACAATTGAAAAAGAAAAAAAAACTTGGTTTTAAATTGGAAATTGCATAGAAATTTAATCAATTTTTTAAAAAATATCATGTAGGATCTCTGTCCTTACTTATATGCTGAACATTGTGATTTAATGCTATAACTAGTACTCCAACAGTATTTTTCACTTTGTGTTGCTATGTGAGGGCAAACTGTTGAGATCTTTACTTAATATATACTAAACTGATCTTCTGTGTATAAAGAGAATTGAAAATGAATCTTGATGTGAATGCAAGGGGAGAGGGAGCGGGAAAGGGGAGGGTTGCGGGTGGGAGGGAAGTTATGGGGGGGGAAGCCATTGTAATCCATAAGCTGTACTTTGGAAATTTATATTCATTAAATAAAAGTTTTAAAAAAAAAAGAAAAAAAATCATTTCAGTACATTTCTTTAGTTCCATCAACAAGGTGTGCAATACTCAAACAATGTATAATTCTCATTCACTATGTAATTTTATGTAAATGAATGCATGTAGTATGTATATGTAGTATTTATTATTTTGAGAATTGCAACATCTGCTTAAAACTATCTTTGCAAGATTCATACATATTTTGGATATAGTTTATTCATTTTCTTGGCTGGACAAGTTTATTGTGTGATTAAATCATTCTATTAGCTTACATTTGACTGTGTCTAGTATTTGACTACTGTGAACAACTGTGTTATGAACATCCTTATCTGTATATCCTGAAGAAGCACATCCCATGAGTATCTCAAAAATATATTTAGGAATGAACTTGCTAGGTCCTAGTGTAGGCCTACTTTCATCTTCACTAGATAATATCAAAGCTTCCTAAACTGGTAAACTTATTTATTTACTTATTTATCAATTTATCTTGCTTTCCAGATCTCCCATCTGGGTTTATTTTCCTTCAGTGTGAATGGTATGCATCCAGATAATGCTGAAATAACAGATGATATCAAAACCTTACTGGCTTACAAAAACAAAGATTCATTTTTTATTACATTTAAGTCCAGGGTGGATCAACTATAACTCTGCCTTGGTGAGAAAACCAGTTTTAAAACTGCTCATAAGTGTCACATGGAATTTCTGTTCACACTGTGTTGACTTACAAAGAGGTACAATCAATGTGATGTCATTGGGCATGTGATCCAAAATAGGAGACAGAAAAGCTGAAATTAATAAGATCTATTCAGGGCCGGCACCGTGGCTCAACAGGCTAATCCTCTGCCTTGCGGCGCCGGCACACCGGGTTCTAGTCCCGGTCGGGGCACCGGATTCTGTCCCGGTTGCCCCTCTTCCAGGCCAGCCCTCTGCTGTGGCCCAGGAGTGCAGTGGAGGATGGCCCAGGTGCTTGGGCCCTGCACCCCATGAGGAGACCAGGAAAAGCACCTGGCTCCTTGCTCCTGCCATCGGACGAGCGCGGTGCGCTGGCCGCAGCGCGCCGACCGTGGCGGCCATTGGAGGGTGAACCAACGGCAAAGGAAGACCTTTCTCTCTCTCTCTCTCTCTCTCACTGTCCATTCTGCCTGTAAAAAAAAAAAAAATAAGATCTATTCTGCTATGCTTCGGTATTTCCATTAGATAGTGGCTGTTGAAAAACTCAGTATTTTCCTGGAAAAAATATTTTATTGACACTCTTAAAATATATCGTCTGAGGGGTTACAAGTTTGTAAGTATTTTTCCTTTCAGTATAGTGATGATACATCATTTTCTTCTGACCCCATCATTATTACTAAGAAGTTAGCTGTGAGTCTATTATTACTTAAAGATAACTCTGTTACCTTTGGCTTCTTTTAAATTGTAACCAGTATTTGATGCATTGCAGTTTCAGTATGAAATATCCAGGGTTTTTTTTTTTTTTCCTATGTATCATAATTGGTGTTGTTTGGACATCTTGAATTCACAAATTGGTATTGATTCTCTGCTCAGGAAAATTTGCAGCCAATATTTCTTCTGACCCATTCTTCTCTTTTCATTTGGAATTCCTATTATACATAATTAAAACTCATTGATTACAGTTTCTTTATCTGTTCTTCACTTTTAAAGTCTCTCTTTGCATCTTCATGCTACATTCTGCCATTACTCTGACATTCTGGATAATTATTTAGCTTATTCACTGAAATTTTGCTTTCAATTTTTTTTGGGGGGGGGGTTCAACCAAGTTTAACAACCATTTATTGAGTAGCTACTAAGTATAAAATTCTGAGTAGAACAGAGCATACAAAATCACAAATTTATAGATCCTGCCCTCCTGGATTTTGTAATCTATGAAGTGGGACATAGCATGTACAAATAACCCCTGGGCAGGATCTGCACACTGAGAATAAGGCAGAGGAATGATGATTAAGTTTGGCAGAGGTGATGTGGAAGACTTATCAGTAGAAGATAAGAGTATGAGTTAGATTTTAAAGGAGAATGGAACTTCAGTACACAAAACATAAGGGAAGAAAAAAACCAGGAAGTTAGATGGGGTCAAAATTTGGATGGCGTTGAACATTTTCACAGATAGCATGGAGAACTATGTGGTTGCTTTCAATTTTTTAATTTCTCACTTGTAAAATTTTTTATCCTTAAAATCTGTTAGAATATTTTTAGAGTACATATTTTTATTTCTTTAAGTGTCTTTTTTTTAAAAGATTTTATTTATCTGAGAGGTAGAGTTACAAAGAGAAGGAGAGGCAGAGAGAGAGAAGTCTTCCATTTGCTTGTTCACTCCCCAGATCTGAAGCCAGGAGCCAGAAGCTTCTTCTGGGTCTCCACATGGGTGCAGGGGACCAAGCACTTGGGCCATCTTCCACTGCTTTCCCAGGCCACAGCAGAGAGCTGGATCATAAGAGAAGCAGCCAGGATTGGAACTGGCACCCATATGGGATTCCAACACCACAGGCTGGCTTAGCCCACCATGCCACAGCGCCGGCCCCTAAGCATTTATTTCTTTAAGCTTTTGTCAGCACGGTTGCTTTATAACATATAACTGAAATATATGAAGTATTTGCAGATGTGTTTCTGTTTTTATGCTTCGTCAACTGGTTCTTGCTCTTAGTGCCTTTTGCCCTTTTGTGATGGGCTGTTAACATCAGTGAGTGCTACCAAGTCATTTTCCTTAGGAAAATGTTCATAGGTATGCTTTGAGGATAGAAGATAACTTTCCACTGAAAATATTTTAATTCACTTCTGCCAGCTGTGTAAGAATACTCCTAGCCCAGAAGCAATGAAACAGAAATGAGAATATTGGAGGCCAGCAATTTAGGTGTATTTGGGTTTTTAAACACAAGAACCAGATCGTGGTTAGAACTTCAAGAGTTCCTCCTCTGTGTTGTTCAGCAACAGCATGAATATTATTGCAGACTCATGGTACTGGGAGAATTAGGACAGACTACTACTAATTCTCCACTACCCTTTGGGGTTCCCAACTCTGAAGAAACTGCGGTCAGAATCTCCACCTAGTCTGGGCCCCTGGTTTCTTTATTTTCCATCACACTCCACTTTCACTCAAGTTTAACTCTGGGGAGTATTGTTAGGGAAAAATAGATTCCACAATCCATCTTATCTATGACTCCAGTTTTTATATTTAACTTGGAAGATCTTGACTATTTTTAGAAACTTGGTGCTCATAGAAAAGTGGTGGGTTTTTTTTTTTTTTTTCTATTTTATATAGCATTCTTGGTTGTTTTACCCAAATTCAAAAGTTGATGCAAATAACTTCTCACAGATCTTTCCTCCTAGAGTGAACACCAAACAAAGCCTCAGGTGATTCCATGCCAGGTTTCCCCTGTGTAGCTCCTGTCCAGTCCACGGGCCGTGCTCCACGTCCTTTTCTCTGACTCTAGAAGTGCAAGGTGATCTGCACGTATCAACCCTCTCTTAGCTTCGTCAACCCTTCCAGCAACTTCAGGTTTCTTAGGCAGGAGTAAGCCTTCAATATAATGTCTGCTTTAATTTTCCTCACATGTGAATCAGACGCGTGCCCTCTGTGGTTTCCAACTGCAGAAAATACATTTAGAAAGAGAGAAGGAGAGACAGAGAAGAATGTCTTCCACCAGCTGGACTACTCCTTAAATGACCTCAAGGACCAGAGCAGGGCCATTCTAAAGCCAGGAGCTTTCTCCTACATGGGTCTCCTACGTGGGTGCAGTAGCCCAAGCACTTGGGCCATCTTCCACTGCTTTCTCAGGCCACAGCAGGGAGCTGGATGGGAAATGGAACACTGGATGCCAGCACAGCATAGCCTACTACACCACAGCACCGGCCTCCAAAAATACATTGAAAGGTTACAGCATCTCCCCGAAACCCTCCCCCAGCAGCACTGAGGGGAGAGGACAGACATTCAAGATCCTAGGATGGAGACTCACCTGAGTGCCATCCATCACTGAAAAGAAATCGTTTGGTAACTCATCCTCCCAAGTCTCCACAGACCCTTTGGCCTTGATCTTGCTGAAGTGTCCAAGAACAGCTTGTCATTCTACAAATTTCACATGTTAAATGAACTTCCCTGCTCTTTTTTTTTGCGGGGCATGAGCACGGCCATGGCGCAGCCAGGCCAGGCACGGCCCGGCCGGGGGGCTCCGCACGAGCAGCTGCCCCCGGGTGCCCCCGCCTGAGCTGCGCAGAACAGAGCCGCGTGGAACGGAGCTGCGTGGAGCTGAGCCCATGAACTAACCCAAGCCAGGGCCCGCGGAGCCAGCTGGTGGGTGTCCTGGGGATGGCAGAGCAGGGAGAGACCCGGCGTGTGCCCACGTGGTCCCAGCCACCACCATGGCGGACCAGGTGGCTCCAAGGAGGGGCAAAGAAGATGGCGCCCAGAGGAAGTAAGATGGGCGGAATTCAAAAGCTAATTGGCTACCCGGTGTGCCAGCGCGGCAAGGCGGAGGATTAGCCTGTTGAGCCACGGCGCCGGCCGAACTTCCCTGCTCTTAATTGGTATCCTCCCATCCATAGTTTATCAACTTGGTTTTCAAAAAAATGGGACATTCTGTATACTTTGATATCACTTATCAAATAATGAAAAGTTGTTTTTATTATAACCCCAAATTTAGCCATAGTGTGATGTTTATGGTGAAGATTGGTGTCTACTTACGCTGTTTACTTAATGATAATCATTTGAAAAGATACAATTGCCACTACATGATACAGTAAACTAATGTGTTTGGGGAAGCTTATAATTGCTTTATATTTGCTAATTTACAAAAACATCTATGGAGCCTGCACTGAGGCACAACGGGTTAAGTATTGTGGCACAGTGGTTTAAGCAAGTGTTTGCAATGCTGGCATTACATATTGGAGTGCCAACTCCAGTCTCAGCTGTTGTTACTCCAATCCAGCTTCCTACTAATGAGCCTGGGAGGGCAGTAGAAGGTGGACCAAGTACGTGGGCCCCTGCAACTCACATGCAATACCCAGATGCAGTTCTGGGCTCCTGGCTTCAGTCTGGACCAGCCTTGGCCATTGCAGCCATTGGGAGAGTGAACCTGCAGATGCAAAATCTCTTTCTCTCCCTTTGTCTCTCAGTCTCTCTATAACACTTCCTCTAAAATAAGTAAATCTTTGAAAAACTTCTAGAGACAGAAACAAAGGCAGTAAATATGTGTCTCAAAAAAGAAATCAAGGAGGGAGGGCAGCTGCAAAGAATTCTAAAAGATTGGGATATATTTCAACAATACTTAAATCTTCCTTTGCAAGCAGAAAAAAATAAAAAACCTCCTTCACCAAAAACATCCAGTTACATCTCCACTCACTTCCTATTAGAATTACCAACACCAACTAGTAAAAGTCTTATGTCTTCAAAAAGCTATGTGGCTCTTACTTGAAGAAAAGCCCGAATATGTTGACCTCTGTTCAGAAGCAGTGGTATTACAAGCCAGGAGATCTTTGCCAGACCTTGCTAGATTCCCACTGGGAGTCTCAGTGGAAACAATAATCTGTTGACATTATATAGAGCACCATACAATGCCCTCAGAAGCCCTAATCCTCATAAATCAAAAGTTCTACTTGAATACAACTGATCTATCTTAGGGAAGGCAAACTTACTCAGAATCAGATTTGTCACAGCACATTCCTTTAATCCTTAGCAGTATGAGCTCTGTAAACACAGTATTTGAAGTGATATAACACATTATTTTATATAAAAGCCTTTGGAGTCCTGAATTCCTGAATGTTTTCCACTGAAACAGCCAAGTTACTTAAGCTGCTTTTTTTTTTTAAGGCAGGAGAGAAGTAAAAGTCCTATGGGCTAGTGAGCAAAGAAATATTTGAATATTGAAGGGAGTTAATGAGACAGAGAAAGAGCCGTTTCATTTGGAAAGCCCTACAAAGCAAAGGTTTGTGCAAAAACCATAGTGATATGAATTGAAGACAGGGACGCTGGCCATCTATGTGATATTTACACCCCAGAACCTTGTGCTCAGTAACAGTTCCATGCTTGCAACACTGCCAATTTGCTTGCAAATATAATCCTCATGAATGTTATGTTTTCCTTTACACTGACCAAGCATCCACTGCTTTAGAAATATCACAAAGGACTTTATGTTCTGCTGTAAATCAATCTACATAAAACCTCTCAGAATTAGCCAAGTGATTTTTTGTTTGTTTTGGTTTTAAATTTTTCCTTTTGTGGTCCAAGCACTTGATGAACAGTTGTGAAAAAAGACTTTGGACAGTAAATAAGAGGATAACAGAAGCCTTCAATGAGATATGCTAACTTTGGAGAAGAGGATAATTAGGAATTAGCCAATATTAAAGACCAGGTATACCAATGAAAAGCTAGAGAACTACATGTAATCAAGATAGAGAAGCACTGAAGAGAGTGAAGATATCACAAACATAGCTATTGAAGTGATTTATGGAGATCAATTTAAATAAACAAAAACAGGCAAACTGCATATAATACTCTGCAAGTCAAGAGATCAAAAACATCATCTGCTTCATGAGGCCATCTACAACCTGCCCCTCCACTCACAACCAAATGGAGCTGTTATGGTGTCCTTGGATGGTACTCATATTATTGTCTTATTTTTGTCTTTTGTAAAAAAAAAAATGAAGATTAAGTGAAATAACTCCTAAAATCCCCTAGTACATGAATGAAACATAGTGGGCACTCAATAAAAAATTACTAATTGTACTTTAATTTTTTAACATTGTAAACTCTTTGAATAATTTATCCTAGCTAATCAAGACTGATGACTACAGTTAATTGCAACTAACTTACCTGTGCCCACATATCTGGCAAGTAGTAAAACTAGGACTTTTAACACAAGTAGTCTGGCTCAAGCTGAGTGCTAATAATATGGAAACACAGAGACATCATGTGCTTATATCTGTTGTGCTTAGTTGTAAAGAGCACAGAGTCAACTGTACGTCAAATTAATCTCATTAACATTTCAATTTCTATTCACAGTTTAAATCAGGAATTCCTGTGAGAACTAACTTCAACTATCTAGGAGGCAAGATGGCTCACCTCCTTCAACTCCACCCCAGGACTCGATGATCTGGTAACTCTGGATTCTCCTGTTCAACTTTGTTTTCCTGACTGTTCTTTTCAGATGGACTTCAATGTTGGCTTCATTCCAGAATCTAGTGCAACCTTTCAAACTCTGCTGGTACTAGTTCTGGCCCATTCTGCCTCTAATCCAGGTCTCTGGGAATCCACTTCAGGCCCTTATTTTGGGATCCATCATTCTTTGAAGGAAAACATGAATCTATCTTTCTTTGAAGGTACATACGAATATTTATGGTGAGTCCAATATCGCATTGGATCTGAAGGATCCTGGGCAAATCTCTAAATTTTTGAGCCTCAATTTTCTCATCAGATATGTGTGAAAAATATTGGGACTTATCTTAGTAAGTCTCTGTGAGAATGAATAAAATATAATATTCAAAACACTTCCAAAGGTGTTTGGATTATAGCAAAACATGCAAAGGTGAGTTGGATAGATGAAGGATGAGCACAGGATAATTCAGTCCTTGATTATTTTCTACCTGAATGTCCTCTGAATTCATTTCACCTTCATTCTTGAAGATCAGCTCAATCATCATCTTTTCAAGGAAGTCTTCCTTTGTTATGCTCTCCCAACAATCTAGACACTTTTTATCTTAGTCCTCACCACAATGTGTTTCATGCGTTTCTCTGTCCACATCAAAAGAATGGACAGAGAGAGGCTGGTATGTCCACTGGTATATGCAAGTGTTTGTGGTGATTACCATTCCCTACAGTTCCCTCAATGCCAATACAGACACCAGCTTTCTCTGGGCCTAACTAAACTGACTACAGTTTAGGCCAGGAGCACTGAATGAGAACATGACAACTGGCTAAATAATGAGGATGAAGGAAACACAGGGAGATGAGCAAGGATGTGGTGTAATCAGCTTATTCTCAGCTCCCAATCAGAAGCAAGGCATCAGGCACCTGTTCCTCACCATTGATTCAGTCTCCTCAACACATCTACCTTTCACATGGGGAAGTAAAGAATGAAGAAAGGGTGTCCTACTGAAAAGAATTAAACAGGAATATTTCATAAGAAACATAGTACAACTAAAAGTAGAATGGGAATTGTTATGGGTTAAATTAAGGAAAGCTTCCAAAAGGAAATTAAAACCTAGCCTCTAGTACATTTGAATGCAACCTTAACTAACTCTGTAGATGATCTACAGAACTTTAAGTTATGGTGGCCCCATTCCAACATGACTGGTGTTATACCAGCAGGGAGGCGGATGGAAGTGAAGCAGCCCAGGCTAGAACCATACAGAATGCCAGTGTTACAGCAGCAGCTCAACCCACTATACCAAATTGCCAGCCCCCTATGTGGCATCTCGACCCCTATGTCAAATGCCTGCCCCAATCCTTGGGCTTTTAAACTAAGAACTATGAGATAATCAATTTCTGTTGACTACGATACCCAGTTGTATTACTTGCTAGAGCAGTCCTAGCATCTAATATATATTTGTTTAGGAAACCATAAGGAAATTTCAATCAAAGAATAGTAAAGAAAATAAGTAAATGTCACCATTTTGAACTTAATTCAAATCCACTACCAATAATATCTTTACATGTTCAAAATATTGAAACAGAGAAAAGGATGTTACCCAACCCAGTCCAACAAGTCCATCTACCAGCTTATTTACATCTGGAATAGCAAGCACTCTGCAGGCCCAGCCATTACTATTTTCTTTCCAAACATTCATGAACCAATCTTGCTCATCTGTTTCTATTCTTCCAACCAAACTTTAAGATCATTCTGCTAAATTCTACACTATCATATATATAAATTCTTTCACATACACTTTTAATTGACAATGAATATAAGGTTCAAATATTTCTGAACAATGATATTCTTAAGTATTCTGCAAAATCTTTTAATGTGAATCTCATCACTTTTAGTACATTTTTCATTAGATTTTTGTCAGTGGCCAGTATGAAAATACAGATTTCCGCATTTGTGTAATTTTCAATTGCCAGCTCTGGAGAACATGGCTTGGGTATAAACACCAACTTTTCTTTGTGTTTCAAGGGGGATTCAAGGAAAGTCACTCAACCTCATTAAGGCTCTGTACAATGAGGATAACAGAGGCTGGCGCAGTGATATAGTGGGCTAAGTCTCTGTCTGCGGCACTGCCATCCATATGGACACCAGTTCAAGTCCTGGCTGCTCCTCTTCCATCCAACTCTCCACGATTGCCTGGGAAAACAGCAGAAGATGGCCCAAGTCCTTGGGCACCTGCACCGGTGTGGGAAGACCCGGAAGAATCTCCTGGCTCCTGGGTTCAGATCAGCCCAGCTCCAGTTGTTTCTACCATTTGGGCAGTAAACCAGCAGATACAAGATCTTTCTCTCTGTCTCCCCTCTCCCTGTCAGTAACCTTTCAAATACAAAATAATGAAGAAATAAATCTTTTTTTAAAATGAGAATAATATAAGGAAATTTCCAAAAGTCCATGGCAAAATAAAATTAATGTTTATTTTGGTATAAAAACATTTTGAAATCCATAAGTAGTTTTTTTTTAATTATATACTTATTTTCCATAAACTTTGAAGACCTCTTATTTCAGTACTTAATATATAAGCATGTCAGAATTAAGTGAGACAAGTGGCTATAAATTAGTTAGCACATGTCCTGTACATAGAAACACCTTGGTGAGCATTAACTACCATTGTTGATATTAGTATAAAGTAGGTCCTCATTTCCTAATGAGAAACTGGAAAAACAAAAACTATTATGAGAGCTTGTTTTTTCAAAATACAAATATTCCCAAGCCAACATCACATAAAAATAAAATAAACAGCTAAAATGCATTCCCTTGTTTTCACATTTTTCTGTAGTATAACTCACTTATAAATCAAGTAAGGCTTTAAAACACAGTGTTAGGCATAGAACAAAAGAAGAAATTCGCTGAGGAGGGCCTTTCTAAAATATTTTATTTTAAAATTGCCTAAATATTCTCAAGAGATTAAAGTGCATCTATCTTAACTGTCTATGAAATATTACAATTCAAGAAAGAAAAGATTCAACTCTATTAATGGTCTTTTTTTATAATTAAAATTCACGTTTTTCAAATAAAGAAGTAAAGCGTTCTGAGTAAGAATAAAGAACAAAATTGAAGAGAATATTTCTCAGCATGAAAAGTGTTTTAGTATTCATAGCTTCCTTAATTAAGACAACTTTTTTCTCAAATCTCAATTGCATACACTATACACTGAAATCAAATATACGCTTTAACAACATTTGCAGCCTATTATTTGGTTCTAATAGTTTAAACATCTTTCCCCTAAATTACAAGTTGCAGGGTGCTGTTTATTTAAGTTGCTTATAAAGATAGGGTAGTACCTTGAAAGGTATTGGTTTCTGCTGATCTCCCTGCAAAGTCCTCACTGCTCTCCCGAGTTCTGAGAATATACACTACTTGTCAAATGGAAGTGTTTAACAAGCGCATAGCTGCTAATGTGCATACAAACCCTCAGTTTACACTGAGAATTTTTTACTTGCCAGTATGAGAAGTCTGATTTTGCTTATACCTTCATGGTAAACAAATGTATGTGTAGCCAACGATGAATCTCCTCTGAGCAAAATAATTGTTCTTACTGGTAATGGTTGATAACAATGCCTAGTTTTAAATATTACCATAGAAAATTTCACAAAAACAAGGGAATAATTTCCATACAAATAAACTGAACACTTATAAAATACCTTCTGCTTCTGTGTTCTGTAAGTGAATTTTCACAACAGAAATAATTCATTTTATATCAAGAAGACACATTTGCCCAATGAGAAGGAAGAATTTAACACAGGTATCCTTCTGTATTCACCCAACAAGTCATTTTCTGTTTCAGGAGGCATGATACCCACCAGTCAACTGGGATAAAATGAATATAATGAATTTTAAGATCCCCATTTATTAGATTAAGAAACTGAGGTCCAGAGAGATTTTTGCCTAAGATTAAATAGTGAGTTAGTGGCAGAGTGGGAAATTAAAACTGAAATCATTGCACTTCATTTTCTCCCTTGATAAACTATTCATCTACACTTTAAAATAGACTACAGACAATTGAGATACAGAGGCAATAAAGAACCTAGAAATCTGCCAGTCATTCAACATTGAAAGTCTGCTGTAATTTTTTTTTCTATAAAGTCACAAGAATGACTACATTTTTAATAAAGAAGAAACAATTTTAATTATGTTTGTGCAAGAGTCACCTAAAATCTAGTGAAAAGAAGTTATTTTTGCAATTGATATGTCTCATCAATGACAAATTCGGTTTAATTTGATCTTTCTGCATACATATTTTAGCATTTGCCAAGAACTACAGAGTTTTTCAACATTGAAAAACTGTTTCTTGGTGGTGAGAAATTTAACTCACAACATTGGTGGTTATGTTCTTATGTGAATAACACAATAAATAAATAGTTTTTATCTCCTAAGCATTTATAAGCAGCTCAAGAGGAGGTTCATAATTATTAAATTTTAAAATATCAAGTTTCAGATCATATTATTCCAAGAAGTATAAAATGGCCCATTTGAAAGATGAAATGGTATTTTTCTGTGTAAGAAATAGATATTCCTAGGACAAGTGCTCTGGCATAGTGAGCAAAGCCACCGCCTGCAGCAAGGGCATCCAATATGGGCACCAGTTTGAATCCTGGGTGCTCTACTTCTGATCCAGCTCCCCGCTGGTGGCCTGAGAATGTAGCAGACAATGGCCCAATGGCCCAAATGCTTGGGTCCCTGCACACACTTTGGGGGCCAGGCTGGGCCGGGGGTGGAGGGCAGCACGAGATCCTGGCCCCTGACAACGGACTCACCCAACTCCGGCCATTGCAGCCATTTGGGGCATGAACCAGCAGATGGAAGAATGTTCTCTCTTCTCTCTCTCTGTATCTCTGCCTTTCAAATAAATAAAATAAATCTTTTAAAAAATTAGATATTCTCCAAACAAAAACTCAATTTTATGATCTAATATTTAGGAAATTCTCCTAAGCCACTCTGAAAATTTTTCTAACACTGATTTTCAGGTAATACTTAGGATTTTAATTTTGCTGTGAATTTGGAAACATCTCAGGCTTTTCTAGGAAAACAGTTTTTATGAACTTGAAACATGCAATATTCTGTTTGCACCACCAGGAACCAAAAAAAAAAAAAAAAAAAGATCTACTTGTATTTATTATCTATATTGGGGTTTTATATAAAATTTATTTTTAATTGGGTTCTACTAATATAAAATAATGGTGTCAAATTTTCAGAAAGACAAATGCAAACTAGAAGTAATTTGGAATAAAACACTGTATTTCAGCAATTCACTTAGCTAATACATAATATTATCATCTACCTTATGTCAGGCACTATTGAAAATATTAACATTGTACATGATCAACATGATAAAACTCTTACCTTCATGAAACTTTCAACTGAGTAAGTAGACACTGATATATAAATGAGAAATTACATAAGACAAAGGTGCATAATAAATGCTATCAGAAAAAAATAAAGGACAATTGGATAAGGTCTAGCAACCACCCCTCCTCCCCAACAGAGTAGCACTGGAACATATTCCTGAAATAGGATTCTAGTGAAAAGCATTTCAAAGTGAAGGAACACCAAAGTGAAGCAGCTAAGAGGGACATGAGAAAGCGTATTCAAATAAACATGAAAGGATCCTACAGAGAGGACAGAGCACAAAGAGAAAGGTGGAGTCAGGTGAGAAAGGAAACTGGGAGCAGACCATGGAGTACCTTATAGGCTAAAGTAAGAACTCCTAACTGTAATGGGAAAAACTCAAGGAAGACACCAGGGTATGGTAATTTATGATTTCAAAAGCTACCCTTCCTTAGTGTTTGGACAACAGAACGGGCAAGAGAAGTTGCGAAAATATAAGTGCACAGTGTAATCTGGAGGCAGTTTCAATGATACAGCTAGAAAGTGGTCACTCAATGATTCAGTATAGCCGTGGAAAAGGGAAGAATTAGTAAAACATAGTAAAAACAGGAGATATTTTGACAGTAGAAGCCTAAAGGACTTGCTGCCAGGTTGCACAAAGAGCAAGGAGAACACAGAAATCAGGACTGACTCTGCAGCTTTAACTGAGCATTCTGATATATGGAGTTGCCATGCACGAAATGAAGAAGTTGGAAGAAAGAATAGACTGCTTGGGAGAAATAAGAGTTTTGCCCTTGGGATGTTTGCAGCTGTATTCAACATCAGGGATGTCGAATACGAAGCTTGAGTCCACAGAGCTTAGAAGAGATGACATCAACACAGGTGAAGTGAAGCTGTTAATACTCAAAGTCTGACTCAAGTGGGCTCAAAGGACAATGAGAGCAAAGCAGGAAATAAAGAATGCAGACTTGGGTAGCCATCTGGCATAGTGACTAAGATGCTGCTTAGGACACCTGCATCCCCTATCGGAGTGCTGGGTTCAAGTCTCAGATCCACTCCTGATTCCAGATTCCTGCTAATAAGCACTCTGAGAGGAAGGAGGTGATGGCTCAAATAATTGGGTTTCTGTCACCTGTATGGGAGACCCAGCTGGAGTTCTGGGCTCAAGGCTTTAGCCTGATCCAGCCCCGGTTGTTAGAGGCATTTAGAGGGTGAAGCAGTAGATAGGGGTGCTCTCGCACTCTCTATCGTCTACCTTTCAAATAAACAAAAAATAAAAATAATGAGGACTCTGAAAAATGTTGCTGTAAGTATAACACAGCCAGAAGAGGAATCAAGATCTGGAAATTTTGTTTAAGAGAGGGTGCATTGAAACCTATTTGTTTAACAAAATCTAATAAGAAGGGAAGAGAAAGCCAGATGACACATGATTGAACAAAGCCCTAAAAGAAGCCAGAGTATAGGATCAAGATCATTAGTGGAGAAGTTGATCTCATCTAGGTAAAAAGAAAATTCGTACACTGTACCAAAAGGAAATGCAAAATATATGAAATGTAGGTAGATGAGAGAAGGAACTTCACTTTTGATTGCTCTGTTAAAGAGAAAAAAGGAAGTAAGTTTACAGACCACCAGCTGAAATTGAGGAGGGAAAAGATGTACTAGAGGTTTGAGAAGAGGAAAGAAGATAAGATTGTGGGCTTGGACAGAGGGGGAGCAAAATAATTACAAGAATTTAGAAAGACTGTTTCATGGTATTGAGGGATTACTTAATTGTGTGGTCATAAATTTACAATGAATACTATGTTCAGTTCAGTGCAAGCACAGGTTAGGCACAGAGAGGCTTCAACAAGTGTACAGGTTTTCTCAAGTGAGAATGATGGAGAGAAGGGCATAGGTAGAAGATGAAAGAAAAATAGTGATTCAAAGACACATCATCTAACCTGGATGAAATGAGATGGAGGATGCGAGGGGAGTTACTATGATGAAAATGGACAAGTTCAGTAGGTTAGGAATCCCAGGGAGGAGAAGGGCAAAGAAGCATTGCAACAGAAGAAAAAGGCTTGAAGCTAGGAAGCTGGAGCACAGAGCAAGAATTGGATGCTTAAAATAAAGATATTTCAAGGTGACGTAGTGGAAATGACAGGGCCCAGGGTATGCCCAAGGACTGTATGAGCCAATGAAAACTATCAATAGGACTAAGGATATTAATGCCTCCCAAGGGTGTTGCAGGGATCCTCCACATTAACACGAGAACCACCGGTAAAATTGACAGAGAAGTAAAAAGTCAGTGATTCATCAATAGAACATCATTTGGAGGGTGGCTGGGGGAGATGTTGGTAGAAAAACACAAACTTTCACTTAGATGGGAGAAATAAGTTCAAGAGATCTTTTTTTTTTTTTTTCAGATTTATTCACTCAGTCAGTCGTTCATTTAGGTAGCAAGGTCCCAAACACTTGGGCCATCCTCTGCTGTTTTTCCCACTAGTAGCAGGGAGCTGGATTGGAAGTGGAGCAGCTGGGAGATGAACTAGTGCTCATATGGGATGCTGCCGTTGCAGTTGGCAGCTTTACCTGCTACATCACAGCACCAGCCCCCAAGAGATTCATTATACAACATAGTGAGTAGAGTTAATAATAATATATTGCATTTTTTGGCTGGCACTGCGGCTCACAAGGCTAATCCTCCACCTTCAGTGCCGGTACTCCAGGTTCTAGTCCCGGTTGGGGTGCCAGATTCTGTCCTGGTTGCTCCTCTTCCAGTCCAGCTCTCTGCTGTGGCCCAGGAGTGCAGTGGAGGATGGCCCGAGTGCTTGGGCCCTGCACGCGCATGGGAGACCAAGAGGAAGCATCTGGCTGCACCAATCCGAAGCCAGAAGCCAGGACTGGAAGAGGAGCAAGGAGCAACCGGGACAGAACTGGCACCCCAACTGGGGCTAGAACCCAGAGTGCTGGTGCTGCAGGCGGAGGATTAGCCTAGGGAGCCGCAGCGCTGGCCTACACTAGTGCACACATGGGTAATGTATATATGAGCATGCTCACATTAGCCAGGAATGCACGTTCAAAACTACTAACTATAATTCCAATCCATCCATTCCTTCCCAATATAGCACTGCAGAAAGCAAATGCATGTGAGTTGTACTGATACATACCCATGATTCCACTGTATTTTAGAAGGGAAAAATGAAATAAAAGAATTACTTCTTAACAACAAAAAAGGAGTAAGCCTTAATTCTGTGACAAAATTCATAGAAACATCTTGTGATACTTGTGACAAACTTCACATCTAAGCTCAGCATTCTAAGATCCAGTCTCTAGGCTCAGTGTAAGAAAACATGTCAACTACTGCACAGCAATGTATCGATCAAAATAAATCAACTGCCATCCAAAAATGACGATCAACATATTTTTTTGTGTGTGATCATTTATTTGTAGTTTTCTTCATCTTGGATCTTCAGTGACTGATACATTTGACAATAGATATACAAAATCTGACACTGTGGTTACAGATTCTCAATTTTGCCATTTACTAGATTTAAAAATGTGACATATTCTGAAATACATCATGCATTCCCTGAGATTAACTGTTTGCTTACACATTCTCATGCTCGCCTTCACTTCCCACCCCTGCACCTCTCAGGGGTAAATCCATCTCCATGTGAGTGCTACTTTCCGGGTTCAAGCTCTAAAACAGGCTGTACATGAATATTGCTGAACTCAGTACTTTGAGAATACACACAGTGTCAATAAAAATAACACCTGCTATCGTTAGATGTATAGAGCTGAGATTTAATCTAGATGACTGATACAAATATCTCAATGATCAGTCATATGCTCAACTACACTTTTTTTTATTGGAGGACATTTTTAGGGGTTGCAAAGAAAAAAGCATTTGTTAATAGTGACAGGAAAAAAATCAACATTTCCAGACATTATTCATTTCAGGTGAAAATGTGAAATACATTATGTGAGAGATTAACATGAAAGTCTGACCAAGGATATGACCAGAAGATAGGAATATGTAGTATATGAAACATGACTATGCAATCAGTATAAATAATTCATATATAAATATTTTTAGATTTTTATTTATTTATTTGGCAGGTAGAGTTACAGACAGTGAGAGAGAGAGAGAGAGGTCTTCCATCCACTGGTTCACTCCCCAATTGGCTGCAATAGCTGGAGCTATGCCGATCCAAAGCCAGGAGCCAGGTGCTTCCTCCTGGTCTCCCATGCAGGTGCAGGGGCCCAAGCACTTGGGCCATCGTCTACTGCTTTCCCGAGCCACAGCAGAGAGCTGGACTGGAAACAGAGCAACCGGAACTAAAACCAGCACCCATATGGGATGCTGGCACCGCAGGCGGAGGTTAACTTGGTGTGCCATGGTGCTGGCCCCAATCATATATAAATATATAGTATATCACTGAAATGTATCTATTAATATATATGTATATAATAGTATATAAAAGTATTATTTGTTACTATAAATGCAAACTTCACTAATGTATGTATTCTGCATATATTTATAAGCAAATGCAAACTCTTAAGAATAAAGTGGACTGGTTATGTTCAATATAACAGTTGAGTTTGATTCTGAAGCATATATAAAAATCTGGCAAAAATAAAAACCTAATAAGGGGCTCTGAGGCATTTGTAATTTTTATATTGTTGAACTAAAGAACTTACAGAGTAATGCAGGGTTCAGCAAACCATAGCCCATGGGCCAAATCTGGCCAGCCATCTGTTTTTGTCAATAAAAGCATATTGGAACACAGCCACATTTATTCATTTATATGTTGTTTGTGGCTGCTTTCTTGCTAAATTACTAGTTGAATCATTGTAACCCAAATAGTAGAGTTCACAAAGCTGAACATTTTTCTATCTGGCCCTTTACAGAGTAACTTTGTTGATCCCTTTGATATTGATTATGGTGATTTCTTTACATGATGAAAATTATTTCCAATCACAGGACATTTTCACTAGATGAGAAGTAAGGATGTAGACAGCAAAAGACATTTAAAAAGGTAAATTGATAATTGCTTCTCAAATGATCAAAGCAATTTTCACAAAGATGAAATTGTGTTGTTATGGACTGAAACCTGGGAGTAATTTCCATAACCTTTGTTTCGGCCATGTCCTCACTGGCATCCCCACCACAAATCTTAGCAAGCAGTTTAGAAAATGACCCAAGCCCATACACAGGTATGTTAGCTAGGGCCGATTTGATAAAACACCATACACTGAGTGGTTTAAACAACAGAAATGTGTTTTCTCACAGTCTGGAGGCTAGAATTCTTAGTCATGGTGTCAGTATATCCAAATTCTGGTAAGAACTCTGTTCCTGCCTGTGGACTACTACCTTCTTGCTCTAACCTCACAATGCAGAGACAGACAGAGAAAGACAAAGATGTCAACCCTTCTTTACAGAATCACAAATCCTACCAATTAGGTCCCTACCCTAAAGATCTTATTTGCATATAACTACCTCTTAGTTCTCTCTCACTTAACATCTATTTCCAAATACAGTTATGCAAGGGATTCACATAGGAATGCTAGAGGCCTACAGTTTGGTCCGATTCAGTAGGTACAAGCCTGTAAACATGCATTTCCGCTACTGACATAGTGTATTGGTTTTATCCTCCAGAGAAGTTTGGTTTACCTAATTTAATATTGCTTATAGTTACCTTTATTATTATTACTAAAAGGTGACAAGACAGATTTCAGTATATTTTAGAAGCTAAATGATCCCTAACATTATTAACCTACCAATGATTTTAGATCTTAGTTTGTAAAATAAAAAGAATTGCTAAACAATTTAAAAGCTAAAAAAAAAAAAAACAATTTATATTGTTGGAAACATTTTCTAGGTCATTCATGAATCATTTCCCATATGAAGACAGAACTCATAAGGAAAAAAAAATAAAGCCAATAAAGAATAAATCTAAGTTATAAACCATTAAAATTCCTCCAGATGAAAAATGGCATTTGGGACTCACCCTCTCTTTCAAAATTACCCTGTAAAGAGCTTCAGAAATGCCCTAAAGGCTTCATTTACAACTACCATATTGGATTTGCTCTGCTTGTGTACTGCAACCTCCCTCACAAGCTAAAGTTTGTTTTGCACTTTGGTCTGTTTTACATTTCAAAGCACATAACCAGCAGTATCAAAATTCTCAAAAACAGTAATGAAAGGCATTAGGACTAAAAGGTGGACTAGGGGTACATTTTCCATTGGAAATCTCTTGAAAACTTTCCATCTAAATCATAGATCTCCCCCAGTTGCCACATGAATAAAATCACTAAATTTGAAACTGAAAAATTGCTACTTTTATAAAAATAATCCATTCTCAAAATTATCATATCACTTTTATATTAGCTGGCAAGACTTTTCTAAGATTCTTTTTTTCTTTGAATAATCTCTCAACATGCACCCAAGTAGCATTTTACATGGTTTGCTGAGCACCGGTACCCTGCCTTAGTGAGTGAACAAAATGAATACCCCTCACACAGGTTACAAGAGCACCCCAGCTTCTCACCTAAAGCAATTACAAGCAGAAATTCCAGAGTTAACACAGCTATTTGTATTACCCTTCATTATCTGATAAGATCACAAGACCTTAATGCGGAAGGTAAAGAGAAGAAGCCCTCGTTATGATAATCACTCATGTTCCTAAACCTTAGAAATGACAATCAATCAATAAGTCATCACAGCATCTTTACCATGGGAACATTAGAAAACTCACAATGACACAGGAAAGAAAAAAGATGCATTTTAACCATTTCTCTCTTATAGAGCATTTTTGCTTTAATGGTTTATTAGAGGCTTAACCCTCATTTACATAACTATCCCTCAGTCTCAGTTTCTTGAAATGAAGCTAATTTGAAAAACCTTCTGATCTCAATAGAAGCTATTTTAGCTCTAAAGTTTATGGGAATGGTCACCTCTCTTTTAAAAACTGCCTGATTGGCAGTGCCTCTGTCAGCAGTAATCCCTAGCTAGACTTTAATGAAATGTTCTTCCCTTTCTCTGGGGTTTTGGATTGCTATTTGGCTATAATTAACTCCAGATTGACCAATGGCCAGTGAAGGAAGCAATTCACTTCAAGAAAAGGAGTATTACAACTATCATTTTGTTCTAAATACAGCTGTATGGTTGAGAAAATACTGAAATACAAATTATTTAAATCACTATGTTAATTTCAAAAAGCCAAGGAAAAGAGAAAGAAGCATGAAAAGATTTCTCCCTTGCATTGTAGCTCCATATGAAAGTAAGCAAAATGAAAAAAATCAGAAAAGAAAAGAAAGCTGATAGTGTTTCAAGCTTGTCAGTCTTCTTAAACTATCGTTGTAAGGAGCCAACATCAGGCCTTCGTTTCAAGTCCTGCTGTATTACAGCAAATTGTTCTGTTAGTCTGTCCCAAACATATCCAACATCTGCTGACTTTTTACCACCTCCACTGCTACCAGTTTGATCCAACAATCATTTCTTGAATTAAGGAAGTAGCTTCTCTCTGCCTTGGCCTCTGTTCTCATCCCCTCAGTCAGCCTGTGCTACTTGATCTCTTAAAAATGTGTCCCATCAGTCCCATCAGATCACACTTGCTACGAACTGCACTGTGCCACCCATCAACCACCAAATTCATATGTTGAAGTCTTAAGACAAAGATTATGGCATGTGGAGATGCAGTCTTGAGAGGTAACTGTATGTAGATGAGGTCATAAGAGCAGGCCCTCATAATGAGATTAAGACCCTTATCAGAAGAGATACAAAGAACTCTCTTTTTCTCATCAACATGTTAGATCTTCTGTGTATAAAGAGAATTGAAAATGAATCTTGATGTAAACAGAAGGGGAGAGGGAGCGGGAGAGGGGAGGGTAGCGGGAGGGAGGGAAGTTGTGTGTGGGGGAGCCATTGCAATCCATAAGCTGTACTTTGGAAATTTATATTTTTTAAATAAAAGCTTTATATAAATGCAAAACAAAAAAAAAGAAACTGCTAGAAGGCTGAAGTCTGCTAGCCAGGAAGACAGCCTTCACAGGAAGCCATCCATGGTGGCACCCTGATCTGGGATTCCCAGACTCTAGAGCTATGAAGATACAACGTTCTGTTGTTTAAGCCACCAAGGCTACGGTATTTTGTTACAGCTGGTCAAACAAATCAGACAATGCCACTGCTTCTCAAAATGAAACGATTTCTTTTAGTGGCCAGCCACAAAGATCCTTCTGCATCTGGCACCATGGCCTAGATGTCATGCCTAATCTGTCACGAGGCACACTGGTCTCCTTGCTATTTCTCTAAGTCAGCCATCCTCTTCTGTAGGGTTCCTTCACTTATTCAGAAAGGAAAATAAAAGGAAAAATTATAATGAAAGCCATATCAAAAGAGCTTTCAAAATAGATTGGGAGGCCATTAGGGGAACAGGACTTATGACACACAATTCAAGCTACTACCTAAAAACATGAATTTTGGTTACCTTCATCCTTCAAATGCAGGCACCAGAAACAGATAATTACATTGTGTTAGAGACTCAAGATGCTTATCAAGAGATTACCAGATTCTTGTTTTATGTGCACTTTTAATGAGTATATACATTCTTTTATCTTCTATTTGTTACATGGCCCCTGTCTCACAGTTCTGGTTCTCCACTCCATCAGAAATTTCTCTACAAAAAGATTTGTTCCACTTTGGAATAAAACAACCCTACTTGATCATATGAGCTCCTACCTTCCCTGCCTTCTTTGGAACGCAAATTTTGAGTTAACTGGGTCTGTGTTTCTTGAAACAAAGACATTTTTCACTCTTAAACGTGTCTGACTTTGATCAACAGATTCAAGGGCCTCCTTCTGCAAGGCATTCTCTAACCATCCAACCTGTTTGAAACTGCAAACCCCTCCCCACCATCACCATTTCTAACACTTTCTTCTTTGTTGTGTTTTTTCCATAACAATTAACACTTTCTCACTATAATCATGTATGCATATTTGTCTGCCTTTCTCACACATTAATATACAACTCCATGAAGACAGGGATTGCTGTCTGTTGTCAACTGTGGTTTTTCCAGTACCTAGTAGAACAGTCTCTAGTAAATAGATATTCAATTAATGTTTGTCAAACCCATGAATAAATGTTGTTCTCATCCCAAAGAGAACAACAGGGAAAAGAGCTGACAGACAAGGAGCCACTTATTTCACCTTCAGAATACAAAACCCACACAGGTACAAAGCACAGTTTCTTATATAGCATCACCATGATATTACTCCAGTAATAAACCCAAAGCACATTCCTTCTTCCAGGAACAAACTTCCCCCAACAACTCCCTTTTTATAGATTCTTTACAAGAAAGCAGTTGCAACAGGAGCTAAGTCAATTTTTCATCCCTTCCATCTGCATTTACCAAAAAGATGTTTCCTGGGATGCTGATAAGCTATATCATCATTATTTCCTTGTTTATTCTGCTAAAAATAAGTTGTGTTCTATTTGATTTATAAAACAGCTAAAGCTCACCTTTCTTCCTCCCCATGTGGTAGAAATCATTAAATCAGGAAGAAATCAAGGCTTACTCATTCATTGAACAAAAACTTATGGGGTGTCTACCATGAAATAACAGTTGTAGGAGGCCATTGTTTATGACTAAGCTTCTGCACTGGACCCTAAGAGACCAGACGAAAAATCAAAACAGAGTCACCCATGTTAAAGTTCCAGGTCACCAACCTGAAATTAAATGCATTGATATCCTGAGAAACCAGGAAAATAACAGCCAAATGCCCCAGACAAGCCAACTGGCTTTATAATGAAGTTCCTTCTGCTTTAATCCTCATATCCTGTAATCCTTTCATTCTTAAAAATAACCTGAAACAAACCAATCAGCTTGTCCTGCCTCCCTCCACCCCCTCTGCTTTATAAGGAAAACAGCTCTGAAATGATTAATCTGCTGTTTCTTTGTTTCAGCTTTTTTCAGCCCTTAGCTCTCTCTTTAAAACCAACCTGCTCATCTGAGCCCATCTGAACACTTATTCTAGCACATGGAATAAAGTAGTGCCCAATTCTTGAACTGAAAATACAGACAAGCATTGGGGACCGGTACTGTGGCGTAGCAGGCTAAGCCTCTGCCTGCAGCGCCAGCTTCCCATATGGGCTCATGTTCCTGTCCCCTCTGCACCTCTTCTCATGCAGCTCTCTGCTAATGGCCTGGGAAAGCAGTGGAGGATGGCCCAGGTGCTTTGACCTCTGCACCCACGTGGGAGACCTGGATGAAGCTCCTGGCTCCAGACTGAACCAGCTCCGGCCATTGCAACCATCTGAGGAGTGAATCAGCAGGTGAAAGACCTGTGTTTGTGTGTGTGTGTGTGTAACTCTACCTCTCAAATAAACAAATAAATCTTTCTTTAAGAAAGTCTTTTATTTTGTCCTTTGACACACTACCTTGGCCCATACAGAGTTCTAGGCCAAGGAAATTAAAGCAGTAAACAGACAAAAACCTATGCTCTGGTAGAGCTGCTATTTGCAGAGAGGAAGGGGTAAGATACAATTATTAAAGAAAATGAATAATGCATAAACAAAATACATGCTATGGGCTGTAACAAAAAGTGCTGTGGAAAACCAAGTCAGGGAAGAGAGATGGCAAGTGATAAGCATGGCTACAATTTAAATGGTGGGCGTGGTGTGGGGGGGGTGGCTATCAGGGAATCCCTGACTGAAGAAGGTGCTGTCTGACATGCAAGTATCTCAAGGAAAGGTATTTCAGGCTAGGAAAGAACATGAACAACCATGTTTGATGTGTTAAAGAAACAGCACGGAAGGCAGTGCAGCTGCAATAGTGAACAGAAGAGAGGTGAATGGTGGCAGTGAGGGCCCAGACATGACAGCTTCTTGTAAGACATACTGTGTATCAGGAGGCCAGAAAAAATCAAAACTCAAAACTCAAAGTACAGCTTCTACTAAATGTGCATCACTTTTGCAACATCATAAAGTTAAAAAATCCAAAATGAATCATTGTTAAGTTGGGTACTGTATATAAAATCAAGTATCTTATGTTCATATCACTTTAAACTTCAAGTTTCACATAGATTGAACCCTGGATCCAAGAGAGAGAGTACACTGGCTGCAATGAGAGTTGTGACAAGGGAATTAGTAAATAGTGATAAGATTCTGGATATATTTAAAACTTTGAGCCATAGGGATCTGTTGATAGTTAAGGTGTATCACAAAAGATCAAAAAAAAGTATAAGTCCAAGAATTTTTACCTTAATTACTTTTAAAGGAATGAAGTGGCCCTTTCTGGAGATAAGAAAGACAAAAGCAGTGGTTTAAAATCTGGAGCTCAGGGGCTGGCACCACGGCTCACTTGATTAATCCTCCGCCTATGGCCCCGGCATCCCATATGGGCACTGGGTTCTAGTCCCGGTTGTTCCTCTTCCACTCCAGCTCTCTGCTGTGGCCTGGAAAGGCAGTGGAGGATGGCCCAAGTGCTTGGGCCCTGCACCCGCAAGGGAGACCAGGAGGAAGCACCTGGCTCCTGGCGTAGCTCCAGCTGTAGCAGCAAATTGGGGGGTGAACCAATGGAAGGAAAACTTTCTAACTCTATCAGTCAAATGAATAAAAAAAAATCTGGAGCTCAAATTGGAATATGTTAATTTGATATTCTCATTAGTTTTCCAAATGCAGGTGTCAGCAGAATGTAGACGTGGGGTTAAGGGAGAAAGAACCAAACTGTAGATAGAAATTTAGGAATCAGAACCATCTGCCAAAAAGGCTGGATGATGAAGTTACCGCCAATTTAAGTAACAAAGAGAAGAGGTCCCAAAACTCAAGTACTAACTAGCTAGAAAGGCGAAAAGGAAAAGAAAGAAACTAATAAGAAAAGAGAAAAGGGAGGGAAGTGGAAGAAAGTAAAAAGGGAAAGGAAGAGAGTAAAGAGAAAGAAAGAAAAATATTTGGAAGGGCCAATGTGCAAGATGGAAGCACACAGGACAGGGAATTGCCCTGCTAGAGAAGGAAATGTGAGTTTTAGGGCTCAAGAACAAGTGTGTCAGATATTGATGACACAAGTAGACTGACCACTGGGTTTACCCACGGGGAGGCATTATTGAAAGAGAAGTAGTGCACATTCAAGAGAAGCGGGAAAGAGGAATTGCAGCCGGTGTACTTCGACACCCCTTCAAGCAGTTCAGCTATAAAAAAAAAGGAGAGAAATGGTTCAGAAGCTGGAGGGAGCAAGCACAGGGGTGCTTCCGACAAATAGCACCAAATTCTTCATTCTGATAGGGTACATTCCAAAAAAGAGGAGAAATTAAAGATTCAGGATGAATTGCTGGTGGAATGTCCTTGAGCAGGTGAGAGAAGTGGGATGCAGAATGCAGGAGGAGGGGTTGTCTGATGCTTGAGCAACACCAACTGACCTGCAGTATTAAGAAAGGAAGAGTATACGCCATGAGGCTCACGCACTGAGGAATATGAAAATGTAGGAAATAGTTATTTCCTTGCTTACAGGCATAGCGATGAGGGCCAAAAACCTGCGTTAGAATATGTAAAACAATGCTTTGGAGGCCTCATTATAAGTAAAAACTGCTAAGTTAAAGCCCTGATTGACTACGTAGGGATGTGCCTAGGAGTAAATCCAAAGTTGCGATGGTCTGGAACTCTTAAAACTAAACAACTGGACAGGAGCGAAGCAGGCAAAGTGATCACATAACAATACTGTCAAGCTATTTAACCATAAAACTTTTCGACTGGATTTTCAGACTTTACTGGAAAATGAACCACTTATAATCAATACTGAATACCATGTACCTAGTAACTATTCCATACATGCTAGTTTAATTAAATTCAATTCTATATTTTTTGGTTAAATTCCCCAGTGTATTCACTGTGGTTTCCTTATTTATAGCGGTAACAATCTCATGAATCATTCTCACTAAAATCATAGTTTTCATTTGTCTTTACTCTTCTGTTCCTTTCTTTCTTTGCATTAATGGCTAAATGGCATAAACAGAGTATCATGTATATTTTATTGGTATGGTCTTTGAAGCACTGCACATAATAGCTGCAAAATAGCTCACAAAGAACAGTTAAATGGCAATATTACAGAATAATTAACAAGGAAACAAAATGCCTTGTTAAATTTTGTCAAATAATTATCAAATATTAAAATAACTGTAAATTTTAATAGAAGTTAACATTAGTTTAGCACAAATGGTTGTCAGGGTGACAGTTAGAAATGCATAAAATATTTCCCATTGGAAAAAATGATAATGTTTCTTTTGGTTTATGAGAAAATCATGTTATGAAGATTTTCAGAAATAATGGTCTTCATAAAATAGGGACTCAGGGCCAGCACTGTGGCACAGTGGGTTAATGCCCTGGCCTGAAGCTCCTGCATCCCATATGGACACCAGTTCAAGGACCGGCTGCTCCACTTCCAATACAGCTCTCTGCTATGGCCTAGGAAAGCAGGAGATGGCTCAAGCTCTTGGGCCCCTGCACCCACATGGGAGATCCGGAAGAAGCTCCTGGCTCCCAGTTTCAGAGTGGCACAGTTCTAGCTGTTAGGGCCAACTGGGGAGTGAACCAGCAGATGGAAGACCTCTCGCTCTGCCTCTCCTTCTCTCTCTGTGTAACTCTTTCAAATAAATAAATAAATCTTAAAAAAAGAAAAACAACAAACCAAGCCACAAGTTAGTAAAAGGAAAGAAATAATAAAAATATAAAATAAGGAGACACAATATTTGATTCCAAAGAGGGGGGAAAGAATATCCACTTACAGGAATTTACAGTAAACTAGAAGGAAAAGCACTGCCTCTACTAATTCCCAAAGGAGGCACGAACAACATTAAGCCAAAGGGAGATCTTCAAGTTGATTTTAGTCAAGAAAACGTACCATTAAATAGCTCCACCGTTATGTCAACTATTTTCAGGAGTTCTGGTTGAAGGAGTATTGTGGAAGGGAATTATACAGAACTATACCTATTTCAATGGTTACTAGAGATTTTATCTTAGTATTACTTGAAGCCATTGACAAAACATATGAGGGAGTCTTCAAAAAGTTCATGGGAAATGCACATTATAGAAAAACTTTACACAGACTCCCAAACATTTTGCACCAAAATAAACTTTAAGTTCCATTTTTAATGAACTTCTAAAATTTTTAAATGTTACTTTTTTCACTACTTTTTAACAGATTCAGTGTGGTTTACAGATATAATTCTAAAACATAATAATTCCTTCTTCTCTCCCTCCAACCCTCTTTCCATTCTTTTTTTTTTTTTTAGTTTTGAGATAAAATATTTTAAATTTACACTACCGTAAAAAGGCTTAATACTTCACTGAACATGAAATTTAACAAGCAAAAACGCAAAAAGGGGGCCAGCATTGTGGCCTGGTAGGCTAAGCCTCCGCCTTCAGTGCCAGCATCCCAAAAGGGCGCTGGTTCATATCCCGGCTGCTCCTCTTCTGATCCAGCTTTCTACCTATGACCTGGAGAAGCAGTGGAAGATGGCCCAAGTTCTTGGTCTCCTGCCCCTGCATGGAAGACCCAGGAGAAGCTCCTGGCTCCTGGCTCCTGGCTTTGGATTGGCTCAGCTCCTGCAGTTGTGGCCATCTGAGCAGTGAACCAGCGGAAGACCTTTCTCTCTGTCTCTCCCTCTGTGTCTGTAATTCTACCTCTCAAATAAATAAATAAAATCTTTTTTAAAAAGTCAAAAAGACCCTGAGTTTAGTGAGAAAATAGACAATGGCTAGAAACAACAACAGAATGGAAAAATGACTATTTCAACCACATACAGTAAGTTTTAAAGTAACCACGGATCACTAAAAGTGTAATAGTATACTACTCTTAACAATTCATTTGACAAAGGTGTAAAACAAAGGTTTAGAAAAACTATATTTGTAGCAATACTGATATGCAGACATCTCCCTATTTTTTTTTTTTTAAATTTTAGCTCTCATATATAATGTGGCATTTGTCTTTCTGGGTCTGGCTTATTTCACTCAACATAATGTCCATGAACTTTTTAAAAGTTCCCTTGTGCATAGGTTATATTTTCATGGTCAAAGGCAAGGCAAGAAAAGTCACATTTAAAAAACATTAACTCTCAAATAATTCAACTATAAAATGCACAATTAAGATGGAAGGAATATTATATAATTGCTACCAAATTCGAAAACAACAAATATATTCACTAACTAAAGAAAAAACATAGCAACTAAAGGTAAAATGCTTAGTAATCAACACCAACATTTTATGAAAAGCTTTACTACTTGTAAATGGCAACTCATCATCATCATCATCACCACTACTATCACAACAAAAAAATGGTTGTGCCTAGAACAGCTTAAACAAAAGCCGATCATTCAAGCTAGCCTCTCCTCCTCATGCACTTCAGGAGTGAGATTTAGTGTGCAGCTTATCTACTCCATTATAGAAACCCACCCCCCCATCAATTTGAAACACAGAGCACAAGGTATTGGGCTGCACAATTCTCAACATGACCTCTCCTTCCTTTCTTCTCTACCTCCAATTAAATTCTTTTCTCTTTGTCAGGACACAAGTAAACACAGACTTCTCTTTATGTGCATTTCATGCCTGCAGCATTGTATAATCACCCTACACTCTGAACTGAACATGGCACTAAATATTTACCCTGCAAAATTTTAGTGTTTGATTATATTCTATATTATGCGAGTCTCTAGTTCATTCATTCCTCTAAAATTGCATTCTCTCCTCAACAAAACCACAATCTCCTTGAGGGCAGAACTTTTTGTTATAAACACCTGTGCTACAATCACAGCAACGTGCCAGGCAGGTAATGAATTCTTCATAAAAACACAGTGTCTTGAAAAGAAGCAATCAAGCAAACTCTTTTGCAAAACATTGATTTACAAATTACAGAGTAAGAGCAAAAGGAAACTGAACACTAGCAGCCATAATTAACTGCAATCTAAATAAGGTAACAAAATATTTATCATTTTATCTGCCATCTAATTAATTCATAGAAACATTTACAATGAAAACATATTTGCCATACTGAGATATATCTTCTGGTTGATGAAATCAGGAGTTACAAGTCATGCGTGTCATCATTTTAATTTTCTACAAGACCATGTATTATTTTTAACATCATTAAGAAATTAACAAAAATACCTATTATTCCTGTAGCAGTCATATTATCTAGATAATTAAGTAACCTATATTTGTAATCCCTGAAGTCACAGAAATCTCTGGAATTGTCTTTAGCAGAACCCCAAGACTCTGGAGCCAGATAGCCTGGGCTTTGAAATTCAAACCCACTAATTCTTGCTGTGTGATCTGGGCACACTACTTTGTGCTGAGTGCCTAAATTTCTAACCTGGAAAATGAGAAAATAACAGGTACCACATCAAAAGGCCATGACGAAGATTACATGGGTTAGTATGTACAAAGCCCTTAATGGTGGTTCACATTCAGTAAATACAAACAGTCATCATTGTTACTGCTGTTGTCAATATGCTTTTAGGATAAGAGGAAAGACAACTAATTCTTTAAATGTCTGCCACAACTTTCTATTCAACTAACACTCCTCACCTATGACAGTTCTGAAAACAGGACACAGATACAGAAAGGTTTGGTATGTTATATCAAGGAGACTCTATTGGTATCATTACAACACCAAGAAATAGAAAAAGTCCTGCAAAGCCCATACAAATAGTTTTAATTAGCTAATTTGGAGATTTAAAAGCAAATCTTCACAGAGTTTACACTGGTTGCCTATTTTATCTTAATGATAAAGGAATATCTTTGTGTAATGAGAACAAATTATTATCCTAACAGCAAGCATCAGAATACCTCTTAGGGAACTATCCTGATAAACTGCTTATGATGGAAACTCAAATCCTTAGAGATGAGCTGGTATGAGATGAGGTAACAATAAAATTAAACCACTCTGCCCTAGAAATGAACAGGAACTGAGGAAGACAGAAGAGAAACAGTATTTCAGAACTTAAGTCAGGACAAAAAAATGATTTTTTGAAAAAAGAAGATTGTATTTTTTTTTGCAATTAACAGCCTGATATTCATATTTTATTGATTTTTAATATAGAAAACAGACTTCAAGTAGCTTATAGATACATTCTAAGACTATGATACCTCTCAATTTTTTTCATTTTTTGATGACATATTTTTAATTTGCTTTATAATCACAGTTAAATGCACCACTAAATAAAGAGTTCAATCACGGGGCTGGTGCTGTGGCTTAGTGGGTAAAGTCACTGCCAGCAGTGCCGGCATTCCATATGGGCAAGGTTTAGCAGCTGCTCCACTTCCAGTCCAGCTCTCTGCTAAGGCTTGGGAAAGCAGCAGAAGTTGGCCCAAGTCCTTTGGGCCTCTGCACTCACATAGGAGACCTGGAAGAGGCTACAGGCTCCTAGTTTCAGATAGGCCCAGCTCTGCCTGCTGCGGCCATTTAGGGAGTGAACCAGCAGATGGAATACCTCTCTCTTTGTAACTCCACCTTCCCAATCAATAAATAAATCTTTAAAAAAAAAAAAAAGAGTTCAACCAATAAAAAGTAAAAAGGCTACTGTTGAGCAGGAATTTACATGGTGCTATAAATAATAATCAAATTCTGAGATGTCAATTTCACTCATATATATTAAGGTTATTATATATATTAACTATATTATATATTTATTACATATAATACAATCAGCTCACAGAGAGTTTTATTATTTATTTATTTATTTCAGTTTTTCATTTTATAACACAAATAAAGAAGGCACATTTTATACTCACGGATACAGTTTGGGACCAGGGACAACCTATACAATGCCATCACTTCAGTTCCTATCCTGGGAACACAAGCCTGTCTCCCTTTCTCCCTCATCCCAGAACCTTGCTCAGTCTGAACTCTCAGAAATGCCATTCATGGCCTGTGGGGACCCATGGATAGGCCTGCCATGGGACCCCCCATGCTGGGCTTGGCTTATAGCAGTAATGCGGATGTAGCAGCTGATTGAACTTTCCATCTAGCTGAGGATCGTGGTAAACAACAAGATGGCGTTGGTGCTCTGCTCACCGCGTGACTCCAGCTGATTGATATAGCCACTGCGTGACTCCACAGCTGAGCATGATCAAGTGCCGGATTGGAGAGCTCTGTGCATGGACTGTGATTGAATGACTGTGATTGGTTGAATTCGGTATATAAGCAGACCGCGGGAGAAGGAGCACGCACGCCAGCTTTCCCCCTTAAGGAACGTGCACGCCATCTCTCCCCCTTTTCCCGGTCCCCCACTCTTTTTCCTACTCCTTCTAAGTAAAAGTCTACTGAAGACCGATTAACTGCGAGCAGCGTCGTTCCTTTTGCGGCCGAAGGAGCGACAATGGCCTGCTCTCCTGTTGCTTGCAACGCTTTCTTCACAAGCAGTGTTTGCTGGGGACACCACAAACACCTGTTCTCCTTCGTGTCTCAAACAGCTGCTGCTTCTCAGTAGATACTACTGGCTCCTCATCTCTAAACACTAAATATTAAATCACTCCCTCTTTATTCCTATTGGATTTTCTTTACTTTTATATTTGAAAAGCAGACACAAACACACATACAAACAGAGAGAGAGGGTGGGGGAGCAAGAGTGAGCAGTGCCATTTGCTGCTTTATGCCCCAGATACTCCAAAGAGCCTGAGGTGGTTATGCCAAAGACAGGAGCTTGGAACTCAATTTGGGTCTCCCAAGTGGGTGGCAGGGACTCAAATACTTAGGCATCACCTGCCGCCTCCCAGAGTGGGCATTAGCAGGAAGCTAGATCTGGAAGTGGAGCTAGGACTTGAACACAGGGACTCCTATGTAGGATGTAGGTGTAACAACTGGCATCTTAACCACCACACCAAAGGCCTTTCCCCTTTGTTCATTTCATCTAATTCACAGCCTTGGTAATTCCATCCAACCTCCTAGCAAATATAAATCTCTACTCAGATTAATTGCCCAAACCCCATATTTACAAATTCAACTGTCTACTTGAATTTCTTACAGATATCAAGATGTCACCTTAACGTTTAAAATACATACAGTCGCAAAAAGTATTTCCTTCTTCATTTCATTCTTCATCTCAGTAAGTGGCAGTTCAATACTTCTAAACAACCTCTCTACTCAGTTCTAAAACCTTGAAATTGCCCTGGATGCTTCTCTTTCTCTTGCATTCTGCATCCTGCTCATCAATAAGTCCTGCTGGATCTATTTTCAGGATATATCCAGAATTGGACCACTTATGACTGCCTCACTGTTACCATCCTAGTCCAAGCAACACTGTACTTTACCTGAATTTTGCCTCAGCTCCTTAACGGTTTTCATGCCTCTATTCTTTCCCTTTATATCAGAGTCTCTCACTCAGGTATCACTGACATATTGGGCTGCACAACTCCTTGCTGTGGGTCTGTCCCACGCACTGCAGGATGTATGACAGCATACCTGGCCTCAAGCCACTCAATGTCAGAACACATCCTATGCCCTAATAAGTATTGACAAATGATCCATTTTTAAAAAAATGAAGAAAGATTTATTGATTTATTTATTCCAAAGGCAGAGTAGGGTCCAGCATTTTGGCACAGCAGGTTAAGCTGCCACTCAGGACATAACTGCCATCCTATATGAGCACTAGTTTGAGTCCTGGCTGCTCAACTTACAGTAGAAGATCACCCAAGTGCTTGGACCATTGCCACTCATGTGGGAAATCCAGATGGAGTTCCAGGCTCCTGGCTTCAGCAGCCATCTGGGAAGTGAACCAGAGATGGACTATCTCTGAGTTTAAAATAAGTAACTCTTTAAAAAAAGGCAGAGAGAGAGTGAGAGTGAGAGTGAGAGAGAGAGGGGGGGGGGGGCACGCACTTCCATCCATTGGTTCACTTCCTAAATGGCTGCAATAGCCAGGTCAGGGCCAGGCTAAAGCCAGGAGCCAGAATCCCATCCAAATCTCCTCAGTAGGTGGCAGGAACTTAAGTACTTCAGCCATTGTTCGCTGCCTCCCAAACATATGGAAGCTGAATCAAAAGTGCAGAATGGACTTGAACCAGGACTCTGAAATGAGACACAGGTATCATAACCAGTGGTTTAACCCACTGCACCGCAATGCCGACCCCAGTGTATTATCAACCTAGCTTCAAGTTCGACCCTTTATAATATAAGGACGATTGTATAATGCCTCTGTTCAAAACTGACCAACAGACTTTTATATCAGAGAGACAGATAAGGAAGACAAGAGGGAAAAAAAAGAGGGAAGGGAGGGGAAGGGGGTAGGAGAAGGAAGGGAGGGGAGAATAAGGAAGAAGGAAGGCGGGGGGGGGGGGAGGAAAAGAAAGAAAGTCCTTACCATAGCCTGCTGGCTCTCCATGATCTACCACCAATCCATTCTCCTTGACATTATCATCTGTTAACCACTCATCCACTTACTCTGCTCCAATCACACTAACCTTTTTGCTGTTCTTCAAATACACCATGAAAGTGCTCACTCCAGCGTCTAGGCACTTTGTTCTCTCTGCCAACAGTCCTTGTCCCATGATATCCACTGGGTTTGCTCCTTCACTCCCTTAAGTTTTTCACTCAAAACTCAACCTTATATAGGGGGCCAGCATGATGGCACATCAGGTCAAGCAACTGCTTGTGATGCCTACTTCCCACATTGTATTGCTGGTTCAAGTCCCAGCTGCTCTGCTTCCTAGGAAAGCAGCAGAAAATGGCCCAAGTACTTAGCCCCCTGCCACCCTCTTGGGATACTCAAATGGAGTTCCTGGCTCCTGACTTTGGCCTAGAGCAGCCCCAGTCATTGTGGCCATTTGGGGAATGAACCAGCAAATGGAAGATCATTCTGTCTCCCCTTCTGTCACTCTGCCTTTCGAATAAATAGAATCTTTTATCTTAAAAGTCACCTTCCCAATGAAGCCTTCCATGACTGCTCATTTTAAAACTTCAGCCCCTTTATTTTTTTATTTTCTTTTTATTTTTTATTTTTCTATTTTTTACAGGCACAGTGAGAGAGAGAGAGACACAGAGAAAGGTCTTCTTTTTGCCGTTGGTTCACCCTCCAACGGCCACCAAGGTCGGCGCGCTGCGGCCGGTACATTACACTTATCCACTTATCCAAAGCCAGGAGCCAGGTGCTTCTCCTGGTCTCCCATGCAGGTGCAGGGCCCAAGCACTTAGGCCATCCTCCACTGCACTCCCGGGCCATAGCAGAGAGCTGGCCTGGAAGAGGGGCAACTGGGACAGAATCCGGCGCCCCGACTGGGACTAGAACCCAGTGTGCTGGTGCCGCAAGGCGGAGGATTAGCCTATTGAGCCACGGTGCCGGCCTCAGTCCCTTTTCCATGCCCCATCTTCTCCACATGCTCCTGATCCCCCCATTCTAAGTATATTTATCACTATGTGATACACTACCCATGTTCCTAATTGGCTCCACCTAATAGAATGTAAGCCCACCAGGGAGTGGGTGAGGAATTTTTTGCCTTTTTTATTTGCCATTGTACCTTTATCGTATAGAAAAATTCACAAAGGAGGCACACTCAAGAAATGTTTACAAATACATAACACAAGGTGAGGGGTAGGCTAGATCCTGGAAACCATCATAGGTTAGAAGAGAGAGGACAGCCACAGCTGATATCTGGGATACATCCACATTAACAGGAATAAGTTGGTATCCATAGACTTTATTTAAAATATAAATTTGGAATGTACAATGAACAGGAAGATTTGTCAAAATGCTTCTGTACTTAGGGATTTTCTGTAGGGGGTATTTAGAAAACATACTGGCCGGCGCCGTGGCTCAACAGGCTAATCCTCCACCTTGCGGCGCCGGCACACCGGGTTCTAGTCCCGGTCGGGGCGCCGGATTCTGTCCCGGTTGCCCCTCTTCCAGGCCAGCCCTCTGCTGTGGCCCGGGAGTGCAGTGGAGGATGGCCCAGGTGCTTGGGCCCTGCACCCCATGGGGAGACCAGGAAAAGCACCTGGCTCCTGGCTCCTGCCATCGGACGAGCGCGGTGCGCCGGCCGCAGCGCGCCGACCGCGGCGGCCATTGGAGGGTGAACCAACGGCACAAAGGAAGACCTTTCTGTCTGTCTCTCTCTCACTGTCCACTCTGCCTGTCAAAAAAAAAAAAAAAAAGAAAAGAAAACATACTTACAAATCCATTAATTCATGGATCTAAATGTCTATAGATATATGAAGTAAGTAGAACTTTAAGAGAAATTTTACAAAGCACCATGGGCTGTGGTAGCTCCCCTAGATATATAAAAAGAAATATGCTGCAGCAAGTCAAATCATTCAATTATAGACACCATAAGGTAGCTTAACAAATAATAGTAATGGTGAGCAAAGCTCTTCCACCAATGAAAGCACACATGGTTCAACTGTGAGTGAAATAAGGGAACAGAAATGTATCCTGCTGCAAGCTGACGGTTACATGAAGCCCCCTGAAGTTATAAATTGAGTTTGTCTGCTAATTATTGGTCTGAAGGGGACAGAGAAACAATCCACATTTTATTTTTCTTGCTGAACTTGCAACATAAGCACTTGTGAATTTTACATTAGGGTCAAGCTGAGAAGTTTCCAGCCAGTTTTACGTGGAATAGGTAACAGTGTCACCCCCCATCCCCATGCAAATCAGGTCAGGTATTCCTTTCTGCCTTGGGTGACTATCAGGGAGATTTCAATGTGAAGGAGTCTGCTGGGGAAGTTGATATAGAGGAAAGAAAGAACACAGAACAAAACAAAAACATAGATCCTATTCAAAATGAAACTTTGCCTATGGATTCTTACAGTGCACATTTCAATGACCTTAGCATTTTATAATATCACTCATTAAAATTGTATGCTATATCATCCATTCTGTCTACTTTCTGAACTAACTACTCATTGTAAGACCAATAAAGCTACACAGCAGGTGGGTACTTTAATGAAATAGGCCCAGTTCTCCAGGGAGGAGAACCTGTGGTTCAAACACTAACACTTTTTGATCAAGTGAACACTTTATTCTTCCCAATAAGAAATACCTTTTATGTGAATCCTGATCCAAAATACTCATGGGAAGAAGAGGGGTGGGGAGGGAGGAGGAGGTCATGATGTAATATCTTGGAACAGCTTTTCTGAGAAGGAAAAATAACTTCAACGTTTCTAATGCATGTATCAACCCTTCACTTCCTAGCAAAATCAAGAGCCTCCTTCAGATTACAACAAATTAATCCATTTATTCACTTGACCAACAATTATTGAACACATTCTCCTGGAAGGCAGAAATGCAGGAACATTTACAGAGAACACAATCTCTACTGTTACCAAATTTCTTTCTTCTTTTTATTCTATTTACTATAACTGTGTTTGAGAAATATGACTGAACAAAAATAACCTAAAGGATAACCAAATCCACTGAGGTCTGATATATAAGAATTTGGAAGGAGAAACTAATCAATGATGCCTTTTCAATCTAAAATACAGTTATAGGAGTCATCAAGACCTATGGCGAAGTCCCAGCTCCTTCACTTCCTGCCGGCTATCTAAATAAAAGGAAAACGTCCTGGTCAATTGTCATAGAAAGAAAATGGTCTAGCTGTACTTACCCATATGGTAGCTGTGGTGATTAAATATCATATAGGCTAATACAATTCCACAGCAGGAATTAAACAACTTATAGATATTTGGGTTATCTTTTGAATCCTAGACATACATAATATCGTTCTTAATTCCCACAATGACAAAATATAAAATACTAAATCTTTTTTTAACTGCTTCAAAGGGTATTATTTTTCAGGCTCATCTTCTCTAAAAATTAAAAATCTCTGACTATTCATGCTTCTTAATGTAAAGTAAAAATAAGTAAAGTAAAAATAGGAAGAAGAAATTCCACATCTAAGGAGCTTTCCAGTAAAATAACCCAGAAAAATCTTACCTAGTTTTGGCAAGGAATAGGGCACTTTAAAGTAGTCTTCATAAAATTCTATTAATCTCTTTGTTATATGGAGAGCATAGTCCCCGGATCCTCTTCTGATAGCATCAGGTCTTGCATATAATCGTACCTAATTAAAAATATATATAAAAGTTACTTTAGCATTCTGGTACTTGAGTTTTGTCTTCCCTGTAAATATGAGCCTACATAAATCACTTTGGATCCTACAAAAATTAAACAGGATTCTTGTTCATATATCAAAGAATGATGTGGATGAAAGAACCAAACTTAAACAATTGAAGTAACCAAGTTGAGCAACTCACAATTTCCTCACCCTGAAAGATGACATTGAGAAGATTTATACACCTTGCATGAAAATAAATATTCAAAGTTATCACTTACATGTGCTTGCTAGAGATATGAAGGAATGGTGGATTAGTATAATGGGTCTCTGACTATGCTGAAAGTAGGCAGGATACCGTGGCTTGGCAGCAGAGAAAATTCATGGTTTGTTAAAGACACGATGTACCAAGCTTTGGAAGTATTACCAGATTGAGAAAATATATATAATTTATGCTTTCTTCTTTGCTTTGGAATAAACTATCCTTATTCCCAATATGCAAAGTAGGGGTAGAAAATTTTTCATGTATATAAGCAACTGTCATTCTGGCAGGCTTCTGCAACTGCTCCCAGCTTCAAATCCAGCTGAAGCCATTCACATTTCTAACCTCATCCAGATACTTAATATTGATATTAAAGCATGTATCATAAATTATCTAGTCCTTGACCAACTAAAACCTAAAGCAAGAGACATAAAACTGAACAAAACTAACAACTGTACAGAAAGTTAAAATGAGATTAGTAGTCATAAAGCTTTCATAAAGCTATCCAGCATCTTTCTTTCCAAAGGCTAAATCTATTTTTCAAAGATGTGGTCCCTAATCCTCATATCAATTCTGTGAATAAGGAATATGTATTTTGTGGAGCAGTAGCGAGCACAGCACAACAGCTTGGGACTCAGAGTTTAGTCCTGCTTTGCCACTAACCTAGCTGGGTGATTTTGAACAAATTACTTAACTTCTTTAGGTCTCAAATATTCTCACTTATATAAGGAAGGTGTTGGCCACCAGCTGGTTGCTAAAGTGCTTTTCAGGTCTAAAACACATTATTTCTAATTCCATTTTACAGATAAGGGAGTTTGTGTTCTTTTTAAATCACTAGAAAAATAAATGGTTTACTCAGTGTACAACAATGGATATTTATATGCAACAGGAAAACAAAAGAAAGTTACATTCAATTATAATATAAAATCATTATCCAATTAATTGTCTATTATCTATGTCTATGGTGGGGGAAGGAGAGAGAGAATGTATATAATCAAAAAATATAGAAAGTCAAGGAAAACACAGTCTGACCTTACATTAATAAGGTATTTACTAAATCAGTAACAGCTATTCACTGAAATTGTGAAGCCACATCCCTCATGACAACTAAATGAAACACTGAAAGTAGTTTACCATCCCCAACAATTTTGGTGGGAGTAGGACCAGGCCCAAATCTGAGAGACCGCCTGTGACAGCAGAACCTGTCACTTAGAAAGGCAGTGACTAGGATTCCCTGTCCTTAACATCAACTGTTTAAAAATACACAGTGTCTTAGGGGCCTGCACTGTGGCACAGTGGGTTAAAGCCCTGTCCTGCATGGGCACCGGTTCTAATCCGGCTGCTCCTTTTCCAATTGAGCTCTCTGCTATGGCCTGGGAAAGCAGTAGTAGATGGCCCAAGTCTTTGGGCCCCTGTACCCACGTGGGAGACCTGGAGGAAGCTCCTGGCTCCTGGCTCCTGGCTTCAGATTGGGACAGCTCCAGCCACTGTGGCCATCTGGGGAGTGAACCAGCGGAATGGAAGACCTCTCTCTCTCTGTCTCTACCTCTCTCTGTAACTCTGTCTTTCAAATTAATAAATCTTTTATATTTATATATATATACACACACACACACACACCATGCCTTAAGTTCCCAAGAAGCAAACTTTAAGAAAAGTATGAGTGTACAAGTGATTTCATAAAGAAATGCTCTCAGGCGCCGGCACACCGGGTTCTAGCCCCGGATACCCCTCTTCCAGGCCAGCTCTCTGCTGTGGCCTGGGAGTGCAGTGGAGGATGGCCCAAGTGCTTGGGCCCTGCACCCCATGGGAGACCAGTAGCACCTGGCACCTGGCTCCTGCCATCGGATGAGCGCGGTGCACCGGCCACAGCGTGCTGGCCGCGGCGGCCATTGGAGGGTGAACCAACGGCAAAGGAAGACCTTTCTCTCTGTCTCTCTCTCTCTCACTGTCCACTCTGCCTGTCAAAAAAAAAAAAAAAAAAAAAAACGAAAAAAGAAAGAAATGCTCTCAGGAAGAACTTAGAAAACAGTAGATCGAGAGGACAAAGAAGGATAACAAGCAAGCCAGCATGCAATTTCAGGTGAAGTCCTAGATACCGCCTGATGCACAGTGAGCTCAAAGTGTGAATTACACCGCTGAGTTTCTGCTGCCTTGAGGCAAGAGAACCATACACACACATGCCAGTAACTGGCTACTGTCAGTGAAACAAAGACAAAACATCCCAGACACTTCGGGTTCTTGGAACATCTGAGTGACGCAGGGTGTCACGGCCAAGATGGTCCTTCAGAGAAGGTATCAGCTAAGAGCTTTTAGGAGCAAAGTAGAGGCATCTAGGAAATGGGCACATCAAACACAAAAAGGGATCTCATTTAAGTACTGCCAGCGTCCACCAGAAGCAGTAGGCATTTATTTGTTCATTCTTCTTTCAGCAAATATTTGACATGCAACTTCTTTGTAACAGGGCCGGGACTGAGCATTTTTAATTTAGCAATGAAGAAGACATGTTCTTTAACCAAAGGAGAGACAATGTATTATTGTCACAAAAAAGCAATGAAGATGCCATCACCATTCTTGAAGAGCGTCTCATTTATGAATAGCCTTGTGAATTAGATAATAATGCTGGCCATATGAATGATAAGTAGATATTGAAGGAAGTACAAGTTTTCAGAAAGTTCAAGGTGATTGGAAAGTCATGTTAAAACCATAACCAACACTACTACAAAATGGTGCAGTAAGTGTCAGTGACTTTACTCTGAGGAAGCACCATCGATTTTGGTAGAAACGCAGCCACTCTATCAATCAACACTACTAGTTAGTCAAGCCATCTATAGGTCCAGACAGGAGAAACACAATCAAATCAGTCTGACTGTCAAGATTTGATGGAAATGATCCAATCTGAGAAGATAAAACATACATATACTAAGTGCAGTGTCTTCATTTGCTCATTCAAACATTTATTGCTCACCTGCTGTGTGTCAGGCATTGTACCAGGGACTAGAAATAGAACAATAAAATTGCTATCACAAAATGAACAAGACATTTATACTTAGTGCTCTTAAGAGATTCACAATATGTGGAAAACAAACACATAAATCAACAACAAAAATACACTGGGAGAAATCTAACAGTGTACTCTGGCTTTCTCCCCATTGTGAAGGATGCACAAAGCTTCAGCACTCCACATTCTCTCCCCTTCTACCTCTTCAAAGACCATTCCCCAAATTCTCTATTTTATCCCCCACATCAACAATTTATACTTTCATACTGGATCATTCCCATCAGCAAACAAATCCTCTATATTGTTTCCTATGCTTAAAAAAGTCTTTCATTACTACAATTCCCCTATGCTCCTTGAGTGAGTTTTCATATAGTTAAGTTGAACACATAAATTCATCCCCAAACCAGAACACATTGGAGAATGAAAGGGAGCACTTACAACCTGAGACAACAGACCTAGGTAGGTACTCTTTATTCTCCCTTTCATAGCCTCCCTTGAACGCACTGCACCAAGGCTTGTATCTCCACTATTCCAGCAGTGCACCCATCGAGATCATGAAATCTGTTCTCTGTATACAAATTTTAAAAAGGAAAAAACTACTAATAACTTAAAGATGCCAAAACTACCACTCAGTTCCCAGCCCTCCTCATGCGGAACCTGCCAGTAGCATTTGCACAGATGATCATTTCCCATCCTTGGACCATATTCTTCACTTGACTTCTCTTACCTTTTCTTCTTCATCATTAACCATTTCTCAGTCTCCTGGCTGGCTCCTCCCTATCCTTATCCTAATCATGTGCTTTGCTGGAGGTTCCATGTTTCAACCAACAGACCTCTTCACTTCTCTGACTATACTCAGTACCTTGGTGATATTATCAAGCCTCATGGCCGTAAATATCATTTAAATGCCAAAGATTTACTCTATAGTTCAAACCTTCCAGACTCATTAACACAACTACACATTGATATCTCCATTTGGATATCTAATAAACATCTGAAACTTAACATTTAAACTCAAACTCCTGATTGATCTCTCTCTCCACACACACACAGACACACACACACTTCTTCCCTCCCTCTATCTCCCTCACCCCACCACCTGCTCCTCTTAAAGCGGTTCCTGTTTGTTAGTGGCAATTCCATCATTCCATCTTGGTGTCTAGGTTCAAAGTCTCAGAATCATCCTTCTTTTACTTCATTTACATACAAATCATGTTCAGGTGGTCAGAAAATCCTGTTGGCTCTACCTTAAAAACACATTGCTAAATTCAACCGCTTTTCACAAATCCACTAATACCACCCTGGTACAAACTTCCTCCATTTCTTGCCTGTGTGATCGCTACATTTTCCTACTGATGATTCATCTGCCTACTCCTTCCAGGCTGTTCTCTCCATGATAACTAAGGTTTCCCTGTTAAAAAGAATACCAAATCATGTCACTCCTCTTTTCCCCTTCTAGCACCTTCCCATCTCATTCAGTGTAAAAGCCCAGATTTGTACAAGGGCCCCCAAATTCCTATACAAATCTTGTCCTCTTTTGCCTACTACTTTGTTCCAGAGTAACTTCAGTTCACTCACACACTGGCTCTCTTGCCACTCCTCACACAAACCAAGAGATTTTCCATCAAGGCTTTTGAGTTTCCCCTTAGATGCCTCCATGGTTCATTTCTCTGTCCTCTTTAGATACTTGTCCAAATACCTCATTCTCCTAGAACTCTCCCCTCCTATCCTAGGACTCTCTATTCTCCTTCCTTGTTTTCTCATTTCCTGAAACACTCATCATTTAATAAAAGATGTTTTATTAATCCACTTGGCTTCTTGCTGCCTTTTCCCCCAAAGAATGTAAGTTGCAGGAGGGAAAATCCTTTTATCTATTGAGACCAATCATATAAAAATGTCATTTTTGTAGGTAAAAATATTTCATTCAATTTGCCTCTCTAGTATCTGGTGTACAAAATTTGATGAATAAATTAGCAAATAAATTAATCTCATGGGAATGTACAGGTTCTAAGGAACTACATAATAAAAACCTAAATAAGAAGGGGATATTTCAGCTGGACCTTGAAGATGAAGCTTGATACAGGAAGGTACCCAGTAGACGATGATATCGAGACTAATGTAAAAATAACTATTAAGGCAATGGCACTGACCACATAGTAAGTGATTTTAAATGGATTACTAAATATTAGAGCTTTATCATTATAGATGTAAGAATTCATGGGGTGATATTAAGCCAGAAAGAGATAAAATTAGTTTTGCATTTCCATAAGATCACAACAAAGATCTGAGATATGAGGTAAACTGAGATATAAGCGTTTGCTTGTTGAGACTGCAGGCAAAGAGACAAATTAGAAAATTGAAGCGATATACAGCGGTTGGAGAAGTGAAGAGAAATTGCAAGCCATATCACAGAAGTGTCTATATACTAAATTGAAAAATATGAATTTAATACTGTAGGCCTAGGCAAGTCATTTAAAAGTTTTAAGCCACAGAATGACATGATCAGCGTTATGTGTTAGCAGATTACATTGGTTACAGTGAAGATGATGGATTGGAAGGAAATAAGAACAAATAAAAGAAAATGAATTAGATGGCTGTAGCTCAGTTGAAAGATGACAGTGGTGTGGGCTGGAGAGATGGCAGTAGAGATGCAGAGAAATGGAGAAATTTATTCAATTGGTCCTAATGTTCTGTCAAACAAGGACTTTAGCTACCAAGTAAGGCCAACTGTAGTCACATTCTCACTGAAAAGCAATCATTCACCTAATCGGCACTGCAGCATCTCACTCCAGCGCCCTATTGGAACAAGTGAAACCCAGCTGAAGGAGTAAGGGAAAAGCCCAAAATATTTCACAAAATGAGTAATTCTTGTGTGGTTAATCATGTGAATTTGGTACAATAATTCATCATTTGTTGTGGTAGGAAAAATAGTGTTTTATTCCTTAAAAGTAGCCAGGTTATACTTAATCAAACACAGACACTAAATCTTCATAAACATAGGTATCACTCAATAGCAATGAAATATAATTTTATTATGGCTGCTTCTTTGCATTCTCTGACACACCACGATAAGAGCCCAGTTCTGTAACTGTAAATGACTAACCAGGCTTTATCTCTCCTACTGCATAGCTCATTCCTAAAACTATTAGGAACCAAACTCTAGGAACATTTACTCCAATGCAAAGTACCTAACACCAGGACTGGCACCTGAATTTCAGGTTCAACTTTCTCACTAACTGCTCTGTCTCCCTGTCCCCCCACACCCCCACCCCCACCCCCCACCGTGAGAGACAGTTAACTTCTCTAGGACTCAGCTCAAAGTTCCTTCTGGGTATAACAGCTATCATTATCATATTTTATCACATTATATTACATTATCCCTGAGAAATTAGTGTGTCGGGCTAATTTGCCTGAATTATTCTCATCAAGTCCATAACTTACTTGGGAAAGAGCATAATGAAAAAAGGCTTTACTATATTTAGTATAATTTCTTTACATTTTTTTTTCAGAAATAACATTAATTGCCAATATGGAATGAAAGATATGATTTTGGGAAAATATTATTATGGTACCCCATCTTTGTGGTAATATAAGCAGACTTCAAAAAGTATATGGAAAAATGCAATTAAGAGAGAAGTTATTTTGGGGACAAAAAACATTTGAAATACATACACAATTTTTCTAGGACATGCATTTCCCATGAACTTTTGCAAAACCCTCATATACATGGTTTTCAATGTTTTAGACCAAAATAAACATATCTTTGAATTCCATTTTCTATGAGCGTTTTGAAGGACCCTCATGTATTAAACAATTAGCTTTGGTAGAGGAACCATATAGTTTTAATTCCTTAGAACAAAAGGGAGTTTTCTGTTGGACCCAGTGGTTCACAAACTCTTTATCTTTAAAGTAAGCTTGTTTCAACTTCTTTATAGGATTTAAATTATTTCATTCATTCAAAGGGAAAAATGCTAAAGAGAGATATCTTCAATGTGTTCAGTCTTTAAAAAAAAAAAAAACAGAAATGGTTATAAAGTTTCAGCTTTCCTGGAAACTGCAAAATAGCTGCTCCTAGAAGAGTTTTCTGAGATCACAGCAGAACTGGGCAGGAAAAAATGTCCTGCCTGGAAAGGCCAGCTATGCACTTAAGGGTCAGAGAGGCAACACTGCAGCTAGACAGGCCTATCCCCCACTGTCAGGAGAGAATGTTCTTTGGAAGGGAGTCAGAAAGAAAGAGAACTTTGGTAGATTCTCATTGATTCTGACTTTCAAAGCTGTGCACTTATTTAAAATGAGAACATCACACACTGCTTAAGAAGTTCATCAATAGGACATTTTATTCAGTTAATACTTAACAAGAGTCTGATCACTGTTTATGTACAAAAGGAGGCAAGAGAGACAAGGTCTTTCCTTTCACGGAGCTTGATGGCCATGCTTATAATTTAGAATAACAAAGTAAATCCAATTTACACTGGCCGTTCAGGAGAGTCCTCTCCAGAGAGAGGATGACTCAGTGGAACACAGGTAAAGCACTGCAGAAGAAAACATGGTCAATCAGCTGACTCTTCCATAGAAAGCTCTGCCTTTCAGGGTACAAAAAGATTTCAAAAGAAAGGTATATAATTGAAAATAAAGCCAGAAATGTGAGCAAACACAGTTGCCAGAACCACTATGAAATTTTTCACTAAATAATTTTAGAAATTATCATTGAATAATTTAAAATATTTCAGATGTTTAAAAATTTATCTTCACAAAATATCTAAAAAATAGATATGAAGCTAGCAATAAATTCTGACTCTGTAGGCGAAGAATTGGGAGAAAAGGTTTTCCATAGTCATTGTGTCATGTTAAAGGAAAATGAAACTAAATCTCTCTAAAGCCTATCTTCTAGCTTGTTTAATTACTTGTTGTGCTAAAAGTGAATTGTAGTAGTTACTGCATAATTAGATGAAACAGCATATAGCTCTGCCATATAGCCAACAAAAAGAAAAACCATTTACAACAGTGGTGCACCTGTTAAAGATTTGAGTAACACTTTCTCCGATTTGACGTCTGTAATTTGGTACTTTAAGTTAAATAAACCTTCTGGCTTGCCAGAGCTCTTCTCAGAAAATCTTACACTGCAAGTGTACATTAGGAACTTGAGAAGACACAATAATTATTTCATTCGTGGCTTTAAAATACCACTATCATAACAATGTTCGCTTTTTCTCTCACCTTTCCTTAATAATTGCAAAAACAACAATGTGTTGTCACTAAATTCTGAGCCAATAAAGAAAAAAATTCATTCACCTATGTGAATATGGCTTGAAGGTTTTTCCTACAAATCAGTAAAACAGAACAAGCCAGAGAAAAAGGAACAGGTGCTTTTGGCTCTAAGTAGAAGACAAACATATTAACACAAAAGAAAGATGTTATGACAAAGGCCCAGGAATATTATTTAAAATTCAGAAGATAACTACTTTTATAAGCAAAAGGGAAATAAATAAATTTTCCCTCTGACAGAGGGAACAAATGCCCATGTGTAGAAGCTAATGAATATGAAGAGGAGGTTGGTGGGGGATGGAAAAGGAGCTGGCTTCACTGGAGCAGGTGGTGGGCACCCAGGTGACAAGAACCGGTAAAGGTTCACGTACCAAGTGAGCAGTCTGGATGTGCTTCTTTGAGAAACTTAAGAGTATGAAGTGGAGTAACATGATTGAAAATGACAAAGGGAAATTATTTAGACAGCAGAATCTAAGATGCATTGAGACAGGAGGTCAGTGAATAGGAAAGCATATAACAAGTGAAAAATCTGTTCAGTGCTTTGTATAGTAAGAATAACCAATGATGGGCAGCCCCCATCACCATAGTCAAAGAACTCAGTCCATGAAGGAAGATAACTTAGAATCTGGGATGGATGAAGAGTAAAATCTCAATGCCAAAAGTGAGGTGTACGTTGACATCAGAGCCACCACCACCTCAAAATACATCATTCTAACAAAAAATTTTTACCAAAGGAAATATAGGAACATCTCAGTGGGTCTCACCTTGGAATCCATGTCACAGACTCATGTGATAGATGTATTTTTCTACTTTATTTTCATTTTTTATTCCAAAGGCAGAGAGAGAGCAATCAAGAAATTACTGTCCTTTGCTTCACTCCCCAAATGCTTACAACAGCCAAAGCTGGATCACAACAAATCTAGGAGCCCAACACTCCATTTGGGTCTTCCATGTGGATGGCAGGGACCCAAGCAGTTGAAGCATCAATGCTACATCCAATGGTATGCATTAGTAAGAAGTTGGATTGGAAGTGGAGTATTGGAAACTTAAAACAGAAACTCTGACATAGGATATGGGCATCTCAAGCAGACTGGGGCAAATTACTGGGGCAAATGCCTGCCCCAGTAATAAACATTTTTTAGAACAATTACCTACGCATCTTTGGTGAAGTCTAAAATCAGTCTTAAATATTACTACATATTAAGCACTGTTACAAGTAGAATCCAGACTACTATCACTGTTAATGTTGATCTACAGCCTTTAGCTGACTGATGTTCTCTTTCCTCCTTTACAGAATTTTGTTCAGTATTAATGTGAAAACTGCTATGAACTCAGACACAGGTCATTTACTATGAGGTTTCTTTTGGACCACAGGACCCTTATTCTCTAGGTTTACAAGATATCTCTATTTAAAGTGTGTTGGTCTCCTCTCTCTAAAGGACTATAAGCTCATTAGACATTGGATCCATCTTTTCACTCCTTATATGTCTATTGCGAGAATACTTCAAAAGTTCATGCAACATGGAATTAAAAAGTTATAAAGTTTCATGTATTTCATGTATATAGATTTAGGAACATAGTGATACTTCCCATCCTACTCCTGCCTGCCCATGCTCCAACCCTTCTTCCTCCCTCCCTCATGCATTACCACTCTTAATTTTTACAAAGATCTATTTACAGTTTACTTAATACTCCTGAGGTTAACAGTACACTAAGTAAAGAGTTCAATAAATAGTATTTAAAAAAACTGTTCCTAAACAGAAGAAACAAGGGATGTAAATAATCGATTCTCAAAATGTCCATTTCAATCTAATACATTACATTTTAGGTACTCTATTAGTTATCCCAGAACAGGGAAAATATATGGTATCTATATTTTTAGGACTGGCTTATTTCACTAAGTATAATGGTTTTCAGTTGCATTGATTTTGTTGCAAAAGACAGGATTTTATTTTTTAACTGCTAAGTAGTATACCATAGTTCATATATATATATATATATATATATATATATATACACACACACACATATAATTTCTTTATCCAGGCATCAGTTGATGGACATTTGGGTTGATTCCATATCTTACTATTGTAAATTGTGCTGCAATGAACATAGGGGTACAGATCACTTTTTCAAATGCTGATTTCTTTTTATTTGGGTAAATTCCCAGGAGTGGAATGGCTAGATGATATGGTAGGTCTTTATTAAGATTTCTAATACTGTCTTCCACAGTAGCTGCACTAGTTTACATTATTACCAACAGGGTATTAGGGTACGTTTTCCCCCACATCTTTGCCAGCATTTGCTCTTTGTTGATTTCTGTAATGACAGTCATTCTAACTGGGGTAAAGTGAAACCTCATTGTGGTTTTGATTTGCCATTTCCCTGATGGCTAGTGATCCTGTGCATTTTTTCAAGTGTCTGTTGCCCATTTGCATTTCTTCTCTTGAAAAATGCCTCTTCAAGTTATTTGCCCATTTCTTAACTGGATTTGTTTTATTGTTGTTGAGATTCTTGACCTCTTTATAATTTCTGGATATCAACACAATTATCAGTTGCATAGTTTGCAAATATTTCCTCCCAATCTGCTGGTTGCCTCTTCACTTGGCTGAGACTTTTTTTTTTGCAGTGCAGACGTTTTTCAGCTTGATGTAATCTCATTCGTCAATTTTGGCTTTGACTGCCTGGGTATCTGGGGTCTTTTTTGAGAAGTCGTTGCCTATGCCAATGTTTTGCAGTTTCCCCAATGTTCTTTAGTAATTTGAGGGTATCAGGTCATAATTTTAGGTCTTTGATCTATTTTAGGCAGATTTATGTGTAAGGTGTAAGGTAGGGGTCTTGTTTCATACTTCCTCCCATGGAGATCCAATTTACCAGCACCATTTGTTGAAGAGACTATCCTTGCTCCAGAGATGGATTTTAGCTCCTTTGTCAAAGATATGTTGGTTACAGATGTGTGGGTTGACTTCTGGAGTTTCTATTCTGTTCCACTGGTCTACATGTTTATTTTTGTGCCAGCACCAGGATGTCTTGACTATAACTGCCCTGTAGTATGCCCGGTATTATGAAGCCTCCAGCTTTGTTTTTGTTGTAGATCACTTTAGCTGTTCAGAAACGTTTGTGTTTCCAAATGAATCTTAGCATCATTTTTCTAGACCTGAGAAGAGTGTTGGTATTTTGATTGGGATTACACTGAATATGTAAATTGCTTTTGGTAGTATGGACATTTTGATTATATTGATTCTTCCAATCCATGAACATGGAAGATTTTTCTATTTTTGTGTCTTCTTCTATTTCTTTCTTTAATGATTTGTAATTTTCATTATAGAGATCTTTGACATCCTTGGTTAAATTTATTCCAATGTATTTAATTTCTTTTGTAGCTATTGTGAATGACATTGAACTTAGAACTTCTTTCTCAGACACAGCATTGTCTGTGTATAAAAAGGCTATTGATTTTTGTGTGTTAATGTTGATTTTAAAATAGTAGAGCGAGTGTAGTCTCAGGGAAAAGTTAGGGAGAAAATGGCAGAAAAAACTCTACTGAAATTAGAGAGACACAGTGGACCCACATGGAGTAATGGGAGTCTACAACTCAGGATTCCATAAGCCGAGAACCTCCACACCAGCACTGGAAAGTAAGGAGAGACCAGACCGCAGTAGCCCAAGCTACAACAAAAAAGTTGCAGGAAGAGCCTAGAGGGCACTCTGCTTGGAGCCTGGTGGGTGAGGGAGAGTGTACCAGCCAAACAAGAGCCCATGAGAGTATTTTAGGCATGGAAAGCCAAGACACTCAGGAAAAAAAAAAAAGACCTAAATGAAAGATCTTTACGAGTGAGATCCCAGTGGAAAGAATGGGGCCATCAAAGAAGGAGGTACCTTTCTCTGAAGGGAGGAGAGAACCTCCACTTTGACTATGACCCTGTTGGAATAAGATCAAAGTCAGCGAACCCTAACGGCTTCCATAGCCTTGGCAACTCATGACTAGAGCCTAGGGAGATTACTGACACCATAAACAAGAGTGTTGTCCAATGTGAAGTAACGCTATAACTAGTACTGAAACAGTATTTTACACTTTGTGTTTTTTTTTTTTATATATATATAAAGCTTTTATTTAAAGAATATAAATTTCCAAAGAACAGCTCATGGACCACAATGGCTCCCCCCCCACACAACTTCCCTCCCTCCCCCCACCCTCCCCTTTCCCGCTCCCTCTCCCCTTCTGTTCACATCAAGATTCATTTTCAATTCTCTTTATACAAAGAAGATCAGTTTAGTACACATTACGTAAAGATTTCAACGGTTTGCCCTCGCATAGAGACACACAATGATAATACTGTTGGAGTACTAGTTATAGTATTAATTCACAATGTACAGCACATTAAGGACAGAGATCCTACATGATTTTTTTTTTAAAAAATTGATTAATTGTCTATGCAATTTCCAGTTTAACACCAAGATTTTTTAATCATTTGCAATTATCTTTATATAAAGAAGATCGATTCAATATATACTATGAAAGGATTTCATCAGTTTGCACCCACTCAGAAACACAAAGTGTAAAAATACTGTTTCAGTACTAGTAATAGCATCACTTCACATTGGATAACACATTAAGGACAGATCCCTCATGAGACGTAAGTACACAGTGACTCCTGATGTTGATTTAACAATTTGACACTCTTGTTTATGGCGTCAGTAATCTCCCTAGGCTCTGGTCATGAGTTGCCGAGGCTATGGAAGCCTTTAGGGTTAGCCGACTTCGATCTTATTCCCACAGGGCCATAGTCAAAGTGGAAGTTCTCTCCTCCCTTCAGAGAAAGGTACCTCCTTCTTTGATGGCCCCGTTCTTTCCACTGGGATCTCACTCTCAGAGATCTTTCATTTAGGTCTTCTGTTTTTTCCAGAGTGTCTTAGCTTTCCATGCCTAAAATATTCTCATGGGCTCTTGAGCCAGATCCGAATGCCTTAAGGGCTGATTCTGAGGCCAGAGTGCTATTTAGGACATCTGCACTTCTATGAGTCTGCTGTGTATCCTGCTTCTCATGTTGGATCATTCTCTCCCTTTTTCATTCTATCAGTTAGTATTAGCAGACACTAGTCTTGTTTGTGTGATCCCTTTGACTCTTAGACCTATCAGTGTGATCAATTGTGAGCTGAAATTGATCACTTGGACTAATGAGATGGCCTTGGTACATGCCACCTTGATGGGATTGTATTGGAAACCCCTGGCACAATTCTAACTCCATCATTTGGGGCCATTCCGATTGGACCCCTACCTTTCACCTTACACAAAAATCCATTCAACATGGATTAAAAATTTAAACCTACGACCCGACACCATCAAATTACTAGAGAGCATAGGAGAAACCCTGCAAGACATAGGTACTGGCAAAGACTTCTTGGAAAAGACCCCAGAAGCACAGGCACTGAAAACCAAAATTAACTACTGGGATTGCATCAAATTGAAAAGTTTCTGTACTGCAAAAGAAACAGTCAGGAAAGTGAATAGGAAACCGACAGAATGGGAAAATATATTTGCAAACTATGCAACAGATAAAGGGTTGATAACCAGAATCTACAAAGAAATTAAGAAACGCCACAACATCAAAACAAACAACCCACTTAAGAGATGGGCCAAGGACCTCAATAGACATTTTTCAAAAGAGGAAATCCAAATGGCCAACAGACACATGAAAAAATGTTCAAGATCCCTAGCAATCAGGGAAATGCAAATCAAAACCACAATGAGGTTTCACCTCACCCCGGTGAGAATGGCTCACATTCAGAAATCCACCAACAATAGATGCTGGAGAGGATGTGGGGAAAAAGGGACACTAATCCACTGTTGGTGGGAATGCAAACTGGTGAAGCCACTATGGAAGTCAGTCTGGAGATTCCTCAGAAACCTGAATATAACCCTACCATTCAACCCAGCCATCCCACTCCTTGGAATTTACCCAAAGGAAATTAAATTGGCAAACAAAAAAGCCGTCTGCACAGCAATGTTTATTGCGGCTCAATTCACAATAGCTAAGACTTGGAACCAACCCAAATGCCCATCAACAGTAGACTGGATTAGGAAATTATGGGACATGTACTCTACAGAATACTATACAGCAGTCAAAAACAATGAAATCCGGTCACTTGCAACAAAATGGAGGAATCTGGAAAACATCATGCTCAGTGAATTAAGTCAGTCCCAAAGAGACAAATATCATTTGTTTCCCTTGATTGGCGATGACTAACTGAGCACCAAAGGGGAAACCTGTAGAAGTGAAATGGACACTATGAGAAACAGTGACTCGATCAGCTCTTGTGCTGACTGTTGTTGTACAATGTAATACTTTATCCATGGTAGTATTTTTTTTTTCTTTATCCTAGTACTAGTGGTTGAACTCTGTAATTAACACACAATTATTCTTAGATGTTTAAATTTTAACTGAAAAGTGATCTCTGTGAAATATAAGAGTGGGAATAAGAGAGGGAGGAGATGTAAAACTTGGGACATACACTTTGTGTTTCTGTGTGGGTACAAACTGATGAAATCTTTACTTAATATATATACTAAATCAATCTTCTGTATATAAAGATAATTGAAAATGAATCGATGTGAATGGAATGCGAGAGGGAGCGGGAGATGGGAGGGGTACGAGTGGGAGGGAAATTATGGGGGGGGGAAGCCATTGTAATCCATAAACTGTACTTTGGAAATTTATATTTAATAAATAAAAAAAAAGCTTTTCGGGGGAGGGGTCAGGATAGACACGTTTCTCTCTCCCTGATCACTTTACAAGTGACAAGCCGATAAAGCATGTGCCATTTTAGACATTCGTAACATGATTCTATATATAGGGACTCCAAAAAACTCCACTAAGAGACTACTGGAACTCAAAGAAGAATTTGGTAAAGTAGCAGGATATAAAGTCAATACACAAAAATCAACAGCCTTTGTATACACAGACAATGCCATGCCTGAGAAAGAACTTCTATGATCAATCTCATTCACAATAGCTACAAAAACAATCAAATACCCTGGAATAAATTTACCAAGGATGTCACAAGATCTCTACAACAAGAATTACAAAACATTAAAGAAAGAAATAGAAGAAGATACAAAAAATGGAAAACTCTTCCATGTCCATGGATTGGAAGAATCAATATCATCAAAATGTCCATTCTTCCAAAAGCAATTTACAGATTCAATGTGATACCAATCAAAATACCAAAGACATTCTTCACAGATCTAGACAAAATGATGTTGAAATTCATTTGGAAACACAGGAGATCTTGAATGGCTAAAGCAATCTCACATAACAAAAACAAAGCCGGAGACATCACAATACCAGACTTCAAAACATACTACAGGGGAGTTATAACCAAAACGTGGAAAGACAAGATACTGTGGCAAAAAAAATTATCTAAATGAAAGATCTCTGTGAGTGGGATTCCAGTGGTAAGAAGGGGCCATCAAAGGAGGTCCTTTTGTCTGAAAGGAGGAGAGAACTTCCACTTTGCTTATAGCCCTTTCTAAATAGCCTTGGCAGCCCATGACAAGAGCCTCGGGTGATCATTGATGTAATAAATAAGAATGTCAATTGCTAAATCAACAACAGGAGTGTCTGTGCACTTACTCCCCATGTAGGACCTCTGTCCTTAATGAGCTGTACTAAGAGAATTAAAGGTAAAACTAGCCTTCAAACTGTACTTTATATTTTTTGCGTTTGTGTGGGTGCAAACTGTTGAAATCTTTACTTAGTGGAGAGTTGGTCTTCTGTACATAAAAATAATTAGTCCAAGTGATCAATCTCAGCTCACAATTGATCACACTGATAGGTCTAAGAGTCAAAGGGATCACACAAACAAGACTAGTGTCTGCTAATACTAACTGATAGAATGAAAAAGGGAGAGAATGATCCAACATGGGAAGCGAGATACACAGCAGACTCATAGAATGGCAGATGTCCTAAATAGCACTCTGGCCTCAGAATCAGCCCTTAAGGCATTCAGATCTGGCTCAAGAGCCCATGAGAATATTTTAGGCATGGAAAGCTAAGACACTCTGAAAACAAAAAAAACAAACAAAAAAAAAAAAGACCTAAATGGAAGATCTCTGCAGGTGAGATCCCAGTGGAAAGAACGGGGCCATCAAAGAAGGAGGTACCTTTCTCTGAAGGGAGGAGAGAACTTCCACTTTGACTATGACCCTGTCGGAATAAGATCGAAGTCGGCGAACCCTAAAGGCTTCCATAGCCTCGGCAACTCATGACTAGACCCTAGGGAGATTACTGACGCCATAAACAAGAGTGTCAAATTGTTAAATCAACTTCAGGAGTCACTGTGTACTTACGTCTCATGAGGGATCTGTCCTTAATGTGTTATCCAATGTGAAGTGATGCTATTACTAGTAATGAAACAGTATTTTTACACTTTGTGTTTCTGTGTGGGTGCAAACTGATGAAATCTTTACATAGTATATATTAAATCGATCTTCTGTATATAAAGATAATTGCAAATGATTAAAAAATCTTGGTGTTAAATTGGAAATTGCATAGATAATTAATCAATTCTTTAAAAAAATAATCATGTAGGATCTCTGTCTTTAATGTGCCGTACATTGTGAATTAATACTATAACTAGTACTCCAACAGTATTTTCATTTTGTGTCTCTATGTGAGGGCAAACTGTTGAAATCTTTACATAATATGTACTAAACTGATCTTCTTTGTATAAAGAGAATTGAAAATGAATCTTGATGTGAACAGAAGGGGAGAGGGAGCGGGAGAGGGGAGGGTAGCGGGAGGGAGGGAAGTTGTGTGGGGGGGAGCCATTGTAATCCATAAGCTGTACTTCGGAAATTTATATTTTTTAAATAAAAGCTTTATATAAACGCAAAAAAAAATTAATCTTAATGAAGAATGGGATGGGAGAGGGAGTAGGAGAAAGGGTGGGAGTGGGAGTGGGGGTGGGACTTTGGGTATGGGGAGAAGAACTGCTATATTCTTAAAGCTGAACCTATGGAATCTGTATTTATTAAATAAAACTTTAAAAAAATTTGGCATACTGCCACTTTACCAAACTCTTATGAGTTCCAACAGTCTCTCAGTGGTATCTATTGGATCCCCTAAATATACAGAATCATGCCATCTGCAAATAGGGATAGTTTGACTTCCTCCTTTCCAATTTGTATTCCTTTGATTTCTTTTTCTTGCCTAATGGCTCTGGCTAAAATTTCCAGAACTGTATTGAATAGAAATGGCAAGAGTGGATAACCTTGTCTGGTTCTGGACCTTAGTGGGAATATTTCCAACTTTTTTCCATTCAATAACGTGCTGGCCATGAGTTTGTCGTAAATTGCCTTGATTGTATTGAGGAATGTTCCTTCTATATTCAATTTGTTTAAGGTTTTCATTGCGTATTTAAATTGTATTTATGAGATGTCTTTAAAAAATTCATGCAAAACGCATACAATGAATATAAACTACACATTGACTTTAAAGTTTCTCGTATCAAAATAAGTTAAATTTCAGTTTCATTTTCCATGAAATTGTCTACCTTGGTAGGTTTCTTGGATCCACTAGGGACTGGCACGTTGCTGACTCCTTGTCCACTCTAGTAGTAAAATGCTGCTACAACAGATTGATTATATTTCTAGCTGCACTTTGCTCCCAGCAAGGAAAAAAATAGCACTGTGGCCAATGGTACAGTCTCTTATTATAAATCACCTCACATTTATTTACCAACCATGGTACTTCCCTGTTTACTGTGGAATCTTTGGGTTTCAGTTACTTATAGGAACTTTAAGGAAAGTGCAGGGCTTGGATATAGCCACATTTCTGTTACCTTTTTCAAAATACAAAAGGAGTAGACTGAATAATGACTTCAAAGATAGCAAAATGCCAATCCCTGGAACCTGTGAATGTTACCCTTTTTGGCAAAAGGGACTTTGCAGATGTGCTTTAAGAATCTTGAGATGGAGAGATTATCCCACATTAGCCATGTGTTCTAAAAGTAATCAGAAGTATCCTTATTAAGAGGAAGATGGGGGAAGATGTTTGGTGTTGTGGCTAACAAGTCACTCAGGATGCCTGAAACCCTTGTAAGAGTGCTTAGGTTTCAGTCTTGACTCTGGCTTCTGACTCCGCCTTCCTGCTAATGCAGTGATACTGGCTCAAGAAACTAAGTTCCTGCTACCTGGACTCAATTCCCAGCTCCATGTTTCAGCCTTACCCAGGCCTACTTGTTGTATTTGGGGAGTGAGCTGGCAAAGGGAATATTGATTTCTCTGTCTCGGTCTCTCTCTCTTTTCCTCCCTCCTCCCCTCTCTTTCTCTGCCTTCCTTCTTGTATTTTTATTAGTCTCAAATAAATAATGAAAAAAAAAAACATTTAAAAACATTTGAAGCTGCAAAGAGAGAGAAAGGGACTATGAGCGAAAATTCAAAAGATAAAGCTACAGAGGCTGGAAAGGCAAGGAATCGAATCATCCAAAAGAAATCATTCCTGCAGACTGTTCAGTTTTAGCCCTGAAGAACTCACTCAGGATTGCTGACCTCCAGAACAGGAGAATAAATGTATGTCATGTGAAGCTACTGAATTGGTGGTAATTTATTACAGCTGCTATAGGAAACTAATACATTATAACTTGTTTTATCTTGTCAGCTAATGTTCCACTTTAGATTCGATTTTCCACTTCTTGTGAAAGCACATATTCTGTGCGTGTGCCTCTTTCTATTACAGGTATAATTCTTTACAGCTTGCAAGCTACTAAGTTTAGCAGACCTGTATTACTCACCTGTATTGTTACCATGCACATCATTCCTTAATATATGTAATTGGTACACACACAAAAAGTGAAATGCGCTGTGGCACAGCAGGTTGATCCGCAACCTGTGATGTCGACATCCAAGCTAGAGCCCCTGTCATTCCACTTCCAATCCAGCTCCCTGCTAATGCATGTGGGAAAGCAACAGGAGATGGCTTAAGTACCCGGGCTCTGCCACTCACGTGGGAGACTCACATGGAGCTCTGGGCTCCTGGCTTTGGCCTGACACAGCCCTGTTCCACTGCAATCATTTGGGGGAGTGAACCAATGGATAGAGGATCTGGGGGGGGGGGTGTCGCTCTAAGTCTTTCAAATAAATACTTAAATAAAGTTTTTTAAAGTGGAGTAAAAGAGTCATCTACAAGGATTTTTCTCCAAGAACTGTTCCACACTACACACATAACAATCATCTGAGACAGATGTTTACTATGCAGATTCCTTCTCCCACCAGAAGTTCTAAATTATCTCTGGCAGGTGAGGCCCTAAAATCTGCATTTTTAAAAGTCACCAGCTGAAATCAAATCCATGTTAAAGTTAAAAAGCCATGGGTCTGGAGCCCCCAGTGTGTTTTGTTCATTCAGTCCCACAGCAAGTAAACCTCCTAGACATATACAGTTAACTAAAGCCTAACACATAGGGGAAATACAAGGTTATTCCTGGCATCTCATTCACCATCGAGAGTCTTCAATGAAGATGCATTCAACATGGCTGTTATTATTTTTAACTCTAAGAACTAATCTTTCTTTCCCCAGCACAATAAACAATAAACAACAGTTGAGTCAGATCTAATGTTTGTGAACCAGAAAAAGTGGCTTAATTCTGTCACAGTCCATAGATAAAACAGCAGCACTTAATCCTTTTCTGAGATAGTCTCTCTTTTGTAGTACACTGAATGGCAGTTTTTAGTTTGGTTTGGTTTTTAAGGTAAAGGAAAATATATTTAGAGAATTTCTTTATTAAGCTATCTATTTTATGCCTGGTCACATTTGTTCAGCAAGACTGATGGCCAAGGATGTCTATTTGTAAAGACAGTGCTGGGTACAATTCAGCCTCAGCCTAGCTGGGGCCATCTGTCCTTTTAATCCCTAATTACCAAATGCTCACTGACCCTACCTTCTTGTACCTAGTCTTCCCTCTCCTAAATCCCCACCCAGCAACCCATTTACATCTATCAACTTTTCTGTATTTTTTTTTTTAAATTCTTTTGAGAGGGAGGGAGCGAAGAGGAAGAAGGGAAGGAGGGAGGGAGGCAGAGATAGAGGAAATGAGACAGATCTTCCATTTGCTGGTTCACTTCCCAAATGCCCACAACACTGGGGCTAGCCAAGGCCAAAGCCAGAAGTCAGAACCTAATCCAGGTCTTCCATGTGGGTGGCAGGAACACAAGTACTTGTGCCACCAGCTGCTGCATCTCACAGGAACTGGACTGGACCACAGAGTGGAGCCAGGACTAAAATCCAGGCCCTGCAAATAGGGACAGGGTGCCCCCCGAGCACTGCTTCACCCGCTGTGCCAATGCTTTCCCCTTTCCTTATCTTTTTTTTTTTTTTTGACAGGCAGAGTGGACAGTGACAGAGAGACAGAGAGAAAGGTCTTCCTTTGCCACCAGTTCACCCTCCAATGGCCGCCACGGCCAGCGCGCTGTGGCCAGCGCATCACGCTGATTCGAAGGCAGGAGCCAGGTGCTTCTCCTGCTCTCCCATGGGGTGCAGGGCCCAAGCACTTGGGCCATCCTCCACTGCACTCCCAGGCCACAGCAGAGAGCTGGACTGGAAGAGGAGCAACCGGGACAGAATCCGGCGCCCTGATGGGGACTAGAACCCGGTGTGCCAGTGCCTTTCCATATCTTTTAAGATGCTGGCACCCTTCTGCCCCTGGGTCAGAACTTCAGATGATCAGCTTATATAGGAAAGACAGGCAATAAGCAAGGTAAATGCGAATAATATACTATGTTAAAATAAGAGTAGTTAAAAAAAATAAATCAGGGAAAGAGATTCAGAAATGTTGAAGGTCTGGAAAAGCCTTTCCAAGAAGGTGACATCTATGGAAAAATATGAAGCAAGTGAGGAGGTGAGTAATGTGGATATAGATTTCTGTGGGGAATGCATTCCAGAAATACCTACTTATCAGTGTCCTTAAGACCCTCAATGTTTCTGTCTTCAAGCTTCTGCATTCAACCTTTTCTTTAGAGAAATTATAAAGTGTTTCTATCATATAGAAAACTACAGAGTCTAACATTACCTCTATATTCCCAATGCCTTCAAATAATGAAAATATTTTATTCACATGTGCTTCAGATATTTTTCAAATGTGCAAACCATGACAATTCCCCAAGGCAACATGCCCCCTTCATCTAATCCCTCCTCCTCCTGCTTTGAAATTAACCATGAACGTTAAGTACCAGCTCCACAATCAATTATACACAATATTTCCCATTCATGTCTTTGTTTTACTGTTTTAAAATTTTTGTTAACCAGTGAAAATTAAACAGTATCTCCTTGCTAGCTAATTAAAATCTGCATCTTCTTGATGGCAGAAGTTGAGTATCCTTTCATGTGTTTATTGGCTGCTGTGATTCCCTTTTGCAAACTCTCTTACTCCTTTGCCTATTCTACCATTGGATTATTTATCTTTTTCTTATGACTTGCAGTAATTCTCTCTATGCTCTGCTAAGGTGAGACATTACAGTAACAATTTTTCAAGTGTTCAAATGATTGCTCTCCTGAAGAGAATGAGGACCTACTTAGTCATGTTGGGACACATTTCTTTTGTTTAAGATGGAACTTAACATTTCCCAGAGAGTTAGTGAAACACACCTAACCGTGTCCATAAAACTGTGTGTGCTGTCTCAGGGGTAGCTGAGGTTAGATTTTTTAAACTACTGAATTCATTATATTTAAAGTTATTGATAATTCATATTTTTCTATAAATATATGCATTCTAATTTTTAAAAGCATGACTGTAAAATTCTTGCCAATATTATCAACTTATAAAAACTCTTCCTCATATATTCTCAATTCTAATAAGATTTGTAGACAATCCCCCCCCCCTTTTTTTTTTTGAAGATTTATTTATTTTTATCTGAAAGTCTGAAAGGTGAAGTAATAGAGAAAGGGAAGGAGAGAGACAGAGATACACCACATTTACTCCCCAGATGGTTGTAATGGATTGGGCTGGGCCAGGACAAATCCAAGACCCGGAGGTACATCCTAGTCTCCCATTTGGACAGCAAAGGCGCCAGTACTTGGGCCATCATCTACTGCCTTACCAGGCACATTAGCAGGGAGCTGATCAGAATCAGAACAGTCAAGCATAGAACTGGCCCTCTGACATGGGATGCCTGCATTGCAGGCAGCCACTTAGCTCACTGCATCACAAAACTTTTTTTTATTTTTAAGATTGTGAGATGAGGTATCAGGGTCTTTTCAAGAACTTCCTTTTATTTTGGTCGAGATTTTTTTTCTAACTTTTTTTTTTATTTTATAAATTTCTAAACCTATCTTTATTATTGTGTTATTCTTTCCTTCATCACACTCTGATATTTCTCAAAATTCTTCAACAAAATGATCATCTGATCAATTTTTTAAAATGACTGCTTGCATTATATCTTCAAAAAGAATAAATCCCTTCTAAGAATCACTTTAATTGCACCTTGCAAAATTTAATAATCAGTGTTCTCATTTTCCCTCATTTTCTACATATTTCATAATCTATTTGACCTGAGTTATTTTGAAGTATGTTTTTTAACATCCATATGTGATTATTAGCTTATATTACTGCTGTCTAACTTTATTGCTTAGTAATTACTGAATTTGAAAAATAATACAGATAGGTCCCTGAAAACAATGTTAAACCTCTAATTTTTAGGGTATTCCCAACATATTAGCTAGATGATTATTGTGTTGTTTATAGCTTCTAAATATCATGTTTTTATGTTTTTTAAAACACACGTTAAAATCTTTCACACCCATTAATTTGGACTTTTTCATCTGTAGTTCTGCCAATTTCTGCCTCATATATTTTAAGCCAATATTACTAGGTGCATACAGGTTCATATCTTCCTACTGAAATCCTTTTATAATCCCTACCCTCATCACTGCTAAAGCCTTAAAGTCTATTTCATCAAATTACATTAGCTTTCTCCTTTTTTCATGAAAATGTGGGCTTGAAGACACACTAGTTGTTAATAGCATAGAGTTACTAGATTTATTTCTCAATCCAACTCATCTCTCTATTTTGCAAATTTAGTATAAATAGAGATAAATTTGTAATTTGTTCCACTCCGTTTTAAAAAATATTTATTTATTTATTTAAAAGTCTGAGTTACACAGAGAGAGGAGAGGCAGAGAGAGAGTTCTTCCATCCGATGGTTCACTCCCCCAGATGGCCGCAATGGCCAGAGCTGCACTGATCTGAAGCCAGGAGCCTCTTCCAGGTTTCCCAAGTGGGTGCAGAGGCCCAAGGACTTGGGCCATCTTCCACTGTTTTTCCAGGCTACAGCAGAGAGCCGGATCGGAAGAGGAGCAGCTAGGACTAGAACCGGTGCCCATATGGGATGCCGGCGCATCAGGCCAGGGCTTTAACCTGCTGTGCCACAGTGCCAGCCTCTGTAATTTGTTCCACTTTTTTATGCAATGTTTTCTATCTATTTTCTCTCACTTCATTTTCTCCCCTTGCCGGCTTTCTGTCAGAGTTATCAGATTTTCTTTACTCCATTTTTGTCCTTTTACTCATGTGGATATTTTATATTCTATTTCTATCTATTATTTCAGTTATGCACTTAAATGTAAATAAATAATGACTTTGCAGTTTACTGTCAATTCAGATCTCTGCTTGCCTTGAGAACAACACATAAAATGACCTAAACAAGGTGAACATTCAGTGAGGGCAGTCAGTCAAGTGAGTAAGACTGGTTAGACTACCTAGACTTGGATCCTGGCTCTACCTCTTACTAACAATGAATGAGTAAATTACTGACCATCTCTTTGCATCAGCCCCCTCATATGAAAAATGAACATAATAAAAAGATAATAATTTCTTGTGAATTATGAGTCACTACATATGGCAAAGCTTGAGAAATGCCCAGCATAGGTGTTAGCTGTTATGAATTTTTATTTTCCTATGATACTACTGTAACAGATTTTAAAGGGGATAAATACTATTTAATAAATAATGCTTATTTAAATTTATGAACATCTTAACAAATTCTTACTTCTCTATAGTTTTTTCTTTCTACGTTAAATTTTGTTTCTAGGGGATAATATTCTACAGCCATTTTATTCCCACTATAGGCAAAAACGGAAAACTATCTCAGTTCCCCTTTGTCTGAAATGTCTTGAATTTTGCCTTCATGAATAACTGGTAATTTGAGAGTGCAGAAGCCTAGGTTGAAAGTACACATTACACTATCCAGGGGATTCTGTTCTCACTGGTACGAAATCTACCTGTTATTCTTCCATTAACATGTAATCTTCCTTTGCTATCTGGATTATTTCTTTAAAATATGATGATGATTTTTTAAAGATTTATTTTATTTATCTGAAAAGCAGAGAGAGAGAGAAGGAAGAAGAGACAAAGGCAGAGATAGAGAGATCTTACATCCACTGATTCACTCTTCAAATGGCTGCAGTGGCTGGGACTGGACCAGGCCAAAGCCAGAAGCCAAGAGTTTCATCCAGGTCTCCCACGTGATGCAGGAGCCCAAGTACTTGGGCCATCTTCCACTGCTTCCCCAAGAAAATTAGTAGAGAACTGGATTGGAAGTTGTGCAGCCGAGACTTGAGCCAGCTCCCGTATGGGATGCCAGGGTTGCAAGCAGCAGCTTAACTGCTATGCCACAATGCCAGCCCCAAATAGGAAAAGTGTTAAATAAAATCATAGAGAATACTGAATCCCTCAATAATCATCTCCGGATGCAAACGTCAAGAATATGTGTCAATATTGATTTCTTCAAGTGTGTTAAAGGAAATCAGAGATTATTTTAATTTTTTATACCATATACATTTTAAAATATGGATACTTTCTGGCCAGCACCACGGCTCAATAGGCTAATCCTCCGCCTTGTGGCGCCAGAACACCGGGTTCTAGTCCCGGTCGGGGCACCAGATTCTGTCCCGGTTGCCCCTCTTCCAGGCCAGCTCTCTGCTGTGGCCAGGGAAGGCAGTGGAGGATGGCCCAAGTGCTTGGGCCCTGCACCCCATGGGAGACCAGGATAAGCACCTGGCTCCTGCCATTGGATCAGTGCAGTGCGCTGGCCGCAGCACACCAGCCACGGCGGCCATTGGAGGGTGAACCAACGGCAAAAGGAAGACCTTTCTCTCTGTCTCTCTGTCACTGTCCACTCTGCCTGTCAAAAAAATATATATATATATATATGGATATGGATACTTTCTTATGCAACCACAGTAGAATACATCTAACAAAACTCTACCTGCTTTTAAGGTTTTATTTCTGTGGTTAGTATTTCGTAGTTTCACTGTGTATTTTCCAACTGTAGATTTGTTTTTACTCACCCTGCTCAGGCCATTCTTGATGTCTTCTCCTCCTAATTCTACTGTTCCAAATTCAATCCATCTCCAGGCCCTTTGGATTTTACCTCTTCAATAGATTTTTTAACCCATTTCTTCTCTTCACTTCTACCATCAAAAGGTAGGTCCCATCTCTCACTTAGACCATGGTAATAACTCCAATAACATCATGACTTCTCACATCCCCTCCTTCTCTGATACATCTATTTTTCAGAACATAGCTGGAAGGTTATTTTTAAAACACAAAATTGATCATATAACTTCCACTTTCAACCCTTCATTTCCTATGAGGAAAAAGGCCTTCAATGTTTGTACAGTTAGTTTCTAACAAGCTTTGCATATACCACTTATCCTGGGTTTCTTCTGCAACTACTATTCTCCACCACAACCCTCCACTTCCTAATTAACTTTTACCAATCCTTCATACTCTCCATCCCTTCTTCATGGAATTCATCCATGGAATCTATATTTCATTTTTTTCCCTTAAATTCTCAAAGGGTAGACGACACGCAATAGCAATTTTCCACCTTCCATGTCACTGAGCAATTAACTGAATAGTGTCAGTTGTCCTGGGAAACAAAGTTCCATAAAAGATCTTCATTGCATCCCCTCCATTTAGAAGAGGATTTCACATGAATCAGGAACTCAACAGTATTGGTTAAAAGAAACAACGAAAGCAAAAAACAAATGAACGTTTAGGCATTCCTCCTCTGTGCTTTCACAGGACGTGGCAAATTCCTGCCTTACAGTACTTATACCATTCAACCTAACAGTTTTACACTCAATCTCCCCAAATAAATTATTGTCCCTCAGAAGCCAGAAAATATGCTTGATTCTCTGTGTCTTCAACTGGACAATGAACTAGTACAATGTATATGTACAGATATAATTATAAAACAAAAAATTTGGGGAGAGGGTCAATTGGACCCCAGGTACATGAAACTGAGCTCATGATTATGATTAATTTATGCACAAATTATTCATTCCCAAAATAGTGTTCAGGTGATTTTCTAATATCTGACATTGTGGTTGTTGTTTTGATAAAATAGCAAGGTTAGGTAATCCAGATAAGAACTCACACAGACAGCGAAGGAATTCTCATGAACAATAACTTGTTTCTAACATCTAGTAATATTCTTACCAAGTAAAACAGACACAATTGAGAAAAGTTGGCCAAATCACTGTTTTTTCAGAAAAATCCCAAAGCTGATATGCAGATTTGTTTAGTGAGTCATTTAATCCATTGTTCATGAGCATGTATCAGATTCTGGACTTAACAATCATGAGCCAAAACTTACAACTATCTTTGTGGTTCTGAATTAGCAGAGGAGACAAATACATTTTAAATCACACAGAGGTCAGAAAAGGCATTTAGCTTATGGTCAAAACTCTGCTTGGGATATTCAGATCTTATATTAAAGTACATGGGTTCAAGTCTGAGCTCCACTTCTGATTCCAGCTTCCTGCTAATGCACACCTCAGGAGACAGTGGAGATAGCTCAGGTATGTGGGCCCTGCTGCCTACATGGCGATCTAGATTGAGTCACCATCTCCTAAATTCAGCCTGGCCAGGCCCCAGACACTGTAGCAATTAGGGAGCAAACCAAGGATGAGAGCTCTGGCCCTTTCCCTCTGTCTAGGAATTAGAAGTAATTAACTAAAAAATAAAGTTACATAGAGATGAAATTACCATGAAGGATAGGCTCATGGTCAACTTGACCACAAATGTCTATAATAAAAGAATCTGACCTAGTCTAGAAGATCAAGAAAATCTTCCTGAGCTTGTATCTGTAGGAAAATAATGAGTTAAGCTGGTGAACAAATGAAGCAGGGAGAAGAGTTTGTTCAAAACCCTACGTTGCAATAGTGTGCAGTGACTCCACGACTATAGCTAGGAAGGATGAAATAAAGGAGCTGCAAGATAAGGCAGGGAGAAAAGATGCTGTCTAGATGTGCCTGGCTATTTGGCTATCTTAAATGTTTTTTTTTTAAGTGAAAAAGGAAGCTATCGACAGGCTTTAAGAAGGGAAGCTCTAATTTAGAGAATGAATTGGGGATACAGCAAGAATGGAAACCAATTATAAAGACATTGCCTTAGTCCACTTGAGAGACAGTAGTCGCTTGGGCTGAGGTGGTAGTGAAGGAGATAAAGAGAGGTACAGGGACTGTAGAGATATTGAGCAGGCAAAATCAATAGGACAGGATGGGTAAGAACAGATGCAACAAAAGTCTCTTTTATAATTTCTCTATGAATCTTTCTAGGCATTGTACTTCTTTCTCTATTTATGGCTGCTAGTTGGCCACATCCCTGCAGGTTAAGAAGGAACTGCTCTCCTACAACGGTTTGGATATCCAGGAAGAATTTTCCATGTATCCATGCAAGAAACTTTCTCAGCACCATTTACAATACAAGAACACTTTTGGTTGTAGATATTTTGTAAGTTGCTCTCCTGAAACATGGCAGAACTAATTTTGTAGACCAACATCTGATCCTATTTAACCCTGTGGGATATCAGTTATTTTCAATGCTGTTAACTTCACTTGCTTCATCAGGACATCTGATTATCACACATAGGATGCTTACTTCCCAGGGTCCATTCTTTTCTAAGGATTTGTTCCAGTTTATGAAACATATTATCTGCAAAACCCATAGAAATTTAGAAAATGTTCCAACTTTTTTCCTTTGGATCTTCTATTAGTTTAACAAAGTGTGCATGACAGAAATACAAACACATTTAAAGGTTTTGCTGTAATTTTTCCTTCAAGTCCACGTTCAACTTGTATGCAAACAGCTAGTTCTGCACGGCTAGGTTTGGATCCTTTTCTTATAAATGCTCATAGAAACACTGACCACAGTGTTTTTTCAGAGTCATTTCACCTTTTTGACACTTTATTTTCTTTTCCTCTTTTTAAGATAACATTAATTCTCCACTAACTAAAAGGTTCAACAAGTAAAAGGATGATAGTTCAGCAAGAACGTAAGAGTTATAACAGGCCAGTGCCGCAGCTCACTAGGCTAATCCTCTGTCTGCGGCACCAGCACCCTGGATTCTAGTCCCGGTTGGGTGCCAGATTCTGTCCCGACTGTTCTTCTTCCAGTCTAGCTTTCTGCTGTGGCCCAGGAGTGCAGTGGAGGATGGCCCAAGTGCTTGGGCCCTGCACCCGCATGGAGACCAGGAGGAAGCACCTGGCTCCTGGTTTTGGATCTGCGCAGCATGCCGGCCGTAAAGCACTGGCCATAGCGGCCACTTGGGGGTGAACCAATGGAGAAAGGAAGACCTTTTTCTCTCTCTCTCACTGTCTGACTCCGCCTGTCAAATAAATAAATAAATAAATAAATAAATAAATAAATAAATAAAGAGTTATAACCAATAATCAAATGAAAAGGTGTCAATGTCATTATTTTAAAATGAATATCTATCCCGCAAAGTCAAATGTATCAGCACTGTTTTGAGGTTTTGCTGCATCTTCTCCCGACTGGACCATCAGATTTGTTAAAATCCATTCACCTAGTATAAAATCACATCCAGTTTTAAATTTTAGAACACACATTTTTTTTTCTTTCAAAACTTATTTCTCATAAGCAATCCCAGGAAAGAGGATTGGTACCTAGAAAACAGAAACTTGGGCTGGCGCCGTGGCTCAACAGGCTAATCCTCCACCTTGCGGCGCCGGCACACCAGGTTCTAGTCCCGGTCGGGGCGCCGGATTCTGTCCCGGTTGCCCCTCTTCCAGGCCAGCCCTCTGCTGTGGCCCAGGAGTGCAGTGGAGGATGGCCCAAGTGCTTGGGCCCTGCACCCCATGGGAGACCAGGAAAAAGCACCTGGCTCCTGCCATCGGATGAGCGTGGCGCGCCAGCCGCAGCGCGCCGGCCGCGGCGGCCATTGGAGGGTGAACCAACGGCAAAGGAAGACCTTTCTCTCTGTCTCTCTCTCTCACTGTCCACTCTGCCTGTTAAAAAAATAAATAAATAAATAAATAAAAATTTAAAAAGAAAAAAGAAACTTGGTCCGATAGAAAGAGTCATCCCAACCATGTTTTAGATCTCTAGGCTCATGGATCAGCACAGGCAGAAGTTGATTAAAATGCTGACTTCAGAGGCAGGCTTTGGGCTGCTGATTGGGTTGCCCATAGCCCACATTAGAGTGCTGGTATCCAATTCCTCTACCCGGTTTCTGATTCCAGTTTCCTGCTAACATATTCCCCTGGAAGGCAGCTTGTGATAGCTCAAGTAGCTGGGTCCCTGTCATCCATATGGAAGACTTGGATTGAATTCTCAGTTCTCTGCTTCAATCTAGCCCAGCATTTGAGACTAGATGATTGCTACAGTATTTGGGAAGTGAAAGAGCAGATAGACATTCTTTCTGTCAGTCTGCCTGTTTCTCTGTCTCTCTCTCTCTCTCTCTCTCTCTCTCTCTCTCTCTCTCTTTGCCTCACAGGTAAAAATAATACTAAAACATGAAGTGTTGACTTTCCTATCAATTTGATATTCTAACACTTTTTATAAACTATATGCCCTTGGGCAAGTTATCTAACCTGCCTGAATCTTAGTATACTGTAATATTATATTATCTTCTAATTATTTTGCAACTTACAATATATGGAGACACATAATATTTAAAGTGCTTGCAACTGGGAGACATGTAGGAACTATCATTGTCATCAGTGCTTTATTTCCTGCTTTTGCACAGGTAAGGACTTCTACCACAAAAGGAGAGATGCCTGAGAAGGAAATGTGCCAATAATCTTCTGTCCCCTAGATGCAAGACTGAGTAAGTTATATAGCAATTAATAACATAGTTAATTGATTAGTAAGTTCAGCAAGAATATAGGAGAGGGGAACAGAGAGAGAGGAGGGGTAAAATGATGTTCTTGTATTTATTGATGGAGTAGGTTAAAGGAAAAAGGAAGTCATAGTTCCAAAAAAAGAATATGGAAAATAGTATATAAATTGGTATGTACCACCAATTGAATAAAAATGATGATAGCACAGACCTGAATCCAGTATCTGTGTTATTTTATCATCTTTAAGTCAATGCAAAATAAAGCATATGTGGTTTTATAACTAATAACTATGCATGATGGCTCTTTCCATTTTACAGATGAGGCAACCAAGTCTCAAAGAAGTCTAATTTACAAACGTATACCTAGGAAACCACAGGGCAATACCTCACCAGGTTTCCTCAAAATCCATGCACTTTTTCCTATAGCACAGTCAATTCCAAGGTCAGACAGTTCTACCTTCTTTGACCAGGGCTCATATGCAGTTAGAGTCACAAAACAATATCCTCATAATAAATAGATATTTGTACATAACAATGCAAAGTAAGAAGGGACTGTTGCTCAGAAAACTGTAGGGCTATGTATTCATCTATACGTCAAAGGCATCAAAAAACAAAACAATGACCTTTTAAGGAAATCTTCTTATGAAAATAAAACAAAAGAAAAGCCAAATCAAGTTCACATTCACCATTTTCAGCCATTAAATAAAGGTACTCTAACAACATCCTTTCAAGATCGCCATATATTTTAGAAACATAAAGAATGCCTATTTGTCTAACAAAGACAATAAAATAAAGCCAAGCAGATGAGAAATAAAACTACGTATTTCTATGATGATTCAGAATATTTCTATGAGTAAATGAATTTCTGATGTATATGGTTAATATTTTGAGGAATGTAAAGATATTCATAGGAAAAATGGTAGAAATTCATGCTTAGCTAACTCAACTTTATGTATGAGAAGTTATAACTATGGTATAAAATCCATAGTAGAAATGAAACAAGATTACATCACTGACAATTGCTAATATTAATGGACCAGAGGGGACTAGATTCCCTGAAGCAAGAAACATATCAGAGAGGAAAGACATACAATTCAGTTTCAAAAAGCAAAATCCATTAACCACGAAATAGAGAAACAAAAAAATCAAACTTTCCATATACCATATCTTACTGGGAAAAAATATTATCAAAAAAGACCTCTAATAAATAAAATGTTTCTGCCTCAAAAAATTAAAATATATGATTTAAAGTCTTTGAAAAATTCCAGAATATTTATATGGTGATTATTTTGCCAACACATATCCAGCAAAATTCCAACATACTTCTCTGGGTCTACAGATCTCAAAAAAATGTATGTCAGCTAGAAGACACTTAAATGAGTCTTTTTTAATGTAGTAAAGTATAATATTTGCTACTACATACTTGATGTGAGGTGGTCAAAGTTTTTGTTTACATTATGAATAACTCCAAACAACATCTAGTCTGGAAAAGATATACTGACATTTGCTAAGACTTATTATAGTCACTTTGAATCATTTCATATATAGAGACTGGCACTGCAAATTCAGCATCCCATATGGGTGTTGGTTTGTGTCCTGGCTACTCCACTTCTGATCCAGGTCCCCTGCTAAGGGCCTGAGAAAAGCAGTGGAAGATGGCCCAAATGTCTGGGCCTCTGTCACCCATGTGGGACACCCAGGTGAAGCTGACTCCTGGCTTCAGCCTGGGCCAGCGCTGGCCACTGAGGCCATCTGGGGAGTGAACCAGAGGACAGAAGAACTCTTTTGGTCTGCCTCTCCTTTCTGTCTGTAGCTCTTTCAAATAAATAATTAAATCTTTAAAAGCATATATTTCACATACAGATGGTCTGAATCAATTAGAGTTGTTCATATAGTAAGACTCCAGATGAAAGCCATCAAGGCGAATGTCAGGAATCAAACATAAACGGCCTCACCATTGGTCCAGGGGAAGCAGAAAAGACATGGAATGGCATGTACATACTGAGAATAAAGCAGAACAGAGGCTTTCTGCCGCTTTAATGGGAGAACACAGAGGCTTTCTGCTGCTTTAATGGGATTAAAGAAACACATCCAACATGAAAGATATATTTAAAAATTATTAAAAGTAAATTTTAAGTGTTTGTATCATAAAAGGTAAGAATTTAGGTGACACATGTTAAATAGCTTAAATGGCTATTCTACATATATATATATATATCCATATATATTCTGTATCTATATACTATATGTATCGTATATATATGTATCTGTATATCATGTCTATTTCTATATCAAAATATCATGCTGTATACCGTAAGTAAATACTTCTGTCAATTACAGTAATTTTCTTAAAAGTTGAGCAACTCATCAAGTGCAAATCTTTATTCACAGAAGCAATTAAGCATGTGTGTAGACAGCCTTTCTAAGTCAGCTCCAGTGATTCCCTGCCTCCTGGTATCCCTGAGTTCTCCTCTCTAGTCTTGACTGAGCTGGCCAAATGCTTCTAACAAATAGAACAAAGGTAATGGGTTGTCCATCCTGAGGTTGGCTACAAAAGACTACAATTTCCATCTTGCATTCTGCCAAGGTTCTTCCAGCTGGTTCACACTCAGGAAGTCAGTTGTTATTTCTGAGTTGCCTGCAGTCAAGCCCACAGGGCAAGAACTGAGGGAAGTCCCCAGCCATTGCCAGCTAAAAAAGAAATGAAGCTCTCAGTCCAACAATCCACGAGAACCTGATTGCTGCCAAAAGCCACATGAGTAACTTGAAATTAGCTGCTCCACTAGCAGAGCCCCGGGATGAGCGCAGTCCCTGCTCGCACCTTGTCTGCAGCCTCATGAGAAATGCTGAGCCAGGAGAGCCAGCTAAACTCTGTTCAGACTGCTAACTACAGAAGCCAGGATAGTGCATGTTGTTTTATAGCACCACATTTTCTCAGTAACTAGTTACACAGTGGCAGATACCATACAATATTCAATAAAAAATAACCTAATTAATGGTCTCATCTATGAATACATTACTGATTTTAGAATGAGAAGATGCTTGCCCCTATACCAACTTTTATTACTCAATTCCAGCACCTCAGTGTCTGTCAAATAGACTTGTCTCCTTGCTTCTAGTTTTGTCCCCTCTGAATCCACCTTTCAGGAGTGTGAGTCATTCAAAAACTCTTTTGTTGATGCCCTAATCCCCAGAATGAGACCTGGAGGTCAGCACAGAAGTGATTAGTTAGCTTGAGTGTTATAATGGTGTAAGACTGGCCCCCAATTTGACATGACTTGTTTCTTTAGGCCAAGGGGAAATGTGGACCCAGGAGCACACACAGGGAGAACATCAAGTGAGACAGCCACAAGTCAAAGAACTACTGAAGGGCAGGGCAGAAGCGTGCAGCTGGCTCTTCCCTGGAGTCATCAGAGGATGCGAAGCGTTGCTGACACTGTGATCTAGGACTTCTAGCCTTCAAAACTCCGAGACAATAAATTTATACTATTCAGGACATTCAGTTGGTGACATTTTGTTACAGCAGCTGTAGCAAACTGATACATTATCTTCCACACAGTTAACCAGAAGAGATTTATTTAAAATATGAATTTCACTATGTCATGGCCCCCATTCATTCATTCAAGCAACAGAAGGTTCTTCCACGCCAAGCTCCTGACACTGAACGTTCAGCAGTAAAGAAGAAATACAGCTGTGGCTCACACTATCCGGCTAGCACGCAGAGTGTCTTTGTGCTTGGAAAATGGGGCTACCTCCCGGCAAATTGTAAAACGGCACCCCCTTGTGGAGGATGAGTTAACATGAATACGCTCCTCAGATGAAAAGACAAACTACTCCACAAGGGTAAAGGAATAGAACTGTTCTATCTAAGCAAAGTTGGCAATAATATGCCTGCTGGATTTAGGTCTGCATTTTCACCCTGTGGTCTGGCTGCTTTTGTGAGAGCGAAAGTTGCAAAGTCATTAATGACAGATCTGATGAAAGGTCTCCACATCTACTAAATCGCCTTAGATCTTAAATTCCATTAAGGTACCCTGTTAATTCTTGGTTAAGGATAACAAAAAATCAAGAATTCTATGCTCAAATAGCCTGGACAATGGATTGCCAAAGTGGCCCTGACCACACATCTAAATGTCCACTGGCTGACCTGAAGAGCAGAGGAGGGTAGACTCTTGCACAGGTATCCTGAAATAAACCCGCTGAAGCACAAAATTCCAGATGTGGATGGCATATTCTGGAAAAATCAACGCAAGTTTTACATGCCACTCCACAGAACACTCATTTTTATCTTAATAGAAAAATAATGGATATTCCTCTCAAATAACTGAGTAAAACTGATGTTGTATCAAAATGTATTATCCTTATATAGTTTCACTCAACAAAGGAATAGCTGTTGTTGCTTGAGAAGTAGAGAGGCAGACTAAAAGACACTTCCTGATCTGGCCTCAAAACCGTCGTCTGCCCAGCGGCACCAGGGCCCTGATAACTGCCTGTGGCGTGGAGGACCTCTGTCTCTTCTCCAGCCGCATCTTCTCCAGGGGACATGAATTCCTAGGAACCAAAAGGCTCACACATTCCGCACCCATTAGCAATGCTCAGGAGACCTAAGAACCTGAACTCTACAACCAAATAGCCCAGACGGTGGTGTTCTGGAAAGGCTCCTACCAATTCACAGAAACTCGTTTTGGGACTGACATTGTGGTACAAGGGGTTAAGCCACTGCCTATGATGCTGGCATACCATCTCTGAGTCCAGTTCAAGTCCCCACTGCTCCGCTTCTGATTCTAATCTCTGTAACGTGCCTGGGAAAGCAGCAGAAGATGCCACGGGATCTTGGGCCCCTGCACCCACGTGGGAGACCTGGATGCAATCCCAGCCTCCTGGCCTCAGCTCCAGCTTTTATGGCCATTTGGAAAGTCAACCAGTAGATAGATATCTCGCGCTCTCTCCCTCCCTTTGTCTTTCCCTCTGTCGTGTTGACTTTCAAATAAAATAAATTAAATGCTTTTAAAAACCCCATTGTTAAATTTTCAGAAATTTTGTAACCTGGATGTTAAGCAGGACCTTTATTAGCAATAAATGTATAACCTTAAATAAGTTATATTGGAAACAAAGACAATAAATGTTAAAAATGATTTTATTTAATATAAAACTATTTTAATTACTATTACTATTATCTGTGTCCTTGCTATTTATGCCCAGAGCACCTGCATTATGGAAATAGTGTACAACAGTGTCCTGTTGCATACTTCCTTCCAACTCTGCCTCCAATGTCATCACGTTACAGCCTCAATTTGGCACACTGCTATAAATACAAATGTAATAAATCAGGGCTTAGTTTATTTCATTGATTGCCCAGGCATGAAAATACAGCAGAGAAAATGTTAAGAAGATTAAACTTTAAAATTTGTCATGTTTGTAGCCATCACATGGAAGCACAAAATTTGGGAGATATCTGTCCATTCTCTTGGAAAACTACAATGTAGTTAAGCAAAGAGTCAAACGTATCACTGAAGAGTGACTGTGCTTGGTTGTTTCACTTGCACTTACTCATCAACACAAAGACAAATGTTGACCACTGTGTATCTAAGGATTATCAGAAGCTAACTGTTAAACAATGACCAGCACTGCAGTAGGTTCAGAGTCTATTTGCAACACTAATGTGAGCTTTTCCTATAATCTTCTACACATACATGGGCCATGCTACCTGAGGATGCACCCTTAGGGGACATATTTGCAGCCAGGGAGTTAGGCATAAGTACAGTGTCCCTCCAGAATTTGACCAAGCCAGAACAGGAAAACAGCAGGGTTGACAGTAGCTCAGGGATGAGTGTTTGGCATAGAGGCAGTATTGGTCTCATCCCACGCATAGGCTTGCCTTCTACACCAGACTAATTTGCAGCACTCCACACTTAGCACATTAATCGGTTCTCATTAATTGGTCACAGATACTGCTCACCTGCTTAGATGCCCTTTTATTTTCATCACCTACCATGAGAACCCAAGTCAGAACTGCCATATACAACTCAAAAGTTTGGTTTTAATGAAAGAATAAATGGATTTTAAGAATTCCAGTCAACATAAGCTATGAGTCAATCAACAACACATTTAAGCACTTCGGGTTTTAATTTGCTTAGTGTAAATAAACATACTTTTTTGTCCTTTCTGTGAAGATTAAATAATGCATGTGATCATTATAGAAGCTACATCTATTAAACACTTATTTACCAGACATTGTTCTTGGAGTTACACACAGATTATCTCATTTTATTTTGTTAAGATTTGTTTATATATTTATTGGAATGACAAAGTGACATAGACAGAGGGACAGATAAAGAGGAAGAAGTAGGGGAGAAGAGGGGAGAGAAGGAGATGGAGGGAGAGAGAGAGTGAGAGAGAGACAGAAAGAGAGAGAGATGAATCTTCCTTCAGTTGGTTTGGTTCACACTCTAAGTATCTGCAACAGCCTGGGCTAAGCCAGGCCAAAGCCAGGAGCCTAGAAATCCACACAGATGCATTAAAGCACGGCCTGGATATGCACATCACATCCTGCAGAGCTGGTTCCAGTCCAGCTATGCTGATTCTGCCCCAGCTTCCTATTAAAGCACCTGGAAGGCAGTGGATGATGGTCCAAGATTATCTCATTTCAATTCTCCTATACTGTAACTCCAGGAGATAGGTACTAGTATTATGCCTACTTTAGAAACACAGGAACTAAAGCTTAAAAAGAAATGCAGCAGTTGAGGTACATAATAGGATTCAAATAATAGTTTCTCATCTACACTTATAAAAGCAACAATATATTTGGGTCACTGTTCAATTTTCAAAGAATTTCCACAAAATTGTTATTGAAATATTAATAAAGAAGCAGCTCGTCTTTAATCTGGCCCTATGTTCAGTAAGTATTGTACTTGAAAGGCAAATACTAGTGAGTCCAGTGCTAACAAATTATAAGAAATGCAATCACTATAGATAAAGGAGATTATATATGATCCTTCTGTAAAGCTTGTTTAGTCAGACAAGAATAATAATTGCCAAATAATTTTCAGTGAAAGCAATACAATATAAGTGACCTATTTCAAGATACAAACAAGCAGAGGTTCCCCAGACCTGAAAAGGATCCTCTCTTTTTACAATCAGTGTATTAGAAGATACTTCGGGAAGTTCAACTCTTGCTTTTAATCTAGTTGCTAAGTACCTGAGTACCAACAAAGAAAAAGAAAGAAAGTGAAACAAAAAACTCAGTCCAAGGATAATATCTATAAAACCGTATTATACACCAGTATAGAGAGGAAGGAAAGTCAGAGAATGTATTCTCATATGTACACATACAACTTCCTCTAATATTTAGACAGACAATAGGAGCAACTCTAAGAAATATTAGTTAAGTCCACTTATAAAATATATCAATTATGTTCCAATGATTTTCCCTTTATTCATTAATTGCTTACCTACTAGTCACTGAAAAGTAAAACGACTGATTCTTCCAATTCTACATCACAATCACCTATACTAACCGTATTATCTTCATTATTGCTCTCTCTAGGAAACAGCCTATATGGGCAGGAATAAAAGTTAATTTTTATTGGATACAGGGAATCTCCTTCTTGCTAAAAAACCTATTCTATTTTCCAAGAATCCAAAACACTGAAAAATAGTTTGGAGCACACATCTAAAAATAAATTGAGAACTAAAACAAATCTTTACTGATGATAAAATTTAGCCAGTTTTCAGTTATATCACACTTCTCAGGTTATACATAATTTTCTTTAAACTGAATTGTTATAGAATGGTAAAAATAAGTGAATTTAATAAAAAATATAACAATAAAATCTACTAACAGCTTGGAAAGAAAGAACCAAATATGTGTAATTCTTTCTCTAAACAAGCTGCAGTTTTATTTCAAATTGCTTCACAGAAATCTAGGCGTTCTCAAGGTCTTTTCTTTGCACTCACATTTGTGTCTTAAGTGCTGATTTTTGAACTGTGTTTCAATTCTCCTTAACACTTACTTATTTCCTGCTATTTTATTGCTTGTCACTTCTGTAGACTAGTTCTTCCAAAATCATATCCCAATACTTTTTCCTTCAGCATACATCCTAATACTTACTAGCCTAGGATTTTACAGAACTATATAATTTTATTAGTTTTTAGAAGACTCTTTTAGAATTGCCTTTGTAAGCATCAGGTGCATTTTGTATCAATAGACATTATTTGTACATAGATGTAGTTTTTAAATTCTGTTGACTCTACTGCCTAAATAGATTTCAAACACTACCCCTAGATTCTGCCCTTATTGCTATTGCTAAGCTTGACCCGTCAACATTGCTCATTTTTATTAATGCACTAATTTTACAGCTCTCTCTGCTTCCAATCTTAACACCTCCCAGTACATCCATTATTCTGTTTTTAAAAAATTCAAAAATAAACATGATATGACCCTCCTGCCTCAGCTCATCAATATACTCTTTCATCTTAAAATAATGTGAAATACTTTAATATGGATAACGTGATATACTAGATAGGAAATTATTTCTATGTTACAGAAACAACTGTGAAATTAAGGAAGAACACAGGGTGTTTCATAAGGTAAAGACTGGTGAAATAGGCTGGTTAAAAAGGGTGTTACAGGTTGCAGAAATGCATGAAGGGTTTCTTCAGAACACCAACAATGCCAGTCCTTCCATCTCTCTTACCCTATTCTTTAGGCAAATGGGCAACACCATGGACAGAGCACATGCTTAGCTGGGTTGTCACTGCTTGTCAGCATATCTAACAAGACTGCTCCAATACAAGGTGACAGCTTCTATGGGAGATACTGCTTGATAATTCACAGTATTCGGTCACTTCATATGTTTAACTTCATATATGGTCTCTTAAAATACAGGCTATATTTTTATTTTATAACACACGGTATGACTATGTGACAAAGACCTGGCCTATGGAGCTTAGGGAGTTGTTGTGTACAGTTCTGGGAAATATCCTTAAAGCTAGAGGGCGTATCTTTTCTCCTCCTTCTCCTCCTTTCTGGCTGGCAAGGAAGAATCAATGGGTCCAGCACTCATGTTGCATATCAGATGGTTTTGATAATGGAAGACATCTATGGCAGAATAAGGGCAAAGAAACAGGTCCTCAATAGCATGAAATACTAGACCAACTACTATTTTTTTTTTAGACAGGCAGAGTGGACAGTGAGAGAGAGAGAGAGAGAGAGAGAGAGAGAGAGAGAGAAAGGTCTTCCTTTTCCGTTGGTTCACCCCCTAATGGCCATTGCAGCCGGCGCACCACACTGATCCGAAGCCAAGAGCACAAGAGCCAAGTACTTCTCCTGGTCTCCCTTGCGGGTGCAGGGCCCAAGAACTTGGGTCATCCTTCACTGCACTCCTGGGCCACAGCAGAGAGCTGGACTGGAAGAGGAGCAACCGGGACAGAATCCAGCGCCCTGACCAGGACTAGAACCCTGGGTACCGGCGCCGCAGGTGGAGGATTAGCCTATTGAGCCCCGGCGCTGGCTGACCAACTACTATTATACTCCTTTTACGTCAGAGAGAACAGACCCATTTCTAGTTTAAGCCATCTACTACCTGTTGGGTTTGCATTATTTGGAGATCAATCTAATCTGAACTAAAACAGTTCCTCATAGCAAACTATGTTAATACTGGTAGAATTGTAAAAGTAATAGATGTTAGTGGGTGACATGTGACACGGTGGGTAGGGCTACTGCTTACTGCGCTGGCATCACATGCAGATACCAGTTCAAGTCCCAGCTACTCCACTTCTGATCTAGCTCTTTGCTGGTACATCTGGGAAAGCAGAGGATGATGGTCCAAATCCTTTGGCTTCTGCACCCACATAGGCAACGCAGAAGAAGCTCAGGGCTCCCAGCTTCAGTCAAATCAAGCTTCAACTGTTGTGGCCAACTGGGGAGTGAATCAGAAAACAGAGATATCTCTCTCTCTCTCTCTCTCTCTCTCTGTTTCTCCCTTTCTCTCTGTAAACTCCATCTTCCAAATAAATAAACTTAAAAAAAAAAATAGATGCTAGACAGGAAAATAAAAAACAGCTACTCCCTACATGTAGCCTCTCATGACCAACTTCACCTATCTTTTCTCTACTTTTATGCAGAGTTTCTTTTACATAGGTTTGTCCAAATGTACCAAATTCTCTTAATAAATACCTTGGTCTGTTTATTGCTTCCCTCTCCCTTCATCTGAATAGCTAATTCCTGCATGTACTAAGTGTCAGGACATCAGTAACAACGTCCTATCATTTGCTGAGTTCTAGACTCCAAGATGGGCTTTTTTTTAACCTTTCCTTCAGGTTCTTACAAGACTCTGAAGTCCCACCAGGTATTTCTATATTTACATTTGATGACTGGTTTGCTTCTGTCTTTTCTTTCCTACATTAAATAAACTATGAACTCATAGGTAGCATCTTAGATCGGTTTCTCTGAAAACCAACTCTCAGAGGGGGATGTGCAAATGTGGAAAATCCACTGGGGTATATTCTTGGAAGACACGTCTGTAAGGAAGTGAAGGTGGAAGGACTGGGTAAGACGAGTTGCTGAGCTGCGGTGCAGTTGCAGCGAAGTTCCTGCCAACCCTAAGGGGAGCTCCAGGGCTCGTACAGATCGTAATGACAGCCCTTAAGATCTTTCCATCAACCAATCATTTATTTCCCCCATACTCTTTCCCTAGCAGGTAGTTAACACTTGGGTGACAAAGATGCTGGTATCCAAGAGCAATTTCCACTGGGGGACACACCTAAGATCCTTTAGCAGCAGAGAGCCCCAGCAAGTGAGCAGTGGGTAAGCACCACGGTATCCTCTAGAATAAGGAGCTGTGTCTTGTTCCTTTGTAAATGTGCAATGCCTAAAAAACGGAGTATTTTCTTTTGGATGGATACAATGGTGAACAATCAGACAAACGAACAAAGATGACTGTTTTCAAGTAGAGGGGATAAAATCAATAAAGGAAAAATAGAAGACGCTTGTAAAAGAGTTAACTTTGGAAGCAAAATCTTCCAAGAGAGTGGAAAACACAGTTGTAGGATCCTATCAGCTCTAGGCTGGCATTACTTAGAGATGAGGTTAATGAGGACCTCCAAAGAGGATGAATAGCCTTGCCAAGGTACATTCCCAGTAACACAGTCAATAGGCATGAGAGTTGAAACGTATATAAAGAAAGACAGTCTTGAAGATAACCTCATTTGTAGTGCTAGCAGTAAATAAAGGTAGTTCTGAATCAGAGTATTTAAGTGGAAATCTAAAGGAAGAATTTAAAAATAAAAGTTTCCAAGTTTGCTATAGTATGGGGGTAAAGATAATTAGCAGAATTTGAATAAAAGTAGATTAAGAGCTTCAGCAGAGTACACTTTTACAATAAAAAATTATAAGAGAATCTCAGGAAATCAAGAGGTATGAAAAAGGTGACTTTTAGACCAGGATTGTTCATCCATGCTAGAGATTGAGTTAAAGTGAAATAGTAATTATCTGCCACACTCCCAAGTCTCCATATTTGATGCTTAAAAGACAGTTACTTCTAGAATTTGCATTTCAAAATCATCCTTCTACTGAAACCATACTGATTTGTTTCCTTTAATATGATACTTTCCTCCTACATGAGGACAGATTTTCATTTATTTTCTGATACTTTAATTTTTTGTGTCAATATGATATTAATACAGAGAACATATTCAATTCTCTGAATATAATGATCTTCACTTTCCTCTCTTGTTTCCTTCCTTCCTTTTTCAGTTGTTGAGACATAATTTTAAAACAGGAAAAAGTTTAAAGGATTTTCCTTTAGAGAATTCAAACTATGCTGATTGTGAGATCTTAGAATTCTTGGAGAAAAAACTGTATATGTTTTGGGTGGTTTTGTTTTTTGTTTTTTGTTTTTTGTTTTTTGTTTTTTTTTTGACAGGCAGAGTTAGACAGTGACAGAGAGTGAGACGGAGAGAAAGGTCTTCCTTCTGTTGGTTCACCCCCAAATGGCCGCTATAGCCACCACTGCGCCGATCCAAAGCCAGGAGCCAGGTGCTTCCTCCTGGTCTCCCATGTGGGTGCAGGGCCCAAGCACTTGGGCCATCCTCCACTGCCTTCCTGGGCCACAGCAGGGAGCTGGACTGGAAGAGAAGCAACCGGGACAGAATCTGGCGCCCTGACCAGGACTAGAACCCAGGGTGCCAGTGCTGCAGGCGGAGGATTAGCCTAGTGAGCCACGGCGCCAGCCAAAACACTTTATATGATATTAGCCTCCTTTTTTCGGTATTTCCTTCTAAAGATATGGTATAGGTTTACAAAATCCACTCAGATTTTATTTAGAATTTTCTTCATGGGATATAAATTACATTACTATAAACCCATAAGCAGCTTCGACCTCTTAATCACCACCTGCTACTTGATGTATTTATAGCACATACTGTTGGTAGCAGGCTTTCCACACATCAGTCAGTGACTCTCCGTGTAAACTTGTGAAGTGAAACAAACTTATCCTCAGTATAAACAAGAGGCTTGGGAAAGGCCAAGAACAAAAACACAGCAGGCCCAAAGCTGGAACCCAGACTCTAACTCATCCTGGCAAACTACTTCTTTCTCCGTTATACTATATACTGATAAGCAAAAAACATACTTTCCTCTGTTATCACTAATTCTAACTTCTGAAGGTCAATTTTTCTATTGCATCTATTTCTTTATCTTCTTTGAATTTTTTAAAATTTCCCAGGTAAGTGCTGGAAGTAGGGAAATCATAAATAAGGAGGCCGTATTCTATTTCCATAATCAACTCTGACCACTGGCACAACCACCACCAAGCAGAAAAGCAATCACTGTCCTTAGTTAGAAAACAACAGAATTTTTGCCTGAGGTGGGATGATGGCATAAAGCCTCAAATTGGCAATACAAAGCTTCGGAGGACAAGCTTGGCATCAATCTAATAAATAAGTATAGCCAAGAAAGAGAAAAAGCATTTCTTTCCAACATTCTGTGTGAAAACATAAGCAGGCACAGCGACACTTGCTCAAAAAGTCATCTGAAACATATTTTTGAGTTCCAATTAGTATAAAATTCTTGCAGAACCAAAATTTATCCAAGTTATTTTTTTCAGGACCTGCTCAAGAATTTCCTTGATTTTGTTGAGAGGTTCTCACAGACCTGAAGTTCCTACATACACAGGTTGTCAGTGTCATGTTTAACTGCTGCCAAGCAGGTGCAACAGAGAAACACTGTGTCCACTCTACTGTATTTAAATTTTTGTACTGGGCTAACAATAAAAATAATAATCCTAGTATAGTGTTCACATATGCACATTAGGAGCAGCATGCAAACCAAGAAGGCAGCAGTGAATCTAAACCAGCCAAAGGCCTTCAGCAGGAACTCCTCTGACTGGAGCAGTTTAGGAATAATGCAGATAAATCACAGAGCAAGCAAGGGGGAGTAGAATGCATTTCAGGCTTGGCTCAGAGGAAAGACATATGAGACACACTCGGGGAAACTAAATTTATACAGTCAGAGAATGAGCTTCAAGGAGGGAAGCTGATCATAATCTATAAATACCACCAAGGTAACACTATAAATAATTAAGGAGGAGAACTATTGGTTGTCTCTGAGAGAGGTCTAAAAATGAAGTTTTAGATTTACTTCTCCCTTCTTTTCTTCTTGGCATCAAAACACGTTTTTATTCAGAATCGTTTGCTCCTGCCTGGGATATACTGGGACAGATCTTCCAACAGGTAGGTGCCTGTAGCTGTTCTGGCCTGCGTGAGCAGACAGACTATCTCCCTTTCCCTGCAGCCATGCAGCTCATACATGCCTGCAAAGAGTAACTGGGGGGCAGATGGATGAAGCCTCTGTGAGTCAACACTCCTGGGATCTGACACTCCAGGGATTCAGAGCAGCCACACCCTCCTAAAAGGAAAAAAAAAAAAAACCTGCACTAGGTGTGCTTTATTATCACTTACTGTTACATCTATTTGCTCCAAAAAATGCTTATCATGTGCTAGAACAGTGCTGCTCAATCCAAGTGCAGCAAGATCACCCAGCGGCTTCCTTGCAAAGCAGATTCTGATTCAGTAGGGCTGGAGTAAAGTCTGGAGGGCTGTGTTTCTAGCATACTCACAGGGGAGGCTGATGTTGCAAGGCTATGCATCATGCTTTGAGTAGTAAAGGGCCAGGAGTTCAGGGTCCCTTAAGGGAGACAGACAGAGAGGGATAACTAAATGTAACATGTTCACACAGCACAGGCAGCTAATCCAGCCTGAGAGGCATAGAGGAAGCAAGGTTCCTGGAGAGGATCCTCCTTGAGGTGAGCCTAAAAATATATTATTGGGGCCAGCACTATGGCAGCATTGTGGTGTAGTGGGTAAAGCTGCTGCCTGCCCTGCCAGCATCCCACATGGGCACTGGTTCAAGTCCTGGCTGCTCCATTTCCAATCCAGCTCCCTGCTAATGCACCTGGGAAAGCAATGGAAGATGCCCCAAACTCATGGGCCCCTGAACCCATGTGGGAGACCTGGAAGAAGCTCCTAGCTCCTAGCTCCTATTTCAGCCTGGCCCAGCCCTGGCCTTTGTGGTCATCTGGGGAGTGAACCATAGGACAGAAGATGTTTCTCTCTGTCTCTTTCTCCCTGTCTCTCCCCCTTTCAAATAAATATTAAAATAAAAGATATTATTACAGTTAAATACCAACAAAAATATCTAAGAAATCCCCATGTTATTTTCACTGATAAATAATTAATGTGGATAATCTGGGGATTAGGAAAGACCCTATCAAAATTGGAAGAGGAAATCAAACTGAAGTAGACAGGCATACAGGTTAAAATGATTAGGTTTGTGAGCTGGAAGACCACGCCTTCACCATGCCTCTGTGTGACATCATGTTCCTACCTGGCCACACTTGTGCACTCACCAGCCAATCAGGTATTCCTCCACATAGCTGGTTCCTGGAACTCGGTATGAATCCAGATTTATCCCTCTCTTTTAGATAAAGCCTTCACTCTCCTATGCATCTTTCTCTCTGAATAAAAGCTTAAAATGTATCATGCTGCCTCATTCATTTATGCTGGTATTCAGAATTCTCCTCTGAATATTAAGTAAGAACCTAGATGGGCTTATTAATATTGGGTACTTACTCATAAGCATATGGTGATATCATATGGCACCCCAAATTCTGATAACAAAACTATCCATGTTTACAGATGACATGACGTTGTGCATGGAAAAACCTAAAAACTCCATCAAAAAACTGTTAGAACTGATAAACCAGCTCAGTAAAGTTGCAGATTACAAAATGAACATTCAAAATCAGTAGCTTTTATGTATGATAATGATGAACTCACAGAAAGAGAAATCAAGAAAGAAACTCCATTCACAATAGCTACACACACACAAAAATCAAATATTCAGAAATAAATTTAACCAAAGAAGGGGAAGATCTCAAAAATTATCAAACATTAACGAAAGAAATCAAGTACACAAAAAATGGAAAGATACTCCTTGCTCACAGAAGAATCAATATCATCAAAATGTCTATACTACCAAAAGCAATTCACAGATTCAAAACAAACCCTACCAAAACACCAATGGGCATCACAATACCTGATTTCAAAGCACACTACAAAGCACTAGTAATTAGAAAAGCTTGGTACTCACATGAAAAACAATACATAGATCAGTGGAACAGAATAAGGAGCCCAGAAATTAATCCATGTATATACAGCCAACTAAGTTTTGACACAAGTGTTCAGACCATTACTGTAAACTAAGGATAATCTCTTCAACAAATTGTACTGAAAAAACTAGATGATATATGTAAAAGAATGAGCTTAGATTTGTATCTCTCACCATATACAGAAATCAATTCTAGATGGATCAAAGACCTACATTTAAGACCTGAGACTAGGAAGTTGCTGGAAGAAAACATAGGTGAAACACTGCAAGACATTGGTATAGGCGACGATTTCTTGGAAAGACCCCCTCCCCCCAAAGCACAGGCAACAAAAGAGAAACTAAAAGAAATAGGAGTATATAAAACTCAGAAGCTTTTGCACAGCAAAGGGAACAATAGAGTGAAGAGACACCTGACAGAATGGGAAAAAATATTTGCAATCCACTTGACAAAGGATTAATATCCAGAATATAACAGAAACTTAAAAACTCAACCAATTCAGTTGAGAAATGGGCAAAGGACTTCCATAGACAGTTCTCAAAAGATGAAGTACAAATAGGCAACACATATACCAAAAAAATGCTCAAAAACACTAGCCATCAGGGAAATCAAATCAAAGTCACAATGGCATATCACCTCACCCCTTTCAGCATGGCTGAAATCCAAATACAAGGCAAAACAATTGCATGTGAGAATGTGGATACTGTTGGTGGGAATGCAGATTAGTGCAGCCACTAAGGAAAACAGTGTGGAGATTATTTTAAAAACTAGAAATAGACTTGCTATATGATCCAGTAATCCCACTAGTAGGCATATAGCCAAAAGACTTGAACGTGATGTATCAAAAAGAAACCTGCACCACCATGTCTATAGCAGCACTGTTCACAATAGCCAAAATCTGGAACCAATCAAGATGTCCATCATAAGACAAATGGACAATGAAAATGTGGAATATTATTCAGCTATAAAAAATAAAATTCTACCATGTGCAGCAAAATGGATAAAACTGAAGGACATCAAGTTGCATGAAATAAGACAAACCCAGAGAGACAACTGCCTCATGTTCTCCCTCATCTGTAGGAGCTAAAATTAAAAAAGAAAGAAAGAAAGAAAAAAAGAAATGTTTGCTGCAAATATACTTTTGTAAAACTTTGTTTTATACCTTTGTCAAACCAACAGTTAAGTATATTATCTGTGGCCAGTGCTGTGGTGTACAAATTTATGCTTCTGCCTACAATGCCGGTATCCAACAGAGAGGCTGGTTCAAGTCCCAGCTGCTCCACTTCTGATCTAGCTCTCTGTTAATGTGCCTGAGAAGACAGGTCCAAGCACCTGGACCCCTACATCTACATGAGAAACCAGAAGAAGATCCTAGCGCCTGACTTCTGCTTGGCCCGGCTCCAGCCATTTGGGGAGTGAACCAGCAGATGGAACATCTCTCTCTCTGTCTTCCTATTTATACCTTTCAGATAAATAAATAAATAAATAAATAAATAAAAAGAATATTATACTACTATAGCTTTAATGATCTGTGTTACTTTAAAATTTACTATATGTTGGTAAAAGGATCATTCTTCCAATTATTGTTTATAGCTATTGTCTTTATTTCCAGTAAACTAGAGTCTTTTTTGCTTTTTACTTGTCAAACTTATTTGGTGAAGTATTAAGCCTTTTCCTCTAATGTAATTTTAAAATATGCTATCTCAAAAAGTAAAAAAAAAAAAAGAGAGAGAGAGAAAGAAAGAAAAAGGGTGAGAGAGAGGGGAAGGGTTCATTAGGTTCTTAGAACTGTATCTATAAATCACATTGAATGTGTTAAAAACTAATTAAAATTTAAATAAATAAAAGGCATAAAAAGGGGAGGGCTCTAACAGTTGATGATTTTCTTTACTTGGCCTATGTATTTAGAATGCTTTTTTAAAAAATTTACTTATTTTTATTTATTTGTAGTACAGAGAGGGAGCCATGGACAGGACAGACAGTTGGAGATCTTGCACCTGCTGGTTCACTCCTCCAAATGCCTCTAACACCCAGACAAGGGCCAGGCAGAAGCCAGGAGCCCAAAACTCAATCTGGGTCTACCAGGTGGGAGGCAGGGACCCAAGTACTAAAGTCATCACTGATGCTTCCCAAGATGCACAATTGCAGAAGGCTGGAAACGAGCAGCAGAGCCAGGCACTGTGGTACGGGAGACAGACATCTCCAGCAGCAGCCCAGCTGCTGCACCAAAAGCCTGTTTTTACAGTGTTTTAATGTAAGACAGTGTGGAATAGAAATGGCTTTGGAATCAGGTAACCTCTCATTGCTTCAGGTTCCCAGTGGTAAAACAGGTACAATAAAACCTGTCTCTGGGGTTTTGGAAGGGATAACAAATCTAAGTTGCTAACAAATGTTAAACTCTTTTCCCTTTTTACTGGCACCTAAAATAAACTGCATCTCAAGCCTCGCCATAAACCCTTTTCCCCCAATCCTACTTATCAACTTCCATTTCTGACTACTTGAATGTGCTTATGTCTACGGAAAAATCACATCAAATTTACAAATTTTTCTACTTTCTTGAAAATGGTTTAACTGTTTCATTCCACTTACTCACTAAACATTTTTAAAACAGTTTCTCATGAACTTTAACAAAAACACAGATATGGCAATCATGTACCCTGGATTATTCAAGACAGCTCTGATTTCAAATATTCTGCCTACTCATCAAACAATCATCTCCAATTTTTTTGGCTTAAAAATTGTGGACACCAAAGATATAAAACAGAATATTTTGAATTGCTGCCACAGTTTCAGGGAACCATTTTACTAAATTTTTACTCAATAATGTCAATTATTTTCTTTAAAATTCCTATTTGTAGGCTCTATGGGGCAAGCCTACATAGTCATGGCATTGCCCCTGTCCTCAACTTTTCATAATCTGGTGGTGGGTTTGTGTGTGTGCAGGGAAATAGGTGGCAGGAGAAAGCCTGCTTGGCATACAACCACCCGAGCACAGTCTGCTATTTGGTGCCAAATCTTCTGTTTTGGTCTCTTTTTTTTTTTCTCTCTTGGGCCTATCACAGAAAGAACTGAAAAAAAAAGATGTATAAAAGCCAAAGTAATTCTAATATCACATACAAATATGTGTGCCCAGTGGTTCATGTGTACTTGTAAACAAAAAATGGCATTTAAGTCTCTGCAATAAGCAAATTGGATGTGTTCCTTAAAATCTCTTTCTAGAATCTAGAATTTGGCCCTAAAAGAATACAAAGAAACTTCTCTGTTAAGGGCAAGCTCATAAGGAATCTGTACTCGCAATAAACTAGGGTTTACGTGGGAATGGATTTGGAAAATACATGGTTCTTGTCTCTTTCCATCATGAAGAAATGGATTGAACCCTGTAGCTACTCTTTGAATCATTTTTACTGAAGAAAAATTCTGGCAAGAAAGGAAAAATCTACAAACGAGCAAAGTGTTGACTATAGCAATTATGATGATGAATGATTTGCTGAACAATATATTACACAGCAATGTTATTATTTTATCCTATGCCCCTTGAAATACAATTCTAGTCATGGAAGCCACTACTGCTCCTCTCTCCACTTTAAAAGAACTAAAAGAAGAGAGAGTAATTGGGAAAGCCATCCAAAGGAATCCCAATAAACCTAAAGTTATACTCATTCCACGAACTATAGAGAATCAGAAGGTTGACTTTAACTCCAAGTAGTTTGACCATAAAAACATCACTTTTCTCCATGTACTGTCACTCAAATTTGAATTATGCAGTGTAATAAAGCTTTATAGAAAGCCTATGTTTCATGAGCAACAGGATTTCCTGTAGGAAGTCCAGACACTCCTAGAAGAAAAATATGAGGTGATCAAGGTTGAAAACAGAGTAGAGCCTCCTAATGCCCAAGGGACACATTCCAGTATCTCCAGTGCATGCCTAAAACCTCAGCTAGTACCAAACCCTTATACATATACTATATGTTTACTGCTCATATATACCTACAATGCAGTTTAATTTATGTTAGGCATAGTATGAGATTAACAACAAAAACCTAATATAGTTCCTAGAAACCTCAGCAACTGATTTTTGTTCTTATTTTTTAAATTTTATTTTTTTTACTTATCTATTTAAAAGTTGGTAGGAGAAAAGGGGACGAGGGAGAGAAAGAGAGCAAGAGAGAGAGATCCACCCATCTGCCAGTTCACTTCCCAAAAGCCCTCAACAGCCAGGTTTGGGCAAGGCCGAAACTGAGAGCCAGGAACTCAATCCAGATCTCCCATCTGGGTGTCAAGGAACCAACTAGTGGAGCCATCAGCTGCTGTCTCACAGAGTGAACATTAGCAGGAAGTTGGAATCCAAGAACTGAGATTGGACTAAAACCAGGTTCTTTCAAGGTTGTTGGACATCCCAAATAGCACCTTAACCATTAGGCCAAACACCTGCCACTTTATTTCCTTAGACATCAAGAAGCTCCACATTTTTACTTGAAGAACATTATTGCTTCTTTTCGGCATATTGGAATTGTCAGCAACACTACTCTTGTACTTGGGACCATTGTTAAGTCAAATATAGATTAACTGAACACAAGCACTGTGCTATTGCAACAGTCAATTGATAGCTGAGATGGGCATGCAGCATACAGAACACAGATATAGTAGAGAGAGAGATAATCCACGCCTGGGAAAAATGGAGCAGGAATGCATGAGATTACATCATGCTACTCACAATGACATACAATTTAAAACAGGAATTTTTGGTTTTTTGGAATTTTCTGTTTAATATTTTTGTACTGCAGTTGATAAAGGGTATAATATTCACTTGGATTATTACTCTTTCCTATTCCAAATTCAGAATTTTTAACATTCCCCAAAGCACACAACCTTCAAATCTCCTACAGTATCTTCCTTTACTGTTTTCATCCCAACTTTAAATCATATAGTGAGACATCAATACATCTTGGTAAATACTCAGGACAACCTGTTTTCTGACTTAATTTGTACTAATTTCCCCACCACATGAACAACATGTCAGTCTTCATGGGCAACACCGTTGTTCTCTGCCCTGAATTCAGAGCTGCAGGAGAGACACAACGTAAAGCACATGCTCCCTATTGCTGGAGGCGTTCAATCAGGGGTCTGACAACTATTAGTCACAAATTGAATTTCGTTCATATCTTTGTAAATTCCTCTTTACTTTTGCTCATTCTAGGCAATGTATTCACTTCCTATTTTTCACAATGATAATGTTAGCGAAAGAGAATAAAGTGTCAAAAGCTGAAATGTCTAGGGATTCTCAAACATTAATGTCCACATAAATTTCCATGGAATCTTGTTTAAATGCAGATTCCAATTCTGTAGTCCAGGCTGGACATGAGATTCTACATTTCTAACAAATTCCCATGATACTTAATTGTGATGCTGCCACATCATTGAATATCAAGGAGCTATACTATAAGGTCTCTCTGGTTAGTATGTAGTAAATGCCCAGCACATAGTTTAGGAATGAATAATTGGTTGTGGAAGAGACACAAAGAAGTAAAGAATATAGGGCAAGGCTCTGTGGTGTACGAGGTTAAACTTCTGCCTGCAGCGCCATTTTCCCATATGGGTGCCAGTTTGAGTTTCAGCTGGTCCTCTTTTGATCCAGCTCCCTACTAATGGCCTGGGAAAGCATTGGAAGATGGTTCAAGTGCTTGGGCCCCTGAACCCACATGGGAGACATAGAAGTTCCTGGCTCCTAGCTTCGCATCAGCTCAACTCCAGCCACTGTGGCCAGTTAGGAAGTGAACCAGCGGTTCAAAGATCTTTCTGTCTCTCCCTCTCTCTGTAACTCTGCTTCTGAAATAAATAAATTACTCTTTAAGAAAAAAAAAGAATATATGGAAGTAGTGAAGTGATCTTAACTTTCTTTTACATACAATTGGTCAAATCATTTCTGAACTCAATTTCTTATCCTGTCCACCTTGATTCAATATCCCTATTCTCCTCTCTCTCCCTAAGCACCTTCCTTCAAGGCAGGTCATTTTTTTTCTCATTTCACATACATAAATGCACTTCCAAAATACCATAAATCTTGTTGATTTTCCTTCATAAACTTGTGTCTGCCAACCCACTGAGTTCAAGTCCCACCTCTTCCATGAAGGTTTGCACTGCTTCTCCAGTCACACATGATACCTTCACAAGAAGTCTGTATCTCACAGTTCTGTTTTAGCCTTGGAAGTAAACAAAATGACAAGTGAGCAACTCCACAGTAAGGATAATTAGCCTATTTGGAGGCACAGTAATGAAATGTCTTCTGTCAAGGTAAAATTCACTGAGAGTTCACTATCTTGCATCAGCATGGTCCCTGCGAAGTAAGTGAATTAATCTTCTTCAGTAGCTTTCTCCATTTGTCTCTTGGGATATTTTTGACAAATCTTAAAAATAGCCAAATTTATGCAAAAACAAGACACAAGAGCTGTGATGCAGTGGTTAGACGATAGGTTTTCGAGAGCAACACATGGCTTCAAACCCTAGTTCTATCACTTGTGACATCTATGGCTTTGGGAATAACCTTTGACTTGTGAAAGCCCAAACTCTGCATTTAGCTAATATGCAATACACCCAATACAGTTTTACAGACTTCATGAGATAATAGCTGTGAACTGCTTAACAAAGTGCCTGGTATACGGCAGAGCTCAAAGTTTGCTTTTGTTACCACCAGCACAGTGGATTTTATTGTAGGCAGCAGCTCTCAAAATGCAGTCCTCAGAAACACTGCAGCAACTGGACACTTGTTAGAACCGTGCATTCCTGGGGCTGTCCACAGACTTCTTGAATTAGAACTCTGGGAATAGGGACCAGCAATCTGTTTCCATAAGTCTTCCTAGAGACTCTGATGCATTCTAAAGTTTGAGATGCATTTTGTAAAGATTAAAAAAGTAGACATGCAAACCACTTAAGCTTATTGCTACACACAAGAGGGGATACCCAATAAGTACTTCCATCATTCTTAACAGAAAATGATTTTTTTCCTGAAAGTACATTTTCCCTATTTGCAAACACTAAAAAGCCATGCCTTGTGTATCGAACATCCTACTAGTAGCTTCAGTTACAGAGCTGCCTAATTGCCAACCTTTTGAGAGTGCCCCAAACTGCTGCTCACCAAGTATTTAATTGCTTACCCAATTGCCTACCTAGAAACACCCGTGGGTCTAATTACCAGCAGCTGACCCCTGACTGCAGGAGCAGAGCTCTGCCATCGCCTGTGAGCACAGCAATTCAGGCTGAATGCTGCTCACATAGCTCCACTCCTGACAATTCTCACACAGTTAATGTCACCATGGCCACATGAACCAACAGCATGCCTAATTCTGGATTGCTGTTTTTGGTTTTTTTTTTTTAACTTTGATTTTAGTTTTTTATTTTCCTTTGCTTTTGTTTTATTTTTGAAAATTAGTGGTAGGGGGTGGGGAGAGATGCTTTTGTTTCCTTAACAGCAGAACAGTAAAACTTTTCCATAAAAACTGCTTTGCTCAAGGCGAGACCGTTAAGCAGCTGGGGCATTTTGGGCAGTGCCTGTTACTGATTTTATTTCCTTTTCACTACACTTGCAAGCAAGTCATTTATCTTTAAGTTAGCAAGCAAGAAATGGGAAGTAAAAGAAATATGTTGTATTTAAAGCAGTGTTTGGGGCTAGGCATGAGAGGGAAATAGGCACAGCCTACAATGATTTCATTTTCATTACACTGCTCTGACAGCAAAACCATTTATCTCATTCTAGAGACCCACTTTCATCTCTCATTTCTCATTTTTTCCTTTTGGTTCTTTTCTCTCACACCTCCTGTCACACAAGTGTTCTTGTTCTTGAATTTGGATGAAAATCAGCTGGAGAAATCCAGAAGTGATTCCTTCAGGTATCAAGCCCCAAGACATCTTTTTCCTGTCTGCCCAAACTGGCATGCAATAAATAAGCCATCATTTCACATCATTTTACCCTATAAACTGCAAGAGAACCTCTTTTTCCCACCCAAATGGGACAAACAATAATCAACGAAAATGTTCTACTTCCACAACTTCCTTAAAATAAAGATGTGGTTCTAGCATTGATCAATATAATCTGCCATGTAGTAACAATGCAAAATCAGAATGAATTTGAAATTTCCTCAAAATCCAAAGAAATTAACATTCTTTAATAAGTTCCATTTGCATTATTTTAAAATATACAACACCTATTTCAAAGACTTAGAAACAGTTTTACCAACATGGAGGGAAAAAATGAGTTTACGATGCAATTATTATGATAGTAACTTCCCTAGATCTATTCACATTTACCTAATTCATACTTCTAAAACAAATGGGATTTTACTGAGCCTAAATTTTTTATAACTGTATATTAATTTTTATAATTACATATAGTCTATTTTCTGCTATTTAAAATTTTAAGGATTATCCATAAGTTATAAACTCTTCCCTCTCCTTCCCAATTCTTCATTTCATATACCAAAGTAAGAACATGACTAACTCTCCTATAATTTCCTCTGTTCCACTTATCATAGCAGATAATATATGATACCACTGATTTTTTTTAAAAATCTGTCTCGAATCAATCAACTATGAGCTGGGAAGCACCAACTGTAAACCAACAGTCTGTCCAAAGACAAGGTCATGGCAAGTTCTCTAAATATATGTTTGTGATAAACAAGAACTTCATAAAACTTGGGAAAATTTTTGTATTTTAATACATATTTTCAATGACATCAAAGAAATGGAACCATATAATTAGAAATGTTATTAAACAGAGAAGTTTATATGATTCAGCTGTTAAAATAAAGCAGTCTTCATGGAATAAGCTAAAGCAAATAATTAACTACTCAAATAGGATTATGCTAATTAGGAAAAATATCTTGAAATTATACCACTAGAAAATTAACAATATAAGAAAAAGCAACCAACAATGAAATTTTTCTCTGTATCAATTTTTTTTTTACCCCACATAAATTAAATCTTGTCACATTAAACTATTTCACCAAAATTTTTTCCAGCCCTGTCAGTGTTGTAAAGTTTCTCTAAAACACAACATGGTAGAAATGTACTAAAATGTACAAGTGTCTAGAATAAAGATGGCTTGAATGTCCTCACCAAGGCTACCAAATTATCATAGCATACATTACTTTCCTATTTTATCATTCTAAGAACATGATGGATTAAATCATTAATAACCCAAAGTAAATGTAAAAAAAGATCCCTGTGACTACACTCTAGACTTATGCACAAACTTTTAAAAGGAAAGCCAATAAAATTGTAAATGTTGTTTCTGGAAAGAATATAGGTCAAACTTAAATTTGATCCATTAAATTGTAGTAAGGTGACCTAACACAAAAAAAAATTCTAAATCAGGCAATTATTTATAAAGCGTCCATAACATTCAGCTCTAGTTTTAACTGTCCTTCAGGGCCTAACCTACACTACTCTTCATAGAAACCTAACTTTAGTAAGTCAATACATAACAAAATGAAGATAATCCAAACTAGGAGCAAATTCAAAATGGACTTTTTGGGCCTCAGCTTTCAGTAGTCCAACTTTGGTTGATGTAACTCATAACCAGACTTTGTTTAAACCAAAAGTCCAGGTTTCTCCTTCTGTTGCCCCTAGGCCATTTATAGTGCTTGTCAGTACGCAAAAATCGGAGCAACTGGTGTTAATTAGGCAAAAGCCAAGCAAGGACAACCAGTGACCTGGGCTGCTTGCCCTGCATACACTCCTACTAAGAAAACTGATGAGGAATCATGGAAGTGAGAGACAAGTGGCAAAAAGAGGGTTGAGAAAAACAGATTCCCAAAACAATCTTTCAAAGCCAAAGCTAGTTCTTCAACATTTACATCTGATAGGTAATCAAAGAGCTTAGGTTCTAATTTTACACTCCATCTTTTTTTTTTCTTTTCAATTAATCCCATAAAAGAGAAAACTGCTAAGAACTGGTTTCATCTGGGATTTAAGGAGCTTCAAAAGAAAAACAAAAACTGTTCAAGCCTACAAGTGGGAAATAAATTCCCTAAAATGATACACAACATCCCTTAATTGGGGTCTCAGAGCAAGTTCCCCTATTGGCAGTGTCACTATGAATACAGTGCTTAATTCTGAAAAGAAATCTCTGTGGTCAGTTCAGTGATTCAACATGTTCTATTAGATGATCCATTAAACTGTAATGACTGCCCAAATACACATAGTTTTAGAATATCATAAATGTAAGTATTTTAATTAAGACGAAGACTTCCTGACCTAAGGAAAGACATTGACTCATGCACTCACTCATTCTCTCAACCAACTTGGGAAATTTATACCATATTTTCATCACTGCCCACACCACAGTTACTCCTATGCCTCACATAATCAGTGGAAATCCTTATATCAGTAGAAGTCTCACTGGACATGTCATTTCAAATCATTTTCTGAAATATCTTTGATTTTATGAAAGATACAAATAAAATGTCCTCACAAGAATTCATATGCAAAAATGTCAAAATCTGATAATAGACTTTATTTATCTTTATACCTTGCAGAATCGTGTGCTTAAAGGAAGAAAAAAAAACTTAGATTCATAAAATCAAAGAATTTTAGAGCTTGTGGGAATAGATATAAAGATATACAGCTAGAGATGGAGACAAATAATCTTCTAGCCCAGAAGTTGCCAAGCTGGGGTCCCAGATTGCTGCCTCTCCTTATCAAACTGTTCACCTTTTAAGACAAAATGAGAAATTAAGGGCAATGTAGCAAGTTTTGACAAAGCTCAGTTTGTTCAAAGTGAGGATTACCTGTTATTCCAAGAGTGTACTTCCTACTGTATTCATGCGAAAATACAATTTCTTTGAAGGAATGAGTTGTGATAATGATGATGATGATTCAACAAATTAAAAGTTTGAAAATCTATGTTGATCCAAATATATATTTATAGACATTTTTTCAGTTTAATGCTTTTTCCTGAGTTTAGAAATTTAATTTAATCCAAATGCTTGTGTCTTTATAGATGAAGCCTGGTGAGATAAAGAAACTAGAACACAGTTTCATGGCCTCCAAGGGCCAGAATGGCACACAGGATTAGTCTCTTTTGACTTCCAGCTATTTGGTTTTGGATTGTGTAAGTGTCCTTTAAAAACAATAGTTTAAAAAAATATTTTTCCTCATGAATATCAAACAGTTGGTGGTTAAGAAGAAAGCAGAGACATTCCAAATATGCTAATTGTCTCTGTGTAGTTTGCCAATAATGCCATTGACCTGGAGAACTGGATTGATAATCATTTTGAGAGGTCTATAATAAAAAGACTTTTTTCCCAAACAATTGACAAGTCATTTGATTGAATCCACTACATCAAGTGCTTGGATTATAGTCCCATAAACATCAAATCCCAAAAACATCAAACTCTGTGTAGAAGTAAATTGGGCAACAGATAATTATCCAGTTAATTTAAGTAAAAAGTCCCAAACCTGTTATTAAAAAGGAACTGGCTTGGCTGTGTTGTCAGTTTCACTAAATAGCACCTCATTTTAAAGTAATTAAACTTACCCTTTCAACAGCAAGGTTTCACAGCGGATACTTCACATAGAAAGAAAATAGGCTTAATAATTACTGACTAAAAGCATCCAACAACAAATGAACGAATAAAGAAAAGGTGGTATACGTACAGGATGGCATACTATTCAACAATAAAACATTTTTCAAAAGGATGACATCCTGTCATTTGCAACAAATGGATGAATCTGGAGGACATTATGTTAAGTGAAGTAAGTCAGATGCAAAGTGACAAGATCTCACTTAAATATAAAATATAAAAAGTTGATCTCATATAACTAGAAAGTAAAATGAATGCTGGTTACCAGACGCTTGAGAAAGTACAAAGTAGGGGAGACAGAGTTCCAGTTAGGAATAAAGTTATAGTTAGAAGGAATAAGCTCAAATGTTCTATTGCACATTAGAGTGATTATGCTTAACAATATTGTTCTGAATATCTCAAAATAAATAGCTATAAGAGAGGACTTTGAGTGATCTTACTACAAATGAAACATGTATGAGGTGATGGATATCCAAAATACCCTGTTTTGATTATTAAATGTTTACATATATCAAAATACATTACACCCCATAAAATGTATCATTATTTTGTAATTATTTTAATTATTTGAAAAGAAGAGTTACAGAGAGAGGGAGAGACAGAGAGACCTTCAATCCACTGGTTCAGTCTGTCAAATGGAGGCAACATCTGGGATGGGGCCAGGCTGAAGCTCAGAGCCAGGAGCTTCATTGGGGTCTCTCACATGGATGCAGGAGCACAGGACGTCGGCCATCCTCCCTCGGTTGCTTTCCCAGATGGACTGCATGGAGTACCTGGGACTCAAACTGGTCCCTCATATGAGATGCCAGCATTGCAACTGGCAACTTAACCCATTACGGCACAACACTAGCCCCAAAAGTGTATAATTATATATGTCAATTAAAAACAATATTTTTTAATCTGAAAGACTAAATATAATAGAAATTCACAGAAACAGATACATGTAAATTATTGCTGAATCTTAAAAGGCCAGTACTGTTTTTTCTAAACCATTTTTTTTTCAAAGGGAAATAAAACCTCCCATATTTTGTGGTGGTTATATTTGCATAGCTTCTTTACTCCTAAAGCATCAAATTCTGGTTACAACAACAAAATCATAATTTTAGGCTTCCTTTATACAATGCTGTTTGGCAAACAGAAATGTTCATTTGTTTTACTGGCTTTCAATCCCTAGGTTTTCCCTTTCTGGGATTTGAATAAACATGTAAAAACACATAAATCTTTGAAGATGAAATCTAAATCTCTTTAGTGGGCAATGCTTTAAAATCCAGGAAGAATTATTAAGAGAGGAATGGTTACTATAGGTAAACAAAACTGGGGGTATGGGCTTAAACTAAAGAACACAGAATTAAATTCAGAACTAAGCCCTTTTTAAAATAACAATGTTATGTCTATATAACAAAAAATAAGATTAAAAATTGAGCAAATGGCTATAGGCAATGATTTGTATCAAAAGAGTTTCACTGAGTTTTGTCTTTCTCATTTAACTCTTTTTCATTTTGCTTCAAAAAAATGTGCTCCTTTCTGCACTATGAAAGGAATATTTTAGCTTGAAAGCTCCCAATTGATGAGGAACATTCCAGAATCACAACCTACTATGTACAAGCATTATTATCACGTGTATTCCTGAAATATCAAGCCAAACCTGAGGTCTAGAATGTTTAAAACAGATAGTTACCCATTGCTAGGGTTTCAACATATCCCCCCCATTCAAATGTTAATGCTATTTGGAGATGGGGGCCTTTGTGAGACAGTGTTAGCCCAGGTCATGGGGGATTAGTGGGCTTTCATAGAAGAGGAAAAGACCCAAGCTCATGCACTCTCATTTCCAAATAAATAAATTAACCTTTAAATAAAGAGAAGAAGGGGAGAGGGAGGGGGAGGGGAGGAAAGTGGAGGGAGAGAGGGTAGAGGAGAGAAGAGAGGAATATTCTACTCTCCCAGGAGGAAGTCAGCCTCAGTAAAAATTCTTGATTACACAGAAACATTACGTAGCTCTCCATGACTCTGGTTTCTCCACACATCCACCGCACCTTCTACCAGGTCACCGATGGGTGTGGTTCCCTTGTATCCACTGGAGACTGAACTTCCCTGCCTAACTCTTCAGTCTTTCAACAGTGTCTCCTCTAGACCATAGTGAACCACAGAAATATCCAGTTCATGTCTGACTTTTTCCCTGATTTCTCCCCCACTATCAACTCCTTTTATATTTTTCGCAGTATCTTTACCTTGATGTGAAAGTCCCAGCTCTCATTGGCTGTAAACGCTCTCTATCACCAGCATGCCCACCTCTTCCATGAAGCCTTCCTACTGTCAAGGAGGCAGTATATAAAGATCAAAGTCGATGTCATCAGGCATACGTAGGTCCTAAGCCTAATTTGACACATTTACCTAGCAGTCTGTCATCTAACCCCTCCAGGCGGACATGCCTCAGAGATTCTTGTCAGTTTTACAGTGATGTCAACAAAAAGAAGTATTTAGTGAGTACTCACTAAATAGACTATTTTGATTACTATAGATTCATTGCTCAATTTTGTTAGAATCTTCAATTCTAAGAAAGAGAAATGAATCAAGGAGTTGATATAACCAAGTAGGCTGCTGTAAGGATAAACACACAAAGAAACTGTTGAACAATCTGCTACCAAGAAGAGTGGGAAAGGTAGTAAGTTTTCATCTTGGTCAGCAAAAACCTGCATATTAAGCCGACACTTGGGTTTTTCAATGGAAATCCTGCCATTACCATCACTCAAATAGTTGTGTGTCTACTTTCTTCTTTTTTTCTCCCCACCCCCTCTCCCTATTGTGCAAGAGACCCATCATAACCAACACAGCCTCTCTATACAGCACAGCTGGCTTTCAACTCCAACTCCCACAGGTGCCTCATTCTTTGACTATCTCCTAGTCCAAATTTGTTAAGAGGACATATGATTGACACAGTTCATCTTCTTTGCACCAAGTCATGGCATGTGTCATTCATGGCCTATGGACTGGCTTCTTTAGCACCGGGTGCCCTAATACAATCCAGTCATTGGTGGAACTGAAATGAAAGGGAAGGGTCAGGATCTCCTGGAACAGACATGCCTGCAGCCCCTCTGGATTGAAGACCACTTTGTGCAGCTGTGTGAAGGACCCAGCCTGAGAATGGAAGCAAGTAGATGCTTGTCCTTTTCTTAAAATTCATATGTTTCTCACCAAGAGTTCTGATGTTTTTTCAATTAGAACACATTCTAAGGGACAGCACAAAGTGTGTAAGAGAGCCATTTATAGCTAATTTGAAAAATTCTACTCCTGATCAGGAGATTCTAATAAGCTACTCCCTACCATCCACATTCAGGTTTCAAAACCACTGTTCAATAGGATCTAGTTTGCATCTTAATTACACTCTTTTTCAATTCTCTTTAAGATTTATTTTATTATTTATTTGAAAGGTGGAGTTACAGAGGGAGATCTTTCATCCACTGGTTCACTTCCCAAATGGCCACAATCCTCAATAGGGTCAGGCCAGTGCCAGCAGCCTGGAACCCCATCCGGGCCTCCCATGTGGGTGGCACATGCCCAAACAGTTGGGCCATCTTGTATCATCTTCCCATGTATAGTAGCAGGGAGCAAGAACAGAAGTGGAGCAACCTGGAGGCCAGCCGGGACTCATACAGGATGCTGGCATAGCAGCCAGTGGCTTAACCCACTATACCACAATGCTGGTCCCTCCTGTGTTTCAATTTTTATGCTTTCCCAAATTGGTTGTAACTTTAAAGCACAAAGCTTTATACAGACATAACTTTGTAAACTTTCTCTTTCCCCTCCTCCCTGAGAAACTGAATACATGTTAAATTAATACTTTCATATATAAATTCACATACACATGTATAAATATATATGTACACATATGTATGCATATATACATATATTATCTGTATATACATATATAGAGAAAGAGTAAGAACTTTAGAATTCTTCACTCTTCTCGACTGTAGAGATGAGAAGAGTCCACTATAGTGTCATCAGTAACAAGGCTGAGACAAGAATCCAGGAAGGCTAAGATCCCAGACAGTGCTCCTGAACTCCCAGTTTCCTTTGTGGATTGATACACCAAAGTATACAACTCAAGCTCTAAAAAGGCATTTGCAATTTACCCGACAGCAATCATTGAATTTGTCAGATACATCTTTCAAAACTGAGGTAGAAGCTGTATCTGAAAATAAATCAATTACCTCAATGTTTTCATAGCCTATTCTCACTAATCACAGTAGTTACATTCTATAAATTAGCAAATACTGGACCTTTGCCCCAAGGAGAAACTAGACTAAGTTCCTTACAATCCTGTTTACAGTATTTTGTCTATCCATCAATATTATAACTTCATTTTATGTTTGTTTCTGTTAAATACGGTTTAGTTAATATATATTGTTCATTCATTAATGTTGAACTCATAGTCAACAGCAGTGTAACTCATATCTGAACAATGTTTATCAAATACACATATTTTCACTGTCAAACCTGTAGTACAAGGTTGACACTTTAGCATTATACTTGGGACCATTTTACATAGCAAAACCACCAACAGAAAGCCTCCCAAAATGGAAGAAAGAAGTGGCACTAAATAGGCCAAAAGAAGTACACTTCTTTATTTATAGTAGCAGGCTGAATCAAGCAGAGGATCACCTTGCTCAACCTCACCTGGAAGCACTCACATCAGGTGAACTCAAATTTTTCCCAGACTGTGCCTGTCTGCAAATGACCAAGAAAGCACCGCAAATACTGATTCTGTGGTCACAAATTTTGGCAAGTGAGAATTTGCAAATAAGGAATCTCCAAATAATAAGAACTGACAGTATTTGTATATAGTCTGAGAAATTAAACTGGTTTTACCTCTGATGTTTTATGATCTCCTACCCATTAGAGCTAACACAATAAATAAAAAAGAGCCACCAACAGCTCTTCTGAAGTTAGTAGAATACAGCCTCCAGGACTACCAGGGTTTTGTTTTTGTATCAGAATGTTATCCTCAACTAGACAGGCAGCATCAACACTAGGCAAAATTGTACAATATTTACAAATAATTACTTATAAATATCACCACTTTTTTTTACTATACAACTATATTAACTTTGAATTTTAATGTATACTTAGACAATGCATTCACAGTAAAAAAATGTGTTTTGGTAACAAAACTGAATATATTCAGAATAAAGTGTATATTTTTTCATGAATATTCACTGGAGAAAGGGCTTTACAACAGTAAAAGAAACGCACATGTATTTCCTAAAAACAACTTACAATTTTGCTTTTCCTTGGATCTATGTCACTTCAAACACAGGTGAGCTGCAAAAACTTCCCAGGGCAGTGGTGGTGAAGAAGCAGTCTGAAGTCAACTATAGGTTGCTTACATCTGGTAGTGTTAATCCAGTAGATGCATTTTAAAATTTGGAATGGTCAAAAGTTATAAATTAGAATAATTTACAAAAAAATCTGATTTTCTATTTCTCGAGAACATTCACCTGTGCACCACATCCCTAATTCCTTCCTGGAAACCATGAATAGGAGCTGCTTCCTGTAAAGGGCACACCTCCCCTCTCATGGGCTTCAGTTTCTCCCATTTCCTCCAAGGGTACTTCAAAAAGTTCATGGAAAAAGAAATTAAAAGATAATTTCCTTTCGGTGCATTTTTTAAATATCATTATACTCATATTATCCCTCACACTGTATTAGTTGTCATTTTCCTACCACAAAACTAAGATAAGTAAAATATTTCTTTTATTAGTGCCTCTATCAAAATGAGATCAAAGGGGCCAGTGCTGTGGTGTAGCAGATAAAGCCGCTGCATGTGACACTAGCATCCCATATGGGCACCAGTTGGAATCCTGGTGCTCCAGTTGTAATCCAGCTCCTTGTCAATGGCCTGAGAAAACCAGGGGAGGATGGCCCAAGTTCTTGGGTCCCTGCCACCCACATGAGACAACAAGGTGAAGTTGCTGGCACAGCTCTGGCCATTATTGCCATTTTGGGATCAAATGGGAACCAGCAGATGGAAGCTCTCTCTTTACCTTTCTCTCCCTCTCTCTGTAACTCTGACTTTCAAACAAATAAATCTTTAAAAAATAAATGAACAATAAATAAACTTTGTTTCAAAAGACAAATAAATCTTTAAAAAATAAACAAGTAAAAAAATAAGCCATTGTTCTCATCTCTCTCTGTGCAGGCTAATGGCATACTATCACATCACAGAACAAGAAAAGCTATCCTGCTAAGAGCCAACGTGATGTAGTCCAGGTAACCAGCAAATCTGAGCGCCAGATTAATAAAAGGAGATAGATGATGGGTGATAGATGACAGAGGTAAAATCATCATCTAAGATAGTATCTAGAAGCAGCACACTTTGACATTCCACACATATCATTTTCCCCATCCACGTTTTGATTAAGTATTGAGCAGAGAAGAGTTTGAGTTTCAAAATTTCTGACAAGACCCTTTCATGAAAACGTCCCACATTGTTGACTAAAGACAAATCCAGAAGCTTTGACAGTCTCTGAGGTGGACCTAAGTTTAACACCGCATATGAAATAACAGAAACCCTCTCCCACAGTCCCAGAGAGAAAAGCCAAGGGAAGACCTGAGGCCAAGGACAGTGGCACTTCTCTCCTAGACAGCTGGCTTCTCTACAAGAGATCAGAAGGCAACAAAAGCTGCAGCACTTGACCTCTCCCCTGGGCTTCATTCCTGCTTCATCAGCAGCCTGTTCCAGGTCTCCATCTGGCTGCACTCTCTGCCCTGAAACGTGGTTTGCTCTCCCTGTAACCCCAGTCTCCAATGGGGACTTCACTTCCTACCCATTCATCTACCCCAGAATCACAGGGACTCTGTTCTTCTTCCCATGGCTCTCACAGAGAGACGGTATCCTCTCTCTATGCCTACTTCCATTGCCCTGGTTCAGGACGGAACTTACCGCTCATCTACCTTCTTTAATGATCCTCCCAGCAATTCCCCTGCCTTCCTTCCTGATGTCTACCCTCTCCCACTCTGTTAATCATTCCAGAATAATAAGTGTTTATTGATTAAGTCTTTGCCACAAGTCAGGTTCTCTTAAGTTCTCTACTTGTGTTCCTCATAACTCTTTGGAAACATTCTATTTTCAGATCAAGAAATTGAGGTACAAAGGAAATAGATATCATTCAAAAGTTACTCAGCTAGGAAAAAAATGGAGACAGGCCATGAGATGGATCAGTAGTCAGAATTCATACACTGAACTCCTAACCACTACAACAGAGAAAAAGCAGCCCTAACATCTGAGAGCTGGCCTGCTGCTCACTTCTAGGCCATGGTGTTCTGTTATTAGGAGAAACAACCTCAGAAAACTGCAGCATTAGCCAAGGTCAGTGTGATGGTGATGAAGTGAAGCCAACACCAAGACTACTTCACAATACTGTCTGGGCACATACACAAACAGGTTACTGTGCAAATGAAAAAAAAAAAAATCCAATACTCTCCTCTCCCGTGATTCTTTACCGATTATAGGCTTAAACCCACTCATTTCTGCCTTTCCTCTGGATAAAACACATTAAGGTACCAAATAATAGAATCATCCCTATTTTCTGACACATTCTAAATCCCTGGTTCTTTGGATCCCTCCCCAAAATCACCTAACAACCTAAATCCAGTTAAGTCCTAACATGCTGTTACTAAGACACCCCCTCTATTCCCTCAAACTATGGATTTCCCCTTGTTATAACAAGCAACAACTCCAACTTGAACAATTAAAGCTTTTTCAACTGGTGAAAAACATTGCCACGCCTCTTGTATATGGCCTCTAATCATGATCTCTCCAGGATGAAAGCTGGAGACAACTTGACAGCTACAAATTGTCTACCTGGCTAAGACTCAGCTCATGAGGAGAAAAACCTAGTCCTCCATGCTGTTATCTATGCCTCTTTCCTACCACCACACCTTTCCTTCCACCTCCCCATCCCTGCCACCCACACAGAACATCTTATTACAGCAATGCTCCCAGGTATTCTAGACCTTCGCTCATGCTGCTATTTCTATGTTGAACATTCTCTGCCCATCCCATCATACAACTCCCACTGCTTTTAAGACCCTTTCCTTATTTTGTAGACTAACACTGGTATTTCTCCTCTAAGTACCTATGATTCCCATAGGTGCTGCTGTGATTTGAATGTTTGTGTCCCTCCAAAATTCATTTTGAAATTTAGTTCCTGATGCAAATGTACTAGGAGGAGAGCCTTTGGAAGTGAGTAAGCCTTCAGGGTTCTCTCTTAATGAACAGGGTCAGTGCCCTTGTAAAAGGGCTTGGGAGAGGCTGTTTGGCCCTCCTGCCAGGTGTGGGCATGGAGGTTGACATTTCTCCCTTCTGAGAGCACAGCAACAAGGTGCCGACCCAGAAGAAGGGAAAGCCTTCCTCAGACACCAAATTTACTAGCACCGTGCTCTCAGACTCAGTCTCCAAAACTGTGAGAAATACATTTTTACTGTTTATAAATTACCCAGTCTGTGGAATTTTATTATAACAGAGAAACAGACTGAGACACTTATATTACAACTTGTATTTACTGTGTTAAAATTCTCAACTTATCTGCTTCATCCACTTGCATCTCCAGCCTCCAACAGAACACAAGCTCCAAACCCTCAGGAATTTCCCTTTAGAAGTTGTATATAAATGGGCAACTAACTTTAATTTTCTGAGACTTGCTTTCCTATAAAGAACAGAATTACAGTACCCTCTAGAGAGCTGTTGTGAGAACCAAAAGGGAAGTGTATAGGCTCTCATACTCAATATTTGTTTAATAAATTTAATAGTACAGGCCATAACAAAATACACATAATTTTTATTTTGATGTGTATCATGCTAAAACACCACCATCTTTAAAATATTGTTACTTTTTCTTTAAAAAAGTAGATATCCTACTTTCTCCAGAGTTTGTATTAACTGGATCCTATGAGACAACACACAAAAACCATGTAGTTTACACATCATGTTTCTCAGAACAATTATTCAATGATAAACTGCAGACCCAAGGTGCCAGCACTGTGGCATAGTAGGTTAAGCCTCTGTACACAGTGCTAGCATCCCATAGGAGTGCCAATTTGTGACCTAGCTGCTCCTCTTTGATCCAGCTCTCTGCTATGGCCTGGGAAAGCAGCAGAAGATGGCCCAAGTGCTTGGGTCCCTGCACCCAAGTGGGAGACCTGGAAGAAGCTCCTGGCTCCTGGCTTCAGATCGGCACAGCTCTGGCTATTGCAGCCATTTGGAGAGTGAATCAGCAGATGGAAGACTTCTCTGTCTCTCCTTCTCTGTAACTTTGCCTCTCTAAATAAATAAATAAATAAATAAATCTTTTTGTTGTTTGTTTCAGTATTCCAGCATTTTACTGAATCAGGCAAGGAATCTCCACATTGTTGCACATACAAGTTTATATATAGTTATAAGGGCACGTCCCTACAGCTGAACCGTAGGTTGGCAAGTCTAGAATTCTGAGAACATCAAAGAGTACACACAGTAAAAAGTCATGCAAGTTCTAGAACAGTGAATCATGATGGAGCTCACTCAACTTATCCTTTATCTTCAAAATGCACACGGTATCTTTAACCAGAAAAAAATGAATCTGACAACCAGCAGGTTGTCTCTGGTTGACATTCATCTCCTTAAGGACTATCGAGCCTCTTTGTCACTGGCCTGTCTGACTGGAAATAACCCTAAGCACACAGGTTTTCTGGAAGAGACTTACTGCTGTAAAATGCACGCCCTTTATTCATATCACTCCTTTAAAGTCAAGGAGCTTCGCTTAAAGCATGTATTTGTATGATACCTAAACCAGGAATCCCAGCTATTGCTTCAGACCCTGAAGAGAATGCAGAATTACTTCAACCAGTGCACTCTTTATTTTTAAACAGACAAATCATGATATGTTCTTATCATGGAACTTCAACATGTGTCAATATGAATCAATTCTACAGACATATCAGTGAACAACACAAGTCAGAAACTAAAGAATATATACAGATGATTCCACTCATGCAACATTAAAAATCAGACAAAAACTGCTGCATCGTGTGAGAAGGCAGGTTAGCACTTTGCTTTGGAAAGGAGACCGGAGTTAGCGACTGAGGAGAGCCTGAGAAGGCCTTGGTGGTGGATACTGTCAATTTTCCAGGTTTTATCCAGGTGGAGGCCATCTGGTGTCTTTACCTCTTAAAAATTCAGTGATAGAGACTGGTGACGAGGCCTAAGCAGGTTAAGCTGCTGCCTGTGATACTGGTATCTCATATTAGAGTGCTGGCTGGAGTTCCAGCCGCTCTGCTCCTGATCCGGCCTGGGAAGTAGGTAGAAGGTAGCCCAGGTGCTCAGGCCCTGACACCCATGTGGGAGAGCCACATAGAGTTACAGACTCTTGGCACTGGCCAGGCCCAGCCTCAACCATTGCAGCCATTTGGAAAGTGAATCCGCAGGTCAAAGATTTCTTTGCCTCTCCCTCCCTCTTTGTCACTCTGCTTTTGAAATAAAAAAAAAAAAAAAAACATTTTTAAATGACTTGAGCTCTTTCTGTAAGTATATTTAAATTTTAAAAAATTTTATTATTGGCCGGCGCCGTGGCTTAACAGGCTAATCTTCCGCCTTGCGGTGCCAGCACCCCAGGTTCTATTCCCAGTCAGGGCGCCGGATCCTGTCCCGGTTGCCCCTCTTCCAGGCCAGCTCTCTGCTGTGGCCTGGGAGTGCAGTGGAGGATGGCCCAAGTGCTTGGGCCCTGCACCCCATGGGAGACCAGGAGAAGTACCTGGCTCCTGCCATCGGATCAGTGCGGTGCGCCAGCCGTGGCGGCCATTGAAGGGTGAACCAACGGCAAAGGAAGACCTTTCTCTCTGTCTCTCTCACTGTCCACCTGTCCACTCTGCCTGTCCAAAAAAAAATTATTATTTAAAACAAAAAAAAAGTGGTAGCCATAGGCATTAGCCAAACCCCAAACCCCATGGTAGCTTCCAGGCCCCCCAGAGATACCTGTTCACAGGCACTGAAATCATTTTTTAAAGTAAGAAGGGTGAGGCAGCATAAGTAACTACCCAAACTCATAAAACAAATCCATGACTCAGAACTAAAACCTGCAAGTACTGATTTTTTGCCAGAGCTCTTGATTTATGTGTGTATAATGCTATTCCAAGTAAATATATCAGTGTCTTCTCAAGGAAAAAGTTCCTTGGATTTGTGCACTAGGAAGCTGGAATAGAATATATTCAATGAAAAGCTGCTCTTTGGCCATATCCCAGCTATTAAGCTGGCTGCTGGCAGAACAGCCTCTGAATCCGTGAAAATTTGCAAATCAAGGCCAACCCTCAATCCACAGCTGGCGCAATGCATTTCTGTTTGAAATAAAATTTAGTTGCATTTTCCCCCTGGCTAAATTACACATAAAGAGGGAAAAATCATTGCATATCCATTTAAAGTAACCATAATTCCAAGGACACACAATACAATTAAGTGCCACAGAAAATCAAGCTACATGGCAATTATGCTGCACTGCCAACTCCCCTTTTCCATCAACACAGAGAGACTGGTTGGAGTAAGTAGGAGGCAGGAGGTCATGGGTCACCCTCCCTTACTAGAAGACCCAAGGCTGAACAACAAGGTCAGCCCCTGGCAGCCTCACACGTGAGTCCTGGGCTCCTGTTGCCAGCACATTCTCCACCCAGCACCTCTACAGATGTGCCTCTGAGAGGCCTTGATTTGCAGATCATCTGCTCAGGTAGAGAAAGTACACACCATAATTTCACAGTTATGTGCCCCTAATATCCTGTAGTGCTTTACTGTGTTAAGTATTTAGATGGCAATAAGGCTGGAGCTATGCATAACTAGATACTGATTAAAATGCACAAGAATTCTGGAGTTATGGCACAGATGGCTGCTTGAAAAAAAAAACTAAAGTATATATGGACTTCACAAAATCTAAATTACTTAATCCATAAATTATTGCAACCTTGAGGGATTTGTATAAGACCTATCTGTTTGTTCATTTTTTTTCTTACAAAAATTAGTAGAAAGCAATCCTTAGCTATCACTTTGAAATACTTCCTAACTGCATCAAAATTTATGGGAAAAGTTTATCCTTCTCACATAGGTTATGCAAATGAAAGGTCTTAGGGCGTGAAGCTGAGAACACCTTTAAACAACTCAATTTCTTTTTTAAAAAATAACATTTTTATTTCAAATGGAAAGAAAAATATTCTTTCAAAATTCTAAGGATTAAAATGCTCTAAACTTTAAAACATCATCCTAATGCATATTATGCAGATACAACTGTCTTAAACAACTTTTTTTTAACTAGGTAGCACCAAGTTAATCTGATAAATTTGCAAAAAAATGAAAGCGCAAGTTATATAAAGATGTATTTATGGTTCTGTGAGTGCAACTTACTATATGGACACTAACCCTAAATTCTTTTCTTTTTTTTAAGATTTATTTTTACTTATTTGAAAGACAGTTACAGAGAGAGGCAGAGCTAGAGAGGTCTATCCACTGGTTCACTCCCCAGTGACCACAACAACCAGAGCTGAGCTGATCCAAACTCAGGAGCCAGCAGCTTCTTCCGGGTCTCCCACGCGGGTGCAGGGGCACAAGGACCTGGGTCATCTTCTACTGCTTTTCTAGCCCATAGCAGAGAGCTGGATCACAAGTGGAGCAGCCGGGACTTGAATCAGCACCCATATAGGATGCCAGCCCTGCAGGCCAGGGCTTTAATCCGCCGTGCTATAGTGCCGCCCCAGTTCTGTTTTTTAAAACATGTTTTAAACGCAATGTTTCTTAAGCTTTTAAAAGTGTAACCACATATACAAATTTCAATTCCTAATTCCAGCATTTAATCAATGGAGCTAGGTTGGGAGGGTTGGGGAAGACATACTTCCAAGAGCAAAACGTTTAAATTACCATCATTGAAGCACCTTTGTTTTTTAAAACTCTGAAATGTTTTTATGCTCTTGCTACAAGAGACATAAGCTTCACCTGCAAATCTTGATATGTCCAAAGGATTGAACTTCTCAGAAATGCAAAATGCATATATATCAAACCCAAACTTGCCATTTCAGTATTACACTTTTCCTTCAGTGACATTCATTTGAAACAGTAGCAACTGTATGCAAATAAAATTAATTTCCTATCCATAGACTGTGTCCACAGTAAGTGCTGCCATAGTAGATGTTTTATAAGCCAAACATTCTGTGTGGAAGTTTCATTCTAGTGCATTTAATTTGCAAAGCCAATCAGAAACTCAGAGTAGCAGATACCAAGTTTGCAATGTATAAAGCATTATCATACTTCCTTTCTTTGTTTCTTTTTTTTAAGGAAACAGCTGGTGCTCTGGTGTATTCAATTCAGCTCACATACAATAACACAGGGTTTTGTTAAGAATTGCTAAGATGTTAGCTCATTTCCAAGCTAAGAGTTTCACTGAGACTAGCAAGTATGTAAGACCCCTGGGCTCAAGAAAAAAAATTTCTTCCCCACAGAAGAGCAGGCAGCCTGAGCTTCCTTCCCTCTAATGTCCCCTCTCTCACTATCAAGTCTCTGGAGAACCATACAAAACAGCCAGCTGAGAAGCATGCTGGGTACTCACACATGTGGTTCTACAGAGTCCCAGGCTTGGGGAAATCTCCATTCTTACCAAGAGAGCTGAGCAATCCTGCCCAACCTGTGTCCCTGAGGCAGTTTGTCTTTGTCAAATCCACCCTCTGACCCAGAGGGAGACAGTATCTCTAGTTTCGATGCTATTTGCTATGAAAAGATAGTTCAGGACAAAAGCTGACACAAGACGTGTAAAAAAAAAAAAATACAGGGAGCATTGTCTTCCAAAACTTTTATGTTATATGCTGCATACTTTATTATTTATCTTAAACATTCTCGTACTTTATCTAAAATACAGGTGCATATTTGTTTTAGGAGAACATTTTTTCCATGATAAAACTGGAGAGTTTGACATTGACAAGCAGAAAGAAATAAATGCTCCTTTGATGATATAATTAATTTCAGTGTAAGAAATATATTTTAAGCTATATCTAACACTACCACAATTATATCTTATTTACATACAACAACCTCTTTTAAAAACACTCATTTCAGCATTTAACAAGTACTACAGTTTGTGTGTTTTAATAGAAGAAAATCAAAAGGAAATTAAAACATAAAAGTGATAGACTTGTATTAATAAATGATCTACCATGCACCACAATGTCAATAAATCTACAGTTTCTTGAATGTCAATATTATAAATAGACAAAGATTCTGACTTTTCTTTTTGTTTTTTTAAAAAAGTTATTTTTATTTATTTCAAAGAATTACAGAGAGGGGGTAGAAAGAGGGAGAAACAGAGAGATATCTTCCATGCACTGATTTACTTCCCAAATGTCCGCAATAACTGCATCTGGGCCAGGCCAAAGCCAGGAACCTGGAACTCCATCCAGCTGCTCCACGTGGATACCAGGTGTCCACACATTCAGGACATCTTCTGTTGCTTTTACAGGTATTAGCAGGGAGCTGGATCACAAATGGAGCAGCCAGGACTCAAACCAGCACTGCAGGCAGCTGCCTAACCCACTGGGTCACAATGCCGGTCCCTTGTTTTGTTTTTTAGAAAGAGCAGAGAAACTATCTTGCTATGCGCCCCGCATGTTTGAAACTGTAAATACTGACCACCATGATGAAGTCATATTTTAATTTAATCAAAGACAATCTAAAGGTTTGTACATATCACAAGAATAAAAATAGGGACAAGGGTGCTTGGGCCCCTGTACCCATGTGGAAAACCCAGAGGAAGCTCCCAGATCCTGGCTTCGAATCAGCCCAGCTCTGGCCACTGCTGCCATTTGGGGAGTGAACCTTTCTGTTTTTCCCTTTCTGTCTGTAACTCTGCTTCTCAAATAACTAAATAAAATCTTTAAAAAATAATAACAAAAGGGGAGATGAAATTTCAAAGTCAAAAACATTCTTTAAGAATTTTACCTTGCAGGCCTTGATAAACAAATGCAGATTTGTACCTTGAGAGAAGCAGGAACACAGAGTGGGGGAGGAGAGTAACAGTAGAGATAGGCTACATGATTACCTATAAAACTCCTGGACCACACATCTTTTCATTACCTGAGCAGTGATGTTTATCTCACTTTTAAAAGTGGCATAGCCTTAAAAGTTCAAAGAATTATAACGTTCATGAAATTTTATTAAGGTTTGAGAGGATAACACAGCCCAATGAAATCTGGTAAATTTGTGGCCTACGGGAAAATGTGTTCATCTTCTCTGAGAGTGGAGTAGCGGGAAACAGTTGGAGGCCACCAATATTGCCTTTTTAACACCCTCCACATCGTTACATAATAACCAAAGTAGCATTTCTCGTGCTATTTATTTTTATATTATTTTTAAAACAATGGCTGAGTGCTCTTGGACCATAATTAATAGCAGGCTGGAGAATGTCTGGTCATTACTTTACAGGAAATGTCTGACCTACAGGTCATATATTTATCATAAGTTGTTCTGGCCTCCTAAATATAGAAAATCAACAGCAATTCCTGTTATCTGTTGAACCAACAGTGCATGATCATAAAGTTGATGGTCTCTGAGCAGTGTCAATGCATTTATCCAGGAGACACATGGGACCTACGGATAACAATGGAAAGTCACCAGGCAGAATGACAAGCATCGAGGCAAGGGACATGAGAGACTGTGGCCTTCGATTTTCCTGCCCATGAGACCCTAGACAAACTCCCTTTCAGGGTACTTATCTGTAAAACAGTGAAAATAGTATGTACTTCTTCAGGTTAGTATGAGGCCCAAACACGTGTATTTGAAGTGTCTGGGCCAGCGTAGGGGTGCAGCAGGTTAGGTCACCGATTCTGATGCTGGAACCCCATATCCAAGTACCAGCTTGAGTTCCTACTGCTCTGCTTCTGATCCAGCTTCCTGCTAATGCATGTGCAGAGACTGCAGATGATGGCCCAAGTGCTTCAGCCTCTGTCACTCATGTGGGAGACCCAGACAGAGTTCCCGGCTTCTGACTTTGGCCTGGTACATACCTAGCTTTTGCAGAGAAAAGCAGCAGGCGGAAGAGTTACCTTTCTCTCTGTCTCCCCCTTTCCTTCTGTCACTCTCCTTGACAAATAAATAAAACTTTAAAATAAATTTAAAGTATCTTTCATACATGGTGCAGAAACTCAACAGATGTTGTTTCAATCTATCTACATTTATGCTAATGTTGCAGTCCAGATATCAAAATGCCTTTAACAGTCTTAATGAAGAAAAGAGGAAGAATACTAAGAAACAAAACACTTCTGAAAGAAAGCTGTTAAAGAGTTTGAAGCTATCACAGCAGATAGTTAAATAATGAGCTTCATTCTCCCCCGTATATTATGGAAAGAATTTATATTGCCCCTTCAATTGACCATTTTGCAGTCAATTTCATTTTCTCCTCTTTCTATATTACCAAACACCTACCAAAATGTACTGACTCAACTATGGCACTCCAAATGGGCCGGTATAATGGGCAAAATGGGATTAATGCTGTCATTACCATCATTCTTATCACCTAGATTAACTTAGTTTCTCCCTGGCAGTAGGTAAAGCTATTTAGTTAGTGTTCCATTAAAGTATCATTTATTTGATGAACAGTCAGCAATATTTACTGAGTGGCAACTGAGAATGACAATCTTTTCCTTTTGCTGGATTTTCAGCAATGCTAATGTGCTGATCCCATCAGCGAAGACTGCACCACTAGCCCTAGGTGCTTTGCGTTACGAACCAAGCCTGCACCTGTAGACTCAGCACCACCTTTACTCAGCTGCCCATAGCCAACCATGACACAGACACTACCTTCCCATAGGCCAGATGATGAATAATTTGAGTGTAGTCCAGTAACAAGTTTTCAGAACCTGTTTAAAAATGGCTAACTGGCATGTGATATTATTAAAATACAAAATCAGTAATGGGAGAAAAAAGGCCAGGGTTGTCTACAGGTGGAGGTCAAGGCAAGGACTGAAATGTTCTCTACCTTGACTGCAGCAGCATTAGCAGCTGTATGCATTTGTCAAAATCTACAGAAATATGAACCTAGAAAAGGTGAATATTACTGTTTATAATTTATGCACTATTAACTTGACTTTAATAAAAATTAAGTCGGAAGGGGAAAAGAAAATAGTGGTATCAGTGCTATAATTTTTCATCCAATAATACTCCACGAAGCTAAAACACAGAGGTGTCACAAATCTTTAAGAGAACTTGCAACATTCTATACATGAATAAACTCTTGGATTCAATACCATTAGAGGTCAGAATCAGCTGAAATTGGTATTGATTAGGTACTGTCAAATTTCAACTCCACATGCGAAGGCAAAGGAAGGAAATAAGATCCACAAGGAAAGCAAATCTTTCATTTTAATTAGGAATTTAAATGGCTTCCTTCCCACCAATAAATTTTTCCATCAGAGTTACAGGTTAAATATATAATTATATAAATACATGATCAAAATTCTGATAAAAACTGAAAAAATTTTCAAATGTTCTACATTTATGTAAATACTTCATATTTCATAGTATGCTCACATTCATTACTTCATATAATTTCTATGTAAACAGAATGTAATTAGCGCAATATTTTATGTGGGTTTACAGTGTTTCAAAATTACAGAGTACTTTTATTGTATATTATCATTGTCATTAAAATATGCACACTAAAAATTATTATTCCTGTTTCAGAGAAGAGCTTAGTACAAAGCAATCAGTATGGGTAAAGATTTGCTCATGGTTGCAGACCCGAGGTTCAGAATTTAGACATGAGACTTGGAATCAGGCTTTTGGAATTCTAACAGCTAGGCTTAGCCACCTACACATGTTAAAGCTCTCAATTTTCATAGCTCCATGAGGTGGATGCTTTTATTGTCTTCTTTAACAGGTGAGAAAATTCAAACACAGGGAGGTTAAGTAACTTATCCAAGGTCACCCCGCTGGAAAACTAAGGGACCGGAACTCACACACAGTTAACATGGCTCCAGATCCCTTGGCTCAGCACCATCAACTGTTGTGTGTCACTGCATCTTTCACTACTGCTGCCCTGGGCATAAGGCACCCTCTAACCAAGGTGCACACTTTCCACATTTGTGTTCACAGAAACTGCACTAATAAGTAACACATTAGAAAGATCAGTATTTCACTCTATGTTGCAGAATAAGGCTTCATTTCTGAAACAGAATTAAATGTTTCATATCCTATCCTAACTCCTAACTCTAGCTTCCTAACACATTTAAACTCCATGGTACACAGTGTCAATCACTCTATGAAATGCATTCAACTTTTTGATTTTTCTGTCCTTCCTCTGTACCCCCTGTGAAACTACTCCTCAACTCTGAAATATCCATTTTTCTCCTTCTTTTACTGCTATATGCAGGTCACAAAGAGCAACTGAAAATAAAAAAAAAAAAATCTTAAATACATCATGTGATAGGTTCCCTTGATATCCAATGTCCACTGTCCTTTACCCATCAACAGTCCTTGCCAGGGGAAAAAACAAAAAAACAAAAAAACAAAAAAACAAAAAAAAAAACAACCTCATGGTCCCACTTCCCCACAGCTGCTATCCCAAAGCAGCAGTTCCTGTTTTTCTCAGGCATCTTTTGTCCTCTCTGTAACTCCACAGATGAACTTTTCTTGCACCTGACTAAGGAAACTGAACCATCAAATATAAACTCTCTAGCTCTACCTCCAAGTATAGTATAAACATGCCTCTTATCTGCTTCATCTCATGCCACCCCAACTCCATTTTTTAAGGAAAATTCGTTTTTCTCCTGTTTCCAGTTACCCCCTCTATTTGATGTTTTACCTAAGTCCTTCTCATCTCCTTTGGGACCTCTTTTTTCATGGTTCTCTAGTCTTTCTAACAGCTTTTAAAAATCAGTTTTAAGGCCAGGTAAGCCACTGCCTGCAATAGCAGCATCTTATAGGAGAGCCAATTCAAATCCTGACTGCTATACTTCCATTTCAGCTCCTTGATGATGTGCCTGAGACAGCAGCAGCAGATGGCCCAAGTACTTAGGTTCCTACCACCCACAAGGCAGACCCGGACAGAATTCCAGGCTCCTGGCTTCCACCTGGTCCAGCCCTGGCTGTTGAGACCATTCAGGGAGTGAACCAACAGATGGAAGATCTCTTATTCTGACTCTAACTCTGCCTTTCAAATAAATCAATCTTAAAAAAATCAATGGCTGTTTGCTAAAATTCTTTTGTAGTTTTAAAATTCCTTCTTTATTTTCTGTATGACTAACACTCACACTTTCTGCCCACAAATCCTTTGAAGAGTAGGTACTCACTCTTTCCTTCTCAAACTAGTGTCACTTGCCTTCTACCTGTAAAATGACTATGCAGAGGTTTGCAGGATTAAACTCAGTATAGTAGTTTCCCAGAACTGGAGATAGAGGGAAAGGTACAGGGAAGCTTTGAGGAGATGAGAATGATCTGTATGTTAATCATGGGAGTGGTTTCATATCTGTCAAAACCCTATCAATTTTAAGAGTTTTACTTATCATACATAAATTTTAGCCCAATAAAATTAAATACACTCAATGTAACAAAAGTTCTTATATTTAATATGAGCAAAGAAACAAACTAAAAGTAAGTAGACTAGAGTTATGAAAAGGTAAAATAAGATAAACTATGCAACTAGGCTTTGATATGTGAGTTTCCTTTTCACCATGTCAGAATGGGAATAATTCTGGATTAGAGAATTTCTTTGTAATATGGTAATTCAATGAGGAATGTTTCACCTAAACTTTAGAAATGAGATTTTGGGTAATGTAACATCTTTGAAAAATACAGAAATAATATTTAATTAGACACTTTATATATCACCTTCTTTTTTTTTGTTTTTTTGTTTTTTTGTTTTTTTGGTTTTTTTTTTTTTTTTTTTTTTTTACAGGCAGAGTGGACAGTGAGAGAGAGAGACAGAGAGAAAGGTCTTCCTTTGCCGTTGGTTCACCCTCCAATGGCCGCCGCGGCTGGCGCGCTGCGGCCGGCGCACCGCGCTCGTCCGATGGCAGGAGCCAGGTGCCAGGTGCTTTTCCTGGTCTCCCCATGGGGTGCAGGGCCCAAGCACCTGGGCCATCCTCCACTGCACTCCTGGGCCACAGCAGAGGGCTGGCCTGGAAGAGGGGCAACCGGGACAGAATCCGGCGCCCCGACCGGGACTAGAACCCGGTGTGCCAGCGCCGCAAGGCGGAGGATTAGCCTGTTGAGCCACGGCGCCGGCCTTTGTTTTTTTGTTTTTTAACAGGCAGAGTGGACAGTGAGATAGAGAGACAGAGAGGAAGGTCTTCCTTTGCCATTGGTTCACCCTCCAATGGCTGCCGCGGACGGCGCGCTGAGGCCGGCGCACCGCGCTCATCCAATGGCAGGAGCCAGGTGCTAGGTGCTTTTTCCTGGTCTCCCATGGGGTGCAGGGCCCAAGCACTTGGGCCATCCTCCACTGCACTCCCAGGCCACAGCAGAGGGCTGGCCTGGAAGAGGGGCAACCGGGACAGAATCCGGCGCCCCGACCAGGACTAGAACCCGGTGTGCCGGCGCCGCAAGGCGGAGGATTAGCCTGTTGAGCCACGGCGCCGGCCCACCTTCTATTTTTAAAAATGAGAGTGTAACATTAAATTATTACTCAGTGAAAGAATTTCTACAGCCATTGATGCAGCCTGGATTGGACTTGTTATTTTCTGTCAATATAATACACTGCAGAAACAGGTAAGTACTGAAGAAAAATCATCTTCCACGTGCCAGAGACTTTGCATGTATAATCTTATTTCATCGAACAAGCTTTTATTATGCATGCTAGATGAAATGAGATTGCTTATTTAAAGTGGTGAAATAGCACAGCTAATACATAGAAGTAGAATCAGACTGAGAATGCATCAAGCCTTAAAATCCTCCCTCTATGCCAGGCACATGCGCTGACATAAACAAGTGGACTGTCAGCACGCCCATTAAATGATTTCTCAGGTATCAATTGTCTGAAGAAGTCATTGCCAAATGCTGGGTCACAGGCAATCCGTCCTTATGTTCACCGATGTGTGCATGGAGTGCCAATAATCTGTGGGACTGGAGGAAAAATGAATCTGCTTTTGCCACCAAGAAAGGCAAGAGTCAGAGTTGCTCCACTCTGAGAGCCCATACGACATGAACCAGGGGACGACCTTCAAGAAAGCAAAAAGAATATGCTGTTGAGATGTTACTGATGCCTTCAGGAAATTACTGGATAAACTGCAAATAGTTTACATATAATATGGAACAAACAGGTATGAAAAAGGAGTATCTTGATCAAAAAACAAAAAAAACTCTGATTTTTAAATTTAAAAAATTCTGGCACAAAGGTGCATATAAAATGTGTTCACTGCGATCTCACTCACAGAGATCTTTCATTTAGGTCTGCAAAATTCATTCTCAAAACTCAGTTAACTACTTTGCTCTGTGGAGTTATTTAGTGTTATCCATTTGGACAATGGAGATATTTCAATTTTGGCTTTAGTTGAACTGACTCAGAATTATTCTGACAACAGTGAGGAACTAGCTCAGCTGTTCCCTGTGTAACCTAGAAATTTTAGTTATCTCATTGGCATAAAACAACCTGAATGCTCCTTGAATTCTGTCATTTCCTCACCAGCCACATCCATTATATCATGACTCCTAGCAGCCCTACTTTCAAAATAGATCCCAACTGCCACTACTTCTCCATACTCCATTGCTCACATGTTGCGTAACCATCTAGATAGTCTTTCTGCCTCCACTCTTACCCCATTACAGAAAAGCCCACACCATGGCCAGAGAATATGAGCCTGATATTTCACTCATCGGCTTGAAACAGTATTGAAGGGAAAAGTTGCCATAATCACCTACAAGGCTCTACTGACATGTGTGCACATCCAAGCACACACACATCTGGCCTCATCATCTACCATTCTCTTAACCCCACAGCTCTTTTCTTTCAACACCCTCAACACTCTAGGCATTGCTCTGCCTCAAGGTCTTTGCACTGGCTCTTCCTTTAACCATAAATCCTCTTCCCCTAAACATCCCAAGGCTTACCTCTTCAATTCAGTCTTTGCTCTAAAATTCATTTTCAGAAAGCTCTTTCTTATGTTAAGTCACACCACTCTTTTTCTCTGTTTTTTTTTCCTCCTTAGCACACATCATCTAACATATTATGTATGCTAATATTTTGTCAGCTTTGCCCCTCTGGAATAGAATTTAAGCTCTGTGAAGTTCAGTTTTATTCATTGCTGTGTCCCTATTGTCTAAAACGTGAAAATTCAAGTATATGTTGAGTGAACCTTCTTGTATTATGACAATGAATAAAATCATGGTGTCTACACAGAGAAGAATGCCTATTTTCATATTTGCTACAGCTGAAGTATGGACATCTATTTCCTGTAATATTACTATACAATTATTTAAGTGTAATGAGAAATTAGAGTGAAATTCTACTTTAAGTGGCAGAGAAATGTAATTTGTGTAAATGATCTCTGCCCTTCCTGATTTAACAATGTTAGTATCATGCAGATTTTCAAAAAGTATTTACTAGTTCGATATTTACAGAGATAGTATGCTTAGTTCATAACTACTCTTTGAAATGGAATCAAAATCTTATGAGAGAATTAACGACTACTGTACTGTTTGTCCTCAGTATAAACTACAGATATCAATAACATTCATATGAAATAGATGTATCTAAATTTTACTAGTCCCTCTTGCAAATTATTAAGATTTTATCTAATCAAGATTTTTTCAAAGAAAACTTAAAGACATTTTCAATTGGATACCCACCGGCAGAGCACATTCTCAGTCATGAGGGAGGTGGAGGGAAAGAAAGTTGATAAACAACTCACACTGCATGGGACTGTCATTGGAGCTGGTGTTTATTACTAGCAATAACCCCACAAAGAGGCCAGCACTGTGGAATAGTGGGTAGAGTTGCCACCTATGATGCTGGCATTCCATGTGGGTGCCTGTTTGAGTTCCAGCTGCTGCACTTCTGATCCAGCTCTCTGCTACAGCCTGGGAAAGCAGTAGAAGATGGCCCAAGTCCTTGGGCTCAGGCACCTGTGTGGGAGACCAGGCAGAAGCTCCTAGCTCCTGCCTTCAGATCAGCGGAGCTCCAGCTATTGCAGTAATCTGGTGAGTGAACCAGTGGATTAAAGAGTTCTTGGGCTGGCACCGTGGCTCACTTGGTTAATCCTCTGCCTGCAGTGCCGGCATCCCATATGGGTGCCCCTGCACCTGCATGGGAGACCAGGGAGAAGCACCTGGCTCCTGGCTTCAGATAGGAGCAGCACCAGTCATAGCATCCATTTGGGGACTGAACCAAAGGAAGGAAGACCTTTCTCTCTGTCTCTCTCTCTCTCTCACTGTCTATAATTCTACCTGTCAAATAAAAATTAAAAATTAAAGTAAAAATAAATAAAATTAAAATTAAAATAACCCCATAAAGACAGAGTAGTGTGTTCGCCTTAGATATGAACTCCAAACAGGCTAAACAGTCATAACAGGCAGGGAAGAAAGAGGCAGAACACCTAAAGAGAAATCTCAGAATGTCTTCCAATATTTGGAGTGTCTGGAAGGATAACGTAGGCAAGTTTGAGGAAAATAAATGTTTTAGGCACACAGCACATAGTACCCATAAAATTGCCAAACAAAATTAGCCACTCTTATGTGACTGCATCTAGTCATTTAGATAAATCTGGCATATCCAACAATAAAATATCTTGATTTTTTTAAGGGAGGAAGCAGGTTTGGTTTGGGAATGACTTCATCTTATGTATTAAACTAGATACCTGGAGATACATCCTGATACAATTGTTCTCAAGTGAATCCTATTGAATATATTAGGAGGCAAGTGATTCTTGTAACCCAAATTCTCCTGGATTTATAGTCACCATTAGGTGACTAATTACTTGTCACCAGTGGCAGTTTATGACTGTGATTTTTCTTAAATACATTTTTTAATTTATTTTTTATTTAGTAAGTATAAATTTCCAAAGTACAGTTTGTGGATTACAATGGCTCTCCCCCCCCCCCCATAATTTCCCTCCCACTCACACCCCTCCCATCTCCCACTCCCTCTCCCATTCCATTCACATCAAGATTCATTAGAATTCATACCATGGGCAACAACCAGGTGCCACCATCATCTTCTGTATTTGCCCATAACTACTTTGCTTTGAATCTTGCAGTGGGATTGAGTAACCCCTTTTTCAGAAAGGATTAACTGTTGAAAATGATTTAGTCTACTTTATAGACTAGCATTGATTATTTTCTGCTAAGCATGTCACAGGTTACCTTTTTATCTTTGTCAGAGTTGTTTTGTTGCTATTGTTGGGATTTTGATAGTTTTTAATAAAAAGTACAAAAAAGAACATTGAATAACACTTTTATAACTACCTCCCAGAATTAAGGGCTTTTATTATTGAAATTTTATTGGGATCCTTTTTATCTAGCAGAATGTTCTAATATAAAAGTCAGTCTCATCTCTATCCTATCCCCTTTCTCCTTCTCTGTCTCTCTCCAAATCTTCATCTAACAACAAGATAAGATGATGGACAAATGGAACAGTAAGACTGGTTTCTGCTTACCTACAACCTCATAAAATCCGCTTACAGAGAAAATATCTCCCTAAATAAACCAGTATGCTCTGAATTACTTGCTATTTAAAAGGTCATTCATGGACTTGGAAAAAATATTTCCTATATTAATAATTTTCTAAAACATCACTGGTTTATTTATGTATACCACCTGCCTCATTGATACTGGATGTCAAAAAATGTCTAAGGAAAGACTCTAGATGGATTCAGCTGAGAGGACTCATTATCAAATGGCCTCTGGATTAGAAAGACTTTGCTGTAAAACTTACAAGAGACTGCTCACTGTTTCATCTTAAGATGATAGATAAGCTTAGCCAAGTATTTTTCTACTTGATTCATGAACTGGCTATCATGGGGAGACCCTACATATTTATATAAATCCAACTCAGACTTCCTACAAATCTGATCTCCCAGGAATAAGTTAGTTCCAAAAATGCCCTGATAATTATGTATGATCCTTTAGATTATTGAGCACTGTAACTTGAAAATCTTGCCAAATTCACGAAAAACATCAAGCTCTTTCTGCAGCTTAATATATATTTCTTATCATCACTTAGAACTAATAAAACAAAGTATGTATTCAAAATATACAGCAGTAAAAGTGTAACAAGATCTGAAGGATAAGAAACTATTGACATTACCGTTACCACCAACAGCCAACTATGTTTTTATAACTAAATCTAAAGGCTCTACAAACTTCAACAAGTAGATTACTTGGAAAAACTGAGCTAGTGGAATTAGATTATCTCATGAAAAATGTTTTGTAGAATCAGGTAAATCCTGTTTAATACCTTGACTCTAACATCCACTATGTTACAATGATCAAATGCCGTCCCTTCTGATTCCATTCTCTTATCTATAAAACAAGGATAATGATAGCAGGAACACATGGTTGCTTTCTCTTGATCCTGGCACATGTTTAATATTCAATGCAAGTGTGAAAAGTTATTGTTTTAAAAACAATCTGTGACACAGATTGCTAATTGACCACCAATGTCCATTTTCCCTTGTTCCTTTAGATCTCTTATTTTTAGTTTGACATATGGCTTTATAGAATAAAAACTATATTTACCAACATCCCTGGCAACTAGGTTTAGCATGTGACAAAGATATGGCCAATACGAACTAAAAAGAAATGCTCTGTATGTGACTTTTGGGATAGCCCCGTAAAAGGAAGAAGTGGAGTCACAAAAGAGCAATCTAGATAGAGAACACAGGAAGACAAGTTTCAGTCCCTGACTCACTCATGAGCATACACCACAGACTTTTCATAAACTCTAAAGCTGAGGCCCGTATCTGAAGGTTCAGGTTCAATAAGCCTAGAGGAGAGTCCATAAGTGTAATCTTGAAAAACAATCTAACATGCACATGAAGAGCTTATGAACCATTGCTGTGGGGCCTCCAACTCTCACATACCTGGATGTGACGAGTAAATGAACACTGTTCAAACAGCACGCTGGAGACACTGCAAACTGAACACTCTGACTACCCCTAAAACAGCCAACAACCCCTGACCATATAACACAGTAGAAAAAGTATCTTTCTCTTTTGTTATTATTTTTCCCCACATAAGAAACTATCTTCTTTCATTAGCTCTTCATTATAGTAACATCACAGAAAAATAGGGAAACCTTTGTCTCTCTTTTTTTTCTTTTTTGACAGGCAGAGCGGACAGTGAGAGAGAAGGACAGAGAGAAAGGTCTTCCTTTTGCAGTTGGTTCACCCTCCAATGGCCGCTGCAACCGGCGCGCTGCGCTGATTCGAAGCCAGGAACCAGGTGCTTCCTCCTGGTCTCCCATGCAAGTGCAGGGCTCAAGCACTTGGGCCATCCTCCACTGCACTCCCGGGCCATAGCAGAGAGCTGGCCTGGAAGAGGGGCAACCAGGACAGAATCCGGCGCCCTGACCGAGACTAGAACCCGGTGTGCTGGCGCCACAAGGCGGGGGATTAGCCTATTGAGCCACGGTGCCAGTCAGAAACCTTTGTCTCTTATTCCTTCTCTTTTCCATTCCTAAACTCTCACCAGTGATGTATTTTTAGATTTTTTTTTTCTCATTGCCTTTGTGCCCATATTTGTCTGCAGAAGAAAATACCAGTGGCTGGTGCCACGGCTCAATAGGCTAATCCTCCACCTGGGGCGCCAGCAGGTTCTAGTCCCGGTTGGGGCGCCAGATTCTGTCCTGGTTGCCCCTCTTCCAGGCCAGCTCTCTGCTGTGGCCCAGGAGTGCAGTGGAGGATGGCCCAAGTCCTTGGGCCCTGCACCCGAATGGAAGACCAGGAGAAGCACCTGGCTCCTGGCTTTGGATTAGCGCGGTGCGCCAGCTGCAGCGCACCAGCCGCAGCGGCCATTGGAGGGTGAACCAACAGCAAAAGGAAGACCTTTCTCTCTGTCTCTCTGTCTCTCACTGTCCACTCTGCCTGTCAAAAATTTAAAAAAAAGAAGTAAATAGCAGTGAGTCCTCTGTCACCTTGTGAATACATACATGCTCCTGATTGGCTACACACCTCCAGATGAAGGCACCTCCACAACTTTCCATATAGAATCCTCAGCTACTGAAGACATTCTTCCAAGGCAGTGGTCCTGAACCATGAGTGATTTTGCCAGACCCATTTGGCAACATTTGGAGGTTTTTCAGCTGTCATAGTGGCAATGCATCTAGTGAGTAGAGACCAGGGATGCTGATGGACATCCTGCAATGCACAGGACAAACTTCTAAGACAAAAACATATCTAGTCCAAAATATCAACAGTATAGAGACTAAGCAATCCCATGCAAAAGGGTGTTGCATGAAGACTACCCCAAGAGATTTGTAGTTTGAATGTTCAAAAATACATTCCCTGAGAAGTGTCTCACTTTCTAGCCAGAAAGTAAGCCCCTTGAAGAGAGATCCCATGTTTGTCATGTTCACTCCTGTGTCTGCCCTGTATACATTCAGTGAAGCAGCAGAGTGTCCTGCCGTGACACCACCTGAACCTGAGCCCCTGCTCCAGCATTTACGATGGACAAGTGGTGGCCTCTTGGAGCCTGCCTTTCCTTATCTATAGAATATATTGCAGCAGAAACTGCTTCATATAATTATGAAGACTAAATTAAATAACCCACATGAAGTTCTTAGAACAGTACCGAACATATAATAAGTGACTAATAAGAGGTTATTTTAAAATAAAATCATGAGCAAAAATAATTGGATGAATGATTTCTGTGTAGTTCCAGTAAGGTGGAGAATCTCTCATCCTTTAACGAGTATGTCCTTTTCCTCCACTCTACCATTAATCATATATCTTGATAACTGGCAGGATTTAACTTTATTTTTTAATAGGTAGATATAGGTAACAGGTATAGACAACTTTCCACTACTCTTTTAACCTCCTTCTCTCTTCAAACACTTTTCTCTCCCGAATTTCTCCCTGTGAACATTTTTTCCATAAACCTAAGAAAATTCCTTTTTCCCGCGTATATCAGAGCAACAGAAAAATATACCTCACACATCTCTCACGTCCACTAACTATAGAGAAAATAAACACGGGATTTTTGCAATGCTTTTCACAGTGGCATGATGGGGGATGTCCAGATGAAATGGCAGTATTTCATGTCTTCATCCCTTCAGCAATGCCATCCTGCCCTTTGCACACTGATGGATAAAAGGCTCCTGTTTAGCCACCTGTGCTCATTTTCTTCCCACCCCACCTACAGTCCTAGCCTGCTCACTAGTGAGACATAAACTTGCTCTTGTCTGTGTGGCTGACAAGCACTGAGCACCCTTATATGTCGTGCACTTTGGCACTTCACATCCATTGTCTCTTTTAAGTTTCTCAAAGCATACATTGTTATTCCTGTTGTATGTAAGGGGTTATGACTTCAGTTAAGAACTCAGCTCCTAATAAGTGCTGGGATCTAAAACCCAACCTCCCCTGGCCAAGTATCACAGCTATTTCCACGAACTTTCTCTGCCTGGCCAGTACTTGACCCCTCCACACTCTCCTAGGAAATAGATCATCTAAGAGAATCCCTATACTCTCAGCTGATTCTTTTACACAGGGCTACTTCACTCATTGTTCACGCTACCTCTCCCTAGGGGGAGGGAAGGTAAAAGGACTGCCTCTACCATAAGCATCTCTTACATCCCCCAAGAGCCTCTTCTGACAGAATTTCTCAGCGTCTAAGGAGTCACTGAAGAGGAGGAAAAAAAAATACTCTCCAGAGAAAGTGATCCTGTTTCAAAGGATTTTTTTCCCTATCTGAAATGATGAGATACTCCTGCATTAACTCTAAGCATGTGTAGAGATAGTCTAACTTTCAGCCTGACTTGCCATTTAATTTACATTTCATCAGAGAGGCATATATAATAAACGTGCCATATTTTTTTTTAAAAAAAAGTACTCTGTATTTCTTCATTTTCTCACCCTCATATGCCAGGGGTGTGTGGTGTTAAGTTTCAGGGGAGTAAAGGCAGTGAAATGCCTCACTCTGGCCAGCACGGAGAAAAGTAGGGGAAAGAAAGAGAGGAAGGGAAAGGAAGGAAAAAAAAAAACTCTAGAAGCCAAAGCCCAGGGCTAAAGTACCAGTCAAGCAAGCTAAATCTTTGAGGTTTTCCTTGATTAATTTTTATTCATTTTTTACCCAAATCAAGGCACTCAGTAAGACTTACTAAGTTTTCTTTCAAAATGCATCTTGCATCACCCATGCTTTGTAAATCCAATGAGTGACTGCTATGGACAAGGACAGGGTATAAATTAAAAAGGCAAGTTTATTTTGGTGAAAAGCATTTTGAACTTCACACAATTGTTTTTAATAATATTAATGTTCCATGAAGTTTTTAAAGACCCCTTGTATAAATGAATTTCAAACTGTTTACATCAAAATAAACTTCCATTTTAATTCTATTTTCCATGAGTATTTTTGGAATATTTTTGCAGATATAAGTGCTGTACACATATATGATATATATACATGTATACATATATGATATATAGCCATATATGTGTTATATAGAGAGACAGACCGTATGTTTGCAATTGTATGTAACATATATATAAATGTGTGTTTACTCTGGAAACAGTTCTTACATTATGAATCTTGCAATCAGTAAATTAGAAAAGATGTGAAGAAAACAACATGAATTTTTAAGGACAATAATCCAAAGAGAACTCTAATTGAAGGTCCAGTCCTGTTCAAAGAAGGGAAAGTCTTAGCTACGGGAAGGCTTCCTGTAGGGATTGAAACCAAAAACCTTCCTGGAAGAAGTCACATTCTTGTGCTAGGGCAATTCTCACTTTTTATACAAACAGCTTTTAAAATCTGAAATCAGTAATTGAGACCCCATCGAGCTATGTTTAAAAAAGACAGAAAAAGAAAAGAAGAAGACTATTTCCACATGAGAACGGTATACAGTCAGTCAGTGAGGGAATCTGCCTTTGCCAGGTCCGCATCCTGCTATCCACGCCACGTCACGACTTGTCCATGTGTATTCAGGACCTCAGACTTTGTCCCCTCCGCAGTATCCAGCACATTTCTTCGAGATGAAGATTTCTTAAATCTCACTTCAATCATCACATTCCCTTAGCCTTTTGGGACCCTCCTTTCTCTCCATTTCCAACCTACGCTTTTCTCTCTGACCCCTTTCTGATCCCATTTTACTTCCTGCAACTCCCCATCCAACACCTTCCTCTGGGGGCCACACAATTAAGAGGACAACCTCAGTCCACTGTTGAGATATGAATGCCAGCTCTGTCAGCTGTGAGCCACAGAATCATAAGCAAGCCAAGCGTTCCCTCTCTCTCCTGCTCTAGAAAATAAGGACCACAGTTCCTGCCCCAAAGTGTTCCAAGAAACGATATTTAGAACATACCTGACAGCTAAGAAATGATACGTATGCTGATATTTTTATTCTGTTTTTTTTCTATTTTATTCTATATATAAACTGATATTTTTATTATTGTTATTTAAGAAGTAAACAGACAAAAAGATTGGCAGGTTGAGTTCCCATCCACTGGTTCACTTCCTAAATTTCTGCCACAGCCAGGACTGGGCAGAGCTGAAGCTAGGAGCTGGGCACTCAATCAAGGTCTCCCACAGGGAGACAGGAAGTCAGTTATTTGGGCCATCAATGCTGCTTCCTGAGGTCTGCATTATCAGGAAGGCGGAATCAGGGGCTGGAGGCTGCACTTGAACCCAGTCTTTCCGACATAGGATGCAGGCAGGTTTCTGGAGTAGCATCTTACGGGCTAAGTCAAATTTCTACTCCCAATATTTTGCTTATAGAACACACTATCCCCACTCTTGTCAATGTCATACCATTTTTCTTTTGAAAAACTACTCATACCAAATGTCATCTGCCCTTGATGGCTGTGGTGGTAAACCTCAGCAAGCATACCATCCTTTTACATGGGCATACAATTCAGGCAAAGTGAAACAAAACAAAAACAACAACAATGCTCACACTCTCTTTCAGAACATAAACAGCAACAATGCTTGCACTCTCAGAAAATCTGGTTACAGTTCTTACAAAGACGACTGGCCTCTGCTTGCAGCACCAGCATCCTATGAGAAATCAGGAAGAAGCACTTGGCTCCTGGCTTCGGAACGACACAGATCCGGCCGTTGTGGCCATCTGGGGAGTGAACCAACCGAAGGAAGACTTTTCTGTCTGTCTCTCCCTCTCACTGTCTGTAACTCCACCTTTCAAATAAATAAATAAAATCTTTTAAAAAATAAAAAGACGACTGCTCATTGATATCTGCTCTACAGATCCTCAAGGCAATCTTGCCCAAGATAGGAGCATCAGGTTTAGTTCTTCACTTACGAGTGCTTCCTAGGACCTTATTGTTGAATTTCTCTTTTGTAAGTTTTCTCAAGTGCCTCTAAAACATTTGCAAACAATTAATTGATAAGTAATCTTCTAACTATGGAGAAAATCCAATAGGCACAGATTTGTTGCACACTTCTGCCCACAAGAAATGCTCTCTTACCTGCCTCCCATGTACCCCTATCCACACATCTCTCAAAATCCAATACTTCTCAGCAACTATCTGTGCTCCCATCTGTATCCTTCTCTGTTCTTTTCTAACACTGGACATACTCCTGAATCAACCTTTCTTTAATATATAGTGCATCATACCATCCAGTGTTATTTATCGTATAAACTGGCTCCTAAATTCCATGAAGACAAAATCTAAGACTCACACGTTTATACACAGTATATATAACAGGATGCCAACTCCAGAGAAGATACCTAGTATCTTCATCTTCATTTTTTAAAAAAATTTTATTTATTTATTTATTTATTTGAAAGGCAGAGTTAACACAAAGGCAGAGAGAGAGAGAAACAGAAAGAGAGGTCCTCCATCCTCCATTCACTCCTCAAATGGCCACAACAGCTGGAGCTGGGTCAATCTGAAATCAGGAGCTTCTTCTGGGTCTCCCATACAGGTGCAGAGGTCCAAGCACTTGGGCCATCTTCTGCTGCTTTCCCAGGCCATAGCAGAGAGCCGGATCAGAAAAGAAGGAGTCGGGACTCAAACCAGCACCCATATGGGATGCAGGTGGTAGCTTTATCCACTACACCATAGCACCGCCTCCACCCCAGTATCTTCTTAATCAGCTGATTAAAGTTCATCAGTAAAGTTCAGGATATTTTCCTGCCCCTGTCATTCTTACTCCCACATCTAGGTGAGTTTCTTATGAGTTTTGTCCAATCTGTTCTCTCTTTGACATTAATTATGCCAAAATTTTCCACACTTATAAGTTTACTATTAAACACCATTGTGATATATATATGGATATATATATATATATATATTTCTAGATGAATAGAGAAATGGTTTTCTATAGTTTTAAGAAATTAGTTTTTAGTGCTATATGAACAATACATGTGGATAATCTCTGGGTTTAGGCATTCGTCAGTTCCTTTGCAAATTAAACCTCATCAGAAAAAAGCAGCCTCTCACAGACCCAGCAAGTTCCATCCTGCCATCTGGCCTGATAAGGAAGTCAAGAAACATTAGTAGGTGGCAGTAGCTGAGGACAGATAGTACTATTAGCACTTTGTGATGATTCCACCACTCTGACTCTTCAGCTTTATATGCCCATCGGAATATAAAGGCCTTCCAGTAATAATACAGGATTCTTCAGCAAAGAATTTTTCTTTTTGTTTCCTGCAAGTACCACCTGCAGAAATACTGACATATCTCAACCAAATATTGTGGTTAGTCTTTCTGAAATCTGACATAAAAAACTGTAGGAAACATTTGAACCTGAGTAACATCAACCTTCACAGGGTGATTTTGCCTCATCATTTGTTTCAATATCCTGGTTTCTCGGAGCACTTTCTCTGTGCTAGAGCCCATTTTGTGTCTGAAACCAGATGCAAAAGTTTGGCTACCTTTTCATGCCAGCTGCAGTTTAAACAGTTTACACTTGTTTGCTTGCCTGTATAGCCACTTTAGTATCTGTTCCCTAATCCTCAGGAAAGTCGAACTAGATCAGCATGGCAGCCTTAATCCAACAGGAAAACAGATTCCGGTCAAGTCAATAATGGAGAAAAGGAACTGGGAGACTTCTGGCACAGACAAGACACTTGGTGTTATCCCCAGGAGAAAGCTCCTGAAGCGATCTGAAGCCCTCCCAAGCTCAAATCCTTTAATGTTCCCCTCTGCCTAACAGAAATCAAAACTCCTTAGCATGACATACAAATCCCTTTATGATCTGGCTCCCCCATCAATCTCTATCCTCATCGCTCCTCGACATTACACAACACTCTACTTCTCAGATTATAAAGGTTTGACAAGACTTTATTGTTTAAAATAAAAATCCTAAAAATCTAAGGGTGGGGGGGGGGGGGAGAAGAGGGAAAGTAAAATAATAATAAAATCTGAAGTCAGAAGGAAAAAAAGCAGCAAAGAAAGACCAGACCTTTTTATGTTATCATACTTTATGCCACTGCTTTACTCTTAGAGATGCCAGGACCATGGTGAGGAGACAGCTAAACCGGTAATTTCCTCAGTGGTCATCCACATCCTACCAGGAAGACTAAGGAAAGAATGACCACAGCCAGATTCTCTTCTGTCCAAGAAGACAGAAACAGACCTGACTAAGTACCATGCAATCTCTCACACACATCATCAAGTATAAACATCACATGGGCAGACATTTGGTGTAGTAGTTAAGATGTCACTTGAGAAACCTGCATCCCACATCAGAGTGCCTGGGTTTGATTCCTGGCTCCAGATCCTGACTCCAGCTTCCTGATAGTGTACACTGTGGGAGGCAGAAGATGATGGCTCAGCTAGTCAGAACCCTGACACCTATGTGGAAGACTCAGACTAAGTTCCCAATCCCCAGATCCAGCCTGGGCCAGTCCCATTTGTTGGGGCAACTGGGGAGTGAACCAGTGGATGGAAGCATTCATGTTCTCTCTCTGCCTCCCTACTGCCCTCCTCCCTACCAAAGAAGATAACATAAAATACATACTACAACCATGAGAACTCTACAAAGATCAACCAGTTCTGCTTTGTAGGTTCATTTGTTTTTTACATCAAGCTTTTTGTCTTAGTTCTATTAGCCTCTTCAATATATAGACTGTGAAAACTCAAGGCAGTTGATAAATTGTGGATTATATTACAAAACCCATTATCATTTATCACTGAATTCACCATCGGCCTAAGCTAGCCACCAGGGGAAGGAGATTTGCTGAAGCACACTCCATTTTACCAGCATCCCAGTGGAAACCTTTGGGCTGGGTAGATCTGTTATGCAGCTACATTAACTAATTGTGGCCTGCTACCTTCTCCCTGTCTTCTGTTTTTATCATGTCCCTCCATTGTACCATCCTGTCCATTATGTAAGTAATCCTTTATTCTTTTTATTTTTTAAGGAATTTTTTTTTATTTGACAGGTAGAGTTATAGAAAATGAGAGAGAGAGAGAAAGAGAAAGAGAGAGAAAGACAGAGAGACAGAGAGAAAGGTCTTCTTTCCATTGGTTCACTCCCCAAATGGCTGCCACGGCCGGCGCTGCACCGATCCAAAGCCAGGAGCCAAGTGCTTCTTCCCAGTCTCCCATGCAGTGCAGGGGCCCAAGCACCCGGGCCATCCTCCACTGCCCTCCCGGGCCACAGCAGAGAGCCAGACTGGAAGAGGAGCAACTGGGACTAGAACCCGATGCCCATATGGGATGCCAGCACACAGGTGGAGGATTAACCAAGTGAGTCATGGCACCAGCCCCCCAAATCCTTTTTTTTCAACAACTCCATCTTTTAAATAAATACCTGACTCCTATCACTTCTGCCCATATCCTCACCCTTAACATGGATATGCTCTCATCTACCCTCGGAGCCATATATGGGGATGAGTACTTTCCCAGCTCCCACAAATGCTCGTTCATACTATGTTTCCTCCACTTTCATAAAAAAACTACGTTTTTGGGGTTCATGACTCTCCCTAATCCTCCTCCCCATCTAAGCCTATCATGGGGACTCACACTTCTTCAGTCTGAAACCTGGGTTACAACTGCCCTACCAACATTCTCAAGGATCTCCCTACACATTATTGATGTTGGTTCCAATAGTACCTCCCCGTTAACCTCACTCCTACTCACTTACAATTCTACCATCAGACCCCTTTATCCATTCAACTTTGCTTAAAATTCCTCCAACTCATCCTGAAACCCTCCTCCCTATCAGAGGCCATATTTCTGCCTCTTCCACTTAATCTCTCTCCATGCCTACTTTGTAGTCTCATAGCAATTTCTATGCTTCACATCCTTCCCAATCCATTTTTTCATGAATATCACTGCCATTATGGGTTCACTGACCTTCCAGGCTCTGTAGATGCCACAAACAATGATTTCAACCTTATTTGTTACTCTCTAGCTGTTTTACTCTCCTCACTGCTGGCCATGCATGCCTTGTCAGTTTCACAGGTTCAATCTCCCTACATCTGCTATCTCAATTCTTATTCATATTTTCTTAAAACTTGCATAAAGGCATAAAAGAACGTTGATATTTCTCTTACAACCACAAGTCATTAAGCATCAGGTACCCTTGGTTGCTGTCTGGAACCTTTATTGTTCTTTTCTTATAGATTCAGCTCATCAGTTGTCTAAAAACCACTTGCAATAGACTCTGCATAAATACATTCTCTCATCCCTTCCCTGAACTAACACTCTTAAAAATAGAGTCTAGAGTCAGTACATTGATTTCTTCACTCTACACTCACTCCTTAACAGAACCTATCAGCTCAGATTCTACTGCATTAATGAAATTGCTGGTGGTTCATTAATTTTTTGCTTTTTATGTTCTCAAGCTCCTTGACTTTAATAACCTCCCCCAAGCAAGAAATGTGGCCTTCCAGTGTTATTTCAGACTTGATTGAATGACCCAAGCCTAGTTCAGGTGTATCTCATACAGCAGAGATAACCTGGACATCATAATCCCCAAACTGGCAGCTACATGGCAGCAGACCATCAAGTCAACTCAGGTATTACCCACTAATCAACACTGTTCAGAGACTTTGCTTTCCTAATAGAAAAAGAAATAACTGTTGATCTTTGCATTTGTAAGAAACAACCAATTTCATCTCCCCTATATATAGGGTCTTCCACAGCCTAGACCTTGCATAGGATTCAATTCCCTGATTGGCAGTAAAATTTTGCTCCTCAGCATCAAAATCTTTAGGAACTCTTTTCTCCTATATCTTCTTGCAGAATTCCTTAAAGCAATATTATCTGTATGATTACAACTGCTATTTATATTTCAAAATTACTTCTCATAAATTTTCATTCCCCACATATTAACCTAACCAAAAGGTTCTGGAAACTGCCAACATTGTGATTTCTCTGAAGGGAATACACCCAGAGATCCAGTAGAACTACTTTGAATACCTACAATTTTCTACATATAATGTAGACTACTGCTAAAATAAGATATGACACCTGCCGTCAAAGAGTGCACAGTCTAAAGGAGCAAAGAAACCAGCCAGAAAAAACCTTGAACAGCAAGATAATGGCTATGAGAAAATGCATGTACAAAGCAGTCCATGAGTAGAAAGGAAGAGGGAAATTAACTCTCTGGGAGTAAGCAGGAAGTGCATATTTATAATCTCAAATAGATTATAATCCAACCCTTGTTAGTATTTTTTTTCTTTCTCCATGGGCCATTATCAATCTGTGAGAACAGCAAGACTCATTATTAAAGATTTTTTTAAAAACTAGAATATATGCTCAGAGTACATTAATCAACACTTCTCTAATTCTCTCTTGAGACTCATTTTTGTTTTCAGTAGGAAACTACAGAGAAACAGTGCCATGTTTAAGTTATATACACAAAATCTCACCACCAAGACAGTGAACAGTGAAACTCAACCCACATGGAGGAATCACTCATATACGACCCAGATGAAAACCCCAACTGAGGTCTCACAAGGCAGCCAACATCAATGGAAGACACTTAGCAAAGATGACATCAGACGTTTCTGACTCCAGCTATCAAGTCACCACCAGCTGTGGCTTCAGACATCATGAAGCACAGCTGAGTTCATTCCTTTCTTTGTACTGTCCAAACTCATGATCTACACAACAAGCATAAAAAATGTAATTTTTTATAACTAATGTTAGGATTTTTTTTTTCACAATACTGAAGTGGAACCATTTTGGAAGAACTCAGCTACAACAAAAGCCTAGAAATGTATAGCATTGGTTTTGGTACTAGACTGTGGACAGAAACTCAGGAGCCAGGAAGGGATTTTAGCAGAAGCTTATGGACTTAAAGGACATTAGGGTAAATGTCATTGGAATTTGAAAAGAAGGAGATGATAGCCCTGTTACCTACAGTACTAAGGAAAATGAAAAATCTAACTACTGAGCTATATTTTCTAGTTAAGGAGATTTCCATATAGAACACTGATAGTACACCACATTTCTTCTCACTGGCCACGAATTTTATTTTTAAAAGGGGGGGGTGGGTGTGGGAATGAGCTTAAGAACAACCTCTCCAGTTTTCAAGCAAAACTTAGAGGAAATACAAAACAGTCAGATTTTCTGAGTATGAAATTAAAATTTACCTCCCCAATGCCCGCACATGACAGATTCTCAATGTAGGAAAAAGTTTCAGAAAAAAACAATATATAGGTCACTATCAGGAAAACATAATCAAAGATGAAGCCAAGATGATGACTTAAGACAGGCAAAACTCATGATTCCCCATAACTGCTTCAAAAACGCAAAAGCCTTTACAAAAATGTTAAGGGCATGTCAAAGAATTCTGTGTTCAATAATGAGCATTTAGGAACCTTTATTCCACAAAGCAAAGCAGACAAAGGTTCAACTAAAAGAGATCTGCAGGTGTCGGGTATAGTTCTGTCTGATCGAGAGGACATAGCTTGATACATCAAAAGCAAATGGCTTTTTTTTTTAAATATAGGTAGTCTTGCCTGGACTTAAATAACAGAGCCAACACAAAAGAAAAACAGACCTCTGGACTTCCAACTTTTTACTTGTGGAAATCCAGGGTTCTTCAAGTTGATTGCAAACACAAACTACTTTTATTTAATTATTATTTAATTACAAATACAAAGTACTTCTTAAATGGGAAAGAAATAATTCCTTAGAAGGCAAAAGTAAGAGCCCAAAGACTGGGGCCAGATGCCAAGAAAAAAAATCCACAGGGGTTATCACTAAGCAAAAAGAACTGTTAACACATGACCAGCTGGACTTCAGAATTGTTATGGACCACTGACCACTGAATCTTCCTATTTTCTCCATTCTCAAACAGAATGCTATTTCAATAATTGTATTCCCATTTTTTCATTGTCTGGGGCAGGAGAGATAGACAACTTTTCTCTTTAAGTAATAGGTCTTCAGAAATCAAATGGGCACTGGTTCAAGTCCTAGGTGTTTCAGTTCCGATCCAGCTCCCTGCTAATGTGTCTGAGAAAGCAGCAGAAGATGGTACCCATCCCTGGGCCCCTGCACCCAACATGTAAGAGCTGGAAAAAGCTCCTAGCTTCAGCCTGGCCTCACTCTGACCATTTCAGCCATTTGAGAAGTGAAATCAATCAATCAATATCCTCTGACTTCCAAATAAATAAATAAATCTTTAAAAAAATGGTGAAATCTTTGACCTCAGACTTGAGTCCAATGTTGTAGTAAGATGAGAACCATTGACAAGCAGATATTATATATGGGAACATACTGTGTAAGTTTTCAAAAATATCCATGATATGTTGGCACTCTTCCCATCAAAACCTAAGGTCTATTCTTCCTTCTGTTAAATTAGGACTTTAGTGACTCATTTGTAACTAATCAAATGTAGCAGAAGTGAAGCAGTGTGACTTCTGAAGACAATTCAAAAAAGACCATCTAGCTCTCACGAGGCACTCAACTTTGGAACTTTTAACTATCAGGTAAGAAGTCCAGCCACCTGAAGCCATCACACCTTGAGCAAACCCAGGTAACACGGACAGGCTACACACAGATGGCATGGCCAGCATCCCCAGCTGACTGACAGGACAATCACCAGAGAGAGAGACTATCCCAAATGACTGTGGCCCACATTCAACACATCTCCCCAAACGAGGCCCCAGACATCACTAAGAATCGCAAGGTGCCCTGAATGTGCCCTTTCAAATTCCTGTCCCGCAGAAACTTTCAGCAGAATAAAATGGTTGCTTTATACCACTCAGTTCTAACAGTTGATTATGACACAATAGTAATCAGAACAATATTATAAAGGAAAAATTCATACTTTCAGCTTTCAAATCAGTATAAAGAGAATTTAAGTAATTGACCAAGGTCACAGGAATACAGAGCAAAAATTCTGAAACAGACCTATCTGATTCTAAAATCCATTTTTATTACCATAATATTATACCACATTCCAAGGAGATATACCTATCTGCCTTTAGGTATTGTCTTAACAACATTTCCCTTGCCAAGGATTATATGAATATGATATTTGCTACTCAGAGACAAACACCAGCATTCAGGATCATACTAACTCTTATCTGCTCCATGAAACATGTCCCTAGACTCTCACTCTTAACAATTTTGCTCTCTTCTAAACTGCTGTTAATTTATTTTCTACAATGTCCAATGTCCATTTTACAATTAGTGAATACCAGCATCACTTATTCACATATAATGAACTGAGTGTTTTTCACATGCATATTTCTTGGCAATCCTGCTGAATTATGCCTCTAGAGAAGGGTTGAAAATCCAAAGAATTAAACAGGTAATACACAATGATGAGGTAGACTGGGTACAGAGCAACAAAAGTGATCTGGATTAATTTACACTGTAAAACAAATACCCTTGTAAATGAGTCAGCCACAGCACACACCACCATCTGCCATGCCATACTGCACTTTTTATTAATTTATCACCTCTCCCACCCCAGTAGAATGTAAACTCCTTGAGAGCAGGAACTTGTTCTGCTTGGTTTGCTGCTTTATCACTACAGCCTCAAACAACATCCAACATTCATTCAAAAACTATTGAAAGAATAAATGAAGGAACAAATGTTGCCAAATGGGGAATATGAGCCCACTGTTACAAGATCTTTCAATTTTTGACAAAAACCAGAAATAATTTATGCACAACCTCTCAATTTCTAAATGTTGACAACTAATTAGAAAAAAATCAAGCCGTGTTGAGGACGGTAAACAAAACATGTCTGCAAGTGTGGATTTTGTTTGAAGGCTGCATTTTCTTTATCTTTCTAATTACTTGGAATAGTGTCACAAAGGAGAGGTGAGCTGATAAACAAGTGATGATGGAGATGATGATGCCTCAAATATTCACACTCAGGGCACTGCTACAATTCAATTGGGCACTATTACTATGCTACTCAAGATCCTCACTCTTCTCTCAAAGAAAATTGCTTTGGTTTCTGACCTGAAACCACCCCCTGGACTTCACATGACTATCCCACATCCTAGGCTCTAAAGCTAAATTTCCACTCCTTCCAGCTGTTAAGGGTTGAGAAATGTCATTCCTATGTGCTCCCAGTAATAAAGAGGAAAAAAAGCAATGAAAAGAAAATAGATTGGATTTCCAAGGGGTGACTGAAAAAGAGAGTCAAGTTTCAAACTGTGTTTCCACAGTTGATAAATAAGAGCCATGATGGCACTTTTGTTTTCCCTCTTACTGATGTTAGTATTATTAGATTATATAATCTAAAATTTTTATTTCAGTTGACCTTTCAATGTTCTCTGGAACCATGTTTTCTCCTTTCCTACATAAAAATCATTAAGTAGGAATTTTAAAATGTTTACTAATTACTTAGAGATTCTTAACTCTAATACAGAATCACATCTAAATAATTAGAGTGTATCTGGCTTTAAAAATGGGTCACTTAGCAACAAGCATAATAGTGTAGGACTGAGAACACTTAAGATACTTTAAAGAAAACATACTAGGAAAAGGCACTTCCAGTGTACTCTGTGCTAGCTGACCCATAGCAACTCAATCATTAACTTTTGAAGATGCAAAAGGAAACGAGATGTCTTGTTGCTTTTCTGTGTATGGCTCAAGGAGTACAGCCTTGAAATGTCCACAAAAAGCATTAACAGACATCAGAGGAATTCCACATATAAACGGCTAGAAGCCCCCAAAGAGTAAAGAGGCATTTGACCTGTATGGTCAGCATTGAACACGTTATTTTAATGACTGCTTAGATAAATTCAGTATTTGCAGTTCTTCAGTGATGGCATTAATTTTGTATGCAACTTATTTTTAAGTAGGTTTTACAATGATTTAAATTAAAATTTACACAGTGAGGACATTTTTTTTACTCAAAACTGTTTTTTTTAATTTAGGTTATTATAGAGTTATGAACATCCTACAGATTAAAAATATAGATTCTATTCTGTTCAAGATATATTGAATAGAATAAGCATTGGATGAGCAAAGCCCATCATGACTTCCCTTAGAGACATACAGGAGAAATGGTGAATCATAGGGTTCCTAGGGCACAGAGCAAAGCCTAAAACTTGGGATCAAACCAACAGAGATTTGACTTACAGCTCTACCACTTGCTTACTTTTTGCCCGTGGGATAATTACTTAATCTCTTTAAACCTCAATTTGCTCATTTAGAAAAAGTAGAATCATAATACCTTGCTTTAGGGTCAATATGAAAATTAAAATAAATGCATATTTATCATATCACATAAACCACTGAAATGAGGAAGAAATTGTTAACTCGGCATGGCCTAGCCAAGACTCATGCAGTGCAGTAGTATGTGAAAAATTCCTAAGACACTATGGTGTCACAAAGGACAGTGACCAAAAACAATCCACCTGACTCTTATTATAAGTCGAATGCAGATAGTGCTCCTTATATCTAAGCTTTCCTACAAAAATAAAATGAATTGAAAATCAGTTGCAGAATGTTATCTATAATATTAAATCATTAAAATTTATCTATAATATTTATCTATAATATTAAATCATTAAATTTGCATATATATAATAAATAACTATATATAAAATAAAGCCTGATATATGCTATAAATAGATATTTGCAAATAACTAGCAATTAGACAATAATATGCAAGGAAATGGCAAATACTAAATTTGGGTCAATGGTATGGGGCCAGGCAATGAGATCAGGAAGGGTCACATCGAGGGCTTCGACTCTACCCACTATGTTTTATTTCTCAACAGTTCAATTACACTGAGGCAAAGACAGTAAAATGTGGTAAAATGTCTAGATTCTATAAATCTGGATACTAGGTATATGGAGTTTTTATATTCTGTGCCACATTTTATGTGCATTTGAAATATTTTATAATAAAAAGCAGGAGCTTTCCCAGCCACACAAACAGAACTAGGCAATTTCCCAAAAGAGACAGCAGCTATTCTATAAACTCCCAGGAACTGGGTTACAAATGAAGAGGGACCAGGATGCTGGGGATGGCAAGTGGAGGGGGTTAAAGGAACAGGAGGGCTGGGTATAGAAGAGGCAGCTTATCTGACTCTGAAACCAGGAAGACAATTTGGCCCCCAGGGGTTAAGGAAAGGATTCAGCTATGTAAGCCATGAAGAGGTCAGAAATGATTCAATGCTGATCCAGAAATCAAGTTAGTTCAAAGAGTATGTATTAACCAAAAGCATCATTAATTTGAGAATACTTACTACGACCCCACTCTTGGTGGTAGTTTCTTTGAACGTGAAGTTGCAAATTGCCCAGGCTAAATAATATGTGGACATGAGAGGGGTCTGTGAAAAGTGATCTGTAACCCATCCATCTTCCTCAAACACAGATGTTTCCACCGGCATATTGGATAAAGATAAATAGGTTGCTTGATGCTTGATGCTGATTTTGAAAGTGGCCTTGTAGATTGGCTCATCGAAACAAGGAAATGCCTTTCTAGCATGTATAGGTGAAAATTGAGTAACACCAAGGAATCTGAAAAAAAAAAAAAGACATTCTTAATTACATTTATGGCTTAAGTTAAATTATAGCCACATTATATGCCTGTGCTGATAATATATTTTGCCAAATTGCAATTTTTCTTCTGAACTGAACTTTAGTGTATGAAAAGCATGAAAGCACAATTCATATATAATCTACGTTCCCAACAATAAAAGTTCTCCAGGGAAGCTTCTGTCTCAATTAAAGTAAATTCTCTAAACCCACAGAGGTGCTTACTTGGTGAAACATCATACTCCACAGAAAAACATTTCATTGACAATCATATCAGCAAAGATTGGAAAATAATGATTCTCTTATATGGTGTTTCAAGCTCCTTCTTGAAGCTGATGATACATAAGACGTAAAGACAATGTGACCAAAATCCAAAAACAATACACAGATATATATAGAACACAATCACTGGGAAATATCTGTGGCCTCAAATCACCAAGATTTGCCTGGTTTTGTGAAAAGACTTTGAAATCTGGTAAATCTTGTTCTGAATTCTGTATCCACAGCTTAACCTTATCTTCAGCAATTACTAAACTTTCCTGACATATGGTTGTTCACTTCTTAAAAGGCAAATAATAGAACAGGCGTTTGGCACAGGGGTTAAGACACTGCTTGGAATGCCCACATCCCATATATATCAGAGTGCTTGGGTTTCAGTTCTAGATCCTCTCTTGGTTCCATCTTCCTGATAATGTATAACCCGAGACACAGCAGTAAAGGCTCAAGTAGTCACTGCCAACCACATGGGAGACTCCAAGTGAGTTCCCAGCTCCTAACTCTAGATATTTGGGGAATTTGGGATGTGAACCATTAGATAGGATATCTCTATGTCTCTCTCTGCCTTTAGAATGTTTTTTAAGTTAAAAAAGAAATAATCAACTCTAACTTATATTGTAAAGCTTAGAGGAAAAATATGTAAGGTATCTATCTCTGAATAGTATGCAGCAGCTGTTAATAAACTGCAATGCTTGAGTCACACTGTCTTCAATCTTTTAAAAGTCTTATTTATTTAAAAGGCAGAGGCAGAGGGAGATGAGGAGGAGGAGGAGTATGCTAGATCTCCTATCTGAAGGATCACTCCCCAAATGGCCACAACAGCCAGGCCAGGGCCAGGCTGAAGCCAGGAGCCTGGAACTCCATGCTCGCCTCCCACATGGGTTCATCTGTTGCCTTCCTGGGTGCATTTACAGCAAACTGGATCAGACGTCGAGGAGCCAGTACTCAGAACTAGTACACCAATATGGCATGCTCCAACGTTAGTCCCATTATCTTCAACCTTTCTTGAAGGACAGTAACATACCTTCTGCACTGAATAGTCCAAAGTCTCTTCTTTTATTTTTTTTTACTACATATAATATATGCATTACCTGTCAATATATTAACATAATAAATGTCTACATAAAATACAGCAGTGAGTGGGGCTGGCACTGTGGTGTAGTGGGTAAAGCTACAGTCTGCAGTGCCGGCATCCCATACAGGCACTGGTTCAAGTCCCGGCTTAATGGTTACAAGTGAAGACATTCAAATTAAGCATTTTAAGGAAGATGCTGTTCTAAACAAGAAAACATTCATGGCAAAAGTCAGTTTTTTTTGAATGATACTAGTTACAAAATTTAATGCAAGGCAAGTCAGCATCAGGCACTTTGTAAGACATTACTGAATTCTAAAGTAATTTCTCTGAAAGGCTCTTTCCTCTCTGAGTAGCTCTGCCATCACTCCCCTTCCCACCACCCAGGTTTCACATGGCTAATCTATCACAGCATATTTTCCCACTGAGCCTGAACTTGGCATCGAAATTATTAAGTTATTCTCAGCACAGGACTTGAGGCAGCTACTACCAATCAATACAGGTTGATGTGCATGTAGAATCTCAGTGGCCACCCTGGCTCACACCAGGAAGTGTAAATCCACTCCATTTAAAAATGATGGAGTTTACATTTATCTCTGAGTATCTGCTTTCTAAAAGTTGCATTTTGAAACAGAGAAAGAATAAATCTTAAAGATTAATTGTGTACTTATCTTATAAGAAAGTTTTTGAGAGTTCTCTTTTAAACTGCACTGGTCTACTACACACCAGGCTTAGCTAAGTGACTTAACTGCCTTAGCCTATTTTTTCATTGGTAGAAGAATAGTAATCATGTTTTCTGGGTCTTTCTTTCAAAAATGTCAAAATGATAAAGAGATAATATAGAAAGAACCTTTAACTATAAATCTTTATATGTATATAAGGTTGAAGCTAGAAGTAATATTAGAAACAAATTGTGCCACTCATGAATTTCTGAAATGAAAAAGTAGATCCAGTAGGGTTAACTTGTCTAAAGTTACATTAGCAATTAACACAAAGCTGAGACTAGAACACACACTTTGTGTCTGATTAAAAACAAATTATATTTCAAAAACAGTAAAATTGGGGCCCGTGTTGTTGTGTAGCCAGTAAAGCCGCCTTCTGCAATGCCAGTATCCCATATGGGTGCTGGTTCCAGACCCAACTGCTTGGCTTCCAACCCAGCTGCCTGCTAATGTGCTTGGAAAAGTAGCAGATGGATGGCCCAAGTGCTTGGGCCCCTGCACCTACAGGGAAGATCCTAGCCTCTGGCTTCGAACCACCCATTTGGGAAGTGAACCAGCAGATAAAAGATCTCTTGCTATCTCTGTCTCTAACTCTGCCTTTCAAATAAATAAATAAATCTTTAAAGAAAAGAGTAAAATGTTTACCTATAAGTTATAAACAATGTTTTACTTCAGCTGTAGATGACAACAGCTCTTCTTTCCAAATTGCCAGAATCGTAGTAATTTTTTTTTGTTATTTTCTGCTGGTATTTTTACGTTTTTGCTTAATGAAATGTCAGCAGCTTTTAGTTAAAATGCACCCACTTACAATTTTATCGTCCTTTGCTTTTATCTTACATATTACTCATGAATCTTATCTTTCAACTTACTAATTAAAATGTCCACTGAGCTTGATATTTCTCTACAGAGTCTATTTAAAAGATATCCATGGAATTTCACAAATGAGGAAAAGGGCTCTCTTTTAATTTTCAAGGATCTGAGAATTCCTATTCCAATCACTGAATAACAACACGGTAAGGTGTGTGTGAGCTTTTCACCAAGTAGGCACTTGCTAGGATTTTTATTTTTGAAAGATATAACCAATTTTTGTCTTTAAGTTCTTTGCAGTACAAATAGAAAAAAATGCCAATGTTTGTGCATGTGTGTTTACCTATATGGACTCAAGACATGCACAAGACAACTAATTATACTATGGGAAAAGTTCTCCCAGAGTTCAATAGAGGTTGTTAATTAGAATACATTCGTCTTTAAGTAAAAATCAAAAGTGTCTTTGACATTAAGTAATAAATGGACAGGAATTTATTAGATGTAGATGATCTAAATACCACTGGGCTAATGAGAAATTCATAAGCCAAATATTTATGCAGAGAAAACATGCAGTCTCCTTTTGCCTTACTTAGTGAGTACACATGTTAGGGAACACACCAATTTAAACCACTCATCCTCAGGGTTGAAAACAACAATCAAGATAATCTCATGGCTTTTTCTGTAATTCGTATTCTTAATGAATTCATACTCACAGTATATATATATATATATATATATATATATATATATATATATATATCTATGCACAGAGGGCCACCATATATTCTGATAATGTCTAAATGGGGAAATAGCAATTTCACAGTCTGGCACCTGAGGGTGATTACAACTGAATTTCAATTCAGTATTTAGAAAATCAAAAGGAGTCCCTCGGTATAGAAGAGCAGTTGGACTAGATTATATTTAAGGCCCTTCCCGGGCTCCAGATCCTACCATAAATACATATCCCCCAGTGTAATGAGATTCATTTAAAAACTTAAATTACACTACCACTAAATGGCTTTTTACTACAAATTCTATGGTGCATTTGCTCCTCTTAATTTCATTTTTGAGTGTGCAGCACCGAGGAGAAAAGTATAAATGTATACCCTCCTGCAAGGAGTTTATACTCTAGGAAAATAAACATATGAGAGGTTTTCAAAAAGTTCATGGAAAATACATATAAATGAAAAGCTTTTCAATGTTTACATATGAATTTCAAAATAATTTATCTTGTAATTCCATTTTCCATGAACTTTCTGAAGTACCATATACTTAAATGGATATCATACAAAAAGTCATGATAAAGAAGGAAAACAGATGATGAAATTGTCCAGTGTGGCCTCTTAGGCTGAGGAGCTACCCTATACACTGTAGGATTTTAGCAGAACCCCTGGCCTCTACACAGTAGACACTAGTAGCATAACTGCTCCCCAGTTACAATGACTCGAAATGTCTCTACACCATCCACTTGCCCCCTGGAGGGCAAAACCACACCCACCCCACCCCACCCCACCCCACCCTGTGAAGAAGCAACAGCTTAAAGAACTCAAAGAAGGTTTTATGGTGAAGGAAACCAAGAATCAGTCTTGCAACCTGGGTAGATATTTAAAGGTCAAAGTTGGATGGAAAAAATGAGTGGGTAACTACAAGTAACACAGAACCCCGCTAAAAAGCTTTGACACACATATGGAGCTCCCATGTGCTGTCATGTCTGGCTTCACCTCACAGTATTACAAGTCCCTCTCTAACACCTCTCTCACCCTTGATATTCGCTTCTCTGAGAGAGAGCCCAGCTCAGCACCCTCAAAGGCAACAGTGCCTATAGGATTTCAAAAATACATATTGCTCTCACCACATAGATTTTATGATTGCCTTCAATTGGTGGACGGGAGACTTTTCTGGTTAGTGTCATTAAAAACATCAAATAGCCCTGTAGAAAGAGTGATTTAGACAAGAAAATAGTGGATTTCTGAGTTAATTTCGGGAATGAGGTATTTATAGGACACCACCTCTAATAACAAAATTAATTAAAAACTGAAATATACAGAGTATATATGAAATATATCATGGAAATATAGCAAAAAGTAAAATACAACAAAAGGAGTTAGAAAGTAATGGGGAAAAGTATTGTGTTGTCTGTTTTTCTCTTGCTTTCTTAAATAAAATAATTCTTATCTTTTAATGAAGCCCTTTGTTACCATCAAAAATTCCACTTCCAGTGTGACATTCTGGAAGTGTCACTCAAAGAATGTCACTCTAGCATACCTAGAAAAATGTGAAAACACACAAGTATTTTAATTCTCATCTATCTAAAATAAATTACCTGATTTTCTTAACTTGTCCATTTGACATTTTAGTTGAGCTAAGAAGGAGGGCTTAAAGCTCTGTGTTGCCTCTGAAGGATATAGAGAATTGATTTCTTCATATTTCTGCGGAAGTTCACTAGGCAAGCTACTTGTGTCAAGTCATTATGATAACATTCAGCAGAAGTAATGCATTAACGCTGGTTGATATTGCCAACAAATTACGTGTATGTGATACAAAACAATTTCTGCTCCATTATTTTTCAGTTTGATTTTTCATAAAGGTAAGATATGCAAAGATAACAATGATTTACATAACACTGTTAGTATTCAGATGAATTCATGGCTTTTGACTGTAGCATCCACCAAAACCAAGAGAATCTCACAAGCAGCAAGGGATATTTGCAAGATTTCTGTTTGGGCCACATCTATACATACCACATGTACAACACAATGAAAAATGACCTTTGAGGGAATGGAAAGACAGAGGCAACAAAATAAACACACAGCCCTCTGATCTTAGCAGTGTTTTCTCCAGGCAATTATAATTTGCCTAGTGTTATAATAGTTTAAGGTTGGTAATAAAAAGTCCCAAGACCAAATGAAAAGTTCCAAGGACCATCTAGTTACTATTCAATTGATTGCAGTAAACAGACTTTTACAAGGTCATGGGAGTGACATCTGTCCCATTTAAAATGAACCAAGTTACAAGGTCATGGAAGTCACATAAGGTTGTTAATCAAAATGCAAATTGTTACTCGATGACAAAACATTTTAAGCTCAAATGGGTCCTTGTTTAGACTGTGTGTATTTTTATGTACTTCAATGAGTCATTAAACCTCTGCCATTTCAAAAGAGAAGTACTCCTGCTGAATATTCAACGTTATAAGCAAGTGTGTAGTCTATTTTTTTAAATAACCATTCTAGTAAACTAAAAACATAATGCAATAATGCCAGCAATATGTATGTAGGAAGTGCTGCATATGTGAATAATCGTGTTATAAAAACAGAGCATACTATTCATAATTGTTTCCCCATTTATGTAGTACTAAATACTCATCAAAAATGAGTACTGAGTACTTGATCACCATTGATGAAAAGTATTAGGAATGCACTAAAATTGCTTTCCCAAGTCATAACATTAGGTTTTCATAAGAATAAATAAAATTAGTGTCTGAGGTTCATTTGTTTTATAGTGGAAAGAAGAAAAACATTATGTGAATATAATAAAGTACTGCTACTGTCAAAACGCACATAAAGTCTAGCCAGCCAGCCAGATGCTTCTTTCCTTGGTGCTGTGGGTTTTCCTCCATGTGAAATGGCACCATTCTGACCCTTTGCTGTTTCCTGCAATTCTCACAACTGGCAGACAGAGCACTCTAAAATCAGAGGGCTGTGTGTTTCTTCTGTTGCCCCCATCTTTCAACTCTCTCAACCCTCTCCATTTCTTGGTGTTTGATCCAAGCTTGGGATTTCTCTCACCATGAAATCACAGCCTGCCCTCTCCCTCACCTCTTCCTGATGACAGCACTCTGGGTCTTCTCTCCCTTCCACTCTCTGCCTGCTCATCTTCTGCATTCTGTTTTGGGGGCAAAACAGACAGCACCAAAAGATTGCCCACAGTGACCACTGCCCATCAGTTAATGAGCCAGGGGAAATTCCAAACAAGAACACTGGTCCTATGAGACTTTGTACCAGCAAAAATAGTAGACCTCCAGCCATCTAAAAATATAATACTTAATACTGTCCAAAGTGCTGACCAATTGTCAGACACTGTTCTAGGAGCTTTATGTAATCCTTACAGAAATTCCATGAAACAGTTATCATTTTATTTCCATTTTCCAGATAAGGACCATAGAGCACAACCTGGAAACTTGGCTGAGGTCATGAAGTTAGAGTTGCAAAGTCAGACATGAAGGCACGCCGTCTGGTTCAAGCGTCACTGTGCAGGAGGAGAATCAACACATTAAACACACCCTTTCCCATCTTCTAGCACAACCAAAAAGTCTTGAATCTATTCTCAAAAAGAGGTCAAAGTAATGATGGTTTGTAAACGTCTTTGTCCATCATCTGATTTGGTTTCCTTCAGTTGTACAACAATGAAGAAAGAGATCTCAATAATTAAAAACTTCATCCTGCAATTCAACATGGGTGTGCGCTGGGAGGGACCAATTTAGCCAGCTTATGCACAGCTTGTGTCAGAGCCCCTTAAGCGTCAGGCCCTCCTGGGCACCCAGAGGCCTGGAGGCAGAGGGCAGGGAGCCTGTGCCCTTCACAATTCAGCCCCACACCACTTTGCTGATCTTAGTCCAGCCTCACGGTCTCACCAGCATCATCAAGCTGTGCAACTGGACACACAGGGAAGAGCAGAAAATACTTCCTCATCTTACAACATTCTCAAACACTGCATACTAAAATCGTCTGCAGGAGAGGGCTTCCACTAAGTGTAGGAAATGGGGGGGGCATGGGGCTTTGAAAAACTCTACGGGAAACCAGCCACTGCTGTACTCCTGTGAGGATGTCAAGAACTAAGAGGATGATGATGGTGGTGGTGGTAATGATGAAAATGATGATGGTGATGACGTTAGTGAGGTGATGACAATGATGATAATGGTGATGGTGGTGTTGACTGATGGTGCTGGTGAGAAGGAGCAGAACGGGATGATGATTATATATATACATGTTAGACTTATTGGTGGCATTTTGCATTATGATCAGTGTACACTGGACTCAGTTTAGCCATGAGGTTATGTGTACCTGATAGGAAAACAATGAAGTATGTCCATTAAGGAACCATTTAAAAAGTTTTCACAGAAACAAATGGTTCTCAAAATTGTTTCAGTTCATAGACTTCTATCCAGGGACAAAAATCTGCGCGCTCCCCCTTGTTCATGGAAATCTGCTCTCCAAATTGAGTAGGACAAATAGAGACACTTTCAGCATCAAAACAATGAGGTAGTTTTCTTGGTTTTCTTAAATATCATTATTAGTTCATTCCAGAAAAACTAACACAGCATAAAACTATGCACACTAAACTACAAAAGAACACGTCTACTAAAAGACAAAATCTTCCATACTTCCAAGATTTTTGCAAAAGCATGGTTCCAATTTTCTATGACAATTACAATTATTTTCTCATTTTACTTGAAGATCACAGTTTCTCTCTAAACAATCCTTTATAGAAGAAGACCTTCTATTTTTATGCTGTCTCCTGTCACTTTGGCATTTTCTAGGCCCAATCAAATTCTGTCAAAGAGAGACAGTCTCCCCTTTGAAAATAGCTAAAATGTTCATTTACTTGGGGTAAATTTCCTCTTTCAAGCAGACCATCTGGATCTAAATTAAGGTAGCCTACTTTGAACATAGGTGTGCTCACCATCTGGCTACCGAAAAGCAATGATTATTTCAGGTAAATGAACATTTTACCTAATTCTAGGCAAACAAATTCTAAGAAAAGATGGCATAAACGTACACCCTTTTCATCTGCATGCTGCACACCCACTTGAGGAAAAGGTGCGTGTAAGTGTTCTGCCTAGTGGACATAATTTATTGCTTGTACGTAAACATTACAATTTTAAGAGTACATACTTTCTGTACTCAACAAGTGTTCTGTGATAAATGATGACCTAAGACTAGGAGATACTGGCCTCATGTTGGGGAATTCTGGCCTTCCAAGGGGCATCAGTCTTCTAACCCTTATTCACTATAGTATGGGAACCAGAAAAAGTAAGTCTTCTTGTAGCACAAAAACAATGAGTGGCAGATCAGACCCTTCAGAGGCCAAAGGCATGCGGCACATGGTAGAACCTAATCTCCTGCCCTTACCAAAATTCTCCCTCTCATATCTCTGAGGAGTGAGCTGAAGAATCATGCTGCTAGGATATCAATGAATTATTGTTTTTATGTAGGTTAAATAAAGTGAACTGAATTGTAGCATTACTTTTTTTAAGCATTTCAAGTAATTCATTGTTGCCCTTTGGCAGATTAAATATTTTCATTATGGAACTAATTCTATAATTTAATTGGCAAAAATTATGACTAAACACCAAGATATTTAATCATTAATCAAATGAAAATTCAGAGTTTGCATCTGTGTCCTTTTGGAAAGTGGGTTTTAAAATGCCAATTTACATTGCATTTTGAGGACAAAATCAATACCAATAAAGTTCAACTCTGGCTCAGTTCCTGAAATTGGTCTGCTTAGAAAAGCTTCAAGTAGCCTCAGAAACAACAAGAAGTTTAAAAATGGAATGCTGACATACTGTGAAATGGTTTGTTAGATTTATTTTGCTTTATCAATCCTAGTAGAAACATTCAAGAAATGATCAGATTCACTGTGGTGTCGAAGAAGGGGGGAAGGGTAGAAGGCAGAATAAGGACTTTCTCTTAGAAACAAAGCCATTCTGGGATGTCCTATTGGGATGCAGGTTTTAACCATACATGTGCACTAGGTTAAACTTTCAACCAATTTATTTACATCTTTGGAGAAAACTGAAGGAGAAAGTTTGAATACAAATAGGCACCAGGGGTACAAGAAATCAGTTATGGGTCAAGCAGAAACAGCTGGTCGTTTTAAGGGTTCTGTTAATTTGAAAGCACTGACCAAAACAAGCTCAGCTCTGCCAAATGTATTTTGGCATAGCTCAAAAACAGGATTTGCTGGACCTATTTATTTCATCACAGCAAAATTTATCAGTAATGATATGCAACTCCCACCACTGACATTCAGAGGTAACAAACTTGTTTCTAAACATAACATGCAAATGTGCCTTTTATGCCTTTCTCCCATGTTTGACATGATTGTGGGTTTTAAAAGTACTTTTAATCTGTATTATTTACAGCATGTTGAAAGTGATGGAAAGAGGTTTAAATTATGTGTACCTGATCAGAAGAGGTAGAAATTGAATAATCTACACACTCATTTATAGGAGGCTTTAACTCTCATGCAACTACTAACGCACTGAGTAGTTTATTTATATGAGGTTACTTCACAGCATTTATAAATAACTTTTTGTAGGAAAATTAAAATTTTCCTAGCCTCTTACACAACACCCTGAGCCCTGACCAGGGATTAGAGAACCAAAGGTGAAAACCTAGCTCTCTAATGACAACCCTGAAGACCTTAAGTGCCCCTTGCTTTTTTTTTTTTTTTTTTTTTTTTTGCTATTATGGGAAGCACCTGAGAAAAGGAGCGTTCTTGCCTCCTTACTAACCTCCGCGTTGCCTCCTCTGCTAAAGTTGGTGGTTTCATTTTTTAAGCCCACTTTGGTTGTCAGCATTTAATTAATCGAAGTTATTTTAAATGCAATGGGCAAGAGGAAAGAGCAAGTGTCACTCAATGCACAATGTATTTCAGAACCCACTGTTATAGAAAACTCACCAACCCAAGCCGGGCACAGGGTTAAATGCTTTTCAATATATTTGATCACCAACATCTGCACAAATCCTCTAACAGGTAGTATTATCCCCAGGCTAGAATTCAAAGTTTGGGCTCTGGAGCCAAACTACCTGTTTCTAAACCCTCCTTTGTCAGCTCACTGTGATCTGGGTCAAGTTACAAGATTTGTCTGTGCCTCCATTGCCTCAGCTGTAAAACAGAGAATTCTGATAATAGTTATCTACCCAGAGGCTTCCTGTAGGATCGGGTTCCTGAACAGTGCATAATGAACACTAGAGGTGGGTATAGTACCTTTCTCAAACCACCTCAGCGGTGATTCGAACCCGGGCAGTCGGATTCCAAAGTCTGCGCTTTGAACAAGTCAAGGGAAGGAAAAAAAAAAAAAAAAAACCCGCAGCCTCTCAAAAACTACAAAGTGGAGTACCGCTCAGACCTAAAGCGCTTTAAAGGCACTCACTCACTCACTGGGCATTTGAGACTGAACGCTGCCTTTCCCACCCCTAGCCGCTGCAGTCATTCCCAGAGGCAGCACCGCACGCACCAACACCTGAAGTGACCCAGCGTCCGCAGAGAGCTGGCAGCTCGGGCTAGGTCACACGGGCACCCCCCACCCCACTGGGGACCGCTCCGAATCCCAACTTGCACTTTGGGAAAACTTTACGCAGCCGAAGCCCACCCTCTCCGGCTGCACTCGCCGGGAGGGGCTCCTCCTAGGCAGAGGAAGTGAGCGTGTTTAGGGATGCGGGGTGTCTGGCGCGTTCCACCACCCTACGCGGGGTGCGCCGCTACCCTGGCCTTTGGGGTTCGCCGCGTTTTCCCTCGACGGGAACTTGGCAAGCTCTGGAGGTCACTCGGGCTTCGCTCACCTTCTGCGCTCCGTAAGAGAGCGCCGAGGGCCCGGGAAGTGGGGAGGTCCGCACTAGAGGAGGGAGCAGCGTTCGGCTTTTGGCACAGGTGAGTTTTCGGAGCTGGCCGCAGGGCGAGCCCCCGGCGCGAGTGCGGGCTGAGCCTCCTACCCTGCTAGGCTCCCTCCCGCCCCCGCCCTGGCTTCCCCGGCGTCCCTGGGGTCGCCGGCCGCCCCGCGGTTCCAGCCGCCTGGCGGGGTGGGGCGGCGCGGGGCACCGCCTCCCTCCCCTCCGTACCTTCTCTCCCCGTGGAGCACGTAGGAGCTGCGGAAGAAGCCCAGGAGCTCGTTCTCGATCAGGGCGTTGTAGATAATCTTCAGGTTGTAATTCCTCCGCGCCTCCAGGGTTCTGTTCAGCACCACCACCAAGACCTGGGTCTGCGGGTAGAGGAAAAAGCCAGCCACCGGAACAGCGCCGGCCGCGCGGTCCTCGGCCACCTGCACCTTCTCCACCGCCACCCGGGAGGCGTGCAGCACGACGTAGCGGGTGGCGTTCCGGCACGCGATCTCCACGTTGACCTCCCCGGCGAAGGTGAAGTTCTCCATGAAGGCGGTGAGCATCAGATTGTAGTGCAGCGGCTTGAGGTTGCCCGACAGGCGCAGCTGCGTCCACGGCTGCTGCTGCTGCTCCCGCTCTTCCTCCGACGGCGGCTGGGCGGACGGGGTCCCCGGGGTGGCCGCCCGGCCCGCCTCGGGCTGCGAGGAGTCCCCGCCCGCGTGGTGGTTGCGCCGGGCCGGTCCCGGGAGGCTCGCGTTGCCGCCGCGCTCGGGGAAGCCCGCGAGGCCGCCGTCGGCGCCCGGCGCAGCGCTCGCCCCGCACTCGTCGAAGCGCAGGCTGAGCAGCACGGCGAGCATGGTGACCGCGAGCAGGGCCACGATGGACACAGCGAAGGCCAGCACGAGCCGCTTGTGCACCGCGATGTGGCGCTCGGTGGTGCGGGGTCGCACTCCCACCGAGTCCGCCCACGGGTCCGAGAGCCCCCTGCCGCCTGCCCGGAGCGCGGCGGCGGCGTCGTCGCCCATCGCGGCCGCGAAGGGTGAGCTGCTCTTCCCGGCCCCCTCCTCCTCCTCCTCCTCCTTCTTCTTCTTCCTCTTCTTTTTCTTCTTCTTCTTTTTCTTCTCCTCCTCCTGCTCCCCCCGCTCGCCGTCCAGGGCCATCACACCGCCTCCTCCTCCTCCTCCTCCCCCGCCCCCTCCAGCACCCCCCGCGGGCGGGCCACCCGGGCCGCCGCCAGAGCGGGCATGAGAGCGCGCGCGCGGGCCGAGGGTGCCACGCCGCCCGGGACCCTGAGGAGTCTGACCAGGGTGCTGTTTAAGACGCGCTCCGGCCGCAGGCGACGGCCGCCGGGGCGCCCCCCGTCAGCCCCGCCCTCTCCGGAGCGCGGCGGCCGAAGCGCGGGGCGCGGGGCTCCGGGACGCGCCCAACTTGGGAAGCGGCTCGCTCGCCTCGGCGCGCGCTACTTCTCGGGCGGGCGAGCCCCGGGCGCCCGGGCACGTGCTGCCCCCGCCCCGGCGGCGCGCCTGCGGCTCGCGGCTCTGCCCCCGCCGCCGCGCTCTCGCCGGGCTTCCCGCGCGCCCTGGGGCTGAGGAGACGGACCGGGCGCGGTGGGGAGGGAAGTTAGGGCTTCCGCTTTGTCCCCCCACTCCAGCGGCGCGCAGTCCTCCGGCTGGGATGTGCTCGCGGCGGCGGCGGCGGCGGTAGCGGCGGCAGCACGGGAGGCGCCCGAGCCATACACCCCGCAGCCGGAGAGGAGAGGAGAGGAGGGCCGGGGGAGCTGGAGGAGAGACTGGAGGGACTCAGCCGGCGCCCAGTCCCAGGGCCGCGGAGCTACGCCGGGGATCTGTCCTGGAGCCTGGAGGAGCCTTCTCCTCCACCCTGGACACTTTCAGCGGCGGCGGCGGCGGCGAGCCTCCCTCGTTCCGGCGTTGCTCTGCCCTCCAGAGATGACAAGTGAGGAAGAAGTGTCCGGCCCGGCCATCCACTTCAGGTAGATGAAGGGTTGCTCCGTCTCCCGAGGGGGAGAGCCGGAGCGCGTATGCATGCGTGTGCGCGCGTGTGCGTGTGTGTGTGTGTATGTGTGTGCGCGCGCGTGTGTGTGTGTGAGTACACAGGCTCCGGGGCCAGAGTGCCAAGGCTACTCCAGCTGCATTCGGGGACTGGAACTCCCCGAGAAAGGCGAAGGAGCGAGCGAGAGCGCGCGCGGCGAGGCAGGCCAGCCCGGCGGGAGGGAGGGGAGCGGCTGAGCGGCGGAGGCAGGCGCGGGGAGATTAGAGAGCTTTTCTCCGCTCTGTCACACCAGACACCCACAGCCACAGAGGGGGTTGCTGAGCCGCCTGCCAGAAGTACATTGTAAATCTTCCGCGCAACGAGCCCCGCAGTCACCCCTCTTGCCGACTCCTGAACCCCACTGCGGCTCCCCGGAGGGACTGCTGGAGCCTAGGGCTGTGAACGCGGAGAGCCAAGGAAGATCGTGCTGGGTCAGATTTCCCATCCAGCTCGTCAGCGGATTCGCAGGGTGTATGTAAATTGAAATAAATTCTCCGAAGCCTGACTATGTATATTATACTAGGAGGTGCGACCAGGTGTGCAGTACCGTGGGGGAGGGAGGGGGAGGTTAGCCACGAGGACTTAGAATTCTCAGGAAATAATGGCCAAAGAAAGGAGGCTGTTCACTTATAGGATCCTTTCTATTTTTAGACTGGGGAAATGATTAAAATATAATGCCCACAGGACCAAAAAAGTACCTAAGACTGACAGAAGCTGGGCATAGGAGCCCGTGGCTTTAGATTTACTAGGAGAGCCAAGAGACACATCCCAGGATTGGTCACTTCTTGCTTCACCTAGCCACAATGGTTTTGGGTTTTGTTTTGTTTTGTTTTTTGGTAGTCTTCCAGTGCTATCACGAAAATTGCCTAAACTTTCTTAGAATACTTATAATGGGAAGCGTTTGCTGACAGCAGTAAGCACCAAACCAAATTCATAGCCTATTGGCTCCTTGTGGACCCTGCTGAGTTTATTGGAGTTTCAAATTAGAGTGAAGAGTATTGGTATAGGGGGTAGGTACCCAGCCCTCAGAGTCTGTGCAAAGAACTCTTAAGAAAAGAGCCACTCAAAAGGTAACAGCTAAGAGGCAGGAGTCTCTAGCATTTAATAAACAGTGTGATTGACATCAGAGTTGATAAAAAATAAAGTGCCTAATATAAAGAAAATGAGGTGATTCCATTTCAGCTGTTTCTTTCACATCTTCAAATCCTTGGGCATTCAGAAGCCATGTCCATAATTATTATCCTTGCAGAAAGGAATTTTTTTTTACTACTGGCTTTAGAGTACTGAAAAAATACAATTAAAATACTGTGTTTGGCTTTAAAAGCATGACCAAAGAAAAGACCAAATGCACACCAGTTTTAGCTTGATAACACAGCCCTCTCTAGGAAGCTCTTTTGCATTTGTCCCCAGATGGGTTGCATGCTCACATGCTGGGTACCATGTAACCTAAATGTCCCTTTGAATCATTTTTAAACCATGGTGAAATGCGTGCTAGAGTGTTTTTTTTTTTAAGCATGTTGCAAGTGGGCCGTTAGCAACAGACCACGGAAATGCCACATTCTGTTCAAGTTACTTTTTCTGCTCTGTTTTCAATGCCTTTACTCTTGCTGTCCATATGTATCTGGCTGTATGCATTCTAAGAGTTGAAGAGCTGTGTGTCACAGAATCAGGAAATGCAATGCAGGCAAGCAAAAGAGCCCTGCGTCCCTCAGCAACTCACCAGATTTCTTTCACTCCAGGGTCCTCATCTGGTAATTCAGAATTAATAAAATAATGACCATGAAGTCAGTGTATTTGGTCATCACAGACTTCTGAAACCACTCCCAGGAGTTTGAGAACAACTGCATTAGTGAAGAGGTTACCTACTAGGGGATTTTAAGAACTTTTTCTCTCTAAAATGATGCTACTCACGATTCAAAAAAATTTTTTTTCTATTCATCTTTGTATTGCCTCAATGCATTTATGCACTTCTGAAAACTACTACAAGGCAATTCTCAAATACCTCAGAATTAAATAATACATCTAACAACAAAGTCTCTACTGGCTGATTAAATTGGTGAATGGACTGTTTTGGAGACCCAAGTGTTGTGGATACAAGTCTATTAGCATAGGGTGGCACAGTTTTTTTAGTTCTTTGATTCCTTACATGTAACCACCCAATATACCCAGTATCAAGGTCAACTGAGTGAATATTTCTTCCTCTCCTATATTTTTACAATATCCCTTCCTCTCCTATCTATATTTTTACAGGATCCCAGTGAGTGTTTCTTTTTATAATTTCTAAAACTTACGTGGCACTGTTACCTTGAGATGCAACAACAGCATTCTTTTTCTGGAGAATGTTCATTCTTCAAACCAGAAAAAGGAGGAGGGAGAGCAAAATTTCACATTGAGTAAAGAAAATATTGAAGAAATGATTCGCTAATACCTGCTTTAAAAGTTCTTTCAGGGGCCGATGCCATGGTGCACTAGGTTAATCCTCCACCTGTGATGCCAGCACCTCATATGGACGCCGGGTCTAGTCCCAACTTCTCCTCTTCCAATCCAGCTCTCTGCTGTAGCCTGGGATAGCAGTAGAAGATGGCCCAAGTCTTTGGGCCCCTGCATCGGTGTAAGAGACCTGGAGGAAGCTCCTGGCTTCAGATCAGCACATCCCTGGCCGTTGCGGCCATTTGGGGAGTGTACCAGCAGATGGAAAACCTTTCTCTCTGTCTCTCCTCCTCACTGTCTAACTTTCAAATAAATAAATCTTTTAGGTGTTATAATAATGACTACAACAAAGATAGGTTTGGCTTTGCAGCTGCCAGAATCACACACTCTGCACATGGAAGTAAGAATTATCCAAATGCTTAATGCTTCTCAGAAATTTTTATTTTGGGGGAGAATACTAAGATTATTTTCCTTAGTCAAGAGCCTTTAAAGTTATTCATGGTCATGTTTGATTCAGGGACTTGACCTACTCCTCCCTCACCTATCCAAACAGAGTAAAAGCTGTCTTGAACCCAAACAGCTGTTTTGTCTTCAGTCTGCATCTTGGTCCTGTAAATAATCAAATGGACTATCTTAAGTATGATGGTTTCAGAGTCTTTACTCTGTTTAAACAAACATTCCCGAAGTGCTCCCTCCGCCCCTCCCACACACACGCTGGTTTGTAAGTGCAAGCACAACTTAAAGCATCCTTGTGTTCCTGGTGCCTCCAAGTGTGATTAGCACTTCACACCCAGCGACAGCTTGGCTCAAGATTAAGAGCTAGCTCCTGTTCCACCTGCACCAAGTCTCTTCCATCTCTTAGGTTCTATGAGAGAATTTCAGAAGCTAGTCCACTGTCCTCTGCATGTTTCCAAGGAATCTTAATCTTCCCCATGAGAAAAAATATTCAATTAAAAACAAATTTTAATGGATAAGGAGACTTTATAAAGCACACCATACTAGCAAACACAAGAGGAAAACAAAAGATCCTTATTTCCCTGTTAGTCAAAACAGAGCTGATGAATTTTATGGGCGAAATCTATTTCTGAAGACTTCATACAACTGGAAACCAGTGCTAACAATTAATGACAGGAATGCCTCTTGGCCAGCTAAAGTGGTACCAGCAGGTGGCAACAGCCAAAAAGCAGTTTACAATTTGAGATAGTGATATTTTCACTATTTAGGAAAATTCACATTCCTGCAAACTATTAATATTTTATATGCAAATTTCAAAATCTCGTAACATTTGACCTCACTGCATCTGTCATTTGACAATGAAAGGTTTCATAGAGAAAACATCCTGACAGAACAATATTTAAGGCTTGGAAAATAGAAAAAGGATTGTTTAAAACTATCAATTGCAACAGCCTGAGTTCACCCTTGGGACCCCAGCATCCCATAATACAGTGCCTGGCTGAGTCCTGACTACTCAGTGTTTCTGATCCAGCTTCCTGCAGATGCACGCCCTGAGAGGCCAGAAACGATGACTCAAGTGCTTGAGTCCCTGCCACCCAAGGGGGAGACCTGAATTGAGTTCTGGCTCCTGGATTCTGTCTGATTGAGCCCTGGCTTCCAGGAGATTTTGGGGAGTGAACCAGAAAATCGAAGATTGCTCTCTGTCTCTCTGCATTTCAAATAAAATGAAAATAATTTCTTTAAAAACTAAAATTAGCCATAACTGATAGTGAAATTTCATGTCTCTTTTTCCAACTACAATGAAAACCTTGATTAACTGCCAGTTGTCTAACTTGTTTATCTAAAAAATTAATTGGAATATACATACACATTTGATTATGTCTTTTATCTCACCTAAAAATCTGTGACACTTTTAACTTATTTAGTTCCCTAACCTACTAATATGTTACATGTTATCAATCCTAGGAAAATCTTATAATTACACTTACACCAAAACCATGCAAGTCTCATAATTTAAAAGGAGCCTCTCTAAATGGCAGACATAAGAAAAAAGCATGGCCAAGTAATTCAAAGTGTCATTCTCAACTCCAGCATTAAATGTTTCATCCAGAAAAGAAAGAACTAAGATCCTGAGAATGTTGTATTTTTATTTGGGGGATTATATGCTAGGTTAAAACTTCAGTGTTCACTCAGGGCTCTCTGGTTTATGATCTATGTAAGAAAGCCCTATAAAAGGCAAAGTATGTATCATGGAAATGTTTATAGTTTATTCATGAAACCTGCAAGCATAATATACACCAACGTCTACAAACAGAATAGAAATTGGGTGACTTTCCAGAGATGTTTCTAGTGAACTAGTCAATTTGTATAGAAGCTCAAGAAATGAAAATAGTAAATATACTGATGTAGTTGTTACCATTTAAGTTGCTCAGATCTATGTTTCTTGATAAATATGCAGGAAGAATTAATAATAGCTAATGGTTTGTAAGAGCTTAACTTCCACTAGATATTTGTCTAAACATTTTATGTTATTTAATCGTGAAAACCATGAGGTCAATGCTATTATTCCTCCTATAAGACAAGTAGAAAAGGAGGCTCAGAGAGAATTAACTATCTTACCCACATTTAATTAGTAGGTAGCACAGCTGGAATTCAAAACCAAGCAGTGTTACTCCATCATCTGCTCTTAACCATTATCTCATACTTCCTGAAAGGTAAGCCAAGTGTAAATTATCCAGTTGCATAAGTGACATTTGCTACATAAATGAGGAAGTGAGTGCCAGGGACTGTGCTAGGAGTATGACACTGAACCAAACAATCCTGGTCTCTATCCTTACTGGAGAGGAGGGAACAGTGCCTGGGATGTGACCAGCTCTGAGTGTTCATTAAACAAAATGAATAATTAATAATACTGTAGTATGACCCTGAGCAGAGTAGTAATTTTGTAAGGTAATGATAAAGAAAAAAGGGCATTATTCACCCTGGATTGAGAACTAAGTTGAAAGAGTTGACTATAGCTTATTTTCATTCTGCAGAACAAGCAGTTTACATGCTTTAGAAAGCCTACCTCTTGAATGCATAAAAAAATACATATTTAACCCAGGCTTACTTGACAGCTGAAAATTACATGATTTGAATGGTGCCTCACCTCTTTCAAACCTGGAAAAATATCTGCTTCAAAGGCATGCTTAGATATTAACGTAAAGTCACAAAGACATAAGAATTGTTTCAATTCTTCCACATGTGTCTTCTAATCCACCCTTCTCATCTGCCCTGCTTTCAAATCATTTTCCCCTCATCTTTTATTTAATAGCAAAATATATTTATCTGTTAAAACCTTCACTTACTGCAGAGAAATGCTTGCTATATAAGTATTTATCAATTTAGCTCTTTAAACGGGGTAATTATTTTTTAAGAATTTGAGTAGCAAATGATCACTAAATATATCAATAAAGAGAAATATGGGAAATTTCTCCCCCTTAGATGATTAAATCTCACTAATATTAGGCCATCTACCTGTATGTGCATTTTTAAAAGCTGATTTTAAATTTCAATGGTTTCTTTTAAGAATGTGTAACATACATGTTTGCTGACTCAATATTCTTGTCAAAGTTGCAGTCATTTCCAAATGAAAAACAAGCCTTCTGGTAGAAAATATTTCATAGGATATATGCAAATATGTACACACAGATGATATTTCATAAAATACATGTACACACCCATATGTACTTAATATACAATAAGCAAAATAGCATTGATTTTATACCTCACAGCAAAAAGACATATAATATTTTTTAAAAAGGTTTATTTATTTTATTCGAAAGTCAAAGTTACACAGAGAGAAAAGGGGAGGCAGAGAGAGAGGTCTTCCTTCCGCTGGTTCACTCCCCAGTTGGCCGCAAAGCCGGAGTTGCGCTGATCCGAAGCCAGGAGCTAGGAGCTTCTTCCGGGTCTGCCACATGGGTGCAGGGGCCACACCTCCCTAATTCCAAGGTTCGGTGTCAAGCTTATGCGAATATCATACCATTTCTTCTTCCTTTACACAAGTTTTTCTCAAAGTATTTCCACTTGGGCCAGAATTGTGGCACAGCAGGTTAAAGCCCTGTCCTAAAGAGCCGGCATCCCATATGGTCACTGATTCTAGTCCCAGCTGCAACACTTCTGATCCAGCTCTCTGCTATAGCCTGGGAAAGCAGTAGAAGATGGCCCAAGTCCTTGGGCTCCCACACCCACGTGGGAGACTTGGAAGAAGCTCCTGGCTCCTGGCTTTGGATTGGTACAGTTCTGGCCATTGCAACCATCTGGAGAGTAAACCAGCAGATGGAAGGTCTCTCTCTGTAACTCTTTCAGTTAAATTTTTAAAATTTAAAAAAAATTTTTAAAAAGGATTTCCTCTTTTACATCCTTATACAGATTCTGAAGATATTCTCCAGGTGCCTTGAAAGTTAGGTGAAATAGTGAAATATGTGTCCACAGTTCCATGAATCATTTAAATTCAAACATGTTGGCCAAAATGCCATTTTCTTAACCATTTAAAAAAGTTATCTAAATGCCACATTAAAAAGTTATTTAAATACTATTACATATATTAAAATGTAAATACACTACTGTACTATAATTATAAAATTAATCATGTTGAATCTTTCTTTGCATTTATATTAAGAACATTAAGTGCTAGACACTATACAATGTATAAAAGAGACATGGTCATGATTTATAACCAAAAAATGGTCATAAAGTTTGTCCCTGGAGGGGGGAGAGGGCTTCCCTATAAAATTACTACATGTACACACACACACACATAAAAATCAAATTTCTGCAAATGCATACCTCAGGAGACAGCAGGTGACAGCTCAGGTACTTGATTCCCTGCCACCCACATGGGTGACCTGGAAGGAGTTCCTGACTCCTGGCTTCAACTTGGCCCAACCCTGGTTATTGCAGACATTTGGGAAGTAAGTCAGTAACTGAAAGATTTCTTTATCTTTATCACTTTCTCTTTCTCTCTCCCCTCCTCATCCATCTCTCTAGCTTTCAAATAAAATGAAAAATAAATGACTAACTTGAAAATAACCAATAGTTTGGTTGAATGAAACTTTGCTTTCCAGCAGTCTGTGGGGGCAAAAAAAAAAAGCAATGAGCCTGAATATAAGTGTTTTGAATTATTAGCATTATTAAAATTTGGGTGATCATTTCATGAAATAGGTTTAATGATCATCACAGACTTGATTTCCTATGGAACTTGCCTGTGAACTTCACTTTTGTCACTTTTCTCTTTAGTGCCACCTTGTGGGTTAGCCAGCAACAATAAATGTACTATACAGTTTTGAGTATTTTGGTTTTCTTTTCCTCTGCTGTGCTAAAACTAGTCTTAGAAAGTAGTGTGGTAATGCTCAGATATGAGGTAATTTCTTTGTTTTCTCAGAGGAGCAACCACTTCACCAGAAAATATTTGCCATAATTCTGCAATTGGCCATTCCAGACACCAGGACAATTTTTCAGAGATTGGAAATATTGGAGTCTACACAAAAATCGATGTTCATTTACAGGATAATCACCAAACTTATCTTGGGTAATGTAAGTGGCAAGCTCTGACTTGTGATTTTTTTTCCACAGGAAAAATGTTTTCTTCACTCGGTATCATTTCTACAACTGTGTCCCTTGAGAATTGACTCCAGGTGATTTGAAATTCTGCTTAATCCTATTTAAAGAAAAGTTCTGATGTAGGCTTATATGAAGTTTAATTCTGTACATCACTGAGTCACCTTAGTTTATTTTTAAGTGATGCTACTGTTATAAGGAGATAAAGAAAAAGTACAGTGTATTTAAATGTCTTTTTTAATTGAGACACACAGCACATGTGTTAGATTTTCCCTTACCATTTTCCCTGTATTAGAGATGCTATTATAATGTTTTGAATCACCAGACAAAAAGTCATAGTTTTTCTTGAACATGTTAGAATTTATTGCAATATTTTTGTGTTAGGATGGAGAAATAAATTTGTGGAGTCATTTCAAAACAAGTGGAACCCATATGAAATCTGGTCACTATGAATGTGTAAGTTTTCTTATGTGAACTACTCCTGCACTATTAAGAGTTGAAGGTTGTACCGTGTGTTATTCAAAAAGTAATTTTCCCTAGATGTGCAATAAGGCCTCAGATTTGACCTGTAACCTGAATGTCACAAGCTCTTTGTTATCTGTGCTGGAAGCACACCACCAACAATAAAAAAAAAAAAAAGTAAGCAGTTTTATAAGCTTGCTAAAATCTGATTATAGAACCAAGGCAGTCAAATACCACCAGTAATGCTGCAAAGACCTTAGAATTTAATTCCCCTGGTCACTTTTACCTTGAACAAGCCTTATGTTCAGTCTCTAAACATAATGTGTCATGCTTTCCAATTTAGGGGATGCATTTTAATTGTTATATTTCTTAAACCATTGATATTTGAGTCTTTCCCTGACATTCTGACACAGATCCAGTTTCCCACAGACTTGGTTCAGGAGCAAATAAAAAGATTCCCAGAAAGACAATGTTAAATCTATAGTCCTCCATTTAACCTTTGACTGGCTATCATTGAACAAATTCTTATTCTTAGAGTTTAACATTTAAGTAAATAACTAAAAACTAGGGAAAGGGCTTTCTCACCTGAGGACAATAAAATGTTTTAATCATTTTCTCCTCAGACTTCAACTTCAGCTTTAATAGTAAATATGTGATTTCTTTCAGTTTAAGCTGAATAAACTGCATCGTAACCTCCTGAAAATGCCTTGGACATGTGTGCACCTGTTGGGGATGAAGTACTGGACTGTACACAGATAAGTGATACCACCCATACAATACACAACTCCAGGAACGAGTTTTACCCTCTTGTTTGTATTACTTCTTATTAAATATATGGGGTTTTAAAAATAAATTCAAGAAATAAAACATATTTTATCTTTACCCTGTTACAGATTCAAAATTAAGCAGATCCTAATTAATTGGAGTACATGATATTCCAAGTCTTTTCCTTTAATGTCAAAAGACTTATGATCTCTTTTCTGTTCCTCTTACAGTGATACTGCACAAAATATTTTCTGAGACATTTCTGAGAATTTCATTTTTGGTTTCAAATTATCATTTATTTTCTTTAATCTTCCAATGTGGAAAAGTAATGAATATTAATTCATTTTAGAAGCACTAACACTCAACTAGGTAAACTTCATAAGTGACAGCTATTAATGTTCCTTTTTGTCTTCTAGACAGGAAATCAAAGCTATTAATAGTAAAGGATGTGTTTAAAATCAATGAATGTCCACAAGTTAACATTAATGTTTTCAAACTCTTGCTGTGATCATTGTGTCTTGTGTGTCTTTATATGTATCTATCTAAAAAAATATACAAATAGGCCGGCGCCGTGGCTCAACAGGCTAATCCTCCGCCTTGCGGCGCCGGCACACAGGGTTCTAGTCCCGGTCGGGGCACCGGTTTCTGTCCCGGTTGCCCCTCTTCCAGGCCAGCCCTCTGCTGTGGCCCAGGAGTGCAGTGGAGGATGGCCCAGGTGCTTGGGCCCTGCACCCCATGGGGAGACCAGGAAAAGCACCTGGCTCCTGGCTCCTGCCATCGGACGAGCGCGGTGCGCCGGCCGCAGCGCGCCGACCGCGGCGGCCATTGGAGGGTGAACCAACGGCAAAAGGAAGACCTTTCTCTCTGTCTCTCTCTCTCTCACTGTCCACTCTGCCTGTAAAAAAAAAAAAATATATACAAATAGATGAGACATACATTTCTATAGTCTGAATCAAAGTGTATTACTTGCTACTAAACTAAGCTTCAAGTGTTATAAAATGCACAAACAGTTCCTTGTGTCACTCCTTCATTTTCAGTGCTTGCCAAGATAGTCAAACAGCTGATGTGATAATCATCCAAATATATAATTCTATCACCATGGTTATGGGATCATTTCTTTATTTCTTTGAGATTTACTTACAGTAGCTCTCTGTTTAATGTACTACCTTCCATATAGCAGTTCTCTTAAATGTTCAGAGCAGGAGCTCTATCTTCTAGAATGTGCAAATAATCAAATCTTTGCAACGTTATAAAATATAATCCGCATTATGAATCGAACAGAATGAGCCCTCAGATCTGATTGCCTAAGGCTCACAATGTTAATGCTCCTGAAACACCTTGTAGGTATTAGCTAGTGGAAATTGCATTAAAACGAGACTGAATTGTGGCCTGGATCTCAGTCGCGATGTACCAGTCTTTGCCAGGTGCTGCTGCGTGCCTGAGAGGGGAGCTTCTGCTCTGCAAAGGGACACCAGCGGCCCATGTTCTGCTCCTGTCTGTTGCTACAATTCTGAAAACAATCAGCCCCGAGGAACCTTAACTCCTACTGATCCATTGTCAACTGACTTTATTAAATTTTTCCCGAAGTTCAGCATTTTCTAATTCTTTCCCAAGTGTGCAATGAAGAGACATAGTACCAAGTCTAAATGAAGTGAGTAATTTTTGAAAAAATTGATTCACGGGCCAGTGCTGTGGTATAGTGGGCTAAGCCTCCACCTGCAGTGCCAGCATCCCATATGGGCACTGGTTCTAGTCCCTGCTGCTCCACTTCCGATGTAACTCTCTGCTATGGCCTGGGAAAGCAATGGAAGATGGCCCAAGTGCTTGGGCCCCTGTATCTGCGTGCAAGACCCGGAAGATGCTCCTGGCCCCTGGCTTGGATCAATCCAGCTCCGGCCATTTGGGCAGTGGAAGACCTCTCTCTCTTTCTCTCTCTCTCTCTGCCTCTCTGTCTGTAACTCTGCCTCTCAAGTAGAGAAATCTTTCAAAAAATCTTTCAAAAAACGTATTCAAAAATAAAATTACAAAAAAGCCTTTAAATCCCTCAATTCCCAGGCAGTTAGTTCTAAGAAAAGAAAACCACTGTAAATTATCCATGTGCTCTCATTTAATAGACTTGTTCTTGCCCAAGGAATTATTTGCAAAAGGAGCATACAGAATACCATCATGGTGTACTTGCTTTTCTAATACCTTTTTGTCCACAGACTCTAGAATTGAAAGTATGTCACCAACAGAACACAAGAGTCTCACCAATAAAGTACCTAAAAATAAAGGAAAAGCAGCTCAATCCCATAGTTAAAAGCCAAAATCTGCAGAAGGCAAATATCATAGATGCTATTATTTATTTACAATCACCTAAAAGTAACCTAATTTCCTCCAAATTTTCAAATAGGTTTTTGCTTGTCAACAAGATAAGCTCCGGCAGAGAAGTTTATTAAGAAATGACCACCTGATTCTGGAAAGCCCAGTTTACTAAGAATAACTATCATTTACCTGATAGCCTTCCCCAAACTCTACAGTTCATGAACACTAAGTAAAATAACAAAAGTGTTTTAACTGAAAGACAATTTCCATACCCTTTGGTGTTCAATTCAGTACCATCAAGATCTAGAGAAATACTGCCAGTAGGCACTTGGGACTTTCTCAAAAAACTGTTATCTACTTACTTTCTTGATAATTATTTAATGACTCAAAAATGGGGAAGGAAAAACTGGGAAAAATCAAACTACATAGTATTAAAATTCTTGTCTAAATCTTTTTTAAAACCATGTCTTTTGGGGCCAGCACTGTGGCACAGCAGGTTAAAGCCCTGACCTGCAGTGCCAGAATCCCACTGGGTGCCAGTTCGAGAGCTGGCTGTTCCTCTTCTGATACAGCTCTCTTCTATGGCCTGGGAAAGCAGTAGAAGATGATCTATGTGCTCAGAGCCCTGCACCCACGTGCAAGATCCAAAAGAAGCTCCTTGCTTAAGATGGGCTCAGCTCCAGCTGTTGTGGCCATTTGGGGAATGAACCAATGGATGAAAGACCTCTCTCCCTCCCTCCCTCCCTCTCTCCCTTCTCTCTCTCTCTCTCTCTCTCTCTCTCTCTCTCTCTCTCTCTCCATCTCTGTAACTCTTTCAAATAAATAAAGTAAATCTTAAAACAAACAAATGAACAAAAAACGCCATATCCTTCAAACACATAAGAATGTGTGAAAGGGGTTTAAAAGTAGTATTTAGAAATAGCTTTACAACTCTATAAGTTGGTTTAACCCTTTGGAAATTAATTTAGCATCAGCTATCAAAAGTCATCATCTAAAAACTGTCTCAACTTTAAGACATAGTTTCTTAACTGTTGGCATGACTCTACCCTACTAGAATAAAAGTTCCTCTAGGATGCTCATTAGCTTGGCCTCCTGTGAATTGCTACAGTGATCCACTCTAGGAGTTGGTCCTCTAGCCAAGACCCTACTCTAGGCTCTGGCCTAGAAACTTGGCACTGGAATATTAACAGGAAACATTTTTATCTAATGAGCTAATAAAGTAAAACTACATCATTTCCCCTGAGTAAACCAGTAGTAAGTTCTGTATCTGATCCTCTCTGCTTAAAGTTTGGAAACCAAAATGATATGGTTTTCCTGGAGGGAGAATTTAATGGGATGCTGACACAATCTAGGCCATGCGTTAGAGTCATACTTTGCAGAGGATTAGATTCTGAGTTAGCATATAAGGTAACAAGTACCTATGGTCACATTTGCCCTAAGGAAAAATTCTCTAATGCTCTTAGAAAAAGCAGTAAACCATGGCTTTGTGCATCGGTTCCTATATAGAAATAAGTCTACATAGATTCAAATACAATGTATGTACAGGACTTATAATATTTTCAATATTTTAAGTTGAATTTGAGTAAATAAAATACTCCTATGCTACGATTGTTGTTGTAAAAACACTGTCACCAATTTGCTATGTGTGTATCTTCTGCTTAAATAGCCAGTCAGTGCAGAAGGTTCAGTTAAAAAAAATGATGGCATTGTCTGGCTTCCTTTCTTTCCAGCAAAATTGTAGCCTAATTGGTGTCAGGGACACACAAAGTTGGCAGTAGTCAGGACTCAAGAAGAGAGGGATTTAGAACAGTACCGAGGCCTGGCAGGATCAGATGACTGGCCACACATAGGCAGTCTAGCTTCTTTGTGCTAAAAAAAAGCACAGATCTGGAAAAGGAAAAGGTTCACATGAACCCTGTGATGTTGGATTGGAATTAGAAGAGTAGTTGTAAACACACGCTTACATAGAAAGAGACCATGCCCCACTTACAATGGTTCAGCTTATGTTTTTTTTCATTCCAGTGGTGACAAGGCAATATGTATTCAGTAAAAACTGTACTTTTTTGAATTTTGATCTTTTCCCAGCCTGTAAATATGTATGTGGTTGGATGCTTTATCGAGATGCTGGGCAGCACCAGTGAGTCACAACTCCCAGGGCCCACATGGTCCTAAGGGTAAAGAACTGATACTCTACAGTATACCGTGAGTCATTGCTATGCTTGGTAGGTTGGTGTATTAAATGCTTTTTCTCCTTAAGATATTTTCAATTTATAATAGATTTATTAGGATGTAACCTCATGGCAAATCAAAGATTATCTGTATATAAATACTATTTTAAGTATGTCTCCATTAGAAGTGTATGGGAGCAACAAGACCTAAGTAGCAATGAGAAAACTTAATGTCCAAATCTTTGTTTCTAAATACATCCCTTCACCAGAGCTCTCTGGAGATTATAAAGATGGGGCAGGGAAAGAAAAAAATGAGCCTTGAACATACTGATGGGCTGGAAAGTAAGAAAATAATTCAAAGAAGAATAATGACAACATGCCTAGAGAACATTGTAACCACCTTATCAGGAGTGTCCACTGACCAAATCTAGAGCAATTTAAGCAAAAATTAAGGACTGAGAGTATTGAGTTTTAGCCCACTGAATGAAATGGGGTTTCATGAATCCACACTTATAAAAATAGATAAACTGATAAAAGAAGAGAAAATGCTTTCTTAGATTAGAATGGTGACTGGCAAATACAAAAGGAATTCAGGCAAGACATCAATCTGCGCTAAAATTAGCTGGCAAATGTGAGACGAGGAACAAAATTTTACATAGTCTCAAGGATCTTTCTACAAAACATTTATTAATTGCAAAGGAAAGAAAATTTAATTTTATATTGGATAAACTTAACAGATACCATGTGGATCAAGTGATCAAAGTTAACACTTTCAGTAATGGAACAAATGGATATCATGTGCAACCTAATGGAAGAGAATACAACATCACTTCTCTAATATTCAGCCAAAAAATCATGACCTAACTATATTCAGTAGGAAACATCAGTTGATAGAAATTTAGAGACTTTCATGAAATAACTGGCCTTTAAAATGTCAAGGTCATGAAAATCAAGCAGAGGTTGAGGAACTCTTCCAGATTAATGTAGGATCAGAAGACATGACAAATGAGTGTAATGTATGATCCTGAAATGGAACGTTTTGCTATAAGGACTTTATTAGAACAGTTGGCAAAACTTGAATCATGGCTTTGGGAGAAGTGCATTCAAGAATTCACTATACCTTTTATGCAATTTTTCTGTAGTTTTGAAATTATTTTAAAATAAACATTAAAAGGAAAAAAATTCCATGCTCTTTAGTTGTTTTAAAAAGCCCTCAATGTGCAGTTCTAATGTAACAGAAGCCAGGAAAAGAACATGAGTTGGAAACTAGTAATAAAGCATTAATAAAGTGGAAAAAAAGATGAAATAATGATGTGTTATCAACCAACCTTTGTTTCAAAACACATTGTACTTTTTGGATTTTATCTGATCTCCTGGAATCTTTTTTTTTCCTATTCACGTTTTTCATTTCAAGTAGCCCATGTGCCCATTTTGACCATAACAAAAGATATTTTGAGAATACCTTCCATAATTACTTTTATCTCTCCCTTTGTTCCCTCCCCTTCTACCTTGTTTTATTTATTTGTAGAGGCAGTGCTCACTCTACTGGGAGAACCTATCCTTTTTTTTTTTTTTTTTTTGACAGGTAGAGTTATAGACAGAGAGAGAGAGAAAGGTCTTTCTTCCGTTGGTTCACTCCCCAAATGGCCGCTATGGCTGGTACTGCACTGATCTGAAGCCAGGAGCCAGGTGCTTCTTCCTGGCCTCCCATGCAGGTGCAGGGGCCCAAGCACCTAAGCCATCCTCCACTGTCCTCCTGGACCACAGCAGAGAGCTGGACTGGAAGAGGAGTAACCGGGACTGAAACCCGGCACCCATATGTGATACCAGCACCACAGGTGGAGGATTGACCAAGTGAGCCATGGCACCAGCCCCTGAAGAACTGTTCTAAACATAAAACACCTTGCCACACTTTGCTCTTCCCCATCACAACAATGCAAATAGCATCTGATTAGTCAGAGGAGAAACAGCAGCTGTACACTCACCCTCCTTCACCTGCATCAGTCACCACTCTTTGTCACCATTTTCCTCCTTCCAGCTCTGGACTAAGGAAGTAAAACCAAAATAGTTCTTGAAGTTAATTAATCATAAATGAACTCCCAGCAGTTTTTCTTATCTTATAATCTAAATTGCCAAATTCCTCACAACATAACAAGAAAGAAAATTGTGAAAACAGCATCCCTTTTTAAAATTTTTTTTTTAAATTTTATAAAACATCTTGCTCTGGATTAAGTCAGGGCTATGTCTGATACTCTCAATAGCACTTTCCAGGAATGGAAGAAATTATTAGGTGAAAATTTAGAAGTTCTAAATTATATTTCCTTGTCTAAAATTAAAATACCTACCATACTGAGTAATGACAAGTGAGGTGGAAAGAAGACAAAAGCAATCATGTATATTGTCTAATGTCTCAAGTAACATTTATTTCTCAGAAACCTCTGAGGAACAATGGCCCCAACTCATATCTGCAGAGATATTTTGTTTCCTTCTCCCAAATTTGCCTTGAAGAAACCTGGGAAATCTGTTAGGAGTCTGATAATTTCCTTCTTAAAATCACACCAGTGATGATGATAACAATGGCAACCACAAAGATAATGATAAAATAAAAAGAACTACACAGTAATATCTGTGATCTCAGTAAAACTATCAGCAATATTTCATTCCCTTTGAGTTCTCCATAATCAAGAACTATTGCAACCTGAACTGCATTCTGTGGTTACTGGCCATTTCCCATGCTTCATTGTTCAAGCATAGCTGGTAGGCATGATGTTGGACTTCATCCAGTGGCTCTGGTCTCAATAAGCTGCATCTCTGGGCTGATAAAGACTCTACTACTGTTCTTCTGGACTAGCATCTACCCCACACTTCTCAAAGGACTGAGGTTTCCTTGTTACTATAGTGAGGAGCCTGGAATATGTTCCCCAACTTACATCATTCTCATTCAGGCCAGTAGTGAGATCACAAGGCCTCTCTTATGAAGCCTGCCCCAAGATTATCACCCTGGAGTTTATTATCCATTCACTCATTCATTCACCCATTTATTCAACAAATGTTTTTTAAGCAACAAGATACTGTTCCTGAACTTATGGAACATGCACTCCAATTAAGGTGCACATTTTTTTAAAGATTTATTTATTTGTTTGAAAGTCAGAGTTACACAGAAAGAGGAGAGGCAGAGAGAGAGAGGTCTTCCATCCACTGGTTCACTCCCCAGTTGGCTGCAATGGCCAGAGCTGCGCCGATCCGAAGCCAGAAGCCAGGAGCTTCTTCCAGGTCTCCCAAGTGGGTGCAGGGGCCCAAGGACTTGGGCCATCTTCAACTACTTTCCCTGGCCATAGCAGAGAGCTGGACTGGAAATGGAGCAGCCGGGTCTCGAACCAGTGCCCATATGGGATGCTGGCGCTTCAGGCCAGGGCATTAGCCCACTGCGCCACAGCACAGTGGTACACATTTTTATTAAAAAAAAAAAATGGTAAAATAAGTGGTAAAATAAAAGATAGGGAGTGCTAGCTCCAGAAAAAGATTACAATATTATCATTTTTATAAAACATTTTTAAATTTTTGTTTAAAGTTTTATTTTTATTTGAAAGGCAAAGCAAGAGAAAGGGGGAGAGAGAAAGAGAATGAATATAGTCCATCCACTGTTGACTCCATAAGTGCCTGCAACAGCTGAGGCTGGGCCAGGCCAAAGCCAGGAGCTCAGAACTCCATCTTTGTCTCCCACATAGATGGCAAGGACCCAAGTACTTGAGCCATCACCTACTGTTTCCTAGGATGCATATTTGTATTCCTAGGAAGCTGGAGGAGGAAAAGTGTCAGAACTTAAAACAAGGCATTCCATTATGGGATACAGGTGTCCCGAGCAGCACCTTAACCCACTGTACCACAACACCCTGGATTATAATATTAAATATACCTGTTATGAAATGTCTGAATTTTGAAAAAATTCTATGACCAAAGTAGAGCAAATCAAGGGGAGAGGGAAGGGAGGTGGGGTCAGAAAATAATGAGAGTCAAGATTAGGTTTTGTAGAGTATTACAAAGACTGGCTATTATTAAGAGTCATGAAAACCACAAGTGGCTTTTGAGCTGAACAAAGACATGATCTGTCATGAGTTTCAGAGAAGTCTTTTTGGTGGGCTTGATGAGAATTCACTGAAAGATAAAAAAGTTTTGAGGCAACTGAAATAATCTATGCAAAGTTGGACTGAAGTGGTAGCACAAGGAATAGTGAGAATTTATTGGGTTTTGCTGAAGGATTAGACATTGGGTGCATGTTAGAGACCTCAAAATTGGTTGCCAGGATGTTCATTCAGAGCATCTACAAGGAGGGAGTTGACATTTTTTGTAGGACAATTCTCCAAATGGCTTTGGGCCGACCCAGTTCTCCCTTTATGACTTGTGGTTCTCAAAAATAACTATAGAATACACTGGGAATGCAATGTCCTAGGATAGAGAGGAACTGCCTGAAATATCCTAGGTCTTGTTTTTTGGCTCTGCTAAGAATGTAGCATCTTCATTTAGGTAGGAACTGCTCAAACCACCTGGGCTTCATTACTCTGTCCTCTGGAAGAAGGATGTCCTTCCAAACGTTATCCAATGAGTCACCCAGATCCTGAGGCATACAGATGAGGTCAGGCCAACTTTCAGGGCCCCTCAGCTGCAGTGCAAGTCAGGCACATGCAGACTCTATTTCCAGGCAGCTTTCTTGAGCCTTGGAGAATCAGCTCACAATGGATCCTGGACTTCTGTCCCCTGCTGCTGTGTAAGTAATAAGCCAGTTTCACGTAACTTGTGTGTGAATGTGTTCTCTCTCTCATGAGACTTGCGCATTGGTAATCTTGCAGCCCAGGATGTAGTGTGTGGAAGCGTGCAACGCTATTCCTGCTGGTTGGCATAGTGATTATCTCTTCTGTCCCACAGTGGGATGCTTCTCTTGGGATTGTTTCATAGTGAACATGCTTCACAATTTATTAATATGGCAAAAACTTGTGGAAGGGCAGTCTTTTTAAAAAAAATATTCATTGTATTTATGTCAAAAGCAAAGGGACAGAGAGAGGGAGAAATAGAGATAAAGAAATCTTCTATGCACTGGTTCACTCTCCAAGTGACTGTGAAGGTCAGAGCTGGAGAACGGAACTGCATCCCAGACTCCCATGAGGTTGGCAGAGTGCATTAGCAGGGAGCTGGATGGAAAGCAAAGCAGCCAGGATTTGATCCAGCACTCTGGTGTAAGATACTGGCATCATAGGCAGCAGCTTAACCAGCTGTGCTGTAACACCGATGCTGGGAGGCAGTTTTGAGAGGAAAAAATATCAATATTTCCATACGCATAATGTGGACAGTCAAGACTATGTGTTCCAAGAATTGACCATGATATTTGGCATGTGGAAGCCATTAATGACCTTCACATAAACAAGCTTAATGGAGTATTAGAGGAAAATATCCTAACTGGAGAGTTCAAGAGTGGATGGGAAAAGAGCAGTAGTAGGTACAGAGTACATACAAATCTCTCTACTGGCTTTCAATGAGGCATCACCTATAGGAGGATGTAGGATTTAAAAGAGGGCTTGGGGGCAGTTAATTATAGTATGCCATTTGCTAATGGGAATGATCTGGTCAGGAAGAAAACCTTGATGATGCAGGAAAGTAAGGGAATATTTTTGGAATCTTGTCCTAGAATAAGTGTGAGGGGGATGGGTTCTAGAAGGGATGAGTGGTTGGAGTACAGACAATTCATCTTTAGGAACTAGTAGGCTGATGGTTGTGTGGGTACCTGTGATAGTGGATGCTCATGAATATTCTGTCCCAATTGTTGCTATTTTCTCAATGGAATAGGAAACAAGACCATCACCAGAGTGAAGGTAGGGAAGAAGGTCTTAGAGGTTTGAGGAAAAAATGAAAATGATACAGTAATTAGAGGATGAGTAAATAGAAAGCAGAAAATTAAAATGTTAGGCCTTAGAATCATTGATCCTCAATGTCTGCATGTTTTTAGTTCTAATGCTTTTTAAGTGATTCTAGAGTAACTCTCTGGCTATCCTAGTTGGAAACAAGTTGGATTTAATAGGCTTGACAGTCAAGAAGCTGCAAAACAGGGAGAAGGGGACACAGAGATAAAGGCTATTGTCGAGAAAGCAATTGTAAAGCTGTATCATGGAATCAAAACTGGAAAGGAAGGAAAGCAAGGCCATGAGAAGGTGGAGTGTAAGACAGTGAAAATGAGGTAGAATGCATAGGTCATGGGTCCTTGCAAAGAAGAATTACAGCTGAATGCCAGTCATTGAAATGAGATCACTGCACTTAAGATACAGTGAATCAGAAAAAGCAATGGCTGTTCTATCTCAATAGATAATACAGTCCTCTGTGCTGCAGAATGCAAATGTAGGCTCCTTTTACTATGATTTATTAAGAATCATCCATAATTTCACTGCCACTTGACTTTAGGGACAGCAGGGAATTCCTGCACTCTTATGACTTGATTTCTTTGAACTTTATTTTCTTCTAGTACTCCAAGACAATACATCTGGATTTCTACCAAGATTCCATTATCATAGAAAAATAATCATCATAAGTACACAATTTATAAGATGAGGAAGCATTGGAATGTCAAAATGATTATACCAATGCAGAAAAATGCATCCGACAAAATCCAAGGCTTATTCGTAATTAATAACTTTCAGTAAGGGGCCGGCACCGTGGCTCACTTGGCTAATCCTCCACCTGCAGTGCCGGAATCTCACATGGGCCCTGGGTTCTAGTCCTGGTTGCTCCTCTTCCAGTCCAGCTCTCTGCTGTGGTCCAGGAGGGCAGTGGAGGATGGCCCAAGTGCTTGGATGCCTGCACCCACTTGGGAGATCAGGAAGAGGCACCTGGCTCCTGGCTTTGGATCAGCACAGCACAATGGTCATAGCGGCCATTTGGGGGTGAACCAATGGAAGACCTTTCTCTCTGTCTCTTCCTCTCACTGTAACTCTACCTGTCAAGTAAATAAATAATTTTTTTTTGTGACAGGCAGAGTGGACAGTGAGGTGAGAGAGAGAGAGACAGAGAGAAAGGTCTTCCTTTGCCGTTGGTTCACCCTCCAATGGCTGCCACGGATGGCGCGCTGCGGCCGGCGCACCGCGCTCATCCGATGGCAGGAGCCAGGAGCCAGGTGCTTTTTCCTGGTCTCCCATGGGGTGCAGGGCCCAAGCACTTGGGCCATCCTCCACTGCACTCCCGGGCCACAGCAGAGGGCTGGCCTGGAAGAGGGGCAACCGGGACAGAATCCGGTGCCCCGACCGGGACTAGAACCGGGTGTGCCAGCGCCGCAAGGCGGAGGATTAGCCTGTTGAGCCACGGCGCCGGCAATAAAAAATATTTTTAAAAAATCTTTCAGCAAGTTAGAAATGGACAGGAACTACCCTAACTTGATAAAGAATATATTTTTTTGAAAAATCAAAGTGTTTCCATCAATTGTAACAAATGTACCATATTAATGTGATAATAGCAATGGGGAAGGTGATATACATATACAGAAAAGGGCTACGTGGGGCCAGTGCTGTGGCATAGTGCGTAAAGCTGCTGCCTGCAGTACCGGCATCTCATATGGGCACCGGTTCAAGTCCCAGCTGTTCAACTTTCAATTTAGCTCTCTGCTATGGCCTGGGAAAGCAGTGGAAGATGGTCCAAGTCCTTGGGCCCCTACACCCATGTGAGAGGCCAGAAAGAAGCTCCTGGCTCCTGGCTCCTGGATTCAGCTCAGCTCAGCACAGCTCCAGCCATTGGGGCCAATTAGGGAGTGAACCAGTGGATTGAAGACCTCTCTCTGCTTCTCCTCTCTGTGTAACTCTGACTTTCAAGTAAGTAAATAATTTTTTTCTAAAAAAAAAAGAAAAGGGCTATATGTGAATTTTCTGTGCACTCAATTTTTCTGTGAGTTTAAAACACTTCTAAAAATACAGTACTTCAATACATATACAGTCATCTTCCTTAATAGTGGGTATTTTCACCTCAAATGGAGGATAAGGTGAGGACTAAGTTCTCACCATTTCTAGTCAACATAGTACTGGAAGTTCTAGCCACTGCAGTAAGTCAAGAAAAACAAACAAAAGATAAATTTAAAAGGAAGAAATAGAATTTCCCCTACATGCTGATGATATGATTACCTAAATTCCATAGATCTGTCAAAAATAAAATTCGGAGAAAGTAAAAAAAGTGGCTTCAGCAAGGTTTCAGAATGCAAGATTAACACAAAATCAATGTTATTCCTATGCAACAACAGTGAGCAAATGAAAACAAAAATTAAGACATTTACAACCCATACAAAAAATTAAGTACTTATGTAAACTTAGCACATGAACATTATCTATGTACTGAAATTGCAAAAGCTGATGAGAGAAGTAAAAGATGACCTAAATAAACAGACATGCCAGAATCGTATATTAGAAGATTCAATATATCAAAGACATCAGTCTGCACCAAAATGATCAATAGGCTTAATGCAATTCCTATGAAAATTCAAACAACTATTTTTAGAGGAATAAGTAAGCTTATTATAAAATGTATATGAACATGACAAACCCTAGAATAATTAAGACATCCAAAAGAGAAGAAAAAAGTGGGAAGAACCACTCTACTTGATATTAAGGTTTTACTCTAGAACAGCAGTAATCAAGACTGTGTACTATCAGTAGAGAGATTCAGAGATTTATAGAACAAAAGAGAAAAATGGCTAATCAACCCAGTTTTCAACTGATTGTTTTCCAACTGGTTTTTGACAATGGTGTGAAAGTAATTCAATGGAGGGAGGACTGCCTTTTCAATAAATGATTCCGGAGCACTGAGCATATATAGGCAAAAGAAAGAGAACATCAACCTTAACCTCATATCTTACACAAAAATTAGCTCAAAATGAGTAATGAATGTAAATGTAAAATATACAACAATGTGTATACAAAAGGTCTTCAGAAAGCTCATGGAAATGCATATTATGAAAAAACTATGCATGAATTTCAATTTTTTAATCAAAATAAACCTAACTTTAATTTTTCATGAGTGTTTTGAAGTGCTGTAATATTTCAGAAAGAGAAAATAGAAGCTCTTCAGAATCTAGGGCTGAGCAGACAATTCTTAGACTTGCTATCAAAAGCATAATTCATAAAAGAGAAAGTTGATGGGTTGGAGCTAATCAAAATTAAAAACATTTTATGCAAAATACTTGTAAAGAGGATAAAAATTCAAGCTATAGACTGAAAGGAAATATTTGCAAGCCACATACCTGACAATGGCCTAATATCTAGAATATATAAAGATTTTGAATATGAAACAGCAAAACAATAATTGAATTCAATAATATATATGAACATACATGTAACTGAATAGGATATACAGATGACAAACATGTTAAAAGATTTTTGGTTGCATTAGCCATTAGGGAAATATGAATTAAACCAAGATTACCTGTGACTACAGAATAGCTAAGACTAAGAAACCTTGTGGACACTGAATATTAGCAAAGATATATGGACATTGAATCACACATGCATTGCTGGTGGGAATAAAAAGTGGTACAGCCATACTGGAAAGTAGGTTAGAAATTTTCTTTAAAAACTAATAAGTTACTATACTAGTCAGCAACACTATTCTCCAGAGAGATGGAAATTTATGTTTACATAAAAAGCTACATATGAATGTTCATAATAATGTTATACACAATAGCCAAAAAATGGAAATAATCTACATGTCTTACACTGGGTGAAAGGTTAAACACACATACACACACAATAAAATAGAATCAGGTCAGCAATAAAAATAAATGAACTATTGATACACACAACAACTTGAATGAATCTCCAAAGAATTAAGTTGAGTAAAAAAGAGCCAATCCCAAGAGATTGCATACCAAGTGATTCTATTTCTACAAGATCATGAAATAATAAAATTATAGAAAAGAGGAACTCATTAGCAGTTCCCAGGGATGTATATGGTGGTAAAGGGAAACAGGAGGGAATAGGGTATAGTTACATAAGGGCAACAGAAAGGAGTGTTGTTGTGATGGGGATGCTCTGTAACCTGATTGTTGGTGGCCATGTGAATCTATATATATGGTAAAAATACATGAAACTAGGCTGGCGCCATGACACAATAGGCTAATCCTCTACCTTCAGCACCGGCACCCCAGGTTCTAGTCCCAGTTGGGGCGCCGGATTCTGTCCCGGTTGCTCCTCTTCCAGTCCAGCTCTCTGCTGTGGCCCAGGAAGGCAGTGAAGGATGGCCCAAGTCCTTGGGCCCTGCACCCGCATGGGAGACCAGGAGAAGCACCTGGCTCCTGGCTTCAGATCAGCGAGGGGCACGGGCCACAGCGCACAGGTCGCAGTGGCCATTTGGGGGGTGAACCAACAGAAGAGGAAGACCTTTCTCTCTGTTTCTCTCACTATCCACTCTGCCTGTCAAAAAAAAAAAATACATGAAACTAACACACACATGAATACACTCAAAACATGTAAAATGGAGAAAGCTGAATAAGATTAATGGATTATAATCAATTTCAGTTTTCCCATTGCAATATTGTTCTGTTCAAAATGCAATATTATGTTATACAAGATGTTCACACTGGGAGAAACTGAGTAATAGACATACAGAATCTTCTGTATTATTTCTTATAATTGGAAGTGGATACTAATTGTTTCTAAATAACAAGTGAGATAGATAAATAAATAAGTGAAAGAGAAGTGAGCAGCTTTTCTGTGAAGACCTGAGATAATTGAGTAGTCTTACACTTTAAACAGGGAAAGTGTCATAAAATAAAATTATACATTTGAAAATTATATTTAAAAAGACACTTCAGGTGGGCTTGTGGCACAGTGATGAAGCCACTGACTGGAACATTCACATCCATATCAGAGTAACTGGTTTGTGTACCAGCACTGCTCCCGATTCCAGCTTCCTGCTAATGTGCACCCTTGGGAGCTGGCAAGTGATGGCTCAAGTAGTTGCATTTCTCCTACCTAAGTGGAGACCTGGCCAGCTCCTGGCCATTTCAGGGAGTGAACCAATGCTTGGGAGCTTCCTTTGTCTATATTTGTCTCTCTGCCTCTCAAATTAAAAAAAAAAGTGACACATAACTTTGGGCAAAAGTCAAAAAACTAAAAACAGCAGCATATCCTTTTAGCTTTAATGCTAGCCTTTTAGACTACCTCTGGTCTTTCCTCTGGTCAAAAGGAAAGAAATCTTCAAATTCACTTTGAAGCTTTCCTTAGAGTGAGAAGCTTCTAAGAGCTTTGTAAAGCAGTTTAGTGTCAAATATTCTTCAAGCATCCATCAGGAGTCTGTTTTCAGTTTAATAGAATGTTTAAGTTGTCTTCTGACCTACACATGAGTTATTTTTTTATCTCATTCCCCATTACTCTTTGACCTTTAACATAACAGAGTAACATGTTTTAGTCCCTTGCAATCTGCAATAAAATCTGGATGAGAAGCATCCTCAAAGCTGGATTATCTGACTCCTGACCACCACAATCTTCCTGTGTCTTCAGCTGCTTTTCATAGCGTTTAGACAGAACTGGCATTTCCACATTTGAAACTGCCAGCCCCTAATGATTTCCTCATCTCTAAACTTCTATAACAATTGTAACCTATACTAATGTGTTTATTTTAAATGGAAGCAAATGTATGTGCAATAAAAGCACTAATTTTAAGTCAAGTTTAATGAATGTTGACAAATAATTCACCCCTTATGACCATCATCTTATCCATTGTGCCACTGGCCCCGCCAGTGATCATCATCTTATATCATAGAACATTTCCATTACCCTTGGCCTTCTTCAGTCCCCAGCCTCAGACAACCAGTATTTAGCTTTGCATCACTATACAGTAGTTTCAGCTGTTCTAGAATTTATTTAAATAGAGGTATAAGTATGTATTCTTTTTTCTTTGGTTTCTATAACTCAGAATAATGTTTTTATATTTATACAATTTTTTCTCAGTAGTATTCCATTTTGTTGTGTAAGTTATATAAGTAATATTATGGTTTCTTTATCCACTCACCTATTTTTTATTTCTTATTATATGAAAGGCAGAGTTACAGAGAGAGGGAGAGACATAGAGGGATATCTTCAATCTACTGACTCACTCCCCAGGGCCAGGCCAAAGCCAGGAGCCAGGAGTTTCATCTGGATCTATCACATAGATCGCAGGGACCCAAACACTTGGGCCATCTTCTGCCGTTTTCCCAGGCCATTAGCAGGGAGCTGGATGGGAAGTGGAGCAGCCAAAACATGAACCAGCACCCAAATGGGATGTGGCATCAGAGGCAGCAGCTTTACATCCTACATCACAACTCAGGCTCCTATCCACTAACCTATTCATGGACATTTGTGTCATTGTAGTTTGGGGCTGTTATAAATAAAGCTGCTATGAATATTCCTTTAGAGGTCCTTGTGTGGGGTCCTATGTTTTCATACCTCTAGGGTAAATACTTAGGGTTGGAATGGCTATACCTATTGGCAGGTATGTATTTATTCAAATTTATAAGGAACTGTCAAACCATAAGAGGACTTCAAAAAGTTCTTGGGAAAGAGTTAAGAGATAAGTTTATTTTGGTTGTGACTTTCCAATAAATCTTCAAAATAAATTTTTGACACCTATGTATACAAAAGGACTAAAAAGTACATGAAAATGTCCATTATGAGAAAACTATTTCTGGTTTTCTTTTTTTTAAAGATTTATTTATTTATTTGAAAGACCGAGTGGCAAACAAAGGAAGACAGGGAGAGAGTGATGTTCTATCTGCTTGGTCACTCCCCAAATGGCTACAAACATTGGGACTGGGCCAGGCTGAAGCCAGGAATTCCATCCTTGTCTCCCACAAAGGTGGTAGGGTCCCAAGTACTTGAACCATCCTCTGCTGTTTTCCCAGGCAAATTTGTAGGAAGCTGGATTGGAAGCAAAGCAGCCAGAACTCAAACCGGCACTTCAATATGGAATGCTGATGTTGCTAACAGCTTGACCTGCTGTTCCTGTTCTTGGATTTCAAAAAAGTTTTGCACCAAAACAGGCTCAACTTTTAATTCCATTTTCCATAAATTTTTTGAACTACTTTCATATTTAATATTACCACAGCAACATATGAGAGCTCCAGTTGCATTCTTGATAACACTTGCTTATTCTTTCTCATTTTAGTCATTCTAACAGCTGTGTTTAGTGCTGTATCATGGTTCTAAATTGCATTTCCCTAATGACTAATAATACTGCAAATGTTTGTATGTGCTTATTAGCCTTCATAGATCTTCTTTTTTGAAGTGTCTTTTCAAATCTTTTATTCACGTTTTAATTGGGTGTTTCTTCTTATTATTGAGTTTGTGTATTATAGCAAAAATCCTTCGTCAGGTACACATACTGTGAATACTGTCTCCCAATCTTTGGCATACTTTTTGTTTTACTTAAGAATGTCTTTGAAGATCAGAAGTTTTATTTTTTAATAAGACCCGATTCATCATTTAAAAAAATTCCATGGTTAGTACTTTGTGTCTTGTCTACGAAATTTTTGTCTACCACAAAATTATGAATATTTTCACCTGTTTTTGTCTTAGCTATTATAGTTTCATCTTTTTAAGTCTGTGATGCATCAATTTTCTTGTCATTTAAACAAAATAAAAACCAGAATCCAACTCCCTCTTTCTGTCTCCATCAATATTAAACTTAATTATATTGAATTAATTAGCAATTCTACATTTATTATAAAATCCAAGGAATCAACAACAATGTAATAAATAAAAAAAATATTAACATCTATCCATCAGAGTTCCAAATACATAAACTGCTTAGGTTTTTAGCAAAATTTCATGTGTACCACAGCAAAAACATTAACTATAAGAATTTCTGTTTGGGATAGGCATTGTGGCATACTGAGTAAAGCTGCTGCCTTTGACGTAGGCACCAATTCAAGTCCCAGCTGCTCCACTTCCAATCCAGCTCCATGCAAATAGCCTGGAAAAGCAGCTGAAGATGGCCAAAGTGCTTGGGCTCTTGCACCCATGTGAGATCCAGAAGAAGCTCCTGGCTTCTGACTTTAGTGTGGCCCAGCCCTAGCCATTGTGGCCATTTGAGGAGTAAATCAGTGGATGGAGTATCACTCTCTGTCTCTCTTCCTCTCTCTGTAACTCAGCTTTTAAAATAAATAATAAATCTTTAAAAATAAGAAGTAGGAAAACTATTACATGTTTAGGAACGTCTAACACTTAAGCTTTTATTCGCATTTCTCTTTCCCATCACCTTAATGTATTTCCAGTAATTTGGCTTCTGAAATAGGGCATCTTGTGGCCAGCGCCACGGCTCACTAGGCTAATCCTCCGCCTGCAGCGTGGGCACCCCAGGTTCTACTTCCGGTTGGGGCACTGGATTCTGTCACAGCTGCTTCTCTTCCAGTCCAGCTCTCTGCTGTGGCCCAGGAAGGCAGTGGAGGATGGCCCAAGTGCTTGGGCCCTGCATCCACATGGGAGACCAGGAGGAAGCAACTGGCTCCTGGCTTCAGATCGGTGCAATGCGCTGGTCATGGTGGCCATTTGGGGGGTGAACCAATGGAAGGAAGACCTTTCTCTCCGTCTGTCTCTCTTTCACTGTCTAAGTCTGCCTGTCAAAAAAAAAAAAAAGAAAAGCATCTTACAATACACATTCATTTTTTACATAAGTATGTGAAAACATGAAAAAGCATTTCAATATATGTTTTAAATATACAGTTCCATTGGTTAGCATATGTATGCATGCAGACATACAGAGACAGATAGATGGAGACAAATAGTGGTGCCTATTTTCCTTTTAGGGGCTCTATGATGTCAAAAAGTCAAAACTTTCCATCAATTTTCCATGTAATCACTAAACATGGAATATATACATTTTGTTAAATTAAATTGAACTGAATTGATCATGATTTTGATCTTTATCTAATTTAATGCAATGTTTGTTAATCACCATATAGTCTGTGTCACAGAGTAAAAAACTGACAAAAGAAAACAATATGTATTTCTGTACCTTTCATTTTATTCAGCAGTTTTTTATAAGAAAGATAAATCTTTTTTTTTTTTTTGACAGGCAGAGTGGACAGTGAGAGAGAGAGACAGAGAGAAAGGTCTTCCTTTGCCGTTGGTTCACCCTCCAATGGCCACCGCTGCCGGCACGCTGCGGCCGGCACATCGCCCTGATCCGAAGCCAGGAGCCAGGTGCTTCTCCTGGTCTCCTATGTGGATGCAGGGCCCACGGACTTGCGCCATCCTCCACTGCACTCATGGGCCACAGCAGAGAGCTGGCCTGGAAAAGGGGCAACCGGGACAGAATCCGGTACCCCGACCGGGACTAGAACCCCATGTGCTGGCGCCGCAAGGCGGAGGATTAGCCTGTTGAGCTGCGGCGCCGGCAAAGAAAGACAAATCTTTATTGGCAAGTTCACTCTTCTGTGCTTATAGGACCAATTGGGTGGAAAAGTTGCAAAAACAACAGCTTAATATAAAGAAAAATATCTTTTCCAACACCATATAACAAAAAGCAAGAAGAAGGGAGGGTGGGTGATTATGTCTGCAGCCCTTCAGGGAGTGTCCTGAGTGTGTGTTCCTGCCAGAAGCAACATCCTGCTCATTAGGTTAAGTGACCCAGCTGCTTGAGGTGAAAGCGACCAGGCCTGGGGAAGACCTTCCTATGGACAAAGATGAAAACAAAAACAGAAAAGAGGAAATGATCCAAAAAGAAAACTGAAAGTATGTTTTTAGGGGGTCAGAGAGGAATCAATAGCATATCCAGATAATACTGAACAGATAAATATGGCCTAGAGGAGAAAAAAAGTTACTCAGCATTACTGAAACTCAAATTAAGTGTCTGTCACTTCTCACAGAGTTAATGCACCAGAAGTGAGCTAGCAAATCAGACCATCCGCAAGAACTCATTATCAGCCTATCCGATAGGCAGTTGTTATAAAAGTTGACTGTATGCATTTTGATGAAGGTATGAGGGTACATATATTTCTTCTATTGTTATCTGAATGTAAAATGGCACACGTTTTTTGGAAGACAATGTCAAAAGTGAAAATATGTAGTCACTGACAAAATCATCATACTTAAAGAAACTGATCCTGGAAGAATAATCAAACATGTGCTGATTTATATTCACAAGTGTTTTCTTCACAGCATTGTTTGTTGTTGAGACTAAGATTGGAAGCCACCTGCCTGGCCATCCACCTGGACATGGTAACATTCACTTTGTTGTAGTTAAGAATAATAAGACAGGGCACAGATGGGATGCCCACCTCCCATCAAGTACTGCTACTCTACTTGCAATCCAGCTTCCTTTCAATGCACATCCTGAGAGGCAGCAGATGATGGCTCAAGTAATACAATACATGGGGGTTCTGGCCTCTTGGCTTCTGCCTGGTCAAGCCTTAACTGTTGAGGGCATTTGGGGAGTGAATCAGTGGATGGAAGATATCTCTTCTCTTGTTCTGTTATTTCTATTTCTCTCCACTACTCTGCCTTCCAAATAAACAAAAATAAATATTTTAAAAAGAATAATAAGATGAATCAATAGAATATATACTATCCTATATCATACAAATATATTAACTAAAGAGGTATATGTGCTTGAATTTTTTTTTTAATAATTTCCTGGGTAGGGTAATATAAAGTGGTCAAAAATATTGAATATAATAATATATACTCATAACATACATGCAAATAAATTTGAAATCAGTGCATACTTTTTCATAATACACATCTTCAATAAACTTTTTAGACTTCTTGTTTATATAATTTCAAAGTTTTTTCACACCAAAATAAACTTACATTTTATTTTCATTTTTCATGAACTTTTGGAGGTAACTTTGTATATGTACACATATACTACTTAATTCTCTTCAACTAGATACCTGTGTATTTTGAAATGTTACAACTTAAAATTAAATTATCCATTTCCATAGAAATAAAAATACTCATATGAGCAATGGTGGACCTTCTGAAAACAAAGCTACTACACTTGAGAGGAATCAGAGAATAAGAAACTTGCACAGATGAGACTTGAGAAACTTCTAGAGGGACTATAAAATCATTGAAGAGAAAAACCAAAGGATTTGAAGCCTTATAGGACTGTGGGAGAATGGAGTCATTCATTGCAAAGTTGAGATTTTGAAAGAAAAAGTAGTATGAGTGAAATGAATAGCAGGAGAGGTGAGGGTGGAGAGGAGAGGGACCACATGTATCTTGATATAGGTTTCTCTATCTCTCCATCTATCTGCATATATAGATATATAATCAAAGATACATAATCAAAGATTGGCATTTGAATTTCCAAACCTTGGGCATAGGAACTCCTTCCAGGTCTCCCAAATGGATGGCAAGGACTCAATTTGTGTTCATGTCACATAATTTGTACATATTATTGACACATATTTTATAATTTTGCAAGCCCTATATGTTGAATAGAATGTGCTGGATGGAAAAAAGTACCCAGAAAAAAATTCAACAATTTTACTCTAGAGTAGTGATTTTTCTTGTACCTAATAAAAGAATTTTTGAAATTATTGACATCCCTTTCACATTCTTGGATTAACATCTAAAAAACTGAATATAAGTATATATAGTTACAAAGAAGAAAATTTTTGTATACTTTAAATAATGACATTCTAAAATATAATTTTTATAACGCTTAATATGAGTGAAATGAATCTTAACAGCAGAGTAATTTAAAGAGCATATGAGCAATTTCTTTGGCAATCATAAGTTTACATGGTTGCTTTTTTTCTCTCTGAACTCATACTTTCATGGCCCAATTCTCAAGAATCATAAGCTAAGTGCAATATATTATTGTGTTTCCAAGACTTTTGTTGATCAACTCATCAAATTGCCTGTATTACTGTATGTATATAAATTTAATTTAAAAATTTTATGAAACCATTATGTATGGTAATACTTCTTTTGGATTGAATTATCAATAAAGTTACCAATCAATCAAAATATAATTATATATGTAAAGTATTTAAATTAGAAAACATAAAAGTAAAATGTTATTGGGAATTTATCTCATTGAAATAATATTGTTCTTACAACCCAAAGGAGAGATATTAGGCCATCATTAGGAGCTACACTTGGAAATGGTATTGTTTAATGCATCATTTATAATAGAATTCACAGTCCATTTCCATTAAATCACCCAACTCTAATACAATATCCTTTGGAAAAATCTCATTTACCCCCAGCGTTACATGTGTCCTGGTTCTAAGATCACTGCCAAAGGCTATGTCAGGATGACATAAAATGATGGGGACAATACAATAGGCCACATGAGAAAGTGACTAGGGAAGAGGATTAGCAATATCATAGTCTCAGATATCTATAAGCCAATGTGCAAACAATGGATAAAAACAAAAATCTAATAGCACAGGACAATAAATAGAACCTCATACTGAATACCATGGTTAAGTAAATTAAGTGAGGTGCCAGAAACGATGCATTCCAAACTAACAGAATATTGGAAAGAACATGGCCTAGGATTACATGTTACACATACCTTATACGCCTGCTCAGTGAATGAACAGTTGAAAATAGGAGAAGCCTGAGCTCTGCCTATGAACTAATTATTCTGAAGATAGGGCTAAAAACTTTTTATACAATAATTCCAGATATAAGGCCTACCATGTTTGAGAACAATGCTTAGAAAAGAGGAAGCAAAAGTTTCAAAGAAAGAATGATAGTAATGAAGTATTTAAAATTAAAGATAGATCAGATGGTTGAGGCAAAGGAGCTGAGCATAGCAGTTAAGAGACTATTTTGTCACCAGCATTCCTTGTTAGAATGCTTGGATTTGATGTTGGATTCTATTTCTGATTCCAGCTTCCTCTGAGCAGAGAAAGAAGGTGATGGTTCAAGTACCTGGGTTCCTGTCACCCATGTGGGAAACCTGGATTGAGTTCCTGGCTTTAAGTTTCAGCATAACCAAGTACAGCAACCATAGGCATTTGGGACATGAACTCGAAGATGGAATTAATTAATTAGTCTCTCTCTCTCTCTCTCTCTTTCTCTCTCATTCACTCACTCTCTCCCCCTTCAAGTACAAATAAATAAATGAAAATTTTACATATGGTTGGTAAGCTCTTAAATCTGATGATATAATTATTCCCATGAACAGGAAGAAGGACTTATGTAAAGCAGTGCTGTTCGACAGAAATATAATGCAAGCCCATATGTAATTTTTAATTTTCTTGCAGCTACACCTTTAAAAGGTAAAAGACAAGCATGATTTTATATTAATAACTATTATTAAACCAACATGTCTAAAAGATTATCATTTCAACATGCAATAAATATAAAATTATTAACAAGTAATTTTTAAGTTCTTCAAAATCTGGTATATATTTTGCACTTCATAGCACATTTCAATTCAGGACAGCCAAATCATAAGTATTCAATAGCCATATATGACAGGTGGCAATCTTCTTAGACAGCACAGATTTAAGGAAAATAGATGGCAATTAAGGGAATTCTCTGAAGTTCAAAATTTAAAAAAAGAAAAAAAAAAAAGCTTCTGTACTTTAAGACATCAGGCAACAAGTAAAAGCCTCAAATCCCAAGCTGCAAAGAAGCTTACAGGGGAAATCAAGTAATGACCGTTGCAAGAAGTCCTGAAAGGGGGCACACTCAACTATGGCTTCAAGGACTCAGCTGTTTTTTGCTGCCATCTGTGTCCCCTTTATCCTGAGGATGGTACCTAGGCAGCGCTAGTCGCATATGCTGCATCTTGATACAAGAGCTTCCGAGTAGACAGAGGAGAGCACCCGGGCCAGCGATGCAAGTAGTAGACTAAGACTCTTCTGTGGCATCAGGATCCCATCTGGATACTGGTTCACATCCCGGCTGCTCCTCTTCCAATCCACCTCTCCGCTTGTGGCCTGGGAAAGCAGCAAAAGACAACCCAAGTGCTTGGGCCCCCAAACCCATGTGAGACACCCAGAAGAACCTCCTAGCTCCTGGCTTTGGATCGGCCCAACTCCAGTCATTTAGGCCATTCAGGTAGTGAACCAGTGGGTGGAAGATCTTTTTCTGCTTCTCTCTCTTTCCCTGTAACTCTGCCTCTCAAATAAATGAAATCTTGAGAGACAGAAATAAAGAGGTCTTTCATCCACTGGTTAGCTCTCCAGATGGCTGCAACAGCCGTAGCTGAACTATCCGAAGCCAGGAGCCAGGAGCTTCTTCCTGGTCGCCAAAGTGGGTTCAGGGGCCCAAGGACTTGGGCCATCTTCTGCTGCTTTCCCAAATGCATTAGCAGGGAACTGGATTAGAAGTAGAGCAGCTGGGACTCGAACTGGCAACCATAAGGGATGTCAGCACTGCAGGCCAGTGCTTTAACCCACTGCACTACAGCACCAACACTAATTAATAAAATCTTAAAAAAGAAAGAAAGAAAGAACATCACTTTGTGTATGTCTCCATTAGTAGTGAGAAAACTCTGCTGAGACTGCCCATGGCAAAATTCCTTTCCTATCGTATTGACTATATCCCATTGCCATTCCATTACCAACTGCTATGGTGGAGTAGATCTGGAGAGTTGCAATTCTGAGTAAGATGACATAGGCACTTGACAATCTGTTTCTCCCATGGGATACAGTAATAAAACCTGAACAAAATACATGGAACAAGTGCAAGTATCTGCTTAAAAGTGAATATTAGCAGGCAGATTTGGGGAGGAGGCTAGAATTTAAATGACCCCTGAGGCAGTTGTGAGTTTATCTTCTCTTTTTCCCTTCAGTTTCAAGTCTGTAGCTTGTCTTTCATAGAGAAAATTTGAAAAAACAATTAATAAAGTCAATTGATCCTTTTCCCTTTATATGAATTATATGAAGATATGTCTAAAAGTTCATAGAAATATAAATTAAATTAAAAGATTTTGATGTGGAAAAAGTATCGAAATCCATGCATAGCTTTTCATAATATACATTTTCCATGAATTTTTGAAGACACTCAGTATACAGAATTTGAAATTCTTTTTGCACCAAATACATTTATCTTTTTTTTTTTTTTTGACAGGCAGAGTGGACAGTGAGAGAGAGAAACAGAGAGAAAGGTCTTCCTTTGCTATTGGTTCACCTTCCAATGGCCACCGCAGCCGGTGCACCGCGCTCATCCGATGGCAGGAGCCAGGTGCCAGGTGCTTTTCCTGGTCTCCCATGGGGTGCAGGGCCCAAGCACTTGGGCCATCCTCCACTGTACTCCTGGGCCACAGCAGAGGGCTGGCCTGGAAGAGGGGCAACCGGAACAGAATCTGGCGCCCCAACCGAGACTAGAACCCGGTGTGCCGGCGCCGCAAGGCGGAGGATTAGCCTGTTGAGCCACGGCGCTGGCAAATACATTTATCTTTTAATTCCATTTTTTCCACAGACTTTTTGAAGTTCCCTCATAACTTTGGTTTTTCGTCTAATACCCCTGTGCCTGATGTTAGGCCATAAAAAATGGTTTTCAGTTCAAAGTTGATGTCTTGAGCTCCTTACTCTCCAGCATCTCCCTAGGACTTTATAGTTCCCTACTTAGCCACATCGCCAAGCCCATGGCCAAGTGTTAGGAGGTCACAGAGAGAAAAAAACCAGCAGAGGTTCTGGCTGCCTTTTTGGCCCCCACCTTCTCTGATCAGAGAGGACAGCTGCTCTTCCTCGGCGTTTTCTGTGCCCGTGGGCTCCCGCTGCTGTGCCAGTTGCCAGCAAGTCTCCTGCTCTTTGAGCTCAAACTGCAGGCATTTTCGAGATCTCTCTGTCTACACCAACTCCTGAAGGAAAGGGTTTTTAAATTATGTATCTGACAAAGGTATTATACCCATTATATATGAAGAGTCGTCATAAGTCAACAGTACAATAATTCAATTATAAACTGGCAAGAGTCTTGAGTAGCCTCTCCACCAAAGAGGATCCATGAAAAGCAAATAGGCACATGCAATAGGTTCAGCATCAGCAGACACTGAGGAAATGTACACAGTAAGATACTAGAACATGCCTATATGAGAGGGTAAAATAAAAGTGACAGCTATCACCATGAACAGGTAAAGACGCAAATGACATACACACTCAGAAATTGCTGATAGCAGTGCAAAATAATTCAGCCACTTTGGAAAACTGACTATTTCCTATAAAGCTAAATACTTATTTGCTATATGACTCTCAATCCCACTACTATTTACCCTGGAGAAATGTATACACAAAATGAACACACAAGTGGTTATTCCAGCTCTACTCATAATCGTTCAAAATGGGAAATAAGCCAGATATCCTTCAAGAGGTGAACAAATAATATATGAATAAGCAAGCTATGATAACATTCATAATAAAATACTACTTAGCAATAATAAAAAAGTATTGATACACACAACAACTTGAATGAGTTTCAGAGGCATAAGGCTTAGTAAAAGTAGTTAGTTTCAAAAGGTAGCACACTGCATGATTCCATTTACATGACAGCCTCAAAAAAAGAGAAAATTATAGTAATACAGACAGGATCAGTGGTTGCCAGAAGTTAGGAGTTCGAGTGAGCAAAATGAAGTATTCCAGGGTAACAGGACTGTTATTCATCCTGAGTGAAGTGGAGTGAATCTACACGTGTGTTATATTGTGTGGTACTAGGGGCCAGCATTGTGGCACAACAGGTTAAGCTACCTATCGCCTGTGATGCCGGCATCGCATATGGGTACCAGTTCTAGTCCCAGCTGCTCAGTTTCGGATCCAGGTCCCTGTTAATGTGCCTAGGAAAGCAGGAAAAGATTGCCCAAATACTTGGGTCCCTGCCACCCATGTGGGAGACCTGGACAGAGTTCCAGGCTCCTGGCTTCAGCCTGGCCCAGCCCTGGCCATTGCAGTAATTTGGGAGTGAACCAGCAGATGGGAGATTCTCTCTCTCTCTCTCTCTCTCTCTCTCTCTCTCTCTTGCTCTCATTCTCTTGTCTTTCAAATAAATCAACCTTTTAAAAAAATGTGTGGCACTGTACACCAAACATCAATTCAATTGTATGTCAATTTTAAAAATCAATTTTTTAGGCACATGGCTGCTTGTATTGGGGTTAGCTGAAGGTGGGGATAGAGATAATTAAGTCAAATAGAAGCCTTTTAGAATGAAACAGGGAATGGGTGTTCGATTCACAATCAGCACTGATCTATATAACCAAGTTCACATATAACCAAGATCATAGAACCAAGTACTAATGCATGTAAGAAAGTGGCTTAGATCTGTTTGAAATAGCAGCAATAGCTAAATTTCCAGATTGAATTGAGGTATATGAAAAATAATAACCAAATAAATTTGATTTTTTGTTTTGTTATTTGGAGCAAAAACAAGGAAGCAGTAAGCCCTCTGCTAAGGGCAGATGGTATAAGGTTAACAGATGACAGAAAGAACAAGGAACTCTAATTGTTATTCCTTCATTGTATGTGTCCCAATGACCTTATATAAATGAAAATGGTAAGTTACAAAAACAAAATGTACAATACTTACATAATTCCATTTGACTTAAATATTTCATATATATGTACATGCATCCACACACATTTAAGAGGAAAAGAGAAAAGAGGGATACTCTGAAATGTGAGTCGTTTTTATTTTTTGAGGATTTTAATCTTACTGTGCATATGTATTTCTAAGTAGTTTACCTTTCACAATATTATTTTTAAAGTAAAAAAGAAAAAAGAAAAGATTTTAGAATTTTTAAATAAAAGAAACTAATAGAAACTGAATTAGATGATTTTTTCGAAGAATGTATTGATTTACAATTAAATACACCCAAGAACACTGCAAAAACTTCCAGAGAATCAAAGGCATACAGAAGTATTTCTAATCTTCCAAAAAAGCAGTATATTCTGAAAACGATGGCAAAACTCTATGGCTAATTATTGCAAACATTGACTTAGAGAATGGAAGAAGCACTATTAGGATCTCAGCTCAGGCTCACTAAAAATATGTCATGACAAACTTATTTGTTTTTCTAGACAGAGTTCCTATAGGTAATAGTTGTGATGTCCTCAGGCTTGACCTATGAAACATTTTTTTCCCTCTTTCTCATGCTAGTACCTTGATTTTATTTTGAGGGACTATTTTGGCTATTTAGTAGATTTCTCATGTTCATAAACATGTCTTAACATATCCGGTAATTAATTCATCTTTTCTGATAAAACTTATTTGATCTAGTATCTTTACTATCACATAAAACAGCAATTGCATCTTTCCATTTTTCAGGCCAAACATCTTGGAGTTATTCTTGTCTCTTCTGCACTCTGTTTCCCACACTCCATATTTTTTTCTTTTAAGAGAGAGACAGAGAGAAAGTTATAGACAGTGAGAGAGAGACAGAAAGGTCTTCCCTCCGTTGGTTCATTCCCCCAGCGGCCACTACGGCCGGCGCTGCGCCGATCCGAAGTCAGGAGCCAGGTGCTTCCTCCTGGTCTCCCATGCAGGCGCAGGTGCCCAAGCACTTGGGCCATCCTCCACTGCCTTCGTGGGCCACAGCAGAGAGCTGGATTGGAAGAGGAGCAACCGGGACTAGTACCCAGCGCCCCAACCGGGACTAGAAACCAGGTTGCCAGCACCACAGGTGGAGGATTAGCCAAGTGAGCCATGGCGCCGGCACTCCCACACTCCATATTAAAATCCATCAGCAAATTCGGTTGATTTTCTCTTTAAATATATCAAGAATCTGACCATTTTTCACCACTGCTGCTGTTTCCACACATACCCAATGCCACTCACTTTCTTTTTTCTTATCTGCCTTCTTAAAAATCCTTTAGGGGACAGCCCTATTTCTATTTTAGGCCACCTGTAGTCTACCATCCTGTTAAAACAGAGATCAAGTCATGTCACTCTTCTGTTAACACCCTCCCACGACTATCCATTTTTTCAGAGTAAATGTTAATGGTACTCCCATGGCCTTCAGGGTGGCTAAGACATGCCCAGCCTTCTTGTCTTCCTCCTGCTCTCTCCCTCACCACCGGCTCCAACCACAGTGGTACCGCTGGACCTTGTCTCAAGCAGGCTCACTCCTGCCTCAGTGAGCTTTGCACTATTCTCAAAATTCTGTCTTTCAGACTCCTACAAAACAGGGTGACCACACATCCCTATTTGCCTGAGAGTCTTCCTTTGTGCCTGCTATCCTAGCATCATATGCAAAATCCTTCAGGTGCCCCAGTTTTAGTGATAAAGTCTATGGCCCTCTGTTCATGACTCGGCCTCAGTTCTTTCAAGTCTGCTCAGTCTCACCCACTCTCTGAGAACTCACTGACCAGTTGGTTTGTCGCATAGCTCTGCTTTCCTTCCGGGTTTTGCTTTCTGTGATCCAACGGCTCTTTTCATCTCCTTCTACACTTCATTAAACACTTTCTTATGATACCTTATCGCGTACATTCTGCCACTGCAGTGTAAGTGCCGTGAAGGCAGACCTCTTGCCTGTTTGGTTTTCAAGACCATGTCCCCAGCACCTGGAACAGTATCTAGCACAAAGCAGTTCTCAGTAAGTGTTCATTGTTGAATTAATGCATGAAGAAGGGTCTAGAAATGTATTTTCTCACTGGCTATCAAAATGAAGCAACATAAAAAAATTATCTTTGGAGATTTTGAAGATAGATATTTCATGAAATGCTATTTAAAGCCATATAATCTAAAATGCCTTATTATCTAATTAAAATTATTCAATCTATTGTTAAAAGATGTTGGAGTTTTAAGTACTTTCTTGACTCAAATAAGCATTTTCATAAACATACACAATATTAAGTATTTGAGGAGGCTTCAAAAAATCAATAGAAAATAAAAGATAAATTCATTTTGGGTACAAAAAATTTTTTAAAAAACCATGTATAGAAGGATCTTCAAAGGTTCATGGAAAATGCATATTATGAAAAAGCTATGTATGGATTTCAAAATTTTTTGCATCAGAATAATCATCTTCTGGGACTGTAGTTTGGCCTAGCTGCTAAGAGATCGTTAAAATACCCATGTTCTACATTAGAATTCCTGGATTTAAGTACTGGCTGTAGCTCTGGATTTTAGCTTCCTGCTAATGTGGACCCTGGTAGTTGGCAGGTAATGAAGTAGTTGGGTCTTGTATCAGGTTACAGTCTCCCAAATTTGGCCTGGCCCAAACCCTAGCTGTTGCAGGCATTTGGATGGTAAACCAGTAAATGGGAGCTCACTCTGTTTATCTGTCTCCTCTCAAATACATACATATATATTTAAAATATATTTTAGATAAATATATATATATTTAAAAACAAATCTATACATAAAATGAAATACATGCATTTGCACTTATATTTTAAAAATTACATAGACATCTTTTAATTCCGTTTCTATGAGCTCTTTAAGTGCTCTGTATAGATACACAAGGATTACTTTGATTGCAAGTGATAGAAATTTAACTTCTCCTGTAGTCAAAAAAAAATTTTAAAAGGAAGAAAATGAGCACTGTTTCTCAGAAGGATACCATGGACACCAAGGAGTCTCACAGACCCAAAGGAAATGTCAAAGGACTAAACCTTTGTACAGAAGCTCTGGGATTTCAGGGCCTAGACATGAGAATTCATGTACAAATCTTGATTCTTTCTGCCATCTCTTCTGCTTTTTACATTTTCATTGTTTCCTAGTTCAAGAAATTTTTCTTCCCAGTTTTTGGCAATAATCTAAAAAAAAAGAGAGAGAGAGAGAGAAAGAAAAGGCCTGACTCTTACTGGCCCCTGCTTGAAGTGCATCTACTATAGAAAAGGAAGGGAACAGACACGGTGATTGGCTCAGTTTGGGAAAGGAAGTCTCTGTCTTTTCCAAAACAGCTGCAATGGGTGGAAGTACAAAATCCTTGGCACAAAATATCAACAATTATCCCCCGTCAATAGGAGAGGAGAGAGAAGTCCTTGAGAGGAACTGAGTCCTTTCCCTAAAAGTAATGAGAAGAGCTGAGAGGATTCAAAAAAAAAAAAGTTTACTTCAAAGCCTCTTTAGATTTTTAACATGCTCTACCAAGTTATACCTAATTCTAGAGATTAATAAACGCTGATATGTTGTTCAGTCTGAAATGTGTATGATTGTTTTCTATACATTGGAAGAGCTTTAATAAGCTCTTCACAATTTTACTACCAGGAGCCAATTTCCTTTGCTTTAATAAGACATATGACCAAAATACTGCAGTTCCTTAGTTAGAGATACTCTCTTCCTCTTTTTTTCCACTGTGTTAAATAATGACATACATTTTTCAGTTTATCTGTAGTGAATGTTAGGATACGACAGCTGTATTTGTTTCTCAGGACGTAAAGTGAATGATAATATCTCACAAGCTGATTTATTTCCTTCTTTTCTGCCCACAATGATCTTACTATGCTTAAAAATATGGATACTGAGATACCAGCTGCTTTAACTCTAGGGAATAGTTCTTTCCATAAGCCAACAATTTTACTTAAAAGAGGAGAGAATCAGAAAATAAGAATTTCTCAGGGCCACCAAAACTAAATAAACAAAGAATAACCCCCCAAAAAGATCTTATTTTTGGTTAAGGTAACAGATACAGAAAATACTGTGTGGGGCCCAGCACTGTGGAGTAGTATTCTAAGCCTCTACCTGCAGGCCTGGCAGCCCATATGTACCCTGGGTCATGTCCCGGCTTCTGATCCAATTCCCTGCTGATGATCTGGGAAAACAGTGGAAGATGTCCCAAGCACCTGGGCCCCTGTACCCATGCAGGAGACTCAGAAGAAGCTCCTGGCTCCTGGCTTTGAATCAGCCCAGCCTCTGGCCATTGAGGACACTGAGGGAGTGAACCAGTGGGTGGAAAACCTTTATCTCTGTCTCTCCCTCTCTCTGTGTATCTCTGCCTCTCAAATAAATAAATATAGTCTTAAAAAATACTGTGAAAATAATAAAATAAATGAAAGCACAAATTCTTAGAGTTGTCATTATTATTATATTTTTTGGCACAAAAATGCTTCATCTTCATCTTCAATTAAATGTGCTTCATAACTAGTAGAAAGCAAATGTATAAATTGAACTAAAATATTATGAAAGTATGCAACAGTGGTAGGCTGCATTTTGTCTTGTTTTACAAAATTTTCACTTTAAAGAACCTGATAGATTTTATCTCCATTTAGAAAATCATGCATGCCAGTAATTTATGCTATGACATAATATGTTTTTGACACAGAAAGTACCTGTCAAAAATATGAGATATGGAAGCAACTCATCTACGTCTTTTAAGTAGTACAGGAATTCCTGGCTTTCATCAGTCATAATGCATCTGACATAAATAATGATTGAGAACTGACAGCTTCAAGTGGCTATTTACATGCTTCAGGCTTCTACAAATAAAAAGGTAAAAAAAGACCACTTTTGTATTTTACAGTAATGCTGCTGTAATGTATTTGAATTTCTACTCATTTCAGCATGCATAATAATAATTGTATTAGTAATTGGTGAGTCATGCCATGAATAACATCTTTAATTCAATACTTGTTTTCATACTCTCACTCCAACTCTGCTTCAAAATTAGGTTCAATTTGGCATTATAGAAAAATAGATTTAATTGTATATCTTCCCTGTGCCATTGATGAATAATTTTATATTTGAAATAAAAAAAAGAAAAAGGAAAATGATAAGGATAAGTAATGATGCAGAATCCTGACTGTTCACGGCCAACAAAAGCAGTAAAAATTCATCTTGGAAGACGTGAATTTTCTGAAAGAAAAGTGTACTGAGAAAATTCAGTATGCTTTCATAAAACTAAAGAGAGAAATATGTATTCTAAATAGTTCTGAGAAAATCATGCCATCACAAAATATTTTCTCAAAAGATTCATAATGTGCATATTGACTCCCTCACTCTTGTGGAAATTTTGAACTCTGTGTTCCAAGTTTGCTTTTGCAGAAGGAGACATGTGTAGGTCTGGCTTCCTACTCTTCTATGACCAAAAGTCACCAAAAGCCAAGATCTTATTATTTCCATTATCACAAAGCAGTGATTCCATACTAAGGTTTTTATCTTCATTTTAGAACAGACTGAATATATAGCTGTCTTTCTGCTTCGGGTTACATTGCAGTAACACAAGACCCAAGATCAACTTATCCTACTTTGTCATATACTCATCTGAATGCCTTTACTTTTTCAAAAGTCCTTGGCCATACATGAAAAAGACAGACTAGATGTTCTAACCAAAGTCTCTGAGCTCAGAAATCCATTTCACTTCCTAGCATCTCTTGGAGTTAGGAATGACCATGTGTCTCTGTTCTAGTTGATGGAACATGGAGAAGTAACAGAAACTACTTCCAGATTTGGTCCAAAAGAAGCTTTTGTGTCCACTCCACCATTCTTCTGTGTCTGCTGGCTGAATGAGAGGTCTCCAAGGAGCTAGAAGAAGGCGGAGTAGCACATATCAGGATCTGGCGGAGTCTATGAATGAACATGTGGAACGCTGCCCAAATGCCATCAATATGAGATATAGAATACTATTAGGTTAAGCACTTGAAAGTTTAGAAATTACCTAATTCAGTAGCTAAAATAACCTTAATTAATATGTAACCGCTCCTTCTAAGTCTGATTCAGTAGTGTCAAAAATAAAGTGAGACAAGTTTATTGGCATGCAGAAAATACAGAAGAACTCAAACCAAAATGGTTGAAAGCTGGTTACAGGGTAGTTTATACAGTAAAAGTGAAGAAGTTGTTCAACCTTTACAATGAATGCTTTTTGCAGAGGGGATTTCCACATGGCAAGGGATTGGTTAAAATTTATCATCTGAAATCAATTTTTAAAAATGGATTAAATTTCATCAGTTTGTGATTCATTTGTTATGATTATCAAAGGCAGTAGCAACAAATAATCTAATTAAGGTTTCACTTGGATTCAAAAGTCAAGTTATGTTAAGTTTCACTTAGGTGACCTAACTGCTTTGTCTACTTGGCCAATTCTCAGATCCAGGCTTCATTTTATATTATTATACAGTGGTAGCCCGGGAGAGAGTGTGATAATTTGTATAACTGTTCAGGAAATATTCATTCCTGTCTTGCCTCCCAGGAAATACATACTTCCTGTATCACTGATGATGTTCATTGGCTCATGATAGGTGAGCAAATGTCTTATGAGTGGAAACCCCAAACATGTGTGCAGTTGGGACTTGTGTGCAGTGCTCTCCCCAAGCCTAAGTCCCTCAAAAAAACCTAAGCCTCGCTTATTTGACTTTAATCTTCATTGTGCATGAAAGCCAGCTGACCCACAGGTGGGAGTGGCACATCCAGCTGAGTCCTTTCTAGACCAAACCATTAACATGGAAACCTCTGTATAAGAAAACTGCATGCCTACTGTAAGTCACTGAGTTTGGAAATGATGTGTTAAAGCCCTAACTGGATGTTACAGTCAGGAAGACTTAGGATACAGTGTGATTAAGACTTTTACATCAAATCTCTACACTTTGTTAGCTGTGTTTCCTTGCACAATTTATAAACCATATCTCAGTTTTCTCATTTATACAATGGCATTAGTACCTATCTCAGCTAATATCAATACAGTGCTTTGGACAGGGTGTGGCATAGAATAGCCTCCATAATAGTAAGCATAAATAAAATAAGCCCTATTAACCCTATTATGATTTTTTTCTTTTTTGAAGATTGATTTATTTATTTCAGAGGTAGAGTTATAGACAATGGGAGAGTGAGACAGAGAGAACGGCCTTTCATCCACTTGTTCACTCCCCAATTGGCCTCAACAGCCAGAGCTGAGCTGATCCGAAGCCAGGAGCCAGGAGCTTCTTCTGGGTCTCCTACATGGGTACAGGGGTCCAAGCACTTGGACCATCTTCTACAGCTTTTTCAGGCCACATCAGAGAGCTGGATTGGAAGAGGAGCAGCCAGGACTAGAACCACTGTCCATATAGGATGGCAATGCCACAGGCAGAGGATTAACCTACTGTACCACAGCACCAGCCTCAACACATAAGATTTTTACATTGGTTGCTTCTGCCCCAGGGTGCCTGATTCTCTAGAAGACAGACTTCCCTACAATCAGGAATCAACTTCATACAGTGTGAGAATGCCGCATGTTGATTTTCTACTGATGACTGTGTGTGAATTCCTGTTTCACTGCATTAGTCACTGGGCTTCAATATCCTCCTCTGTAAAATAGGAACTCCAACAGCAGTTAGCTCTGCAGCTACCCATGTGATGGCAGGTGCTCTCAGAAAGCATTTCACTGCAATACATAACCCACTACAACTAGCACATGGTATCTTTACTTTGGGCAAAAGATTTAACTACCAGATCACTTTTACATTAGAGGTAGTTTTAATTTCAAAGTATTGCTAACCTGAATTCATTAAAAGATAGCCTTCACTGATTTAGTTGTTAGATATCTTAAAGAGCACCTATAACAACAAAAGTAATATTATAGAATTTCTCCCCTCTATGATCATATATCACTTTGATCTTTTATTTTAATTTTGGTCTGTTGTATCAGTGTAATTCAAGTCATGCAAATCATAAAAATGTTATTTTGTCTATGTTTTCTTCTCTTCTATTTTTATGTAGATAATTTGCTCCTCATCCTCTATTTACTAACGGCATTTCTATTAATCAAGAGTAGCTCTCAGATCACATTCATTTAAATATCAATTTAATTCAAAAGGTAAGAGATGTGAATTATGTGAAATACTAAGCCACAATGTATATTTCTCTTACATGAAAATAACCTTAATTTCCCTGCTTGACTGAGAAAAGAAATAAAAAGCATGATTGCTATAAATCAGGAAAAATGCATAGTTTGCTGGAGGTATAACAGCTGTTGATTTAAGGTTCACATCTTTGATAACATGATGGTACTGGGAAGATAACATATTTTTGACAAAGCTGTGAACATAAAAATTACAAGGCTTTATTCAAAATTTAAATATTTTCTCTGTATCATATGGAGAAATATTTGTTCACTTATACTAAAATATGTTTGAAGTATGCTGTATCTCATCAGCAAACTTTACAATAAAATTCAGTGCTTTCTTGATTCATAGGTCTACAATAGACGTGTCATGTCAGAAGTGAAAAAATAAATTATCCCCAGTTTAGATAAATAGTCTGCTATTATCATATACAAGTACTTCCTACCATTGGTAATACACATACGGAACTGAGCATACACTCAGGATATTATTCACTTCTTTTATTATCAGCTAGAAGTAGGTGATTGAAAAATTAGGTGACAAAACTACTATTACATTGACTAGAAAAAATATCTTCAAAGTGGAATCTTGAAAATGTGTAAAGGAGAATAACTTTGCCAAGCAGTTAGAAACAATAGCAGTGTTTTTATTTATCTAAATGCTGCTGCATTATTGTACATGTTCTTGCCCTATTGACTTACAAACTATGAAATTTTATGCTGAGGCTTTGCGTTTCTTATTTATCAGTGAAATGCACTGAGAACATCATCAAGGAAGTACTGAGAATAACACGAAATAATAGCCTTGTTTCTCACTTTTATATTATTTTCATTTTACGTAAGACAAAAGGAGCAAAGGCAGGAATGGCCTCATGGGCCACACTAAACTCTGGCTGGGAACTTAATGAGCTGAGCTTCCTAAATTGTGTACGACAGAACTCTCTTCTAATTGAAAGTCCCTCCAAAAGTGGGTGGGAGATGGGAATTTCTTAGACAAGTAAATTTTGTAAATACTGCATAATATATTTTACAACCTTGCACACATTTGGTTGTAGGATTTCAGTAAAACTTAAATACATACTTAAAACACAAGAAAATCTTATCTTGGTTACTGAAACCACCTCAATGACCAAGGAAATGAAAATATTTTATCTGTATATGTGTGGTGTGTGTGTGTGTATTTCTTTTAAGTTTTAATGCTTGTTCCAAGTTGCCATATGATATAGTATTATGTACTTTTAATTTTTTTCTCAAATGACAGGTATAACTCTTAAGTAGCTATATATCTACTTAGGATGTGAATTAATTCTATGAGAATCACGTAGTTCTGATTTTCAAGTGTTAATAAATGTCCAAATTCCAAAAATGACAATATCATTTCTGTTACTCCTTTCCTTTTCATTAAAGTTTATGTTCCTCCTTTATATTAAAATAATCCTGATGTATTATTTTTTCAATTATATTTCTATTGAGTGATGAAAACAGAATCATGATTCATGGTAACTTCTTGCTTTAAGAAGAAGTTGGAGGGGCTGGCACTGTGGCGCAGCAGGTTAACACCCTGGCCTGAAGTGTTGGCATCCCATATGGGCACCAGTTCGAGACCCGGCTGCTCCACTTCAGATCCAGCTCTCTGCTATGGCCTGGGAAAGCAGTAGAAGATGGCCCAAGTGCCAGGGCCCCTGCATCCACATGGGAGACCTGGAAGAAGCTCCTGGCTCCTGGCTTCCAATCAGTGCAGCTCCAGCCATTGTGATCAATTGGGGAATGAACCAGTGGATGGAAGACCTTTCTAGCTCTCTCTCGCTCTCTCTCTCTCTCTCTCTTTCTCTCTCTCTCTCTCTCTCTCTCTCTCTCTCTCTGCCTCTCTTCTCTGTGTAACTCTGACTTGCAAATAAATAAAATAAATCTTTTTTTAAAAAAGAAGAGGTTTATGCTATTGGAGAGAAAAGACTACATATACATTATTTTCTAGTTTATAAGTTTGTAACTTATAAGGTACTAACAATGTTTATAAGCATATTTGGGGGGAGGAGTGTAGAATTTTATGGTTAGGAGAGTTGAGGGAAAATGCCTCTCCCTGTCCCAACAGGTCAATGGGTCTTTCTGGTAGAGTGCCCTAGAGATTTTGCAATCAGTCAGGAACACTTAAGTCAGCTTAGGGCTCTGAGTGGGAAGCTCCAGAATTTGTTAAAATACTGGTACACTACACCATCATAGGATTTCATCAGATAGTGGAAGTTGCTGCAAGTTTTAGCAAGTTGCCTTGAATGAAATATATTTTGAACATCAGGTTGAAAACTTACTTCTATATGCAGCTTTGGATATTACGTGATTGATAAATTTAAAACCATGCTTTGCAAAACACATATTATTGGTTATATCGGGATCAAGTTGGATTGCCAATGCATTCATGTAAGAAATAAAATTGAGAGGCTGGTGTGGTGCAATGGGTTATACAGCTGCTTGCGATGCTGGCATCCCATATGGGATACCTGGTTCAAAACCTAGCTGCTCGCTTCCCATCCAACTCCTTGCTAATGTGCCTGGGAAGGCAGCAGAAGGTGGCCTAAGTATGTGGTCCCCTATTACCCATGAAGAGACTCAGATGGAGTTCCAGGCTCCTAGGTTGGTCTGGCCCAGCCTGGGCCATTGCAGCCATTTGGTGAGTGAACCAGTCAATGGAAGACCTCTCAATCTCTCAGCCTCCCCCACCCCCATCACTCTGTCTTTCAGATAAATAAATAAATAGGTGAAGCCACCCCCTTCTGAGAGGCTACCTCATGCTGGAACCCTGCCTTGACTGCCCTTCCCAGTGACACCCCTTTTCAACATGAAGCAGCCAAAGCGATCATCACCCAGTCCCCAACAGATGTTAGAGTCCATTCTTGTTGAGGGAGGAATGTGAGGAGTGAGATGGGTTAATAGGCAGTCAGGGGGGTCCCAGTGGAATTGGGGTACAGAATGCTTGCTTCCTCCCACAAGGGTATCTTTAGCAAGAACAAAATGTCCACCCTCCATCCTTAGGAATCTCCAAAGTTACTATGAAAATAGCAGGGGAGTGACTTCATCCTCCTGAGCTGAGTAGATTGTGAAAACAAGTTACCTAACCCGCCCTTCTAGATGGTTTTTTGTTTTATCATGAACAAGGCAGATAGGATAAAGGATTGTAAATCAGGTCTTCTGTTGACTGACCTTATTAATTGACAGTTTCTTCCTCAAAATTGTACTTAAAACCCCCAGTGCCATGGGGTCCTTTGGGTTTTTCCTCTCTTGGAAGATTCTCTCCATGCCACTCTAGCTGGAGGTCTTCGACACTAATAAATCTTTTTAAATCTCAATAAATAAAACCTTAAAAAAAAGAAATAAAATTGAAGCAACTGTTACAACAACTGCTTTCTTTATCACAGTAGAGATAATAAGGCTGAAAAGAATGTGTGGTGCCATGCTAATGGTATGGTTAATGGTGATAAGAAGACAAGGACCTGTATTAATGACCTGAAACCTAGATGGGACTACAATTTTATTCCTGAAACTTTTCTACACTCTTTAGGACCTAAGACCCTATTTTTTTCTCTCACAGACACAATAGTTTTTATTACATAACATTTGATCTCAAGGTTTTCTAGGAACAAAACTCTCAGAGTTTGTGTAATCAGCAACAGCAATCTCCAGGGGCAGACCAAAGACCTTGCTAGCACCTCTGCCAGCTGATGATATTGGTGTCGTTTCTTATATTGCAAAAACGTCCATCTGTTCCACATCCCTTAAAATGAATACTGAGTTATTATATTTGAGAAGTCTATTCTGTTCTGGAATACTGTATTAGCATCCCACCTGATTACTCTTTCAGCAGTTCTCACTGTCTTTAGAGACCAATGGTTCCTTCAGTGCCCATTTGGGAGCTTTCTAACCCCTGGTTCCCAGCTCATATATTGCTGCTAAATCTCAACCCTCTTTTTTATTTATGAGTTTATTTCAGGATATGTGTCAGTGTAAATAGTTAAGCTAGCTTTAATTAAAATATTGAGCAAGCTTTCATAAAGCATAAAGCAAATGATTTAGTAAAGTCCAGATATATTACATCTACTGAATTTCCTTCATCCCCTTGCAATTTGATCAAAGGAATACAATTGTATATGCCTGGCACGATCTGTTCTGTGTAAGTCCATGCTGTTTATCACGCAAGCCTTCAGTGTCCTCCTGATGCATATATAATACTTTTTGTCTTAATATCTGCTCTGTTATTTTACTAAGAATTTAAGATAATAATGGCCAGGGGGGCTTTTTTCTTTCTTTCTTTCTAAAGTATTTTTAACTTGTTTATTTTCCCACTGTTTTTGAAATGCCTTGGTTGCTCCAATCCCAAGAAATATTTCCCAATGAAAACATAAACACAGTGGGTAATTTTCCTGGCAGCTAAGGGTGCTTTATTTAAACCAAATGTGCTTAATTGCTATGTTCTGTGTATTCATTTTTAACCTATTGAGTTCAAATAGCTTATTGATGTTATCATCAATCTTAGGTACCATTCTCATCTTTTTAACTAATTATTCCCTGGTAGGACCATAAGAAAAATCTGTAATTTCTGAATACTGTGCTAATCCAATCAAATGTTAAGTTTGTCTGTTGTTCATTTTAGAGTACTTTTAAATAATTTATACCAACTCCATGACATATTCAATTATGCCAGCTTCAGCATACTTAGATCATGATTCTTTTTGTCACTTTCATTCACCTTCATGACAGTAAGTCAAATAATTACTACTTGGCCTTTAGAAATTCACAAATCAGCAATGAGGCTTGCAGTCTGTTTATTTTACATGATAAGTTAAAGATTATAACTTGAATTAATCAGAAGCAATTTTTATCCTAAGACAATATACTTATTTCAAGTCAAATACACTGCAGTTAAAATCAATTGGTCCTTTGTAAATATCCCACAAAATAAAAATACTTTTCCTACACTTTTGTATAATGGAAGTTTAAAAGAAATGAGGCTTTGAATAACAAGGAATAACACTAATTCCTTCAGAAATTCCCAGGAGTGAAACAGGAAGTTGTGCGTGTAATGTAATCATTTTCTTCTCATACAGAAAGTGCTAGAAACAGTGCTTCTCCTCATTATATCAAATCAAATTTACTTCTGGACACCATCTTGCCATGGTCAGCAATGCCTGCCATTCTAAAAGGCTTGCTTCCCTCTAACCGGTTCAGGAAGACCCCTGAGTTTACAAAATCTTGAAGAAATGAAAGATTCTTGTCACAGCCCAGGTGCTCATCATGCGAAGGTGGACTGCTCAGCAGGTAGCACCCGTAACATCACAGCTCAGCTCATCTGTGGCCCACATGTGATCACTCTGAGTGCACACCCCTCCCTGACACTCCCACAAATATCATTTGGGGATTGTAACATGTCTGAGATCCTACTTCCTGGTGACGCCCTGGTCTCCACCATCCAAAGGAAGAATTAGCCCATGGTACTATCTTCTGTGAGTAATTATCCTACTCACTAAAATGTCAAACCTTCATTTCTTCAACCTCCAGTGGTGATAGCAGTGGGAAAACTCAGCCTTCATTTCCCTAATGCTTTTTTTTTTCAAAGCACATCATATCAGACAATCAAACAGCCAAGTTTCAAACCTCAGCATCATTAATGAAACTTCATCTTCCTGGTTTCCTTCAGTATACAATAAGTGATCTAGGAGAATTGTGTGCTTCTTATTTATTATTATATGCTCTCATAAACAGAGGAAAAGAAATAATACAAGAGACTTTTCTTATACCACTTCATTAACTGCTTCATAACTCACCTTTTGTAAAAGGAAACCAATACGACTGTCATTTCTAATTCAGGATGAAAAACTTTTGAATGAATTTCAGCGCCTGCCTTTAAAACTAACTGACAGTTCATCCTGTTATCCATTACCTACTCCTGTTTCCTAGATCTCTTTGCTCTCTCCATTGGCTTTGCCCTAAATTTGAGGTTAGCTGGAGATGAATTAATGCTATGTAGAAAGTACATAGTGTCAGGCTTTTAATAAACAATATATTCTTATATGTAATAGCAATAAATATTATTCAAACAATTCAGTTGGTTAGAAGATACACTGTGTATGAGGTTGATATTCTGCATTCATTCTTTATCTGAGCCAATTAACTTCATACAGAAAAAAATCTTTCTACAAGGATGCATCTCTAACTACAGCCAACAGAGTAATTCAGCATGATCCCTGAAAGAAATTTGCAGAGAACATTTCCTGACAGCCGGTCAACTGCATCATTTTAGTATATAACAGACAGCATACTATTATATTATTACATGCTAGTGAGTGGTGGATTTCCCTGAAGAACTTCTCACAGAATCAGGAGGCAACAATACTGCAAGTACAGGAAAGTTGACTTCACTTTGATGTGAATGGAGTTTGTGCTATACCATCAAAATAAACCTAAAATTACTTGCACCTAGTATAACTAAATAAAATAGAGCAAACAGAATTAAAATGTGAAATGTAGAATGAGATAACAAGGATCCTAAAAAAAGGAGTGGTGGCAGGGTGGGTGGGAGGTACCACAGGGATGACTTAACATGTTGAAAGGCATGACTAACAATCACACTGCTTAGAATGTTAATAACTTATTTTAATATTTTAATGTGGCTTATAAAAAGCATATGATCAAAAATATTCTTTAGCATGAAGCTGAATCCTAGCCATTAATTTTGTTGTTGAAGAATAATTTGTTGATTGCTATCTTTGTCTGAATAGCTCATGATGGCGATCTAGGGGAAACATCTATATGGCGAACACCTAGAAAGAACCTGACTCTTTCCTAAGGACACAGAACTTACTACCACAGCTAAAAAGTCATCTCTTGGCACTGCTCTCCACTGGGAAACCATGTGGTCTGATGTTCTCATAATCATATTCCAGGTAAAAATTTGCATTTTGCAGTTACCATTGTATAGTTGGTGATACGGAATGAGGGGGTATGAATACAATACAACATTGACCAATTTGACAAGCTGCTTTTCTCATCCTACATGCCCATGAATCCCAGCCGCATATCCTAAGGACATTATTTGGGTAGACATCACCTACAAAAGATCCAAAGTTCTTGGGGCCAGCATGGTGTCCTAGCAGGTAAAGTCACTGCCAGTGATTCTGGCCTCCCAGGTAGGCATGGGTTTGTGTCCCAGCTCCTTCTGCCAATGGCCTGGGAAAAAAAGAAGATAGTGCAAGTGCTTCAGCCCCTGTTACCAACACGGGAGACACTGATGAAGCTCCTGGCTCTTGGATTCAGCCTGGCTCAGCCCTGGCCATTGTGGCCATTTGCAGAGTAATCCAACAGATAGAAGATCTTCCTCTCTCTCTCTGTCTTCCCTCCTCTCTATAACTCTTATTTCAAATTAAGATAAAAAAAAAAGATTTTTTTTTAGTTGCTTTCCATCCTCACAGATTTTGGCCCAATCAGGTGGGGAGATTACAAGCATGGGTTCAGTCTACAGTCTTCAAACTGAAAGCATGGCGTTATTTTATCCTAAGGGAAAAACAATTAAATATATTGTGTCAGTTTTGTGCCTGTACATGAAGTGACAGAAGCAACTAGGAAAGGAGAACAGAGATAACGATTAAAACAAGAATGAGGTTAGTACATATGATTTATTTCTACTACTGGACACAGGTCAGAAATTAGACTCTAAGCCTTCAGGTACCCAATGCAAAGAAGCCACCATGATTAAACATGTGACTCAAAGTAAGCAAGCCTTAGAAGACACTGAGTTATCCTGTTATTCAGTCAGAAATAAATGTATCCCATTAATTACATAGAAAGGACCTATGTGATAAAAAATGTTCTTAAATGTTATATTTGTAGAAAATATAGTGTGAAGTTTTAGGAAAAACTAATGACATTATACTAAAATTTAACTCAGTGAAAGCAATTCCCACTGAACTGCACCAATGAAATGATCTAACTTAAGTAAATAATAAGATATATTCTTTCCAAAAAGGGAGGGACCACTCCAGGGTGTTTTGGACATTCTTCTTTTTAAAAAGGTGTTTTTAAATGTTTATTTTTTTTATTTGAAAGGCAGAGTTAGAGAGAGAAGGAGAAGGGAGGGAGGGAAGGAGAGAGAGAAAGAGGGAGAGAGACAGAGAGAGAGAGAGAATCTTCTATCTATTGGTTCACTCCCCCCAGATGGCTGCAATAGCCCAAGCTGGGCCAAGCTGAAGCCAGAAGCCTGGAGTTTCATCAGGTCTCCCATGTGGTTGCAGGAGCCCAAGTACTTGTGTCACCCTCTGCTGCTTTCTCAGACACATTTTCAGTGAGCTGAAGCAGAAATGGAGTAGCTGGGACTTGAACCAGCACCCAAATGGTATGTTGGCATCACAGGTGGTGCCTTAACCCATTGCGCCAAAACTCCAGCCCCATTTTGGAAATTCTGAGGTTGTGTTGCTCTTGTCACGTGTGGGAGGCATTACCATCATTTGCTGAGGAGGATCCAGGAGTATGAGACATCCTGTTTGTGTGACTCTCACCCAATGAAGAGTGGTTTCATAACTCCATAACTTCAGAATTTTCTACGATACATTCATATACTAAACACATGCTTTGATATGTAGTAGGTTTTTACAAAGGGAAACATATTTTCTGTTATATCATCCATGACATAGGCTGTCCTATATCGTCTAATAGAAATTATTTTCATATTACATTTACAAATTAGATGAACTTGCTTCTAATTCTTAATTTTCCCCATTTTGGCAGTTTGCAATTTGTCATGGCATGTGATCCCTACTTTGATTAAGGGTCTTTCCTTTTTCTCTTATCATTTACATATAGGTCAGGTTATTATTACTTATCATTCCACTAGTTTTAATTAGTACCCACCCACTCCTCTCTCTTTAATTTTTCTTCCTATGTAAAGAATGGCTTCCAGCTTTTTTGTTATTGTTGTTATTTTAAATCCAAGTATTCATCATAAGTAGCCTCAAGCATTTGACTATTTCACTATGATTCTCTAATGTAATCATTTCTGAGCACTTACCTATTAATATGCACTGCATGTTTTTATTTTGAACTGCGTTATTTTCCTTTTCCTTTATTTTATAGTAAGAGCAATATATTGTCCTTTCTAAAATGATGTTCTTTTTAAATTAAAATGTGTCCTTTTGTGGTATTTTTATTATCTCTGAATCTTATTTCATGACAAAAAGGAAGCAATACAAAGTATTTATTATCTGAAGAGAGTATGCTAGAGTTGAAGGACACTTGTACAGATGGAGAGTGTTTACAGGGGAAATAGACTAGCAGTTCATTTCATGATTGGATATCCATTAGGCAGGTTATTAGTTGATCTATACCCTGTGTCCAGAGGGACAGGGAGAAAGAAAGCACAGTGCAATGGTGGGAGAGGGGACTGTGAGCTAGGCTGCACTCCACCATTTGAAGTACTTAAATATCCTGGAGTTTCGTAGGAGCATGCACCACAGAAGATAACCAAAGTAGCTGCCTGACAGGCAAGGAGGCCCTGGCAGTGAGCAGTATGAGGTGTGGAACGGAGGTCCACGTTTGATAGGGCTAGGAAGAGGTCTTGTAATAACATTTCAAGGATGACGAAGAATGATTCTGTCGTGGGGTTCCTAAAGAACATATATCCCCATCTTGTAAGAGGGGCAGGCTTTGGGCACCTTTTGTGCAGAAGTCATCAATATAAAGGGAGGACTTTGGCAGAGTGATTTAAGTAGGAAACATTTCCTCTAACCACTCTCTCTTGTTTACCTCAATACCCCAGTGATCCAATAGCCCAGAAAAGAGGAGAGGGAAAAGGATAGGTGTTATCCCCTTCTCTAACAAGGCTCTATACCTGGTAAGGTCCACTTAGTACATAGGTAGTACTTTGAATTAGTTATGAGACAGAATTTTAAGCTGACTTTTGCATACCTGGGAGGGACTACGAATCAATGAGGTTCATCCAAATTACAGGTAAAGGGTGAAAAAGACAATTTTGCTGAATATATTTGAAGTCAATTACTGTAGAAAAATGAAGATCTTTTCATCTATATATCACTGTTTACATATTTTAGCAATATATATGTATATGTATATATGTATATATATATATTATATATATATATATATATATATATATATATATGGGGGAAGGCAGAAATAAAGTCTACTAAATTAATATGTCTATGATTTGAAGTTAGAAATCATTCATCCTATGGTGTCTGTTTGGATCAGTGGTTAACTTTCTGCATGGGACATCCAGATCCCAAATACAAGTTCCTGATTCCAGTCCTGGCTCATTCACTGTTGATTCAGTTTCTTGCTAATGCACTCCCTGGGAGGCATCAGGTGATGGCTTAAGTACTTGGGTTTCCTGCAACCCATGTGGGAGACTGGAATTGAATTTCCTGCTCCTGGCTTCAGCCTGGCTCACCATTGGCTTTTGCAGGCATTTTGGAAGTGAACCAGGCCATAGAAGATCTCTCTCTATCCTTTCTTCTCTTGTGCTGCCTTTCAAATAAAATTTAAAAAAATTTTATTCATCCTTTTAAAAAAAAAATAAACAAGCAACATTCTTTGTCCAACTAGACATTTTCATAATATAATATGAATAAGGATCAAAATCCTATATTTAAAGTAGTCCTTGAGAAATAATGGTAAGACATGTTCCTCTATGTTTGCTTTGCTTGGCTGAAACTTTTAAGTCAATTATGAAGAAGTATTACCTATCAGAATATCCTGGCTTCTACAAGGATATTATGGATATTATTAGCTAATATATATATATATATATATATATATATATATTAGCTCAAAGTGGCTAATCTTGTATTCCAGAATGTTCTCTGTAAATTGAGTTTCCATGATGCCCTCACCAAATTCAAGTCCCAGGATACTAAATCGTACAGTCTCTCATTATTTCCTGATTTTACAGCTAAACTGAAGTCCTCCCACATGGTTTAATTCTCTGTGAAATTGTTAAGCCATGAAAAGGGATTTAAAAATATACAAATTTACTGAGCTCTTACATTGCCTCTTCTAATTTGATTCTCTGGTCACTAAACTGCCTTGGTGGGGAGCTTTTAGTAGAGTAGCAGCTGTTTCATTTAGGAATAAGAGGGTGAGTTTTCCATCGCCATGACACTAGACAGATAGAATTTGTCATCGCTTTCCAGCAGCTCCTTGGTGGAAAGTAAAAGAAGCTTCACCACTGGAACTGGAGGTTGAGTTTGTTCAAAGTGGTTAGAAAGCAACAAGTTACTTTTGTAGCATTCCTTTCCCAAAATTCAAGTATTCTTGCCACTCCAAGACACTTGGGAACAGCCCAACATACCAAGACTTACAAAACCTGAAAATCTTTCCTGTTCTCTTCAGCCTGCTGATTTCCCTATGCAACCCATCAATGCAGAAGGGAACAGTCTGGAACAAGTCTGAAAAAAGGTTTAACACACATGGAAAAGGGTCATTTTCTCCTTGGCCCATCACACTCACCTGAAGGATAGTAATAGCAAAAAATAACCAATGTTGTGGTCCAGAAGCATGCCTTTCAAAAATGTCCTCAGTCCAGTAGCATCAGCATCACAGAGGAGTTTACCAGAAGTGCAAATTCTCACCCTCCTACCTCCAATATAATAAATCAGAAATTCTGGGGTAGGGTCAGAAATCTTTCTTTTAAGAAGCCCTTCAGGTGATCCTAACACAAGTTAAAGTTTGAAAATCATTGATAAATGATGTTGACATTCAGGGTAAAGAGATGCAGAAACTTGCCTTCAGTGTTACCAAGAGGTACCAGGCAGAAGCAAACCACACGGGAGCAGCAGATTCTATTTTCTGAAGAGGGCTGAGCAGGTCTCATTCCACCTGCTCTTCTTACCATGACATTGACAAGCCTTCCATCAGGAAAAGAGTGTTCCTTACCCTTCATTCTGAATAGATTTGTCTTCCTGTGTTGACCAACACAGAAGTGATGCAGCATTAGTTCCTTAGTAAGTTGCAAAGGTTATTTAGTTCCTGCCTTGCTTGCTGAAATGCTTGCTCTTAAACCCTTCAACCACCAGTGAAGAAATCCACACCCCTGAAGCTTCCATGCTGTGAGGAAGCTCAAACTATCCATAAGAAGAAACCATATGAAGAAGCCCTGGCTCTTCACGTAGAGAGAGAAGCTGGTCCAGAATTCAGCTGCTTCCGGCTCCAGCCATCGTCATTTGACTACAACTGCCTGAGAAAATATGCACCACACCCAACAATCTAGGGCCTTCACAAATTTCCAACCCACAATCACTGTGAGCAATAATAAAATTGGTATTATTGTTTCCAGCCACTAATAGAGGGCAGTTCAATGTGTGGTGTTCTAGTAGTACAATCTTGCGTTTTTCCAAGTGGTCAATCATCCTCATGCCATTTATGAAATAACCCCCCTTTTCTTTGTTCATTAAACACAACAACATATTAAATGGTTTTATACTCTTAAGTCTACTTATAGACTTGTTTCTCCAAACACCAGATCTTTATCCCTGGTTGTGCACTTTTTCTATGCTATTTTGGATATGGCCGTGTAGTACAGTTTAATGCTGAGTACCACATTTCCTATCCTGAACTACTTTTTCAAAAATGTTATTTTTGGACTTATGAATTAATTTTAGAAACATTTTCAATGACTAAAGGTAAATAAATAACAAAAGACCTTTGGAATTTCATTTGAGTTTGTTTTAAATTGATTAGCTTGCTTTAATATTAAGATGCCCTAAAGAACTTCATATATTTCTCCACACAGTTAAGCCTTCTTTCATGTTATTCCGCAACTCTTGAGTTTGTTTCTTCACATACGTGAGCATTTCTCAGTAAATTTATTCTCATGTATTGTCTATTTCTGTAGCTAGAGCTATTAGATTCCATTATCCTTTCTGTAAACACACACATACATATCTTTTAACAGGCAAACTGCAAAAGTATTGGTCTATTTATGTCTACCTTACTAAACTCTCTAATTTTAATATCTTTTCAGTTTATTCTCATAAATTAATTAGAGAAAGTTTGTTTCCAAGTAGATATTCATAGCTTCTGCAACTAATAACAATTACATTGCCTTCTTTCCAATATTTTTTAAGGATTTCTTGATTTATTTGAAAGACAGAGTTACAGAGAGAGAGGAAGAGGCAGAGACAAAGAGGTCTTCCATCTGCTGGTTCACTCCCCAAATGGCTGCAAAGGCCAGGGCTGGGCCAGGCCAAAGCCAGGAGCCGGGAGCTTCATCTGGGTCTTCCACATGGGTACAAGGCCCCAAGTACCTAGACCATCTTCCTCTGCTTTCCCATCTGCATTAGCAGGGAGCTGGATTGGAAGCGGAGCAGCCAGGAGGCAAAACAGTGCCTCTATGGGATGCTGGCCCTGCAGGTAGCACACATATACTCCACCTCACTATCTGTTTTGTTGATTGCCTGAAGATTTCAGAAAAAACTAATTAACAGCTGTATAGTTTTAAAAATAAAAAGACATATATTTCTTTAAAATCCAGTTTGAGATAACTCCATCCATAACTAGCTTTCACAATAAGTAAAAGCAACAAGAAGATCTAAAAAAAAAAAAAAAAAAAAAAAGAAGACCTAAATGAAAGATCTCTGCAAGTGAGATCCCAGTGGAAAGAACGGGGCCATCAAAGAAGGAGGTACCTTTCTCTGAAGGGAGGAGAGAACCTCCACTTTGACTATGACCCTGTCGGAATAAGATTGAAGTCGGTGAACCCTAAAGGCTTCCATAGCCTCGGCAACTCATGACTAGACCCTAGGGAGATTACTGACGCCATAAACAAGAGTGTCAAGTTGTTAAATCAACATCAGGAGTCACTGTGTACTTACGTCTCATGAGGGATCTGTCCTTAATGTGTTATCCAATGTGAAGTAATGCTATAACTAGTACTGAAACAGTATTTTTACACTTTGTGTTTCTGTGTGGGTGCAAACTGATGAAATCTTTATATAGTATATACTGAATCGATCTTCTGTATATAAAGATAATTGAAAATGATTAAAAAATCTTGATGTTAAATTGGAAATTGCATAGATAATTAATCAATTCTTTAAAAAAAACATGTAGGATCTCTGTCCTTAATGTGCTGTACATTGTGAATTACTACGATAACTAGTACTCCAACAGTATTTTCACTTTGGGTTGCTATGTGAGGGCAAACTGTTGAAATCTTTACGTAATATGTACTAAACTGATCTTCTGTGTATAAAGAGAACCATAAGCTGTACTTTGGAAATTTATATTCTTTGAATAAAAGCTATATATATATATATAGCTTTTATTCAAAGAATATAAATATATATATATAAAATATAAATATATATATATCAAATATATATATATATAAAAGAGCCTAGGGAGATTACTGTTACCATAAACAAGAGTGTCAAATTGTTAAATCAACAACAGGAGTCACTGTGTACTTACGTCTCATGTGGGATCTGTCCTTAATGTGTTGTACATTGTGAATTAATGCTATAACTAGTACTCAAACAGTATTTTACACTTTGTGTTTCAATGTGGGTGCAAACTGTTAAAATCTTTACTTAGTATTAGCTAAATTGATCTTCTGTATGTAAAGATAATTGAAAATGAATCTTGATGTGAATGGAATGGGAGAGGGGAGGGTTGTGGGTGGGAGGAAATTATTGGGGGGGGGGGAAGCCATTGTAATCCATAAGCTGTACTTTGGAAATTTATATTTGTTAAATAAAAGTTAAAAAATAAATAAATAAATAAATAAAGATCTACCTCAAAAATATATAGTAGTAGATGTAGTTGATGGAAGAGAAAGCATGCCAAAAATGTCCCCAGTTAGAGTCACATTGATGATGTAGAAAATTAGAGCCCATAAATAATCGCATAAATAACTGTGGTAGAAGACTTTTGAGGTGGAATTTGAAGGATGGGTAGGATTTCAGACCAAGAACACAATAAAGGTCAATAAGATTGAAAAGAAACAAAACATAATATGGGGAATAGCGAGTCATTTGATTTGGGTGGAGTGAAAAGCAACGATAGAAAAACTTAGAAGAAAGAGAGAGTACAAGAATGTCAGTTTAATCACACAAACAGCAAATTTACTTAATACTGAAGGGGAATTTGTTGTATGCCACACATTTTCCCAAATGCTTTACTTGTAGTACCTTTAAAACACAGTCAGAAGCTTAGACTACATGGAAGTCACAGATGCTTATATCAAGTTGTCAACAGACAGATGATCTGACCAAAGCAAATTTTAAGAAAATCGTGATAATTCTCAGGATTGAAGAATGGAGAACCTGGAGACCACAGAGGCACATAGGAGGTTTTCAGAAGATGCAGTACACATCATATGCGGCTTCTGCTCTGTAGTTGCCAGCCATATGGCTCTCTGCCACCACCATACATCCTGAACTGATCTAACTGCCCCAAACTAAAAGCATGTATGTGTGTCCATCCTTTCAAACACCCTTGCCTTTTCTCTTTTTAAAGATTTAATTTTTTATCTGAAAATCAGAGCTATGGGGGGGGAGCGAGGGAGAGAGAGAAAGAGAGGGAGAGAAAGAAAGAGAGAGAGAGAATCTTGCATCCATTGGTTCATTCCCCAGATGCCCATTAGGGAGGCAGGAGCCAGGAGCTTCTTCCAGGTCTCACACGTAGGTAGCAGACATACAAGCACCTGAGCCGTCCACCGCCGCCCCTCTCAGACTCCTAGCAGGGAGCTGGATTGGAAGCAGAGCAGCTCGAACACAAGCCAGTGCTCATATGAGATGCTGGCATCAGAGGAGGCAGCTGCACCCACTACACCACCATGCCAGCCCCACTCACAACTCTTCATACCCTATTTTAGATCTCTGCCTAAAGGGTCTACTCCACGCTTTACTTTTCATTTATGAATCTTAATTTATCACAGGCACAGTTAATACTTTCTTCACCTCTGCAAACAGCACTTCTCTGAGGGTTCATAAGGGTAGTTACCATGTTACAATTTATTTAAATTTTAAAAATTGCTTTTGTCAGCAAGTCATGAATTATTTGTGTCTTATTTATATTTCCAACCTCAAGAATAACATCTCAGGCTGTCACGTGAATGAAAGCATGAAATCAATGCCAAGACGGACCAAAGGGTGATGGAGTAACAGGGGGGCATGAGACTGAATAACACACATTTAGAGAACACAATAACACAGCAATTTTAGAACGACCTCTAACAATGCTCAGTAGCAAAGGATCATCAGCATCTTCTGGTTTTATCTGAGCAGTTTCTCTTGCCTCCTCCAGCAACAGGCCTACCATGTGGATCTCAGGGCTGTGTCTGGACCCAAGTTGGGATAGTGATTGGTTCAAGGGTGGGAAAGTACATAATCCAGGCTATGTCCATTGGAATCCTTTCCTGAAAATGACTTTCATTATAGCTATGGAGAAGATTCCTTACCTTCTGGTGGTCAGTTTCAAAAATGGGAGTCATCACAATGTGGGCTTTGTCAGAACAAGGCATGTTCAATATTATTTATAGCAGCACGGTGACAGGCATGCAACAATAAAAACTTACATGTCAGATGAATGAATCCAGAGCTTGCAGCAGCTATATTGTCAGACACCATTTGGGTTTTGCTAACTAGTAAATAAAAATCCTGATTGATAGATACAAAAATCAGTTTAGGAGCTTCATTGCATTTATAGTCTTTACCAAAATACACCCAAGGGGGGGGGGGGAAACAACAAAAGCTTTTTAAAAGTTGCTATCTACTACTGCCATTACATTTTAATAAGGAACTAGGAATGATGACGAATTTCAGAATAAGGTATCATTCTCTATATTTAATTCATTTGACTTCATGGAAATTCACTTTGTTGTCACTGATTCTCTTATACCTCTGTTATCTGGGTAAATGGTTGCACTTGAACAAATTGGAACTAGAGCTTAAGGTGATACAGTGAGTTGAACAGTGACCTCCAAAAACATATATCCAAGTCTTAGCGCCAGTATTTATGACTGTGACCTTTTTTGGTGTCTTTGCAGATAAAATTACATTAAAGATATCAAAATGAGATCCTGAATTTGGTATGGCCCCTAAATCCAATGACAGAAAAAGACAGAGGGAGATTTGAGACAGAGCCACAGGTGGGAAGAGAAAGAAATATTTGGAGTTATGCAGCTATAAGCTAAGGATCACCAGTGATATTCTGAATTCACCAGAAGTTACTTATAGTCTGAGACAGGCCATTGCCTTTGGTATTTCATGCTAGAGGAGTGTCAAAGTGGTAATATTCACAACACTACATTCCCTTTAGTTGAGAGTTGGACATCATCTATAGCCATAAATTATATTTTAATAAAACTTATTTGACTAAATTTATATCACAATGACAAAAATCCAGAAATCACAATGGTAAAATTTCTATTACTTGCTTTAAAATTCTCATTGATAAAAAATCATGATCATATAAAAAGTAACCACATTTTTCCTGTGCCTATAGTTATCTGCATCTCACATTAGTATCTTTATTTTAATAGTTATATAGTAAATAGTAATATATCTATTAAAATAAATGAATAACCTGTGAATAAAGAGCTACATAGATATTAAAATAAATGCAATGATCTAGAAATGAAAGGGAAACTCAGGGTTACACATGCAGGCTACTTTTTTTCAATTAAAATGTATATTAGATGATCTAACACACATTCTCTGTTGAAGACAAAGGAAATCAAATCTTAAAACTTATTTTAAAATTTATTTTAGTAATATATGGAAACAATGTACATATATGACTCTGGAATTCTGCAAGGTAAGTCCCATATTTTATTCTAACGGTTTCCCATCAAACATAGTAAAAATAGTTGAGTTGTTATTGTTCTGGAATCTGACATTTAGGCTTATGTTTTTAAAATTTTAATGTTTCTCTTGTTTCTTTTTCATTATATTATGCAACGAAAGCAACTCTGTTTCACTCAGCATTCTGTTGAATCTGCAGAGATCTTGCTACTTTAAATGTATATGCACTCCTCTTCTAGCATAAAAATCAGCCATTAAGTTGGAATGATGGAGCAGCAATTTCTGGGTCTTATAGAGATTAGTAAGGCTTACTTCCTCCTATTGAGACTAGCTAACTGACATGCTGCACATTGATGACCAAAGAGAGACTGACAGATACAAAGAACTCTCGTATCCTGTCAGATATCCATTAAAATTTTCCAAATGGAGTAAATGATCTTTGGCTTTTTAAGAAGCTGTTGAGAAATGCCACCATCCATTAATAACTAAGGGCACTAGGGAAAGTCCTTAACCAAGATGTGGATGGAGAGTTATTTAGGAAACCAAAGGCTAGAAAGAATGATTTAGTATTAATGAGGTTATAGAGTAACTTGATTCATTATGGCCACTAGCTGAAATTGAATGGAACAATCAAAGTTCATTACAAGGCCTGATTTCCTGAGTGGGAAATAATAGAGATACTGAGTATATGAATATCTTTCTTACACCTTTTTTTCTGCTCTTTACTTTTAACATTTCTTATCAAAAAACATTATTTTTTCCTATTTTCTTTTCTTAAAGCAGCAATATAGACTAACAGACACTCCAAGGAAACCATTTATGATATGAAAAATGAAATAGAACTATACTATAATATTTCTCTTTTTAAAAGTTTTTTTATTAGAAAGATAGAGTTACAGAGTGAGCCAGGGAAAAAGAAAGAGATCTTTCACCTGCTCTTTTTTTTATTTTTATTATTTTTATTTTTGACAGGCAGAGTGGACAGTGAGAGAGAGAGAGAGAAAGGTCTTCCTTTTGCCGTTGGTTCACCCTCCAATGGCCACCACGGCCAGCACGCTGCGGCCGGCGCACCACGCTCATCCGATGGCAGGAGCCAGGTGCCAGGTGCTTTTCCTGGTCTCCCATGGGGTGCAGGGCCCAAGCACTTGGGCCATCCTCCACTGTACTCCTGGGCCACAGCAGAGAGCTGGCCTGGAAGAGGGGCAACTGGGACAGAATCCGGCGCCCCAACCGGGACTAGAACCCTGTGTGCCGGCGCCGGAAGGCGGAGGATTAGCCTGTTGAGCCACGGCACCGGCCTCACCTGCTCTTTCACTCCCCAATTGGCTGCAACATGCAGGGCTGGGCCAGGCTGAAACCAGCAGCCAGGAGTTACATCTGAATCTCCTATGCAGGTGCAGGGGCACAAGTACTTGAGCCATCTTCCACTGTCTCCCCAGGCATTTTAGGCAGGAGCTGGATCAGAAGTGGAGCAGTGTGGGCTTGAACTGCGGACCATATGGGACGATGATATCCTAGGCAATGCCTTAATTCACTAAGCCACAACTCCAGCCACTATAATCTTATTTCTTAAAAAATGACATTACCTTAATATTCAATTACTGAAAAATGCCAAGAAAAAAGCCATTAAGTTAGGTTGTGCTTCAATTTTTATGGCCAATACCATTACAATAACATGCCTGGATTCAACTTATGTAAATTTTTTTCAGTTAAATTATTTATAATAGGAAATTCTCTCAACCTGACTGAAGTAAAATAAATGCAAGTTTAATCCACTAGATAACTAGACTGATATAAAATATTAGTAGAAATGGAAGTGATAATTGAAAATATAGAAATTGTATTTGTTGGGGTCAATGTTGTGGCGCAGATTAAACCGCCTCCTGTGACAAAGGCGTCCCATAACAGAGCACTAGTTCAAGTACCAGCTGCTCCACTTCCCTTCCAACTCCCTGATAATGTACCTGGGAAAGCAATGGAAGATGGTCCAAGAGCTTGGGTCCCTGCCATCCATGTAGAAAATTGAAATGGAGTTCCTGGCTCCTGACTTTAGCCTTGACCAGCACCAGCCATTGCAGCCACTTGTGGAGTAAACCAGTGAGTGGGAGATCTCTTTCTCTCTCTGTCTCTATCTGTTACTCTGCCTTTCAAATAAATAAACAATTTTAAAAAGAAAAAAATTATATGTGTCTTGCTGACACAATAAGCAATCAGCATACATTGTCTGGCATACAAAAATAGAACTAAAATATGTTCTGAATTGCCCATTAAAAGATACACTTTTCTATTTAAGGCTTGTATTTCACAGGAGATTAAGAGAAGTGGTAATCATGGACTCAAGGCAATCTGAAGGTCATGAACCTGAAGCAACACCATGTTCCCTCCTCTCAGGAGAGGATCCTAATGAAGATGCTGCTAAAGGCAGAAGATCTAGCAATTATCCAGTCTTTCCTTCCTGACAACTCTGTGACTTTGGATACCTCATATGACTTCTCTGAGCACCAGTCTCCTCATCCGTATTAAATGGAATTTAGGAGACTCTCAGATGGCTGAATAGGCAAAAAGTCATGCTGATTTTGACCAGGGGAAGATAGCAGAAGAAAAGTGGAGGAAGCATATTCCCAGGGGAGAGCTAGAGAGATGTCTGCAGTGGAATTCTTCAGAAAGAAGAGGGATGCCATGGAGCAAATGGAAAGAACAGATGACATGAGGACAGACTGTGGCAGCCCATGTCACTGGCCATGTTGTATGAGGGAGAACCTTGAGGGTCACAGTAACAGTAACTTTCAATCCAGCCTGAAACCGTAGGGGTGGCAGGGTACCCACCTAATCCAGCAAGGGAAAAGCATATTTCTCTCTCCCCATCCCCCACAAGGGTGTCTAGCAACCAGCAGGGAGAAGAGGCCATCTTGACATCAGTAGAGGCTGTGGTGGCTCTCTCAAGCATATGACCAGAGCATTATACCAGAGGGGAAAATTCTAGTTTCTCACCAACTTTCAGTCTGTTGGGAGGGTTGATTTGACAGGGGGCTGGGCCCCCACTTAGGATTGTGTGGTGCTTACATCCTCTCAGCCTTTCACAGGCTCTGGGGCACAAACTGCCAAAGTGGAGCACCTACTAACAGATGGCTCTGTAAATGACCCTCTCTTTCTGTGGCCAGGACAGGTTTACAGGGCTGAGAGCAGGATCCTCTGCACCCTGTGACTGTGGGCGCCTTGCAGGCAGTGACTGTGGGAATTCTGTGACTGCAAGATAAAGCATGGGATGTGGCTTTATCTGGGGGAAATTACTGTGTCTGACACCAGAGGCTCAGTGTTCCCTGACTGCCTGGGGTGTGTCAATACAGAGGACTCCAAACTCACATTGAGGACTGGACAGCTGTTATGTGCAGTTGATATGCCAGCATGGGCATGGGTTGTACCCACCGTGGGCTAATTCCAGGCACTGATCACCTTGGAAGACATGAGGTGAGATTGTAATTGTGCCAACAGGTGTGAACAGACACTCTCCCCTGCTCACAATAGAGACCTCTCCCACTCCTAACAGGGGTGTCCCCCAGGATTCTGAACCCAGACTTGAGCACTGACCACAGTTCTTTAGCCACCCCCAGATCAAACCTATGGGTATTCACTGAAGAAACAGACACTCCATTAAGCTAGAAAGGAATAGTTCAAAGATAAAATATATCACTGGAAAAAACTAACAAGTATTTCCACAAACGCCAAAATTAAATGTAGAAATACAAAAAATAATAATGAGGAAGACAACATGATTCCTTTAGAATGTTGAGGAAGATAGCACGACTCTTTTTTTAATGATTTATTTTATTTATTTGAAACACAGAGTTACAGAGAGAGGTAGAGACAGAGAGAGAGGTCTTCCATCCGCTGGTTCACTCCCCAGATGGCCACAATGGCCAGAGCTGTGCCAATCTGAAGGCAGGAGCTGTGTCAACCTGAAGGTAGAAGCCAGGAGCTTCCTCGAGGTCTCCCACATGGGTGCAGAGGCCCAAGGACTTCAGCCATAGTCTACTGCTTCCCCAGGCCATAACAAAGAGCTGGTTCGGAAGAGGAGCAATCGGGACTAGAACCAGCACCCAGGTGGGATGCCCTCACTTCAGGCCAGGGCTTTAACCTGCTGTGCCACAGCACTGGCCCTGACAGCATGACTATTTTGAAGAGAAATCAAATTGAAATATTAGAAATGAAGAATGTAATTCTAATTTTTAAGCTATTCAAAATAATTGAAAGGGAGTGAATCTCACCAAATTTCTCCTATGAGGTCAGAATCACTTTAATTCCAAAACCATAAATAAATAAATTAAATAAATAAAAAAGAAAGAAAGAAAGAAAGAAAGGAAGGAAGGAAGGAAGGAAGGAAGGATACAGTGGAAAACCTTAACAACAGACTTAGTGAATCAGAAACAAGGATATATGAGGTAGAAGACAAATCTTTGGAAATATCTCTATCAGACCAAGAAAATAAGAAATTAGGAAAATTAAAAACAGTCTTCCAGATTGATGGGTTACTATCAAATGATCCAACATATGGGTCTTAGGAGTTCCTAACTGAAGGTGTGGAAAAAAAGAATGGATTTAAAGGCATATTCAGTGAAATAGTAATAGAAAACTTCCCTAATCTGTAGAAAGAAAGGGTCAACCAAGTACAGGAAGCACAGAAGTTTCCAATAGACATGACCAGAAAAGATCTCAACAACAACACATTATAGTCAACCCTAAACATAAAGAAAAGATGCTGAGATGTACTTGAGAGAAACACCAGATTACCTTCAGAGGTTCTGCAATTAGACTCACAGATGATTTCTCATCAGAAAATCTGCAGGCTAGCAGAAAATGGAAAGATATAGTCCAAGTATTAAAAAGAAAAAAATGTCAACCCAGAACACTTTACCCTGAAAAGCTCTCATTAATGAATTAAAGTGAAATGAAGCCCTTCCACAGCAACCAGACATTGCGAGATTTGTCAACATTCATCTAAGCTTACAAATGATGCTTAAAGATGTGCTACACAAAGAAATATATAAACATAGTCATCATTATGAAAGAAGGGGAAGGCACACAATCTCCTAGTAAAAGTACAGTGGACATTCAAAAGAAATAATAGGAAAATTTACAAAAAAAACTTGCAGAGCCAAATTGATACTATTCAATAGTCACACGGACTGTAAATTGCCTAAATTCTCCAAGTAAAAGATAAGACTGGCTTAATGTATTAAAAAATAAGACCTATCTATTAATGCTTCCAATAAAGATACACACATCCTGAGAGTAAAAGGATGAAAAAAGAAATTCCATGCGAACAGATAGCAAAAATGAGCAGGTTTTGCTATCCTAACATTAAACAAAAATAGAATTTAACACAACTGTTTTTTTTTAAAGTATTAAGTTCTTTTTTTCTTTTTTTGTTATATAGTTATTTTTATTTAATAAATGTGAATTTACAAAGTACAACTTTTGTATTGTTGTGGCTTCCCCTCCCAACCTCCCTCCCTCCCACAGCCCTCCCCTCTCCCACTCCCTCTCCCATCCCACCCTTCATCGAGTTTCATTTTCAATTACCTTCATATACTGAAGATCAACTTAGTATATACTTAGCAAGGATTTCAACAGGCTGCTCTCACACAACCACACAAGGTATAGAGTATTGTGTGACTAGTAGTGTTATTTTTAAGTTTCATAGTAAAACACATTAAGGACAGAGATCCTACATGGGGAGCATGTACCCAGTGACTCCCGTTGTTGATTTAACAATTGGCACTCTTATTTATGACGTCAACAATCACCCGAGACTCTTCCTATGAGCTGTCCAGGCTATTGAAGCCCCTTGAGTTCACCAATTCTGAAGTTGTTTAGTCAAGGCCGTATCACAGTGGAGGTTCCTTCCTCCCTTCAGAGAAAGGCGCCTCTCTCCTTGATGGCCTGTTCCTTCTGCTGGGGTCTTGTTCACCAGGATCTTTCATTTAGATTGTTTTTTGCCACCGTGTCATGGCTTACCATGCCTGTGAGATTCTCATGGACCTGTTAGCCAGATCCGAATGTCCCAAGGGTTGATTCTGAGGCAGGAGTGCTGTTTTGGGCATTTGCCCTTCTATGAGTCTGCTGTGTGTCCTGCTTCCCCCGCAGGATCATTCTCTCCCTTTTAATTCTATCCTTCATTATTTGCTTACACTGATATTATAGAATTTAACACAACAACTGTTAAAAGAGACAAAGAATGGCACTATGTAATGATTAAGGGATCAATTCAATAGGAAGATGTACTATTATATTATATTATATATACTAAATATACTATACGATACTATTATATTATATTATATTCACCCAATGCCAGGGCACCTGGCTATTTGAAACCAACGTTAATGGATCTAAAGGGAGACATAGACTCCAATACACTAGTGATGGGGGACTTCACACCCTACTTTCACCATCAGACAAATCAACTAGACAGAAAATAAAGAAAAAAACAACAGAGCTAATCTACAGTATGGACCAATATGGACCTAACTGATATCTACAGAACCTTTCATCCTACAGTTTCAGAATACATGTTTTTTCATCAGTACATGGAACTTTCTGTAGGATAGATCATATGCTAGGTCATAAAACAAGTCTCAGAAAATTCAAAATAATTGCAATCATACCATGTATCTTTTCTGACAACAATGGAATGAAGCTGGAAATAAAAACTTAAGAATCTCTAGAAAATATAGAACAGTGGGTCACAGAATAAATCAAAAAGGAAATAAAAAAATTCTTGAAATGAATTACGATGACAATGAAACATATCAAAACTTACGGGATACAGCGAAAGCAGTGTTAAAGAGAGAAGTTTATAGCAATTAGTGCCAACATCAAGGAATTGGAAAAGCATCAAATAAATGAGATGTCAATGCATCTCAAGGACTTAGAAAAACAACAAACCAGGCTGGCGCCATAGTTCACTTGGTTAAGCCTCCACCTGTGGCGCTGGCACCCTGGGAGGAAGCACCTGGCTCCTGGCTTCAGATTGGCGCAGCGCTGGCCATGGCGGCCATTTGGGGAGTGAACCAATGGAAGGAAGACCTTTCTCTCTGTCTCTCTCTCACTGTCTATAACTCACTCTCTGTCTCTCTCACTGTGTAACTCTGCCTATCAAAAAATAAAAAAAGAAAAACAGCAAACCAAATCCAAAAGTAATAGGAGGGAAGAAATAATGAAAATTGAAACAAAAAACAACAACACAAAAGATCAGTGAAATGAAGAGCTATTTTTAAAAGAAATAAAAAATTTGATACATCACTGACCCAATAACCCCCCCAAAAAAAGGGAAAAGACCCAAATTAAGGAAATCACAGATGAAAAAGTGTATGTAACAATGGATAGCACAGAAATAAAAAGAATCACCAGGAATTACTAAAAACAGCTTTATGCCAACAAATTGGAAAATCTAGAAGAATGAGATAGATTGCTGAACATGCTCCATCTACCAAAATTGAGACATGAAGACACAGAAAACCTAAACAAACCAATAACCAAGATGGAGATTGAATCAGTAATAAAGACCCTCCCAACAAAGAAAAGCCCAATACTGGATGGCTTCACTGATGAATTCCACTAGACTTTTAAAGAAGAACTAGTTCGAATTATTAAGCTATTCAAAATAATAGAAAGGGAGTGAATCTCACCAAATTTCTTCTATGAGGTCAGAATCACTTTAATTCCAAAACCAGAAAAAGATACAACAAGAAAATAAAAGTATAGGCCAATATTCCTGATGAACACAGATCCCAAAATCCTCAGAAAAATACTAACTAATCAAATCCAATAACACATCAGAAAGATCATTCACCTGCATCAAGTGGAATTTATCCCCATTATGCAGAGGTAGTACATCATATGCAAATCAATAAATGTGATACATTATATTAACAAATTGAAGAATAAAAATGATATGATTTTCTCATTAGATGCAGAGAAAACATTTGATAAAATACAATATCCTTTCATGATGAAAACCTTAATCATATTGGGTACAAAAGGAACATTCTTCAACACAATCAAGGCAGTGTATGATGAAACCACAGCCAGCATCTTACTGAATGGGGAAAAGTTGGAAGCATTCCCACTGAGATCCAGAACCAGACAAGGATGACCACTTTCACCATTTCTATTCAATGTAGTCCTGGAAGCTTTAGTATCACTATACTCTCAAATCTGTATATATGAAATGCATGAAATTTGTTCACCTTATATAAGTAAAAAAGATTGGGAAAAATAAATGGAGTTTAAATAGTGTACAGCTGAAGTGTTGGCCCTGAACAAACCAAAAGGGTTTCATAAGAATAAATCAAAATGATGCGTTGAATGTGCTTGATAACTTACAAAACACTGGGCTAGCGCCATGGCTCATTTGGTTAATCCTCCGCCTGTGGCACTGGCATCCCATATGGGCGCCGAGTTCAGGTCTCGGTTGCTCCTCTTCCAGTTCTGCTCTCTGCTGTGGCCCAGGAGGGCAGTGGAGGATGGCCCAAGTGCTTGGGCCCCTGCACCCACCAGGAGATCCTGGCTTCGGATCGGCGCAGTGCCAGCCATAGCGGCCATTTGGGGGGTGAACCAACGGAAGGAAGACTTTTCTCTGTCTCTCTCTCTCACTGTCTGTAACTCTACCTGTCAAACAAACAAACAAACAAACAAACACTATGGACTGACTGGCATGCTTTGGTAGCTACATATATGTTCCAGACTGCAAATTTGGAATTCTCATGGAATAAAATGCAAAATATACCAATCTGGCAGTCTTTCCTTGGTTGTCCTTATTTACTGGTTTTTGAAAATTGTGAAGCTAGTCAGCATTCTCTGAATGAATATACAATTATCTAGGCTTTTATATAACCTAATGTAATCTCCAGAATAATTCCAAAGAAATAGATTATCCAAATTTTACAAATGAACTTAAAGTGTTACATCAACTAACCTGCCTACAATCATTCAGCACTAATAGCAGAAATGAGATACAATCCTAGGTATGCCTTGGCACAATACCCAAACATTTTTTCCAGATAAATCTATAGCCCATCCAAATTCTCATCCTGGCTAATATGCAACTGGAGTAGAAGATTCAGAAATGAAATATAACACAACATAATTCACGTCCATATTCAAAGGCAGTTGCTTAGCTTCCAGATTGACAGCTGTCATTGCTACTACCCAGTGAAGATGCAAAACAAAGCTACCTTAGGAGCCCATGAATCATCATGGGCCCTTTTAATCTAGCTGTGGAATACCAAGCTATCCTATCGCCATGACGATTTGCTAAATCCAGTTGAAGATGAGCAAATATTTGTGGAATGGGATGGTAGGAAAGTGCACAGGAATTAGGAACCAGAGCTGGCATTAACTTTTGTATTTCTCAATACTAGTAATTAGGGCACATACAGGAAGCACCTGACACAAAGAAGGCATTCACAAAATCATTTTGAGTGGGACCAAAAGTGAAAGACAACTCTTCCTCTCTAACAATGTCTGCAAACCTCTCAGAGATTCCTGACTCTTGCCGCTACAACACAGAAGAATGTATATAAAGAAGAGAAAGCATTTCATTTCTTTGGTCAGATAAGTTGAAAACAAATTATCTGAGAGGAGAAAAAGTATAGTTAATTACGAACTTCACAATTTAAATTTCGTCTTACAGGATAAATGCTTTTTCAAAATGCCAGTGTATTCACCATTAGGTAAACATTATGTGTCATTGATTTTTCATTTGTTTTTATTATTTTAGATAATAGTCATGGGATGATTTTGTTTCCAATGCTTTGTAAAGACCCAGTTCAAATGTAAAACTCCAACTCCTTTATTACAAAGTCATTGAAACCATATCATTAGCTTTGCTTGTTACTCAGCAATTGAGTGAAGCAGCAGTTTAAAACATCTAGAAAACCAAATTCATGACCTCAGAAAAAGCAATAATTGTTTTGCAAATTAAAATCCATTTCCTCACTCTAGCCAGTAACTTAATCTTCAGATGAAAATGTGGAGTGCAATGTGAGTAACCTGGAGGAGGAATCACGCATCATTTTGCCTTAGTGCCAGCAAAATATTTTCTGTTGACAGTTATTAATTTCTAGTCAAATTATCCTGGAATAGGGTCAAAGAGAACTAATGGTTTCATTTTACATTCCAGAAAGTGTTGTGCTTCAGTATTCAGAATGCAGTATTCTATAAAGAGAATTGCAGCAAAAATCAGGAAGGTTGTGTGCCCTCTGCACAAAATATGAGACAGATTATTCAGTGCATTAACCCTTAACTGTCGGTCAGGCACTTTCTGACAATAAAATGAGCAGAGCAGTTTATTTGTTCTTTTTGTATTGAGTGAAATGTACAACATTTTTATCTACCTAAAATACATAATCTGGCTATCTACCCATAACCAAGGATTAAAAGGGTGATCATGAAGCAAGTGTGTAGTCTAAAATTGAGATGTACACGTCCCACATCAGAGTGCTTGTGTTTGCTTCCTGGCCCCAGCTCCTGACTGCGGCTTCTCACCAATACAGACTCTGAGATGCAGCAGTAATGGCTCAAGTATATCTGCAACCCAAGTGGGATACCTGCATCGTATTCTGGCACCTGCCTGGGCCTGACCAGCCCCAGTGGTTCTAGGCACTGGGGAGTGAATCAGTGGATGGGAGAGCTTTCTTTCACTTGTGTGTTCTCTCTGTCTCACTCTCACTCTCCTGCCTCTCAAATAAATTTTTAAAAACAGGACGGCATTGTGGCACAGCAGGTAAAGACACCACTTCTACTACTTGGGACTTCTGCATCCTGTATTAGAGTGCCAGCTGTGGAGTCCTCGCGTCTCCACTTCCCAGCCAGCTTCCTGTTGATGTGCACTTTGGGCCGCAGTAGGTGATGGCTCAATACATGCGTCCCTGCCACCTACATGGGAGAACCAAGTGGAGTTCCCGGCTCTTGACTTCAGCCTGGCCCAGCATCAGATGTTGCTGTCATTTTGGAAATAAACTAATGGTTGGAAGACACCTCTCTACTACTCTTACTTTTGAATAAATAATAAATCTCAAATAGCAGTAATTTCAAATATATAAACATTTTACAAAATATCTGTCTGAATAGCAGAGAATAGGATTTTGTGATAGCATTAAAATGAAAAAACAAAAACAAAGAACTATTATTGATTTCATTCACTTTCCAATTAGTGACAGTTTTTACAGCTGGAATTTTAGCATATTAAATATGCATACAGACGTAAAGAAGAGCAAGAATATCAGCTATATGAGACTTTTTTGCTCCGCCAGTTCCCAGTTAGATGGTCCATGTGACATGAATTCTATCACAATAAAATTCATTATTTTATTCAACTCAAATGTAATTCTCCCAACTGCACAGAAATTTAAACAAATTCAATTCTGTATTGTGATATGCAAATAACGCCAAACAATTTATTTCTGGTTTTTATGGCATCGTGGTATCCATTCAGGTGCATACGTTAGATAAACACAGTGAAAAGTATTAGAATTTGATGATTGTATATGTAATTTAACCAGGGACATGGTACAATGGAAGGAATTGGAAATTTCAATTCAGAATGGCTAGTATCTCTGTCTCAGAAAGATAGCTTTGCTAATGTGGCTTTGGACAAGTCATTACATCTCTTTGAACCTCTGTACCCTCTCTTCAAAATTTGATAAAAAATGATACCTATTATTAAGAAACAGCAACAAAGGTTATTAAGATACTTAAGAGAAATATTTAGGAAACTGTAAAGCATTCTGAAAGTAACATGATACATTTGACAGCTTTCCCAAGATGTAGTTCACATACCATATAATTTATCCATTTAAAGTAGCAATTAAATGTTTTTAGTATATTCACAGGATTGTGCAATAATCATTACCACCTACATTTAGAGCATATTAGACCTACCCTAAAAAGTCATTCTCAATTCACCCTCTTTCTCCTATCCCCATCTCTACGCAACCACTAGTATACTTGCTATCTCTATAGATTTTCTATTCTGGACATTTATATAAACCAAATTACATAATATACAATCTTTCATAAGTATCTTCTTCTTTTACTTAGTAAATGTTTATAAGACATCCATACTGTAGCATGTATCAGTACTCCATTCCTTTTATTGTCAAATAATATGAGGCATCTTCAAAGTATTCATAGAAAATGTCTTTTTTTAAAAAAACTTTGCATGGATTTCAAAATTTTTTTGTACCAGAACAAACATCTTTGGACTCAATTTTTCCATGAACCCTTTGAAGTACCCTTGTATCCCATTGTATGGTTATACTACAGTTTACTTACCAGGTAATAGACACTTGAGATTTTAAAATGTTTTTGTTAATATGAATCACGTTGCTAAGAGCACTCACATGCAAGTTTCTTTGTGGAGCTATGTTTTTTATTTCTCTTGAGTATACACCTAGGAGTGTGACTGCTGCATTCTACAATAACTCCCTTCAACATTAACTGGCAACTGTTTTACAAAGGGGCATTTTTTTTCGGTTCACAGAAATTTATAAAGACATCAGTTTCTTCATATCTTTACCAACACTTGTTACTGTCTGCCTTATTTATTGTAGTCAATTTAGTGGATGTCAATGATATCTCCTCATGGTTTAATTTACATTTCCCAAATGACTGATGATGTTGAACATTTTTCATGTGCTTAATAGTCACTTCTATAACTTCTTGGGAGAAATGATTAACACTTTCCCCATTTTTAAATTGGGTGATTTGTCATTGTATTATTGAGTTGTAAGAGATCCTAAATGTTTTATTTATTTATTTGTAAGATGAAAGAGAGAGAGAAAAGAAAAACAAACAGAACTTTCTATGCAGTTCTTTACTCTCCAAATATCCACAACAGCCAGGGCTGAGCCAGGCTTACGCCAGGAGCCTAGAATTCCATCCAGGTTTTCTATATGTGCAGCAGGGATCCAACTAGTTAAGTCATCACTGACTGCCTTCCTGCTGCAGAAGTTAGAATCAGTTGGAAGAAGTTGGAGTCAGGAGAGAAGGTAGGATTTGAACCCTGGTACTTTGATATTAGATGCAGGCATTCCAAATGGGATCTTATACCAAACACTCATCCCAAGTTGTAAAAGACTGCTACATGTTCGAAACAGAGGTTCCTTATCAGACATATGGTTTACTAATATTCTCTTCCATTGTGTGTGTTTTCTTTTTGTTGATATTACCATTTATAACACAATGTTTTCATATTAATGAAGTTTAGTTTATGTATTTTGTTCCTCTTTTGTTGTTTGTGCTTTTGATAGTGTAGCTAAAAAAAAATTGCCTATCTCAAGGTCATAATATTGACTCTTGTCTTCTAAGGAAATTATCTCTTACATTTGGGTCTATGATCCATTTTGAGTTAATCCATTTATGTTGCACTGTAGGAGTCCAATTGTTTTGTCAATTTAATATGTCCAAGGCAATACATGTTCATTAGAGAAAACTCAGAAAATAATATGCAAAAAGGAATGAAAAAAAATACCCAAAATTTTATTTATTCCGAAATAACTGCTTTTAGCAACCTGGTTTATGTGTGTTTTATATTTTGTGTACACATGTATATACTTTGGTAGGATCACATAGTGCAGATACTTTTGTAGGATGATTTTTCCCTTTTATAGACTATGAACATCTTAGCATGTCAGATTTTCACTCTTGGCTTTTCAAAACCTTCAGTTTTCCAACTGAATAAAACCAAATAGTCATGATGATCAAATGAAATAGCAAAATAAAATATTTATATTATTGATAGAGTGAATTAATATTATATTATTGTTGAATTAATCAGTCATTTTGTTAAAATGCTTTCTTCAAATACTCTGCAAAAGTTCTGTCAAGGATTCCAGGATGGCTCAAATAGGAAAAACACGTGCTGTTTCTGACAAGGGGAAAATAGCAGTAGAAAAGTGGAGGAGGTACATTCCCAAGGGGGAGTTGGAGTTGCATTGGAAATTCTACAGAAGAAAGAGGGACACGGTGGAGCAGTGTGGAAGGTGAGGATGGACAGCAGTGAGCTGATTCTTGTAGTCGGGAGATGGAGGGGATGACAGTTACTGAGACAGAGGTGAGAAAACACTGCAGAAGCCTGTGCCACTAGTGATATTGCCTAAGGGAGAACCTTGCAGAACACACTGACTTTGCGTTCAGCCTGCAGCCCTAGTTGAGGGCAGAGAAAGAAAAGAACTTTCTCCCATTCGCCCACAAGGGCACCTGGCAACTAGTAGGGAGAAGGCACCATCTTGATGCCAGTAGAGACTGTAGCAGCTCTCATGCACCCATGAAACCAGGGAATTTTATCAGAGGGAAAAATCTATGTCCCCCACTGACTTTGAGTCTTACTGGGAGGGTTGACAGGTGGCTGAGCATCCAGGTATAACTGTGAGGTGGCTGCATCCTCTCTACACATCACAGGCCACAGCGCTCAAGCTGCCAAGGCATTGCAGCAACAGGCAGCTGGCTCTGGGAACATCTATGCTCTCTCTATGGATGGAGCAGGCTCATGGGGCTGAGCGGAACATCTGTACCCCATGACTATAGGAGCCTTGTATGCTGTGACTGTGGAAATTCTATGATTGCAAAATAGGGTACAGGGTCTAGCTGGGTATCTGGGCAATCACTGTGTCTGGCATAGAGGCTCACAGATCTCTCACTGATGGCCAGAAGTGAGTTTTTGCAGAGGGTTTCTTGAGCACACTGAGGACCACACAGATCCAATGTGCCAGCGTGGATGGGGGCTATACCCACTGTGGTCTACCCCTGGTCATTGATCACTTTGGAAGAGAGGAGCTGAGGTTGTGATTAAGCCAAAAGTCATGATCATACTCTTTCCACTGCTGACAATAGAGGAGATCCGTCATGCCCAACCTGGGTGTCACCCTAGATTCTCAACCCACCCTTGAGGACTGATCAGAGTTCCTGGCCCCACCTAGCACATGCCTCCAGGTATTTACTGAAGGAGCAGATAGTCTTCAAAGCCACAGACATATAGTTTGAAGATAAAACCTATCAGAGAAGAAAAACAACAAGTATTTCCACAAAAGCCTAAAAATAGATGCAGAAATATGAGAAACAAGAATAAGGAAGATAGCATGACTCCTGCAAAGGAATACAACTATTCAACATTAGAATGTAAAGAGGAGATTGATGAAATGTCTCAGAAGGAATTCAAAAGAATGATCATAGGATAACTCAGAGCAATGAGGAGCAAATTAATGAGTTAAAGAAATCCATGCATGACATGGATGGAAAATTTTCCTGTGAGATAGAGATTTCAAAGGGAAATTAAACCAAAATATTAGAAATGAATAATTCAATATGTCAAAAAAACACAGTAGAAATCCTTAACATATTTGGTGAGGTAAAAGAAAGAATATCCAACCTAGAAAACAAACCTTTGGAAATATCAGTAAGACCAAAAGAAAAGGAGAAGAAATTAGATATATTAAAAACAGTATTGGAGATTTATGGAATACTATCAAATGACCCAACATATGGGTCTCAGGAGTTCCTAAACATATAGAAAGAGAGAATGGATTAGAAGACCTATTCATTGAGATAATGAGAGAGCTTTCCTAACTTAGATAAGACAGGGACATCCAAATACAGGAAGTTTAATATAGTACTCCTAATAGATGTGACCAGAAAAGATCTTTAAAATTAACATATTGTAATCAAACGTTCAAAAGTAAAACATAAAGAAAAGATTCTAAAATGTGCATGAGAGAAATATCAGATTACTTTCAGATGATCTCCAATTAGACTCACGAAGATTTCTCATCAGAAACATACCTGCTAGGATAGAATGCAGAGACATTGTTCAAGTCTTAAAAGAAAAAGAAGACCATTGACCCAGCATACTGTACCCTGCAAAGCTCTCATTTATGAATAAAGGTGAAATAAAGAACTTTCATAACAAACAGAAATTGAAACAATTTGTCACCACTCATCCAGCCCCACAAATGATGCTTAAGGATGTGCTACACTCAGAAACATGGTCATCATTATGAAAGAATCTGAAGGCAGAAAATCGCCTGGTAAAAGTACAATGAAAATCCAAAGCAAACAATATGAATATTTACAGACAACTTGCAGGGAAGGCCAAAGTGTAATTATCAATAGTAATCTCGAATATCAAAATGGATGGAAAAAGATATTCCATGCTAACGGAAAGCTAAACTGAGCAGGTGAATTAGAAGAATTAACATTATCAAAATGTTCACATTACAGAAAGCAATTTATAGATTCAGTATGATCCCAGTCAAAATACCAATGGAATTCTTCACAGATCTAGAAAAAATAATGCTAAAATTTATATAGAAACACAAGGGAGAGGCTAGCATTGTGACATAGCATATAAAGCCACCCTCTGCAGTGCCCCCATCTCAAATGGGTGTTGCTTTGAGTCCTAGATACTCCACTTCCAGTCCAGCTCCTTGCTATTGTGCCTGGGAAAGCAATAGAAGATGGCCTGAGGACTTGGGCTATTGCACCCATGTGGGAGACGCAGAAGAAGCTCCAGGCTCCTGACTTCAGCTCAGTTTACCTCTAGACATTGCAGCCACTTAGGGAGTGAACCAGTGGATGGAAGACCTCTCTTACTCTGCCTCTGCCTCTGCCCCTCTGAAACTCTGCCTTTCAAATAAATAAACAAATGGTGCTGGAAAAATTGGAACACTGCATACAGAAGTATGAAGCAAGACCTCTACCATACAACTTATAAAAGAATCAATTCAAAATGGATAAAGGATCTAAATGTATGACTTGACACCATCAAATTACCAAAATAGAATAGTGGGGAAACAATAAGATATCAGCACAGGCAGACTTCTTGGTAAAGACTTCAGAAGCATAGGAAATCAAAGCCAAAATAGACAAATGGGATTGCGTCCAGCTCAGAAGCTTCTGCAATGCGAAGAAAATACTCAAAAAGTGAAGAGGCAACTGACAGAATGGGAGAAATATTTGCAAACAATGAAACTGATAAAGAATTAATATCCAGAATTTATAAAGAGGTCAAGAAACTCAACAACAACCAACCAACCAATCCAGTTAAAATGGGCAAAGGACATGAACAGGCATTTTTCAAAATAGGAAATTCAAATAGCCAACAGACACAAGAAAAAACACTCAGGATCACTAGCCATCAGGGAAATGAAAATGAAAACCACACTGTGGTTTTACCTCACCCGAGTTAGAATGGCTCTCATATAGAAATCAACAAATAATAAATACTGGCAAGGATTAGGGAAAAAGGTACCCTAATCTACTGTTGGTGGGAATGTAAGCTAGTACAGCCATTGTGAAGACAGTATGGAGATTCCTAAGAAATCTGAAATCTTTACTTAGTATAGAGTTGGTCTTCTGTGTACAAAGTTAATTGAAATTGAATCTTGGGGCCAGCACTGTAGCATAGAGGGTTAAGCTGCCGCCTGCAGTGCCAGCATCCCATATGTGCGCCAGTTCAAGTCCCGGTTGTTCCACCCTGATCCAGCTCTCTGCTATGGCCTGGGAAAGCAGTAAAAGATGGCCCAAGTCATTGGGCCCTTGCACCTGTGTGCAAGAACAGGAAGAAGCTCCTGGCTCCTAGCTTTGGATCAGCGCAGCTCCAGCTATGGTGGCCAACTGGGGAGTGAACTAGCAGATAGAAGACCCTCTCCCTTTCTCTCGCTGCCTCTCCTTCTCTCTCTGTGTAACTCTGACTTTCAAATAAATAAATAAATCTTTAAAAAAAAAAAAGAAAGTGAATATCTATGGGGAATGGAACTGGCAAAGGGAGGCAGGGGAGAAGAGGTGGGAATGTGGATGGAAGGGCTGATATGATGGGAAGAATAACTATATCCCTAAAGCTATACTTATGAAATTTGTATTCCTTAAAACATAAATTTAAACAATTAATAATAAAATTTATTTATAAAAATAAATAACAAGAAAAAAAAATCTGGAAACAGATGTGCCAAATGATCCAGCAATCCCACTCTTGTCAGTTTATCCAAGGGAAATGAAATCAGCATATGAAAGAGTTATCAGTACCCTCATGTTTATTGCAGCTCAATTCACAATAGCTAAGATATGGAATCACCCAAATGTCCATCAACCAGTGACTGGATAAAGAAAACGTGGTATATATACACTATGAAATACTATTCAGCCATAAAAATTTTAATGAAAACCTATCATTTGGAACAAAATGGATGTGACTGGAAACCATTACTCTTAGTGAAATAAGCCAGTCCCAAAAGGCAAATTCCATGTATTTTACCTGATCTATAGTAACTAATAGAGTACAAAAAAGTCATATATATAAGTGAAATATTGATCATTGTTTATAGCCCTTGTCTCTACTGTTGAGGAACAATGTTTTTTTCTTTACTGTTTGTCAAGTTATTTACTTAGTTCAAGGTTAATCTTATGACTATAAAATAAATTGAAAGTATGACATTGTAAAAATTTTAAAAAGAGTAAGAAAGGAGAAAGGAGGGATGGTAGGAGCATGGGCAAGACGGAGGATAGGGTCAGAAATACCATATGCCTCTAAATCTGCACAGATGAAATTTGCTCATCTTAAAAAAAATTTAAAAATAATAAAATAAAATTTAAAAGTTCTATCACATTACACAACTGGGAACTGATGCTAGTGAAATAAGTCAATCCCAAAAAGATATGTTTTCCCTGATTTGTGGTAACTAATATACATAGTACTAAAAAAATGGAATGTATGTGAGTTTTGATTATTATTTACAGCCCTTGTTGATGAACAGTGGTTTTTATACTTACTTGTTGAATTATTTTTAAGTGGAGGGTTAAGGTTGTGATTAGAAAATGAACTGAACATATGCCATTGTAAACATTAAGAGAAAAAACAAGAGAGGAAGGAGGAGGAAGGGTGGGAGTGTGGGTGGGAGTGACTATAGGGTAGAAAGTTTCACTGTGCTCTTAAATCTGTATATAAGAAATACATGAACTTTGTTCACCTTATATAAATAAATTTTTTTACAGTTCTATCATATTAAACCAGTAAATTAGTCATTTTTAAAAACTTATGTTGGGGCCAGTGTTGTGGTTAAAGACTCAGCCTGAAGTGCCAGCATCCTCTACGGGCACTGGTTCTAGTTCCAGCTGCTTGACTTCCAATCCAGCTCCCTGCTAATGTGCCTGGGAAAGCAGTGGAGGATGGTCCAAGTCCTTGGCCCCTGCACTCACATGGGAGACCTGGAAGAAGCTCTTGGCTCCTGGCTTCAGATCACTGAGCTCTGGCTGTTGCGGCCATTTGGAGAGCGAACCAGCAGACGGAAGACCTCTCTCTCTGTAATTCTTTCAAATAAATAAAATAAATACTTACAAATTTTAAAAATGCTTATGTCTCTTTAAGAGTAGTTATCTACATCCTGTAATGATTTTTGACCTTTCAGAGTATTCTGTAATTGTTGGAATGAATACATATTATCAACACTCTGAATCTTTAGAAGTGACATATTGTTGCTCTTTGATTAGGTTATCAAATGTTTTAATGTATCCTTATAACTGTAGAGTCTTTTATGTTTATTAAATGACCTTGTTATCTCTCATAACTTCTTTGTTTTAAAGGCTAATATCAGCATAGCCACTGTAGCTCTCTTACGGTTGCTATCCATGTGGTGTATATTTTTCTACATATTACATATAAAATAAATCCCCTTTTCATCTTCATGGGCTCCCTTTCTTCCTGGGCAGAACCCCAACTGGGAATGGCAGTCTCTTGTTTTCTGTGCTGGCACTCCTCTTGTCAAAACTGTATCATCTCAAAGAGCTGGGAAGAGGATGGAGAGGCCCCAGGATTTACAACCAGACATGCCTAAGAGAGTTTCCACTGTACAGATAGGGGCTGGAAGTGACATGGAAGCCTGGTCGTCTTGGACTTGCATACCTGGAACAGAGCTGCACCCAGGTTTAGGACCACTAGAAACCTTCACCTTCTGGGGTCTGGGAGAAAAAGGAGTTCCCATTTCTTGCCCACACCTACTCAAATTGGAACTCCAGGTAGAGCATCTCAATATGGGGGTTGTAATAAAACCATTTATGGCTGAAACACCACTAGCTATTCTTACCAAGGTTTAGTAGATATTTCTGAATGTATATTTCTCAACTTGCTGTATACCCTCTGGATAATTTCCAGAGACTTTTTTTTTTTTATTTGACAGATAGAGTTATACAGTGAGAGAGAAAGGTCTTCCTTCAGTTGATTCACGCCCCAAATGGCCACTGCGGCCAGAGCTACACCAACCCGAAGCCAGGAGCCAGGTGCTTCCTCCTGCTCTCCCATGCGGGTGCAGGGTCCCAAGCACTTGAGACATCTTCCACTGCCTTCCCAGGACACAGCAGAGAGCTTGGACTGGAAGAGAAACAACCGGGGCTAGAACCCGGTGCCCATATGGGATGCCGGGCACCGCAGGAAGAGGATTAACCAAGTGAGCCATAGTGCCGGCCCCCGATTGCTGCTTTTTAAAAAAATCATTTTCACCAGTTAAATTACCATGTATGGCCCACTGATCCCCTTAGTCTGCCACTCCCTTTAGGATGGGTTTTTTGATAGATTGTTTTGTTTTGTAAGTATTACAAGAATTTCTATTAGTCAAGATTTTTAGGGAAGAGAACATTATAAGATTCCAAAACCTTTTGTAAGGAAAGAGCTAAAGAGACTAAAAAAAAAAGTCTAGAGACAAAAGTCTCAAGATGCTGTTTTCTTCAGGCAAGTACCAAAAGAAATATGAAATGTTTAAAAGCAGAAATAAGAGGCCAACACTGTGGCCCACCAGGAAAAGTGGCAACCTGAAATGCCAGCATCCCACGTGGGCGCTGGTTCCCACCCCAGCCACTCCACTCCCAATACAGTTCCCTGCTAATGGCCTGGGAAAATCAGAAGAAGAAGGCCCAAGTGTTTGGGGCTCTGCTACCAATAGGGGAGACCTGGATGAAGGTCCCGGCTCCTGGTCTCAGCCTAGCCCAGTGCTGGCTGTTGCAGCCATCTAGGGAGTGAACCAGTAGGCCGAAGATTTCTCTCTCTCTGCCTCTACCTCTCTCTCTGTAACTCTGATTTTCAAAATAAATAAACCAATCATTTTTTATAAAAAAGAACAATAACAATAGGTGTAGTTTGTACTCGAGATATGGTCAGAACTGCTATGACTGACATTTGCCTAGGACAGTGCTACTCTCAGATCTCTTTGGGGGTGGACCCTCAAGCTTCACTAGGAAGTAAATGAAGCAATTAATCTTGGATTTCCTGTATTTCTCTTTTTTCACAGCAACCAGATTACAAGGTAAGTCAAAAAGCAGGTATTTACCTTAGAGATTAGGACACTGGTATCTCACTTTTAAATGCTTGGGCTCTATTCAAGGCTATAGCTCTTGACTTCAGCTTTCTGCTAACATAAACTTTGGGAGGCAACAGTGATGACTCAAGTAATTGTGCTCCTACCACTCACATGGGAGACCTGGATGGTGTTCTCAGCTCCTGGCTTCAGCCTGGCCCAGCATCCACTGTTACAGGCATTTGCAACAGATGGCAATTCTCAACCTATCTCTTTGACTCTCTCTGTGTCACAATGCTTCTCAAATAAATTTTTTTAAGGATTTAGTTATGTATTTAAGAGGCTGCATCACAGAGATAGAGATCTTCCATCTGCTGGTTTACTCCTCAAATGGCCACAATGACCAGGGCTGGGCCAGGCCCAAGTCAGGAGCCTGGGACTCCATCCAGGTCTCCCACGTGGGTATAGAGCCCTAAGCACTTGGGCCATCTTCCACTGGTTTTTCCAACCACATCCATACAGGACGCTGGTGTTGCAGAAAATGACTGAACCTGCTGTGCCACAACTCTGGCCCCCTTCTGAAATGAATTTAAAAGTCAGGAAAGCTTACTATTATGATATAACTTAGAAACTCTCTTCTGCTTAGATCCTGAGGAGAAGAAAATTGTTAGAGGGTAGAGGAGTTGGGAAATGAAGAGCAGAAAGTGGATGAGGACAAGAAAAGAAGATGTTGAACAAATCCAGCAGGCACAGCTGTCTCCAGAAGTGGGCAGCAGGGAGGAGGCTTGTTTTCATGGTGCTAACCTGATCCACAGCCCCCACTTTCCATGGGAGAAGATAAATGCAACAGAAATGGGGGCCGGGAAGGTTGACATCAATATGTCAGCTCCTGTGACTTGGTCAGCTAGCTGCTATGATTGCACAATTTCATTCATTTTGGATGAAAACAATACTGTTTGGGGATATTAGGGATTATGCTTTTAAATATCTGTGAAGATTATGAATGACTTTAAAATAACTTTAAAGAAACAATGAGAGATCCAGCAAGATGGCAGAATAGAAAGGGAGCACACTGATAGTCTGGGAAGAGAAAGTATAATAAAAGTAGAAATACTGTAGGTTCAAGGAAGATTTGGAGAAGAAACAGCAGAGGAAACTCTTCCAGAACTAGTGATTCATGGTGTACCTGCGTGGAGGGCACGGGCACCCACAGCTTGGGACGCCAGCTGCGGAATCTATGCACCAGAGCTGGAACAGGAGGTAAGCCAAAACCTCAGTAGCCCAAGACACCAGTGGAAAAGCAGAAGGAGGAACTTAGAGGGAACGAGGCTTCAAGCCCTGTGCGGGGAATTTCACCAGGCTAACTAGAGGAGAGAGGAAAAAAAGGGGGGGGGGACCAGTACGGACACGAGTCTCCACTCACCTCTCAAAGGCAAGCAAGACAAAGATCAGACGCCATTTTGGACATAAGTAAAGCAGAAAAACCTGACTCTGGGGCAGGGTGTGTGTGTGTGTGAAATAACAGGAGGTTAGGACCTAGTGAATGTGTGGAGCTAATGAACTGAGACTGTGAAAAAAGAGATGGTGGGTGAGAGAACTCACTGAGTTCATGTGAGTACTCTCCAGAGATGCTACAATTCAGTAACCTTGGCAACCCAGTGGGAGACTGCAGGGGAATTTGAGCCCACACTGAGGGCAGGACAGATTCTTTGTGTGATCCTTGGGAAAGAGCAGAGGGATGTTATACCACAAGAGCCAGAGATCGGAAGCTGACTACCTTCAATTCCACTCAGCTGTGCAGAATTACTCCCCTTCTGAATCAAAAACGAGAGAGAGAGATTTACCATGCCTAACCTGGGTGTGTCATCTTTGGCACACCCTTAACGATGAAGAACCAAACAGAGTTCTCTGACCACACCCATCTCAAGCCTCTAAGGCTCCATCAAAAGCAGACAGTCCACTTAATACAGTCATAGTATAACAAGAAAAAACACCACAGCGAGGGAAGAAGAACCCAAAGAATATCTCCACAATGCCAAGCAACAAATGCAGAAACTGAGGAAACAAGAACAAGGAAGACACTATGATGTGCCTAAATGAAAAAGACACCCCAAGCCAAGATTATGAAGATGGTGAGATGGAAGAAATGCAAGATAAGGATTTCAAAAACTTATGTTAGGAACATTTAGAAGTTTTCAAAAACGAATCCTTGAACTACAGAAATCCTTACTGGACAGGATAGAAAATCTCTCTCATGAAAATGAAATCTTAAGGAGGAATCAAAATGAAATGCAGAAACTAGTAGAACAGAAAAGTGTGATAGTGAAGAGAAATCAAAATGAAATGAAGAACTCAATAGATGAAATGACAAACACATTAGAGAGCCTTAAAAATGGAGTCAGTCAAGCAGAAGAGAGAATATTGGACTCAGAAGACAGAGCACAGGAAAGTATACAGACAAACCAAAAAAAAAAAAAAAGAGGAAATTAGAAATCTAAAAAATATTGTTGGGAATCTACAGGATACTATTAAAAAACCAAACATTCAGGTTCTAGGAGTTCCTGAAGGCATAGAGAGAGAGAAAGGATTAGAAGGCCTTTTAGTGAGATACTAGCAGAGAAATTTCCGGGTTTGGAGAAGGACAGAGACATCCTAGTACAGGAAGCTCATAGAACCCCTAGTAAACATGACCAAAAGAGATCCTTACCACAACACGTTGTAATCAAACTCACCACAGTGAAACATAAAGAAAAGACTCTAAAATGTGCAAGAGAGAAACGTCAGATTACTCTCAGAGGATCCCCAATTAGACTCACAGCAGACTTCTCATCAGAAACCCTACATGCTAGGAGGGAATGGCAAGACATAGCCCAGGTACTAAGAGAGAAAAAATGCCAGCCCAGAATATTATATCCTGCAAAGCTCTCATTTGTGAATGAATGTGAAATAAAGACCTTTCATAGCAAACAGAAATTGAAAGAATTTGTCGCCACTCAACCAGCCCTGCAAAAGATGCTTAAAGATATGTTACACACAGAAACACAAAAACACGGTCATCAATATGAAAGAAGGTAAAGGAAGGAAACTTCACAGCAAAAGATCGCAGTAAGTTCAAAGCATATATTAGAAAAATCTTTGGGAAAATGGCAGGGCAAAGTTACTACTTATCAATAGTCACAATGAACGTTAATGGCCTCAAGTCTCCAGTTAAAAGATATAGATTGGCTGAATGGGTTAAGGAACAAAACCCATCTATTTGCTGCTTAGAAGAAACACATCTTTCCAACAAAGATGCATGCAGACTGAAAGTGAAAGGCTGGAAAAAGATATACCACGACAATAGAAATGAAAAAAGGTGGGCGTAGCCATCTTAATATCAGACAAAATAAACTTTAACACAAAAACTGTTAAGAGAGACAAAGAGGGGCACTATATAATGATTAAGGGATCAATTCAACAGGAAGAAGTAACTATTATCAGTGTATATGCACCTAATTACAGGGCACCGGTTTATTTAAAAGATTTGCTAAGGGACATAAGGGGAGACTTAGTCCACTCACAGAAATAGTCAGATTAATAGGTCAGAAGGAAACAGCAGATTTAAATGACACTATAGCCCAAGTGGATCTAACAGATATCTACAGAACTTTTCATCCTACACAGAAAGCATTTACATTCTACATGGAACCTACTCTAGCATTGACCACATGCTAGGCCATAAAGCAAATCTCAGCAAATTCAAAAGAATTAGAATCATACATGCATCTTCTCAGACCATAGTGGAATGAAGTTGGAAATTAGCAACTCAGGAATCCCTAGAGCATATGCAAACACATGGAGATTGAACAACATGCTCCTGAATGAACACTGGGTCATAGAAGAAATCAAAAGAGAAATCAAAAACTTTCTGGAAGTAAATGAGGACAACAAAACAACATATCAAAACTTATGGGATACAGAAAAAGCAGTGTTAAGTTGCAGAAGTTAAAACAACAAAAGCAGTTGTTTATATCAATAGGTGCCTACATCAAGAAATTGGAAAGGCACCAAATAAATGAGCTGGTAAAGCCACTATGGAAGTCAGTCTGGGGATTCCTCAGAAACCTGAATATAACCCTACCATACAACCTAGCCACCCCACTCCTTGGAATTTACCCAAAGGAAATTAAATTGACAAACAAAAAAACTGTCTGCACCTTAATGTTTATTGCAACTCAAGTCACAATAGCTAAGACCTGGAATTAACCCAAATGCCCATCAAGAGTAGACTGGATAAAGAAATTATGGGACATATACTCTATAGAATACTATACAGCAGTCAAAAACAATGAAATCCAGTCATTTGCAACAAAATGGAGGAATCTGGAAAACATCATGCAGAGTGAATTAAGCCAGTTGCAAAGGGACTAAATAAATTATTTAATACATGTTCATTTTATATTTGTAGGCGAGTCATGATTTTATCTTTTTGAAAATATTACCCTTCAACACAAATATGGAACATTATTTGGGCCATAGTATTGCTGGTGCCATGATTTTTCTGTCTTTATTTGTTTTCCTCCCTTCCCCTTTTCCCAGTCTTTCTTTCTTCTTTACTGAACTTAATCTCCAAAGTGAGAAATGGGCAATGGCAGACACTGAACACAGATGAAATACAAGGGAAACAACAGAGAGCACTCTCAGAATTACGTCAAGTCAGTAGGAAGCCATATCATCAGAAAGAATGTTATAGAAGCTGTTAATGCTATAGATCAAAAGTGCACACAGGAATGCATGCCATTTTGTCAGAAACATATTAATATATAAAATTCATATAACATATAAGTTATATAATTTTCTTAAAATATTTATTTATGTATTTTAAAGACAGAGTTACAGACAGAGAAAGAGAGAGATTGTCTATCTGCTGGTTCACTCCTCAAATGGCCACAACAATTGGGAATACACCAGGCCAAAGCCAGGAGCCAGGAACTTCTCCCATGTGGGTGTAGGGCCCCAGGGACTTGTGTCATCCTCCACTGCTTTTTCCGCCACATAAGCAAGGAGTTGGATCAGAAGTGGAACAGCTGGGACTTGAAACAGTGCCCATATGGGTTACTAGTGCTGCAGGCTACAGCTTAACCCTCTACACCACAATGCTGGTACCAGATTCATAGAATTTTTAAACTGATTTTCAAGAAGTTAATATCATTGTGGTTCTAAGCTCATTTTAAAATATTAAGATTGAAAGTTTAATAGTTAAGATTTTAAAATTAACTAAAAAAGTTCATAAACTGTTCCCTTTGCAGTCATAAAATTTCTCAACCATTCTTAAGGCCAAGCTATTTTTATTATTTTAAAGCCTAAAAAGTGTCTATGCCTTGGAACATTTTCCCTTGATTTCCTTCACCAACAATTCTGTGATAATAAGCATTCAAGCAACATGAAGGATTCAATCAACACTTGCATAAATGCACCAGAAAACACAGAGATAACTTTAAGCAAATATGTACTGTCCTTGTAAGCCATAATTTGCTAGAAAGTAGTTTAGTTCTAGAATGTAGTATAAAGTCATTTTAACCTTATGTGAAAGCAACTTGCCTCCACTTCTTACCAAGAAGAGCCTGTAGCCAATACATATTAACAGGATAAATGTTTGCCCTCATTTTAATGCAGCAGGAATCTTTACAAAGGGATATCACAGAGGTGAAGTAAATAGCCAAATACACTAGATGATCCAAAGTCATTTTCATTTTCTTGCAATGGTAAAAACAAATCCATTTACCTTCTTGCCATGGCATTTATGAATACTAATTTAATCACACAAAGTTAGACTTCCTGTGAGCAAATTTGAAACCACATTGTGAACATGCTTTTCACATAAGGTTTGCTCATTTCTTCCGAATTAGAAAATAAAATAAACTCTATGCTTGTATTAGACCCTAGGCAAAAATCAACATAGCCCTGTCATCTCCTGTTAAGTTGATTCAGGACTCTGGGGAGCCATGTCACCATCTGGACTGGAGTGCATATGGTCACAGCGAGGCCTGGAAGAGTGTCCTCAAGAAGACCCCAGCTGGCTGAGCAGCCACCTGTTACAGAGATGAGCAAAGGCAGCACACTGCATATCATATTCATCACAATTCATTCACATCTATTCCCCAGATATCGAATCCTCTCATGGCAGGATATGACTTCAACACCACAGGATTGACTCACAGAAGCCAAGTCCACAACCTCAGCTAAGTAGATGTGTCAAAGAGACTCTACGATGAGAAATAGCCAGGAGCCAATCTGGAAATGTCAGGAAGGCAGAAGCAGCAGGCTTAGGAAAGCAGAAGGGCAGGAGTTATCCAGCACCTGTTTGCTTCGAGAAACTGCAACAGCACAACTGGTAAACAAAACTGGGGATTTCAGACGCATTCTAGGCAGAGTAAGTCGCTTTAATGGCCCACACGATGGAATGTGGAGACAACAGAAGGCTCTGTGATGCGCAGCACAGCATCAGCACCAAGGATGGTGTTGGGATGCTTCCCTCAGTGACTCGCAAGCAGTGCACATCAAAGAGAAAAAGCAGATGGATGGGGTTGTTCTTGAGATCCCAGGAGAACCTTCCTAGAGATGACTAGATATAAATGGGAACTTCCAGATTGGAGCAGGAAAAAGTTGAGGCCCCTCAGTTGTGCAGGAGAACACAAAGCAGCTAAACAAAGCTATTTATGTTAAAGTGGCCTCGTTACTTGCAGATCCTGGTGAGGGCTACAGACCTCCTACTTTGCTGGGTACCCGGGAGAAGGGAAGAGCAAGTATAGTGTGACATAAACCGTCCCCCTCAATCACATTGAGCAAGCTGCAGACATAGTCTACTAATAACGGGCCACACAGATAATTGTCAGGATAGCTGATAGTGTATTGAAGCCTTTGGTTGAAGTTTCATTCTTATAATCATTTTTACAAGTACAAGAGTTACATTTTACCCATATATTAAAGTGACTGCCCTTTCCATGATTAAATTCTATCTGGAATTACACAAACGTCTTATACATTTGTCCCACTACTATTGACATCTAGTATCCAAGAAATGTTTCAATTTAAGAACTAAGAAAATTAATTGTGACTTTTAATTGTCCTACTGAGTTGAGCATTCTTGGGTTGCCTAAAGCCAGATACCAAGGATCAGGTGAGGCTGAGATAAAAAAAAAAAGATAGAATAAACACTTTTGATCTAAGCTAATGTGACTGGACCATATGCAAGAGCCCTGCTGTCCTTCTCCAATTTTCTACTTTGCACTTGGTCATCAGCTGTGGCAGGCAAAGTTAGGAGAGAAATAGCCTTTAAAAATTCTCAAAAGGATAAGGTAGGAGCGGATTTCCAAGAAAAAGATAAAATAACATTGCAAGTAAAATGCAGAGATTTATTGACATACTTTAGCAAGCAGTAACAGAAAATGTTGAGGACCTTACAATATAACACTAAAATAGAAAAGGCAAAAAGTTTTATTTTCATCCTGTTGTATTCAATAAATCATATAGCTCCACTTGTTTTCAACAAGTTTACTCACTTTCTGTGAATTGTCATTTGTTGTTGAGTACAATTTATTAAATGTAAAATATGTTCTCATATATTAATATATATAGTAAATAGACTATGTACAAGTAAGCATTTAAGTATGAATTTATGTCATACAACACTCTATTTTAAAAGAAAGTTATTCCAACCCTTCCTCCCCCTCCCTCTCACATTCCCACTCTAATTTTTACAAAGATCTATTTTCAGTATACTTAATAATCATATAGTTAACCCTACTCTAAGTAAAATAGTTCAACAAATAGTATGAAGAGGAAAAGAAAAACACATTGTTCCTCAATGGAAGCGACAAAGACTATACACAATCATTGAATCTAGGAAGAGTAGGGGAGAAACTGTCACTATGTTCCTAAATCTGTTTTTTTTTAATGTATCAAACCTGTATAACTTAAATAAAAGTAAAAAAACAAAACAAAAAAAAAAGAAAGCTACTATATAGAAAGCTTTGATATAATCATGGTATGTATTTCTTTTTTAAAATCTTCATTTTGGAACAGTAATGGAATAACCAAAGAAATAAGTCAGTCAAATTCTACGGGAAAATATTGAAACACAGTCTATATCTGAAAAACAAGGGATGTAGGTGGTGTGGAAAGATCAACATTTTCTATCCATGCTCACATAGGTGTGGCCAATAGAATGAAGATTATTTAGATACAAACAGGAATTTAGTAAATATGCCTTGACCGCCTAATACGAATGGACAGTATGAAGACACTAAGAGATTCTTATTCCATAATTAGTGAAGAAATTGACATGTAAACAACTAACTAAAATATAAGAAAGAATTAAACAAGAATCAGTTCTTTGGAAAAATTGAGTATCACGTCGCACCTTAAGAATTGCCACTATCAAACAAGCAGGAAGTCACAAGTACCAGCAAATATGTGCAAAAATTGGATCCTTTGGGTAATGGTGGTTAGATTATAAAACATTACAGTCACTAGGAAAAAAGTATGGAGTGTCTTCAAAAAAATTAAAAATATAGCCAAACGACCCAGCAAATCCCACATCTGGGTATATATTCAAAGGAACTGATAGAAGGTCTTGAGATATTGGCATTTTCACATTAGCTGAGATGAGAAAGAAACCTAAATGTCTACTGATATATGGATAAAGAAAATGTAATATGTACATTATTCAGCCTTGGAATGGAACCAGAGGTCATTATGCTAAATGAAATAAACCAGACTCAGAAGGACAAATATCACATTTTCCCTTATTTGTGAAAGTTAATATATAGAGTATAAAATATAATGTATGTCATATTATTTGGTATAAAATTACAAATATTGCTTCATTGAATTATACTGTATACCTGATAATATATCCTTCTTTTCCACATGTTATATTTGTCATGAATTCCTCATTTTGCGATATTTATATCACTGCATTCAAGAAAAGTAGCATATAAGTATATGTATATAATATCTTCAAACGCAATGAATGTGGAAAAATGTTAACATTTTTTAAATCTTAAAATAAAAAATAAATTTATAAAAAAGGAAAAACTGTGAAAAATTCTGTCGTATACTACAACATGGATGCACCTTGAGAACATTAAGCTAAAAAAAAGTAAGTGAATTATATAAAGATAAATTGTGCATGTTTATACTTACACTTACATATGATAATTAAAGTAATCAAACTCTTAGGAAGGTAGAATGGTGATTTCTAGGGACTAGGAGAAAGAGGAAATAGGAAGTTATTATTCAGTAGGTATAGAGTTTTCAGTTTTGTAAGATGAAAAAGTTCTAGAGAACTATTTTACAAATTCAGAAACTAAATGAAAAATTTTCCCATGAAATTGAGATATTAAAGAGAAATCATAATGAAATACTAGAAATGAAGAATTCAATATATCAAATAAAAATGCAGGAGAAAGTGTTAACACAGAGTAGGTGAGAAAGAGGAAAGAATATCGGAACTAGAAGACAAATTTCTGGAAATTTTACAGTTAGACCAAAAAAAAAAAAAAAAAGAAGAAGAAGAAGAAGAAGAAGAAATTAGAAATGTGCATATACTTAACAATACTGCAATGTGTGCTTAAAACTTTGAGAGGGTGAGCTCAAGGTTACAAAATGGTGGAATAGCAACAGTATGGTCAGAATCAAATGAGGCAAAATTAATATTTAAAAGAGGGAGAAAACACATGCCTGAGATAAAGCCATGGTAAAATTGCAGTGGGCAACCCAGCAAGCACAGCAGAGATGGTCCAGGTTCGCGACAAAAGAGCAAGTAAGAAAAAAAAAAAAAAGAAGAAGAAGAAGAACAGCAGAGACTTGGACCGAGAGAGAGAGCATCGGCCCTAGCAGACAAGGTGAGAGAGGAATCCACAGGTCCACGGAGCTTCAGATAGCAGCAGGAGGGACGGCTGGGCAAACCGCTTCTGAAGTTCCATGAGGGACAAATTAAATAAATAAATGGACTAATAGGGAAGTGGCACACCTCCCTCCCCTGTTCCCTCACCCTGCAGGGACTTGCAGCCAGCTGGGAGAAGCCATTTTGCTCCCTTTGTTTTTAATTTTTGGATGCAGGCAGGTGGCTTCTGCCCCTGCATGTGCCCAGTGACAGTGGGAGTTGCCTCACTCCCCACCCATAAACGAGAGCCATAACAATTCAGAAAAATTCCTTTCCCTTCAGAAAAATTTCCCTTTCCTCAATGGGAAACCTCATGTACTGGAAGCTCGTACCCACCCATCGCCATTGAGCAGTGGGCCTAGATCCAGTAGGCGGGACCTCCGTGTAACTACTGGCAACCCACAGACCTATAGCAGCTCGTAAAATAGGGAACCATGCTCACAGGAAAGACTCCACAGATCAAAGGTGCAGTTCGCTAAGCAGTACGAACACAGTAGGGACTAACACTGGGGCATCCACGTAGCTGTGAGACAGGGTGGTTCATAGCAACAGAGGTGAACATCCTCTTCCATCCAAATAACCAGAGAACTACAAAGCCCCACAGGGGCCTTGTTTTGGATAGTTGCTCCACCCTGGAATATGGAAGAGAGCACCCAAGCCACATCTAGCACACAGCTCTCAGTATTCACTGAAAGTATAGATGTCCCACTAAACCACAAAAACACAAAACAAAGATAAAAACAACCAGAGCCCCCCCCCCACAAAAAAAAGACACAAATGCAGAAAAACCAGAAACTTATAAAGAATAAGACAATATGAGCCCTCCAAAGGAACAATGCAACACCTCAATAGTGGAAGGTGAAGAGGAAGAGATTGAGGATATGCCAGAAACAGAATTCAGAAAATTAATCATTAGATTAATTAGGAGCAATCAGAAGCAAATTCACAAACTAAATGAAAAATTTTCCCATGAAATTGAGATATTAAAGAGAAATCATAATGAAATACTAGAAATGAAGAATTCAATATATCAAATAAAAATGCAGGAGAAAGTCAACACAGAGTAGGTGAGAAAGAGGAAAAAATATCGGAACTAGAAGACAAATTTCTGGAAATTTTACAGTTAGACCAAAAAAAAAAAACAAAAACAAAAACAAAAAGAAGAAGAAGAAGAAGAAATTAGAAAACTAAAAAACACTGTTGGAGATCTACAAAATACTACCAAATGACCCAACATATGGATGCTAGGAGTTCCTGAAGCTGTGGAAAGAGAGAAAGGATTAGAAGGACTTTTTAATGAAATAACAAAATAAAACTCCCCCAACTTGGAGAAAGAAAGCAACATCCAAGTACAGGAAGCACACAGAACTCCCAATAGATGGACCAGAAAAGATCTTCACCATGACACACTGTAGTAAAACTCTCCACAGTAAAACATAAAGAAAAGATTCTAAAATGTGCACAAGCAAAATGCCAAACCCATACAGAGGAACCCCAATTAGACTTACAGAGGACTTCCCATCAGAAACCCTAAAGACAAGGAGAGAATGGTGAGATAAATTTCAAATCTTAAAAGAATAAAAGAATCAACCCAGAATATTGTATCCTGCAAATTCATGAAGGTGAAATAAAGCTCTTCCATAACAAATAGAAGTTGAAAGAATTTGTAACTTCCTGTACAGTCCTACAAAAGATGCTCAAGGATGTACTGCACACAGAAACAGGAACATCACTACAAAAAAAGGTAAAGGCAAAAAACTGTCCAGAAAAAATGCGAAGAAAACCCAAAGTAAAAATTAGGACTATTAATGGAAATATGGCAAAGCAAAGTTGCTACTCAATGAAAGTCACCTGAATGTAAATGGTCTCAATTTGCAAGTTAAAAGACACAGACTGACTGAATGGATTTAAAAAGAAAACCCACCTATTTGCTGCCTTCTGTATATACAGAGAATTGAAAATGAATCTTGAAGAAAATGAAAGGGGAGAGGGAGCAGGAAAAGGGAGGGTTGCAGGTGGGAGGGAAGTTATGGGGAGGGGAAGCCATTGTAATCCATAAGCTGTACTCTGGAAATTTATATTCATTAAATAAAAGTTTAAAAAAAAGAAATGTTAATGGCTCTAACGGGAGACATAGACTCAAATACAATAGTAATGGGGGACTTCAATACTCCACTTTCAGCAATGGACAGATGAACCAGAAAGAAAATCATCAAGGAAACAACAGGGTTAACCAACATTATAGACTAAATGGACCTAACATATCTATAGTGCTTTTCACTTTATAGTTGCAGAATACACATTCTTCTCACCAGTACATGGAACTTTCTCTAGGATAGACCACATGGTGGGCCATAAATCAAGTCTCAGCAAATTCAAAAAAATTGAAATCATCCCATGCATCTTCTCTGACCACAATGGAATCAAGTTGGAAATCGACAATTCAGGAATCGCAAGAACATATGCAAATACATGGAAACTGAATAACATGCTCCTTTAAGGTATCAAGACCTGGCTAAAAAGTCCATGAGAGCATTTCAGGCATGGAAAGCCAAGACACTGTGGCGAAAGACTACCTACGTGAAACATCTCTGTGAGTGAAATCCCAGTGGAAAGAATAGGCCATCAAAGAAGGAGGTACCTTTCTCTGAAGGGAGGGAAGAACTTCCGCTTTGATTATGGCCTTGTCTAAAAAAGGTCAGAGTTTGTGAACTCAAGAAGCTTCCATAGCCTTGGCAGCACATGACAGGAGACTCGGGTGATCACTGACATCATAAATAAGAGTGTCAATTGTTAAATCAACAACAGGAGTCACTGTGCACTTGCTCCCCATGTAGGACTCTGTCCTTAATGAGTTATACTAGAGAATTAATGATAAAATGTGTCTTCAAACAGCACTCTATACTTTGTTTGTCGGTGTAGGTGCAAACCGTTGAAATCTTTACTTAGTGTAGAGTTGATCTTCTGTATATAAAGATAATTAAAAATTAATCTTAATGAAGAACTGGATGGGAGAGGGAATAGAAGGTGGGATGGAGTGTGGGTGGGAGGGTGGGTATGGAGGGAAGAACCACTATATTCCAAAAGCTGAACCTTTGAAATCTATATTTATTAAATAAAAGATTTCTAAAAAATTAAAATTAAAAAAGGCACGCTCCTGAGTGAACAGTAGATTATTGAAGAAATCGAAAGAGAAATAAAAAAATTTCTGGAAACAAATGAAGATGATAATACAATGTATCAAAACTTATAGGATACAGCAAAAGCTGTGTTAAGAGGGAATTTTTTAGCAATTGGAGACTACATCAAGAAACTGGAAAAGCACCAAATAAATGAGCTATCAATGCATCTCAAGGACCTAGAAAAAGAACAATAAGCCAAACCCAAAACTAGTAGGAGAAAAGAAATAATTAAAATTAGAGAAGAAATCATCAAAATTGGAACCAATAAACAATACAAAAGATGAGCAAAACAAAAGGCTGGTTTTATGAAAAAATAAATAAAACTGACAAATCATTGTCCCAACAAGTCAAAAATAGGAGGGAGAAGATCCATATTAATAAAATCAAATGAAAAAGGAAATGTAACAACAGACACCACAGAAATAGAAAGAATCATCAGAAATTACTACAAAGAGCTATACACCAACAAAACAGGAAGCCTAGAAAAAACAGATAGATTACTGTACGCATACCACCTATCTAAATTGAGCACCTAAAAGACCAATAACTAAGACAGAATTCAAATCAGTAATAACGACTGTCCCAAAAAAGAAAAGCCCAGGACCAGATGGCTTCACGCTGAATTATACCAGACCCTTAAAGAACTAACTGCAGTTCTTCTCAAGCTATTCAAAACAACTTAAAGGGATTTCTCCAAAATTCTTTCTATGAAGCCAGAATCACCTTAATTCCTAAACCTGAAAAAGAAAAAGAGGAAGACAACTATAGACCAATCTCTCTGATGAACATAGATGCAAAAACCTTCAGCAAAGAGAATCCAACAACACATCAGCAAGATCATCCAACCAGATCCAGTGGGATTTATTCATGGTATGCAGGGATGCTTCAACATATGCAAATCATTCAATGTGATACATCACATTAACAAATTGAAGAACAAAAATCATATGATTATCTCAATAGATGCAGAGAAAGCATTTGACAAAATACAGCACCCTTTCATGATGAAAACTTTAAGCAAATTGGGAATAGAAGGAACATTTCTCAACATGATCAAGGCAACTTATGACAAACCCATGGCCAGCGTCCTGTTGAATTGAGGAAATTTGGAAACATTCCCACTGAGATCTGGAACCAGACAAGGGTGCCTACTCTCACCACTGCTTTTCAGTATAGTCCTGGAAGTTTTAGCCAGAGTCATTAGATTAAAAAAATAAATCAAAAGGATACAAACTGGTGTGACAGATGATTCAAAAGTTTAAACTGTCCACAAGATATAGCCACATGCTTTGTTATAGACTATAGGTTATTTTGATTGGTTGTTTTAAAAACAGGGCCTGTTCTTCATAAAAATAAATGTTAGTTTGTAACTGGCCCATTTCTGGCTTCTGTACCTCTGCTTGCTTGATAATGGCCAAGGCCACCAGACTCTGGTTTCTCCTGTCATTTCCTGGCTGCAGCCACAAATAACACAGCTGGCACGAAGGCCAGTGATGCCATGCTTGACCCTGACTAGTAACAACTGAATAATTGAATTGTTACATTTTTTTTTCAATAAGATTACAAAGAAACTGGCTGATTGGCTAACTGCTTCTTGCTTCTGTGTGCCTGTTTTCTGCTTACATAAGCCCACATGTGTAATTCAATGACTGACAAAAAGTAGGTTATGCCTTTAAAACCCCCCCACTGCTGCACGGGCTGTCTTCTCTGGACTTGCTCTTTGAGAAGGCAGTTGCTAATTTGACCTCAAGTGTCTCACTGTGGTTTTAATCTGTGCGCCCCACAACATCGGGAAGGAAGAAGTCAAACTATCCCTATTTGCTGCTGACATGATCCTATATATAAGGGATCCAAAAGACTCTACTAAGAGAGTATTGGAACTCATAGAAGAGTTTGGAAATGTAGCAAGACACAAAATCAATGCACAAAAATCAACTACCTTTATATATGCAGAAAACACCACAGTTGAGAAAGAGCTTTTAACATATAACCCACTCACAATAGCTACCAAAATCTCAAATACCTTGGAATAAACTTAACCAAGGATGTCAAAGATCTTTGCAATGAAAATTACAAAACATTAAAGAAAGAATTAGAAGAAGATACCAAAAAATGGAGAAATCTTCCATGTTCATGGATTAGAATATCATCAAGATGCTCATTTTGCCTAAAGCAATTTACAGATTCAACATGATACCAATCAAAATACCAAAGACATTCTTCTCAGAGATAGAAAAAAAGATGTGAAGTTCATATGGAAACACAGGAGATCTCGGATAGCTAAAGCAATTTTACATAACAAAAACAAAGCCAGAGGCATCACAATATCAGATTAGAAGGCATACTACAGACCAGCTATAATCATAACAGCCTGGTATTTGTACAAAAACAGATGGATAGATCAATGGAATGGAATAGAAACACCAGAAATCAATCCAAACATTTACAACCAACTTTTGTTTGATCAAGGAGCTAAAACCAATCCCTGGAGCAAGGACAGTCTCTTCAACAAATGCTGCTGTGAAACTGGACTGCCACATGCAGAAGCATGAAGCAAGACCTGACGCCTTTCACCAAATCCACTCAAAATGGACCAAAGATCTAAATCCACAACCTGACACCATCAAATTATTTGAGAACATTGGGAAAATCCTACAATATATTTGCACAAAGAGTTTTTGGAAAAAAACTCAAGAGGCACAGGTCATCAAAGCCAAATTCGACAAATGGGATTACATCAAATTGAGAAACTTATGTAATACAAAAGAAATAATCAGCAAAATGAAGAAACAACCAACCAACAGAATGGGGGAAATTTTTTTTTTTTTTGGATAGGCGGAGTTAGACAGTGAGAGAGAGACAGAGAGAAAGGTCTTTTTTTTTTTTTCCTTTGGTTCACCCCCCAAAATGGCCTCTGCAGCCGGCGCGCTACACCAATCCAAAGCCAGGAGCCAGGTGCTTCTCCTGGTCTCCCATGTGGGTGCAGGGCCCAAGCACTTGGGCCATCCTCTACTGCACTCCCGGGCCACAACAGAGAGCTGGACTGGAAGAGGAACAACTGGGACAGAACCCGGCACCCTAACTGGGACTAGAACCTGGGGTGCCGGCGCCACAGGCAGAGGATTAACCAAGTGAGCCACGGTGCCGGCCAGAAATTATTTTCAATAAAACTGATAAAAGATTAATAACCAGAATATGAAAAGAGGTCAAGACTCAACAACAACAAAGCAAACAATCTCATTAAGAAATGGGCAAAGGATTTAAACAGACGTTTTTCAAAAGAAGAAATCCAGATGGCCAACAAATACATGAAAAAATGATGAGGATCACTAGCCATCAGAGAAATGCAGATCAAAATTATAATGAGGTTTCACCTCACCCCAGTCATAATGGTTTTCATACAAAAATCAACAAACAACAAATGCTGGTGGGGATGTGGGGGAAAAGACACCCTAATCCACTGTTTTTGGGAATGTAAACTCATAAAGCCACTGTGGAAGACAGTGTTGAGATACCTCAGAGGTCTGAACATAGACCTACCATGTGACCCAGCCATCACGTCCTTGGGTTCTTCTTTAAAGACAATTAAGTTTCTAAAAAGAAACAGAGGGGAGGAAGGTATGAAAAGAAGAAGGAGGAAAAAAAGCGAAATCACCTTCAAGAAGCGATAACATAGAACATCCCTTGTGTAGACTGTTGAGGGAGAGTTCTCTTAGTTTTTTTTTTTCTTTTATTCCATTCTTACTTTCTTTTTCTTTCTTGTAATAAACAGGAGAGGGAGGAGAAAGGGGTAGGGGAGAGTGGGTGGGAGGGCAGGCATGGTTGGAAGAATTTTTGTGTTTCTAATGTTGTATTTACTAGATACATACAAATAAGAAAAACTTTAACAGGGTAAATTTATCTGGTTTATTTTAAGCCAGAGTTAAAAATCTTCAAAGACAAAGAAGAACCAATGCTTTGGTAACACAAAGGAAAAGGTAATTAATCTTAATTCAGAGTTGCACAGCTTCAGAGCAGTGGCAGTGTTTGACCTGAATTTTGAAAAATGAATAAAATTTTGATGTACATTAGGGCATGGAAAAGCATGAACAAGACCCTAGGGAGTGAAAATTCATGGACTGCTTGAGGAACAAGCAATCTGGGTGGCTGCAACATAGGCACTATGGAAGGAACAGTTTAAACCACTTCTCAAACAACTTGCTTTAAAAGACAATAACATATATTTTATTATCCACAATTTACAGCTGTTTTACCAGTATGGAATGTTATTTTACATTCTTATTGCAAAAATATTGTAGACCACAGCTTATTTAGCACTGTTCTTAGAAACTATGAAAAGAAATGAGGATTGTGATTCCCTTTAATCTTGGCTCCCCCACCCTCACCATTTAAATTTTGAACAGCTGTTTTTCATGACCTGCTGTAGAACAAAGCAACTCAAGAAACATAGACAGTGAAAATTATTCATGAAAAAAGTGTGCATAGTAAAATCATTATTAAGTTTGTAATTCTGATACATCTGAAGATACGTTTTGATGTTGTCAAGGTCTTTTATTCTAAGATAGTTGTCATTCTTAAAGGTCAAATCTTATTCCCATCTAATTTGACAAAGATATTGAGAATCAAAATAAAAAGTTGGGAAGAATTGAGAGTAAAGTAGTGAATTTAGATTTGGACATGTTTTAAATGCCTGTGGGACATCAGTTCAAAGAGGAGATTTGAGCTCAGGAAAGAAGCAGACTAAAATGAAAGACTGAGATGCATCAACCAAAACGTGGTAGTCATAGGAGCGGATGTTTTCACCCAAGGACAATGTGTACAAGATAAAAAGAAACTGACTAAAGAAAAAAATCCCAGGAGATCCAATAATGGAGTGATGGACAGAAGAAGATTCAGGTGAAATGAGACTGAAGATCAATTAGGAGTTAGAGACGGTCTGGAAGAAAATAGATGAGGTATGAGATGAAGGGAAATGTTGATGAGAGTGCCAACTGCTGCAGCAGCCAGGTGGGAGGGAAACTGAAACATAACTATTGAATCCCTCAGTGATGTGGTTAATTTGCTAGACAAGTCTGAGTAGAACATTGAATGAATTCAGAAGTGTGTGGTTCCAAAAATGTGACAGACTTGATAACCTGAAAACCTCCCACTGAAGATCCTACAAACCTTGGCTATAATTTACCATTCTTGAAATGCATTGTTGAACTAAAAAAAAAAAAATCAGGGGAAATAGCCAGCTGACAAGCAAGCCTTCCCCCAAACTCCCACAGTATGACGTGAAGATCTTGCAAACACTGTTCAGTGACATTAGCTGGTGCTGTGACTGGGAAAGAATGGTAGGAGGGAGAGCAGTTAATCTTTCTCAACTAGTTTTTGATTTGACACACACAAGGGAAAAATAATGAGTGTGGACTGTGATGCAGAGAGTTGTAACTGAGGCATTCTCATAACCAGGGTCCTCAAAAGGATCAATTCAAGAGTGGAACAGAAAAAATTCATTCTCTAGCACAGGGAGAAGGTTTTAGAATTTGTTTGAGTCTTCCTGAATATTAGTAAGTAAACAACCATAAATGTTCTTTAGATTAAAAAATTCTGTCATTAATAGCAACATTGATGGAACTGGAGGACATGATACTAAATAAGTCAGAGACAGTAATATAAGCATGACACCTGTGTGTGAGAGCTAACGCTGATGTCAAAACTAGGGAACAAAGAATGGTTTCCAGAGGCTGAATAGGGTGTAAGGGAGGATAGTTAATGGGTACAGGGTTGCAGTTGGATGAGAGAAACAACTCTTAACATTCTGTAGCATAGTAAGACAGCCATGACCAACAATTAATGGAATGTTTAAAAAATAGTTAATACAGGCCGGCGCCGTGGCTCAACAGGCTAATCCTCCTCCACCTTGCGGCGCCGGCACACCGGGTTCTAGTCCCGGTCGGGGCACCGATTCTGTCCCGGTTGCCCCTCTTCCAGGCCAGCCCTCTGCTGTGGCCCAGGAGTGCAGTGGAGGATGGCCCAGGTGCTTGGGCCCTGCACCCCATGGGGAGACCAGGAAAAAGCACCTGGCTCCTGGCTCCTGCCATCGGACGAGCGTGGTGCACCGGCCGCAGCGCGCCGTCCGCGGCGGCCATTGGAGGGTGAACCAACGGCAAAAGGAAGACCTTTCTCTCTGTCTCTCTCATTGTCCACTCTGCCTGTAAAAAAAAAAAAAAAAAAAAAAAAAAATAGTTAATACAGAGGATTTTGAATGTTCCCAACAAAAAGAAATTATATGTTCAAGGTTGATAGAACTGCCAATTTCCCTGATCTGATCATGATATATAGTATTCATATATTGAAATATAATAGTGCATACTATAGATCCATTTTTAAATATTGAAATAATTTTTTAAAAAAATAAGAGCAAGGGGGTCGGTGCTGTGGCACAGCAAGTTAAAGCCCCAGCCTGCAGCACTGGCATCCCATATGGATAGTAGTTTAAGTTTGGCTGCTCCTCTCCCAATCCAGCTCTCTGCTATGGTCTGAAAAAGCAGTAGAAGATGGCCCAAGTGCTTGGGCCCCTGCACCCACATGGGAGACCCACAAGAAGCTCCTGGCTCCTGGCTTTGTATAGGCCCAGCTCCAGCCGTGGCAGAACCAGTGGATGGAAGACCTCACTTTCCTTGTCTCTACCTTTCTCTGTAACTCTTTAAAATAAATAAGTCTTTAAAAAAAAAGCAAAAAAAAAAATATGAAACAGCAGGCCTATGGAGGTGTGCAGTGTTCAAACCTCAAAGCCAAGAAATTAACATAAAAAAAATATCAAATGTGTCTTAGATGTTTGATTTCCCTAGGGTTCCTATAATAAACAGATGATATACAGAAACTCTCCCAAAATCTGTACTATATTCATCTCCCTCTCCCTCTCCCTCTGACTCTTAAGTGAACAAAATAAATTTTAAAACTTTTTCAAAGAAAGAAAAGTCAAGTCTTAACAGCAAAGACCAAGAGGAAACTATGCTTATCCAAGACCTGGGACTAACATGGCCAGGGCAAAAAGCTTATTTTTTGGCATTTTGTATTCTTACTCAGAATTAGTAAGACAAATTCCAGTTTTTAAAAATGGAAAATTTATGAACTGTTGGCTTTTTTGTTAGTGAAAATTTTATAATAACTTTCATGGTTTCATGACTCTAACAATACAAATTATAGTGAATGACTATGTTGTAAGCAAAGGTAAAGACCAGAGGACATTTTAACTGGTCAATATTTGAAAAAGCAGATGTAGCAACACCTGAGCAGGAATTCTGCATGGCAGCATGCTGGAACAGAATGATATCTACTCCCTTTAATAGAGCATTCTTGCACCAAATACTTCACTCTGTTAAGTTAACTAACTCACTCCTACAAGGGAGAGGGTACTTGAAACAAATGTGGAAATAGAATTAAAAGGTAATTTAATTTTGGTGCAAAATTTTTGAATCCATACATATGAGGTACCCTCCAAAAGTTAATGTAAGATACTTATTATGAAAAAATTATGCGTGAATTTAAAAAATTTTTGCACCAAAATCATCTTTTAATTCCTGTTTCCACAAACTTTTTTAACTCCCCTCTTATTTGAGGTGATACCTATTGTAATACAACAGGAACTCCGCTCAAAGGGCTTAGAGTTCAAAAGGGTCTTAGAATCATTTCTTATGTCTCCAAGTCCTCTGCTAGTAGAAGGACCATGTGAAATTTTAACTAGGAGATTAACAGAGTTAGGCTAACTTAGGAGAGAATATGACTTCCATATCTTAGCCAAAATTACCAATCTCTCTCTCTTATTCCATTTGTTTACTTTATTCTCCACTCCCCTAAAGTTGTTTTGTAGAAAACATTTGTTAAGTACAAGCTACTTGATTTATATTGTTGTTTACAGCTGTAGCATTTTCTTTTCCTCTTTTAATTATTTCCATTTAATTAACTAAAATTCCTTAATCTAGTTTATTAAGCTTTCATTATCTGGCCCCTGCTTATTGCTCTAGGTGCATCTCTGTTAAGGCAGCTAGATAGATAATAGCCTATATGGGGGGGGGGGGCAAAGGAAATGAGAAGTTTTAAAGAAAATAAATCTTTGTGTAATGGAGTGAGTGAACAAGTCGTGAAAGCAGGACGCAGCCTCTTGCCCATCCTTTATCAAAAGGAATTCACCGAATTGTGGCAGAGATACAGCTGGTCCCACCAGGCTGAAGGAGTCATTTGCTTCTCCAGTGGAAAAGAACCCTGATGGCAAGGATTGTCCAGAGGGGTTTGTTTAGGGGACTGACTTCCACATCCAAAAGTCCCCCACCCAGGCTTTTCCAGAAGAAGGAGAGGAGAAGAAACAGGGGACCCATATTCATGTCCACAAAATCCCCCTCTGAATGTAGACTGGACTCTCGGTCCTTGAGACACCCTCCTGGTCTATCAGCTGTAGCAATTTCTATCTTCACTTTTTCCAATAAACCATCAAAAATCACCATCTCATCTGCTCGTTCATCAGCCGCATTCTTTGTCATTGATAGAACAAGTTCCTGGGATTCAAATCAGTGATTACATCTCTCTCCACTTTTCCTAGTTCCATTCCAAGTAAACAAATACAGTTAATGACAGATAGCACTCCAAAATTTAATGCTAGCAGTTTGTAAATGCTGCTATCTTTACTTGGAAGTCTGTATTACTGTCCTACTCCAAACCCTCTATTAATGTTCAGCTCAGGTCAAAGTCTCTCTCAGCTTCTTTTTTATTAATTTTTAAATTTTTTTTTGACAGGCAGAGTGGACAGTGAGAGAGAGAGAGAGAGAAGGGTCTTTATTTACCGTTGGCTCACCCTCCAATGGCTGCTGCGGCCGGCGCATTGCGCTGATCGGAAGCCACGAGCCAGGTGCTTCTCCTGGTCTCCCATGGGGTGCAGGGCCCAAGCACTTGGGCCATCCTCCACTGCACTCCCGGGCCACAGCAGAGAGCTGGACTGGAAGAGGGGCAACCGGGACAGAACTGGCACCCCGACCAGGACTAGAACCTGGTGTGCCAGCACCGCAGGCAGAGGATTAGCCCATTGAGCCATGGCACCGGCCTCAGCTTCCTAACATGAGTCCTTCACCCACAAAGTTGGGTTAGATGCCTTGCCTTTGCACATTCGTGAACTCAAAAACATGCTGTATCTGTGCTACAGGATTATTTTTTTGCTTTTATGTATTCACTGGATAACCAAAATCTTGAAAGCCAGAAAAGACATTGGACTTAATATCTTAAGCATGACTGTAAGCCTGACAATTCGCACAATTGCTTCTTCACTGTCATACTAGGTGTTAACAATACAACTTGAACTCTGAAAGTTATTTCTTCATTTATCTGCTTTTGATTCCTGGCACTTCCCAGTTATATCCCCCAAAGCAAATTTTCCAATTATAATTTTTATTTTTTCTAATATTTAATACCTTCCATTTATGCTCACAGAAAACATTTTCTGATTTCATAACAAATGATATAAACCATTATCCAAAATGATATTTTGTAGGAAACATAACTCAAAATGAGACAGCAGTTTTCTCAGGCAACAAATGTTTATTCTAACATCCATCTTTTAGATGACTTATAAACTGAACCCTCTTATGACAGAGTTCAATTTCCTTAAACACACTGTGGTTTCAGCAGCCTCTTCACAGCTTCTCTCCTCTTTCCTGCCCACTGCCCTCAACACATACACAAATCCATGAACAACCCTTACTATACAAACCTGTTTGGCTTTCAATTACAAGAGATGTCAGACTAATGGATTGGGACTGACATTGTTCCTATTCCATTCAAGCAGCACAGTCAATAGAAAATAAATCTCCATCCATCAATATGCTAGAAGTCAGAAGGATTCTTGGGTCACTCTTTTTATTCATCTAGAGAATACCTTGGAACTCTGTAAAAACTACTGTTGTAGCCCATACTCAGCTGAGGGACACACATACTTCCCTATCAAGAAAATATTGATTTGTGCATATAACCACTGAAGGGACTATAAAGATTTCAAGCTTAGTTTCACTATAATTGATCAAATTTAGCACAAAGAAGAAGAAATTTCAAACAAGTATCCCTTTAGAACTTAAATTCCTGCTAGCATCTGAACATCAATGTTGGGTGAGTTCCATAAGCAAAATACTTTGGTATACAAAAATCAGAAGAATCTTCACATAATCAGATTGAATGGTAAGCCCCTAACTCACTGAATGAATAACAAACAAAGTAATGCCTCTTGAAGGTGTATCTTAGCTTATAGAGTGGCATGTCAGTCTGCTGTCTCCTTCTTACTAAGAGGCCATGTTTATCATATCACCTGTTTAAACCAACAGAGTGGCTCCTTGATATTTGCAGGAGTTTATGAACACAAAAATCGCTCACTATCCAAAGCCTCCTAATCTGTACCATATTTTCATCTTCTATGTGATCTTTCCTTGTCTTTTTACTAGGTTTTAGTGTGGCACACACACTTTCCAGACGGTTTCACCAGCCTATTAGGTCTTATCCAAGTGAGATAAATCAGAATTCTCCTAGCTATTGGCATTCTACCTAGTCCTCCACTTTTGACTTGCAAATGTAAGCACTGGTATACATCTCAAGATGATCTTCAGATGAAGTCATATGGAAAACCCTATTGTACTAAGAAGTACTCAGAACTAATGAAAGGAATGGTGTCTGAGGCAACCCCACATACTCTCCTCAACAGAACACACTTGGAAAATATCTTATCTACTTTAATATTTACATTTTACAAATAAGGAAAGAAGTAGTCTTATAGACAAGAACTTACTCAAAGCCACATATCTAGTTCAGGCAGAATCCAGGGCTCCTACAGTGCAAAAGGTCATTACGAAGGGCTAGTCTCATCATTAAACCTTGCGTTAAAAAAGATGAGATACATCTGATTTACCTGCAAGTCTTCATTAATCAACAAACACACAATGGCTTGACTTAGGATTATCTGATCTTATGACATACAAATGCAATATGGGTTCAATTGCTAATTTTAAATTTTGATCTTTTTCCAATATGTGGCATTATATTCTCTAGTAATTCAGGGCAGATGCAGTAAGCCACAGCTCCCAGGAAGGAACATGATCACAAGGGGAAAGCAAATGATATCGACAATGTACTGTGTTGTGAGCTGTGATTTTCGGTGGTTTGGGTGTATTAAATATATTTTTGACTTAAGGTGGGTTTATCAGAATGAAATCTCATTGAAAGTCAACGAACAGCTGTATATTGAGTGCTGTGTTATCCCAAGAATTGTTCTAGACATTGGGGAATTAGAAGTGAAGGATATAAAAAGAGCTCTTTCTTCATGAGACATATTCTTGCTCAATATTGACAATTAAGATAAAGTAGATTAGTGTTTGCCAGGAACTGGAGGAAGAAGAAAATGAAGAAGGGGCCGGCGCTATGGTGTAGTGGGTAAAACTCCTGCCTGCAGGGCTGGCATCCCATATGGGTGCTGGTTTGAGACTTGACTGCTCTACTTCCAATCCAGCTCTCTGCTATGGCCTGGGAAGCAGTAGAAGATGGCCTGAGTCCTCGGGCCCCTGCACTCACGTGCAGAGACCTGCAGACCTGAATCCTGGCTCAGCTCCGGCTGTTGCAGCCATCTAGGGAGTGAACCAGCAGATGAAGACCTCTCTCTCTCTATCTCCCTCCCTCCCTCTCTCTCTCTCTGCCCCTCTGTAGCTCTGCCCTTCAAATAAATAAACAAATCTTTTAAAAAAGAAAATGGATAAATGACTGCTAATAAGTATCTAGTTTCTTTTTGAGGTGATGAAATTATTTTTCAATAGATGGTGGTAACGGTTTCACAACTTTGTGGATATACTAATAACCAGTGAATTGTATACTTCAAAAAGTCAAATTTTGGGTATGTGAATTATATCCAATTTTAGAAATGAAAAATGCACTCAGAACTCAGATATAAATGAAACAAAGACATTACAGTGATAACAAATACAAGAAAAACCTAGAAATTATGTCCAGGGAAAGCCTGTCTGAGGAAGTAATAGTCTCATACCAGAAATGTAAGCATGATCTAGATAAGCAAAGTAAGAGGGAATGGTGTCCCTAGAATAGGGAATAGCATCAAGACCCTGAGACAGAAGGAGCTTGGTGTGTTTTAGGAACTCAAAGTAGAAACAAGGGAAAGAAGAACTCAAAAAGTTAGAGGAACAAGCAGATCACAAGGCATTTGTAAGTTATGATAAACATTTTAGATTTTATCATATGTGCATAATATGCCATTAAATATTTTTGGAAAGGGAGTGATATCTGTTAATTCATTTAACAAATTTAATTGTCATCTACTAGGTGCTAAACACTGCTCTGGAACAGGAGGAATGGACATAAACAGCCAGACAAATCTTGCTTTCATGAAACTACCATTCCAGTAGAGGTAACAGTCACCCAATCAATAAATAAATGAAACATAGTATACATGGATGTTAATTGGTCTGTGACAATAAGAAAGATAAGTGGAGAGGGGATACTATTTTAATATGATGATTGAGAAGACTTCACTGTGATGTGATATTTGATCAAAGACCTGAAATAACTGAAGGAGCAAGCCATCAGCATTAATGAGAAACTGTGAGCTAGAACTGCCCATCATGCAAGAGGAAAATCCAAACTGAGAGGTCCAGCAGACTATTGAAGGAAGTGGTTCAAGGAATAAAGAATGCTGGGAAAAAGCGATCTAGGTGAAGACTAAAAATTGACTGTTGAATTTTGAAATATGGCTATCACTGGTAAACTCATGACTAAAAATAGTTTCAGTAAAATGATAGCTGGTATTGGCTAATTGAAGTGAGTTCATAGAAACTGGGAAACTATGTGGAAATTAATGTGCATTGCTATTTAGAGAAATTTTCTCTCAAAGGGAGCAAAGAACTGCAGCAATATCATGAGCAGGTTTGAGTAGATATGCTTATACGTATGATCTCTGTTTAGCAACACTAGTAAACTTTCTACCAGATATTTATCTATACATTTTTCAATTAATTTTAAACCAATAAATCATATCTCAAAATAGTCCAAGAAAAATTTAAGCTCCTATCATCTACATGGCTAAAATATAATTTTCCAGTAAGTTTATATGTTCAATTGAATGTTTATCAGATTCTTTAATCTCACTTCTATGTGATATTCTCTAATCATAAGAGAAACACACAAATAATAGATGATGTTTCAGATCATTCTTGTCTTCCTTATACATCCACCAATCCCCACATTACTAGGTATGTTACATAATTTGCTCCTTTGCTGTTCAAGAGATGTTGTTATATGTTCGGAAAATCTAGCTAGCTGATGGAAGAAGTGAGGCTCTTGTTCACAAAATTTGAAAGAATTATTACCCAAAACATGAAATTTCAATAGAATTGAGAGTGAGAAAATATACTTCTTATAGTTGAGTTTTTAACTCAACCAAATTTGCATTTATTCCTCCTGTCTCTTAAAGCTTCAACAACAAAGGTATTGGTAACCATTTTGCTCTTTTATTTGGTCACCTGACATGAAACCACCCAAGATTACAAAGCACAAGATTCAGCCTCATACTTCCCAGTGGGATTTGAAACATGCCTGGACTCTTTGGTAGAAGAAAATAGGTAATTCCCAGTGAGGGAAAATGTTACACTGTAAATAGCTGCCTCTTGTATTAATCCACAGCCTTTATTATTTGCTTCATTTTCTTTCATAAGATTAACATTTAAAAGCTTCTTTGTCACAGAATGAAATTGAATTGTGAAATGTGCTCCTGAATAAATAATTTCTTCCTGAATGTTAATTATATAGGCAATTATACTGACGTGTAATTTTACATAAATACACTGTTAGAGATTCTACAGATGCGAACAAATGCCTCCACATTGGAAAAAAAGTTTCTAAGGTTGAAATGAAAGCATTTAACATGCTGGATAAATACAGAACATTTGACGTATTGAATATTAATCTGTATGTTTATGGAACTCATCACAAAGCTTCAGGCAACAACACAGCCCAATATTCATAAAAACAAAATGTACATATTTCTTTATATTTTCATAAAAATGACAGTAAGTATGTTAATACTAAGAGATCTAAGTCAAAAGTTTTAAATGAGACAACTTCCAAATTATAAGGATCTGAAAAGAAAATGTACCTAATTTTGACATACACAATTTTTCTTATTGTGAAGTATTTATTGTATGCAATTATCATGTTATTTGAAAATAAAATAATAGTATTGAAAGACTAGTTTTCAAAAAACTACCTCACTAATTAAGTATAGCCAAAAGATTTTTTTTTTAATTTGGAATGCAGAGTGACAAAGAGAGGGAAGGACTGAGGGAGGGAGAAATCTTCCATCTGCCTGTTCACTCACCAAAAGGCTACAACTGCTAAGACTGTGCCAGACCAAAGCCAGGAGCCAGGAATTCCATAGAGGTCTCCCACGTGAGTGGCAGGAACCCAAGTACTGCTTGCCTCTCAGGTGCATTAGCAGGAGGCTGGATTGGAAGTGGAGGCAGGACTCTACCCCACTCATTCCAATATGAGATAGGGGCATCCCAAGCAGCAGCCTAACCTGCTGCACCACAATGCCTGCCCCAATCAGTGGAATTGTAATCAAATTCCTCCTTTATTTTTTAAAGGTTTATGTTTGAAAGGCAGAATAAGGGGGGTTCTTTCATTTTCTGGTTCATTTGCCAAATGGCCTCAAGGACTGCGGCTGGGCCAAGCCCAAGTCAGGAGCCTGGAAATCCATCCAGGTCTTCACATGGGTGGCAAGGGTCCAAGCACTTGAGCCATCTTCCACTGACTTCCCAGACACAATAACAGGGAGCTGCATGGAAAGCAGAGCAGCTGGGACTTCAACTGGCACTCATACGGGATGCTGGCAATGCGGATAGAGGCTTGACCAGCTGGCTACAATGGTGATTTCAAATTCTACTTTAATAAAAATCACAACCAAATTAAATCTAATTTTTTTGAATATAGTAACTAATAAAAAGGCAATATTTGAGTACTTACTATGTGCAGGTACTGTATTAAGCATTTGATGTGTATTCTCCCTTTTAAACACACAACAAAGCTATGACACCCAGATAAAAAACCAAAGTCAGGGATTTTTTTTAAATCTGCCCAAGTTCACAACAATAACAATAACAACAAAAGATAAACCTAAGACTCAAATCCAGATCTGGCTAACCCCAAAGTACATACTATTAAGTTGATCCTATTTTGTAACATAGAAAAAAAAATCTAGGATTAGACCAGAGTTCAAATCTGTCAATGATTTTAATCACAACACTAAATTTTCTTTTTTCTTCATTTATAAATACTTATCCTGAGTTTGTGTGAAAAGTGAGTTAAATGCAACATCCAAATAATTTCTCACAATTAGAAGAATCTATCAAATTCTTGAGAATTTTTTAATCTTGACACAGTATTTATTTGATGTTTTACCTTTTTAATTCTAAAAAGGGAACAAATTTCATGTATTTTATATATACAGCTTTGAGCATAATGATACTTTCCCTCTCTATCCTCCCTCCCTCCTCCTTCTTTTCTTATTTTTCTTTTAATTTTTACAATGGAATATTTTCAGTTTACTTTATTATCATAAGCTTAACCCTCCACTAAATAAGGAATTCAACAAGTAGTAAATAGAAAAATCACTATTTCTCAGAAGTATAGACAAGGGTTATAAACAGTAATCAAATCTCAAAATGTCAATTTCACTCATATACGTTACATTTTCGTACTCTGTGTATTAGCTACCACAAATCAGGGAAAACACTTAATATTTGTCTTTTGGGAACTGGATTATTTCACTAAGCATAATGGTCTCCAGTTACATCCTCCAAAAATCAAAAAATAATAAATGCCAGCAAAGATGTGGGGACAAAGGTACTCTACATACACTGTTTGTAGACATCCTTGCTATTTTAAAAAGAAACTAGTTGATTAAGGTTTTAAATGTCACCTGATAAATCATTCTCGTTCAAAATACAACCTGCAAAGCAGAAGCATCAAGATCTTCTGGGATCTTGCTAGAAATGCAGAAACCCAAGCTCTATCCCGCTGCTGAATGATTCCTCAGTTTGAGACATGCCAATACAAACAGTAGGTCACACTCAGGTTCACATACACTCTGCACTAATCTCTCTTAAAATCACAGTGCGGTTTAAACATATCATTTGCAAGTAAGCACTGCAAAGTTCTTGTACTTGATAAAATGATGAGAATGAGAAGGCAGCAGATTCACAAAATGCGATCCAGGAAGAAAAGATACTGCATTTTAAAATTCCCCCAAATTTTCCTATCTATAAAGCCAATCCAGAAAAGCTCTGATTTAGAGATTTCTAAGCAGCCAGTTTTTACTACTGCTTGTACTACTGCTCAACGTCAGTGGGAGGATTCTGTTTTTAGAAAGTATTTCCATCACTAATGTTAAAAAATGAATAGATGCAATTTTTACTTTATATTAAGCCTTGTTCATGCTTGCAGTGCACTTTTATGAATCACCAAATACCATATTGATACCATCAGCAGTTTTATAACATGTTTAGGAGAACAAATTATTATTCTGAATTCACAATATATTCATTAATTTGTCCATACAACTATACAATCAGTAAACATCATATAGCTTACTTTTTTATTTATTTATTGCTTATACTGTAGAATTCACAATACTCTGTTTCGCCTTTCTCATATTTTTTTAGCATTAACAAAGAAATATTTTATAGGTATATCAGTAGCTACTGAAACTTTCTCAGATTTCCACATGTGCAAAAGTACAGGTAAAAATTATCTGTAACTGTGTGTGGAGTAAACAGCTGTTTACTTCAGGGTGTTAGGGAAGTCTTTCTTGCTTACATTTAGTAGAAGAAAACAGAATCCATTGCTGCTCAAAGAAACAGCAGGGAAATTATTTTAGGATATTAAATGACTTTGTACTTTAGAAGAACTGTGGAAAATGGGCATGTGCTGAGATCCACAGAATGACTCCCAAGCCATATTACAGAACTTGAACACCAGGAGAGATACCGTCCCTGACACAGTCAGGACACGGTACAGTGAAGAAGCTGACTGGTGCCTCAGGAAATCATTGTAATAGCTTTTAGTTCCAGAATCACACCACTTTACCATGAACCACACCATTCCTTCTTTCAGAAACTTCAGCAAAATGGCAAGCCCCCAAGTGTTTTTGGATTTTTTTTCATTCTCAATTTATATTTTTCCTTTTCAAGGTGTCCTGGGTTCCTGCTATTGCCTGTTTCTGCCAGCATAATATACTACCGAAGGCAGCCATTGTGTTTTTCTTGGAGAAGGAAAATAACCAACACTCTACATATACAAAACAAGCTGCAAAGTTGGAATGCTGGTATTGCTTTAAGCCATGATGGTGAGAGTGGTGTCTGAGGACAGAAAAATTTAAATCCATGATATCCACCATTCTTTCTTCAAGATATGTAGTTACCTATATGTCTGAATTCCTAAAAAAAATTATATATTCTTGAATATCAGTGAGATGAGTAGAGTTTTAAGTTGTAATCCATCATCTATACATAACTGAAAATTAGTTGATCCGATCTCGTTATGATAGTCATTAGAGATCTCTGCACAGAAGGAAACATAAGAGATCTTTCATATTCCAGGCCCTTACAGATATTACATTACTTCATTTATTCATTCTTTTCTTCACTGCTTACCAACTTTTAAGGAAGCTAAGTGAAAATTGTCTTCATAATCCTCATTATCGAGAGGAGAGAAAATGAGCAGGAATCTAAGTAAGTTGCTTGAATTGCAAGATAAACTCCAAACCTTTCTCTTGGTTCTCACTGATGTGCATATGGGCAGGTCAGGAATTTACAGCTTGTGGCACATAGGAATATGATCCAATGCGAGATGAGTGGATGGATACCAAATACAGAGGGAAGGAGGCTAAACCAAGAAGTAACCAGCTGTCAGCCAGCAAACAAAAGGTTGGCTGTAGGCAATAGTCCCATCCTCCACTTTTCTTTTCCAAAATGCTTAATTTATTCTTAGCATCCAGGCACCAAAAGAATGACATTTCTTTTTTTTTTTTTTTTTTTTTTTTTTGACAGGTGGAGTAGACAAGGAGAGAGAGAGAGAGAAAGTCTTCCTTCCGTTGGTTCACCCTCCAAATGGCTGCTATGGCCGGTGCTGCACCGATCCAAAGCCAGGAGCCAGGTGCTTCCTCCTGGTCTCCCATGCGGGTACAGGGCACAAGCACTTGGCCATCCTCCACTGCACTCCCGGGCCAGGAGCAGGAGCAACCAGGACTAGAACCCAGCGTCCATATGGGATGCCAGTGCTTCAGGCAGAGGATTAACCAAGTGAGCCACAGCACCAGCCCCAAGAATGAGATTTCTTGACAATCCTTGAAATATTAGCTGATGTTCTCGTGCTGGACATTGCAGAATAACATCAGCAGAGGCTGAAGCATTAGCTGCCTTTTTAGAGGAGCTCACATACAAATTCCACACACTATCCAGCGATCTCTATTTAGAACATGTCCCCCATATAAGTAAACTACAGTGCTCTAGAAGTCATTTAAATTTATTAATACTATCTCAACCCTATTTGGTATAGGACTTGGGGAGTGAGAAAGGATGATTAATTTCATCTAACACAGATCCTGGGAGGATTCCAAGATGGTAGAATAGGGAGGGAGCTTACTGCTCTAGTCTAGGGGAAGATAGTTTTAAAAAATGGAGGGAGTGCAATCACAGGGAAGAATTAGGAAGAAAACTGCAGTGGAAACTCCACAGAAGTTAGAGGGATGCTGTGGATCTATGTGGTGGGTATGAACGCACAACAGGAGCATGGACACAACACAGAACCCCAGCAGGCAAGAGCCTCAACACCAGCTTTGGAGAGTGAAGTGAGACCAGACTGCAGTAGCCCAAGCCACTTGTGATAAAGCTGGGGGTGAGATCTTGGCAAGAGTCCATCCTGGAGCCCTGTTGGAAACTGTGTACCTGCCAACCTAGAGAGAAAAAGGGGCACATTTCTCTCCCCTTGGCCCCCCAACAATGGTGCCCTGCAACTAGCTGAGAGGGTGGATACCATTTCAGACATATGTAACAGCTGTGCCGGCTTGTGCACGCGTGTGGGCACACACCTAGAAACCAACAAAGAAGACACACCTGAATCTGGCTGGGAGGATTGACAGGGGGCTGGGGACCCATGTAGGACTGTGAGATGCCCCCACCCCCCAGCACATCACAGACTCTGGGACTTAGACTGCCTGGGTAGAGTATACACAAGAGGCTGCCTCTGGGAGCATGCCAGAGCAGGGAGGATCCTTGGCACCCTGTAACTGTGGAAACCTTGTGTGCTAAGGCTGTGGAAACACTGTGGCCGCATGGGAGGGTGCAGGCTGTGGCTGGGTCCTGGGCAGTCATTGTGGGAGGCTCCATCCACTTGGGGATCTCTGATTGCCTAGGGTGGGTCATTGCTACAGGATCTGTGCTCACACTGAGGACTGCATGGAACATTTGTGTAGTTCTTGTGGCAGTACAAAGATTGCATCCACTGGGGCTAGCGCCTGCCATTGCTTGCCTTGGAGGAGAGAATGTACGGGTGAGACTATATCAACAGAGTTGATCAAATGCTCCCCTCTGATAAAAAAAAAAAGAAGAGACCTACCACACCTAATTCAGGTGTCATCTGGGATACACCCCTCACAATGGGAGCACTAAACAGAGATCCCTGTCCACACGTAGCATTTGCCTCAATGTATTCACTGAAAGAACAAACACTCCACTAAGACACAGAGCATAGCCCAAAGATAAAAGCTATCAGAGGGAAAAATAACAAGTATCTCCAAAAATGACTAAAAATAAACACAGAAATTCAAGAACCAAGAATAAGGAAGACAACATTATGCACCAAAGGAATACAACAACACTTCAATACCAGAATGTGAAGATAGAGAGATTGATGAAATGCTGGAAATGGAATTCAAAAATTAATCATAAAATTACTCAGAAGTAATCAGAAGCAACTCCATGAAATAAAGAAATCTATACATGACTTGAATGAAAATGTTCCCATGAAAGTGGAGAACTTCAAAGAGAAAACAAAATGAAATATTAGAAATGAAGAATTCAACAGATCAAATAAAAATATCATGGAAAGTCTGAACAACAGATTCAGTGAGGCAGAAGAAAGAATATCCAAGTTATAAATAAATCTCTGGAAGTTTTACAATCAGACCAAAAAAGAGTAGAAATTAGAAAAATTAAAAACAGTGTTGGAGATTCATGGGATACAATCAAACAACCCAACACCCAACATAGGTGTCTTAGGGCTTCCTAAAGGCATGGAAAGACAGAATCAATGAGAAGACCTATTTAGTAAAGTATTTACAGACAACTTCCCCAATTTGGAGAAATAAAGGAATGTTCAAGTACAGGAAGCACATAGAACTCCTAACACATATGATCAGAAAAGATCTTCACCAGCCGGCGCTGTGGCTCAGTAGTCTAATCCTCTGCCTAGTGGTGCTGGCACACCGGGTTCTAGTCCCAGTCGGGGCGCTGGATTCTGTCCCGGTTGCCCCTCTTCCAGGCCAGCTCTCTGCTATGGCCCAGAGAGTGCAGTGGAGGATGGCCCAAGTGCTTGGGCCCTGCACACCATGGGAGACCAGGAGAAGCACCTGGCACCTGGCTCCTGCCATCGGATCAGCGCGGTGCGCTGGCCGCAGCGTGCCAGCCGCGACAGCCATTGGAGGGTGAACCAGCGGCAAAGGAAGACCTTTCTCTCTGTCTCTCTCTCTCTCACTGTCCACTCTGCCTGTTAAAAAAAAAAGATCTTCACCAAGAAACATTGTAGTCAAACTTTCAACAGTAAAACATAAAGAAAAGATTCTAAAATGTGCATTAGAGAGGGGCTGGCACTGTGGTGTAGTGAGTAAAGCCACCACCTGCAGTGCCTGTATTCCATATGAGCACTGATTTGAGTCCTAGCTGCTCCACTTCTGAACAACCTCTCTTATGTTCTGGTAAAGCAGTAGAAGATGGTCCAAGTCCTTGGGCCCCTGAACCAGCATGGGAGATCCAGAAGCAGCTCTTGGTCCTGCTACAGATCAACCCAGCTCCAGCTGTTGTGGCCATTTGGGGAGTGAACCAGCAGATGGAAGACCTTTCTCTCTCTCTCTCTCTCCCCCCCTCACTCCCTCACTCCCTCATTCCCTCCCTTCTTTCCTCCCTCTCTCTATTCCTCCCTCCCTCCCTCCCTCCCTCTCTCTGCCTCTCAATAACTCTGCCTTTCAATAAATAAATAAATCTTTTTTTAAAAAATGTGCACTAGAGAAATGCCAGATTACTCTCAGAGGCTCTCCAATTAGACTCAGAGCTGACTTTTCATTAGAAACCCTATAGGCTGGGAGAGGATGGTGAGATATAGTCAAAGTCTTAAGAGAAAAAAACTGTCAAATTAGAATTCTGTAACATGAAAAGTTCTCATTTATGAATGAAAGTGAAATAAAGACCTTCCATAACAAACAGAAATTGAAAGACTTTGTCACCACTCATCTATGCTTACAGAGATGCTTAAGGATGTGCTGCATACAGAAACAGAGAAATATGGTCATCAATATGAAAGAATATGAAGGCAGAAAATCTCCTAGGAAAACTACAAAAGAAATCCAAAGTTAAACAATAGGAATATTTATGGGAAAATGACAGGGCTACTCATTACTTATCAATAGTAATAATGAATGTAAATGGTATAAATTCTGCAACTAAAAGATAAGCTGGCTGAATAGATACAAAACATTACCTATTTATTTCCTGCCTACAAGAAACACATCTCACCAACAAAGAAACATGCAGACTCAAAGTGAAAGGATGGAAAAAGATATTCCATGCAAACAGAAACCAAAAAATAGCTGGTATAGTCATCCTAATAGCAGACAAAATAGAATTTAACAGAAAAACTTAAAAGAGACAAAGAAGGGCACTATGTAATGATTAAGGGATCAATTCACCTCAAAATTGTGACTATAACAAACATATATGCACCCAATTACAGGGCGCACAGCTATTTAGAGACACAGATTCCAATAAAGTAGTAATGGGAGACTTCAACATTGCACTTTCAACAACTGGAGTCCAATACAATAGTATTGAGGACATCAATATACCACTTTCTGCACTGGACAGATCAACCAGAGAAAATCAGCAAGGAAACAACAGAGTTAATCGACACTATAGACCAAATGTACCTAAGGGATATCTACAGAACCTTTCATCCTAAAGTTGCATAATAAACATTCTTCTCACTAGTGAATGCATGGAACTTTCTCTAAGATGCCCACATGCTAGGCCATAAAGCAAGTCTCAGCAAATTAAAAAAAAAATCAAAATATACCATGCATCTTCTCCGACCACAAAGAGATGAAGCTGGAAATTAGCAACTCAAGAATCTCTAGAACATAGGCAAACATATGGAGACAGAACAACATGCTCCTGAATGAAAAGTGGATTATAGCAGAAATCAAAAGAGAAATAAAAAATTTCTGGAAACAACTGAAGATGACAATACAACATATCAAAACTTATGGGATACAGCAAAAGCAGTGTTAAGAGGGAAGTTTATAGCAATTGGTACCTACATCAAGAAATTGGAAAGGCACCAAATAAATGAGCTATCAATGTATCTCAAGGAAAAACAACAGCAAAGCAAACCCAAAATTAGTAAGAGGAAATAAACAATTAGAGAGGAAATAAAATTGAAATAAAAAATACAAAATATCAGTGAAACAAAGAACTGTTTTTTGAAAAAATAAAATTGATACATCATCGGCCCAACTAACCAAAAACAGAGGGAAAAGACCCAAATCAACAAAATCAGAGATGAAAAAGGAAATGTAACAACAGATACTACAGAAATAAAACAGATCATCAGGAATTACTATAAAGAACTGCATGCCAACAAATTGGGAGACCTAGAGAAATGGATAGATTCCTGAACACATACAACCTATTAAAATTGAGTCATGAAGACAGGAAACCTAAATAGACCAATAACCAAAACACAGGTTGAATCAGTAATAAAGACCCTCCCAGCAAAGAAAAGCCCAGGACCAGACCACTTCACTGCTAATTACCGGACATTTAAAGAAGAACTAAGTCCAATTCTTCTCAAGCTATTCAAAACAACTGAAAGGGCAGGAATCCTCCCAAATTCTTTCTATGAAGACAGCATCACCTTCATATCTAAACCTGAAAAATATGCAGCAGAGAAATAGAACTAAAGACCAATTTCCCAAATGAAAACAGACACAAAAACCCTCAACAAAATACTAGCCAGTTGAATCCAACAACACATCAGAAAGATCATTTACCCAGATAAAGGGGGATTTATCCCTGTTAGGCAAGGATGGATCAACATTCACAAATCAATCAATACAATACATCACATTAACAAACTTAAGAACAAAAACCATATGCTTATATAAGTAGATGCAGAGAAAGCATTTGATAAAGTACAACATCCTTTCATGATAACTTTAACCCAATTTGGTATAGAAGGAACATTCCTCAACACAATTAAGGCATTTATGACAAACCTATGGCCAGCATCTTATCAAATGGGAAAAATTTGAAAGCATTTCCATTAAGATCCAGAATCAGACAAGAATGCCCACTCTCACCCTTACTAGTCAATATAGCCCTGGAAGTTTTAGTGCCATTAGGAAAGAAAAAGAAATCAAAGGAATATAAATTGAGAAGGAGGTAGTCAAAGTATTCCTATCCAAAGATGACATAATTCTATATAGAGAGGATCCAAAGACTCAAGTAAGAGATGAATAGAGATCATAAAAGAGTTTGGTAAAATAGCAGGATATAAAATCAACATAAAAAATCAACAAATTTTGTATATACATACATCTCCATGTCTGAGAAAGAACTTCTAAGATAAATCCCATTCACAAAAGCTACAAAAAATTAAATACCTTAGAATAAATTTACCAAGGAAATCAAAGATCTCTACAATGATAATTACAAAGCATTAAAAAAAGAAATACAATAAAACAAAAAAAAAATAGAATAACCTTCCATGTTCATGGATTGGAACAATCAATTTCATCAAAATGTCCATATTACTGAAAACAATTTACAGATTCAATGTGATCTTAATGAAAATACTTAACATTCTTCTCAGATCTAGAAAAAAATTATGTTGAAACTCATATGGCAACATAGGAGAATCAGAATAGCTAAAGCAATGTTATACAACAAAAACAAAGCTAGAGGCATTGCAATGTCAGATTTTAAGACATAATACAGGGCAGTAATTATCAAAACAGCCTGGTACTGGCAAAAAAAATACTGATGAGTAGACCAATGGAACAGAATAGAAACTCTAGAAGTCAATCCACACATCTACAACCAAGTTGTTGTAGACAAATGAGCTAAAATCAACCCCTGGAGCAAGGACAGTCTCTTCAACAAATGGTGCTAGGCCAGCGCTGTGGCTCACTAGGCTAATCTTCTGCCTGCAGCACCGGCACCCCGGGTTCTAGTCCCGGTGGGGCACCGGTTCTGTCCCAGTTGCCCCTCTTCCAGTCCAGCTCTCTGCTGTGGCTTGGGAACACAGTGGAGGATGGCCCAAGTGCTTGGACCCTACACCTGCATGGGAGACCAGGAGGAAGCACCTGGCTCCTGGTTTCAGGTCAGCACAGTACACCGGCCGTAGTGGCCATTTAGGGGGTGAACCAACGGAAGGAAGACCTTTCTCTCTGTCTGTCTCTCTCTCTCTCTCACTAACTGCCTGTCAAAAAATGGTGCCAAGAAAACTGAATCTCTGCATGCAGAAGTACAAAACAAGACCTCCACCTTACACCTCATGTAAAAGTCCACTCAAAATGGATCAAAGACCTAAATCTATAACTCAATACCATCATATTATTGGAGAACATTGGGGAAACCCTGTAAGATATTAGCATAGGCCAAGAGTTCTTGGAAAAGACCCCAGAGGCACAGGCAATCAAAGCCAAAATTGGCAAATGGGATTACAGCAAATGGGGAAGCTTCTGCACCACAAAAACAAAACAAAACAAACCAAAAAAAGCACTCAGCAAAATGAAGAGGCAACTGACAGAATGGGAGAAATTATTTTAAAATTATGTAACTGATAAAGGATTAATATCCAAAATATATAAAAATCTCAAGAAACTGAACCATAACAAAACAAACAATCCAATTAAGAAATGGGCAAAGGACTTAAACAGGCATGTTTTTAAAAAGGAAATCCAAATGGCCAATAGATACATGAAAAAAATGCTCTGGATCACTAGCCATCAGGAAAATGCAAATGAAAACCACAATGGTTCATCTCACCCCTATTAGAACAGCTTTCATACAGAAATCTATAAACAACAAATGTTGGCAAGGATATGGGGAAAAAGACACCCTAATCCACTTTTGGTGGGAATGTAACCTGGTACAGCCACTTTAGTAGACAGTATGGAGATACCTCAGAAATCTGAATATAGACCTACCATTTGATCCAGCCATTACACTCCAGGAAATTTATTCAAAGTAAATGAAATCAGTGTATAAAAAGGTTATCTGTACCTCTATGTTTATTGCAGCTCAACTCACAATAGCTAAAATATGGAATCAATGCAGACATCCATCAACTGAAGACTGGATAAAAAAATCATGGTATTTCTACACCCTTGAATGCTACACAGCAGTAAAAAAAAATGAAATCCTGTCATTTGCAACAAAATGGATGCAATGTGAAAACATTATATTTAGTGAAAAAAGCCAGTCCCTAAAAGACAAATATGTTCTTCCTGATCTGTGGTAACTAATAAAGTACATAAAAGTTAATCTATAGAAGTGAAATTGACACTCTGACATGTGATGACTTAGAACGGTCCTTCTCTCAACTACTGAGAAAGTTTTTCTTTTCCATACTCTTTACTTAAGTGTAGTGCTAATATTCAGTGTATAAAGTTTATGGAAAATATATATTAGCAAAAAATAAGAATTGGAATAGGAGAGGGAGGTGGGAGGTAGAAGAAGGATGGGGTGGGGAAGGTAGTGTGGAAATAACCACTATGTTCCTAGATTTGTATATAAAAGATGCCTGAAGTTTGTATACCTTAAATAAAAGATTTTTAGGTAAAAAAATTAAAACAAATCCTGATAGCTGAGATACAGAACAATTGTATTTGATGCCAATTGTTTTAGGCATCTATAACCACAATGGCTTTAACTATTCAAAAGACCTGAAAATTAGTCTAGCTATGTTCCAAATGTCAATGTAATTGCATGAGTTTACTTACAACTATAATGAATTCCATCTTGCTTGAGACATTAAACTACCAACTACTGAACCTCTGTCCTCCAAATCATAATAGCTTTAATTTACTCAATTTCCACATTTGTTTCAGCAATTCCTCTGACTCAGATCCTAAATGATATATGTTATTGCTGCATAAATTCTGCATATTCTTGCTTTGCAGAAAAGCAATATCAGGACCCATCACTGTTAATTAAGTTTATCAAACATTAGCACATCTGTTCTTTTGGCCACAGTTTTCATTTTGTTTGTCATGGTTCCATTTTTCATAATATTTTCTATTACTTCCTTATTTTTATGTGTATAATACAGCCCTAAACTGTGTATTAGTTTAAATTTGAGGACTGTTTTATTTTTATTTTAGTTTTATTTTTATTTGGTCTGGTGGTATAGTGTATAGTAGTCAAAGATAGTATATGTCTTATAATTATGATGTGAATCCCAATTTCTGCCTCTCAAATGCTGGTTACAATGATAATTTATATGACGATCTGTCTGATAAGAGATACCCATATAGCTAATAAACCATGATTTCTGAATATGTCTGTCATGGTGTTTTCAGATGAAATTAACATTTGAATTACTAAACTGACTAAAGAAGATAGGCTAAGCCAAAGAACAAATTTATTTGTTCTTTCTCTCTCTTCCTCTCTGTGCGCTGGGACATTCATCTTCTCCTGTCTTCATACATGAATGTTCTTGGCTCTTGGTCCTTCAGACTGGAACTGGGACTTAACTTATCACCTACCTTCTCAGATCTCAGTCTAATTGACTTATAACCTTGAATTTACTGATTTCCCAGTGTACAGATCACAGATTACTCAGCCTTCATAAACTCATGAGCCAATTCCTATAATACATCTCCTCTTTTCTTATTACTTAGCTAATTTATTTTACTTCCTTTGAAAGGTAAAAGAGGGTACTGTGGTCTTCCAGCTACTAGTTCATTCCCAAATAGCCACAATAATTGGGGCTGGGTCAGGCTGGAGCCAGAAGCCAGGAACGAAATCCTCTGCTGTCTCTCAGATTATGTATTAGCAGGAAACTGGAATAAGTAATGATTAGGCACTCCAATTTGTGGTGTGGGCATCCCAAACAATGTTTTAACCGCTAAGCCAACATTCACCCCAATGTGTTCTTTTCCACACATATCCCCACGCATATCTCCATCCTTTTAGTTCTGTTATTCTATTCTGCAGATCCTTAACTAATACTAGGTAAAGTTAACCAACTTTACTCTAATTATCTAACTGAACCTAATCATCTGTAAAATAAACAGCATCTACCTCACAACCAAGCACAAGGATCAAATGAGATGATTAAAGTAAAAACACTTTGTAAACCATTACCAGTCAATCCTACATGACTTTTTAAATTTGCCTCAGTATCAAAAACTTCCTGTATAGAATAATATATTCTGTTTCCTGGCTAGCATACTACTTAGTACAATGTGACATAAATGTTTATAATCATTTCATTCCACCTAGGCTATTAGCTTTTTAAAAGTTGGTCCTATGCCTTATTTTTCTCCGTCTATGCTTAATATCATTCTCATCATGTAACTGGTAAGATAAAGTGGCAGTCCAGCCTCTCTATCCTATTTCTATCAACCAGGGCATTTAGAATTTATGGGACTCAATTGGAACTGGTGCTACCCTTCCAGGGTGGTAAATGAGAGCTATTTAACAACTACAGTAGTAACGCTTATTTAAGTCAGATCTAAGAAAATGTCAAAATCATTTTAATGAAACAATTCTATATGTTGATGTTGTTATTGTGCAATGTGAAGGTCAAGTCATGCTAATAGAAGAAACATACTTTACTCATTTGAGATCATATTACACTGTCTATACCAAAACAAGATCTCACCTTGATACTTTGGTAAATTTACTAAGGAAATCAACCACAATCACTACCAGAGGGCAGACTAAACCAGAATAGAAGAATCTTACTTGTCTCCCATACGGAGGGCAAAAAGTCACACACACACACACACACACCCATCTGCCTCCAGATTGGGTACAGCTAAGGTCTTAAGTCCCAAAGACACAGAAAGAATTGGAGTGGGAGGAATAGAAATTCTATCCCATGAGGGAGGAGCAGAGAACTTAGGAAAGTTGACAGGAAACTATCAAGGGAAAGGGTGTTAGTGCAAGGAATTTGGGAGTCATAATTAAAGGAAGATTTTTCCTTTGCACATTTTAAAAGGGAAAGAAAATGTTCTTCTCTGTTATTCCTGTAGAGTTCTGGTATGTCAGACCCTTCATCTGAGAACTTCAGAAACCTTTGCTATAATCAAATGTATGCTTCTGCTAGGAAGAATGGAAATCAGGGGACCAAGGATAGAATGGTAACTTCTCTTTAATCATATTGCTCAGGATTTATGGGAGAGAAACTGGAGAGACATTGACTACCCTCACACCAATGGCTTACAAGGCAGAGTTACACCTGTGTTTTAAGCAAAGGGAAAATTTGGTAGGGCTAGGAGAGAAGATCCCAGTCAATGAAGACTGCCATCTCCTAAGCAACTTCTGGTCCTCCACATATTACTGCATGAATAAATGAAAGGAAAAAGAATCCACAATGAATGAATGGCCTAGAAAGGCTTTGGTTTCTCTTACTTGCCTACATTTGTGCCATACTGCTTCAAGTCTTTTGAATATACTAGGTGGTTATTTAAAATTGGATTTCATAGGATAGAAAAATATTAGGAACAATTTTGGAGATTGATTTATACTTTCATTAATTTTTTCCAAGTATGGAAATTTTAAAAGTATCCTCTATTGATATAGTATTTTACAAGAGAAATTTTAACTATCCCAAGCTGTGTAATCTCAGGATTCTGAAATGAAAGAAATCTAACATTTTAAAAAGTCTTCATATTCCAATTTTTTTTCTCTTATTTTGCAAAGACAGTTTCACCTTTGCCATGAACTTGTATTTTGGAACTACTTCTTTACACTTTAGACTAGAGCATGGACAGTACTCTACATGAAGAAAGCCTTATCTCTCAGATACACAAAGCCATTAACACTATTATGGTGCATAATGAGGTTGATGCATATGAAATTGCCAATAGTCAACCATTTTGACCTACAAAAAATGGAAATTTTATGTGGTTCAACCTAATATCATGATCTTTTTGTCAGTACTTGGCCATTTTATAATGTCAAATAAATGTTAGAACTGTGACAAATGTATTCACAGTGATTGTATGGAATTAAATCTGTTCTGAAGAAAGCATTTAATAATTCCCCACACATGAACTAGTGCTCAAGGGGGTATTTTTAAGCGTTCCTTACCATATTCTGTATAATTTCCCATACCCTATATTGGGCAAAGGGGGCTCTCAAAATGCTAAACATTTTAAATATCAAATCTTTAATTATTTAATCTTTACTTATACTCATTATAACAAATCAGTCTTTCACTGAATTAACTAAAGATTATCAGGTACATATCATAGTGTGTATTGCTTAGGGCATTTTGAGAAAAGGTTAGTATCTTAGGGATGGATTGTCTAGACAGAGGGAAGCTTTCTCTGCAAGAGCTAGGTAAAAGAAATAGAAAATTTTTTGTATGGAGTTGGGGGATGTTTATAGAACTCATAGCAAGAAAATAAAGGGTAATCTTCTGAGAACAGAGATGTTGGGCAGCTTCTCAACACTTCTGTCATTGGTAGGATCTCCCCTGTCCCTACTCTTTCTCTCTCTCTGCAGACTCCTAATTCCAATTCCATGCAAGTTGTCTTACAACACTGGTCCCAAGTTCATATAAGGTAGATAAGCTTCTCTTCCTCCCCAGACTCCTGCTTTGCTCCATAAACCTGGGTATCTTCCCTGTCTTAACAGGCTTAGTAAGGAAGTATACCCTCTGTACCCCTTCTCTCATTCCTCTCCTGGTGTGAGACTTATCTGACTGATAGCACTGAGCAAAGGGTCCTTGGGCAGGGCAAACACGGGATCTTCTTGATTCTTTCTCTATTGAGATCTGTAAGCCTCAGTGTTGGGTGTTCTCCCTCCCCCAAGGTTATGTATTCTATGTACGGAATGCTCATGCAGGCAGACCTTGCTCCTGCTGCCTGTTCTTTCTCTTACTAGATGGGAACTCCAACTACAGGAGTAAGAAATAGGAAGCCAGTTCATATAAGCCCTGGATCCAGATGACTTTGCAACTCAAGTTTACTAAGAAAGCTGATACTTTGTTGTCTATTTAAGTACTGAGTCTCTTTCTTTAGTACAATCATTTGACCCATTCATTTCCTTAACAGCTATGGAGCCTCCAACCATCCATGTCAGTGTCCACAGTTTTAAGTTCAAACTGAAAGAGAATGAGAGAACTTAACTGGCACAGTTTAAACCAACTGTCTATTGCAGTTGTGAAGATTTACTTCAGTTACAGCCAAAAGAATAAGATTAATTGAGCCTAGCCTACATCTTCAGCATGAATTTTTGAACCAAGCGTAGTTAAGTTGGATAGGCCCACTAACAGTCAAAAGGCTCTTTCGAGTTCTAACATCCTAGAGATGTAAAATCAAGTTCACCATTAACACCAGTATTATTTAATAGGTTCCACACACTACATTCAATTATAGGATGACTCTCAGTATGGCATGTGCATTTCCACCCAAACTCCACATTTAAAGGATTTCAAGTATTCCCTGCTTTCATTACAATATGCCCTCAAAACTATGTCTTCAAATGGGAAGCCAATAAGCAAATTACAAAATCAATTTTATAAATTGTGGGCCATCAGGTATATTATAGGCATGGACATTACAAAAATGGTCAAAATGGGTTGATTTCCTTGCCCTTGTCCCCAAAGTTGAAATTACATATCTAGTAGCAAGCACCACATCTAGAAATTGTCAGATGATATGGGCATTTGGTCTAGCAGTTAAGACCTCAGTTGGAACTTGTGTATTCCATATCTGCGTGTAGGTTCAAGTCCCAGATTTGTTTCCAGTTATGGCTTCTGGCTGATGCACACCCTGGGAGGCAGCAGGTACTTGCTCAAGTAGTTCCCACCAATGTTAGATACCTGGGTTGAGTTCCTGGCTCTCAGCTTCAGCCTGGCCCAGTCCTGGCCATTGTGGGTATTTGGGAAGTGAACCAGCAGCAAGGAGTGTCTCTGTCGCTCTCTCTCTGTCTCTGTATCTCTCTCTCTCTCTCTCTCTCTCTCTCTCTCCTCCACCCTTCTCCCTTACTCCCTCTCCCTCCCCTCTCTCCTTCCCTCTCTGTTTCTCTCTCTCAAATAAATACATTTTAAAAAAAAGGAAACTAGTCTCTGGTCAATGATTCAAATCTTATAAATGGGTATGTTATTCTCTACACAATGCTGGGACAAACATTATTAGCAAATAAATATATATTTCTCAAACTTTCCATAAATAATTCACTGCATAGTTTCAAAATTTGACATAAAACTAATATACAAACTATAATGCACAATAAATATTTAATTGAAATCATGTTTTTCTGGTAGTCTAGTGATTCATCAAAACAGAAGTGGGTTGGTTTGGCTAGCCCAGGGCCCTTGTAAAGGCAGCACAAGTAAGTTGAAAGTGAAGTTTCCTTTTTATCTCAACATATTTTTGTAAAGCTAGCAAAGAAGTTCAAAATCATTCTACTGACCTTGCAGATGAACTCAAAGCATTAGAACAGGTGCTCAGTAAAGGATTGCTGTTGATGCTAATGATAGGGCTTCTCTGAGTAGAAAGCCTTTTAAAAAGTCAGAGATGACCCAGCACGTCTCTCCTTCACCCTTTCCTACTGCTGAATTTTATTTACAAGTCCCTGCATCACAGGCAGTCCTTAATTGTATACCGAACTGAATTCAAAGCTTCCAGTTCTGCTCTTCCTAACAGAACAAATAGGGCCAAGAAAGATAAGTTATTAATTCTCACTCTTCCTCTGCCTACTTGACATTTGTTACCAAGGGTCAGATATTTTCATAGAGCAATGCAACTAAAAATTATCAGGTCATCAGCATTCTGGATTGTAGAAGGTAGGATAACTGCCATAACAAGAAATGTAAATGAATAAATTTTTATCAAAGTAGCAAATTTGTTTTTCATGTAGATATCAGGTGGGGCATAACAGGCAATAGATTAGCTCTTCTATACTCAAAATCATTGAAGGAAAACGCTCTTTCATTGTTGAGGCCCTACCATAAGTAGCCCTTCTGATCTTATGCACCCAGGTATCAGAAAGAAAAAGACAATGGGGAAGTCCGCATGAAAAACTCACAGTGGAGAGGCTGGAAAGTAACGCTTCTTACTGCCACTTTGTTCATTAGCGACAGCTCAAGTTGGTCATACTCAACTGCTAGTTCCATACCCTTGACAAATAAACCGACTTTAATGAATAGCTGAGTCTCTGCCACAACATTTTACAAAAGGATAATAAACTCAACAGCCGAAAATGACCATATAAAGAACATAAATGGGTCAAAGGGGCTTAATGAAACTGTCCAAAACTTGAGAGCATTCTGCTCTTAAAGGAACCAGCACTATTTGTATCCAGCAATTTGTTTCCCTCAAAAAAAATTAGGGACAGAGTATTGACATTTAGGATTTTTTTTATAAGAGAAGCCAGAAATCTAGTTTATTTTTTTTTCTTAAAGATGTATTTATTTATTTGAAAGTCAGACTTACACAGAGAGAGGAAAGGTAGAGAGAGAGAGAGAGAGAGAGAGAGAGGTCTTCCATCCACTGGTTTACTCCCCAATTGGGTGCAACGGGCAGAGCTGTGCCAATCCGAAGCCAGGAGCCAGGAGCTTCTTCCAGGTCTCCCACACAGAGGCAGGGGCCCAAAGACTTGGGCCTACTTCTACTGCTTTCCCAGGCCATAGCAGAGAGCTGGATTGGAAGTAGAGCAGCCGGATCTCAAACTGGCGCCCATATGGGATGATGGCACTGCAGGCCAGGGTGTTAACCTAATGCGACACAGCACCGGCCCCTCTAGTTTAGATTTTAATGTGAATTGTTTTCAGTTGTAAAATGTAGGAAATTATTTAATACTTTAAAAAGTAACAAACAAGTCACAACTTTACTGCATGTTCCATTGGACCCAAGACATGTAAGTTAAAAACTGCTTAACAAATTAAACTAAGTTCTTGGGGTTGGCATTCATTATGGCTTAGCAGGTAAAGCTGCCACTTGCTATGCTGGCATCCCATGCTTGTTCGTGTCCAGGCCACACCACTTCTGATGTATCTCATTGCTAATGGCCTGGAAAAGCAGCAGAAGATGGCCTACATACTTAGGTCCCTGCCACCCACATGGGAGACCCAGATGAAACCCCGGGCTCCTGGCTTTAGCCTGGCACAGTTCTGGCTACTGCAGCCATTTGACAAGTAAACCAATAGATGGATGGTCTCTCTCTCTTTCCTTATCTCTGTCTCTCCCTCTCTCTGTGTATATCTCTGACTTCTGAATAAATAAGTCTTTCAAAAGAAAAACTGTTATAAAAATATAATTAGTTTTATTTTAAAGACACAACCTGGTACCCTGATCTATGCTTACATAGATTGAGCTAATAAAAGAGCAAATCAGCTTCAGAATAGAGGCATGAGTATTAACTAAATAGCATTAATACTATCTAATTAATAGTAATTAATAGGCAGCATTAATTAGTTACTATGTGATATATGGATAGCATAAACTATTGCAAGTCAGCAATATGCCCATATCTTTATACATTCTGTAGAGAACTAGAAGAATCCTTTGTGGATTCATTCATTTTTCTTAATTTATTAACTCTTTGTAAATTAGTCTATGCTTTACTTATTTCTTTAACAAATATTCACTGCTTACATTGTATTATCAGCCACAGAGAAAACAAGAATGAAGTTGATTAAACTCTTGAAGAGCCTGTATTTAAATATGGAAATAGTATTGCATATGTAACAATCAGTAATGCAAGTTCAAAAGCAGAAGAGCCATGAAGGATTTAAAACTGTAGAATTCAAACAAGAAAGAGATGTTATCTGGTTCAGGCAGTCAGAGAGGTCTTAACGGAGAGATGGTTATGTGAAGACATGTGAGAAGATCTGTGCAAACCGGCGGTGAGTAGGAGACCATCTAAAGCAGAGAACACTAGCAAAGATGGATTGACTGGAATATGAGGTGCCTTAGGGCAAGTAAACAAAGTCTGCAATAGTTCAAGTCTTTATTCTTTCAGTAATTTGTAAAATCCTTTAAGCTCATCAATGGAGATATTTGCCTCCCAACAGGGCAAATCTTCTGAAACAAAATGGATGCCCGTAGTTTATGCAAAGAGTAAAATGTCATGGATTTAAATTTTAGTGACTTCAAAACAGTGTTGTTTACAGTTGTTGCTGTTTTTAAGTCTTATTCCTGCAGCATTTCCAAGGACTGTCATGAACTTCTTGTACCAGAAATCTGTAATAAGTCAGGTCCTGAGCTTTCTGGTTACAAGCTGCTTTTATTACATCAGTCACCTCCTGTTCAGATTTCCAATAGGTGACATTTGCATGGTTCCATCTGTTCAATTTATCTCTTCTCAAGGCCATATTGTTTCAGTGACATTTGGGAACCATCCAAGTTGTTGCTTCTATATCTCTTCAATTTGTAGAAATTACCTCTGTAGTCAATTTCTCATGAGAAGGAATCTCAAAGACATTACTTTTGTTTATTTTAAAGAAATATTTTGATGTGTAGTGCCTGACATTTATCATCTTATTTGCTTCCACACTTCAGATAAATCTGTTCTCAAGTAAATTTAACAGTACTGGGCCAAATACATCATAGTATCTTCTATCAGAGTTAGCAATATCCTGATGTATGACAAGTAGCAGAAAGTAATAACTTTTTAACTGATGTCAAGTATGATATATTCTCCACTTTTGTAAGATTTCCCATTAGCCATTCTAAACTACTTCATTCAGCGAGCAAGATGACTATCTCTATTTTGATATTCTTCAATTTCCAAATCTCATCAAATCTTATCTCAAACCCATAGGCTACACTAATTTTGCCCCCTCCGTTATTGAGATGTGTTTCTATTTAGTAAAACAGTTATTAGCTTAGGTTCTTTTATATTATTTGTTTTGAAATAAAATATATGGTCTATTAGAAAAAAATTTAAAATCAGTTTTTATAGTTCTGAACCAATATATTTATTACCATTATTTCTTTTGAAATTTTAAATTTTAGTCCTGACATTATCAATGTCGTGGTCACTACTGTTATTATAAATATCATTATTTATTATAACAGTATTGTGTCCAATGATTCACTCTCTAGGATTTCTTTATACACAGTACAATATTCTACTTATAGCACTATATTGCTAAATTATGTCAAAGTAAATACTCAACCTATATAATGAAAGCATAGACCATCAAAAAAGCTCTGGATCAAGCCAGTGAAGCCCAAAAATTGCCATGAATGGTGATTTACTCACACAAATTATCCATTTCTCTGAAATGTTAAAAATGCTCTTCAAAAAATTATTCAATACTTTTTATTCATATATTTGCTAATTATAGCCCTAGAATTATTTCTCAAAAGTATCTGTTACTTAAGAATATGCAGACACTTCCTGTTGTGATGACTGGAGTACTTGAAAGAAATCATGAAAATTGAACTAAAAGATGTTTATTTTGTTGCAAAATTTTTTTAAATCCACACATGGTTTTTTAAATTTGCATTTTCCATGAACTTTTTGAAGACCTCCTCATACGCATATTTTACAAAATTTTTCTTGAACCAGATTAAACATCTTTTAATGTCATTTTCCAAAAGCTTGTTGAAATATGCTTGTACCTTGTACACAATTTGCATTAGGGTTAGAAAATGTTTACAAGTACTCACTTGCATTGGTTCATGTTTCTTTCTTTCAGAAGCCTAATCATTACTTTGCTAAGTAACAATGCTGGCTAATACTAATGTATAGGCTCTAATGCTAGTCTATCATTTAGACAAATTCAGTAGCTATTTGAGGTTTCAAGTAACCATGCAGTTTAAAATACTGTATTTATTCTATGAAGAGGAAAAAACCTTTTGGTTATCTGTCCACACTTCATTGTGGCATTCGATAAACCTAGATTTGTAGAAAACATTCTGACATTTAATTTTTATTGCACGCGCGTGTGTTTTTAGCTACATGTATGATAATACTTGTAGAAATTATATCATTTTGTTCCTAATGATGATACATTGGTAGACCATAGTTTGGGGTGTTTTATTGTCACTATTTACCTCACTTCAAAATGCCTGTGTTCAGTACACATTCATAGATAAATGTCACCGGATGACCTGAACTGATTAGACCTCTGGGTATCAGGTTTCAAGGCACTATGTATATTTGCCAAACACTATTTATAAAATCAAGTCTCAAAAGTGCCTCATTCTCGTATTTTCCCAGCTAACATACAATATTGTACAATTGTTGCAAGTGGAAACCTTCCATGTTTTCTGCTTTTGAAAGAACTATAAATATAAGCAATCCAATTTAGCAAAGATAAATGCTGCCTTCCAAATTCCAATCATATCTGTCCTTAGTTATAGCAATTTCCAATAAAAAAACACCCTTTGGTAATACTCAGACACATATCATTTTTAAGACTTAAAAATAAAGACCTGGACTACGGCCAGTTGTTTGAATTGTGCGGATATCCACTCCAAGAATATCTTTTATAGTTATCACTGCTCACTTGTCGCCGTGATCTATCGGACTACCCAGCTCTGTTCCCATGGTAAAAGAAACTTTTTATTTTCCATTATTTATCTTGTTCTTCTTGATTCTTCCGGACTTTCTGTAAGGTATTATTTGACTTATTCCTCTAAATAAATCCACAGCAACCTTAGTATCAAAATATCAAAAGGACCATTTGAGGGTTTGTGTTGTCACTTCCTTTAAACAAGAAGTAACTCTTTACAATGTTAAGTTTTCAAAGTTCTTTTATAATCTAAGAAACAAATGGAATAGGACAGGAAATTTTTAAACAACTTAATGACCACTTTCCATTTAATGACTTGATCTCACTTATGGTAATTTCCCATTCTTAAATTTCTCTCTTCTTAAATGACACTGGCTACACATGCATCATAAATTTAATAACAGTTTTTGAGGGAAGACATACCACTATACTAATGCACACAATTAATTTTAACTGAAAACACATAGAAATATCTATCACTCTTTCTTTAGTGTCTTGGTGTAGTAGACACAGAGATGAACCAAGGAGGACTTGCTCCCGTAGGTATGAAGTGAGTAATCAGTAGACAACCTCTATCCGCCAGCTGCTTTAGGGTCTGCCTCAGCTGAGCCTCTCAGCCTGAGTTTGCACACTGCCCAGGCCAGCCATATCTAGGCTAACATACAGGACCAGCAATTTCTGCCAGACACAGGAAATGGGCCGGCCAGGTCGACTCTGGCTTTGTTGTACCTGCTTCAAAGTCCAACCCCACTGCTGCCCCTGCCCAATTCTACCTCTTCTTCCTTTCCTTTCACAGGCATTGGTCTAATGAATATCTGGCATCCAAAATTTGATCTTGGCACCTACTTCTGGAGCTCCCAGCCTGCATTATTTGGTCACAGCTGATCCTTCTTCACAGCCAGATTCTAAAATTCTTCAGAATTGCTTTTGCAGGCTGAAGGTATTCATAACACACAATAGAATGCTTATCTTCATAATCCACATTCATGATTGAACAACATTTAGCTTGACAAAATAATTTGAATGTGTCTTACTTGTAATTGTAGGTGGTGTTTTAGGTATAGAGTTTGAATTGTTTTCATAACGAGTAACAGAAACTCAAAGCAAAAAATAAAACTGATCTCATTGACTCAAGGAACAAAGACAGTGAAACACTGACGATGTGAGAAAGGCAAGAATACAACCAGGACTCGGGCAAGAGGTCTGCTTCATGCCTCTCACTGCTGACCAGCTTTCTCCATATGCAGCATAGTCTGTCCATTGATAACTACCTGCCATCACCGATGACTGGTTGCAGATTCAAATATAACAGACATTTATTTGATGCGGTCAAGTCCTCTGTTTAAAAATCCCACTCATGCCCTTTTGCAAACACCATGACAGTTATTTGCTCAGGCCAAAAAAAGAAAAGAAATCCTGGGGCAGATGTTTGATAACAGCAGTTAAGTCACAATTTGGCATGCCTGCATGTCATATTAGAGTACCTGATTAGAGTCCCAAATCTTAATTTTTGATCCAGCTTCCTGCTAACTCACACACTGGATAGCAACAGGGAATCAAATTTTTGGATCCCTGCCACCCACCTGGGAGAGCCAAATTGAGTTCCAGGCTCCTGGCATTGGCCTGACCCAGCCATAGCTGTTGTAGACATTTGGGGAGTAAACCAGTAGATGTAAGATATCTGTCTGCCTCTCTCTCCCTCTCTCTCTCTCTCTCTTTCAAATAAAGAAAACAAATTTAAAACTTTTTAAAAACAAATCCTGCAATGTCAGAGGACAGAGATATACTGAATACATTACACTAAGTGAAATAAGTCAGGCCCAAAAGGAAAAATACTCTGATTCTCCACTTGGAAGAGACACTCAAAATAGTCGAATTCGTAGAATGCAGCCGAGAGCGGTGGCTGCTAGAGGATAGAAGGGTAGGAAAGGGGCGAGGCACTAATTGCGGAGTTCCATGAGGAAAGACGAATATGTTCTAAGGGGCTCTGCTGTGCCACACTGCGATTTCAGATAAAAAATGCTACATTATACACCTAGATGGAGCTCCTGGCTGCCAGATTCCTAGCTCACAACTTCAGCACAGCTCATCTCCAGCCCTTGCAGACATTTGGGGAATGAACCAGTAGATTTGAGTTCTCTCTCTCTCTCTCTCTTTCCTCCCTTTCTCCCTCTCCCTCTCACATAGTCTTTACAAATATTATATTAATGTCAAATTTCCTGGCATTCATCATTTCCCTCTGTATATGTTGGCTTTTGCAATGCAACAAATCACCCTAAAACTTAAAGTCTTAAAGCTATAAACATAATTCTTCCTTGTGCCTCTGTGTGTTGCCTAGTAATTCTTCTAGCCAGAGCTACTTCAGCTGCGGCTGTATGGTCTAGATGGGCTCACTCACACTAATGGCTCTTGGCTTGATGTTAGCAAAGATGACAGTTGTGTGTCTCTCATCTCCTGAAGCTTAGCCCAGGCTTGTTCACGGCGCAGCCAAACGGTCCCAATATCCACAGTATCTCAAAGTACAAGCGTTTTTCAAGTCTCTGCTCACATCAATGTTTAATATCCTGTGTCCAAGACAGGTCACATTAAGCTCAGATTCAACGGGTAAAGAAATAAACTCTCCCACTTGATGGGAGAAGTTATCAAAGTCAAGTTACAAAAATACAGCTCTCGGGTATGGGAGGGATATTTGGTCATTTTGCAATCAATTATGCTATAAATAAGAATGTCCTTATTCTTATAAAATATGCAATGAAGTGGATAAGGATTAAAGTGCACAATAACTGTACCTCACAAATAGTTCAGGAAAAAAAGAGTGGTGCTGTGTGTGTGGGTGTGTAGAGAATGAGAGGCAGCAAATATAGCAAAATAATGACAACAGCTAAATTGACAAGAAGGATATAAAGGGGATATAGAAGTTTTTGTATTACTCTTGGCAATAATTTCAGTACAATTACTTCATAATCAGAAAGCAAAACGCTTTGTTTAAGACCCAAAGAAGTATTAGATCACCTCAGTTTGACACCAGTTTTATAGGGTCACTGTGGTACCATACAAAAGCACAAAGAATGATGTGGGTGCGATGAGCTATGGCTAGGATGAGAAACAAGTCCTTAAGGGAAGGTGCTGGGGAGACAATGTCAACAGTTTACTGTGCTCTGGATTTGGGGTATTTTCCTATTTAGCTAAACTAAAAAGCAAAACTAAAGTATTCCCATGTTTTTCCCTATATGAATTATGTATCACTGGAAATCATGCTGTGTCTCTCTAACGTCAAATGAAACCTGAAGTCATGGAGCTAGTGAGCACCTGCATGATAATCCTTCCTACCCATCGTCAGGTCACATCAACCTCTCAGCTTTGTTCCAGTTTCAGGTCTACCGCCCCCAGAGTCCCACCACTGGCACTTCACCTTATCCTTCCCAACTGTGACACCGAATAATGATTAATTACAGACAGCATGGGGATTCCTAAACATATGTTTCTAATGATTATGAGTGTATTATTTAATTACTTAAGTGTTGTAGACACAATAAAAGTGATTAAAATAACTTATTTGGGAATGAATTATTTCCAGATCAAAGCTTACACATAAATTTTAAAATAAAAATGTTGAAAGCAATACCATCATAACAGATAATATGCTGATATAACCCCAGTGTGTTTCTGAAGTTGACTGATAATCTCATCTCAGTAGGACAGCAGAGCCTTCTGGGGAATTTTTGGTTACACATAAAAGAAAACTGTAGCCAAATATGTTTGAAAAATAGTGGGTAAAACCAGTGTTAAATAGGTTCTTGGAATGAGCTAATGTATGCTATGAATCTAGCAGTGTAGTTAACAATGGAAACATTTTCTCATCAATCATATTTGTGGACCTAGTATTTTTAGGATGCTGATAAAGACTTTAACCATGAGTGGCCCTCATATTACATCAGGTTTGGTTCATTCCCATGACGTACTCTTTTCATGCCCTGTATTCATAACATCCTTTGACTCACTGCCACCTCCCACTCTTGTTTGTGTCCCTGTCTAATAGACCCCAGTCAGTGTCAGACTGTTCGCAGCCTTAAGTCTGAACTGGAATACATTAATTACCTCACTCGTGTGGTGTTTTACTCTAGACTCATGCAGAATTGAGTGTAAGCTTGGCTCCGTCACTTGCCAACTGTGTGGCCTTAAGAAGATTACGTGATCTAAACCTTGGTCCCTCCATGTATAAGACTAGAAAGTAAAAACAAATACTATGAAGGGCTTCTCAGAGATTTAATGAGATGATACTTTGTAGAAGGCTTTGTATTGTGCCTGGTGTGCAGTAACTGTTCAACAAAAGTTAGCTCTCATGCAGCATTCCTGGTGTTCATGTCTAAAATCACACAGAAGTCAGTACATCACCCAACTTCAGTTGAACCAGATATTTCTGTCTGTTTGCTGCCTAATGGATGAATGAAATTCCAATATACTGGCAGTATCCATATAATTATCATATAATACACATTTCCTTCCTCTAGCTTTCCCTTTATTGGAAGATACTGCCCTGTCTCTGCCCAATGGTAGAGGCACGATGGATCCTTCTGATATCCTTACTCTACTAAATGTTAAGGGAATCCTTGAGGCATGAGGGTGTCATTGGGCTTTACGGGGAAGCATCCTCTTATGGCAGCAGATGGGCAAGCACATGAAGACTCAAAGCTCATGCAGGACTTGGCTGTCACCCATTTTTGGATAAAGATGAGCAGAGCAACTTACAATCTCATATATTCAAACATTTGAAAATTGATAGACAATTCATTGTACATGGGTAAGTGCTAATACAATTAACACAGTGATAGAATGATCAGGAAAGATCTTGGGGGAACACAAGTACTAGAGTTCTTAGTCACCATGACATCCTCTTTGGGAAGGCTTCCCAAGGCAGAGGATTTACGTTTTTTCCCTATCAACTATGGAGCAAGAAAGAGGTGTCCTCTCATTGGTCCTTCTCTCCAAACACTCACTTGGAAACTTCTGGGCAGCCAAATAAATGTGTATTGGCGGCCAAAACTCATGGCCAGGATATCTGCACACAATCTGACACCATAGTCTATCCCTACTCTCTTTTTGTCCACCAATCTCATCTAACCTGAGATTCTGTCAAAGAGCTGCTAGCTCAAAGAGAGGCTCTATGCAAACTGGGTAAAAGTCCTTTCTTTGTGACGTCGTTCTATGATGTATCAGAAAGTCATCCAAATAATGCTTTAAACCTAAGATACATTTAAAAAGAACCTAATTTTCATTTCTGCAAAACAGAACCAGCACATATTTAAGCAGAGGAACTGGATCATGTCCCCTCATTTTTAAGCTCTTGGAGCAACAAAACTAATTCTGTTTGTCTCTTGGACATTTGGACAAGGCCTCTTTCTACAGATGCTTTCCCTAAATCCTTAATCTTCCCTTTGAAGGGAATCCATGTTTGGTGGTTTAGAGGACCATGGAACTGAGAGCAAAGCAATCACATATCAATTTATATCAAATAATTCTCATACCAGGCACTCTGAAAAGTACCTGTAAACCATTGCTAAGACAAGCTGCCACTGCCATGATGAAAGAGGTTCTATTGACCCCCTAGCTTTAGAGATAAATAATAACTTCTTAGATGAGTGTTATCTGGAGGATTCTTTCCCATTACCCAGAAGCTTTCTGGATGGATTAGCTTTCTGACTATCTATACAGCAAGCTGACGCTCATTATGAAAAGTTACTCTCCTGTCTTCTCAGTTTTGCTTCGTAGCTATTTGGAAAGAGAAGGAGAGACAAAAATCATCAAAATAGGCACACATGTCTGATGCTTTACATTTTAACACATTCAGGGGTGGGCATTTGGAACAGAAATTAAAACACTGCTTGGGATGCCTTCATCCCATATCCAGGTCCTGGTCCACTTCCAGCTCTGCTTTCATTTCAGGCCCTACTAGTGTACACCCTGGGAGGCAGTAGGTAATGGGTCAAATGGTTTTGTTCCAACCACTTATGTAGGAGACCAAGATTGAGTTCCAAGATCCTGGTTTCAGCTTGACCTAGCCCTGGCTATTGTGGGCATTTGGGGATCTATCTAGCAAATCTATCTGCCTTTCAAATAGAAATGAAATAACTTTAAAAATTTTTAACATGTACTGCATGCAAAGATCAGTGATTCTCAAAGTTAGCTTCAATGCATCAGCACCAGAAGACCCTGAAAATTCACTAGAACTGTAAATACTGAGCCCACCCCAGCCTACTGAGTCAGATACTCTGAGGATGGGGCCAATAGTCCATGGATAAACAATTATTTCAATTGAAACTGCTGTTCTCTGGATTCTAGACCAAAAGGGACATTTCAGGATTGAAAAGAACCCATCACTCCATCCAGAGATGAGAGTTACATGTAGCCTGGTGTTGTTACACCACTTAATTATGGGAATAGATTTCAACTTCTGCTAAACCATTGCCAATTTTCCCATGTATGCTTTGGTTGGCTCTTGAGTACACACAACTTAGCAATATTCACACATGGTCATGAACTTTGTCCTGAAAATGAATTCACAGGAGCAGACACCTATTTCCTGCTTCTCCTGTCTCTGAACTTAGACCCAGTTCTCATATTCTTGATATTTACTTTGGATTCATGCCAGTCATTGATGAGTCTCACTATGGTAATACACTTTGGATATAATTACTTAACAGCCTGTGCCAGCTTGAAGTGGACTTGAACCTATCATCCCATAAGAATAAATGTTTGGGGCTGGTTTTTGTGGCACAGTGGTTAAAGCTGCCACCTGCAGTGCCAACATCCCATCGGATGACAGATCAAGTCCCAGCTGCTCTGTACCCAATCCAACTCTCTGCTATGGCCTGGGAAAGCAGTAGAAGGTGGCCCAAGTGCTTGAGCCCCTGAACCCACATGGGAGATCCAGAAGAAGCTCCTGGCTCCTAGCTTCAGATAGGCACAGCTCTAGCCATTATGGCCACTTGGGGAGTGAACTGGCAGATGGAAGACCTCTCTCTCTCTTTCTCTCTCTCTCTTTCTGCCTCTGCCTCTCTGAAACTCTGCCTTTCAAATAAATAAATAAATCTTTTTTATATATGAAAGGTAGAGGTATAGACAGAGAGAGAGACAGAGAGAATGGTCCTCCTTCCGTTGGTTCACCCCCAAATGTCCACTAAGGCCAACACTGCGCCCCCAATGGCCGCTAAGGCTGGTGCTGTGCTGATCCAAAGCCAGGAGCCAGGTGCTTCCTCCTGGTCTCCCATGCGGGTTCAGGGCCCAAGCACTTGGGCCATCCTCCACTGCCTTTCCGGGCCACAGCAGAGAGCTGGACTGGAAGAGGAGCAGCTGGGACTAGAACCCGGTGCCCATATGGGGTGCTGGCACCCAAGACAGAGGATTAACCAAGTGAGCCACGGCGCCAGCCATAAATAAATCTTAAAAAAAAAAAAAAAGACTAGAGCCTAGGGAGATTGCTGACACCATAAACAAGAGTGTCAATTTGGGCCATCGCCGCGGCTCAATAGGCTAATCCTCTGCCTAGTGGCGCCGGCACACAGGGTTCTAGTCCTGGTCAGGGCTCAGGATTCTGTCCCGGTTGCCCCTCTTCCAGGCCAGCTCTCTGCTATGACCCGGGAGTGTAGTGGAGGATGACTCAAGTGCTTGGGCCCTGCACCCCATGGGAGACCAGGAGAAGCACCAGGCCTTCGGATCAGCGGCCATTGGGGGGTGAACCAACGGCAAAGGAAGACCTTTTTCTCTCTCTCTCTCTCTCACTGTTCACGCTGCCTGTAAAAAAAAAAAAAAAAAAAAAGAGTGTCAATTTGTTATCAACAACAGGAGTCACTGTGCACTTATTCCTTATGTAGGATCTCTGTCCTTAGTGCGCTGTACATTGTGATTTAATGCTATAATTAGTACTCAAACAGTATTTTTCACTTTGTGTTTCTATGTGGGTGCAAACTGTTGAAATCTTTACTTAATTTATGCTAAATTGATCTTCTGTGTATAAAGATAATTGAAAATGAATCTTGATGTGAATAGAATGGGAGAGGGAGTGGGAGATGGAAGGGTTATGGGTGGGAAGGAAGTTACGGGGGGAAAAATCCATTGTAATCCATAAACTGTACTTTGGAAATTTATATTTACTAAATAAAAGTTAAAAAAAAAAGACTATTCTAGTCAACTAGCTCTTGCCTCTATTCCATACCTTTCCCTATCGAGTGTCATTTCTCTCCACTCTACCCAGGAGAAATTGCCAGGTTGCCACATAGACTAAATCTAGTATATTGTTGTAACGGACTTAGATGCATTTCTTAATGTCCAAATAGTTAGTTCCCAAATCCAAATTACTGCACTAATGCAATGGCTGTCAGTCACCATCTTTATGGACTGTCCTCAGCCACCACTCCAAATTCATACATTAAAGCCTTAAAGGAGAGAAGAGGAGGGGAGGGGAACAGAGGGGAGAGGAGGGGAGAGGAAGGGAGGGGAGGGGAGGGGAGGAAGGGAGAGAGGGAGGGAGGGAGGAAGGAAGGAAGGAAGGAAGGAAGAGAGAGAGAGAGAGAGAGGGAGGGAGGGAGGGAGGGAGGGAGGAAGGAAGGAAGGAAGGAAGAAGGAAGGAAGGAAGGAAGGAAGGAAGGAAGGAAGGAAGGAGGGAGGGAGGGAGGGAGGGAGGGAGGGAGGGAGAGAGGGAGGGAAGAGAGAGAGATGGAAGGAGAGAAGGAAGTATCATAATATTTTTAGAGTTGTATCTATGAACTACATATAAGCTGTTCTCTGTATCAGTACCAGCACATTAACATGAAAATTGTGTTGTGGTAATTATCATGCATTTTATGTGATCCTGATGATCTAATGCATTAATAAATTCTTTTTTTAAAAAAAGGAAGAAAGAAAAGTCTAATCTACTGACATCACTGGAGAGGATATCTTTAAATTTAGATGAATCTGTTCTCCTATTTCAAGGAATTCCCAAATAGGCAAGAAATGGTTACAGCTTGCCAGCTTGAGCAACATAATGTAAACTGAGTTTGAAATTAAAATAACTTTGGAAAAATTCAGTCCAAGATTTTAATGTAATTATCAAATATCTCTTATTTTCCATTGAAAGTAACTTTTAAGAAAGAAGCAAAATTAGTAAACAAATGCTTATCAATTCAGAAACAAAAAAGGTCTTAACATTAGAGCACTTTTGAAGAACATTTTCTAAATTTGAGCTAAATTAAAAGAAGTTGCAAGTAACCTTACATAATTCACCTTCTCTAGCAAATAATACAGGGTGGTTGAAATTTGTGAAAGTTTCTGGAAAAAATCCAACTGTTAACTCCAAATTGAAAAGCAGGTGTACTGGACAGGGTTTGACTACAGAAAATAATATCCATGCCAATTCATCTAAGCAACACAGTATTTGTGGAAGGAATTTAAGTGTTAGAAAATCAAGATGAGTAAGACTGAATCTGAACAGCTCTTAAAGCTACTGCCTCTGCTGTAATCAGGAAATCTACTTCTGTAGGAACCTGCTAAATCACGGAGCCACATTCTAAATGATGACGCTTTAGCTGGTGACCCAAGAACCATATCACTTCTGTCACCCTCTAGCCGTATAAGCAAAATGGACACCCCACAGCCACAACAACTTCCCAGGTGACTCAATTGTTAATCAATGTATCATAAAAATGCTTCTGATTGGTGTAATCCACACCAGGTCTCAATCCCTAACAGTACTATGGTCTGGGAAAAAATGGTTTAAAAGTATTTGATACGGAAGAGTGAAAACTTTGCTTATAAAACCACTTCATGTATTCTAAGCATCTATATACAACCCCTGAGAGTGCTTTAAAAAGTTCCTAGGAATGGCATTAAGAGATAAATTTATTTTGCTACAAAAGAAGCTTTATATATATATTATATATATATATATAATATATATACATATATATATATATAATATATATATGAGGGATATTTTTAAAAATTCATATTATGAAATTTATGCATGGATTTCAAAACCTTTTGCACAAGATACACTTATCTTTAATTCCAACTTCCATATACATTTTGAAGTACCCTGGTATTTTTCATACCTACTTTTCCAAACAAAACCATTTCACTGTTTCCCCCTTGATGGTCAACACAGTCAACATCAACCTCTGTTTCTTAAAATGACTAGTTGATAGTCTGATTTTCTTATTAAATTTGTGCACTGTCTGAAGGATGTGATCCTTTCTTAGATCCTTGTACCTACAAACCAGAGTAACTGAAAATGTTAGCACCAAGAAGTGCTCTCTTATAAGTAGGTCATTTAGTATAAGTAAAAAATGCCATTCCTGAGTTTCTCACTTTGTTTCTAGGCTCCATGTTTTCCAGCTATGGGAGAAATATGTTGATAGTGGCTCAGAGTAAATACCACATCTGTAAGACAGCACTCCAATTTCACAAGAAATTGTTTCTTATATGCCACTATAACTGAGTCTTCAATAGACCATTCCATCATTGTATAAGGCAACTGCTTCTGGATGAATATTACCTGTGAATCCCATATGTATCAACTATATACCTTATTTCTTTTTCTATAAAATTAGTTCTTTGTTCAGAAAAAGTACTGTGTGGGATACTATAAATAAGCTATTTAGTGAGTTCTGAGATGTTTGCTGGCAGACGCATAAGCAGAGAAAGCAAATCTAAATCCAGATTGAATAGTCCATTTCCAATGAGGAAAATCACTGTTCTCTCCATGATGGAAGGGGCTTCACTTAATGTATCTACCACAGAACCACCTAGACATTACTTTCTGTTCCGGGAAGGTCGGGCACTTGGTTGATGAATAACCATATTGACTATGGTAGCAGAAAATTTATGTCATTTAGCTGATATAAAAATCTCCACCTATGCTACCACAGCCACTTGTTCATTAGCATATTGAGGGAATACTCGAGGTGCTGGGGAAGATTTTTTCTCCCTGATCTACTAAGTGACTATCATACACGCTTGATGTTTGAGTCCCTCATCTCAGAATGGACATTAGGAAAGCAGTCATAAGAGACATTGATTCAGCTCCCGGGTCCATCCAAGAGGTCCATCTACCTTGTCATCAATCCTCTAAGCTTATATTTTCCACCAAATTAGCTGTTAGCTATTGCCCCTGGGAGAGGGGATACGCATATGTTTATCTATCTTTCATTCCAAGCAAAATGGGCCATTATATATATCACTGTATGCTCTGCCGAACTAGGAGGATTTTCTTTCTTGTCTTTTAGTAACACCCTTAGCAAAACTGTAATGCTTTTTCAGTCCACCTCCAGCTCATGCCACATATCATGAGGAACCATCTATAAACAGATTTGAATTATTTTTCTTTCTCAAGTCATATGGAACTTCCCATCTGGTCCTGGGAGTGGGTTGAGGGAAGAATGGAGTGCGTCAGAAGAACTTATACAAGCCTGGTGACAGATGTTACATGTCCACTTGAGGATGGAATGCTGCTGGAGGGGCCCTAATTTATGACTTAGTGAAGCAGACACCACTCAGCTCATGAGAAATCGCTCAGTTTTCACAAATATTTTGGGGGAAGGAGTCTATAATTAGATACCAGATTTCTGTTAGGGTCTAAGAGCATACCAATAGGTGTTTCTCAATGGGAGAAAAATTACTTGCTGCAGAGAAAATAACATGTGTGAGTTCTACTGTGTGTGTATAGTTAAATATATAATTCTAAGGAATTGGAAAAATAACATATGTGTGTATGTGTGTGTGTGTGTGTATGATTGCCAGAAACTTCCTGAGGGGAACCAAAATTCCATTTATTTGAAAAAAAAAACAATTATAATAAGTAGACTATGGTGGCAGCTGGATTCCCATGAATTAGTCTTATCTCACAAGCAGCATCAATTATCAGTAAAATGTCTAAGTATCCTTCATGCCATACATTGTTACCTTATTTTCAGCCGGGGGAGGAAGATTTACAGTATGTACATATGGTTAATTTTAAATTTTCATTTATTTTTATTTATTTGAAAGAGACACCAGGAGACAGAAAGGGAGGTTCAGGGAAGACAAGGAGAGAGGAGAGTTCTTCCATCTGCCTGTTTCCTTCCCAAATGCCTGCGTCAGCCAGAATTGGCTGACGCTGGGTGCCAGGAACTCAGCCTGGCACCCACATCGGTAGCGGGTATCCATCCACTTGAGTCATCACATTTTTATTCCAGGGTATACATTAGTAAAAAGCTGGATTCAGAACAGAGCCAGGACTCATAGCTACGCACTCTGATTTGGGATCTGGGCATTCCAAACAGCATCTTAACCGCTGCACAGATGTCCACCCTTTACGATGTTTTGAGAAGTCTTTCTTTCATTGGTTGACTAAAAGTTTGGACTTAATGGTGATGCAGAATGAATAATTATGGCAGAAATCATTTGATGTAATAAAGTAGAAAGAATCTAACATCACAGGAAGAATAAGCAATGATTCCATTTCACTCTAGGGATTTTGATTATGTGAACTGACTTAGGTCTGTGGTTTTATGGGGAGGCATGATTAGATGCTTGGGGTCAGATGGATGTTCAAAGGCCTTGAGGGTCCAGAGAGCTGCCATTTCATTTCTAGCACTCCAAGATCAATAAGCAATCAATAAACATTTCTGCCATCAAACCATTGCCTCCCTTCTACCATTAAGGTAACTATGCTAAGTCTTTCTAGTATAGTTGTTGCTACAGTTGTTCTTTGGTATATGAAATTATATCATTCCCATCAAAAGCTGGGTACTGACTGAATAGCACCAAATTTTGTCTTCACTTTTAACCTATAAAAGACATTCAGAGCTTGTCAAAATTATTTTCATCAATGTTTTTATCAGTGATTTGAGTACTTTTGAGAGACATAGTCCTAGGGCCATTGAGCTATTCCCACATGTCAAACCCATTTTAACATGTCTAATCCCTGAGATTTGTATTTCTTCTTTCTCCTAATACTAAGGAATTTCTGGCAACTCAATTTTCTTTTGTCTAAGTCACCATTAAGTCTAATATTAGTAAGCCTTCAGACCAAACAAACATTCTCAGATATGCAAGTTATACACTGAATCCCAAATCTCTGGCAAGTGTATCCATATCAATGAACTCAGCTGTTTCAAGGCCTTGGTTTATTATCTCCAAAACTGATTTCCCACATATAATCTCCAGTTTTCTGCTGCTAAAAATGTATTAGGAAAATGATTTCACTCCTTTTATTTATACACTTTCCCTTTAAGGAGTGGTACTGCAGTTGTTCCCTCAGTCATGCAGGGATCTGACTATCGGTGTGAAAGCAGTAAGTAGTAAGGTTGCTTCAAGACAACTATCATCCCTTTGCATGAAACATGCCAAAGACAAGCTGTATAGAGGATTCAAGCAATGCAAGATCCACAGTGCCAGGCAAAGGAAAGGTAGCTTCAGCTGTCTGGGAAGACTTGGGAAGGCTTGGGAAGGGAACCAGAGCATGTAGACTTATCCAATTCTAAATGATGCCATTTCAATGAATGGGGTGCAGCTAAGGCAATGTTTTCAAGTGTGTGAGAAATAAAGGGAAAATGTAAATTAAGCCCACATTATAATTTAATAACCAGTAGACTTTCCATCTGATTTCCATCTAAATTAGCCCTGAGGCTACCAAAACCTGAAAGATCCTCTAAGGACAATGTAGAAATTTCTTAACTCTCAGACAGTCCTAGAGCTGAAAATATTAAATGCCAAGCCTATCACTTTCTTTGTTCCCTGCAAGCACAATTTATAAATTAATTAATTAATTAATTAAAACCTACTCCAACATTCCTTTATTCCTCACAAGCCCCATATTTCTCTGCCCTAGCAGTCATTTGTCTCTTCCACATCCTGGCCATCATCAGCCATACTATTTCTGATGGTAGAAGTGAGTATTTGAGTAATTCTCACTAGCCTTTACACACAACATGAAGTCTTGGGTCTTTTTATGTTCTATTGGTTGCCACCACTTCTGGTACTAATTTATCACTCAGGACTGACACCAACAGAATCCATTTTTCCCAGATGAAGTGAAAAAGGTTTTAAATAGAGAATTATGTACTTAGTGAATTTGATCAGCTAGAGGAGTAGGCTCTAGGTTAAGTCCCTAGGACCTGCTCCTCACCCTCTGAATCAATCTAATGCTGTTATGATCAAAAAAGCAACCAACCCACTCCAGGAAGATAATAAATCGGGACTCCATTTGCACTTTTGCTGACTGCAAGAGAAAACTAACCCTGACACGACTGGAACACTGCCCCCACTGTGACAGGAAGCAGCTGGATCAGGAAGCCACTTACAGATTAGGAGATCACCACTTCATATGCTGGCTCCAGATCCTGTGCCCCCACACTCCGCTTGTCTCCATCTGTTCTTTTTTTTTTTTTAATAAAAATTTCATGAAACAGTATCTGATGGATGAAACCTAAATCTTATCTGAAACTCCAGTTCCTACAGAGGGTGGGAGTATAGTTTTAGCCTTTCCTCCAACCTCAGCATGCTAGAAAGGACTTGGGATGCATGTTGAGTTAGCTAATATCACTTGTAGTCTGCCTTTCACTGCATATCAGAAATACTTCAAAATCATAATAATAGACCTAGAAAAGCCACCAGATTGTGCCCAATTTTTGTCTGTTTTTTGGATGGTAGGAAAAGAGATAAAATTTACTAAGAGTTATAGTTAGAGCCAATAATATTTGTCTGCAAACCTTATAACTAGGCAAATTGTATTGAGACATCTAAAAAACTATGGGGCTGGGATAGGCAATTTTAAAATTTCTTTTATTAATTTGAAAGAGTACAGAGAGATGATGAGAGAGAGAGAGAGAATCTTATATCTGCTGATGGAAGCCACAGTGGCTTGGCTGAACCAGGCTGAAGCCAGAAGCCAGGAGCTTCTTCTGGTTCTCCCATGTGGGTATAGGGGCGAAGCACTTGGGCCATCTGCTGCTGCTGTCCCAGGCACATTAGCAAGGAGCTGGATCAGAAGTAGGGCAGCCAGGTCTCTAACTGGCACCCATATGGGATGTGGCATAGCAGGTGGAGGTTTAACATACTACAATACAACGCTGGCCCCCGGGAGGGGCATTTAGACTAGCAATTAAGATGCCAGCATCCCACATCAGAGTACCTGAGTTCCATATCCACCCATAATTCCTAACTCCAGATTACTGTTTATGCAGACCTTAAAAGGCAGCAGTGATGGCTCAAGTGGTTGAGTTCTTGCCACCCACATGGCAGGCCTAGATTGAGTTTCCAGCTCCTACCTTCAGCCCTGGCCCAGTCCTGGCCACTGTCAGCATTTGGGGAGTGAACCTATGGATGGGAATTCACTGTCTCTGACTCTATCTCTGTATCCTTGTTCTCTCTTTGTCTCTCTAATAAATAAATGTTTTAATTTACAGGTCTTTTCAAATATTTATTGAGGTATAATTGATGTACATTATACTGCACGTAATTGAATTGTACAGTATGATGAGTTCAGAGCCATGAAAACATTGACACATCAAGATAATAAACACATCACGTCTATCAGTCTCAAAAATTTTCCTACATGGTCAGAATAGTGGAGCAGTAGCTTAGGCCACTACATGTGACACTGACATCCCATATTGGAGCGTGTTTGAGTCCTGGCTCTCTGCTTCCAACCCATCTCCCTGCTAATGTGACTGGGAAGGCAGTAGAAGATGGCCCAAGTTCTAGGGCCCCTGCTACCCACGTGGGAGACCCTGATGGGGTTGCAAGCATCTGGTTTTGGCCTGGCCCAGCCCCAGATGTTGTGGCCATTCGCGAAGTGATCTGTCTTTCAAATAAATAAATAAATCTTTTTCAGAAAAATGTTTCCCCTTTGTTCTTTGTAATGTATCATATGTAATGACATACCAAATTAGCCAACTCATTCTTAAACAGGGAACAATCTAACTTTCCCCGCTCCATCCACCTTCCAACAGAGCAGGATATGTTTTCAAATCCAAAAAGCTTATCTTCCAATACAAAAAAATAAAAAAACAATTAACTCATAGATAACCTAATTCTGATGCATATCTAGTTCTGATATTGAGGCATAGCCCTAGTTCTTTTCTTACCCACCCTAAAAATAAATGTGACACATTACATAAAGCATTTGCTCTTCGATGCATGGTGTACAGGTAACACTGAATTTGAATCAAGGTGAAAACACTGTATTTGCCACAACTGATAGAACATACTGTGGATAGCAATGTCTACAACAACTGAGATGAGATGAGCAATCTGTAGCCAGTGAGTCGTGGAAGGGACAAATGAGAGATGTGAGCAAACAAAAATATGTTGTGTTGACTAAAACCAAAATATATCTGGTATGCAGTATATGAGAAAGAATGCAAGGGCAGGAAACAGTTCTTTCTGAACATCAATATAACATTAAGTACTACCAAGGGAACACTGGTAAATTTCAATTATATTCCCCCCCCTCCAAATTCTAGTAATTAGAAATGTGACATTAACATAAAAGGATAGGCTCCTGGGATGGGGATGCGGAGGCATGTACCTAAACCAATGATTCTCAGATTTTTATATGCTTCAGAATTATCTGGAACACTTCCTAAAATACAGGTTTTTTAGGCCCCACCCAAGAGATTCTGATTCAAGAGGTCTGTTGTGGGGACCCAAGAGTTTAAGCTTCTAATAAGTTGCCAGATGAGGTTTGTGGATCACACTGATTGACTGAGCTGCCGAGCTGAATTCCTAGGCCGAGAAGTGGGGAGGGCAGTCAGTAAGGCTTGGCTAACAGTACTAGAGACAACTAGAGACAACTTTCCCCAACTAAGGAGTAAATAGGGGAAGGAAAAAAGCTAAAATACTAACAATTGCCCTCCTTGACTGTGGGACTTCACGTACTATTTACTTGGCTTATATTTTTTATAGTTTGGTTATTTTGGTTTTTTATAATGAGCATGTTTTATTTATAATCATTTTTATTCTGAAAGGATGAAAAAGAATTGGTATTCTTTTCTGTGAATATGTGACACATCTCCAATCTTGCTTTGAAATAACATGCAGATGTCAAGCTGGGTGGCTTTGATTATTAGAAAGACAGAAATAGTACTGAAAACTTATATTACTAAACATACATCATTTTCTATCTGAAATTGCTCCAATTAAACAATTGCCTGACTGACCATATTCAGTGCCTTCTTGTAATTCATATTTCCTGAAAAGCTGAGTAGAACACCTCATCATACAATCCTTTTTTCTTTATTTAATACTGTTTGAGACATGAACCATCAGGACTTATCACCAGCTTTGCATTTTCTTATCTAGCACATATCACATATCTCATATACTTTGGAAAAAAATTGATGTCACCAGACTCAGCCAATTCCATAGTCTATTCTAAATTTAAAGAAGTTTATGCTTGATTTATAATTTTAAGCCAGAAAAAACATGTCAAAATTTGTCAAGAAGAAGTCACAAAGGATTCAAAGATGGCTTCTGCTCATACATTCATGATAATTCTATAATTACAGAAGTGTTTTAAAAATTCAGGGCAGTTGAGGAATTGGTGTTTGTGAGAAAGTACTTGTGCATATACACAGTCACGTAAGGAGTTGTCTGCTCATTGTAGCAGAGTCACAGCCGTTCCTATAAATCATACTGACATACTCTGTTCTAGTTCAGCTTGCAAGATAGCTGCTTTCACTACATCCCTAGATCACAAAGAGAGTTGCAGGATGTAGTCAAATTACTTTTCAAACAAACAAAACAGCAAAAAGAAAAACCTGCAAAGACGAATCACATGAGATTGAAACGTGCTTAGAAGACCAAGAACTGGGAGAGTGCTGTGATTCCTGTGGGCCCCACGATATGCCAAAATCGTTTTCTGACACTTAGCCATAATTGCAGCTAACCACACTGTGGGGGCTCTTTGCTTGGCAGGATCAGAGGATATGAATATGCGTGTATGTTTGTGTGTGTGTATAAATTAATTTCATTCTGAAGATGTGATTGCTCCACCTGTTAAAGCCTGTCTACATCTTAAATTTTCATCAAGTGTTACCAATTAGTTCACAAAACCGAACTGAAGAGTGAAAATTGAGGTGCAAAATGTCTGATTTATGGGTGAAATTGGTTATGCCCAGTGATTTTTGTTGCCTCTTTAAATATTCTGTTATTGAATTGATTAGATAATTAAAGCTGTTTCAAACATGTCAGATGGAATTTCACATCAAATTTCAACTAATGCCTTGAAAATGTCATGTTTTCTAATGCTGTAGGATTAGTTGCGTTTCAGGAAGGTCACCTGAGGTTCTCACCTTCAGATACACAACAGTTGTGGCAAGATGAAAACATCATCTCTGAGGAATTAGGAGGACTGGATTTTGTAATTTTAAAGGACCGGGACCCTGGGCATCTTTTTGTCACATCTAAGAAATGGAAATAAGATTTCTTCTGCCCATCTCATAGGAATCTTTAAAGATTAAATAAGTCAGTCATGTCATTTGAAATGCAGTTTGAAAACTGGAAACTGAAAACAAATCCAATACCATTATTTAAGAGAAGTCACTGTATCAAGAGCTAGTTGGCAATCATCTTCCAAGAACTGTTTAGCACAATCAACAACTTTGGAAAGCTTCTCAGGGGTTCACAGATGACAAAAATATATTGTCTTCTTTCAACAAGTTCATATTCTGGTGAAGATCGCATAACACAATGAAAAGTATAAAAACATATAACAATAAATAAATGCCAGTCTCAATGGATAGCATTAAGAAATGGTAGTAAAAATCTTTACCATGTAAGGAGGGCTTGAGCATTAGTGAAGTAAACTATCATTTAATTTGTCATTTTTTAAATGGCTGTTCGGGTTTGGAACTAAGGTTTTAGAGTGACAAATACTCATGTTCCTTTTCTGCCCCCAAGTCCAAAGCTAACTTCTAAATACATGATGTTATCAAAGAGATGCAGATTTTTAAAAATCAGTTTTATTAAAAATAAAGTGAAATGGTAGGATGCAATTTAGCCTATTGCCACTCTAATATTCCCTTAGGAAAACTTCTCAGTACACTCTGGTAAATCAGGAGCAACTGCAGTCCTCCCCAGAGTGATAAGGTAGAATAGAACTCCCCTGGAATGCGTTTGTCCTGAGAAACACTGCACAAAGGAGAGGAGCCCTGAAGGCTGAACCTACTAGATCCTGTCTCCCGATTCCTGTCAGGTAAGCCACACCACTGCATCAGAGAAGAAGTAAGGGGGAAGAGCCAGAGAGGCCAGGAGGGTGACTCAATTCAATGTAATGCAAAGGGCTACTCCATACTGTTGGAAACAGGAGTGCAGAAAAGTAGGGGTCCCTTCCTAACACGAAGGTGACATAAAACGACAACTTTGCTTTTTTCAAATGTGTGACCACATGGGAAATCCAACCTCTTCATTTTGCATACACAAAATTCCCATGTATCCAGATTTATTGCTCACCTCTTCTGAGCCATTCATTTAGTTCTACCTCATTTAAAATATATTTGTATCCGGAAAGGTTAGCATCTCCTTGTTATCATCTCATGCTATGAAAAACAATTAGGAGGGGTGGGAGTGTGGGTGGGTGGGAAGGTAAGGTAGGAAGTGTCACTATGCTTCTAAGTCTATATATACAAAATATATGAAATGTGTTCACCTTAAAAATAAATTAATTAAAAATGTAAAAGAAATTTAATTAGAAGTAACACAAGAGAACGATTTAGGGAGACAATCCTGATGGAAGAAGCAGCATAAGCAGGAACAGGGAGAGAAACTGGGCATGATATACTCAGGGAAAAATGAATAGACTTTGAAGTGTAACATGACAGATTAATCAATGGACATAGAAACTTTTTAAATGGGTTCCAAAATGCCCAAAGGCTGTGTTTGTGAAGATCATTGTTATATTATTATTATTATTTCCTCAATAATTTGAAAATGTAAACTGCAGAAAAGATCAGTTGAAATAGTTTAGTAAAAGGAAATAAGGGTAAGTATGACAGATTGAAAAAAAGTAAGTCTTCTGGGGAGTTTAAATAATACAAGGAATTTAGCTACTCAATGAAATCAGTCAATTATAAAACAAAGCATAATCACACCTCAATCTAAATACTTTTAAGAGCATACAGTCCTTATTTTAGATTTTTTATTGTTTTCTTTTACTGTGGCACATTTCTAGTAGTAAGAAATGCCTAATAAAGGGTAAAATTTTGTAAATATGATCAGCACCTGCAATGTCCTTAGAGGAAATTAAGAAATTTTACTTTTAGGAGTCCATATTTCAATTTGCAGCAATACTTTGAAAAAGAGATGATTCAGAGACAAAGAGAGAGAGAGATCTTCAATCTGCTAGGTCACTCCCCAAATGGCTGCAATATCCAGGGCTGACCACGCCAACTCTAGGAACAAGGAACTCAGTCCAGGTCTCCCACATGGGTGACAAGGTCCCAAGTGCTTAAGCCATCTTCATCTGCTGCCTCACAGGCTGCACATCAGCAAGAAGCTGAACTGGAATTGGAGCCGGGAGTTGAACTCAGGCACTCTGACATGAGATGTGGGCAATTTAACTACTGCACCAAACGTCTGCCCCTGAGAGGAAATTCTTTTGATGAAAATTGTGCATTATTATTTCTAAGATTAATTAATTTACTTGAGAGGCAGAGGGGAAGGAAAGAGAGAGAGAGAAGAGAAAGAGAGATCCTATCCATTGATTAAGTCCTCAAGATACCCACAATGACTAAGATTAGGCTGGGCCAAAGTCAAATCTGATCTGGTACTCAAACCAGATCTCCTATGTGAATGACAGGAGTCCAGTTACATGCAACATCAGCTGTTGCCTCCCAAGATCTGTATTATCAGATATCTGGAGTCAGGAGTTGGAGCTGAGTGTCAAACCCAGGTACTCCAATATGGGACACAGATAAACTACTAAGCTAACCGTTGAACAACCCTGACAAAGGTTACACCATCTTAACTACCCCCCCCCCCCAGCACTATCTTAGGTGACCTTAACAAGACCTTTCCTGGAATTTGGATTGAAACCATAAGTCATGGACAGGCAGCTGCGGCTCAAGATAACGCCGTCCGATAAACGGGAACAGGCACGGAAAGCATCCAACTGCCCCTTATCTGTGGATCAGGCCTGACGGCAATGTATCTCCTGCATGCCCCTACCCCATTGTCTTATCGAAACCCTTAACCATGCTTCTTCTGCTTCTGTACTCCCGCTTTTTGCAACCCCCCGGGTATATAAGCGCCCCCCAGACACTGCTACGCACGCTTCTCCTGTCACCCGCTGCGTCGGGTCTGGAGACAGCGTCCGCGAGCGCTCGTGAAATAAAAGCCATCTCTTGCAATTGCATCGACTGGTCTGAGGATTTTTGGTGAGTCTGGGGTCGCGATCTGAAGGACTTTGAGGGGAACGGGGTCCTTCACCGTCTGCCTCTATTATGTCTTCTGATTAAGATATGTGTTACCAGCTAACTGGAAGAACAGTTGAGAAATAGATTTTACAAAGGAAGTCTAGAAGTGGGAAGGACAAAACCAAACTTTGCTATCCAAGTGGTCTGAAGACTTAAAGGTGCTCTCACAAATAAAGCAGAAAGAATTGGCCTTGTAGAAGGGATCAAGTCTTTGAACCTGGAGAAACCAAGGATTCAGCTTTTGGTTGTTACATAAAATCAGTATCAGAATTTAAGAAAAGGTGATTTTTTTTTTTTTCATCATCAGGCCCTGGTGAATTAAACCCTCATCAGTGAGAATCCAGTCAGGTACTTGCTCAGAACTATCTTTGAAATTTCAGAGGATTCATCCCAAGAAAATAATTCAGGAAGTATGTAAAGATCAAGCTACACTGATGACCACTGCAGCATTTTTATAATGCTATGAAAAATTAAAATGGTCAAAACAAAAGAGGTTGGAGTATAGTTCTTCCTCAAGATGGAAGCTATGACGTATTTTTAAATGGAACCCTTTTAAATGGCAATCTGGTTCATCTCCCCAGCAACACAATCATCACCAAAGAGTATTACATTTCAAGCAATAACCATACAAAGTCTCTGGCAACTCTCCGAAGGTTCTATTTCAAATGGAGAAACATTCATTCAAGAAAATACAATAAACTTCAGTAACAACAGCTCAATGTGATAGAAGCACTATTCTAGGCAGGTGTGCCCAAGTAAACTTGGCCCAACTCCCATGCTAGGGTGATGGTTTGAGCCTGGAAGGGGGCAGTCTGCCTCCATCTATCAAATATACCCCCATCCTCTGATTTGTGTTGCAGAAACTCTGTTCCAGGAAGAAGTAATTCCATAGCTTCCTTTCTCCACCAAACTCCTGCTGAGAGAGTAGAAACTCCACTATCTACTACAGACTGGGCACCCATCAGCCTAGCCTTGACACTCTCATAAGAACCTAGGAGGAAAAGCTGAGGACACCAGACAAAACTATGTATCCCTAGGGCCTGCTCCTAGTGAGTAACTAGCACTCTGAGGAATGTCTGAACCTTCCCTGACCCCAACTCCAGAGAAGTATCATCCACATTCTTCCCTGGAAGATGGTAAGCCATTAGAATAGAGAACCCTATAGCTCTCTCTAAGGGGATTTTATCTGCAGCAGAGCGAGTGAATTCAAGCCTAGGGGCATTACTGAAAACAATGGAAATATTGATGGTGAGCACTTAAAAGGAGGCTGCTACCTTTGTAATAGCCACAAGTAAAAAGGTAGCTACCCTCAGAAGTTTAACAGAAAACACTCAGAGAAAGAAAGCTAACTAGAGCCCTAGTGTGGTCAGAGACCTCAGAGACTACTTGGGCAAAAATCCCTGACTTTAATAGTGTCACATGCTGGAGCAAGCTATGCCCTGAAGGCATTGGCAAAAAGCAATTGATCAGTCAGTCAGCACTAACAGAGGTTAAAAGTTGTGTGAATGTAGCACCTATTGAGGTAGACCAAGCAGATCCTGATGGAACAAGGACATAAGCCCCAGCCATTATTCCTCATGCCCAGAAGAGATAAACATTGCTCTTGAAACTCAACTGGGTCTCACACTCTATTGTCTTCATACCCCAACCCCCACAGCTACCTGAAAGACCAGTTGCTCTGAACACCTGAAAGACCAGTTCCAGGAATTTCCCTCCACCTGCTTCCCCCTACCCCACCCCCATCCCCAGCCCTCCTAAAATAAAAAAGGCCCGGACCCCAGGTGCCACGTGTTCTTCTGCCACGTGTTCCATTGGTGTGCAAGCAGGCAGTTGGTCACCCACCTCTACGGATTTATTTTCTCTTTATAAATTCGGTCTGGCTGTAAATTTGTACACTGTCTCCTCTCTATTCTGCGCCGCTTTTCCTAACATTTTGGTGCCCCGTGTGAGGAGGTGTTAGGTAGGAAGTCAGTTATGAGCTTATGTGTGTGTGACATAAAGGCCTAAAGAGAAGATGTGCATGTCCAGCATATGCATCTGCTGACAATGTTTCAGGGGCAGCCCGGTCTTCCCATCCTGCCCTGCCCCCTTCTACCTGATAACCTGCCAGGTGGAGATCCCCGCCCCTTCTGCCTGACAAATCTTCCACATTCTCCCAGATGCAGCCCAGTATCTGCATTTCAAACACCCTGCTCTGGATCCCCGTTCTCTAGGGGGTCCTGCTCACCCTTCCTCTGAACCCAGGATGGCCCAGCTAGGCTTCCTCCTGTCTGATACCTTCAGGGGAAAACTCAGATAGGAGCTTCTTGGTATTTACAGCCATAAAATCCTTTGTTTCAGGAGGAGATGTGTGAAGACAAAGACCCATCTCCTTAAAAACCCCTGGCCTCAACCAGACTGTGCACTGTGCACGCTCAGCCCTCTGCCTCTCTGCTGAGCTGCCCGCCTGGCCTGGTCAGGTGTAATCTCTACTCAAACATGAAACCTCGCTCTTCCCCCCCTACCCCCGCCCCAGTCCGAGCGACTGGGCACCCTCTCAGGCTCTGTCTGGAGAGGTGCCCATCCATCCTTACCGATGTCCCTTCCCTAATAAACCTTGCTATTTTACCTCCCACTACTCTCTGTCTCACGCCTGAATTCTTTCTTGCGCCAAGACAAGAACCCTGCAATTTCTCCGGTAACAGAGGCACCAATCTGCAACTCTTTTCCTAACAGATCCTTATGGCAAAGATCTAGTAAGAGACAGAGTCAAACAGAGCCTGGCCAAAACAAACCAACAAACCCACACAAAAACCACTGTCATCCCACTGAGTCCTACTACAGTCTCCTAGAAGTTCAATCCCTCCCACTTTTTAATGTCCTCCCTAGAAGCAATGGATGCCTCTCCCCTCACTCTTTCTCAGCTGGCTGAGCTAGCACTCCAGAAACTCATCTTTAAGCATGACAATATTCCTTAGGCAAAGGCTTTCTAGGAAAGCAGGAATCGTGAACTGCATAGGCTATGGGATGGCTCCTTAAAAGTCCTCTAAATCTATCCATTTTCTAGTGTCCACAGTGGGTTATAAGCTTAAGTTTCAGAAGTTCACCATCTGATAATTGAATATTGAAGCACAAGAAAACCAGTAAAAGCTATTGAAAAGTATTTGGAGAGTGGTTTTGGTTTTCTTAATGTCATGTGGGCAATCTAGGCCAATCCAGCAATTTGACCAATAAAACCAAACTAAAGCCTGACCCCCTACCTCTGTCACAGGAAGAAAGGCCGTGGAAGCTATGGGGTTCTTCTCTTCACGCAAGAAAGAATTCAGGCATGAGACGGAGAGTGGAGTGATAAGGCTTTCTTGGGGATAGGGCATCCATCAGAATGGAAGGGACAGAGAGAGAGCACCCAGTCACTCAGACTGGGGGAGAGCAAGGTCACATGGTTGAATGGAGAGAATACACCTGGGCAGGTCAGGCAGGCGGCTCAGCAGAGAGCAGAGGGCTGAGTGCTCTGTCCATTTGGGCTCCTTTGGTTTCTAAGGGGGTATGTTTACCCATCTCCCTCTCTCTTCCAGGACAAAGGATGGAGAGTCCTGGCAGAAGGGGTTTGTTGGGTGAAAATTAGCAAATTCCTTCCCAGATTTGCTGGCACCTGGGCAGAGTAGGGGGACTTTCCTTAGGGCATCTGAGAAGGTTTTATTTTATTTTTTATTTTTATTTTTATTTTTTGAAAGGCAGAGTGGACAGTGAGAGAGAGAGACAAAGAGAAAGGTCTTCCTTTGCTGTTGGTTCACCCTCCAATGGCCAGCGCGCTGCAGCCAGCACACCACATTGATCCGATGGCAGGAGCCAGGTGCTTCTCCTGGTCTCCCATGGGGTGCAGGGCCCAAGCACTTGGGCCATCCTCCACTGCACTCCCGGGCCACAGAAGAGAGCTGGCCTGGAAGGGGGCAACCGGGACAGGATCTGGCGCCCCGACCGGAACTAGAACCCGGTGTGCCGGTGCCACAAGGCAGAGGATTAGCCTATTGAGCCACGGAGCCGGAGCTTTCCATGGGGTAAGGGCTGGGAGACCTGGGAGGTTATCAAGGTCTGGGCAGGACTTTGAAGTGCAAAATGCTGGGCTTCAGGCCTCTCTCCACACACACATAGGGTAAATTTCTGTCTTCCTACCTAACACCTCTAAACCTTACAGGCATACTATCCTCCAAACCAATGAAGGAACAGAAAGAGTCAAGCATAAAGACACATGATTCCCCCCAAAGAGATTAAAACAACTGTAGTCCCTGTGAAAAACTACAAAACTTCTAAAGGAAAAAGTGAGATAGAGACCTAGTCAATTTAACATAGGAAAAATGAATGAAGAATTGCGGGTGATCCTGTGAGACTGCCTGCCTAGTCCATGCAGTCAGCCTGGCTGCTGACAAGTGGCAGGATCCCCAGGCACATTTCTCCCCTACCACCACCTTCTGCCGATAAGGTAAACTGCTCCGGGGTGTGGCCCAGGCCCATCTGGAAAGCTACCAGCCTATGTGACCTTCAAGCTGATTGGAGAAGCATAGCAGCACCAATATCAGCTCTATCCTATAGAATTAGTGCTGCCCTGAATTAGCTACGCCCCCTCTTCCTGCCCTTTAAAAGGTGTGCTTGCTCCCAAATAGACAAGTTCACTGAAACTTGTCTGCAGGGCTTCGTGCCAACCCCACCCATGACGACAGCAGCAGGCCTCATAGGATGAGCCTGTGAAGAATTCTCAGCACACCAGAGATATCCTCATAATCTGTTTCCTACTACTCCAGAGTTAATGCTCACCACCCTGTACCCCAAACTGACACCCTAGATCTCAGCAGAACCCTCTCTTGCAATTCTCTGAGCGCATGGTGCTCTTCCCGGGTCCCTCCCTTCTTCTGCTACTCCTCTTATCTGACCAATCCCTATTAAATGCTATTAAAATTTCACCTTCCCTGTATGACTCCCTTGACACTCTCCATCTAGCTGCAGGGTTTACTTCACATACTCCCATGCATCCAGCCTCTACTTCCATTGTAGCCCCTATGTTATAGCAGAGCGGTCATATTGATATTGCTGACTGCAAACACATAGACACATGACCCATTATTTATTAGCTTTTGTATCCTTAACAGGAAACTAAAAAATGTGTAACAAGTGAAGATTGCAGCTTTGGAGGACTAAAAAAACAAGGTACCCTAAAAGTTGAGACCATGACCTCAAAAATAATTCCAGAACCCCCTGCTGGTCATTCTAAGCTTTTAAGCACAGTTTCTGTCTTGATCGGGAATATACAATGAACAAACGGAACGAAGCCTACAGTTTACAAAAGACTTTCTTTGTAGATATTGGAGGCAGTAGAATAATAGGGACTCAGAACATAAATCCTGCATAAACTAAGATGTGATCATTGTGATATATTTGCATTTAGACAAAGACATCTTAGATATTGTCCCTTAACTCAAAGGAATGGTTTAACAGTGGAATATCATGCATAAGAGCATCCAGGGGAAGAAAATAAAATTTTATTCATGGAAAATCTCATTTAGAGCATGGGTGACCACCTTCCTAGGGTTAGCAGAAAAAATACAAGGTGCCTTAATTTTTAGTACAAGTATGTCCAAAGTCTTGAAAAGAATACATTTGTACTAAAAGAAAATCATTTGTTGCTTATTTGAAACTCAAACTTAACTTTATATCCTGTATTCTTATTTCATGGTAGGGAACAACTTTTGAAAGAGTATTTACACATTATTACATTTACAAGAGGCCTTTTAAAAATTAGTTTTGGCTTAGCCCTTTAGCAGTTATTACCATTTCCTTATCCTCTCCCCATCTATTTTTATTTCTATTACTATTATTATTTATTTGGAGAGGCAAAGAGACAGGATGAGCAAGTTCCCATCCCATAGTTTACCCTCCAAATGCTTACAATGGCCATGGACCCAAGCTAGAAGCCAGGACTCCAATCCATGCCTACCACATGGATGGCAGGGATCCAATTACTTGAGCCATTACTGTTGCCTTTTGGGGCCTAGCCAAGGATCAAATAGTTGTACTCCACTATAGGATGCAGACATCCCAAATGGCATCTTAACTACTAGGCCAAATGTCCACCATACCTCCCCAGTTCTGCTTTTGAAGAACATTTTCCATTATTTTCAATGATTCATAACGTGCTTATTGGCTGCTTGCCAAAATTCCATGATAGCCATTGAAATCACAGTCCTAGCATGTCAGTGGGGAAACTGAATCATGAGGAAAATGTTCAGAAGAGGATTCTCAGACAGATCACCTAGCTAGCCAGCTCCTTAACACACTCTGTCATTCATATTGCAGCTGTTACTCCTCACAATAAAAATAATTATATTCTCATTAAATAAGACTATTTCTCATAACAGCATAATTTGATTCCAGTAAGGACATCCTCCAGCAGTACATTAGTGAGAACACTGCAGTTGATCTCAGTGGCAGCTTAGCTGGCATGAGGTACAGGGGACTCTATTTTCTATTTAGCATCATCACCACCTGTGACATTCCAAAGCTCACTTCTTTGTAAAAATTAAATCTCCTCCTTTGGCAAAAACATTTCTATTTATAATGGTTACATATGGACATTACAGAGGATTCAATAATCCCTAATTTTTCCCTAGTGCAATTTTCTCTCTTTAGATATATTTTATATGACACACCTTGATATTTTATCATGTTATTAAAGCTGAAGCAAGTAAGACTAATATAATCTTCCTAAACTTTTTTCAGAAATTTTTTCAAAATCTAAATATTGTCTGTTTCACAAAAATTGTCATTTAAATGTACATTTAAAAGCTATTTTATCACATTAAAAATAAAAAATCAGCTCTGCCAATTAAAATATGGGGGTAGATATGGAAACACTGCCAGCATCTTCATTTTTGCCTCCTATACTCAATTCTGCGAGTTATAATTTTAAATGTTCTTTTAAAAAGAACACTTCAGTTTCACCCAATTGGACAGCCAAATCCTAATATACATCCAGGTACATCCAATATTGTCTCAAAAATCACCATGGTAACCCTTGGTTCTGGAAGACTATGCTAGCACAACTCATTTTCTTTCTAAAGTAAAACTGTTGTACACCATGTGATTTTGTTGAGGTGCCCCTACTTCATGTAACAAAACATGAGTTTCAACATGATCTAGTCCCCTATCACCACAATCGGTGTCCAAGGTATGAGAAAGTAATAACCCTGGAGACTCAGTGACAGTACTCACTCAAAATCTGCCTGCAGAGAACTTGCATCCTCCCCAAAACCCAGCCCTTTTGTACCTCACCAGTATGTCCAACCTTAGGCAATGGACCAAGAAGGAGCCTCGCCCCTCCTTTTTTCATTCCAGTGTTCTCATAAATTTTACTCCCAAATTTCAAAAATTGTGACTGTTGTCTTTCCAAGTGCTCAACAATCTCATTACAAAACAGTCTGAAGTTGATTATTTTCCCAAGACCCACCCAGACAAGTTACTCATCCATTGTTAACTTATTATATGACAGAGGAGTGACCCAGTAGAAGGAAGAATGAAACACACTGAATTGGGTCAATAATATGAATGTACAGAAAAGAAAATTGAAGCCCCAGAAATTGTTTTTAATAAAGAGGTAATCTGTTATTTTTTACAATCTTTTAATTTATTTAGCATGAACAAATTACATGTATTTCATTTAGATTGATTTAGGAGCATAGTCATACTTCCCAAACTTTCTGCCTTCCTGCCCACACTCCCATTCTCTCTCTTCCTTCCTTCCTTTCTTATTCTTTGAATGTTTACAGTGACATACTTTCAGGTTATTTTATAATTTTAGGGTTAAATCTCCACTAAGTAAAAAATTCAGCAAATCATAAGAAGCGAAAAAAAAAAAAAAACACTATTCCTCAGCAGTGGAGACAAAGGCTGTAAACAATAATCAGTTTTCAAAATGTCAATTTCACTCACATACTTTACAATTTTTCATAATCTATTAATTATCATAGATCAGGGAAAACATATGGTATTTCTCTTTTTGGGATTGGCTTAATGTTATTCAGTTGCATCCATTTTGTTGCAAAAGATAGGATTTCATTCTTTTTTTTATAGATGAGTAGTATGTTTGTGTGTGTACATTTTCTTTTTGTAAGATTTATTTTATATATTTGAAAGACAAAGTTACAGACAGAGGTAGAGGCACAGAGAGAGAGAGAGAGAGAGAGAGAGAGAGAGAGAGAGGTCTTCCATCCACTGATTCACTCCCCAGATGGCTGTAATGGTCAGAGCTGAGCTGATCCAAAGTCAGGTGCCAGGAGCTTCTTCCAGGTCTCCCACGTGGGTGCAGGGGCCTAAGGACTTGGGCCATCCTCCACTGCTCCACCTCCTAGGTGCGTTAACAGGGAGCTGGATCAGAAGTAGAGCAGCCAGGACTCAAATGGGCACCCATATGGGATGCTGGTGCTGCAGGTTAGGGCTTTAGCAAGTTGCCCCACAGCACCAGTACCTATATACATTTTCTTCATCTGCTCATTGGTTGATGGGCATCTGGGTTGATTCCATGTATCAGCTATTGTGAACTGAACTACCATAAATATGGGGTACAGATCACTCTTTCATATGCCGATTTCATTTGCTTTGGGTAAACTCCTGGGAGTGGGATGGCTGGGTCATATGGTAGATCTGTTTCATATTTCTGAGGTATCTACATACTGTCTTCCACTATGGCTATAATTAGTTTGCATTCCCACCAACAATGAATTAGGGAAACCTTTTCCCCACATGCTCACCATCAGGTAGTGTTTGTTGATTTCTGTATGAGAACAATTATAACTGGAATGAAGTGAAGCTTCATTGTGGTTTTGATTTGCCTGAGCATTTTTTCAAGTATCTGTTGGCCATTTGAATTTCATCCTCCAAAAAATGCCTGTTCAGGTTCTTTGCTCATTTCTTAATGGAGGTACTTGTTTTCTTATTGTTGAGTTTCTTGAGCTCTTTATATATTCTGCATATTAACCCTTTATGAGTTGCATAGCCTGCAAATATTTTCTCCCATTCTGTCAGTTGCTTTTTTATGTTGTTAAGTGCTCCCTTTGCACTGCAGAAGCTTCTTAACTTGATGTAATCCTATTTGTCAATTTTGGCTTAGATTGCCTGTGCTTCAGGGCTCTTCGAAGAAGTCTTTGCATATGCCAATGTCTTGCAGAATTTTCCCAATGTTTTTCTCTTAAGATCATAGATTTATGGGCCAGCGCCATGGCACAGTAGGTTAATTCTCTGCCTGCGGCACCAGCATCCCTTATGGGCACCGATTCTAGTCCTGGCTGCTCCTCTTCTGATTCTGCTCTCAACTATGGCCTGGGAAAAAAGTAGAAGATGGCCCAAGCCCTTGGGCCCCTGAACCCACATGGGAGACCAGTAGGAAGTGCCTGGCTCCTAGTTTCAGCTGTTGTGGCCATTCGGGGAGTGAACCAACGGAAGGAAGATCTTTCTGTCTCTCCCTCTCACTGTCTGTAACTCTACCTCTCAAATAAAATAAATAAAATCTTTAAAAAAGATCATAGATTTATATCCTTGATGCATGTTGAGTTTATTTTTGTATAATGTGTAAGGTAGAAGTCTCGTTTCATACTGCCGGACACAAAGATCCGATTTTCCCAGCATCATTTGCCGAAAAGATTGTCCTTTCTTCAGGGATTGATTTTAGTCCCTTGTAAAAGATTAGATGGCTGTGGATGCATGGGTTGATTTCTGGTGTTTCTATTTTGTTCCATTGGTCCACATGTCTATTTTTGTGCCAGTATCATGCTGTTTTGATTATAACTGCCCTTTAGTATGTCTTGAAATCTTGTATTGTGGTGTCTCTGGCTTTCTTTTTTGTTGTTTAGGATTGTTTTAGCTATTCAAGGTCTCTTGTGTTTCCATATGAATTTTAGCATCATTTTTTCTATATGTGAGAAGAATGTTGTTTGTATTTTTATTGAGTTCACATTGATTTTGTAAATTGCTTTCAGTAGTATACACATTTTGATATTAATTCATCTAATCTACAAACCTGGAAGATTTTTTCCTTTTTGTGTGTCTTCTACTTTTTTTTAATGCCTTCTCATTTTCATCATAGAGATCTTGCACCACCATGGTTAAATTTGTTCCAAGGTATTTAATTTTTTTTAGCTATTGTGAATGGGGCTGACCTTACAAGTTCTTTCTTAGTCATGACATTGAGCATACAAAGGGTATTGACTTTTGTGCGTTAATTTTATGTTTTGCCACTTTACCAAACCCTTTTATGATTCCCAACAGTCTTTCAGTGGAGTCTTTTTGTTCCTCTATATATAGAATCATGACATCTGCAAACAGGGATAATTTGACTCCCTCCATCCTGATTTATATCCCTTTGATTTCCTTTTCTTGACTAATGGCTCTGGCTAAAACTTCCAGGGCTACACTTAATGGTAATGGTGAGAGTAATCATCCTTGTCTGGTTCCAGAACTTAGTGGAAATGCTTCCAGTTTTCCCTGATTCAATAAGAGGCTGACCATGGGTTTGTCATAAATTGCCTTGATTATGTTGAAGAATATTCCTTCTATATTCAATTTGCTTAAGGTTTTTTTCATGAAAAGCTATTTTATCAAATGCCTTCTCTGTGTTTATTAATCATATTATTTTTATTCTTCAACTTGTTAATGTGATGTATCACATTTATTGATTTGTATATGTTAAACCATCCCTGCTCAGCAGGGATAAATCCCGTTGTTCTGGTGAATGATCTTTCTGATATGTTGTTGAATTTGATTAGCTAGTATTTTGTTGAGGATTTTTGCATCTATATTCATCAGGAACATTGGTCTATAGTTCTTTCTCTCCATTGTATCTTTTTTTGGTTTTGGAATTAAAGTGATGCTACCCTCATAGAAGGAGTTTGGGAGGACTCCCTCCCTTTCAAATGTTTTCAATAGTTTGAGACTTGGAATTAGTTCTTCTTTAAAAGTCTGCTATAATTCAGCAGTTAAGCCATCCAATCCAGGGCTTTTCTTTTTGGAAATGGTCCTTATTATTGATTCAATATCCATCTTGGTTATTGGTTTCTTTAGGTTTTTTATATCTTCAGGACTCAAAGTTGGTAAATTATAAGTTTCCAAGAATCTATTCATTTCTTCTAGATTTTCCAGTTGGTAGGCATTCCTGGTGTTGGTAGTAATTCCTGGTGATTTCTTTTATTTCTGTGTTCCATTGTCCTATCTCATTTTTCATGTCTGGTTTTATTGAAATTGGTCTTCTCCCCCCCCCCCTTTTTTTTTGGTTAGTTGGGCCAAAGATGCATTGATTTTATTTTTTTTAAAAAAAATGAGCTCTGCATTTCACTGATATTTTGTATTATTTTTATTTCTATTTTGATTATCTCTTCTCTAATTTTAATTATTTCTTTCTTCTTACTACTTTTTGGTTTAGTTTGTTGTTGTTTATGTCCTTGAGATGTATTTATTTGATGCCTTTACAATTTCTTGATGTAGACACTAATTACTGTAAAATTCCCTCTTAATACTACTTTTGCTGTATCCCATAAGTTTTGATATGCTATATTGTCTTGTTCATTCATTTCCAGGAATTTTTTGAGTCCCCTTTTGATTTCTTCTATGACTTTTTTTTTGATATTACAAATAGTATTTAATAAATACCTTGACAAAATACAAAATATCATATTATATAGTAAGTGATATTGCATTTCACAGCATCACAAAAGCTGTTAACATTTGTTGAGGGCTAACTTTACCCTAGGCATTTAAGAAGTAATGATACAGGGGAGCTGTCTCAGTTATCAACTTATCTAACTGAAGCTCAAAAGTCTACTTCCTTTACTTTATTTATGTTTTTAGAAACTTATTTAACGAGTACAAATTTCACAAGTAGAACTTTAAGAATATAGATTCTTCTCACCATACCTACCCTCCTACCACCACTCCCACCCCACCTATTCTTCCGTTTCCAATTCCTAGTACCATTCTCCATTAATATTCATTTTCAATTAACTTTATTACATAGAAGACCAACTCTATACCAAGTAAAGAATTCAACAATTTGCACACATACACAAAATATAAAAACTGTTTGAGAACAAGTTTTACAGCTAATTCTTATAGTACAACTCATTGATAACAGAGGCTCTGCAAGGGGAGTTAGTGCACAGTGATTCCTGTAGGTAACAATTAGCACTCTCATGTATGAAGTCAGTAATCACCCGAGGCTCTTGACGTGAGCTGCCAAGACTATGGTTGCAGTTTGAGTACACAATCTCCATCAGTATTTAGACAAGAAGCAAAGTGGAAGTTCTCTCCTCCCTTCAGAGAAAAATATCTCCTTCTTTGATGACCACTTCTTTCCATTGGTGGCTCACCCACCAAGGTACATCATGTAGGATTTTTTTTTTGCCACAGTGTCTTGACTTTCCGAGCCTAAAATGCTCTCATGGACTTTTTAGCCAGACCAGAATGCTTTAGGGGCTGATTCTGAGGCCAGAGTGCTGGTTAAAGCATTTGTCATTTCATAAGTCTGTTGTGTTGGCTGCATCCCATGTTGGAATATTCTCTTTTTTTAATTCGTATGTATTGTTATTACCAGACATGTGGTATTCTTTATATGATCCCTTTAACACTTAGTCCTATATATATATGATCAAGATAACACTTAATATGATTACTTTAATACTTAAGATGGCATTATTACCACCTGGCTTAATGGGATTTGGAATCTTATGGCAGGTTTTTAGCTGTACCCTTAGAAGTTTACCTGTAGGAATGTATGCAGAACTAAACAGCTCTTCCCTCTCCTTTTCCCACTCTTATTTTTTACTGGAATCTATTTTCACTTGACTTTATACACATATGATTAATTCTTCATTAAGTAAAGAGTTCAACCAACATATTAAGAAGGAAAAGAGAAAAAAAAACTGTTCCTCAACAGTCAAGACAGGGCTGTTAAAGTCATTGTTTCTCAAAGTGTCAATTTCACTTCTACAAGTTTCCTTTTAGGTGCTCTGTTAGTTATCACAGATCAGGGAGAACATACAGTATTTGTCCCTTTGGAACTGGCTTATTTCAGTAAGTATGATGCTTTCCAGATGCATCCATTTTTTTGCAAATGACCAAATTTCATTTTTTTACCCCTGTGTAGTATTCCATAGAGTACATATCCCATAATTTCTTTATCCAGTCTTCAGTTGACAGGCATTTAGGTTGCTTCCATGTCTTAGCTATTGTGAATTGAGCTGCAATAAACATTGTTGTACAAATAACTTTTATTTATTGATTTCACTTCCCTTGGGTAAATTCCCAAGAGTGGGATGGCTGGGCCATATGGTAGGACTACATTCAGATTTTTGAGGTATCTCCAAACTGTCTTCCATAGTGGTTTTACCAGTTTACATCCTCACCAACAGTGGATTAGGGTACCTTTCCCTCCACATCCTTGCAGCATTTATTTGTTGATTTCTGCATGAAAGCCATTCTAACTGGGGTGAGGTTTGTGGTTTTGATTTGCATTTCTCTGACAGCTAGTGATTCTGTGTATATTTCATGTGTATGACTCACTCTCCATTGAAGAGCAGGTTTTTCAGTCTCCATGTATTCACATATTTTCTAGAGATTCTAAAGTTGATAATTTCCAGCTTCATGCCATTGTGGTAGAAAAGATACATGGTATGATCTTTCTTTTAAAATTTTCTGAGATTTGTTTTATGGCCTAGCATATTGGTCTATCCTAGAGAAAGTTCCAGGAACTGATGAAAAGAATGTGTATTCTTTAACTGTGAGATGAAATGTTCTATAGACATCAGTTTGACCAATTTGTTTTATGATGTAGATTAGTTCTGTTGTTTCTTTGTTGATTTTCTGTCCTGTTGATCTATCCATTGATAAGCAAAGGTGTTGAAGTTCCTTCATACTATTATATTGGAGTCTATAGCTCCCATTAGATCCATTAACATTTGTTTTAAATATCCAGGTGCCTAGAGATTCTTTAACAGTGGGTATAAATTCAACCAGCATCAACCAGTTATTTCTTATCCAAAAATCTAGCCACATATCTCTGAGAAACTTTGCCGCCAATGGGATATCTCCTCACAGTATAATATAGATCTGCCAAAAAAATCTTACTTCTATCAGCAAACCACCGAATTGGGGTACATTGAACATTAACCTCTGAAAACTTTACACTAACACCAACAATATGATTTGTACTATAATCAGCCACACACCGCACAAGTCACTAAGATCATTTCACTTCTTTCTTTTTCATTCTAACTCTCCTTTAGATCAATCGGAAAGTACAAGCATTCATTTAAATTCCCCACTGTAGGCATTTAGCCTAGCAGCTAAAATGCTCGTGTCCCGTATCAAATTACCTGGGTTCAATACCTGGCTCTCATTCAAGCTTCCTGTAAATCCAGACCCTAGGAGGCCGCAGGTGAAAGCTGCTGGGAGAAGACTGTGATCCTGACTGCCAGCTTTGGCTGATCCGATCCTGGCCCCTGCAGACATTTGGAGAGTAAGCCAGGGGATAGGAGTGCTCACTCTCTTGCTCGTGCGCTCTCGTGCTCTCTCTCTCTCTCTCTCTCCCTCTCTCTCTTTTCCCTCCACTCTCTTTCAAATAAATAAATAAATACAAAAATTACCCATTACTTTGGACACGTATGTCTCTACTTCATATCAGTTCAGTGTAGCCTATTTAATTGTAAATTACGGGTTCTATGAAGAGAGCTTTATTGCATTTCCCATTTGCAGTTGTTTACACTTTGCTATCAGTATTTTCCTACCAATATGCAATTCAGAGGCTGTTATGCAGACACTAATGCTAATGGGTTATATTATGCTTCTGTTCCACTACAGTGCACGTTTTTTAAAAAACATAAAGAGCCCATTTTGCAGATGTTCATATAGCCTCACAGCACACAGTTGCTTATATTCTGCACTGAAAATAAGTTTAGACAACCTCCCTCACCCAGCTAGCTCCAATCCAGAAATTTCAGAAATATCTAAATTAATTGAGACCTGACACTTTGACTGCACACTCATGATCCAGATGAAGAATGAGCTCCAATAACCCTGTTGATGCAAATGAACAAGCTTGCTGACAGCAACACCAAACCATGCAGCAAGAGCAGGAGAGCAGATGTTTCCAGAAAGAACGAGTCCCAAGATTACCATTACTGCCCAGTACTGTGACGTCAGTACTGATAACAGAGAAGAGACTGTAGGCAATCAAGGCCACAGGGGCAGCACATCCATCCCAGCAGCATAACTCAGCCCAAGATGTGGATGGTTGCATGACAGCCTGCTTCTAAAGGGAGAACAATCCTCAGCAGACACAGAAAAATCTTAATCTCCTTGGAGTTGGGCAGTAAGTCTAGAGAACACTACTTATTGATCCCATCCCACAACAAGGCACTTGTATTTTATCACCAGTAAATAGCCCTTGTGAGTCTTTTCAGCGACTTGAGGCAGCTAAGATAAGAACACATTTTCCCCTGGCCTTTTTATTTAAAAATAACTTGTAGGTTTAAAAAAACACACACTACAGAAAAACCATGAAAGCTGAATGTCCCAGTAGCCAGCTATAAGGCTAGCAAGTCTACCAACCACTGCTTACCTTTGTCCCCAGTATTGATTGAATGTGAGACCTAAGGCAAACTTCTTCATCTCATTCTGTCTCAGCTTCAATGGGAAGATCAGCCTGATAAAGCTGACATCATACCTCATGGGGCTTCCACAGAACTCATAATGAACGGAAATGGGCTTCAAACAAGAAGATTATGCTGAAATGCTTGGAAGCAACATGACGAATTAATAATAAACAGAAGAGACCTGACAAAGCTGAAGAGGCTATAGAGACCAGGTCATTCCGATTATGCTTCTGGAAAATGACACTTCAGTGCCAATTTTGAGGAACAGAACTGGAGTCCAAAACCCCACCAGCCCTGGGCTTATTGCCAGTGTTCACATGATTTTGTGTTACAGATTGATGCATTTTTATATTCAAGTTCACATCCTTGTCCTCTTTCTTTTTTAAGAATGCTTTGCATATTGTAGTGACTAATTTTTAAGCTCATATATATATACCCAAACCAGAGCAAGCAAAAAGAGTTTAGCATAAAATAACATATTATCATTTTGTTGGGTTGAAATAATTAAGGCAGTATCACAATAACTATTAGTCATTGCTTTCATCATTTGTTTATCTAGAATTGTGCAAATTATAGAACCAACCTGGGCAGCTGAAATCTATTTCCACTCTTCTCTACCCAACCCCCAAACAGTTTTCCTTTGAAAACAGCTGCATTTAGATCTGCAGGATGTTGGTGAACCAAATAAAGCTCACATCTAGTATAAAAGGAGTAAAAAAAAACTCCTACATATTTTCCTTTATCTTCTTGTTTTAAGGTCACAAGTTAGAATGAATCCAGGTAGCTTATACAATTTCGAAGCCCTCTTTAAAAATGAGAATATACAGTTTTTAACATATATTCATGGAAACAATTTGCTAGGGCCCCTTGCAGGGATGCGGAAGGGACCCATGCAATGAAAAAATCCTAAAGCAAATCTGCTTTAGCCCTTCCTAATAGGGCTGCCCTCTGTCATTCTTCCTCATACTTCCCTTAGCCTACTTCCCATGACTCTCTCCCACGATCTTCCACATCTTCCATGATCTTCTCCTTTGCACAACCTTTTTTTTTTTCTTTTTTAGCATTAGATGGATTCTGCAGGGTTGTCAGAGGACACCTATTTGTTGGATAAAGCCCATCAGGGACCAGCTCTCTTTCCAGAAACTTCCAAGATACAAACTTATCACAAAAAAATAACCAGACAATAAAGATTATTTCTTTGATTTGGATCTTTGAACTATGCTTCTTTTCCAATCCAAATCCTAAAGGGAAGAAAATCAGAGATCGGCCTATGCCAGCAACAATTAAAGGAACCTGTCAGTCCCATTACAAGACACTCATGTTTATTTCTAAGAAAAATCTGACCAAGGACATGGAAACTCTAATTTTAATTAAAGCAAGGAGTAAATTAACAACTCTAGCTGCCAGCACAAACAAAAGCCTCAAGAAGCCTGTTTGCTCTCCTTGCAGTCAGCAACATCACCTCTCTCTAGAGCTTGCTATCTCTCTGCATATAGAGCAGCCACCCAGGGAAAAGCTGAGGAGGAGGTGAAATGAGACGCAGCTGTTAGAGAAGAGACTGCAACTTTTGCAATCCCAGAAGTGTACCTAGCCAGGGACCGACCAAGCTGGTAAGTCACTCACCAACTCCATAGAGAACTCAGAGCCCTCAAGTTTAGAGCATAGGTTCCATAGATGAGCAGCCCTGTGGGTGCAATGAGGACACCTAGTGGTGGACCTGTGGACTCCTTAAGCAAATGCATCACAGCATCTAAACTAGAAAGTTGGAATAAATGCTATGAGGGCAATTTAATTTTTAGTCTACCTTGACAGTCACAACACATGGAGAAACTACTCAGATATACTGAAAAACTATTGGGAGCTTAAAGCTATTGCCCAGGCATCCTACAACAGGCCTTCCTCTGGGATAAGGAAATTTATCTTCCCCAGCACTTACTCCCTTTCTTCCAAGCAAGCTCTTCCTGTGATCTCTCAGTCTTCCACGCAAGGCAGCAAACTCAGTCACCGTCGAGTCCTCTTGCCTACCATATCCAAATGGTTGTCAATCCATGTCAATTCCACCTCTGAAATATCCCTTGAAACTGCCCCCCTCCTCTCTAAACACTGTTAGGCTTTCATAAAGATTCATTGATTTTTCTCTAGACTGTGGCATTAGCCTCTTCCTGTTTCACAAATTTCAAACTCATTTCTCTAAGCCAATTTCAAGTTATCCACAGCTGTTTTATGCAGAATAGTGATCTGTGTTTTGTACACGACTCTTTGTCATGACCCCAGTCTGCTTCCACCACCATAATAACGCTACTGCCCTCCCCTGCCTTCTCTACCTGGTGACACAGGTCTCCCGCCCCTTGTCCTTTCCAACTCCATGCCTTGGCACATGCGGTCTCTGCTCGGAAAAACCTCTGCTCAGCAGACAGATCTATTTCCAATGACTTTTTCTATGAAACATCATCTGACCTGCTCTCCTACAAGCTGAACTAATTTATCCTTCCCCTGGTATCACATATAGAACCTATCCATTTGCCTTAGACGATAATTATCTGTGTTTATTTCTGCTTGTCTAGGGACAGGTTCTATTGTCTCTGTGTGCCCAGCACCTGGCACAGAGCTGGTATGTGAATCCATTATGTAAACATTGCCTGTAATAAATAATCCCTTCCACCAAATACCAAGAATTCATGTGTGGAGTGGATTTAGAACTGAGTTTTGTGCTCATATTTGCCACAGCTGCTTCTGGAGAGTTGCAATGAATGTGCAGTGGTGTTGGGGGCAGGTCAGATTCACTCACAATTAAAGAATGCTATCAGTCAGAAAAGGTTCGGGGACTAGAAAGGGGAACTGATGGTATATTGAGGCTGTGCTGCTGCTGGTTCTTTTTAAATCTTGTACCTGAATGTGCCTGACTAGACTTTCTGGTCTGTCTGCTGATGGACATAAATGTTCTCCTAAAGCAACGGCCCCTGAAAGACTGAGAATGCCAGTGTCTCAAAATCGGTGTGTCCTCTCTACTTCAAACCTCTTCCTGGCTATGAAACTCCAGCTTCTTTCTTCAGATGCTAGTAAATTGCCAGTACTACTGTAGAAGCCAGCCAGCCTCACCAGTCTCCAGCAGGCAGACCAGCAGGCTCCTCACATTTCATGCTTCAATTAAACCACTCAAGTTACCTGCAGGCTGCCACCCCCAAAGCGAAAACAGGATCCTTTCCCAGGAATAGTTCTTATTGTTAAAATATCCTCCCCCTACATCACTGCAGGGTAGGAATAAAACAAGCAGAATTCCTTTTTAAAAAATTAAGTCATCTGCAAATAAGCTCTGTAGCAGGTCGTATTGTTATTCTCTATGACCCCCATTATTATTCATTATTATTCATTACTCCATTCATGGTGACAGAATTACCCATTTCCACCCATTGCTATATGATTACTGTGCATCCTTGTAGGTGGGTTACGCTTCCCTTCCTTGCTCTGGATAATGATTTGTAAATTACAATACCAGGTAAGATTAGAATCTTTAAGATCCATTACATAAAACTGTGAAATATGCAAAATTTTTCTACTGGTTCTCTTGATGTTTAACCTTTTCACTAAGAAAGCATGACCCAGAGTTTTGAGCTGCTCCCTGAGTCATCACCCAATAGCAAAGGGGTCACTGATATATGGGATTCATTTGCAACTATAGCACAATTGAGGAATATAGGCAAAAACTTCTTATTTAAATTCATCAAAATAAACACACTTCTTATAAGAAAGTTTACACGAATCAATAAGAAAACACCGACTTCCCAAAATATACATGGATAGAAGAAAGAGGTGGTCTGCAAAAGAGGAAATTTATTAAGAAATTATAAAGCATTCAGCTTTGCATTAATTAAAAATTAAATAAAAACATAATTTTTAGTAAATTCAAAATATATACTAAATGATAGAAGGAATAGGTAACATCATATAATAGACATGATAAGGCACTATTCTTTTGGGAAAGCAATTCGGCAATACATATAAAAAGACCTAGATTCTCATCTTTGCCATAGGGCTTTCCAAAGCATCATTTCTACTTTACGATCCGTGAGTACACAAAGATCCTAAAGTCCTTTGTCTTTACCAGCAGTTGATATTACCTAGCTTTTTCATTTTAGGTTAGTGGTACTAACTTGTTTGCAATTGGCATGTTACTTTTCATTTTCATGATTAATAGTGATGTTGAGAATCATTCATATACTTATTAGCCATTTCCTTTGCCTGTTTTTCCAGTTTATTTTTTGAGCTTTAGCTTACAAATATTTTCCTGTAGCTGTCCCCAAACTCTTAACTCCATAGCATTATTGGAGAGACAGACATTTTCAATTTTGATGTAGACAAATCTACTAATATTGCCTCCAGTGATTTTTGTTTTTGTTTTGTCTCATTTAACAAATTCTTCCACTTCCCAAAACACAAAATATTCTCCTATATTTTCTCCTGTGAAGTTTTCGTCTCTCTGGAGAGTTTATTCTAAATAATCCTTTCTCCTCTTCTGCTATTGGTCTATTTGTTGGGGCCAAACCAACACCATAATATTATAATAACTGTGACATGTTGTAATGTGTCTTAATATCTACTAAGGCAATCTTGCATGTCTAGATTTTTTCACAATTGCTTTAGTATTACTTTTATAGAGCAATTTGGGTTAAAAATCTTTAACATGATTTGTTATTCCAGCTGTGACATGATACATGTCTCTATTCATTAGTGTTTTATATCCTTTAATAGAATTTTTAAATATTTTTTATACTAGGGTCTTATACACTTTAGTAGGTAATTCACCAAATATATAGGCTGTATTCTATTGCAAATGGTATCTATTACATTTTTAATTAGTCTTTACTAATTTAGAGGCATACTTATTAAATTTTGCATCCAGAAATCCTACTGCCCTCTCAAGTAATCCATTAAATAATTGTTTTATCTGCAAATAATGAAAATTTTGCTAGTTGAAATCAAATGTTTATTTACTTTCTCTTTACTTGTTATAGTATCCAGAACTTATAGTGGTACAATAGACAGTTGTAGCAGTTAAAGTGGCCATACTTGTCTTTTTTCCAGCACTGAATGGAATATATCTAAAATTTACTTGCTAAATACAGAGTCTTTTCAAAAACTGATTTTGTCATCTCTTTAAATCATATTTTGCAAGAAGTATATATCCTAAGGAAATACTAGAGGATATGGGAATTACCATACTTTTCAGGGTTTTAGTAAGGTGGTAGAGATGGTCTAATGTTCACCACTACAGGAATGGATCTGTAGTATGTTTAGACACTTAAGTAATAAGAAAAATGCACAATGTCTATACATGTTATCATTTCTGGTGTTCTTCAGTTTGTTTGTATATCCATATTTCCATCTGGTATCATTTTCCTTCATCCTAAACAAATTCCTTCAACATATTTCACTTAACACAGTTATGGTGATAAAAGTTTTTTGGTTTTGGTATGTCTGAAATAGATGGTCTTTACTTTTTGTTTTTAAAAGATATATTTGTGGCCGGCACCGTGGCTCAATAGGCTAATCCTCCGCCTGCGGAACACCAGATTCTATCCTGGTCACTCCTCTTCCAGGCCAGCTCTCTGCTGTGGCCTGGGAGTGCAGTGGAGGGTGGCCCAAGTCCTTGGGCCCTGCACCTGCATGGAAGACCAGGAGAAGCACCTGGCTCCTGGCTTCAGATCAGTGCAGTGTGCCAGCTGCAGCGGCCATTGGGGAGTGAGCCAACGGAAAAAGAAAGACCTTTCTCTCTCTCTCTCTCTCTCTCACTGTCTACTCTGCCTGTCAAAATATATATATATTTTTTTCTAAGACTAGAGTTTTAAGTTGGCATTTTTCTCTTTTAGTATCTTAAAGATGTTAGATTGTTTCCAAAGGGAAATCCGCTGTCACCCTTATCTTGGTTCTCTGTATATACCAGGACATTTCCCCTGGCTGCTTTTAATATTTCCTCTTTAACATTGGTTTTGAGCAACTCAGTTGTGATGTGCCTTGGTGTCATTCTCTTATTCTTTCCTTCACTGAAAGTCTTCAAAACTCTTTAATCTTCTTAGATCTTTGACTTTAGAGTGCACATTGAATTTGGAAATTTTTCAGCCATTATTTCTTCAAATATTCCTTCTGTGACCCCACCACTTTGTAGAGTCTAGTTATATGTATATAAGGTTTTAAATGGTCTTCCAGAGAATTGATGCTATTCTCATTTTCTTCAATCCTTCTTTCAACATGTATTTTCTTTCCATTAAAAAGAATTATTTATTTATTTGGGCCAGGCTGAAGCCAGGAGCCAGGAGCTTCTTTCAGACCTCTCCTGTGGATAGCAGGGGCCCAAGTATTTGGACCATCCTCTGCTGCTTTCCCAGGTGCATGCCAAGGAGTTGGATTGGAAGTAGAACAGCCAGGACCCCAACTGACACACATATAGGATGCTGGTATTGCAGGCAACAGCTTAACCCACTATACCAAGACACTGGTCCTCTCTGTGTGTTTTCTCTTGGCAAGTTTCTATGGCAATGTTTTCAAATTCCCTAATAGTTTCCTCTGCAATATTTCATCCCATACAGTGAATCTTTTAATCCCATACACTTTAGTTTTAAACCCTAGGTGGTCAGTTTAGGCTTTTAAAATGTTATGTATGTCAATACTTAATATTTAGAACAAATCATGTAGCTTAATAGCTGCTTCAATGTCCTTATTCGTAAATTTTAACATCTATGTGAGTTCTTGTTCAGTTTCAATTGAATGATTATGAATCATATTTCCCTGCTTCTTTGCATGCCTTGTAATCTTTGATTGGATGCCAGACATCCAATTTTATCTTGGTGGGTACTACATTTCTTTGTAGTCTTATAAATGTTCAGCTTGTTCTGAAATATGGTTTAGTGACTGATAAACAGTTTGATCATTTCTGCTCTTGCCTTTAAGATTTGTTAGGGAGGAATGTGCAAGGATTTTCTAGGGCTAATCACTCCACACTGTTGAGACAAGATCCTTCTTGTGTACTCTACCAAACAGGATGCTAATTACGAGGTTTTCCAGGCTGCGTGGTAAGCAGACACTGTTGCTGCCTCAGTGCCCATGCACCTCACTTGCTTTTTCTGATGGTCTTTTCCTGGCTCAGGGGTTTCCCTTCCATACATGCCCTGATCAACACCCTGTTGCACACTCAGGATGCACCCTCTGCAGTTCTCCAGGGTAGTGTTTCTCTGCAGCTTGCTCATCTCCAGGGCTCTCTCCTACAAACTCAGGCGACACTGCTCTCCCAAGATTCACTCCGTCTACTCAGGGTGTCTTCGAGGATTCATCTGAGTCCCCTGTGCCCTAAACCATGGCCTAGAAAGCTGGGGAACATGGGAATCACTTTGCTTCCCACCTCTCAGAATTCACCCTTTTCAGTATCTGATGTCTACTAACTTGAAAACTATTGACTAAACTAAATATTTTATTTTGTTTTGTTTGTTTCAGGTTGTTGCTCCTGTTATTGTACCCTAGCCAAAAATCATTTATGTAAATGTTAAAAGCAAAAATGAGAATAAAGAAACCAATATTATATACTTTTCAGGGATAAAATATATACATGAACAATAAGAGGAAGGGGATACATTAAATACATTGAAGTAAATGTTGGAGGGCCATAGGAGAATTGAAGACAGGATATGGAAGAATAAGCTAAGTGATTAGGACGGTGAGGTTCTTGCCTGGTAATGACCACTTGTCTTTTTTTTTTTTTTTTTTTTGACCACTTGTCTTTATTTGAGGAATATAATCAACTCTATGATGGGCAGGGCTTTATTTTGTTTGGTTTTGTTTAATCAGTGCTATGGTTTGAACAAGATTTGGCTCCCAAACTCACGTAGGATTTAGACCCCAAAGACATAAACAATGGTACTAAATGGAAGGAAACTAAATCCAGCTATGGTGTTTAGGAGGGGGACCAGTGGGAGGTCATTAGCTTTATGGGGGTATGCTTTCAAAGGTAATTCTCCCAGTGGGTTGGCTGTAAAAGCCTGAGTCCAACCAGTCATTCTTGCTCTGCTTTGTGGATCACCATATGATCCTTCATCTACCAGTGCTCCAAGCTCCATCACTGCTGGCCTTATCAGAACTCAGCTTACTTGATTGTGAACTTCAGCCTCCAAAACAGTGAACTAAATAAACTGTTTCTCTTTATAAGTTTACCTTCTCTCAGGTATCTCATTGTAGTAATGAAAAGCTAACACAATGAGTTAAAACTTCAGCTCAAATCATTAGGAAAGTAACATAAAAACTCTAAGAAGGTATAAATGAAAAATATAAAACAGAAATAAGCAAGTGGAAAGGATCTCTCCCAACATAAAGATCCAGAACACAGGGTTTATAGGTAAGTGCCATCAGACTCCACCCAAAACCCCCTAAAAAATTAGGAATACAGCTGGGAGGCAACATATTTATGATGAGAGAGTGGACTTAGTGCCAATGCTAAAAAAGCACGGGAGAAACATTATAAGTCAATTTTATTTTTAAATATATGGAAAATTTTAAAATATTAACAAATTGGATCTAGCAGTTATTTTTAAGAAATAGTATAAAATATATTGTAAATATATAAATGATAAAAAATAATATAAATCCTAAAAAAGGATTTATACTAGAAATACATTAACAATGAACCAGTATTTAAAAATCTAAAACAAAGTTTATGTATTTTCGGCCGGCGCCATGGCTCAACAGGCTAATCCTCTGCCTTGCGGCGCCGGCACACCGGGTTCTAGTCCCAGTTGGGGCGCCGGATTCTGTCCCGGTTGCCCCTCTTCCAGGCCAGCTCTCTGCTGTGGCCTGGGAGTGCAGTGGAGGATGGCCCAAGTGCTTGGGCCCTGCACCCCATGGGAGATCAGGAAAAGCACCTGGCACCTGGCTCCTGCCATCGGATGAGCACGGTGCACTGGCTGCAGCATGCCGGCCACGGTGGCCATTGGAGGGTGAACCAACGGCAAAGGAAGACCTTTCTCTCTGTCTCTCTCTCTCACTGTCCACTCTGCCTGTCAAAAAAAAAATTTAAAAAAAAAGTTTATGTATTTCATTATAATTTTACTCTTCTAAATCTAGTGTAAGTAAACAATGGACACTCAAAAGGTTTATTCATAATATTGGTAGCACCATTACATATAGCATAGTGAAAATTAACACTAATATAAATGTCCCATCATAGCACTGATTAAGTAAAACATGATACAACCACTCAATCAAATATTACAAGGACTCACATTTTTATAAACAATTACATGAATAATGCAATAATAAGTAGGCCCTTGACACTGTCAGGTTTTAACATTGACCTCACTGATGACTAACTTAATCAATTTAATCTTACAACTTACTTCTTTTTTTTTTTTTTTTTTTGACAGGCAGAGTGGACAGTGAGAGAGAGAGACAGAGAGAAAGGTCTTCCTTTTGCCGTTGGTTCACCCTCCAATGGCCGCCGCGGATGGCGCGCTGTGGCCGGCGCACCGCGCTCCTCCGATGGCAGGAGCCAGGAGCCAGGTGCTTTTCCTGGTCTCCCCATGGGGTGCAGGGCCCAAGCACCTGGGCCATCCTCCACTGCACTCCCGGGCCACAGCAGAGGGCTGGCCTGGAAGAGGGACAACCGGGACAGAATCCGGCGCCCCGACCGGGACTAGAACCCGGTGTGCCGGAGCCGCAAGGCGGAGGATTAGCCTGTTGAGCCACGGCGCCGGCCCACAACTTACTTCTATCCCTCAAACATATTCCTGGCACTCCTGATTTGCTTTACCCAGCACTGTTTTTTTTTTTTTCTTTCTTATGTAAAACTTCCCATTGCCTAAAGAACTGGATTATGTACATGTTTATGTTTGCTATTTATTACAAACAAAATATCCTATCTTCTGTTGCAATGATTCAACAGAGAAATGTTCTCTGGTTTGCTGATGTCTCCCACGTTCCTATAGGAAGGCCAAGAAAATTTATTTATTTCAAATGAATGAATAAATGGATCGAACATTTGGAGTTTTGATTATTTGCAAGTGACCTCAATTTGATGACTCATGAAGCCATGGTCTTAAACTGAGGTATAAATCTGATCCATTTGAATCAGATTTATAGGAGGCTACTATTTAGGAGGTGCCTATCATCTGAGTCTGAGAGGTTTTGTTCTCTGCATGTTTTGTGGGAGAAATTATGTACTATACAACAACATACTACTCAGGGATAAAAAGGAACAAGGAACTGACACATGTAACATGGATGAGTCCTAAATGCATTATGCTAAATGAAAGAAACTAAACAGAAAAAGAATATACTGTATATTGTAACAATCCTTTCACATAAAATTTCATAAAATTGATAGAAAATAGATAGAAATGAAACAGACAGAAAAATAGAAAAAAAATAGATAGAAAAAATGATAGAAAATAGATCAGTGGTTGCCTCAGGAAGTATTGCAATGAGGCATGATAAAATCTTTGGAGGTAATGGAAATGTTCAATATATTGGCTGTAATGGCAGTTTCATGGGTACGTATGCCTGTCCTATCTCACCAGGTTGTCTACTTTATTTATGAAAAACTAATTGAACAAACTTATACCTTAACAAACTTTTTAAAAAGGTAAAAGTATGTGCACAAATGGTATTAACTAATTTAAACATTATCAAAAATTTCAATTTGAATCTCTTGTAAATATATCTAACATTCTAAATGGGAAAACATGAAGATAATTATCATATATACATTGTGTTTGCAACTATGTAACCAAAATGAGAAAAAGGACTAGAAGAAAATACGCCAAAATGCTAAATTGTTTGGAATTCAATGATGACATTTTAGTGCTTTATTTCCTTTTTTCTACTTATCTGGGTTTTTCAAATTTTTCTAAAAATAATGTTATTTTTACAATAGAAAAAGTGTATAAAATACATTCAACTACTCTTGTACATGAGTGTCATTGCCGACCCATTTTTCACACCACCATAGGATTAATCTTCCTGAAATATTAATTTCCCTGCTCAAGGAATTCCCTGCATTTTCACTTCCTTGCTCCAGAACCTACAGTGGCTTCCCATTGCCCAGGAGATTAAATACTGTTTCTCTTAGATTTTCTATGTTTCCAGATTTGAAGTAAGTGGTACTATGTATACCATAAATTAAACTTAACTTAAAAAAAGGTTTAACTTGAGGTATAAGAATGTTGGGTTGTCTACCAGACTAACCATTGCAACCAGGTATTAAGACTGAATATCTTCCTTTTTAAATGTATAATTCAGGATAGTGTTATCATTTTACTAGCTTTCACTTGTTTTCCCTCATAAAATTCTTTAAGAAATATTTGGCAGCTATATTTTAAAATATTGCACATCATATATTTAAATGTATTTTAAATAATATTTAGGTTTGAAATTCCTTATAAACAAGAAGAAAAAGCCACATTTGAAACTGAAATTTCTACTTACTATCCAAGACCTGTTTCCGGGAGGGTTCGATGGTGTGTTCTTTGACTTCTGGAGCTATGTCTATACTCGAGATTTCAGACTTCCTAAGAACTGACTTATTTTCAAATGTAAAACTACAATGCCTTTGGTGTTTTAAGTGAATAAGTACCTTTTTTCGGAAAGCAACTGAAATTCATATATTACCATTATGCAAAAAAGAACTTCATGGAAATTAATTTTTTTACAAAAATCTCTTTCTTGGACATAATGTTCTACTTACAAGAAAACATTTCTTACAAAATGGATTTTTTTTTTCAGCAAAGAACTTGCTGCTACTGCTACAGATCTATTAAAACTACCAAAACAGCCTGTTTGTTCCTGTCCCTTTGTAGAGAAAAAATTTAATGCACCAATTAAGCCAATAGAATGAGTGCTGATTGAATATCAAACTGTATCAGGGCTCAACCAAAGGAGCAGAGCCACGATGGACGATATAGAACAAAGAACTATAGGAAAGATCAAACACTCTGCGATCCGGTGACCTGTTGTTTCTGCCTCCAGGATTGGCTCTGAAGTCAGCAGAGACAGTAGACGTAAGAAAAAAGATGGGTTATAAAGTGGGGAAGGGCAACACAATCTAGAATCTGTGCAAATAGAAGAGGGACAAACTGGGATCCTCATTTCTCTCATCACCTCCACCCGTTCTGGTGTGAGTGACATGCAGGATAATAGTTATCCCTCACCGCAGAGCTAAAACACAGATTCAGAGAACCAGAAGGACCGGAGAGGCAGAGGCAAGGGTTGCTGGAGGGGGAAGACACAGAGCTTGCCCAGCCTCACTGCTGATCCACACCAAGCAGGTAAGCCAGTAGACCTTTCGACAGCGTCTGGCCCTCCACATGTCTGGCTGCTGCTACACTTCTACCTTGCAAATCTTAGATTTCTTTTGTGATCAACTCTAACCCTGCAGGAACCACATCATGAAAGAATTCTGGGGAATGTAGTTACTACAGTTCGATTAGATTATCGTCAGTCAAGCTCCCTAGCCTCTTTTTTTCCTTCCCTTGCTCCTCACATCCTTTAGTTTTTTTCACATTTGCATGCCTTATGGGCCCCCAAATTTGACTATAAGCCATTTTCCCTCTTGAGGTGCCCATGAAACATTTAGATAGAATATATTTGACAGGAAATTTGCTATTAGAGTCTGGAACTAAAGAGGAATACATCAGAGGCCAAGATTTTAGAGTCACTGGCACAGTTGGCATCCTCTTCCATAGGCATAGAATGAGCTTATGTAGGAAGTGTGCCCAGGGAAAGAACAATGACAGAATCTTCAAGAACACTCATGTAAGCACACAAAGAAGCAGGAAAGAAGAAATATTTCTGTCCTACAGAATAAACTGTTATGTCCATTTTGAGGAGCTCATGTAACTTTAGTGACTGTGTTCTAACACTCGAACCTCATAATACCTCTGTGAGGTGCATCAAAACTATTCCCCACATCTTGCAGGTGAGACTCAGTGATGTTCAGTAGCCAGTGGCTCCTGACCACTTTCTTTGGCTTTTTCCTCATTAACTTTAGGCTTGTAGAAAGTCAGGAAAGGGAACAGTGGGAGAGGAAAGATGAGACCAGCTGAATGAATACTCTTTTTTTTTTTTTGTCTTCATCCCCCAGCATTATAGATCCAGGAGCCCCCGGCATAAAACTAAGCCTCACAGAAGTAAGAGGAGTAAATCCTGCAGAAATGGCTGGCCTGGTAGACCAGCCACACACACAAGGAGAACCACGAAGATCTTGCTCCAAATACCCTAAGGTACAACCTTAACAAACAACAACCTTCGTTGAAATGTGAACTCTTAGAGGTCAAGGAACCTGATGTAAATCACACACTGAGCATCATCAAAGCATTATTTGGGATAAAAAAAAGAGGACCCAAGCCATATAGAAAGTGGATACACATTTTGAGGCATCTATTTATTTATTCCTCCCAACACCATGGTATCAATGATGTGTTATCATTTTAGAATAAGAAATATGTATTTGATGTTAGTCCTAAATTCCTAGACGTGAAATTTCCTAAGTAATTGGGACAAGAAGAAAAGCATATTTTGAGATTCATAATAAACCCCTTTCTGCACACCTAAGTTATCTAATGAAGCAATTCATGATGAGTCTCCTGGGTAACTTCCGGATGGACACTGTATGCCAAAGGAATCTATTATATGTTTAAAAAGTTGGAACTTTCAGCTCCCACCTCTGAATTCTCTTAAGAGGATAGGAGAGGGGCTAGAGCCTAAGTCAATTACCAATGACCAAAATTTAATCAGTGTCAATGTAATGAAATCTCTAAAATCCCCTAACCCATCAGATTTTGAGAGCTTTGCGTTTAAGCTATCCTCATCCCCTACAAGGGAGAGGGAACATACTGTGCTTGGGAGCCGGTCTAGACCTTGTTCTATGGAACTCTCCATCTGGCAGTTCATTTATATTCTTGATAATAACTAGTGATGGAAAGCAAGATGTTTCCCTTAGTTTTGCAGGTTACTCTAGCACGTTATTGAATCTGAAGGGTGAGGGGAGTTGTGGAAACCCTCCACTTATGTAGCCACATTACAAAGAAGTGTGAATACTCTGGATTCAATACTTAGTGATTGGCATCTGAAGTGAGGACAGTGTTTTGCTTTGCAAACTCACTTATTGTTTGAGTTGAGTTGAATTGTAAGACACACAGCTGGTATTCAGAGAAAAAGAGAAATGGTTATTGATATCAACATGCCCCTATTCATTTGGTGATAGGAGTGTTATCAGCAGCAACACTTCAGAATCACTGTAACATCTCACCCAGTAAGAGAAATTTAAGCTCATCACTAACTTTCTTCTAGGTCACTCTACTTTCATCAGCGAATATGTGCTATGCCAACATCCTTCTTGATTATTTTGATTGTCAGGAAAAAATAAGTCCCATTATATAATAAGATAGCTTATCACACAGGCAGGCATTTGATGCAGTAGTTAAGTTTTGCTTAGGATACCCACAATCCACATCTGAGTGCCTGGGTAGGAATCTCGGCTCCACTTTCTACTTCAGATTCCTGCTGTTGCATGCCCTGAAAAGAAGCAGGTGATGGTTCAAATGCTTGGGTATCTACCACGCTCATGGGAAACCTGGATGGAGTTCCACGCTCCTGGCTTCAGCCTGGCCAACACCAGGTTGTTGCAGGCATTTGGGGAGGAACTAGCAAATGGGAAATCTCTCTCAATCTCTCTCTCTCTCAGCCTTTCAAATAAAAAAATAAAAATATTTAAAAATATATTTACAAAAATGCATACAGAGGAAATAGGAAGTCAACACAATAATTCTTCTCAGCCATGTCATGATCTCATCAGCCATGTGAGACGTCTCAGGTTCTCCTTATAAATTTGTTCCTTCTTTCTTTACCACAAGGCAACCTTTTCACTGGACTCTATTTTTTCTGCTCTGTCAGCACTTGGACAGATCTTTGGCTTGAGGTTGCCAAAGATGCCCTCATTTCATTGTCAGTGTCCTTGGCAGCTGGAAAATTCTCCCATGTTTCTAACTTCAAATTCTTAAAAGAACATCTAATGATTCTATTTCTCTTTGGAATCAAAGACACAAGTCATTCCCTACTAGCCAGCCTAAATAATGGTCATTTCTGGTGATACACTTATTCCTCAGGTTCACTTAGGACAGGGAAGATGATTTGATAGGTGGAAAAAAAGAAAATGATCACATGGTCTATAATCATAACCAATAAGGTCTATGAGTCATGCAGTTTCCTATAGAATATAATGTGAGTGGAACAAGCCCTGGAAGTCTAATCCATCTGGGAGTATAACAGCTCGCCAGAGACAAGTGGAAAGAATAAAGTCATTATGATGAATTTCTTACACTGAATTGTTCCAACACTAACAATATCAAATTAAATCCAGTATAATGGCATGAGATAAAAATGTGATACCTGTAAAGGTGTTTCAAAAAGTACTTACCACTACACAAATATGAGCAGTGTTATCAGGAATTTAAGGTTGTCATTCACTCATTTAATAGATGGTGACTACTATGTGCATTGTACTATTTGATGGGGAAGGCAATCATCAATTTTCAAAATCCTATTATACTAACATTGTCAATGTGTGCATCTTTTTAAAGCAATTAAGTGATTCGATTTCCTTTCAAGTGAAATCCAAATGGCTAATTGCTGTAACTCCTCAGCTCCTAAAACCTAAAGAGACATGGCCAGTCCTTGAGTAAGACTTCCAAGAAAATCACATCAGGTTACAAGTAGTACATAGCTGATTCAGTGAAGTGGCATACATTGCTTTCCATCAGTGTTGAATGGATGCCCTCGCAATGCATAGGAAATCCTGCTTCTGACAGTGCCATATTTCAAAGATGCTTTAAAATTGACTTCACAGTTCCCTACCGGCTCCCCAAATACTCTGCAGTTCATATATTAGAAGCAGGAGTAGCTCTATGCTGAGCAAATCCTTTTGTGTGTATACATATTCCTGCCTTGCAGATTCTTCCCAGAGTATTATCATTGGGTTTTAACTTTTTCTTTTCACTTTATACCCACCAAACACTTATGTAGCTTTGCTGGATAATACTGAACAGCTGCAACATGCTACCCAGTGGGATTGCTGAAATTTTTGGCAATTGCTGAAATTACTCTATGTAGACACATATTCACACATGTGGAGATAGAAAAATTGTTTAAGAACCAGGGGACTCATTGAAATGAAAGATACTGGCTAAGTGCTAAACATTATTATTTCATCTGAAAGAAGAAGGAGGCAGAGAAAAATAATTTTTGGTAAGGCTTAAAATGCCTCAGAAGTATTATGTTAATTATTATAACAGAAGTTCATCAGGAGTCTCCAAGCTCAGCAAACTTGACCAGAAATCCATTTCCCTTCTGACAATCTTGTAGCCTGTATGAGCATTCTTGCTTCTAATTACTTCAATTAAAAGTGCTTTATAATAAAATGTTGTCATTTCTCTTCCTTAGACCTTAGAACTATGGAGATAATTGTCAACTAGTTCTTTCACACTCCCAAATGAGATTTTCTTCCTGGTACAATGACCAGTTTCATACTACTTTCTACTTATAAAGAAGAAAGAGAAGAAAGTAAGTACCCTTTCTGGGTTACTGAGGAATACATTACATTTTTGTATAGCCACTTGCAAAATTAGCACAGGAAATTGAGCAGAATCAGTGAATATACAGATAAATTCTGTTCTTGGCTACAATCCTTTCATCACTAGGGACTGTCAAGCTCACACAGACTCTCCCATCTGGCATAAGTCACCAGGATGTGAAAATCAGTTTATCAATAGCACCAGACCCCTTGATCTTTGAGGTGGATGACTTCATTGTTTCAATCAGGTTTGCAACAGGAATTAACACTCAAGAGCCAGAAAGCCTTTGTTGTATTGAAGAGGGACTTCAGTAACTGAATTGTGCATCTGAGTCCTCACGGAGGTCATGGAGTAGCTGGTCATGACAAGCACCAGCTGGCTGCATTGACTTGGTCAATTACCCGCTGCTCAACTGAAGTCTATACAATGAACTTCACAAACACAGATTGCTTGGGAGTGATCGGAAAAGAGATGTACTTGTCCTTTCCAGCTTAATGGCACACAGCTATCATTTGTGCAGATTGGGATTTCATCCTATTTTCCATCATTTCCTCCCATTAAAACAATAACACAAATCTTTACTGGCCATTTAGGCTCATTTTCAAGACAACAGTTTCCACTAGAGTTATAGATCCCAATTTCTTCCTCTCTTATATTGAAATGATTTTGTTCAATGTAACATCTCCTACCCAAGGTTCATATGAAGCAAATCATTGTATAATGGCAATGACAAGTAATCCCACAGTCAGAATATTAATTACAGAAGTCTTATCAAAAGAACCTACTATTATTTCATTTCAGATCTGTGATAGGTGAGTTTTTTAACTTTACCCCATGTGTTTTTATTCTTACTGCAATAGATATGTATGTTATACATAAATTAGTGTTGAATAGCCAAAAAATTCACAACAGACAGAAAGCCATAGTAAACCATATGCTCAGATTGAAATGACCTTACCTCTATACTGGGCTTTGAGAGAAAACATGGAGCATTAACAAAAAAAGAAGACTTCAGCATCAGACCTGGGTGCTTTCCATATGTACATGTCTTTCGAACTCTCTGCACCTTATCTCCCTTATTTATCAAGGGATATCTTTTTTTAACTTTTATTTAATAAATACAAATTTCCAAAGTACAGTTTTTGGATTATGGCTTCCCCCCTCTGTAACTTCCCTCCCACCCACAACTCTCCCCTCTCCAGCTCCCTCTCCCATTCCATTCACATCAAGATTCATTTTCAATTAACTTTATAAACAGAAGATCAATTTAGTATATATTAAGTAAAGATTCCAACCGTTTGCACCTACACAGAAACACAAATTGTAAAATATTGTTTGAGTACTAGTTATAGCATTAATTCACATTGTACAGAATATTAAGGACAGAGAACCTATATGAGGAGTAAGTGCACAGTGAATCCTCTTGTTGACTTAACAATTGATGCTCTTGTTTATGGCATCAGTAATCACCCGAGGCTCTTGTCATGAGTTGCCGAGGCTATGGAAGCCTTTTGAGTTCACCGACTCTGATCTTGTTTAGACAAGACCATAGTCAAAGTGGAAGTTCTCACCTCCCTTCAGAGAAAGGTACCTCCTTTGATGGCCCATTTTTTCCACTGGGATCTCAGTCACAGAGATCTTTCATTTAGGGTTTTTTGGTTTTGTTGTTGTTGTTGTTGTTGTTGTTGTTGTTGTTTTGCCAGAGTGTCTTGGCTTTCCATGCCTAAAATACTCTCATGGGCTCTTCAGCCAAATCCAAATGCCGTAAGGGCTGATACTGAGGCCAGAGTGCTGTTTAGGACATCTGCCATTCTATGAATCTACTGTGTATCCTGCTTCCCATGTTGGATCGTTCTCTCCTTTTTAATTCTATCAGTTAGTATTAGCAGACACTAGTCTTGTTTATGTGGTCCCTTTGACTCTTAGACCTATCAGTGTGATCAATTGTGAACTGAAACTGATCACTTTGACTAGCAAGATGGCATTGGTACATGCCACCTTGATGGGATTGAATTGGAATCCCCTGGCATGTTTCTAACTCTACTGTTTGGGGCAAGACCAATTGAGCATGTACCAAACTGTACATCTCCTCCCTCTCTTATTCCCACTCTTATATTTAACAGGGATCACTTCTCACTTAAATTTAAACACCTAAGAATAATTGTGTCTTAATGACAGAGTTCAACAAATAGTATTAAGTAGAACAATAAAAAAAATTCTAAAAGGGATAAAGTATAAAGTTGTTCATCGACAGTCAGGACAAGGGCTGATCAAGTCACTGTTTCTCATAGTGTCCATTTCACTTCAACAGCTTTCCTCTTTGGTGCTCGGTTAATCGTCACTGATCAGGGAGAACATATGATATTTGTCCCTTTGAGACTGGCTTATTTCACTCAGCATGATGTTTTCCAGATGCCTCCATTTTGTTGCAAATGACCAGATTTCATTGTTTTTGACTGCTGTATAGTATTCTATAAAGTACATGTCCTATAATTTCTTTATCCGTTCTACTCTTGACAGGCATTTAGGTTGATTCCAGGTCTTAGCTATTGTGAATTGAGCTGCAATAAACATTATGGTGCAATAAACATTATGGTGCAGATAGCTTTTTTATTTGCCTATTTAATTTCCTTTGGGTAAATTCCAAGGAGTGGAATGGCTGGGTTGTATGGTAGGGCTATATTCAGGTTTCTGAGGAATCTCCAAACTGACTTCCATAGCTGCCTTACCAGTTTGCATTCCCACCACCAGTGGGTTAGTGTCCCTTTTTCCCCACATCTATCAATGGATATCTTACTTCATCTAAATTATACAGGGATAAAATGCACACAGGGCAAAGTGTTACAGATAATAGGTGTTGAAGAAATACGATATCCTTTGGAAAAAATCATCAAATTGACCAAAAAAAAAATGTTGACAAAATTATTACAGAGGGAAAATGTGTCCTCAGCACCCTCAGTTTCACATGGTTTTCCTGTTGTTTCAACCTCATCTTAAATTTGCAGACTTCAAGTGATAAGAATCCTCTCTCCTCTTAATGTTTACCCAACAAACTGAGGTATCAGGGACTTGATGTGGTTCTTTCCCCAGGAGCATTTACATTTTTATAGAAAGATAGATTTTTATAGAAAGATATTTGAAGCCTGTGCAACCACTCCCTTTCTTCCTTGATGACTGAACTCTAATTTTGAGAAAAAGGGCACGTGTTTAGCCACAGGTTAAAAGAGTCCCAATTAATCTAAGAGTCATGCCAATACTATTCCCATTTGTCAATCAAAGTTCTGATGGATGATATGTCACCCAATTTGGACCAATGAGATATAAAAAGAAGTCTCCTAGCATTTTCTTGGGAGGAGAGGCTCTCCAAGGAAAGATTTTTTTCCCACTTGAAGGGGAAAGTGTTTTTGTCCTCTCGCCTTACTTGGAATATGGTTGTGTAAAAATCTTAGCTTAAAGCTTTGGCTGCCATTTTGTCACCATTAGAGAAACATTACCGACCTAGAGACACTAGTAGAACAAAAAGAGTAGGAGCTTGGGTTCTTAGTGAAAACACAGACCTGCTACACCATTCCAGAATTTCTACTTATTATGTGAAATCAGTAAGTCACTCACACACCTTTAGTAAGATGTTATATTATTTGTAGCCAAGCACATCCTAATTCACGCACACTCTTTCTATTCTTCTTAGAGACCTCAGTAGAAATCACCAAGCAAGAAGCAAAGTCTGTAGTGTTAAGATCTAAAATAGTACATTGAACTCTGACCAGATGAGAGAAGCCAGGAGTATAAGCTCTGGATCTCACCGAATGCTTCCCTGCTTTAAGGTGAAGCCAAACAGATCTCAGTTCTTACACTCTACTGGAAAATCTCCGTGAAGGCAGGAACATTCTTATTTATCTCTCTAGCATCTGGCACACAGTATGCATTGATACACATTTGCTGAATGACCACATGAACACTGCACAGTGATTCATCTGATTTTGCTGTAGCTCTGTCATCCTTTGCACTGTGGGGCCTGTGGAACCCTCTGCAAAATGTGATTTGGAAATGAAGCCAGAAAATAAGAATAGCCTTCTCTGCTCCATCTTTCTGTTGCAAATGACGCTACATGGCAGACCTACAACACAAATGCTTGGCCTCTCCCATTCCCTAAGCAAAGCTATGATTTTCTTCTGATTGTCTATTTTTAAAAGCCCAAGACCATTGGTGTGTTTGTGTTTCTTTGTGTTGACTGTAGGTTTTGATGTTGTTGCCAGTTCCCTTCTCAGACTGTCAAATTTTGTTTTATGTTCCCTTATTCTTTCAACCATTTCAAGGGGGAAATGCTAATTACCATGGGCTTAATAGCAGTTCTGAACTGCACCAGAACACCAGGGTCTCACAAATACCTGTCACTGCAGAAGTTTTCAATTACCATAATTCCACTCCTAATTCAAATTACCATAATTGCCCTCCATTAATGCAACTTTCTTAAAGCTGAAACAACAAAGAAGCTGGCACTCACATTAGCTTAGTTGACTACTTGCAAAAATAAACAGCGTCTGTCCATTTTGCAAATAGGATGATGTTAGCCTAAAAATATATGTCTCAGTACTCTGAGCTCATAAGATATATCATTATTTTATGACTATTCTGTGAACATTGTGAAAACTGAAAACTACCCGGGTCTTCCTTATTCTCTCTTATATTCTGGATGAAATATAAGAACTGCTCTTTTCATTGTTTCAGCACTTAAGCAAAAGACAAGAAAATTTAGCCTCTGTGCTCTTTAGCTTTGCTCTTATAAATCCATCTAATCAGATAAAAAACACTTTCACCACCTCGTAATCATGAGTTCCACTTTTAATGACCCTTATTTTGCTGAATAAGTCATGATCATTTTTTCTAACTTAGATGTGGGACAAAATCACTTCCCAGAGTTAGCTGGATTGAAAATCAGGGCTATGCCATCTCTCTGGGCTGTTCATGGCATTTTACCAAGAAACTATAACTTTGTAATTTGAAATATAGGCGATTCCTTGTATTTGAACTCTAAGAATCTGCTAGAAGAGAGTAGGAAGAACAATAGATCACATCATTGGTTGAACTATTAAAGTATCTGATTCCAGGAATGCAAGTAGCTAATCCTTTAGACCAACAAGCAAACCAGTGAAGCAATCTTCAATAAGTTTACCTAAAGCCAATTTACTAAATGAGATTTCAGAAAACGTCTTCACAGGCCTTACAATAATAGGTTCCTTTTAAATCTCAGTGAATGATCAAAGCCATTGATAATTCTCAGTCCTGCAGAGACTCTGTGGTATATGGCAGTTTACTCAGCCACTCAGGAGCCACAGGAGCTTTGAATGTTAAAAATTCTACTTCTTCAAATGCCATGGGCACCTGTATGATTTAGCTCTAGGCTGTACTCATATAGAACACTCTGGAAGATAGGAAAACAGATAACCCAGTTTATTGGAAGACTATGAATCATTCAGAAAGAAAGAATTTAGCTGATTACCTAAATCCAAATAACAAATGGGTCCAATGGGTTAACTACAGGCTTATAGAAAAACTCTGGAGACTTCACTCATTTCCTGTGCTACCAAGTACTTTAGCATACATTTAAATTATTACATTCGACTTCTCAAAATTGGGTAGATACTTCAATGACACTAAAGACTACGTGGTAGATTCTATCAACAAAAAAGCAATCTCAGGATAATTGCAAATTATTTGAAGACAAGGAGTAAAAACATGTTTCCATAAAATTTGTATGGATAGCACACACGATACAGAAGGCTGGCTGCACTTGAACACAAATTGCTATGCCATATTTTTTAAATTATCATCACATATTTTTTAAATACTATCCCCAAATTTACTGTTGCCTTTTTCTTATATTGCTTTCTGGGTAAAGGACAACAAACAGAAATAATGAATTATTATGGATATGTCATAATGATCCATGTAGTCAAAACATAAACACGAGTATGAAATATGCAACAGAAAAGCAGTTCTAGCACTGGACTTGATTCTATATATCTCAGAGTGATATCTCCAATTTTTTTTTAAATTTCTTTATTTATTTGACAGGTAGAGTTATAGATAGTGAGAGAGACAGAGAGAAAGGTCTTCCTTCTGTTGGTTCACTCCCCAAATGGCCGCCACAGCCGGCGCTGCGCCAATCAGAAGTCAGGAGCCAGGTTCCTCCTCCTGGTCTCCCAGTGAGTGCAGGGCCCAAGCACTTGGGCCATCCTCCACTGCCCTCCTGGGCCACAGCAGAGAGCTGGACTGGAAGAGGAGCAACTGGGACTAGAACCCAGCACCCATATGGGATGCCAGCCCCGCAGCCAAAGGATTAATCAAGTGAGCCACGGCACCAGCCCTGAATCTCCAATTTGTCACCTGTCATGCAATGAAGGTTGTACACTGCAGGTTGTTGATGGAATCAGAAATTATTGAGTGTAAGGCTAAACACCTGAAGTTGTCTCTCTGCTGGACTGAGAGCTGTATGAGGACAAGGACAACCCAAGATAGTGTATGGCAAATGGAAGAGGTTCAGTAACTATTTGCTGAATCAGTCAGTAAAAAAACGGGTGGAATAATTAGGTTATCCATTTTTTTTACAGTATGGAAGTATCTGCTTTATTCGATCTTTCTGCCTAACACATACAGTAAGATTAATAGTCAAAGTTTCAAACAAGTAAAAGATCTCTGAGAACTCATCATTAAAAAAAGTTATTGACTTTGAAATTTGCATGCTGCATTACACCTAAAAATGCAGTTTCTTCTTTAGAAATAAGATGCACCAGAGTCTGTGTGTAATTTCTTTTGCCCCATCTTCCTCCCTCACCTCTCTCTCGTACAGTTTGTCAGTGTGCATTTCTTTTCGACTCACCTCCTTCCCTTAACTTCCCTTTTCCTCTTTTGTTTACCTTTTCCTTTGGGTATTTAAATAATGAATGAATTTTTAAGTGTTTTTCATACTTATTGACTAAAGTGCTAGATTTGTACTTTTTGTTGTTAGCTTTTAACTTTTAAAAGTAGGCAAGTCAATCTATTTTTTCTCACGAGAAAATCTGAATATGATTAGTCTCAATTTTCAAGAAACCAGAAACATTGAGCTTAATTTTAAAATTAAAAAATGCCCTCCTCTGATTTGGACAGGAACCAGTAAGTATTACTGTGATTCAGATTCTTACCACCTGTACCTTGGATATCCCCCCACAGTCTCCAGAATCATCTACACACCCCTGCTGACTCTCTTGACAGAAGTAAATGTCATCCACCAGCAACATATTAACAATCAACCAACAAGGTAAAAAGCAAGCAGACTCTCAAGGTTGAACTCTGAGTTCAACCACTTTCCAGTCACATGAATTGAGAAAAATTGCTTGGGATAAGAAAGGTGCATTTCAACACTTTCAAAAACAAAATGGGGACAGAAACGAATAACTATTTTATGGAAGTCATGGGGTTATTATAAAACTCAGATAAAGTAATGTTAATAAAGTGTTTGGTAGTGTATAAATTACACAAATACCTGCTGCTTAAGCTTTAAGCTTAAGATTATTACCTGTGAGTGGTTTACCCTATCAGGGAAAGCACAGACTTTGGTGCCAAATTGCCACTCATTAGCTACATAACCTTGACCATAACCATATGTAACTTATGCTTCAGTTCCCTCCTCTGTAAAATGAGAATAATTGTACCTATAGGAATATTGTGAGGACTGAGTTAGTGCCACACAAATCACTTAAAATAACTCTTCAGCCATTGTAAATGCTCTGTAGGTATTTGCTGTTACTGTCATGATTATCCTTAAATTTTTCTCTGGCCCAACATTTCTATTATGATTACATAGCCATCCTCATCTTTCTGTCTCTCTGATTTCCTTCTACCCCCAAGTATAGCACAGCTATGCTCTGGCCAGACCAGAGTCTCCCGTGCCCTGCATCCAACCTAAACCTGCCTTATTCACTTAATATTATTTATCTGAAATGCCCTTTTCTCTCTGATCTGCTCAATGCTTATCTCCACCAAATATTTGAACCATGTTCTTCCCCCTTTCTGAATAACAATGGCATTTTTAATCCAAATTATCCACCTAGAATTTCAGTCATGTACTTCTTTGTACTACTACTATTGCTTAATAACCTATTCTCTTGTTCACCCACAAAGGCATCTTTCCTTCTGAGAAATCTTACCTCAAACCCTGAGTCTCTAAAGGCTGAGGCCCATTTACTTGATCAAATGACTCTCATGGTCAGTCAGTCCTTCCTTGAAGTATAGTTGCCCCTTGACATCCAGGACTTCCTCCCCAATGAGAGACCAAAATCTGCAGATACTCAAGTCCCTTGTATAAAATGGCATGGTATTTGGACATATCCTACACACATCCTCCTGTCTACTTTTAGTACACTGGATTATAAAACTAATACAATGTAAATAATTGTTATATCGAATTGTTTAGGAAAGAATGACAAGAAAAGAATCTTCATGTGGTTATTATAGATAAATACTTTTGATACATGGTTGGTTGAATCCATGGATGTGGAACCTACAGATACATAGGGCTTACTGTATTTCAGACTTGGGTGTAAGACAGCCATCTTTTCTCTAGGACTGAGCTGTTTGTTGTGAACACAGAGCTGCCAACAACCATGGCCCCAGTCATGTGAAAAAGCTAGTGTGAAAGAATGAATAAGCCCAGATTGGGGAAGAGATGAGAGATGACAAAGAGGAACCTGGATTCTGTTCTACTGCTAACTCCAAGCATCCCTGAAGCTAGTTTACCCATCCTTCCAATTCCTTGGTTATTGGGTTCCAAATGTCAATAAAATCCTCTCTTTTCCTTTTAACTGAGTTAACTGTTGACAGTCTGGCATGGATACTGGCCAATGTATCTCGTTTCTATTGACGTGTCTCTATCCCACAGTCAGGTTATTTTCAGCTTTAATTATATAACTTGTCCTTGTTCATTATCCATACACCATTGAAGAGCAACGAAAGTAAGTGATTCATTGCTGACACATGGCATTTCTTGAGCAGTCATTAATTAGCAAAATAGCACTTGAACATAAATTGTTAAGGAGTGTCAGCAAATAAAATCGTAATCAGAATTTTTTCTCCCTTCTTGTGTATGCACCTTTGTGAATTGCACTAGGCAATTTCAAACTTTAATTTAGAGCTTATCAGGGAAAGCAAGTATTACATTAATCTTTAAGAAGTGAGTCTAAGCGTGCTTTACCCTCTCCGTTCTCTCTTCCCGTAACAAGAGATGACCTGAAGCCCACACATTCATCTTCTCTCCTGCTGAGAGTCTTGGGCCTTCACAGGCAAGGACCACATCGTTGAGCATGGTTTTCTCTTTAAGGAATTCAATAGAAATTCAATAACCAATGATTAGGCACTAGGTGCAGGCACAGTGCAGATCATAGGAAACATAAGAATAAATCGTAGAGCTTATACCTGAGCTGTCACCATCAGCTTCTCTCCCCAAAGCCATATATTTTGGACTTTACTATTTAGTGTGTTTCAGTTTCCATGTGCTAATATCAGCATCTCTAAGCCTGAGAAATTATTCCAGAAAGCTATGCTTCCAGAGCACAGCAGTCCAGAAGCCAAAGGAATTAACACCCCTACAAGCCTCCTCAGCTTTCTATACCCTCCCCCTAGTTGCCTACAACCAGTGAATAATAGGAATGGACATGTACACTCCTGTTCTCTGGACACTTAAGTGGGCAACTATAACCAAATTATCAATGGACTGTTGACTGGCCTGCTCTCCCTGGCATGATTACTTTCCCTCTTTCTCTGTCTATATGCTCTATATATCCCTCTGAGACAAGGGAAATAAAAAAATGAAACAACTTGCATTCAAATCTTTGCATCACTCTCTGCTTCCAGGATAACCTAAGGTAATTGCCCTTAAAGAACTTACAGTCACCTTTCTCTCTGTCTTCCCCTCTCATTCTCTGTGACTCTACCTCTCAAATAAATAAGTAAAATCTTTTTTTAAAAAGGTGAGAAAGAGCTTGCAAATAATATTCAATTAATAGGGAAGCAAGTACTGTGGAAACATTGGGAAAAGGTTGTATTTATTTCTCATAACTTTAGGAGCTTCTTCTACAGCCACAGGATTCAAAGTGAATGGGTCTCATATAACAGGGTCACAGGTAAGGGATGCTGTAGGCTCTGTCTGTTTTTTACTGCAGTTATTAATGCCTAGTTCCCATCTACCATATTAGTCATTTTTTTCCTGCGATCAGGTTGGCATCTATTTAGTTCTAACCCCTATTAATGGATTCCTTTAAATGGCAGACTTCCCAATGAATTCATTAAGATAATACTTATTTAATGATGTTCCAGCATGATATGGCTCTGCGATAAGGTGTTTTTAAAACCAGACGTGATAGAGGTAGCATAGCAAAGAATCTATGAACAAAAAACTTTAATATCTGCCTTCTTCACTTTTCATACCAGAGCACTTTCATTCTATCTCACTAAATTCTAGGTGTATTTTTAGTTGGGACATAAATGGTCATGCGTCTCAGGTTGGGCTCTCTAGAAAGCTGACTCTGAGAAAGAATTTCATGAGCAAATAGTGTTCTTGGGAAGGAGAATTTAAAAAGGATTAGGTAGATAAAGAAGCCAAAGCAGGTATGTCAGAGAGAGAACAGGACAGGGCAGGGCAGGAGAGGAGAGAGGAGAGGCGGGGGAAGAGAGAGGAGAGAGGGGAGGGGAGGAGAGGAGGAGAGAGAGAGAGAGAGAGAAATCTGAGGTAAACAAAGCTTGTCAGGGTGGTCTTGTATCAAGCCAAATGGCCATTCCTACATCCGTCTTTGGACGAGGACTGATGAACAAAGTGATCTTGGATGAGTGTTTGGTTCTTTGCTGCTGAGTCAATGCCTGAAGACTATCTGTAAACCTGAGCAATAAGCCCTTCCTTGGAAGAAAACTTGGATAGTGTGTCCCGGCCTCTCCATCACACAAAGGGATCTGCCTCAGGTGTTAGCCAGATGTATACCACCACAGGAACATTTTTTTAAAGATTTTTTCTATTTATTTGAGAACCAGAAAAATAGAAAAAGGGAGAGACAGAAACATACAGACACAGAGTGCTCCCACCTGCTGGTTCACTCCTCAAATGCCCACAATAGCCAGGACTGGCCCACGGTCAGAGCAAGGAGCCATAACTCAGGTCTCCCACATGGGTAGCAGAAACCCAGTTACCTGAGCTGCAAGTGCTGCCTTCCAGGGTCTGTACTGGTGAGAAGATGAAGTCAGGAGCCAGAGCTGGGCATCCATATATGAGATACGGGCTTCTTAACTGCTGTGTCAAGTGCTTACATTTTTTTAAAAGTCAAGATTGGGAATTAAACAGTGTCAGTAACTCTCCTTGGTTTCCCCTTCGCTCCTAAATTCTCAAAGCTTTTGTCAATATGTCTAACTTCCAAATATATGTTCACGTATCTCATGTGCTGGCTATTATTAGTTGAACTAAAGTACAATATTGAAATTTAATAATATAAATAACAAAATTTAGTGTTAGGGTTTGGGCATAAATTTAGGTATCTCAGAAGACTCAGGTCTAGCAATCAAGTTTAGGCTCCTAGGAATATTCAATGGACTCATCAAATTACTAGCATTTTTCTGTGTGCCTGAAGCCAAATCCCTCTCCAATGTTTGGAAAGGTCCCTGAAAGACTGAACAAGTCTGGCTCTAGAGAAGCCTCCTTTGAGGTTACTGTAGGCTTAAGTAAGCTACCCTGTCCCCATCTAAATGCCATCTTAAAGCTCTGTTATTATCTGAGTGGTAGCAATAAAAGAATACCCAAACTACCTACCATCTCTGGTGTGGGTTGAGCAAATCCATGTACCTAAATATACCTAAGGGCTTTGAAAAGCACAATTCACAATGAATCTGACTCCCATTTGTGTTCATTATGCTTGATTACTGCTTTATAAAGATTCCCTCTGTTCCATCATAGAGGCCCTTGCTTTAAGTAAAGATACACACAGAAGAAGGGATGAAAAGCAAGAATCTGTGCATTTAGGACTACATGTTGAAATTTAAAATGTTCTAAATAAAACAGGCTGTCTTTATAACTAATTATGTTTTTGGTTTGAAAATGAACTTTGCTTCCAATCCAAAATGAAAAATTATGTATGCATTTATCATTTTCCAGGGTACACACCCAGTACCATTTGAAATTCCACATTTTTCTCAGTCTGTTCTCCTATCACCGAAACAGTCAGACAAAACAAACATAAAGATAATAGCACAATAACAAAAGGACATGAATAATTGGAATGTCTCTTCCGTCACGATTTTTTGCTTCTACTGAAGGATTATGCTATAATAAATATTATTACTCTCAGAATCAATGGAATGAAGTATCTGCCAAACCTAACTCAATGCCAGGAAAATCTATATTGTATTTACAGACTTGTGAGGGGAATATCCTCATTCATAGCACAAAACATTTGTATCTCTGTTCTTCCCTTTCCCCTCAATTTCCTCCCTGAAAAAAAACTATTTACAAGACCTGTTGGCAGAAAACACCCTCTTCTTAGAGCTGATGCTATAGTCACCAAATAGAATATATTGAGAATTTTGCACTAGCCATCCTTAAAACAGACATTTTTTAACAGTTCTGTAACTTTTTTTTCAATCCTTACGCATTTTTTATTTCATTTAAGGAATACAACTTCATACATTTAATGTATACAAATTTGGGAAGATGGAGATGCTTCCCCCACCTCCTTCCCACACATACTCCCACATTTCTTCCTCTTCCATCTTCCCTTTCCATTCTTATTTTGCACTGAGATACATTTTCAGTTAATTCTATATTTATAAGAGTAAACCTACATTAAGTATAGGGCTCACCAAATGGTATGAAGCAAAAAAGAAAAACAAAACAAGAAAAACATTGTTCATGGATGGTCAAGGCAAAGGTTGTTCAAAATCATTGCATTTCACTCCTATAAATTACATTTTAAGTACTCTAGTAGTTACTATAGATCAAGAGACCATATGGTATTAGTCTTTTTTGTGACTGGCTTATTTCACTAAATATAGTATTTTCCACTTGCACCCATTTTGTTCCAAATTACAGGATTTCATTTTTTTTACTTCTGTGTAGTAGTCCATAGAGGATATATGTAATTATTTCGTTATACAGTCTTCAGTTGATGGGCATCTGGGTTGATTCCATATCTTAGCTGCTATAAATTGAGCTGAAATGAACATGGGGGTACAAATCTCTCCTTCATATGCTGATTTCACTTCCTTTGAGTAAATTCCCAGGAGTGGGATGGCTGGGTCATATGGTAGGTGTATATCCAGCTTTCTGAGATGTCTCCATACTGTCTTCCACAGTGGCTGTACCAGCTTACATTCTCACCAACAGTGGATTAGGGTACCCTTCTCCCCACATCCCCACCAGCATTTTTTGTTTGTTGATTTCTATATGAGGGCCATTCTAACAGGGGTGAGGTAAAACCTCATTGTGGTTTTGATTTGCATTTCCCTGATGGCTAGTGATCCTGAACATTTTTTTTCATGTGTCTATTGGCCATCTGAATTTCCATCCTTGAAAAAATGTCTCTTCAGGTCCTTTGACCATTTCTTCACTAGGTTGTTTGCTTTGTTGTTTTAAGTTTCTTGAGCTCTTTATAGATTCTGGAAGTTAATCCTTAATCAGTTGCATAGTTTGCAAATATTTTCTCCCATTCTGTTGGTTGCCTCTTCACTTTGCTGAGTGATTCTTTTGCAATGCAGAAGCTTCTCAGTCTGATATAATCCCACTTATTAATTTTGGCTTTGACTGCTTGTGCTCTGGAGTCTTTGCCAAGAAACCTTTCCCTATGCCAATGTCTTGCAGGGTTTCCCCAATGTTCCCTAGTAATCTGATGGTATCACATCATAGATTTCAGTATTTGATAAATTTTGAGTGGATTTTTGTGTAGGGTGTAAGGTAGGGGTCTTGCTTCATATTTCTGCATGCAGAGATCCAGTTTTTCCAGCACCATTCAATGAAGAGACTATCTTGGCTTCAGGGGTTGATTTTTGTTCCTTTGTCAAAGATAAGTTAGTTGTAGATGCATGGATTAATTTCTGGAGTTTCTATTCTGCTCCATTGGTCTACACATCTGTTTTTGTGCCAATACCAGGCTGTTTTGATTATAACCACCTTGTAGTATATCTTGAGGAATGATATTGTGATGCCTCCAGCTTTTTTTTATTGTTTAAGATTGTGTTAGCTATTCAGGGTCTCTTGCATTTCCATATGAATTTCAGCATCATTTTTTCTAGATCTGAAAAGAACATTGCAGATATTTTGACTGGGATTGTATTGAATCTATAAATTGCTTTCAGTAGTATAGACATTTTGATGATGTTCATTGTTCCGATCTATGAATTTGGAAGATTTTTCCACTTTTTTTATGTCTTCTTCTATTGCCTTCTTTAATCTTTTATCATTTTCATTGAATAGATCTTTGATTTCCTTGGTTAAATTTATTCCATAGTATTTAAATTATTTTGTAGCTACTACGAATGGGATTGATCTTAAAAGTTCTTTCTCAGCTATGGTATTATTCGTGTACACAAAAGCTTTTGATTTTTGTGTGTTGATTTTATATCCTGCAACTTTACCAAACTCTTTTATGAGTTGTAATAGTCTCTTCATGGAGTCTTTTGGGATCCTTCTATATATAATCATGTCATCAGCAAATAGGGATAGTTTGACTTCTTCTTTCCCTATTTGTATCCCTTTGATTTCATTTTCTTGCATGATGGCTCAGGCTAAAACTTTCAGGACTATATTAAATAGCAATGATAAGAGTGGGCATCCTTGTTTAATTTTGTCAAATGCTTTATCTGCATCTATTGAGATTATTATGTGTTTCAGATTCGATTGGCTAGTGTTATGTTGAGGATTTTTTATCTATGTTCATGAGTGATATTGGGCCATGGTTCTACTTCTCTATCTTGTCTTTTTCTGGCTTTGGAATTAAGGCTTCATATAAAGGAGTTTGGGAGTATTTCCTCCCTTTCAATTGTTTTGAATAGCATTAGAAAAATTGGAATTAGTTCTTTAAATGTCTGGTAGAGTTCAGCAGTGAAGCATCAGGACCTGGGCTTTTCTTTGTTGGAAGGGTCTTTATTACTGATTCAATCTCCATTTTGGTTACTGGTCTGTTTAGATGTTCTGTGTCTTCATGACTCAATTCAGGTAGGTTGTATGTGTCCAGGAATCTATCTATTTCTTACAGGATTCTCAATTTGTTGGCATACAACTCTTTGTAGTAATTCTTGATGACTCATCTTATTTCTGTGGCATCTGTTGTTACATTTCCTTTTTCATCTCTGATTTTATTGACTTGGATCTTCTCCCTCTTTTTTTGTTAGTTGGGCCAATGGATGTCTATTTTTTCAAAAAAACAGCTCTTCATTTTGTTGAACTTTGGTATTGTTTTTTGGGTTTAAACTTTATTTCTTCCTTAATTTTAATTATTTCTTTCTTCCTACTAATTTGGGGTTTGGTTTGTTGGTTTTTTTCCAGGTCCTTGAGATGCATTGACAGCTCATTTATTTGATAACTTCCCAATTTCTTGATGTAGGCACTCATTGCTATACTTTCTCTTAATAGCACTTTAGCTATATCCCATAAGTTTTGATATTATGTACTGTCATCTTCATTTTCAGAATTTTTTTGACTTCTTCTATGGCTCACCATTCATTTAGGAGCATGTTGTTCAGTCTCCATATGTTCTTGAGATTCTTGATTGTTTTGAGTCTCAATCCATGGTGGTCAGAGAAGGTGCATGGTGTGATTTTGATTTTTTTTTTTAATTTGCTAAGACTTGCTTTATGGTCTAGCATATGGTCTAGAGAAAGTTCTGTGCACTGAGAAGAATATGTATTCTGCAACTTTGGGGTGAAAAGTTCTGTAGATATCAGGACTTTTGGTCTACAGTATCAATTAACTTTTGTTGTTTCTTTGTTGATTTTCTGTCTGTGTTGATGTATCTATTGATGAAAGTGGGGTGTTGAAGTCTCCCATTACTGTTGTATTGGAGTATATATCTCTTTTAGAACCATTGACAATTATTTTAAATAGTCAGGTGCCCTGTAGTTTGGTGTATATTTATTATAGTCATGTCTTCCTGCTTTATTGACCCCTTCATCATTACATAGTGTCCTTCTCCATCTCTTTTAACAGTTTTTGTATTAAGGTCCATTTTGTTTGATATTAGGATGGCTACACCTGCCCTTTTTTTCTTCCCATTAGCATGGAATATCTTTTTCCATCCTTTCACTTTCAGTCTACATGTATCTCTGTTAGTGAGGTGTGTTTTTTGTTGGTAGCAAATAGATGGGTCTTGCCTTTTAATCCATTCAGCCAGGCTGTATCTTTTAACTAGAGAGTTGTGGCCATCTACATTCAAAGTAGCTATTTTTAAGAAACTACTTGGCTCTGTCATTTTTCTATTAATATTCCTGTCATTTACTTTGGATTTCTTTTGTACTTTTACTGAGGGATTTTATGTCTTCACATTCATTCATGATGGTGGCTTTCTATGTTTCTGTGTATAGCACATCCTTTAGCATCCTTTGTAAGGCTGGATAAGTGATGACAAATTCTTTCAATTTCTGTTATGGAATGTCTTTATTTCACCTTTATTCATAAATGAGAGTTTTGTAGGGTACAGTATTCTGGGTTGACAGTTATTTTATCATAAGATTTTAACTATATCTTGCCATCGTCTTCTAGCCCGTAGGATTTCTGATGAGAAGTCGGCTCTGAGTCTAGTTAGAGATCCTCTGAAAGTAATTTGGCTTTTCTCTTGTGTGCATGTTAGAATCTTTTCTTTATGCTTTATTGTGTAAAGTGACTACAATGTGTCATGATGAAGATCTTTTCTGGTCTTATCTATTAGGAGTTCTATGTGCTTCTTATATTTGAACATTCCTTTCTCCAAATTGGGGAAGTTTTCTGTAATTATTTCACTAAATAGGCCTTCTAGTCCCTTCTCTCTTTCCACACCTTCAGGCACTCCTAAGATCAATGTGCTAGATCATTTGATAACATCCCATAGATCTCCAACACTGTTTTTAAGTTTTCTAATTTCTTATTTTGGGGAGGTGGGGGGGGCAGACTGTAAGATTTCCAGAGATTTGTCTTCTAGCTCTGATATTCTTTCTTATGCCTCACCAACTCTATTATTAAGGCTTTCCACTGCATTTTTATTTGATCTATTGAATTCTTCATTTCTAACATTTTATTTTGATTTCTTTTTAAAATCTAAATTTCATGGGAAAAATTTTCATTCCTGTCATATATGGTTTTCTTTAGTTTGTGGATTTGCTTCTGATTGCTTTTGAGTAATCCTATGATTAATTTTTTAATTTGCATTTCCTCAATCCCTTCATCTTCATATTCTAATATTGAAATATGTTCCTTTGAGGGGGTAATATTGTTTTCCTTATTCTTATTTCTTGAATGTTTGCATCTATTTTTAGGCATTTGTAGAATGTTGTTTTTTTCTTCCCTTTGATGGCTTTTCTTTTTGTACTATTCCTCTGTGGCTTAGTGGAATGTCTATACTTTCAGTGAATACCAAGAGATGTGTGGTGGGTGAGGCCAGGGAATTCTGGTCAGTCCTCCAGGATGGGGTGGGTATCCATGGTAATGCCCAAGTTGGACATGGTAGCACAACTTGTTGATGTGATGTGACCACACCTTCTCCTCCAAGCAGAGCCCAGGTGTTAGCCCTCAGTGTATTCAACACTCATCCACACCACTGTATGAACTGCACATATAATCTGTATCATCCTTCCTGTTTGTATGTTTCTCTCTGCTACGAGTTGCTCTAGGCAACCAAGGAGCTCTGAGAGTATGCAGCAGCACTCTGTGATTGCCCAGAACCCAGCTACACCCTCCCTCCTCTCACGCAGTCACAGTGTTTTCTCAGTCTTAGCACCCAGGCTCTCAGGGTCAAGAAGTACATATGAGGCCATGCTGCCCCACTAGCCTGGCTTATCCTCAGTGAGACTGAGGTGTTCCCAGAGTTGCTGTCCATGTGTGTTCCAGTCCACTAGATCAAGTCTGGTCCTCCCAACAAGATTCAAAGTCCATGAGAAATGCAGGTTTTTTCTCCATGGTAAGATCTCTGGATCACAGGCATGTACAATATCTGCCAGCTGTAGCTCCACTCACTTCACAATTGTTCTAGGCTTATAGGAGTCCCACGGGTGGCACTTCCCTTCTGTAGGGCTGTCACCCCTCCCCATGCATTGCCAGGTGGGAGCAGCTGGTAAGGTGGAAACATCCCTGTCAATTGCTCTTGAACTGTTGTTGCTGCCCCTTGCTGACTGGATGGAGGGTGACCCCAATAGTTTCTGGGTGTGTATACAAGAACTGGAGCAGCTGCTACCTGCTTATATCCAAAAATGGCATCAGGCATCCTACCACAGGCTGCAGGTCACTGTTGTAAGGAGGAGAAGGGAAGAAAGAGAGATGTTCTGCTTTCCCCCCACCACTTCTAGGTGAGCAGTCGCCCTGCTGCCCTGAGGGATGTGGGCTGGACTCAAAAATGGTACAGTTCATTAAGCTCTCCCTCCAGCTGTATCAACAGTGGTACAGGTCCATGCAGTCTGATCTCACCTGGTTTGCCAGGGCAGGGGCTTTTTTCTGGATTGAAGCTGCCATCTCCTTTGTTGTTTCAATGCTGCTTGCTGTGTGTCTGCACCTTCCACATGAGTCTGCTCTGATTCTACTGCTTTTGCAGGACTTCCCACTGCAGCGTACCCTGCAGCTTTGCCCTGACAGTATACTTTCTCCACTTTTTTATCTATATTTTACTTAGCTTAAATCAGACTGCCCTGTCGCTATTCCTCTATCTTGGACCCCCCCCCATATGCATCTTTCATCCATTGCTTCATTTTTCTAATGACAGTCTCCCTGAAAGAGTTAAGTTATTACTGAAATATTTTCACTGCACCTACATTGTGAACAGAACAACTGGGTAGATCAAATGGATTTGTAAACAGTTATTGACTATTTTGGTAAAACTGTGCAATATAATCATGGACACTGAACTCTGCCTTCATTAGCCATGCAAAATTCCCCAGGTCAGTATTCACATTTTAGCAGCTTATTAAGCTTCTAGGTGCTGTGATTCAATCAGCTTCACAGAATCCACTTTGGTACAACTATTGTGACACAGAAATGATGGAGGGCAAATAATTCAAATTAGTTAAACTGCAGTCACGCCAGCATTCCACTTTACCCTTTATTTATTTATCCTGAATTCAGATACACCCCTATGCAGCTTTATTTGTATCCAGAAGACCTAGAATATACCTTGTGATTAATTTACCAGCCAAAATGAATCATGGCTACTGAAAGAGAAGTATGGGGAATCTTGTTAATAATTAAGTTGTCATCAATTCCCAGATTGATATGAAATTACTTTGTATGTAAGGAGGTCAAGGACCCAGTGATTCAATAAGTTGAAACAAGCCTAGCACTTAAGTGGAATGATTGGGTCATAATCACAATATGTCTTAGAGTGGTAAGTACAGGCAAGAGAAAAAGAGAAAAGAGAGACCATTTCCTTTTCAAGGGATCTATTCTTCACTAGATCGAAAAGGGACTAGGAAACAACAATTTTCAGGAATCTTTATTTATGTATCCTTTCCCATGGGGAATTAGAATGGATGTTCATAGAGGATAAATAATTATGTCAACAACACACATGTCATGGTGATCCACATGAATACACTGGAAGTTTCTCTCATGCTATGGTTTGCTCAGCTCCCAGCAAAACTTTATTAATTATAATGATCAAAAGCTTGGACCAGATTAAAAGTCATTAGCTTTGTGTTAAATTATCAAAGTCCAAGAACTATACAAAAGTCCAGGAACAAGAGAATCCATATTTATGACAAGGAAGAGCAGCAAAGGTCAATAATGGTTTCAGAGGAGAAGTGAGAGGTGGCACAGTATTAAGTAATATTTGCATGACTACTATGTGGTAGAAATTATATGTTTTTCACATTTAATCCTCATAATAAACCTGAGATAAGTTTTATTTTAATTCCTATTTTATGGTTGTAAGAACTGAGACACAAGGAGAGTAAGCAACCTACAGTTGATAAGTGATACATTTAGATTTTTTAAACCCTGGAAGTCTAACTCTAAACATTAATTCCTCAACCAATGGTGTATTTAATACTCTTCAATATCGCTAAGAGAAAAATAATGAAGAACCAGTAAATATAAACTCATTCATTTTCCACATTCATTTGGCAAGACAGAGTCTATATAAATACCAGCCTAATAAACCCGATCTGGGAGCAGATGATACGGCACAGCAGGCTCAACCGCTGCTTGGGAAGCCTTCATCACACACCAGAGACCTGGTTGGAGTCCCAGCTATTCTGCTTCCTGTCCTGCTAGCTTCCTGCTAATGTGTCATGCAAGGCAGCAGTGATGACTCGAGTGCTTGGGCTCCTGACACTGACACAGTAGACCTGAACTGAGTTCCAGGCTCCTGGCTTTTGTCTTCTCCAGTCCTGTCTTTTGCAGGCATTTGGGAAGCAAACCAGCAAACAGAAGATTCATTCTCTCTCTCTCTCTCTTTCTCTCTCTCTCTCTCTCTTTCTCCTTCTTTGTCTCTCGAACAAAAAAGAGAGAAAATGTAAAATGTCTAATGCTTCTGAGGCCTAAGCTCTAGCATACTCCATTATTTACATAATGTAACTTTTGCTGCATTCTGTTGATCAAAGCAAAACAAATCTGGCCCAAATTCAAAGGAATAGAAAGAGATACCCAACCTCTAAACTGTGGGAACAGGAAAGTTACATTGCAAAAGAGCACACATATTAGTGGGAAGAATTTGTAGCAATGAAACAATTCACCAAGGCCACATATATATCCACAAAAAAGTCAATCTGGATTGCATCAACAACAATATTTCAATATCCTACTCATTATATTACACCATAGTTTTTGAAGTTGCTACCTTTGGGGAACAGAGGTTAAAAACTGCATGTGTTCCATCTGTCATTTCTTAGAACTACTTGTAAATCTGTACTTATCTCAAAAATAAAATTTTATTTTCACAAAGTTAACTACAGAGGATCTCAACATAAAAACCAATGTAAATAAAGAATTCTTTATCATGACATTTTATCAACCCACAATGAAGTCATATGTTAAATAACATATGCAGCATATCCAGTTTTTTGAGTGCCTACTAGAGACCTTGTGTTCTTCTAGGTTTTAATCAAGAAAACTAAAACCCCTCTCCACATAGGATATTACATCCTAGTATGAAATTCTGAAATTTATGTACCAAATCAAAAAGAAGTAAAAAAAAGTTATGACAATATAATAGTCAATAAGAAAAGGAGAAATTAAACATATTCAGAATCTCCAGTCTAGAATTTATACCCTTCCAGGAAATGCAATTTGTTTCTAAAATCAGAAGGAGATTCTATCCTGGTTCCTTTTTACCTACTGATAGACTCCTATTATCCAGACACATAGGCGATTCCACAGGCACCTCAAATTGAATGACTCAATCAAGTCCACCTTCTCCCCTCCACTGCTTTTTACCCACCTGCCTCACTGGCCAAACTGCAAGGATGATATAGTGCATTCTATGACTATGACTTTCACTTACCTGGCATCCATTTATCATTTTTATTCTTTGAGAAAATCACCTCTTCCTTTTTCCCTGGCACATGTGGTTGATTGAGATCAACCTTACCTCAAGAATAAAGATAGGTATACAACGCAACAGTAAGCTAATCAGCATATTCAGGAAAAATGTATGTAACGTAACCTTCCAGTAAGAGTCAGCTCAGGACATGCCTAGCACTCTTGAGAATCACTCTTTTCTGTGATGGTGTTAACTGGACGGGATGTGAACTAGGAGTTATCTGGCTGTACCTTGTCAATAAAAATGGCAAACAATTCTGAAAGCAATGCCAACACACACCAAAGGAAACCAGGCACAGAGATGGATTGGTCTTGAGAACAATGTTCAAGGCTCTAAGCTCATCTATCCAAACTTCTCCTCGGACCTCTTCTATTACATAAGCAAATGAAATTTTATTTTGGCTTAAGCTAGTTTCAGTTGGGTTACTTTTCACTCATGCCTAAAATTTTCCTAACAAATATAAAGAAGGAGGTTGCAGAAGGTCTGGAAGTATCTTGGGAAAGCAGGAGGAGGACTAGAGTACTAACAACTTTTCAGATGAAGAATGACAACTAAGCTGTTGTGTGCTTCCTTTCTTGTCTTCTGTAGCACCTGAGCGCAAAAGCTACCCTACCCTTTTCACAGGTAAAGCCAGCATTACTTGTCTCAGAATTTGATGGAGATACATTAGGATTGTAATATGAATTATTATCAGGGATTTTGCTCTCCACTGAGAATTCCATCCTTCATTAAGGAGGAAAAAATAAGAGCAAATTTTTAAAGGTTTTCTTTTAATACCAAAATCAAAGATTCTCTTTGTGTTTGCAGAACATTAAAGAAATAGAGAATAGCACATGATGACCCACAACAACAGATGAGATGCTCTCCAGGTACAGATATTTAATGTCCAAATATTGTATTAGAGATTCAGATGTTTTACGAAGAGTATTAGTAAGAGTCCTTCAGAGAAACAGAACCAATAGGGGAAGTATATCTAGAAAGATTTGTTTTAAGGAAATGGCTTACTTGATTACTTGGCTGAAAAGTCCAAAATCTGCAGAGTGGAACATCAAGCTGGTGGCTCAAAAATATCTCCACGCTGCAGTTCAAGTCCAAAGGTTGGTTGAATTTTATTCTGTCCATTTGATTGCATGAGGCCCGCCTACATGATGAAAGCAAATCTGTTTTACTCAAAGTTCTCCAATTTTAATGTTTATCTCATACAAAAGCACCCTCAAAGAAACATCCAAATTAATGTTTGAACACTCTGTAGTCCAGCCAAAATGGACCTAAAAAATTGACCATCATACTAAATAGGAACAAGTCTTAGTAAATTTCTCTGTATTATCAACTAAGCTTTTCTGGTTTACAAAATCCAGAGCTATAAGACAATATCCGACCAGAATTCCATCTTTGACTTTCAAGTCTGGAATGCTAGGAAGGATATAGTTGACTGTAATATAAAGAGCAATGTCCCAGAAGTACAATGACTTGAGTTCTACTCATAGGTCTGATACTAACTTAACCAAGTCATTCTAGGAAGCTGGACTTCCTTATCTAGAAAATAAGTAGAGGTAGAACAAGGGATCTTAAAGGTACCTTCCAACTCTACCATTCAATGATGCTGCAATTCTAATCTCCTCTCAACAAGGACCAACCTTGCTCCTTCTGAGAATTTCTACAATCTATATTTATAATATTTATTTCAAATACAAAAATAGATATTGTTCTCTTTTCCAGCTCCAACCTTTATGCTATTTAAATAAAAGTGGGACATGTGCTCTGAGAATGGCAATGATGGGGCTCTGTGGGTGTTGGTAGCAGTCTCGCCAAGGTATCACTGAGCTGTTAAAGGCAGCCCACACAAAAGGATTTTCTCAGCCACATCAGGTGAAAATTTTGCTTTTCAAGGAGAAAATAATGTGGATGAAAAAAGACAAAACTAATGACAAAAACTTCTCCTAGCCCTTCCCTGGAAGCTATTATGTTCTTGAGAAATTACCAAAGAGGAGAAAGATATTTCAAGATGATCAGGAAAAATCTGAGGGCAGTAGAGTCAGTAAGAAGGTGCAAATGAAGGTGTCTCACTCACATCCCCCCATATCAAGAACAACTGTACAGAACTGCACAGATATCCATGGAGAGAAGAACCTTTGTGATAGACTTAAGATTCATGCAGTATGAAAACCTGGTGGAGACCAGGACTGAGCACAGACATTTTGAGAAGGCAGACTCATGACTATGTGGCCACCTTTTCAACTGTGGTCTCAGGCTCAGATCCAGAAATGGCCTTGATCCCATGCAGCTCCAGTTCCATTTAGCATTGGCTCTGATACCAGAATCATCTGCCAAGGGACCAGAAAAGTTATGTCTCCTCATGCCTTGGGTCATAGGCTTGCCAATCTTGGTCCCTGTGGACACTAAAGTGGCTTTGTAACAGTTCCAAATACTCTAAATTACAGTCTGACTGGAATCCTATACAGGCACTTGGAGGGTGACACACCCATCCATGCCCTGGCAGGTGAGTCCACCAACATCAGAAAATCCACACAGAAAACCTTATTACTTGGCTCCAGCCTTACTTACTACACACTCAGGACAGTCTTGTCCACCAAGGGATCCATACAGAAGCACAACAGCTGATAGTTCCAGAAGACCTACAGATGTCAGCCCTTGATTGTGAACTCCAAACTAGTCCCATGACTTGATTACAGACAATAACGGATGACTATAGTATCAACCCTGCCTGCTCAGTGAGTCATCTACAGACCCATTGAGAACCCTACAAAGGACAAAGCAGGAGCCACACCATCAGCACTTTTAGTAACAAGACTGTCATCTGCGGACCCTGACGCAGAACCTCATCTCAGAACCAGTCCTACCGACCAAGGTCCTAAGGACCAGGCAGGAAACATGCCCAAAATAGCCTCTGGAAACAGGCCCATAAACCTGTTGTTTTCCAATAGCAAATCTAATACGTTTGCATGATTTACCTTCAACCCCATTCACCCCAGGTCCAAGAAGCAATCTCAGGGGCCTTGAAAACCCAGGAAAAGAGTCTATTCATGTGTATGTTGGCTTCTTCAAGTACATAGGCACAAATGCACAGCTATTTGGATCCCAAGGAAACAGGCAAATATGATACACCAAATGAAACTAATAAGACTCCAGTAATGAACCAAAAAGGAATGGAGATCGACAAATTGCCTGATGAAGAATTCAAAATAATAACTTTAAAGGGGCTAGCACTGCAGCATAGCAGGTAAAGCCGTCGCCTGCAGTGCCGGCATTCTATACGGGCGCCAGTTCAAGTCTCAGCTGCTCCACTTCTGATCCAGCTCTCTGCTATGGCCTGGGAAAGCAGTCCAAGATGATCAAGTCCTTGAGCCCCTACACCCATGTGGGATACCCGGAAGAGGCTCTAGGCTCCTGGCTTCAGATCAGCACAGCTCCAGCCATTGTGGCCAATTGGGGAGTGAACCAACAGATGGAAGATCTCTTTCTCTCTCTCTGCCTCTCCTTCTCTATGTAACTCTAACTCTCAAATAAATAAATAAATCTTAAAAAAATTAACTTTAAAAGCTCTCAATGAGATACAAAAGAACAGAGAAAGACAACTAAACACAATTAGAAAAACAGTGAATATGCAAAATGAGAAACTGAAGAAACAGAAACCATAAAAAAAGTATCAAACAGAAGTACCAGAGCTGAGGAACTGAAAATATCAGTAAAAGACCTTCAGTGGCAGACGTAAGCAGGCACATGAAAGAATTTGTAAACCCAAAAACAGATCATTTGAAATTAACCAAATAGAGGAACAAAATGAAAAAAAGACTGAAGAAAGCATAAGGTACTGATGGGATACCATCAACTGTAGAGATACCATAGTCTTTAATATTTTGGTCAATGATGGACCGCATATACAACAGTGCTCCCATAAGATTATATGACAGGGGCCAGCACTGTGACACAGTAGGTTAATCCTCCATATGGGTGCCGGTTGTAATACTGGCTGCTCCTCTTCCGATCCAGCTCTCTGCTATGGCTTGGGAAAGCAGTAGAAGATGACCCAAGCACTTGGTTCCCTGCGCCCACATGAGACCCGGAAAAAGCTCCTGGCTCCTGGTTTTGGATCAGCTCAGTTCCAATCCTTGTGGTAATTTAGGAAGTAAACCAGTGGATAGATCTTTCTCTCTGTCTCTCCCTCTCACTGTCTGTAACTCTGCCTCTCAAAATAAATAAAATTTTTAAATTATATTATACAGTGACACTGTAGCCATCTTAGTTTATATAAGCATGTTCTGATGTTCATACAGTGACAAACTCACCTAACAACTCATTTCTCAGACTTTTTTCCAATTACGAAACACATGACTGTACATGTCAGCAAAAGACATGAGAAAAGTTTATAAAGCTTATGTAGAGAAATAATGACTGAAAACTTCTCAAATTTTGGAGAGATAGGGACATCCTGGTTCCTGAAGCTGAAAGGACTCTAAGAAAGATATCTGAAGTGAAATACTCCAAGACACATTATAAACAAATAGTCAAAATCCAAAGATAGGAAAGATAGGTGTTGGCATTGTAGCAAAACATTTAAAGCTGCCATCTAGGATACCAACATCTCTTTTGGACACCACTTCAATGTCATGACTGCTCCACTTTCAATCTAGCTCACTGCTAATGGCCTGGAAAAAGCAGCAGAAGGTGGCCCAAGTGTTTGGAGCCCTGCCACCCATGTGGGAGATCTGTATGAAGCTCCTGACTCCTCATTTCAGCCTGGCCATTGCAGCCACGTGAGGAGTGAGCCAGCAGATGGAAGATCTCTTTCTCTCTCTGTCTCTTTTCTCCTCTCTCCATCTCTCCATCTGTCTCTAACTTGCAAATAAGTAAATAAGCCATAATTTTTAAGAAGGTCAAAGACTCTTGAAAGCAGCAAAAGAAAAGAGATTGATTACATATGGCTACCAGCAGACTTCTCAGAGACATTGTAGGCCACCGAGGAATAGCAAAATATAATCAGAGTGTTAAAAAATGGTCAACCAAAAACCTATTCTTGGAAAAACTGTCCTTTAGATATTTTTAAAGATTTATTTATTTATTTGAAAGGCAGAGTTACAGAGAGGCAGAGTCAGGGGCAGAGAAAAAGAAAGAGAGAAAGCGAGAGAGAGACAAAGTCTTCCATCTGCTGGCTGACTTCCCAAATGGCCATAATGGCTGGAGCTGAGCCCATTTGAAGCCAGGGGACAGGAGACTCCTCCAGGTCTTCCACGTGGATGCAGGGGCCCAAGGACTTGAGCCATCTTCCACTGCTTTCCCAAGCCATAGCAGAGAGTTGGATCAGAAATGGAGCAGCTGGGACTCGAACTGGAGCTCATATGGGATGTCGGCACTGCAGGTGGCAGCTTTACCTGCTATACCTGAGTGCCTGCCCTTGTCCTTTAGATATTAAAAAAGAGATTAAGACATTCCCAATTTAAAAATAAACAAGATTAGAGAACTCATAATTACCAGATACAACATATAAGAAATACTAAACAGTGTTCTTCAATTTGAAATGAATGTATGGGGGTCAGTATTGTGGTGCACCAGGTTAAGCCTCCACCTACAACACTGGCATCCCATATGGGGGCTGATTCAAATCCCAGCTGCTCCACTTCTGATCCAGCTCCCTGCTAATGGCCTGGGAAAAACAATGGAAGAGCCCCTGTCCAGAAGAACTTCCAGATTCCTTGCTTCAGCCTGTCCCAGCCCTGGCCATTGCTGTAATTTGGGGAGTGAATCAGTGGATGGAAGACCTCTCTCTCCCCCAACCTATCTCTCTCTCACTCTCTCTTACTCTCTCTTCCTCCCCACCTACCTCTCTCTCTCCTTCCTCCTTTCTCTGTATTTGTGCCTTTAAATGAATTTTTAAAAAAAATTTTAATGAAAGAGTTATAAGTTACAATGAGAAAATGTGTAAACAAACATATATATGTAAACAAACATATAGTCAAAATTGGAATACTATAATACTGTGAAAATGGTGCATAAATCACTTTTAACTCTAGTATAAAAGTTAAGAGACAAGGGGCCGACACTGGGGCATAGCAGGTGAAGCCACCGCCTGCAGTGCCGGCATCCCACATGGGTACCAGTTCTAGTCCCAGCTGCTCCACTTCTGATCCAGCTCTCCACTATGGCCTGGGAAAGCAGTGGAAGATGCCCCAAGTCCTTGGGCCCCTACACCCATGTGGGAAACCCGGAAGAAGCTCCTGGCTTCAGATCAGTGCAGCTCTGGCCCTTACCGCCATCTGGGGAGTGAACCAGCAGGTAGAAGATCTCTCACTCCCTCTCTGCCCCTGCCTTTCTGTAACTCTGACTTTCAAATAAATAAATCTTTTTTAAAAAGTTAAGAGAAAAGAATTAAAAAGTAATGATAGCCACAGTAGTTTAATGGATATATGATATAAAATAATGGAAAGTATACCAATAGCATAAAATGGAAGGGGTTGAAGAATTAAAAGTATTGATTTTTTTGTATATGACTGAAGTTAGATTGTTACCAGTTGAAATTAGAATTCTCTTGCTACAGAATTGCATGCAATTATCATGGTAGCCACAAAGAAAATGCATAAAAGATAAAAGTAGACATACAAAAGATCGAAGTAAAAGAAAGTATACCCTACCAAAACAATCACCAAATTACAAAGGAAGACAGGTTTGTGAGGTCACAAAAATTTATCATAGAAATATGCTTAAAGAGGCCGGCGCCGTGGCTCAACAGGCTAATCCTCCGCCTTGCGGCGCCGGCACACCGGGTTCTAGTCCCGGTCGGGGCGCCGGATTCTGTCCCGGTTGCCCCTCTTCCAGGCCAGCTCTCTGCTGTGGCCCAGGAGTGCAGTGGAGGATGGCCCACGTGCTTGGGCCCTGCACCCCATGGGAGACCAGGAAAAAGCACCTGGCTCCTGCCATCGGATGAGCGCAGTGCGCCGGCCGCAGCGCGCCGGCCGTGGCAGCCATTGGAGGGTGAACCAACGGCAAAGGAAGACCTTTCTCTCTGTCTCTCTCTCTCACTGTCCACTCTGCCTGTAAAAAAATAAATAAATAAATAAATAAAAAAGAAATATGCTTAAAGAACTCTCAAAGATATATTCCAATAAAACCAGAAATGAATCCAGGGGAAAATAATAAAGTATGAGAAATAAAAATGAAGTAAACAAAATGTTGTCTAATAAGTGATAACTAGAAAAACATATCCACAGAAACCTAAAATAAAATTCTAAACTACAATATGATAATGAGTTTTAAGATACCACAGAAAAAATCCCAGGAAAGTGAAACAAGCTGGAATATACTAAGGTTTTTATCTTATTCAGAGAAAAAGTATAGCTCTTGATAAACTTTCTAACTTTATGGTATGGAAAAATAAACAAATATATAAGTATTACTAATTTGAGCGCACATCATAAGAATAAAAATAAAACTTGTATCTTTCAAAATAAAAAAAAATTTCATCCACCTAATGTATTATATAAAAGGAGAAATAAATAAATGAAAAGGAAAATTGGCCAAAAGATAGATAATTCAAGAGTAAAAATTAGAGAAAGAAAGTAAATAAAAACTACACTAAAATGTTGATAACAATGATGGAAAAATACATGCCAGGAAAAGAACTAAAATAAAGCCAGATTACAGAATAAGGGGTAGAAAAAATGAAAGGGAAAAAGCAACCTCACATTTTGATAAAAGGAATACACTATCAAGAGAATATGATCATCAAGCATGTATGCATAAGATAGGTTCTCAAAAAGTTCATGGAAATACATATTATGAAAAACTACGCATGAATTTCAAAACATTTTGGCACCAAAATAAACTTATGAGTGTTAGGCATAGCAGTTAGACACTGGTTAAGTTGCTGAGGACATATATTGGAGTTCTTGGGTTCAGCTCCTAGCTCTGGCTCCTGACTCGAACTTTTCACCAATGCAGACCCTAGGAGGTGGCAGGTGATGGATCAAATAGTTGGATTTGTACCTCCTACATGGGAGTCCTCCACCGAGTTCTGGGCTGCAGCCCAGGCCAACCTCAGCCACTGCAGTCACTCGAAGGAGTGAATCAGTGGATATGAGTATTTCTTTCTCTCTCCTCTCCTCTCCTCTCCTCTCCTCTCCTCTCCTCTCCTCTCCTCTCCTCTCCTCCCCTCCCCTCCCCTCCCCTCTCCTCTCCTCTCTCTCCTTCCCTCCCTCTTTCCTTCCCTCCCTCCCTCCCTCTCCCTTCCTCCCTTCCTGCTTCTCTTCCTCTTTCTCCTTTCAAGCAAATAATTTTAAAACATAAACTTGTATTAACTTGTTATAACATGTCTGAACAGTATCTAGTTTAGGCACTTAAAAGATGTAAATTTGAAAAGAACCCCTATCAGAATAAGATGAATTCTGTTAAAACTGAAGTAAGAATATAAACTTTATCATGAAGCTTGGGTGGAAGAAGGGCAAAATCATTGATGCATTATAAAAACTTAATGGGGACAATGCCCCAAAGAAATCAACAGTTTACAAGTGGATAGCTCTTTTTAAGAAGGAACAAGATGATGAAGATTAAGCCTGCAGCAACAGACCATCCACATCAACTTGCCCAATTAAAATTAATCTCTTTGGTGTAATTTTTAAAATTTATATTAACATAAAGAGAACAGATTTCATGTGTTTCATAGGTACAATTCTAAGAAGATAACCATACTTTCTCCCCCCCCTCCCTCCTTCAATCCTCCTCCTTCTTTCCTTTCTTTTCTTTAATTTTTTCAAAGACATCATTTCAATCCACTCTATAATCACATTTCCAATAGCAGTGTGTGCATATATGTATGAGTGTGTATGTATATCTTATTGGTTCTATTTCTCTGGAGAACTCGGGCAGTAAGCTAGCCTGTGACTACGTCTTATATTCATGTTTGTTTTATTGTTATTGCTGTTATTTCTCATTGGTTTTTGCATTTGTCAAAATATTCAGACTTTGATATTTTATCTGTTATATTTAAACATTTTTATAAACAACCAGGCACATTTTAGAATAATACAAAATATAAATTATTATATAAAGCAAAAAAATTAATCTTGTTCAATGCCCTAATTGAAGAGGATCAAAAATTAATAGGAGAAATAATAGCCAACATCATTGGTATCTCAGTTGGCTCAGCTGACAGAATTCTGACTGAAAATTTAAAGCAGAACAAACTTTCTGCTCACAGGTGCCAAAACTATTGAGCTCAGATCAGTTGCAAACAACAGCAAACGAAATTTGTTCGAAAATTTTAAACAAGTAGGACGAAGATCTTGAAGTCCTTCTTTGAAGACTTGTAACAAGAGATGAAACACGGCTTTATCAATATGATCCCAAAGACGAAGTACACTCAAAGCAATGGCTATGAAGAGGTGGAAGTGGTTCATTCAAATCAAAAGTGGATCAATCAAGAGCAAAGGTCATGGCAACAGTTTTGGGGTATGCTCAAGGCATTTTGCTTGCTAACTTTCTGGGCTTCCTTGGCATTTACAGCTTATGATAGTGTTTGGAGAAAGTTAGCCAAAGCTTTAACAGAAAAATTTCCTAGGAAAATTGCACTAGAGATTTCTTCCCTTCCACCGCAGTCCTGCCACCCAACCCCATCATACAGCAAGTGCCACTTTGCAAGAGTCTCAGTGGGAAATTATTAGGCATCCACATTGCAGCCCTGATTTGGCTCTGACTCTTTGTTTCCTTATCTTTAAAAGCTAGTTAGCCAGTGCTGCAGCTCACTAGGCTAATCCTCCAACTGCGGTGCCGGCACCCCAGGTTCTAGTCCTGGTTGGGGCACCAGATTCTGTCCCGGTTGCTCCTCTTCCAGTCCAGCTCCCTGCTATGGCCCAGGAGTGCAGTGGAGGATGGCCCAAGTCCTTGGGCCCTGCACCCATGTGGGAGACCCATGTGGCTCCAGGCTTCGGATCAGCATGGTGCACCAGCCACAGTGGCCATTGGGGGGTGAACCAATGGGAAAGGAAGACCTTTCTCTCTGTCTCTCTCTCTCACTGTCCCCTCTGCCTGTCAAAAAAAAAAAACTATTTAAAGAACATTCATTTTTCTTTAGTTAATAAAATAAAAGACTGTGTTGACACAGTTAAGTTCCAAGGACCCTCAGTTCTTTCAGGATGGACTACATGACTGCTATCATCACTTACAAACATGTCTTGAACGGACAGAGCTTACTGTGAGAAATAGAGTTTTCTACTTTTTCTACTTTTTTCTTTTAGTTCCATTTTCCATGAACTTTATGAAGTCCTCTCATAAGTGTAGCCATGATATATGTACATATTTTAATCATTGAGAAAATAAGAGATATAAAGAAATAAATCAGCACTTGTAGATGAGATTTTCTGTAACTTTCAACTAAGAGTTTTGATAACATAGCTTGGTAATATAGCTCATAAATTTCCATCAAAGGCAGTTCCAGAGGAGGAACTAAAAAATATTGTGGACCAGGAAGTAATCATACCTGAAATGAACACTGCAGAGGTGATTACAGTGGAAATGAAATCACTCATTCTGATGTAGATTCCTTTGTATCTGATAAAATATCAGTCTCTTTAATTTTAATTCATACTTTGGTATTCTAAGGTTAGATATTTGTCTTGTGTAACCTGAGCCACATGCTCATACTAGTAACAGGGTTATTGGGAACAAAGAAAGGGATAGAATGAGTAGTGGGCTAACAAGAGTAGCAGATGTTAATTATGGTTACCTTTGAACAAATCTGAGCATTACATAGGAGAACATTTCAATATTTCACTGTGTATCAGATTTTGAAATATTGAAAAACAATCATGCCTTAGCTCAAGGATTTAGCCTAGAATTCATAGACTATTATAGGATTCAGATTGTCCAAGAAACTCTGGTAAGAAATACAAAATTTTGTGCCTGGCCATATGTGAATTTGCAGGGAAGCGAATCAATAGCTTTTGCTATATACTCAAAGGAGTCCATAATGTTAGCAAAAATTAGTAATTTATGTTATATAGACCGTAAGGTGCTTTTGGTGCCTAATGAATGTGTTCCAACTAAAATATATTAATTTTGAAATGACTCACAGTAAAACATGCAGAATACACTAGTGGGTTGACCATAGTTATATCTTGTAATAGGATAAGAACTAATTTTTTTTCTTTTTTATAACTTTTCAGTATTTTTAACATTGTCTGCAATGAATATGAACAATATCAATAGCATAAAAGGTTAATTTAGTTTTCAAAATATCTACCTATATCCCTAGTTCTACCATAAAATTCCCAAGTCCAACATAGCAATTAAGCCATTTCAGTTTTTAAAGCAATGGGTAGTAAAAGAACATGAAGCATCAAAATTCAAAACACATAAAATCTGACTCAAAGTAATCAGAAAATCCCATATTCTCTGAGCTAAAATTTTGCAATTCTCTCTTAAACTAATTGCCCAAACATTCAAGATATAAAAAAAGAAAAATAAGGAAAATGTGAACAACTACTCCTAAATCAATCCTGCTATCAAATTCTATTTGCATTCAAATGCTACCCAAGAGCTTCAAACCTCAGTGGTGAACAATGTCCTCCTATAATGCACACCATTTTATTCGGTGCCAAAAGATTAATAAAATTTAACCAAGATAATTACTTAAAAGTAGTCTCCATTGAGTGAGTCAGAGTGGGAAAAGATTCATTCCTGTTAGTAATAATTATCTCTGGGTAAATTATTTTCTAACTAGTCTCTCCCCAAGGTACCTTTTTCTAGAGAGTTCTTACAGAGAAATGAAGCACCAGCAAGGGTTTATTTTAAGGTCATAATCTACTTGCCATACTATGTCAACCTAAAAGTTTTCCTTTGTTTCTTTACTTTTTCTCAAACCTTCATAGAGAAGATAGTAGAATAGGGAGGGTGCTTGCTGCTCTAGCCTAGGGGAAGATAGTTAGAAAAAAGTGGAGAGAGTATAGTCTCGGGGAAGAGTTAGGGAGAAAACTACAGAGGAACCGTCACACAAATTGGAGGACCACTGTGGATCTACGTGGAGGGTGTGGACCTCAACAGCCAAGAGCCTCAGTACCAGCTTTGGAGAGTGAGGTGAGACCAGTCTGCAGAAGCCCAAGACACTGGAGATAAAGCTGGGGAATAGCCTGGCATGAGCCCAGCTTGGAACCCTGAGGGAGACAATGTATCTGCCACCTAGAGTGAAAAAATGGGGAGTGGCTCATTTTTCTCTCCCCAACACATCAGCATCCTGTAACTAGCCGAGAGAGAGGGCACCATTTTGGATGTATGTAACATCTGCTACAGCTTGTGTCGGTGCACCCAGCAACCAGCTGAGAGGAGACACCAGAGTCTGGCTGGGAGCAGTGACAAGGGGTTGGGCATTCGTGATGGTGGGAGTCTTGTGTGCTGGGACTATGAAAACACTGTGGCTGCATGGGATTATGCAGGGTGTGGCTTAGTCACTGGGCAGTTACTGTGGGTGGCTGCACACACTCAGGTCACCCTGACTGCCTGGTGAAGGTCATTGCTGCATGATCCATGATCACACTGAGGACTGCATGGATCCTTTGTGGTTGTAGCAGTGTGAATGAATATTACACCCACTGGGGCTAGAGCCTGGGCATTGGTTTCCTTGGAGGAAAGGAGGTAAGCATGAGACTACACCAAAAGAGATAAACAAACACTCCCCCTTGAGTTTTTTTTTTTAAAGAGGAGATTTACCACACCTAAAATAAGCATCACTTTGGATACTCCTCTCACCCTAGAGCTCAGAACAGAGCTCCCTGACCATACCCAGCACATGCCTCTGGATAATCACTGAAAGAGAAGACACTCCACTAAGCCACAGAGGCATAGTTCAAACATAAAAGCCATAAGAGAAAAAAAGAAAAAAAAAAAACAAGTATCTAAACAAATACATAGAGAGAAATGCAGAAATTCAAGAAACAAGAATAAGCAAGATGACATGATGCCCCAAAGGAACACAATAATATTTCAATACTAGAATGTGAAGATGAAGAGATTGAAGAAATGCCAGAAATGAAATTCAAAAGATTGATTGTAGAATTACTTAGAAGTAATCAGAAAAAAATCCATGAAGCAAAGGAATCCAAACACAACATGAATGAAAATTTTTCCCATGAAGCTGTGATTTTTAAAGAGAAATCAAAATGAAATGTTAGAAAGGAAGATTTAAATGGACCAAATAAAAAATGTGATAGAAAGCCTTAACAACAGACTTGGTAAACCAGAACAAGGAATATCCAAGTTAGAAGACAAATCTCTGGAAATATTACAGTCAGATTAAAAAAGAAGAAGAAGAAGAAATAATAAAACTAAAAAAACAGTGCTGGAGATTTATGGGATACTATCAAACATTCCTATATACTGGTCTTAGAAGTTCCTGAAGGCTTGGAAAGTGATAATAGATTAGAAGGCCTCTTTAGTGAAATAATTTCAGAAAACTTAACTAATTTGGAAAAATAACGGGACTCCCAAGGACAGGAACCATATAAAACTCCTAACAGACAACCGGAAAACATCTTCACCATGACACATTGTTGTCAAACTCTCCACAATAAAATATAAAAAATATTCTAAAATGTGCACAAGAAAAATACCAGATTACTTTCAGAGGATCTTCAATTACACCCACAGCTGATTTCTCATTAGAAACCCTATAGACTAGAAGAGAATAACAAAATATATTCCAAGTCTTTATATATATATATATATATATATATATATATATATATATATATATATAAAGCTTTTATTTAAAGAATATAAATTTCCAAAGTACAGCTTATGGATTACAATGGCTCCCCCCCACACAACTTCCCTCCCTCCCGCTACCCTCCCCTTTCCCGCTCCCTCTCCCCTTCCATTCACATCAAGATTCATTTTCAATTCTCTTTATACACAGAAGATCAGTTTAGTACGTATTACGTAAAGATTTCAACAGTTTGCCCTCACATAGAGACACAAAGTGAAAATACTGTTGGAGTACTAGTTATAGTATTAATTCACAATGTACAGCACATTAAGGACAGAGATCCTACATGATTTTTTTTTAAAGAATTGATTAATTATCTATGCAATTTCCAATTTAACACCAAGATTTTTTAATCATTTGCAATTATCTTTATATACAGAAGATCGATTCAGTATATACTATGTAAAGATTTCATCAGTTTGCACCCACACAGAAACACAAAGTGTAAAATACTGTTTCAGTACTAGTAATAGCATTATTTCACATTGGATAACACATATCCCTCATGAGACGTAAGTACACAGTGACTCCTGATGTTGATTTAACAATTTGACACTCTTGTTTATGGCGTCAGTAATCTCCCTAGGCTCTAGTCATGAGTTGCCGAGGCTATGGAAGCCTTTAGGGTTCGCCGACTTCGATCTTATTCCGACAGGGTCATAGTCAAAGTGGAAGTTCTCTCCTCCCTTCAGAGAAAGGTACCTCCTTCTTTGATGGCCCCGTTCTTTCCACTGGGATCTCACTCGCAGAGATCTTTCAAAAGTGATCCCTGTGAAATTCCAAGTCTTAAGAGAAAAAAAAACTGTCAACCCAGAATACTATACCTTGCAAAGCTCTCATTTATAAATGAAAGTGAAATAAGACCTTCTATAACAAACAGAAATTGAAAGAATTCCTCACTACTTGTCTAGCCTTACAAAAGATGCTTACGAATGTGCTACACACAGAAAGAGAAACATGGGCATCACTATGAAAGATGGTGAAGGCAGAAAACCCCCCAGTAAAAGTACAAAGGAAATCCAAAGTAAACAATAGAAATACTTATGGAAAAATGGCAGGACCAAGTCATTACTTACCAATAATCACCTTGACTGTAAATGGCCTCAACTCTCCAGATAAGACACAGACAGGCTGAATAGATTAAAAAACAAAACCCATCTATTTGCTGCCTAAAAGAAACACATCTCGTCAATAAAGATACATTCAGACTAAAAATGAAAGGATGTAAAAATATATTCCATGCTAATAGAAACCAAAAAAAGAGCTGGTATAGCCATCCTAATATCAAACAAAATAGAATTTAACACAAAAAACTAGAGACAAAGAAAGGCAGTATGTAATGACTAAGGGATCAATTCAATAGGAAGATGTGACTATAATAAATGTGCATGCACCTAATTACAGAGCACCTTGCTATTTAAAACAAACATTAATGTATCTAAAAGGAGACATAGACTCCAATACAATAGCAATGGGGGGAGTACAATATCCCACTTTCAACAATGGACAGATCAACCAGACAGAAAATCAGCAAGAAACAACAGAGTTAGTCGACACTATAGACCAAATGGACCTAATGTATATCTACAGAACTTTTCATCCTACAATTGCAGAAACACATTCTTCTCACCAGTGCATGGAACTTTCTCTAGGATGGCCCACATGCTAAGCCATAAAGAAAGTCTCAGCAAACTAAAAAAAAAATTGAAATCATATCGTACATCTTATCTTACTATAATGGAATGAAGCTAGAAAACAACAACTCAAGAATCTCTAAAATATATGTAAGCATGGGAGACTGAACAACATGCTTCTGAATGAACAGTGGGACACAGAATAAATCAAAGAGAAATCAAAATATTTCTGGAAATGAATGAAGATAAGAATACAACACATCAAAACTTATGGATACAGCAAAAGCAGTGTTAAGAGGGAAGTTTATAGCAATTGTTGCCTACCTCAAGAAATTGGAAAGACACCAAATAAATTAGCTATCAAGGCATCTCAAGGACCTAGAAAAACAATGGCAAATCAAACCCTAAACTAGTAGGAGAAAAGAAATATTTGAGGAGATATAAACAAAATTGAAATAAAAAATACAAAAGGTCAGTGAAACAAAGAGCTGTTTTTTCAAAAAATTAAACAAAATTGACACACCATTGTCCCAACTAACCAAAAAAGACAGAGAAGAACCAAAGCACTAAAATTAGATATGAAAATGAAAATATAACAACAGGTACCACAGAAATAAAAAGAATCATCAGAAATTACTACAAAGAGTTGTATGGCAACAAACCAGGAAATGTGGAAGGCATGGATAGATTCTTGGGTAAATACAACCTACCTAAATTGAGACAAGAAAACATAAACAGACCAATAAACAAGATAGATATTGAATCAATAATAAAGACCTACACAACAACAAAAAAAGCCCAGGACTGGATGGCTTCACTGCTGAATTATACCAGACAGTTAAAGAACTGACTGCAATCCTTCTCAAGCTAATCAAAACATTGAAAGACTGGGAATCTTCCCAATCTCCTTCCGTGAAGCCAGCATCACCTTAATTAATAAACCAGAAAAAGATAGGACAGAGAAAGAGAACCACAGACCAATCTCCCTGATGAACATAGACACAAAAATTCTCAACAAAACACTAGCTAACTGAATCAAACAACACATCAAAACAGTCTTTCATCCAGACCAAGTGGGAGTTATCCCTGATATGCAGGGATGGTTCAACATTTGGAAGTTAATGTGTTACGTCACATTAACAAACTTAAGAACAAAAACCATATTATTATCTCAATAGATGCAAAGAAAGTATTTGATGAAATACAGCACCCTTTCATGATGAAAACTATAAGCAAATTGGGTATAGAAGGAATATTCCTCAATACAATCAAGTCTATTTATGACAAACTCATGGTCAACATCCTATTGAACAGGGAAATGTAGGAAGCATTCCCACTAAGATCTGGAAACTGACAAGAATGCCCATTCCCCATTAGGCAAGAAAAAGAAATCAAAGGGATACAAACTAGGAAGGAGAAGTTAAACTATCCATATTTGCAGATGACGCGATTCTATTTATAGGGGATCCAAAAGACTCCACTAAGAGACTATTGAAACTCACAGAAGAATTTGGTAAAGTGACAGGATATAAAATCAATACACAAAAATCAATAGCCTTTGTATACACAGACAATGCCATGGTTGAGAAAGAACTTCTAAGATCAATCCCATTCACGATAGCTACAAAAAAAGTAAATACCTTCGAATAAATTTAACCAAGGACATCAAAGATCTCCACAATGAAAATTAGAAAACATTAAATAAAGAAAGAAAAAGAAAAAGAGACGCAAAATATGGAAAAGTCTTCTGTAATCACAGATTGGAAGAATCAAACACCAAAATGTCCATACTACCAAAAGCATTTTACAGATTCAGGGCAATACTTTAAAATTCCAAGGACTTTTTCATAGAAAAAGTGATGCTGAAATTCATATGGAAACAAAGGAGACTTCAAATAGCTAAAGCAATCTTATACAGCAAAAATAAAGCCAGAGCACCATAATACCTAATTTTTAAGGCATGCTATAGGGCAGTCATAATCAAAACAGCCTGGTACAGTCACAAAAACAGATGGATAGACCAATGGAACAGAATAGAAACTCCAAAATCACCTACACTTCTACAACCAACTTACCTTTGACAAGGGAACTAAAATCAGTCCCTGGAGCAAGGATAGTCTCTTCAACAAATGGTGCTGGAAAACTGGATCTCTGCATGCCAAAGTACAAACAAGACCCCTACCTTACATCTTACACAAAAATCTACCCAAAATGGATCAAAGACCTAAATCTATCAAATTAGTAGAGAACATTTGGAAAGCCCTGCAAGATATTGGCATAGGCAAAGACTTTTTGGAAAAGACCCCAGAAGCACAGGAAATCAATGCCAAAATTGATGAATGGGATTACATCAAATGGAGAAGCTTCTGCACTGCAAAAGAAACACTCCGCAAAGGGAAGGCACAATACAAGAATGGGAGAAATTTTTTGCAAACTATGCAACTGATAAAGTATTAATATCAAGAATATAAAGAGCTTAAGAAACTCAACAACAAAACTATCCAGCTAAGAATGGGCAAAGAACTTAAACAGGCATTAAAAAAAAAATCAAATGGACCACAGACACATTATAAAATGCTCAGGATCACTAGCCATCAAGGAAATGCAAATCAAAACCACAAGGAGGTTTCACCTCACTCCCCTGGGAATGGCTTTCAGATAGAAATCAACAAACAAACGTTGGCAAGAATGTGTGGCAAAAGGTACCCTAATCCACTGTTGGTGGGTATATAAATGGATACAGCCAGCATGAAGATACCACAGAAATCTGAATATAGACCTGTCATTTGACCCAGCCATCCTACTCCTGGGAATTTAACCAAAGGAAATGAAATCAGCATATGAAAGCATTATCTGCAACCCCACATTTACTGCTGCTCAATTCACAACAGCTAAGATGTGAAATCCACCAAAATGCCCTTCAACTGAAAACAAGATAAATTATGATAAATTATAGGATATATACATCATGGAATACTATACAATGGTAAAAAAAAAGACAATCTCTCATTTGCAACTAAATGGATGTAACTGGAAAACATTATAATTAGTGAAATAGCCAATCCCAAAGGGACAAATACCATATGTTCTCCTTGTTCTGTAGTAATTGAGTACCTAAAAGATAATCTGTAGAAGTAAAATTGACACTTTGATTTGTGATGACTTGGAACAGCCTCTGTCTTGACTGTTGAGGAACAGGTTTTTTTTTTTCATACTATTTATTGAACACTTTGCTTAGTATAGAGTTAATCTTATGTGTATGAAGTTAATTGAAAATAGATCTCAGTAAAAACTCAGAATGGGATTAGGAGAGGGAGGAGGAAGAATGGTAGAAGATTGTGGGATGGTGGGTAGGGTGTGAAAAATCACTTTGTTCCTCAAGATGTATTTATAAAATGCATGAAGTGTGTATACCTTAAATAATAGTTTTCTGGGTTAAAAAAAAAAACCTTCATAGGATATATTTCTCATTCCTATCCCTTTAGTAGATGACAATACCAATAACAAGTAGATTTAATGTTGCACCTTGCATAATATTCAGCATTTAGAAAGCTCACTATAGTCATACATTATTTATTCATTGTTTTATGCCCTCAACAATTCTTTATTGGGTACCTACCCTTGCTAAGCACAATATTTGTTTTTCAGTATGGGCAAAGAGAACAAAGATCCTTGCTCTTGCTGCTTTCACTGCATGGGAGCTGGGTAATAAAGAATAACCATAGCAGGTTGGTGTTGTGGTGTAGCAGTTAAAGCTGCTTCCTGTGATACTGGGATCCCACATGGACATCAGCTGTGTCCCAGCTGCTCCACTTCCCATCCAGTTCCCTGCTAATGGCCTGGAAAAAGCAGAAGATGGCCCAAGTGCTCAGTCCCCTGCTATCCACATGGGAAACCAGGAAGAAGTTCTTGGCCCCTGGGTCAGGCCTGGCCCAGCCCTAGCCACTATAGCTATCTGAGGAGTGAACCAGTGGATAGAAAATCTCTCACTCTGTCTCTCCCTCTCCCTCTATAACCCTGACTTTTAAACAAATAAATCAATCTTTCAAAAAAATAAAAAAAACCCACAGATAACAAATTGCATAGTAAATAAGAAAGTAATAATAAAAAAAATATACAACAAGGTTAAAAGATTTGGAGTGCCATGTGAAGGTGGTGTGTGTGTGTGCATGAGCACATGTGTGTGTTGGTACATGCTAAATAAGGTATCAGCACAGGCTTTATTAAGAATATAATGTTTGAACAAAGATTTGAAGGTGAAGAAACTGAAATGACAAGCTATATAAAGATAGAGCATTCTAGGGGGAGAAAATTGTCAGCACAAATCCCCAGAGAAAGGACATAAATGACTTGATCAAGAACTAAGGAGGCTGTCCAGACTGTGGCAGGATAATAAAGGAAGAGAACAAAAAGTGATGAAGCCAAAGAAGGAACAAGTATGGATCACAGACAGGGTCACAGGGCTTTGTAAAGACTTCAGTTTTCTGGGCCGGTGCATGGTATAGTATGTAAACCTGCCGCCTGCAGTGCTGGCATCCCATATAGGCACCGGTTCGAGTCCTGGTTGCTCCACTTCTGATCCAGTTCTCTACTATGGCTATAGGAAAGCAGTGGAAGAAGACCCAAGTCCTTGGACCCCTGCACCCACGTGGGAGACCCTAAATAATCTCCTGGCTTCTGGCTTCAGATCAGCACAGCTCCGGCCGTTGCGGCCATCTGGGGAGTGAACCAGCGGATAGAAGACCTCTCTCTCTCTCTATCTCTCTCTCTCTCTCTTTCTGTGTGTGTGTGTGTGTGTGTGTGACTCTGACTTTCAAGTAAATAAATAAATCTTTTTTAAAAAGACTTCAGTTTTCTGAGAGAAATGGAATTCGTTGTACAGATGTAGATGGTATATCTGCAACTTTCATCTCTTTGAAAACTTCAAACTATGCTGAGAAAAAAACTAGAGGAAAATGCTAGATATGGCATTGGGTGTGGACACAGATCAGGATGGTAGCAGCAGAAATAGTGAGGAGTAACTGGATTTAGGATACTCTTTGTAGGTGGAATCAAGTACATATAGGGTCTGAGAGAAATAAAGAGAATAAAGAGAATAAAGATTCTGTTTTGGCCTTGATAACTGGGTAGAATTGCCGTTGGTGAAATGGCTTAGATCACGTGTACAACAGATTTGAGAAGTGCAGCTTTTCAGTTGTTGGCTTGTTGACTTGGAAATATCTAACACCCATCTAAACATAATGGCTAATAGGCAGTTGGAAATGTGAGTTGGAAGTTTGGAGAAAACGTGTGTCTTAGAGATAAAATTTAGGAGTCATCAGCATATGGATTCATACTTAAAACTATGAAGTTGGCTAATGAGAGAAAAAGCAGAAGGGAGGAGACAGGAATTGGGGGGAGAGGAGAAAAATGCAGTGGAACAAGGTCTGAGTCTTAAAACTCTTTGACATTAAAAACCCAGGGTGGGAAATGAAATCCATCTGTTGAAGAGACATCTGCACTCCCATATTTACTGCAGAACTATTCACAATAACCAGGAAATGAAAATAACCAAAATGCCCATCAACTGATGAGTAGATAGAGAAAATGTGTCATACATACTCATTGAGTTATACATTACTCAGTCATAAAAAGAATGAGATCTTGTCATTTGCAAAAACATGGAATTGAAGGTCTTTATATTAAGGAAATCAGTCAAGCACAGAAAGACAAATATCACATGATCACACTTATACATGGAGTCTTAAAAATATAGGTGATCTCATGGAAGTTAAAAATATAATGGTGGAGGGGCCGATGCCGTGGCTCACTTGGTTGATCCTCCGCCTGCAGCGCCAGTACCCATATGGGCGCCAGGTTCTAGTCCTAGTTGCTCCTTTTCCAGTCCAGCTCTCTGATGTGGCCCGGGAAGGCAGTGGAGGATGGCCCAAGTGCTTGGGCCCTGCATCTGCATGGGAGACCAGGAAGAGGCCCCAGGCTCCTGGCTTCGGATTGGTGCAGTACTAGCCATAGTAGCCATTTGGGGAGTGAATCAATGGAAGGAAGACCTTTCTTTCTCTCTCTCTCTCTCTCTCTCTCTCTCTCTCTCTCTCTCACTGTCTATAACTCTACCTGTCAAGTAATATATATATATATATATATAATTTTTATAAATATATTATATTTTATAAAATATATAAAATGGTGGTACCAGAGGCTGGAAGGGACATTGGGAGACAAAGATGAGGAAAGGTTGAATGATAGGGACTAGGTTATAACCAGAGAAGAGTTATTTTGCACAGTAAGTGTGAAAATAGATGAATAATAGATAATTAATTTAATATATAGTTCCCTATTTTAAAAAGCCTAGAAGATAATGACTTTGGGTGTTTCATTACAAAGAAATGTTAAGTGCTTGAAATGATAAACATATTTACCCTGGCTGGGCATTCAACAATGTATACATGTAAGGAAACATCATATAGTAACTCATAAGTATGTACAATCCCCTATATATCTATTGAAATTTTTAATTAAAATAAATTTTAACCTGAGGTGGAGAAATAATCATAAAGGAAGTAAGGATGACCTATCTGTGAAGTAGGAGTAAAACACTATCTAATCCAAGTAGTAACCAGGAATTATTGTTTCCATTTGCAGACAGAAACAAACCCTGAGGCACTGTCAAGTTATGCAGTTCACAGTCCTAAAGCCTGGATTTGACTTAGCCTTGTCTGATTCTGTATCCCATTCTCCAACCCAGAATGCTAAATTACTTACCTAATTTCTAAGCTATGTATCTCCCCTCAAAAATATTGTTTTCTTTATCTCTCAAATGTTGATTCTCCTACAGCCCACCTTCTTTAAGGGTAAAATATTTTAATGTCACTCTCCATATACCTACTATTTCTTGTACACCTTATTGTTCTTTCCTTTCTCAATTTTTAAAATGCACCTTCACTTTTTCAAGGTAACTTGACTCTCCCTCTAACCTTCTGTGTCATTATCATCTATTGACCTCAATCAAGATCTCTTCTCAAGATCCACTGAGGACTTGGAAGCTGAGTTTGATATAAAATGGATGAATATCCAAAATCTTCCCACTCCAGCCACTTTACTCAGCAGCCTAAGCAAGCAAGAGGTTAACACTGTGTTATTCAAGTATAGCCTCCTGGGCTTCTACATATCCCACTCTCTCATTCCCACCGAATTTAATGATCAACTTCTTCAAGCCCTCTGATGCCTAACCTCTCTATTTCTCTTTGGACACTCTTTCCTTCGTACTGAGCTGCAGCTCCCAAGACAACTCAACCTTGGAGTGACCCAACTTCTCCTCTTCTCCTACACCTCATCTAATAAGTGTGGCTAAGGGAACCACACAATTTCACAGAATGCTACCAGTTATGATTCCCGTCTCAGATGGGCCTCCAACATTTCTGAGCAATATTTTTTCTTACTGTTTTTGTTCAACTTCCTCTCCTGTTTCCTGAGCAGCTATTCTAAGCCTTTCTCACTGTAATCAGCCCCCTTCCACTGGCCACTGCCACTGCACATGCTATGCCCTTCCATATCCAGCTATTTTGAAGAGAAAATAGAATCCTTCAAACACAAGCTCTGATCAATTTGTCTGCATCTGTGCCTATTCTTTCTTCCCTTCCTCCTGCCTCAGAGGAATAGACATCATTTGTGTTGTGTAAGACCAATCCCATCACCTCTTACCTCTGCTAAATCAGGCTTTATCATTGACCCCATGTGTCTCCTGTGCCTTTATCCTTTCCTTGGCTTCCACCTTTAGCAAAATAATATGCTCTAGTACGATGAGACAAGCTCATTTACATGGATTTTTCTTCTGACATTCTTTGGTTCAGGAATGCCTTCTTTTCCATCTCTCCACTGGAATTCTGCTCCTTAGAGACTTGGCTCAAAATTCCCTTGGCAATAACAAAATCTCTAGTTGGAATATATCTCTCTATTTGAATTTTCTGCAGCATTTTTCAGTATCATTCTTAGGTGGCTTATCCCATATTATGCTATACTATAGTTTTTTTTTCCTTTGCGTATGTTTCTTTTTACAAACATTTTCAGATAGCACAGTGTCTTAGACACTGTTCTAAAGACATTATAAAATATTAACTCATTTAATAACCTTAATATTTAAAATATTTGCTAATTTACATATTGGTATATACTTTGCTGTATTATATTACAAAGCACCTGAAATCAAAATTCACAGTCCCTCTCTGGTAGTCACCTGGTAAAATACAGGCATTTGATACATTTACCAAATGTGCAAATGTATAAAAATGATTTTGATGTTAGTCTTCATACCAATATCAAATATTTCAGGAAAACTCAGTATACAAAGAACCTACTAGCAAAAGTGAAAGTGCCAGGAGGTCAGAGGAAGAGGCCAACGAACAAGAATTTCACAGTGCAATTTATTGGGGGCTTACAGACAAAATCATGCCTCAGGTGACTGCAAGACAAGTGGATGCTTGTACCAAGAGGCAGGAAAAAAAGGATAAGGGTGCCCTGAGGCCACTAGAATATACTATGACTTTCTTAAGAAATTATGCTTAATATTCCAGGTATCAGATAAAAAATGATGGTTATAACCAAAGTGACTACAGTCAGATCAAGCTGGATCCTTGCATCCTAAGCACAATGTCAGGGCAGGTGCAGCAGGTTAAGCTGCTACCTGCCATGTTAGCATACCATCTGAGCACTGGCTCCAGTCCCAGCAGCTCTACGTCCAGTTCAACTCCCTGCTAATGTGCCTGGGAAAGCAGCACATTGTGCTTGGGTCCCTGTCACCCATATGGGAGACTCAAATGGAGTTCCAGGCTCCTGGTTTTGGCCTGGCCCAGCTCTGGTCATTGTGGCCATTTGGGGAGTGAATCACAGGATGGTAGATTCCTTCTTCCCTTCCTTCCTCCACCCCCCTTTCATTCTGCCTCTCCTCTGTAACTCTGCCCTTCAAATAAACAAATCTTCAAAAAATGCAATGTCAGATGGACATTTGATGTATTGATTAAGGCCCTGCTTGGGACACTCACAACCCACACTAGAATGCCTGTGTTTGAATCCCAGTTCTTTGAATTCCAGCTTCCTGCAAATGCCCACCCTGAGAAGCTTTCAGTAAGGCTAACACACACAGTGCTCCTCCCAGTGGTGGGAGATACTGCTTTCCATCTAGTGAATGCCAAATGAGGTAACTGCTTTGATTTAGGAAGTATAGTTTAAGGCAATGATAGACCTTAAAATGCTGAACTCACTTTCAGCCACAGAGTCTTACACAGTTTTGAGAGGACTATGAAAACTGGCAGATACAGAGCTCAACCAACAAGACAATAGATTCGTCTTTCCTACCCATGGTCACTCACAGTATATAAGTGGAATGGGAAGCAGAACTGCCCAATTTCTGGTGCTATCACATCTCATTGAATAACAAGATATTAACTCTAAAACACATAATTTTACATATTATTAAGAACAAAATATTTTTGAAAGGTAGGGAGACAGAGACAGGGACCTTCTATCTGCTGGTTCGCTACCTAGATGCCCTCAACATTCAGTGCAGGGCCTGGGCCATAGCTAGGAGCCAGAAATTCAATCTGGGTCTTCCAAAAGGGTGACAAAGACCCAAGTACTTGAGCCATCACCTGCTACCTCCCAGATAGCACATTAACAGGAAGCTGGATCTAACACAGAGCCGGGACTGAACACAGATACTCAGATATGGGATACAAGCTTCTCAACCAGTGGCCTAACCCCACTGTACTACAATGCCTACCCCATCATTAAGAAATTTTAAGTGATCCCAATTAAACTATATTCCATCAACTATAAGAAGGATTTCAATTTTAGTGTTGCTAAGATATATAATATAATATAATATAATATAATATAATATAATATAAATGAAGAAGTACAATGTTTTTAACCAAAATGTAAAAATCCTCAAGAACAAGAAACATTATTTTGTATATTCTACAAAGACTTATCTTTAATAGACATTAAGTTTTGTTGCATTCAATCACATGTATGTAAAAACCAAATAAAATTGTCCTAGTGAGTTAGGGACCTTCTCTCAGTGTATGGAGAGTAGAATAAATCAGTAGTTTACAAAGAAACCAGAAAAAAGTAAGCTCATAGGAGATACCAATCACACATGTAAGTAAATCTCCCCAAAATGTAAAGCATTTTGTTTCCAAAATGTAAACAACTGCAACCTCATTAAATTCTAAAAATAGAATGGTAGACAACAAATTTCCCCAAGAGTTTTAGGTAGAATCAAGAAAGTGATCAATTGACAATACTGGGCATATTTATTATTTATATTTGAACTTCTGGAGCTAGAGCGTATTTTTCCCCTCTCCTTTTATTGATGTTGTGCCCACAAAGATGACTTCTCCTTATGTTCTCAAAGCTTTATACTCCCTTACTCACTGAATCACACAGCCCCTGTCCCATTCTCCAGGTTCTAGCAGGGAATATATCCTACAGAAGATTATTCAATACCTGGGACAGACCTTGGACCCATTTTACAAATAAGCAGAATCACTGCAGTGAAATTAGACACCCCGATTATCAACTATGGCTGGGCACATCACGCTGAGTCTGCTCTGAAGTTTACCCATCAGGACACAGGGAACGAGAATCTGCTCTTAGGGTTACAGGCCTAAGTCTTGAGCTCCAGCATTTGTTAAGCAGGGCAATCAAGTGAAAACTGAGATCCTATTTTTTTTTTTTTTTTTGACAGGCAGAGTTAAACAGTGAGAGAGAGAGAGTCAGAGAGAAAGGTCTTCCTTCCATTGGTTCACCCCCCAAATGGTTGCTACAGCCGGCATGCTGTGCCGATCCGAAGCCAGGAGCCGGGTACTTTCTCCTGGTCTCCCATGTGGGTGCAGGGCCCAAGCACTTGGGCCATCCTCCACTGCACTCCTGGGCCACAGCAGAGAGCTGGACTGGAAGAGGAGCAACCGGACAGAACCGGTGCCCCAACCGGGACTAGAACCCCAGGTGCCAGTGACGCAGGCGGAGGATTAGCCTAGTGAGCCGCAGTGCCAGCCCTGAGATCCTATTTTTTTTTTTTTATCTAAAATTAGATTTCAGTGTCTATGCTCCCTCTTTTGGAAGTCCTAGAGAATAGAGTGGGAGATAAATGACAGGATTTCAGCCATAAACATATACCAAGAGTGAGCCTCCTCTCTCCACCCCATAATCATTGCTTTGGTATTACCCTATGGTCCTAATGAGCAGGGTCCACATCCATTCATCTTGGTCCCCAGCCTGCCTCCTTTCCCCTCATACTCATTCCTAGCAAAGATGGGGGAAAGAAATCCCTAGATTTATCATAACAAGGGAAAGCCTTGACCTTCAAACACAGCAAGTAAGTGAGAAACAAATTGTGTGCATCTAAGTCACTGATGACCTCAAAAGAAACTTCATGCATGGATGTACAGATAGAGATGAATTTGTGATGAAGCATGGAATTAGATTAAAGAACTCTAAATATTTACAAATACATACATATATATTAGAAATACATATATCTAAAGAAAAATTAGAAAACTAATCAGAAAGTATGTCCTTAACAGGTAAAATTTGCACTAAACATTGCTATTTGTTATTATTCTAAATCTTAGATTTTCTTGGCTGTTCCCTCAATGTCATTAGCTCTATATCATTTGCTGAGATAAAATTAAAATATCGCATCTCATATTGTTGAATAGACATATAGAGGGATTTGCCTCCATTGGCATTTTGGACTTTCAGAGATGGGAAGGATATTTGTGATCAGAAAATCTACTCTGAACATTTTATATATAAGAAAACTAAGATTGAAAGATTGCCCATGGCTTGCCTAATGCATTTAGCTACTGGGTAAGAACAAATGCATTAGGCAAATACACTTTTCCTAAAGAACCCCAGTCATAGGACCTGGTTACAGTTAAGAGACAGAATGGGAAGGAGTTTTGCTCCTTTGTTGTTTGTATGAGGGGAACGTATTTGAGGAGAGAAGGTAAAAAAGCATAGAATGGAGACAAATGGAATGTTAGCAGGGACACTCGAAATACTACTTAAAGAAACATAGGAAACAGGGAGGCTTGGGTAGTTATTGTTTAATAAAACCAGCTTGGTATTTCAATACAAAAGCAAAAAGGACTGAAAATGAGCAAGCGTTGTGCTAAAAACCACTCTTAAATTCCACTTTTTAGGCCTCATCAGAATATCAAAGAAAGCAACATTCTTCTTCCATCTATAAACCACTATATTCTTTTATGGTCATCTTTGATTTATTCCAAAAGGCCCTAAGTATTCTAAGTGCCAACTTCATCAGATAGATATCCATATTCAGAGTCTTTACATGCATACACTCAAACATTTATCTAAATGTACAAACCATTATTGCAATTTGGTGTTTCAAAACTAAATAGTGTAGTGATGCAAATTTGAGTGTTCTTCCTAAAAGGCTACTGTGTTTGTAAGAAGACTATGCACATAGCATAGGTTGATCTTTCAGGGGGAAAATTTAATCCCTCAGGTACATTCCTCTTAACAGAATCAACTTAATTTCATGTGACATTGTCCTTTCCAGAACTGCAAATTCAATGAATGCAGCAGGTCCTGATCTTGGTTTTTAACAGATGGCCTCAACAATATGACAGTAATAGCATCTGACATGTGTTGTTTCAATGATCTCTTTTACTCTTGGAAAAGTATGGAAGCATTAGATCCCGTGTGTTCCTTCAGATTGTTATTTCTGGCACACTCTTCTTGGCATATGTCATGATGAACCATTCATAACAAATTAAATTTTCATTAAGGTAAAAAAAAGTCTTCATAACCCATAAGCCTGCAATTTGTCTCAGTTCCCAAGGTAACGTTTTCTGTGCAAAGGGGCCAGTCCTGAAAACAATTGAGTGTGGGACTGGCTTAGATCGATTTTTTGAGAATTAACTCTTATGCTCAAGATCAGGGAGCCTGGCATTCCAGAAGTGGAAAAGGGACAAGATGCCTCAAAGATTTGTGATCTTGCTCTCCGAGCATTGTGCAGGGACACAATAATCATAGCTTCCCAGGAAACATATCAAAAGAGACCAAGCCACACGATGCCAGTTGAATGGCACCACATGGGCTGGATACAAAGACCAGCTGGAGCAGGCAGAATCCCTGTACCTTTAAGGTAGAGCTTTAAAGCTGATTGAGCTGTAATTAACAGCTTCCTCTAACTGTGCAATGGAATTTTCCTGAAGGACTCGGTGGTTTTACTCACCGGTGGGTTTAGTGAAATGGGATTTCAGGCAGCACAGAGCTTTCAACTTAAAGCAGCTAAATCTAGTTAAAGCAGAAACATCAATGATTTTCAGGGACCACACATCACAGAAATGTCTGAGCATCATAAACCACTGCTGATTGCTTCTTTCAGAAGCAAGCTGCAACTTAATGGGGACCAGAGACGATGGCAAAGTGAGCCTAGGCCTCTCTCTTCCTGAGCTCACACTTAAATCCCATGAAAATTGTTTGCTATAATAACATATTCAAACCTACTTAGCAACTGGTGGACTACTTTATTTTCCAATGCACACTAGAAATATTGACTAACAATTAGGAGTGAATTTAGATTGAATTCTTATCTGCCTTCACCCTTAACACAACTTCTGCTTGGCTGATATTTTGGAACCTGCACAAGAGAGAATCTCCTCCTACATGAGTTTTTGGCTGTGATGCGTTGCATTAGACTCTTCAGTATTTCCTTTCCAATTGAAAACTGAGCTCCATTATTCACAAAGAGAATATAAACATGGGTAAGTTGAAGTCCAAAATAATGTAGAATCAACAGATTTAATATTGAATATCTTATTATAATGAGCAAAATCAATGCCTGTGTTTGTAAAATAAATTTGTTATGTTTTCCCAAGTGGTTTCATGTGGGAACCAAAAAGAAAAGAAAACTGAAAAATAAACAAAGCTTAAATAACTTGAAAAATAAGAGTTTGGACAGTTTTCTCTGCTTAACTGCTTACCAAAAATAAGAGAAAGAAGACTGAAAAAGCCAGTAAAGATTGATAACATGATTGTCACACCATGGCTGAGCAGCTGCAAAATATTTAGCTAGAAAAGGAAGTATTAAGAAATGTATGTGCATAAGATTTAGTCCTTCATGGACGCTATCAAAGAACTCAGAGAGATGAGGGCCTATGAAACAAAGAGATGAGGAGAGCATCTGAGGGAATCAAAGAAGCACGCACTCGAGAAGGGACCATCTGTGGCAGAAAGAGCAGCACGTCCTTGGAGCAGCAGGTCCTCCAGGGCTCAAAACAGAGTCGCAAAACTGTGCTATGAGAAAGCGTCCTGGAGACTCTCAGCAGCACGTAGACTTCAGCTGCTTAAATCCCTTGGAAGTGGTCAAATTCCCTTGGACAAGGTCCAAAATGAAATTGCCTTTTGTCAAAGTCTCAGTTAAAGTAAATGGTTCTACAGACCTATAGCAAATTTTCCCTGTATTCACTTGAAAACCCCATATGTGCAAAATGGTATGACATTACCCCTTTGTAAGACTAATTTTGTATTAGTTATTTTCAGTAGCAAAGCAAATTAACTATTATTTTTGAGAGAAGGATAATTCTTTCTTGAAGTAAATCTGGCTAAGAAAATCTGATAGGTGTTCTAAAGTGTTGAAGCCTTGCTAAAGTAAAATTGAGAGAAAAGAGATACTTCTTCCAAAAGAACTAATTTTATACGATAGGAAAAAAGCTCAATACATTTTATAAAAATAGAATTTGGACAGACACCATTTTCTAACCACAATGCAACTAAAGAGGTCAAAAAAAAAAAGCCAGAGGTTCTTTAATAGCTAAATATATTCACTAAACAAATTTGGGTTAAAAAGAAAACAAATATACATATACAAATATATATTTTGGGGGGATGAAGAGGAGAACTACTGAAAATTAAAATGTCAGTCTTGATGGGTCAAAACAGAAATGCTATCAGTCTGGAGGGCCAACATTTTGGTGTAGCCAGTAAAGCCACAGGCTGAAACACCAGCATCCCACATGGATACCAATTCACATCCCGACTTCTTCACTTCCAATCCAGCTTCCTGCTAATGGCCTGGGAAAAGTAGCAGATGGCCCAAGTGTTCAGCCCCAGCCATCCACATGGGAGACCTGGAAGAAGCTCTGGGTTCCTGGCTTCACCCTGGCCCAGCCCTAGCCATTGCAGTTACCTGGGGAATGGACCACTCAATGAAAGCTCTGTCTCTCCCTCTGTCTCTCTGTAATTCTGACTTTCCAATAAGTAAATAAGACTTTTTTAAAAATGCTATTAGTTTTTAAAGAGATAATGCATTAATCAAACATTCACTGTGAAAAATTAGAAAAAGAACTTGCCCAAATTTCTACCTGAAACTTACTCCTTTCCTCTCTTTACCAGCTCAGTAGATAGCACCACCAACTGCGCAACTGCTTTGGCCCAGATCTGGGTGACATCCTTGATTATGAATTTTATTATTTATTTTAACTCCAAAATGTCACTCCAACTCCTCTGTCTCCACTGCTGCTTCACAGTGGGTCCATCAGCTCTTTCTTGGATCATAGCAATGACTCATTATTTGTTCTGCCCTACTCCAGTATTGTACTCCCAGAGTCCACTCTCCTCCACACAGTGACCAAGTGCTTCATTTGGACATGTACATTAGATTATAGCACTCTTACGACTATTCAATGATTTTTAATTCCATGCATTTAAAATCCAATTTCTCACCAGTATCTTACCATAAAGACCACAGTCTAGAACCTGTGAACAGAATTTGACTCACATTTTTTTTGTCCTATAGAGTATTTCAAAACTTTTTAAATTCACTGTCCATATTTGAAAAGGAAGTAATTTGTACACTAAAAATTGAAATGTGGATTTTTTTGAAAATCTGAAAAATCTCGTGTAGGACTTAAGTTTTCTATAGTGAGCAATAGCTATAGTCCCTACAACCCCATCATGTCTCCAGACCCTAGTTTGTTTGCCAACAGTTCTTTTCTCCCCAAGCTTCAGTAAAGTATGACTGACAAATTTAAATTGCATATATTTATGGTATACAACATGATTTCTTGATATATATATATATATATATATATATACTGTGAAATTATTAAATTTAGTTATCAAACTAAATAACATGTCCATCACCTCAAGTAATTACCATTTTTTGAAATGTGAACAAGACCTACTCCCTTAGCAATTTTCAGGTATATAATAATTATTTAACAGTTACCATGCCATACTGTACATTTCTTTTTTTTTTTTTTTTTTTTGACAGGCAGAGTGGACAGTGAGAGAGAGACAGAGAGAAAGGTCTTCCTTTTGCCGTTGGTTCACCCTCCAATGGCCGCCGCGGCCGGCGCGCTGCGGCCGGCGCACCGCGCTCCTCCGATGGCAGGAGCCAGGTGCTTTTCCTGGTCTCCCCATGGGGTGCAGGGCCCAAGCACCTGGGCCATCCTCCACTGCACTCCCGGGCCACAGCAGAGGGCTGGCCTGGAAGAGGGGCAACCGGGACAGAATCCGGCGCCCCGACCGGGACTAGAACCCGGTGTGCCGGCGCCGCAAGGCGGAGGATTAGCCTGTTGAGCCACGGCGCCGGCCCATACTGTACATTTCTAGAACTTAGTTTTCCTTGCTAACATCTCCCCAGCCCCTTTTCAATAATTCTTTATCATCAAGTATGCACAGTCTCTTCTCATGCCATAGTCATCAAGTTTCCTATTTCTAAGTATCTTCTGAAATAATAAAGTGAAATTTGGACTATAAAAGTCACATGTTCCTTACCCCTGGGGAAATTTTATTTATTTATGGAAGTTGCCCCAAAACTGGGTAATAATAAAATGCCTACAGTTAATGAAAAGTACATCAACCAGAGACTGGCACTGTGGCAGAGAAGGTTAAAGCCCTGGCCCGAGGCACCAGCATCCCATATGGGTGCTGGTTTTAGTCCCGGCTGTTCCACTTCTGATTCAGTTCCATACTAACGCACCTGGGAAACCAATGAAGGATAGCCCAAGTCCTTGGGCCCCTGCTCCCACATGGGAGACCCGGAAGAAGCTCCTGGCTCCTGGCTTTGGATCGGCACAGCTCCAGCTCAGCTCCAGCCGTTGTGGCCATTTGCAAAGTGAACCAGCAGATGGAAGACCTTCCTCTGTCTCTACTTCTGTAACTCTGTCTTTCAAGTAAATAAAATAAATCTTTTTTTTTTTTTAAAAAAAAGGTATATCTGTGGGGCATGAGCGCAGCCATGGCGCAGCCAGGCCAGGCCCGGGGGCTCCACATGCGCAGCTCCCCCAGGTGCCCCCGCCCGAGCTGCACGGAACGGAGCCGCGCCCTCGAACTAACCCAAGCCAGGGCCCGCGGAGCCAGCGGCGGGCGACCTGGGGATGGCAGCGCGGGGAGGGACACGGCGCGCGCACACGTGCACTCGGCCACCGCCATGGCGGACAGCGACCCCGCGGGGTGCGCGGTGGTGGTGGCTCCAGCCCCCGACCGGGCGGTGCCAAGGAGGGGCAAAGAAGATGGCGCCCAGAGGAAGTAAGATGGGCAGAACTCAAAAGCTAATTGGCTACGCAACATCAGGGGCGGTAACAAAACTAGTAACAAGTGTATAGACATATGGCTAGTCCTATAGAAATCCCCCCGTAAAGTGACGGTTTAAGTGATTGGTTGGTCCTTAGCCCTGCCCCAATGACTCTGCAGTTTTGTGCTATAAAAGGTTCTGTTATGCACGGAATAACAAGTCCTTGCTAGACTTGGCTCCCCGCTGTATCTGATTGTCTCTGGGATTGGGAGGCTGGGGAATGGCAGTGCACTCACCTTTCCTCAGACCCAGTCCATCCTTGTACGGGTGGACTCAGACCCTGCATATATCAACAAACAAAAACAAATGTCCATATGTTTAGGAATATTTGATTATTTAGCAGCACTTAAATCTTCCATGATGAATGTTTTCTTTTCATCTTGATCAATCAATGTGATGAAGGAAGGGAGCAATAAAGAAAGGACGGTGAAAATGGAGGCGAGAGAGAGGGAGAGAGGAGGCGAGGTAGGGATGGAGAAAGAGAATGAGGAGACAGTGAGGAACGAAGAGCAAGTAAACATTTTTTAAAAAAACTCTTACGTGCTTGAAACTGTGCTTAAGCCAATGGTATCCAAAAATACATAAGATCAAGTTTCTATAGGGGCTAAAAATTGAGTTTGAGAGACAGGATATATGAAACAACTGTAGAATAATTAACAGCTATAATATACTATGTAGATCACTCCAATAATAATTCAAGACGCACCCCCCCCCCCAAAAAAAAAGAACCAGGGAAGGCTGACAAGATCAAGGAAAATTCAAGATTAGAAAGGGACTTTGAAAATAAAATAAAATCTCAATAAATGCAGAAATTACAGACAAGGAATGCAGCCTGAACACAGGTAGGAAGAGAAAAAGGAGCAAAGCATGTAACATTATAGATAGAAAAAGAAGACACATGTGCTGATATTAAAGTGATTAACATAACAACAATGACATTGTTCCTGCATGCTATACACATATTGATATGTGTTCATTTTCTAGGGGGTAGCTTTCAAGCTCCTGGAGGATGACGAACATAACATCCATGACCCATCTGATCCATTTGTAGCATCTTCCAAAGTCTCCAAGAACCAAAGCAGAACAAGTCAACAATAAAAACATATTGTCTTTAGATAGGAGTCTCTTTGAAGTAGTTGAGAGAATCTTACAGCAAAAATTACATGTATTCCTATGTCTTCTTAAGGTAAGTAGATAAAAGCTTTTATCTGCAAATCAGACAGGAGGAATAAAGGTGCTAAGTGACTTGTCCATGCTGTGCTTCTGGCTAAATTTCAGGGGACTTTCTATAATTACTTAGCTTTTCAGGTGGATTTGGAAATTTCCTCTCCTATATCCCTGGGTAGTGCTGCCATTGTCTTCCCAGCTTCTGCTGCAGGGTTAATAGGTCTCTGATAGTAGGCTGCAAGGGTGTCATTAGCCTCTCCCTACTCCACGGCCCACCTCCCATCAAAAGCGCTGCAGAACTGCTGGATGGAAGTTCTTATTTGATTTTTTTCCTTGTTTTTACTTTAGCATGCCCTGCTTTTCCTGAAGTAAAGCTGTATATAGAAAAATTCAGCCAGAAATAAAGATACAATTTGATCCATTCAACCATATCTCTGTGTTCGAGGACATTTTAGGCATAAATCAGATATTTAACAGCCTTCAAACACATGAACCAGTGTAAATTATCAGCCAAGCCATGTTTTTAGCTCAAGTGAGATAGGAGAGATATTGAAATTTCAGATCCTCTCCTTTTCAATCAATTCATGTAAATAAAATTATAGTCATTGCAGTTGTGTTGGGACTAGAATAAACCTATAGGTCAAGAAGGCTGGATTTTAGACCCAGTTCTGCTATGACTTGCTATTTAATGAAGTGGAAAGAACACATACTTCAGAATATTACAGATCTGAATAAAACTACTGACTGTGCCAACTGTCACAGAGGAAGTTACTTTTCTGATATATCTGTAAAGTAAAAATAACTCACAGAGTGGTTATGAGGATCAGAGGATTAAGCTATTAACAGTAAGTCATACAAGGGGTATTCAAAAGTATTAGTCTCCCTTCCTATAAAACGAAAGACTTGAATTAGATGAATTTTAAGGTCCCTCCTGGTACTAACAGCTTGTGTTATTTTTTTTCCCTAGGTTCAATAAGCTGTATGTATACCAGCCTGGTTCGCTCTCCTAGCCTCCTGTTGCATGTCTTCCAACACTTAACTTCTACCTGGAGGCGCAAAATAGTTTCAGGTTCTGAGACATTTACGACCAAACCTCCACACTGTACCCCATTTTAAAGAACAGAGATGCTGCCTGATCGCTGCTTCATTCCTGTTTCTCCAGGACACGAATTCCTTCTCCTTCCATTCCTCTCATGATGAGGAGACTCAACCCTGAGCCCTCTTACGAAGGTATGGCCAGAAATACTCGCTCTGAGTCCTCTCTGCACCAACCACCTGCCTTCCCGGACACACAGTGCCTGCCAGCTGCCAGCATGACAGCTCTAACCCGTCACTGTCTGTCTGCGAGGCCTCCCTGACACCAACAACCTACCTGCATGCCTGCCTCACGGTGCTCACTGCATAAAAGCTCAGCCTGTTCTCACCCACTCAGCTGAATCCAACCCACTTGTAGATCGTGGACTAATAGCCTCAACCTGGGCCACCACTAGCATTAACACGAGGATATAACATTGCTTCTTGTTTTTGAAACTAATGCATAGATTTGGAGTGAACTATTTCAATCTCTTCTATATTTAGTGGTAGCCTGTTTTCATTATCAAATATATTTCTTTCATTAATTACGTTAATTACATTTTTCTGGAAGTAAAACACATACACAGAAAAAAGCACTCAAACATAACCACACAGCTCAAGATACTCCTACAAGTCAATATACTCACATGGCCAGCAACAAGACTGCTCCCCATGTCCTCTCGTGCTGGACACATGGAGCCAGTGTCTCTTGCTCTTCTTTGAAGGCACCAGCCCCACTGATTTAGGGCCCTCCTCCCTTTATAAACTCATTTAACCTCAATTATCCCTTAAAGGACCCATCTCCAAATACAGTCACGCTCAGGATTAGGGCTTCCACATATGAATTGGGAAGGAGGGGTCCAGGGGTATGGGGTGTCAGGGGCACAGTTTAGTCCACAGCTGCAATGATTCACAAAAAATAACAAGAGCCAACCTTTATTTTGAGATTACCTGTGTCAGTGCCTTGCTTGGGGCATCTCATGAATCCTTCTATATCCTATCAACTAATTACAGTTATTGTCCTATTTTGCCATATGAGAAACAGGTGCCAATGCTGTGGCACCGTGGGTTAAGTCGGCCCTTGCAATGCTTGTATCTCACATCAGAGTGCCAGTTTGAGTCCCAACAGCTTTGCTGCCAATCCAGCTCCCTGCTAATGCATCTGGGAAGGCAGCAGAGGATGAACCAAGTACTTGGTTCCCTGCCACCCATATGGGAGACCAGCATGGAGTTCTTGGCTCCAGTTTTCAGCCTGGGCCAGCTCTGGCTGTTGAGGCCATTTGGGTAGTGAACCACTGAATCAAAGATCTCTCTCTCTCCCTCTCTCCCTCTCTCCCTCTCTCCCTCTCTCCCTCTCTCCCTCTCTCTCTACCTCTCTCTCTACCTCTCTCTCTCTCTCTGCCTTTCAAATAAATAAACAAATCTTGTTAGAAAAGTAACGGATCCCAGAAAATAATTAAAAGCCCCTTAGGCCAGCGCCGTGGCTCAATAGGCTAATCCTCCGCCTTCGGCGCCGGCACACCGGGTTCTAGTTCCCGTCGGGGAGCTGTATTCTGTCTCGGCTGCCCCTCTTCCAGGCCAGCTCTCTGCTGTGGCCAGGGAGTGCAGTGGAGGATGGCCCAAGTGCTTGGGCCCTGCACCCCATGGGAGACCAGGAGAAGCACATGGTTCCTGCCTTCGGATCAGTGCAGCGCGCCGGCCACGGCAGCCATTGGAGGGTAAACCAACGGAAAAGGAAGACCTTTCTCTCTCTCTCTCTTTCTCTCTCTCTCTCTCACTGTCCACTCTGCCTGTCAGAAAAAAAAAGCCCCCAAAGGCTTTCTATTATTCTGAAAGTTACACTCATTTTACTCTACCACCTACACGGCTTTCTCACGCGGCCCCGTCAGCCTCCTACCATCATCTCCTGCACCTCTCCTCTCTGCTCACTGGACTCAGTGACTCTGGGCCTCCTGTGTCCTCCAGCATGCAAGCAGGCCGCCCTCAGGGCTTTGGCGCTCCATCTTCTGCATCCATGATGCTCCTCACTCAGATTCTTACATGTTCACCTGGCTTGTGACTTAAGTCCTAAATGAAAGACAACTTCTCACACTTGGCTACAATCTCTATCTTCTTCTCCCAACTGCCCCCCAACACATTGGTCTGGCTTTACTTTCTGCAAAACAGTTTTAAATTATGTTTTATTATGATTTTACGATTCTGTCATTTACTTTCTTCTATTTTTGGTGGTCAACATGTGCTATTAGAATGTCAGAGCCATAAGGATAAAGTCTTTGTCTTTATTCTTCAGCTTTTTATCCCCAGTGCTTAGAGCAAGCACATAACGGCAACAAATTACATTGAATAAATGCATGAATAGGCCGGCGCCGTGGCTCAACAGGCTAATACTCCGCCTTGCAGCGCCGGCACACCGAGTTCTAGTCCCGGTTGGGGCGCCGGATTCTGTCCCGGTTGCCCCTCTTCCAGGCCAGCTCTCTACTGTGGCCCAGGAGTGCAGTGGAGGATGGCCCAAGTGCTTGGGCCCTGCACCCCATGGGAGACCAGGAAAAAGCACCTAGCACCTGGCTCCTGCCATCGGATGAGCGCGGTGCGCCGGCCGCAGCGCGCTGACCGCGGCAGCCATTGGAGGGTGAACCAACAGCAACGGAAGACCTTTCTCTCTGTCTCTCTCTCTCACTATCCACTCTGCCTGTCAAAAAAAAAAAAAATTTAAAAAAAATGCATGAATAATGTGTCCATGGTCACACCATTAGGTAAATGGTCAAACCTAGATTATTTTTTATAAATATTTTTTATTTATTTCACAGGTAGAGTTACAGACAGAGAAAGAGAGAGACAGAGAGAAGGGTTTTCTTTCCGTTGGTTCACCCCCCAAATGGCCGCTACTGCCAGAGCTACGCTGATCCGAAGCCCGGAGCCAGGTTCTTCCTACTGGTCTCCCATTCGGTGCAGGGGCCCAAGCACTTGGGCCATTCTCCACTGCCCTCCGAGCCACAGCAGAGAGCTGGACTGGAAAAGGAGCAACCAGGACTAGAACCCGGCACCCATATGGGATGTCAGTGCCGCAGGTGGAGGATTAACCTATTGCACCACAGTGCCGACCCCCGAACCTAGATTCTAAAACATTCCTTCTCTTTTCAAGCCATGTATAGTAGTATGTCAAATAATTTTATTATAAAATTATAGGTCAAAGTAAAACAAGAAATAGATTAGTTCTTGGAAGGATTTGATTCAATAATATTTATAGCCTCGAGTATGGAGAGCCTACCCTGTGCTCATGTACTCTGCTAGGTACTTTCTTTTTCTTTCTTTTTTTTTTTTTTAAAGATTTGAAAATTTATTTGAAAGGTAGAGTTACAGAGAGGCAGGGGCAAAGAGAGAGAGAGAGACAAAGTCTTCCATTGCTGGTTCACATCCCAAATGGCAGCAACAGCAGGAGATGCACTGATCCAAAGTGAGGAGCCAGGAGCTTCTTCCAGGTCTCCCATGAGCATTCAGGGGCCCAAGGACTTGGACATCTTCCACTGCTTTCCCAGGACATAGCAGAGAGCTGGATCAGAAGTGGAGCAGCCAGGACTCAAACCGGCACCCATATGGGATGCCAGCACTGCAGGAGGCAGCTTTACTCTCTACACCACAGCGCCAGCCCCCTGCTAAGTATTTGCAAAGTACTGCCTATTTAATTCTTAAAGCTACCCAAGAAAGGACCTGTTATTTTTCTCATTTTACGCTGACAAAATTGAGGCTCATGGCGGTTGAGTAATTTACTGACATCTCATCTACCAGGAGACTAAAGGAAGACAGAACCCTGGTCTGTCTCCAGACTTTGAGCTATCACATTCCAGAGCATAAAAATGGAGCCCGTTTTAAAATAATGTGTCACACTGCACATATTCCCTGATCTAAATATGTATCTACTTGGTGCTTTAAAAAATAAACTTAAAACAATTTATATCAAAAATCTAGGATGTAAATTTTATCATTAAACCTGACATCATTCCCATCGTCAATTCTTTTTCCCACCAGAGATACAAGATATTACCTGATGGTGAAATTTTCTCAGCACTAAATTCTAATCTGTTATATAGAAGGGCAGTTCCTCTAGACAGAAATTATAGATGGCAGATGTCCAGGGCTAATTCATTGCCTTTTAAATGAAATAGCAAGAATGTCTTTGAAGGGACATTTACACCACCTAATAAGTAATCTTCCAAAGTGCAGTGTGCTAGCGGTTATTAACCAGCACAAACTGCTGAGGTTAATGAATAATGCTAATCTGAATACATCTGCAGAAACTCCCTCCACTCAAGAATTTCTTCCCTGGTTTTCTCTTGAGATGGTTATTTACAAGCTAAAATAGAAATTAGGGACTTACAAATAGATATCAGACTCCCACACTCTAAGCATCTGGGGCTGCAGAACACTGACCTAGACACGGAGAAACAGATAACCGGACAAGTTTCTTGATTGTTTCTTATCCTGGTAGCCTGCCTCCAACAGGACTGTACAACCAGCCTTCAACCGAAGCAGATGGGTTCCTATCTGTTAGATAAAGGATTATACAGGACAAAGAAAAAATCAAAAACACACATGGCTAAAACAATCTGCCTGAAAATGATGACAAGTTATGAAACTGGATAATATTTGAAGGAAGTAAATGGAGCAAAGGCTAACTACTGAAACGTAAACAAGAAGAAGGAAAGGAGTATTGAGAACTCCCGACCCATAGCCTGGACAAGCACACCGTGATTGGAGACCCAGCACATAGTCAGAACACCCAACTTCACGGACACCAGAGCAACAGCTGGTACCATCAAGCCACACTTTTCTTCACTGACTTAAATTTTGCAAATTAACAACTAATGTTAACATTCTATCCATTGCTTTTCCCTCTCTCTCAGAATTGTTAGTGACAGAAGGAGCCAATTCAATAATGAAAAGTTGTTTAGATTTCTGAAATAAATAGTCCAGATTCAAATATCCACCTACTATACTTTAATATACAAGCAATGTTAAAATCCATATGTATTGAAGACAAGAGTATAGAAAACTTCTCCCAATCCCAGCCTTCAATTACACTTGTTTTATTGTCTTCCCGATAGACAAACTTATTTCCCAGCCACTGGTCAAGTCCCCAACACTACTCATCACACGTACCACTTTAAAGGAGTTTATTTTCCCCTTAAGTTCAAATATAAACCTCTATTATTTCTCTCCTTCTCCAAACCTCTAATAATGCCTACCTACTACAAACCATAGTAAACATTTTCCAACCTCACCCAGCGGCCCTTCTGCAATTTGGCAATTTTTTAAGTCTTCAAATATATGCTCAGTAGACACAACTGTGTTTCATTCACTCAATTATACTCAGCTCCCCAAAATGAACTCTAAAGCAACTTATTTCTAAGCCACTATTTCTTTTGTTTTTAAGATTTTATTTTTATTTATTTGTGAAATACAGTTACAGACAGAGAGAGGAAGAGACAGAGAGAAAGATTTTCATCCGCTAGTTCACTCCCCAAGTGGCCACAGCAGCCAAAGCCGGGCCAATCCAAAGCCCTCATTCAGAAGATTCTCTGGGTCTCCCACATGGGTGCAGGGTCCCAAGCACTTGGGCCATTTTCCACTGCTTTCACAAGCCATTAACAGAGAGCTGGATTGGAAGAGAGGCGGCCAGAAAACAATCCAGCATGCATGTGGGATGCTAGAACCACAGACAGAAGTTTAGCCTACTATGCCACACCATCACCCCTCTAAGTCACTATTTCTCATATGCCAGTGTCCCAAAGGCCTCACAGCAATAGTACAGGAAATAACTCTCTGGCCTTTGCTCAGGCACTCACTTCTGCCTGGGATTCCTCTTTTTCCATGCACCCAGAATCTCAGCCTTCTGTGGAGGTTCACATCAAAACCTACAAACTAAGTGTCCATCAACTGATGAATCAATAAAGAAACTCTGCCACACATACACAATGCAACACTATTCCATCTTTAAAAATAATGTAATCCCGGCCGGCGCCGTGGCTCAACAGGCTAATCCTCCGCCTTGCGGCGACGGCACACCGGGTTCTAGTCCCGGTCGGGGCGCCGGATTCTGTCCCGGTTGCCCCTCTTCCAGGCCAGCCCTCTGCTGTGGCCCAGGAGTGCAGTGGAGGATGGCCCAGGTGCTTGGGCCCTGCATCCCATGGGGAGACCAGGAAAAGCACCTGGTTCCTGGCTCCTGCCATCGGACGAGCGCGGTGCGCCGGCTGCAGCACGCCGGCCGCGGCGGCCATTGGAGGGTGAACCAACGGCAACGGAAGACCTTTCTCTCTGTCTCTCTCTCACTGTCCACTCTGCCTGTAAAAAAAAAAAAAAAAAAAAAAAATGTAATCCCATAATTTGTAAAGACATAGATAGAATTCAAGCTCATTTTATTAAGTAAAATAAAACAGGCAGAGAGAGACAATTACTGCATGATCTTACTGTTAGTGGAATCTAAGAAAGCTGATCTCATAGCAGTTGAGAATAGAATAAGTGCTTACCAGAGGCTTGGGAAAGTGAGGGAAAGGAGGGATGGGAATTATAGTTAGATAGGAAAAGTATGTTCTCGTGTTCCATGCAGTAGGATTGCTCTTAATAATAATAATAATGTTTACATTTCTAAAAATCTAGAATAAATAATTTTAATGTTTTCATCACAAAGAATGATAACTATTGGAAGAGATATATAAGTTTACCCTGATTTGAACATTACACAATGTATATATGAATTGAAATCTCACAATACCCTCTAAATATATATAATTTTAAGCATCAATTAAAAGAAACTTTTTAAAACTTTACCTCTGGAAAGAAAACAAATTAATCTGCTTCCCTCACTCTTGCAGAACATACACAAACCAAAGTCTGTCTGATTCTTTCTGATTTACAAAAAAGGTTTCATATATAGTTTCTGCTTAGATTATTGCAAAAGTTCTATGTTTTCAGTACTATTTTCTTTTTAAATTTTATCTAGGTTATACAAGTTTCATGTATTTCAAATATACAGATTTAGGAACGTGGTGATACTTCTTACCCTACCCTCCCTCTCACCCATGCGCCAATCTTTCTTCCTCCTCCTCCCTCTTCCACTCCCACTGTTCATTTTTACAAAGATCTACTTTCAGTTTACTTAGTGATCATAAAGTTAACCCTACACTAAGTAAAAGAATTAAACAAATGGTGTGAAGAAAAAAACAACTGTTCCTCAACAGAAGAGACAAGGAATATAAACAATCATTGAATCTCAAAATTGTCCATTTCACTCCAATACATTATATTTTTAGTCTATCATTTTCTTGTGGGAAAGGGGAGAGACTTCTAGGACCTCAGATAAGTTACTTCTGTCTGATGATCACTTTTGCTTGTAAAATAACAATAATAATAATAATAACAATAGAAAATTAAGAAATCATTGAGAATGTTATCTTTGAATTATTCCTAAGAACCTTACACAATTCTCACTCAGAGAACACAAATAAATGGACTACAGTCACATATGTTGAGTTGACTTACAGAATATTTTATTAATTAGACCAACACTTAAAAATTAGAGTTCACATAAAATCCAGGTCAGCTATTGTATTAGTCAGCCTTCCGCTACTACAACCAGATAACCAAGACAAGCTACTTATGAAGGAGGGGATTTGAATGTGATCACAATTTTGGAGTTCACAGGCTAAGACTAGGTTCAGTCATGTGGTGAGGCCATAGAATAGCAATGATGGAGCATATACAGAGAAATGAGTACATGGTGAGTCTGACAGAGCATTCACAGAGCATTGAGTATGTGCCCAGTCAGGAAGCAGAGAGTCCATGCATCAAGGTTTATTGCCAATCTTCTCACACAAGTGCCTTCCCAGGGCATGCCCCCAATGACCCAATACTCTCTACTAGGGTCACCCTCTAAGTGTGCACCCTCTTAATACCATTAACATAAAACTTTGAGGTTTAAACTTCAAATGAATAGGAGCATACCCTATTCAAAACATAGCATTTTACCTCTGGTTCTTTGAAATGCAGACCCTCTCAAGCATAAGAATTTCATTCCCAGTAGTGCCAAAATCTTAACTCATCCCAACATTAACTCAGAAATCCAAAGCCTCATCTGAGACTCAAGGCAAAATCCCTTAGCTGTGAGGCCTGTAAAATCAAAAACATGTTACATACTTCCAAGGTATAATGGTGAGACAGACACAGCATACACATTTGCATTACAAAAAGCAGTAACAGGCAAGCAAAAAGGATTAACTGGATAGAAGCAAGGCTGAAATCCAGACGAGGAAATATTCAAAGCTCCAAATCTGGCATCCTAGACACACTGCGGTGGGTGATGAGCTCCCAAGGGCTCGATCAGCCCCTCCCTTCTGACTGTGCTGGTCACAGCCCCACGCTTCAGTGCTCACAGGTTGCAATTTCATCTCTGCAGCTCCATCAGGCATTGCCCTGGTAGGACTCCCTGATAGGGTTCTGACACAATTCTACTTGGCATTGCCTAAGTGGGAGATTTCTGCATTGGCTCTGCCCTTGCAAAAAGTCTCTGCCTGTACCTCCAAGTTATCCCAGAAGAGTGGAGGCCTCCATAGCTCTGTTGGTCTCTGCCACATGACTGCTCTTTGGGGCTGTACATAGATAGCCACAGCTTTCCAGGCTAATGTAGCACAATACTTGGAGCTTTCTCAGGTGAGCATTCATATTACAGGCACATCTTCCCTTCTGTGTACATATACATACATATATACACACACACATACTTCAAAACATTTTTGGTAAAATGAAACAATTAAAATTTATTTTGGCACAAATTTGAAATTCAGGAATAGTTTTTTTCAAAATATACATTTTCCATGAAATTCCTGTAAGACTGTGTGTATGGGGAAGGGTGATCAGACTGAGCACTTGGCACAATAATTGATACCATCCACCTCCCCAAAAAAATTACTGAGACAGAAATGGAAGCAAAATGGGATTTTTAAAATTCAGCTTCTTAATGGAAATGAAAATCTCTGGACTTACACAATCAAAGTTCTGACCTCAATACTTGTGCCTGATCTTAAAAAGATCTGAGGGAATATAGTTTTTAGACATAAGTGTAGTGATGTAGAGAAATTAACCTTATTTTCTCTGATGAGAACTCTCGGTTTTTACTGACATGATGTTGCTCCCCTAAATGATAGTGTAGATACTTGGGTAGAGAAAAAAAATATATAACAAATGGACACCATATTATACAAGTTTAATATTCTCTTCATGATAAAAATAAAGTAGCTCTTCAGGTTAAAAGAAAATAGAGAAATAGGAGGAAGGAATGGAAAGAGACTCTGAAAATCGGAGGGGAGAAATAAGTGGAGAAGTAGAGTGGGTTTGGGGCACAATGGTTAAGATGCCATTCCGGGAGCCCAAATCCCAAGCCAAAGCACCTGGGTTCAGGTTGGACTGTGCTTCCGATTCCAGCTTCCTGCAAATACATACCCTGGGAGGCAGCCGTGATGGCTTAAGGAATTGGGTCTATGCCACCACATGGGAGCCCTGGACTTCCTGGCCTAGCTTGGCCCTGGTCCAGCCCTGGCTATTTGTGGGCATTTGGAGAGTAAACCAAGAGACGGAAGATTTATTGCTCATTCATTCTTGCTCTCGCTCGCTCTCCTTTTTAAATAAATACACTATTTCTTAAAGTAGAGAAGAAGAAAAAAGTAAGAAGAAGAGATCAGTGACCCCGCAAGGGGGCATGTCACACTGTAAGTAATCCTTCAAGACCAGGCAAAGGTTTCAAGCTCATAAATGATCAGTGCCTTATTCACAGAACTTTTTTTTAAAATCTATTCCACAGCATTTTTACATATGTATAAGGTAACTTGGCTTATTTCAATTCTATGAAATAAAAACCCCATTTTAAAATTCAGACCAAATATAATTGACTCAGTGTTGCCTTGGTGTGTTGGAGTACCTCAAGATCTGCACTGTGTGTGCTGCACCTCTGTCATCTGAGGTCGCTGTTGTGGGGAGAAGGGTGCTGCCTTTGCCAGTGAAGGAGCAAATACGCACTGTGAATCAGGCCACAAATGACTGCAGCTGTGTGAATCCCCTTAATCCTCATTTAACATGACATTGATCTCAGCAGGTGACTGAGAAGATGACACTTGGCAGTATGAACAGCAGTCTTAGGAGCTCCAGAGAAAATTAATTCCTGTGTCCTACACTATGAAACCCAATGTTGAAACCAAAATGCAAAAGATTAATGTGCGTCTTCTTTTTTCTGTAGATGTCCCTCTTTGCTCCACAATGGCCACCATTGCTTTATGTTTGCTTCCTAGAGAAATTTGTGTTGCATGGCCAAAGAAGCACTTACCTGAAGATTATGTATGTTTCTGGAAATTCATTTAAGGAGTCAAGCCAGGTAGGTGGTGGAAGAAGGAGAGAAAATGTGGTGAAATATAGTGAACATTTGGAGAGTGCAACAGGATCTGAGATCTCTAGGTCCTTATGCAAGGACCTAGATCTACAAAATGACGGATGGCAGGACTCCTGTAAAGATTGAAAAGACTGCATGATGTAGGCCTGGGGACTCAACCTCAGGACAGCCCATAGTTCAGCTTGCAACAAAAGTCTCAGAGTGTCTTCTTCAAGGGCCAATGTGAGCTTAGGCAGAGATGGTTTTAAAGCAAAGACAGGAATATCCATCTTCTGTCCATCCCACCTTCACCACCATCACTTTGCTCAACCAAGAATTTCCAGCCAATATAATGAGAGGAAGGCTTGGATCAGATTAAATTTGATTTAGAGAAGTAAAAGAAATCTCTTTCACCTAAGAGACAGGGTGGACGAAAATTCATTGCTGCTGCAGCACTTTTTAATGAGTCACTTTAATTTTATACAGTTCAGTCACATCTCACATTAAATGCAAAGTAGAATCATTCTTATTCGCAGCCTCCTCCACTCTTAGCTCATGAGCTACAATGTGTCAGACACTGTTCTAAGCATTTTATCTCAACCCCGGGAGGGAGATCTTGTTCCTGCCCCCATGTTACAAGGGAGGAGGCTGAGGCAAGCAGAGGTCAGATAACATGGTTTGTACCCCAGAGAACCAGGGCTCAAAGCCAGCCAGGGTGACTGCAGAGGTCAAGGTCTTCCCCAGCTGACTGCTTCCCTGGCTTTTCCGGCTGGGTGGGACACTCCACCCGCAGACAAGCAACGTCTACATCTTGTGAGATAAGACGTTCCACGCGCCCAAGTGTCCTGGAATAGCCATATCGTGGCAGATGGAAAACTCTGAGCACGAAAACCGAATAAGCTCAGTGAATAGCCTCTGATTAACTGAACGTCTTTCCTGATAAACTCCAGAAGCAGAAACGTAAAAGCTCTTATGATAATAACGCTTAGTCTGGTGTTTCTAAATTTTTTAAAAAAGGTGTGCTGAGGTCCAGCCAGCCCTTCTGTTCAGCATTCCACGGAGGTAGAGAAAGCCTCATCATCCCCACAGGCCCTCCACCCTGAGCGCTGGGTGTGGATCCTGCAAACACTGAACCTGTTGGGAGTAGCTGAGCCAACAGACAGTGGGGAGGGAAAGTGGACACCTCTCTACTAAACATCATACCGCCTTCCCTCAACCCAGCAAGACCACAATTTACCTCATGTTCGGTGAATTGCATGTGTTGTGAAAAAAGCAAACATCTGATTATAATCCCACAGCATATTCTCAGTCCAATATCCTTTTTTCTCTGGTCCTGATTTCAGCAATTATGTTTATCACTTACATGCCTCCTCTTGTTCATAACTTTGATGATTCTCACATGGGCTGTGGACTGTTTACTGTAATTGTGTTCTTATTAACTTCCCATTTAAAATTACTAACAATAAGATTCTGACCTTCCAAAGTGAGTAGCCGCTTACCGCCCATCCTCTGGGAGCAGTTAACTTTGGAAATGCCTGCACAGTATGGCCAGGCTGATGGGTCCATTCATTTTTCTTCCTCTTAGTTTCCTGAAGGGAAAATATGCTACTTTTCTTCTGGAAGATACATGAGGGAAAAGGATCACTGAGCTCCATAGAAACTATCAGAAGGTCCAGTGACAAGTGGCAAAGGCCTCCGTAGAATACGGAAGTGACTGTTCATTCTCATACTTCTATGATCTATTGATTTTAGTTTAGGAAAGGAATAAAATAGAGTATACAAAGTGTTTTCCTTAACATATGCGAGCCATTAAAAATGACAAAACTTAAGTTCAATTTTTTTATGTAAAGCAGAACTCATTTGATCATTTTAGGGGGGCAAAAAGGGTCTGCATTACTGCCCCCCTTCAAAAAAAATTCTCCTTTGGGATGTGGAACATGAATCAGCAAAACAATGAGAATCTGTTGCCTACATAAATTGCAGACTAAACTATGAATTAGAGTATTTAAATATGTATGAAACAATCAAATATCAAAAGAGCTATCTGTAAAGATAAAGACCTCACCCTGAGCCTTTACAAATGTGTGTGATAAGTGATGTGCCAGTGCCAAATAAAAATTCTATCCATTTTATTGATAATTGTCTTCAGCCTGACATATGGGAGAAAACATAATAGTCGCAGAGAATTGTAGCAATATAGTTAGTTCCTTTAAACCTCCACTTCAATCACCTTTCAAAAAGCAAAAGAAATGAAAGGAACTTTGTAAGATATACAAAGGAAACTAAACTTACTGATATATGCTAGAAGACCTAAACCAATTCCTTTCATCCAGACACACATAATTCTAACTGCAGACCAGCCTCCATTTTTTGGGGATGAGCAGTCGCTCCCTCTCGAGAGAGCTGGGGAAGAATGACTATCTCTGATCATGTATCACTATCATTAAAACTGAAGCAATATGCCCATCCACCCCTTGCATATGAAGGGAAAGAAAAGTAAAAAATAATAATCACCAGCTTCCAAGCGCTGACTTTTTATGTCTTTTACAGAGCTCCATGAATCTTCCAAAATTAATGACAATGGATAAGCTTCCTCAAAGATTTTTGCAGGATGCTGCCGGCACACTGCTGCAAGGTAAAGCGATTTACTTTGCCCTTAGTGGAGAGAAAAGAGGGAGGGCTCAGAAAATAAACTAGCTTGGAAATAAAATCATAAAGCTGAAGAAATAACACATGAGGGAGGCATCCCACCTATTCTCAATTTTAATCATTTCTAAACCTCAAGGAGAATGAAACTTATTTATTTCTACAACTGAGGCCATTTTTGCTGAAATTGCAAAACCAGTCATTTCACAAAAGAAAGCAAACACATCATAACCATTCTGTGTTGTCCGGGGTAAATACTACAGATTATACAAGAAGGAGGAGGGGAAAATGAAAATAAATAAAGCTCAGCGAAAAAAAAAAAAAAAAAGGGAATTTGCATGAATGCATTCCATACTCTTCTGACAACCATTAGTTTATGGACATCCTAATTACAAGCATTTTTTGGCACAAATAGTTCTTAAATCTATGATTGACAACAGGAAACTATATGCAATCAGTATTATTTCAAAAGTTAAACATCCCAAAATATTTACTGGTTATTATTCACAAATAAGCAAAAGAATGATCTTTATGCCTGTGATGAACCACACACTAGTGAAACAGTAAAATTTATCCAATCATTCTTTCATTCCAAAAATATTTGTTAAAGATCCACCCTTGTGTCAGGCATTCCCTTAGCTACTGAAGTGACATGATGAAACAAGAATTCAAAACTCAGGCAGAAGGGTCTGAGAATAGTTTACATTCCAGTAGAGAAAAACAAAGGGAACAAGACAAGTGGGAAAAGTACTCTAGGTAGCAATAAGGGCTGTGGAGAAACAAGATAAGGAAGGATGATGGGGAGTGGTGGTTGTGGGTCAAAGAGAGAAAACCTAAGAGTTAAGGCCTCCCTTAAAAGGCTGCATTTTGAAGAAAAATTTATCAAAACCCTGAGGAAGTGAGAGCTCAAGATATATTGGCATTTGGAACCAAAGCATTTCGGGGAACAGTAACAGCAAGTTCAAAGGTCCTGAGGCGAAGGCATGGTTGACATTTTCAAGGAACATCAAAGAGTGCACTATGCCTGCAGCAACATGAGACAGAAGAAAGTAAAGATGACATCACAGGGGTAAGGGAATGGAATGAAGATCATGCACTTTCCTCTAGGCCATTGTAAGAATTTTGTTTTTTTCTCTAAGCTGGGAAGTTTTTAGAAGGATTCAGAAAGGACGTCATTATCTACCACGTTTTGACTCCTCTGGCTGCTTTGTTAGGAAATACCACTGGAGCAGGACTTTAGTCTATTTGTTAAGATGTCCATGTCCTGGATTTGGCACTGGCTGTTGCAGGCATTTATGAGTTAACTAGTAGATGGGAACTTCGAAAGAGAGAAAAAGGGCAACATGTATGAGTGAAACTGACATTTTGAAATGTGATAATTGTTTATAGCCCTTGTCTACATTCTTGTTTATGGCCCTTGTGTGGAAGTGACAGCCTGCCCATTCTGAACCCAAAACTCAAGAGGCATTGCATATAGTTTGTACCCTCTTACGCTACTGCCATCAGCATGAGAAGAATATGCCCTGAGCAGTGGTTTTTATAGTTAACTACTTGTTGCATTCTGTATTTAGTGGAGGGTTAAGCTTGTAATAATAAAGTACATTGAAAGTACTTCATTATAAAAATTGGAAGTAAAGAAAGAAAGGGAAAGGGTTGGTAGGAGTGACGGAAGGAAAGAGGGTAGGGTGGGAAGTATCACTATGCTATTAAAACTGTATATATGTTCCCTTTATATAAATAACAAAAAAAGAGAGAGAGACAGGGAGGCAGCTACGATTGTCACCTAAATAAGACCAGATGCTGGCTGGGACCTGAATAGTAACAGGGAAGGCAGTAAGAAGAGATCAGATTGGGGATGTATTTTGCAGCTATAGTCAGTAGGATTTACTAGTTGGATGTGTGGGAAGGGGGCTGGGGAAGAGGCGTCAATAATGACATCAAGGACTTTGGTTGAATGTATTCAGCTAAATGGCTGATGTGGATTCTTCATATTTCCCAGCATCCATACCCTTGCCATGGCCTTATCATGAGTGGGTTGTTTTCCTACCCCTTCATAGGAGCTCAACCTCGGATTTAACTTTGGTCAATGACGTATGTGTGGAAGTGACAGCCAGCTCGTTCTGAACCTAGGACTCAAAGGGCCTTGCACATTGTTTCTTACCCTCTTACATTTCCATCATCAGCATGAGAAGAATATGCCCTGAGCAGCCTGCTTGCCCCAGGGGAATAAAAAACAAGTGGAGATGCGCATCTCAGGTGTCCAACACATCTGCAGTGGGAAATAGAACTGCCTTACATCTGAAGCCTAAAGCAAAGGTACATACCCCAGACCAGTTTGAATCAGCCACATCCAAACTAAACTGATATGTAAGTCATAATAAATGATTGCTGTTTAAAGCCTTTTGAGGGTTGGAGTGATTTGTTATGATGCAGAAGCTAATTGGTAGACTGAATAATTTAAACTGTAAGTTATATTTTCTAGAACAGGAAACACTACAGGAGGAGTAAGTAAGAAAATCAGCATTTTCATCTTGGACACATCAACCTTGAGTTGTCCACTCGACTTTAAAGTGGAGCTTGAATAGGAGATGCATATAACAGGAAAGGAGTCACATATAATAGGAAAGAGGTTAAAGCTAACATACACATATTAAGTGTTACAAGAGATTAATTGTTACTTACAGCCATAAAATTGGTTAAGTTCTCCAAGCAAGCAAATGTAGATAAAGTATAGATGAGATCTCAGCCTTGACACACAAGTGTGAGGAGGCTGGAATAGGAATCAGCAAAGGAAGCTGAGCAGCAGCAGGCAGGTATAGCAGAACATCCACGAGGGGGATGAAGCCCAAAGTTTGTGAATAATGTCATGTGCAGAGTAAGGAGCCTCTGGACCAAATTATGTACTGATAGGATAAATGATGATTAAAATAGATTACCAATCTAAAGTTATACCTATGAAATTTGCATTCACTAAGTAAAAGTTTAAATAAAAAATAAAATATATTACCATTGAATCCTGCAACATGAACTTGTGGTGACTTTACTAAGTTTTGGTGGTGTGGTGATGGTAAAGGCTTGATTGAAAGAAGTTTGAGAAAGAATAGGAGAAGAAAATGGGAAGCATGGATAGATTGCTCTTGAATACATTTTTCTATATGGAGAAGCAGAGAAATGGGGAAGTAGCTAGAGGGAGAAATGAGGCTTGAAAAGGAGTTTTGGGTTTCTTTCCAATAAAAGTAAGAATGGTGGGTTGTTTTTTTTTTTTGGATACACTAATGAGAATGATGAAACAGAAGAGGAAAACTTGATGGGAGGAGGGTGGTTATAACCCCCAGGAACAGAAGAGAAGGTGGAATGTGTGAGAATAACTGTGAGGAGGTAATCAGTGCTGGATAGGAGCTTATGGAAGGGCTATTTTGGCTGCTTATATTTTTTCCTGGACTAGAAAGCAAAGTCATCTAAAACAGAGTTTGGAGAGAAGCTTTGAGTGGTCAAAGACAGAGGGGGAAGTATGAAATAATCATATAAGAGAGTCGAAAGTAAACAGACTACATAAGACCCATTTGATCTGAGTGATCACAAATCTGAGACCAATCCTAGAGTGAGCTCGTCTGCAACCATATTCTGTTACATGCGTGTAAACACAGAGTAGGAAGATGATTAAATGTATTTATCCAGGGTTAGGCATTTCCAAAATCAGACTTAGAAAACAAGCGGTTATAAAAGGAGAGTTGAAGGTGTAGGAAAGGAAAGATAATGACTGACCATGGAATTGTAGCTGGCAAAGAAGGGAAAAATGGAGAGGAGGGTAGTGAAAAAAGAAAAGATTAATTTGAAGAATGTTTAGAACTGTGGTTTCTGAAGGGGGCTTCACAGTTGGGGTGGTGATGAAAGGAAGGAGTTATTTAAAAACAGATTTTTTGTGGAGAGGTTGCTGTTGTTGGCAACAATAAAGTTGAGATACAACTTCATGAAAAAACGGCTGAAGAATGGAGGACAAGAGAGGTAGGGGAAGGAAAGTAAAGGAAATGAGAAATCAATGGATTAGATTCATCCAAACTCGGATGTTGAAATTGCCGAGAATTAAGTTAAGACAAGTGTTAGGAGTTTCAATGAAGAAAAAGGTAAAAATCTTCTGCCTTAGAAAGGCAGATAGAAATGTTTTTTCTACAAATTATGTATTTGACACCTTAACTCAAATTATAGTAAATAGCACTCAAATTTCTCTCCCAAACATTTAATAACATCTGATAAAACAGGACATTTTCCTTAACCCTCTTGCCATATTACCCATCATTCCCCATTCTCTGCAAAACTTTTCTGTGGAAAACCAGAAAAGAAAGCCAGTGGCAGGGGCTACCCCTGGTCTGCCCACCAGTTGAGCTGGAAGCTTGCCAAGTGCCAGTTCTGTTTGTTCCCAACACTGTTTACGTCTCTTCAACTTGTTTTTATAATTACATATTTTAATAAGATATTATGTATATACGAATGCAAAAGCTGTGGCTCCTTTGGAAATCATATTAAATGTCAGAAAGGTTTTATGAAGGTGAGCTACAAAGAAATATGTTGCCAGATTCATTGTGAGACACCATAAAATATTTTTTAAAGAATCATAAAAATCTAGGTATCAGCACTCAGATTCCTTTACCTGTGTCTTTAGACTGTTACTCTACTTCCAGAAGCTGAACTAGAACTCACAATGGGGGCCAGCACTGTGGTGCTGCGGGTTAATGCCCTGGCCTGAAGTGCCGGCATCCAATGTGGATGCTGGTTCTAGTCCTGGCTGCTCCACTTCTGATCCAGCTCTCTGCTATGGCCTGGGAGAGCAGCAGAAGATGGACCAAGTACTTGGGCCCCAGCACCCTCCTGGGAGACCCGGAAGAAGCTCCTGGTTCCTGGCTTCTTTGCAGCCAATTGGGGAGTGAACCAGCGGATATGCGGATGTAAGACCTCTCTCTCTCTCTCTCTCTCTCTCTCTCTCTCTCTGCGCCTCTCCTCTCTCTGTGTAACTCTTTCAAATAAATAAATATATCTTTATTTTTTTTTGAAAGGCAGAGTGGACAGTGAGAGAGAAAGACAGAGAGAAAGGTCTTCCTTTTGCCATTGGTTCACCCTCCAATGGCCGCCGCAGCTGGCGCACTGCGGCCGACACACCGCGCTAATCCAATGGCAGGAGCCAGGTGCTTCTCCTGGTCTCCCATGGAGTGCAGGGCCCAAGCACATGGGCCATCCTCCACTGCACTCCTGGGCCACAGCAGAGAGCTGGCCTGGAAGAGGGGCAACCAGGACAGAATCCAGCACCCTGACCGGGACTAGAACCCGGTGTGCCAGCGCCAAAGGCGGAGGATTAGTTTATTGAGCCGCAGCACCGGCCAATAAATATATCTTTAAAAAAAGATAAAGTTACAAGTTTAAGGTAAGTAAAAGTTTTTGTTTTTTAAATAATTTCCTGCTTTCATCAACTTTTGCAATTAGTCACTTTAATCAATTACTGCCCTGATTAAATTAGTAGGCTTCTGATGTTACTTTGAACTAGACAAAACACATAGATCAAATGAGTCATTCCTGCCCTTCCTAAGTTCTTTTATAAACACGGAAACAATAACGTTTGGTTGAAGTGAACAAGGATTCTGTTTTTCCTTTCTATCTGTGCTTGCAATTATTGGAATGGGAGTGTGGTTACAAGAGCATCAGCCACACACTTGCCTTTAAGGCAGGCTGCTCCTGAATCCCTAAACAGATGAGAATCTCTGCACTGAAGTTTCTCTTAGATTCCTTTTGTGTCATAATAAGAATTTTTGCTGTAATAAATTATATTGAAACTTGACATTCATCATTCACTAGTGTAGGTAGCATGAATGCAGTTAAGAAGTAGTTAAATAATGAAACTGAACTGCTCCAATCTAGAAGGATACATAACAGTGTGACATAGGAAATACAATGATGATTATGCTACTGCACAATCCGGTCCCATAGTAAACTAAACTAAACTAAAACTCCAGATGAAACTACTATAACCAGGCAAGAGACAGAACACATAAGGACCTTAAAAATATGGAGAGCATTGCTAGGGTGGAGAGAAATTGAAAAAAAAAGCTTTTAATAAGGTAGAAGAGGAATGCAGCCTCTTGGGAACACTATGATGGTCTCTATAGTTTAAGAAGCAGAAGGAAACCAAAAATTTGTTCAAATAGTAATAAATGTCCTGTTCAAAGGAAAAAGCCTTCCAATGTGGAACAAGAACACCATGAAATGCTCAGGAAAAGATCAACAAAACTTGATGGCACAAGAGAAAAAATTGGAACCAAAATTGATCTCTCAGACACATTTAGCTAACGTTTGTATTCATTCTTTAGGAAGATGAATTGAAATTATGGTCTCATTATAATTTATGGTTTATCATATATAATTATACTTGAGTTAATGAGCTACTAAACCCTACATAGCTTTCATTTCATACCATGAATTCAGTCAAAATTAAAGTTTAAAGTCAAAGAAACTCACAGGTATTGTAGGAGCTGATTCCAGACCCTGTTAACTACCACTGGCAAAACCTTGCTGTCTATTGCTTATATAATCTTCTCAAAACAATTTAGTAATATGTAGCAAGTACTACAAATTCTTTACACATATTGACCAAGAGGTACTACTTCGAGAAACTTAGTCTATGGATATAGAGAGTAAATAAATATTTATACACAAATATTTAGAAACAACCCATATTACCAACTTTAGGGATGTGATTAAATGGTGATATATTGATATGTTAGTACTGGGACTTCAGTGGGACCAGATAAATAGCAAAATGAGCAATTTGTATTTCTTCAGGGAAGAATATTTGTTTTTCTGAGAGTTATATATTTTGTTCTTATCAGGAGAGAAGCTGATTTCAAAGATGGGAGAGAAGTAACACGGCATATGCCTAAAGGAATCAAGCAAGCGTCACAGTGAAGTGCAATGGTCCATGTGTAAGTGGCGGAATGTCAAAGTGATGGTGAGGATATCCTTGACACACTGAAGAGCGCTTTCCCATATACACAGATGACCAATTCTTAGCTCCAGTCCAGTTGTACATGAGAATGTGCACCCATCGCTTCTCATCTTTTGTTCAAAACTAGCTAAACTGTTAGATTTTGTTAAGCTTTTGGTGCAACAGCTGATGTTGTGAAGAGGCATTTTGTCTTAACCCAAGGGATGCCAAGTGTTTTTGGCATCTGGCTTAGTGGTCAAAATAAAATGTCTCCAAGAATATGGTTTTCTTTGTTGTGATGAGGATGCTCTCTGGAAATAGCTTTGATAGGCTAGGACTAATCAAAGAGTAGTTACCTGGGAAGGGCATTTGGCACAGCAATTAGGGCACCAGTTGGGATGCCTGCACCCACATTGGAGGGCTTAGCTATTACTCCCAGCTCTGCTCCTGATTCCAACTTCTGGATAGGTGATGGCTCACTTGGTTGGGTCCCTGCCACTCTTGTGGAAACCAAGTTTGAACCCCCTGATCCTGTTTCCCCATTTCAGCATGGCCCAAGCCCAGCTCTTACAGGAATTTGGGGAGTGAAGCAGCATATTGGAGTTCCCTCTTTCTTTCTCTCTGTTTCTCTCTGTCTTTCTGTCTCATAAATAAGTAAATAAATAATTTTTAAAAGTGCAGCTCCCTAACTTACATGCAAAAAAGCGAGAAATTATTTTGAGGTTGGACAAGGCAGGCGAGAAGAAGGAATAGGAAGTCAGTTAACATAGCAGTAGATGTAAGGACTAACAAAACATGGATTTTTTTAATGTTAATTTTCATCTACTTGAAGACAGAGTTACAGGTGAAGAGAGAGAGAGTGAGAGAAGAGAGGAGAGAGAGAGAGAGAGAGAGAGAGATCTTCCAACCACTAGTTCACTCTCCAAAATGCCCACAACAGCCAGAACTGGGCCAGGCTAAAACCCATCTAGGACTTCGCCATGTGTGGAAGAGACCCAAGCACTTAATCCATCATCTACTGCCTCACATGGTGTATATTAGCAGGAAGGTGGATTGTAAGCAGAAGTGCCAGGACTCAGATCAGCAGATCAACATGGAATGTGAGTGTTCCAAGCAGCAAATTAATCCAATACACCACAATGCTCACTCTGGAACATGAATTTCCCATCCTCTTTCATCCAGCTATACATTCATGGTTTACTCCAAGACAAAAGACATAATGGAAGTAAGGCATGCAAATTCTGGATTATCTCCTAAAGTTAAGGTCTTCTCTCCTCACTCCATTCCATAAATAGGAACTTGGACATTTCCTTGAATTAGTTTCAACAATATAAACAGCACAATGATCTAAGTAATGGTCAAGCACAAAAAGATGTAAGATATTAGATTCCAGAATAACAGCATGAGACAGAACTATCCCATCAACAGCTCAACCTAGACTGCAAATTACAGAAAAACCATGTAAAGTCAGAACTGGATAACCATATATGTCTTCAAAGTTGACAAAGCCAGTCTTCAAAAGAACATCAAAAGGAATCAAACATAAGAAAATATTTGGCCTTAGAGAAATGGAATAAGTTGTTATTGCTCTCTTCTCAGTTTCTGGTTCCATTCTTTCTGGATGTTTTGGAATTTCATGGTTACACCTCCAATAAATTTCCATTTTTGCTTTAGCTAGTTTGAACTTATTTTACTTATATCCATAAAAGCATCTAGCTAGATTGTGAGAGAACAAGAATAAGAGCAAGAAATACATTAAAATATCAAAAGTGGCTATGTTCACTTTTTTTTAAAGCTTTTATTTAAAGAATATAAATTTCCAAAGTACAGCTTATGGATTACAGGTGTGCATATCACTTTATTTACTTTTTAATTTATTGAATTTCTCAAATATCTTGTAATGAAAAGACATTACTTTTCTACTTGCTTATAATTCTCCAAGAGTCTAGCACCTGGAAATTGGAGGGTTGTCTGGCTTGTATCTGTAACCTCGGGCCAACAGAAGACACATGGTCAGGAAAAATGAATGACTGGGGGGAGTAATGCGATACGTTTCCACTAATGATGTTTAGTTCTTTAGTTAATTATTTGAAGCCATACAGATTTAATAATCCTCCACTAGAGTTGTAAGGAGGAAATTGAATGTCAATCTGAAAGAGCTCAAAGATACTAAAAATAAATGTTTTTAATTAATTAATGAGGATTCTGTAATTTCCAAGGTCATTAAAAAAAGAAACTGCTCAAATAAGTTTTGCATTCTAGGATGTACATAAAGTAAGGAATTCCATTCTTACTGGAAATATATTAATCATATTATTAACAAGGAACTTGAAGAAAGTTTTCAAACATATTATCACCAACCTGAAAGTTTTAGCAAAACTTTCCACTGGTGATTCCTTTAATACTTTATCTTATAAGGAAGCGTGAGACATAGATGAAGTTGTGTCTAAAGCCTAGAGGTACAGCCATAGGTTTGGAAGATGTCTCTACTTGCAGCAGGCAGATTAATAGTCCCCCAAATATGTCCAATTCTTAATCATGAATCTTGAATATTTTAGGTTGTATAGCAAAGGAGAACTAAGGCTGCTGATGGGATTAAGGCTGCTCATCAATGGACTTTGAAAGAGGCAGATTATCACAGATCACCCAAGAGGACCCAGTGTAATCCCCCCCCAAAAAAAAGTACTTAAAAAAAAGTACTTAAAAGTGGAAACTGGAAGCAGGAGAGTGGAAAAGATACAGTGATGGGATCATGTTCAGAGAGATACAATGTAGGAACCAAGCCGACTTTGTTGGTTTTGAGACTGCAACAGAGCCATGAGCCATCTTCAAAGCTTCAGCCTCAGAACGCCACAGTCCCCGGAAAGGCAAGGAAACAGATTCTCACCCTGGGCCCTAAGATAAGAGTGAAGCCTTGCTGACCTTTTGGTTTTAGCCTGATGAGAATATTTGCAGAATGGAAGATAATAAATATGTGTTGTTTCAAGTCACTAAGCTTGTCGTAATTTGTTGTGCAATAGAAAAATAATATACAATTAATGTGACAGAACTTCTTGAGAACATGGGTAGATAAGAAAGCAAAAAATTAAAAGGAATCTGATGTGAAAGCAAATGTACATGCTGTGTGGGTCACACTGGCGTCTGGGTTTTTTAGACTGGTTTCCTAAATGTGGTAAGAGGGAGTTACACTTAGTGATTGAGGTATAGAAGGAAAGGGTCTGATGTGATACAGTGGGAGGAAACGTAATAGTGTTAATACACTTTCTGAAAACACATAAAAATCTTTTAATTTTTTTATGTGGAAGAGGAGTATATAGGAGTTTATAGGTTTCATGTAGTCTGGCAAATCTGCCCTGTATACACGGGTACAAAAACAAATTCATAGAAAATATTGTAAATAAATTCTGGAAATGAAAGTTGTCTTGGAAATTATATTATCCAATTTTCCTTTTATACATAAAGAGAAACTGAGTCTCAGGGAGAGGAAGTGGCTTGCCCGAGTGAGTTAACGCCACAGCCAATACACAAGAACAGTCTCCACATCAATAGATTTACCTTAAACATTTAGGAACTGGCTGTAACTCAATAATTATTTCCTAAGAAATTGTTGGAGAAAACAATCATCTCTCGATAGTGAGAAAGGATAAATTACTCTGAATACCAGCCAAAATGGGACGTTAATGTTAACTGGAAAGAGGGAGATGCTCTAAGCTGACAGCCACCATATACTGGGGGCAAAGCAATGTTTTCAGAGTCTTGGTAGCAAAGTCCCATAGAAAACTCCTCATAATTGTTCCAAACAAGGCCGCTTTGTCTGCTCACATTTTGGGAACTGGAGAGAACTTCTTCAAGATCCCGGAACTTGACATGTTCCTTCAATATGTTTTATGCCCGAGTATCTGTGCCACGCCCAGTAACAAGGACAAGAATACCAATGGTACTCATGGCAGTCAACATCGAGCCCTTACTATGTGCACTGGTGTGTTCTATTCCAAAGGCTTCCAATGTGTTTCCTCATTTATCCTTGCAGTCACCCTGTGACATGGGAAATATAGCTATTTCTATTTTACTTGCTGGAAAATTGAAGCACAGAAATGTTAAGTAACTTGCAATTTAGTTATTTAAGGCACTCAGCCACTCAGTTGCAGGGCTGAACTTTCAGCCCAGAAAGCCTGACTCCAGACCTAGGCTGTAGAGGAGCTCTGACTTGCCTGTTGCTTTAGACAATGGACTGCATGGGCAAGAATCGGGTCTCATGTATCTGCGCTGTGCCTGGCATTGCTTCAGCACGGGGAGAGCAGAACAGCAGAATAGCACAGAATTCAGAGGCTGGGCTAAGGGATCAGCCACCCTGGTTTTTAAAAGATGACACTTGGGTACATTATTTACTTCATCTGAGTTTAAGATCACTTAGCTTAAAAAAGAAAAGAATCTAACAAAGATCTATCTAAGAAGATTGTTGTGAAGATTAGCAATATGATACATTTAAAGGGTTTAGTCTAGCATCTGTATTTGATACATAATAAACAGGACACTGCATATCTGGAGGTTATAGTTATTGTACTTTGCCTTTCAAAATTATTTTTTAAATGTTCCCAAAACATGAAGTTCTCCCAAGCCCCTCCCCAAGTGTCATGAAATGTCCACTTCAATGACAATTTTTAAAAAAAATAGATTAAAGAAAACAGGTTAAAATAAATATCATTAAAAAGAAGTTTGATTCCTTTGAAGCTCAAAAAGGAAGCCAGGCCATAATTTGACAAAATTGGCAGTGACTGTGGAGGAGAAATTACAAAATACTGAGTCTTAGTGTATGTATATATGAGTATATTAGACAGGTAATCCACAGAAATCACTCAGACAACTGAACATCAGGAGATATTAGTTTGCATAAATCTGCCTACTTTTTCAGATACTACTCACGTGATACTAGTTTCCAGAAGCTGTGCTGTCCTAGCCTTCCATCAAAAAAAAAAAAAAAGTATTATTGACCATTTACCTTGTGTAAAGCATGCTATTAGGTCATGTGAACACAAAAATAGCAAAAATGCAATTTTTATCCTCCAGGAATTTATAGTCTACTAGGGGAGACAGAATGTATTCATGCAAGATAATTAAGATAAGTGTCATAGACTCACACTAATAGAGTCCAAATGGGATCCACTTTTAATTGCTCATGCTAGCTGTTAATGTTAGTAGCTTTTTTTGTATGAACTAATAGATGTCTCTCAGGGTTTATCAATTCAGTAGTTGCTCCTTAAGAGTAAAAGTGATCAGAGCCCATAAAAATGCACAAATTTATCTTATCACCTTCTTAGAGTCTGGCAAAATCTCATTCTGACAGTAGATATTATATTTACTTGCAGATCTGTCTCCCAGTTAGGCAGGGCATTAATTAAAGGAAGTGCTCATATTTTGGCATATTTTCATGTCACATAAAGGGCTCAATTAATAGTGATAGCTTAAATGAGTGTCTACAATTTATTAGACATAATTGATATTATGGTATGAACTTGAAGATTTTATCATATTTGAATTTTCATAATTTTCTCCTTTAATCTGAAAAATCCAGTCACAGATAGACTCAATTATTCGCTATCAGTATATTTTCCTAATTAAGCTGTGCCTTGTGCAAATGTTAGACTCATTTGTATAAGCCAGTTATACTCTCTATAAACAAGAAGCTGGCTTTCATGGGCCTAACATTTGCATAAGGCATGGGCAAGATCCAAGCACACACCAGAAAAGAAGCCAGGCCATCCATGGCCACTTGGCTGATGGCTAGCTCATCCTTCCAAGTGTCACATAATTTTGTGGCTTCTTGGGAAGCTCTTTCCTACCCCATCATGTCCACTGATTTTCCTGACTAGTTTACCTTGTTATCATTCTGAGTATTTCACCTTATACACTACTATCTCAGGAAAGATTTTCCTAGCCAGTCTATGATATTGCCAGACCAGTACCTCAATACTCTTCCTTAATAACCATCATTGTAATTGACAAATTAACACTTCCCATTCATTTTATGATGTTTCATTAACGTTTGTCTTCTATTTCTGATTATAGAGTCCAGATGTGAGCAGAACATCTGTGCATTTGTTCACCATCATATCATAAAGCAGGGTGCCTTGTGCGTGTATTTGTATGTTTGCCTGCCTACACACACACAAGACACTTTGCTCTGTGATCCATACATACAACCAATATTTTCAATGAATGAATTTAACAGACTTTATCCATGAATCATAAAGAACAGTGTACATTCATGGCTGAGTCAGGCCAAAAATGACACTACAAACTCATAAATGGAGAAAATGTTTAGCTTACCATTCTTATTACCTTACCACCCCAAGGAAATCTGAAATATGTTTTTGTGCTCAGTGTTTGCAAAGGTCATATTTCTAGTCAACACCTAATACCTACAAGGAACAAGCAGTATATCCAATAGAAGAAAAATAAAAGTTATCAGGATCATCCACATTAGATGATTCTCACCATTTATGGGCAGGATATTAATTCAGCAGGAAGCATCCTGCTCTCACTCTCCCAGCTAGCACTGTCATTAGCAAAGCCAACATCCCCTCCTTATCTCTGCCTCAGTGGTTTGGTTTTTTTTTTTTTTCTGTCTCCTTCTCTCTTTTTCTGTCCCTTGCTTTTCTCTCCTAGATATTATACTTCTTCAAAAGTATACTTCTTGAAGTCAGACCAGCTAGAGACCTTGAGACCTGAGGAACAACACAGCAATGGGTTCCTTGGGTTTTCTTTTTTGCTTAAAATTCACAGATTTGATACTGGAGAAGTCAACAACCTAGACACATCAACAGGTGCAAGCAAACATAAAAAACAGCCCCAGCAAAAGTCACTGTCTCTAACCAAAAGACAAGGAAGGGTATTGCCTAATAAGACAATACCACAGCCACAAGAGCATAAAAACACGGACCCACCTCTAGCTGCAAAAATGCAAATGAGAGCATACACTTTCATCCTGGCCGGGCTGTAAAGAGGCCTCCTAAACCTCCTATGGATATCACAGAAGGATGAACAGCGGCTGGTTCTTTCATTGCCTCTGGGAAGTAACTAGGCACGCCTTCTCCACAGTGTCGGTGGAGACCACAATGGAATAGGAGAGGAAAGTGAGAAGGCACCCGCACCATATCATCTCCACCCCAGATACGAATAGACACTGAGTTGGGAACCTGACCTCCTACCTCCACTTGCTGGTAATAACGTGGACACAACTGCTGCTGCCAGAGTGGTATCAGAGTAAATCAATACAAGTAAAAGATCTGAAAAAAAAAAAAATGAAGATCCTTATAACACGCTGTATAAAATGTCCAGATTCCCATTGAAAATCTTGAGTGGAAAAGTAAAATAGACACCAACACCAATATGAAAAAGATGTTAGTGTTATTTGACAAATATTGTAAACCATCCATCCTAAAATATTTCAAGAAGCAATTACAAATGTAAGTGAAACAAATAAAAAATAGAAAGGCCGGCGCTGCGGCTCACTAGGCTAATTCCTCTGCCTGCAGCGCCAGTACCCCGGGTTCTAGTCCCAGTTGGGGCGCTGGATTCTGTCCCGGTTGCTCCTCTTCCAGTCCAGCTCTCTGCTGTGGCCCGGGAGTGCAGTGGAGGATGGCCCAAGTGCTTGTGCCCTGCACCCGCATGGGAGACCAGGAGGAAGCACCTGGCTCCTGGCTTCGGATCGGTGCAGGGCGCCGGCTGCAACACACCAGCCATAGTGGCCACTTGGGGGGTGAGCCAACAGAAAAAGGAAGACCTTTCTCTCTCTCTCTCACTGTCTAACTCTGCCTGCCTCCCCTCCCCCCCCAAAAAATAGAAAGTCTCAGAAGAGGTATAAAAGATATGAAGAAGAACCTTATGAAAATCTTGGAACTGAAAAACACAAAAATTAAATTAAAAAAAATGAATGACCAGCACAGCAAAATATTCTTGAAGATATAATAACAGAACTTAAGCAATATGAACAAAGGAAAGAAAATAGACTGCAAAAGGATGAAAAAACTTCAAGGATCTATAACATAAGTTAACCAATTAAACAATGATATTTCTTGCAACATCATTCCTAATAATGGAAAACAAGTACAATTGTCCATTAAAATGAAAATAATTAATGAAACATCACCTATTTGTACACAGTTTAAAAAATGTATGAAGTAGGCTTACACACTTTGCCATGGAAAGAACACCAGATGAAAAATTATGGTAGAAGAGCAAACTGTATTAGGGTCCCAGAGAAAGACACATGTCAATAGAATGCAAGAAATTGGATAGAGATTAGATATTTTTTCACAATAGACATTGTGGTTGGAATTTTGCTAAATTGAAAAAATAGAAAGTGTCACTATCAAAGAATGATGTGGAAGGACTGAGAGAGATCATAGGAGGGAGGAGTTTTATTAAATCAAAGTTGAATTTGATTGAGTTTGATGGGGATGGGGATAAATAAAAATTTGCATGCCTTGTCCTTCACTCTTTTATTATGTCTTTGACTCTTGTTCAATTAAAAAAATTGTAGCACGGGAACTCTATGGGATATATGATAGATGGCACTGGGAGAACATTAAATGTATCACCCCATTTAAAGTCCACCACCACTCTACAAGATCAGTATTATTATTATTACATCCATCTCACAGATAAAATAGAGTTCTGGAGCCAATTACCCTAGTCCGTAGCAGAATTGAGTTAGCTGATCCCAGCATCTGTAGTCTTAGCCCCTGCACCAAGAAAATCCATACATCTGTTAAGCCCAACAAAACTTCTTTCCTCACCCACATTTGAAGAATACTGACTGTCTTACCAGCTTTAAACCTGATTCAGGAAGAGGAAAAAGGGAGTTAGTCTATAAAATAAGAGCCATTTTTAATTTTTGTGTGTTTGCCTCCAAAATATAGTGCAATATAATGTCGTGTTCAGAGAAAACCCATCATTATATATGTTCTCTTTTATTTCATTGTATATACAATAATCACATTAAAAATAATGGATACTAAAGTAACCCTGACCCCCAAAAAGCTAATTAACATTAGTTTGCAGTTGTCTCATTTTCCCTGGATTGAGAGAGACAATTCTAAATGATGGACTATGCTTAGCTAGTCAAACACTTTAACTGTTTTTTTAAAAAACAAACCACATTTCAAAAAAAGAGAGAGAAAAGTTATATCTTCAAAAATTGACTTTGGGGGCTGGATTGTGGTGCACTGGGTTAAGCTGCCGCTTGTTCTGCCAGCATCCCTTGTTGGAGTATTTATTTTGGTCCTTGCTGCTCCCCTTCTAATCCAGCTCCCTGCTAATGTACCTGGGAAAGCAAGAGGAAGATGGTCCAAGTACTTGGATCCCTACCACTCATGTGGGAGACCTGGGTAGAGTTCTGGGCTCCTGGCTTTGGCCTGGAGCTATCCCCCACTGTTGGAGACACTTGGGGGGTGAACCATTGGATGGAAGATCTCTCTCCCCCGCCTCTTACTCTATCATTCCCCTTTTCAAGTAAATATTTTCTAAAAAAGTTAACTGTGGTCATTCAATGACAACACTTTTAATATGGGTAGATACTTTCATTCTGAAGCATTAGTAAAATTAATATCAAATTCTTTCCAGATTTAAAGGAGGCCTTTAGTACTGTATAGCTCTCTTACGCTTGGGCATCTCCCCTTATTTTTCTGGGATTTTCCATTCAAATCATCACATCTGCACAATCACAGTATACCAAGGAAAAAGAAATTTGAGACAGACTCTATTTTCCCATAGTGGGAACTGCAAACCTCTCACATGTGATAAGTAGCTAGTGAAACTGGATTAGCTCTGTAGCCAGCCTGCTTTTCAGGTAGTTACCTTGATAGAAACCAGACCATGATAAAATTTACTTGGCTCTTAAAAGAAAGAAAAACACCACTCTGAGAATGAGGCCAGAATCCCAGGAGGAACATAGACCCTACCTGAATGGGACTTGGCTGCCTTTGCTTGTCATTCCACCCAGTGCACGGTGCTTCATCCACACCTTTGGAGTGGGTATGGGCCCAGCGCCCGCGGCAGCCAGAGGAGCTCTTTCCCTTTCACTGAAAGCACTCCTCTGGCTTCTGGGACCACACATTCCTGAGCCTCCTACCTCCCCTGATGCTCCCCCTCTTGATCATTTCCCTGTAAGAGCCCCAGGGGCCATTTCAGCTTGCACCTGAGAGGATGTCAGGTGCAAAGTGGGTAAGGAGCAGAAAGAGGGCAAGAATATATGGGCTGAAGGTGCATTACCTCCTCTCTGAGTTCACTGCACCTACTCTAAAAACTGGAGCATTGCATGAGAGGCCAGAAACCCAAATGAAGGTGATAAAAACAGATATGGGGTAAAGCGCGACTCCAGCTCTGATCTTTCATGATCCAAGGACAAACTCCGCTAGGCAAGCTGATTTTCAAAATGGGACAACAGCTGGAGTCTGGACTGCAAAAAACCCTTTTGGAATTCTTTCCAGCCACCTTCTTCCAGAACTGCCTCCCTCTCCACAAACACACACACAGGTGAGGGTTTCTACAGCTATTTTAAAAACACCTCACCCCCCCCCCCCTCCATGCTGGCCACAGTCAACTGGACTGGAAATGAACAGCCGACCCACACTACATCAATCAGATTCTTTCCCAAGAATTTGGAATTTGGCTTCAGAGGCCACAAGTCTCTGCCTAAAACTATGATACATAAATTCAGGAGTTATATTCTACCATGCAGACGGGTAAATAGAAGCCCCCCCCCCCACACACACACCTGCCGAAAAAAGAGAAGAGCAAAGGAGACTCACAGAAAGTAAAGAAAAAAAGAAAAAAAAAAAAACACATGCAGAGAAGGCAGAGGTGAAGGCAGGAAGAAAATTCTGGAATCTTTCTAGTTACCAACTCTAGACACTTTGGAAGCTCATCACTTCTCAGCTCTTGGATCCCATGAGTCATATATAACAAAGTTCTCCTTCATTTGCCAAGTAAACCCAAATTACACAAATAGTAGAAAATTAAAAGTCAACAAAATAAATGTTTAGTGATGAAAAATAAAGCTAGGACTGGACTGATCTTTAATTATAAAACCTACAGAAATGGGGTGGGCTGCCGCCTGTCAGTTCTCCCCACACGTAACCTAATTTCTCACGCAAAGGCAAGCCACAAGGGTTATTGCTCTGTGTAGGCTGGTGGATAGAATTAGCCCTCCTTTCAACGTTGTCTAATTTACAACAAAAACTACAAGGAGGCAAGAATAAAGCTCAAAGTGAAACTGAATCCAGCTACTGCTCCCTTTCCCATATTAAAATATTTTTCTAAAAATGAATTCCCCAGAGAAGAGGACATCACAAAGGAAACAGATGGTTATTTTAAGGCAAGTAGGAGACTCTCCATATTGCCTTTCCCTTAGTTCTTCCTTTAACGGGAAGGATTTAAGCAGTGATGGTTATTCCTCACATACATTTCAGCAGTCCTGTTTATGCAAATGCAAATGATAGACAGATAATTGCACTATTGCACTACAAAACAAGCAGCTGAATGTGGAACGAGACCCAGAAATGGAAACCTTGTCAGTTAGTGTTAGTGAATCATCACATGAAACAAATTGTTCACTTTTTGCTCAGTCCATTAGCTGCAAGGATGAAAGGAATTGCTCTCCCAACACATCACATTCCAATTTCCCATTTTCACTTAGCACTTTCCTTTCCTGATTGCCAAATAATATACATTTGTATTCTGGACTTAATTTGTTCCTTCTGACCAGGACATTATTTTCATCAGAGACAACTCTAAGCAATTGTTCTCTGAAACAGAGACTTAGGCAGGCAGCACCTCTGACATACAGGGAAGTGGTTACACCTTCCTCTCAGCAGATGGCCCGGCAACTGGAACATAATTACCCAGCAACCACTCTGCCCTCTATTTTCAATTTTGCTGCTATGGACAGCTGTGGAATGGCTCAGAACCAACTTACTACAACTCAATGAAATATATGTATACCTAATATATATTTATTAATAATTCTCATTCTTATTCTGGATAAAACTAAAATGAAGTTCAGAAAGCATCAATAAGTCTTTAGCAATCATCCAGATAACTAATATGCAGAAAATTCAGAATTTGCACCTGTTTCAAAGTCCATGTTCTCACTACTCTACTCTGAGAGTGCTTATTTAAAGATGCCCAATCCTAATAAAACCAGATCCCCCTATAAGCTATAGTGAAAAACTAGGACAGCAAAAGTCTTATCCAGTTATCTCAGCTGCCTCTCAGCTAAAGTTGAATGTGCTTTGATATTCTTTTTCCACGGAACAAATCAGCAACCCACAGATTGAATCTCAAGTTATCATCTAGAACCCAATTAAACCCTTCTGCTGAGCAATTCTGTTGGTCAGATCTCACTGGAGGAAGTCATACCATCCCGAAAATATTAGAAGAGAATAAATAGGTCAGACTTGCCATTTTTCCACAGAACAGCCTAAGCCAAAAGGGCTTAAATAGCACTTCTCCAGGAAGTTGTGATTCCCAGAACCTAGAGGAAAAGTGCAATGATGCAAATCTAATATTTCCTGCCCCTCTCCTCATGTTTTTATAATGGATGTCAGCTCTAGTTTGACGTCAGTGAAAGCAGGAAGAAAATGAGAGCAAGGAACCAGGGGCCATTTATTAGCTCAAGAACCTGGGGAGTCCAAAGGTACATCTAGCTACAGCCACAGCTAAATTCAAGAGCTTGACCATGTCATTAATACATTTTTGTGTGTGTCTTTTACTCTTGGCCCTGTATTCTCTACAAGGTGGCCTGCGTTCCAGATATACATTCCACCACCTTACGACCAGGGAAGAAAGCAGCACATCTCCTTTGCAATAGCTCCAGCCAAGTCCAAGGTTTGACCTTATTTACCCTAACTTAGGGCATGGGCCGTGCTTGAACCAAACATTGTGGACGGGAGTTTATAGTATCTCATTGACCAACCCTAGGTCATAAGCACCCCATTAGAGCTGAGAGATGAGATCAGCTCCACCCAAGGCAGAGACTTAGGGACAGACAGGAGATGCACAAAGGGGAAAATGGGATGCAGTTACTCGACAAAGAGAGTATGGATGCTCTATCAGTGTAAGCAGAGTGACAACTGCTTTAGAGACCTATGTCCAACATGGAAAAATAAGCCTTCACACTGGAAAGGAGTTTATAGGAGTAACAGGGATTTTCCCCTGTGTTCCCAGGCAGAAGTTTAAGAGGTTCCTCAGTCTGGCAATTAGCTGTCAGCTGATCACCAATTCAAATGTCCTGGAGTGGACCGTGCTGATGATCTGTACTTGCAGTAATCATTTGGCTGGGTGAACCAAATTATACTTTCCAATGCCACTTCAAATCAGGATTGCTATGTCTGCACTCATTTTCAGCAGTAAGTATTACCATGCAAGTTATTTTCTTTGATATTGACTATACGTGAGCAAGGGAGGAATTTAGGCTTCTTTTAAGTTCTGCCCAACAGAAAAGACCAAAAAGTTTTAGAGATTTGTGAGGGACTAATTAGGATCCATTCCGATTTAATGGCTCGGCTTTCACACTGAAACGGATAAGGGAACATGTTCTGCCCTTGTGAGGCAGAGATTTTTCTTCCAAGTAGCTATCTGATTTGGAAACCTCATTCTTTCATAATGCCACGTGCAGTGATCAATCAGATGTAATGATCAAAAGAAAGTTTGCCTCAATCAATCCCGATAAACAAATAACTGCTATAGTGGCAAACCTAATGTGCTCTTCACTTCAAATTCACTTGCCAATAATTGGCCTCATTAACGTCTGTGAAGTTAGCTGTTCACTAAAATTGGGCAAGCTGTACATTAGATGTGTTCAGTGGTTTGCAAACCTTTGGGAATAATAGACCTACTGATTCAGCATCTTGCTGGTGCCATGTAAATGAACAAACTAAACAGTGAGGACACTGCAAAGAAAGTAGAGGAGTACAGGGAGACCAATAAATCCCTATCACCTTCATATAATTAATATTATCTTTTCCAACTTATAAAATGAAGGCCAGCTTTTCATCTGTTTTAAAAAGATTTTATTTTGACAGAAACTGAACTTGATTTCTTTGTGCCATCTAGCTTTCAAATTACCCTGCCCACATCTGTCAGATGTTTTTGTTGTTCAATTATAAAAACTGTATCCAGACTGGATTATGAGAATGCTGTTTGCAGGCACCATAACCACAGATGCCCTTGGGTTGAACATCAGGCTCACTGCAATCTTCCCAAAGAAGGAAATATACTTCCAGCTGCTGCACCAGACCCATTCTTCTTGGAGTGAGAGGAAATCACAGCAAGTGAACCTTTTCCAGGATTTCTGAAATATGCATTTGGGGATAGGAGAGGCAGTAAACAGAAGGGAAGCAGACTTAACCAATTCACTTACATTTGATGGCCTATTCCTGAAGACATGGCCAGAATGGACAGCAAACACATGATCTAGTTTGCCTTTAGGTAAGGGGGTTTCTTTGTCCTGAATTATCTTATCTGTCAGCACCATCAACATTCACCAATAATGCCCCATTTTCTACTTCATTTTTATTTCTGCCATCAATATCTATGAGTCACATGAAAAAAGCAGTGGAATTTGCTTTCCAGTCTAGCTTTTTCTGCTCCAGCCAGAGAAATTTTAATGTGATGTTGTGTCAAAGGAAGCTTTAAATATGTGTGAAAGACAGGATATCATCTGAAAACCTCTTCCAGTCAAATGAGAAACAATCCAGGTACCACTTGTTGCAGTTTCTCCCAGTTTCTTACCTGATGGCTCTCACGCACACACTGAACTTTGTAACTTATTTAGTTATGATGGTGTTGAATGAGTTCCACCATGATCTGGCAAGATACCAACTTGTAGTTCTCTAATATTGCAATGTCCTTCTGATTGGTTTCACTGCTTCTACTCTTCTTCCCCTCCACTCAACCCCTGGCCCCACTGCATTCCATTTCCACACAGCTGCCCGAGTAAGCTCTTGAAAAATATAAATCAGATCTGGATACTGTCTTCTTTCCAGTCCTGCAACAAGGACTACGTGTAGAGTGCACCTGATCTCTTTTGGGACCCTATATTATCTCATTCTTGCCTCCTACACTGTCCCTGCATCATTCCATTCCAGCCCACTGGCAATCTGTCTTCCATAAACTCATCAACCTCACTGCTGCCTGACACCCTTTAGTCTTGCTATTCCTTCTTTCAAGAACATTCCTTCCAAGGCTCTCTTTCCTGGCTACTTCTCATCCTAAGTCGGTCAAATACCATCTGCTCAGAAAGGCCCTTCCAGGTCACCTGACTCTCTCTCTCTCCTAATAGTCTTCATTAATCACCCTGATAATTTTCTCCATCAAATTTGCCACAATTTCAAACCATATGGGGTTTGTTTTTGCCTCCATCTCCCGAGTGCAATATGAAAGCAAAGTAGGCATAAGTGTCTCCTCTCTTATTCACCACCACATCTCGGTATCTAGAGCAATGCCTGCTATGTTCTAAGAGACTGCATAAACGGTTTGAGGCCCCAAGCCACATTATAAAGAATCACCATTTCATGTTCCCAAACTGATTTGTTTTGAACATATGCAAATCTAATATTAGAAGAAGCAGTATCCCACTGTTAATTCCCTTGACTCTTCCCAGAATATGGCAATCTGTGTAAGACTCATTTTCCAAAATAAGAGAATGTCTTTAGAAACTGAAGAAAAAATTCAGACATACTAGAGAACTCTGGGCTACTTTCTTTTTCATTGTAAGTAAGACAGGTTCACAAGAATAAGCATCTGCACTGGATTCTTTAAAAGCTGAAAATTAGATCAAATGAATTGGAGGACAACTACATCTTGCGTTAATGTTTTCCTCCTGGAATGAAGAAAATGAGATGATGTGAGCCATGACTCCATTTGAAAATGAAACTCTGTATTTCTATTTGCTTCTACGGTAAAGCACTCTGTTTTTCATTTTAGACTTTTTGTGTTGGTAAATGTTGCAATACTTTACATTCATTAGGCTCAGGCCCATTTACTATGTACAAGCAAGACAAGCAGATATATCATACCACAAAGCATCATTCCTAAACTACAGTAAATAAATGATACTAAACCAGAAACCCAAGTCTCACAACCCTTACAATGTGAAAAACAAACTGACAAAAATCCTTGTGTCAAAGTTCCCTACCCTCAATTTATAAACAGCCTATCATGCTCTTATGGTGTCAAATAAACTGATCATTCAAGAAACACTGGAGACTTGACCCTAACCTATAACAGATAAAAATGCTTCAAGTATAAAACTACACTACTCACATTTAGCTATCTTTTACAAAGTGTGTGGTCTTGCTAAGAACTTAGTGTTGTTTTCTGATTAGTTGATTACAGAACTTAGCAGCAAAGCCAAAATAAAGTAATGATTCACTGAGATGACAGAGAACAAATGCCTTTAAATTTATAATTGCCCTTGGATCTATTTAATTTAGCTTCAAGTCAAGAGGCGTAATTGAGACAAATGGTTACACTGAGCAGGTATCAGATATGAAAAGGAGCTGGCTGTGATTATTCTATTGCACTATTTCTATCTGAGAACTTTTTCTGCCAACACTTTTCCTATGAAGGCTGTTAAATTTTATAGGGTTTTTCCCACCATTAGCTATAATGGCATTTGCATGTTAAATGCTCACAACAAATGAAAACCATGATTTCATTGTTTCACAGGGTGAAAACCATGGTTACTGCTATTCCAAATGGAGAACAAATCTAAAAAGAATCAAGTAATTCCTCCTCTTTCTATGATACCTATATAAGCTCTGTGGGAAAGCCCATTTACTTTGCAGCTCTTCTATTTTTGACACAAAACAGATTCTGCACTAAAGATTTCATTACACATCATGCAGAAGACACCCCAAATACTATTTTAAGGGGCTTTGTTTACAATTAAATATCATTCTCTCTCAAGTACTCTTAACTAAGAAAATCCTCTTTCAGAGGAAAAGCATTTATGGCTACTTATGGTCGCTTTGCTTTTCTTAAGGAAAAAATATAACAGAACTCTTAAGACTTCCAAATTATAGAAACAACACAAAATGCAGATATTAAGTGTTTCTTAGCCAATTTTCTCCTCTGAGAAAACTCAGCATCTACTCTGAAAAAAATCGATATATTGTCCTGGATTATTATTCTAGATTAATAATTATAAGTAAATGGGTAGTCAGTATCGTTTACATCCAGCAAAGCAAGATCTAAGAAACTATGTATTTATGGATCTATAAAACAATTAAAATATACAACTGCTCTTGCCTGTATTCCCACTAAACCACAGTCACTCCACATTTTATTTTTTGAATTCTTTATTTAGTGGAGTATTAAGCCTTAAACTATTATGTAAATTAAAAATACATTATCTCAAAAGTTAAAGAGAAAGGAAGGGAGGGAGGGAGGGAGGGAGGGAGGGAGATGGAGATAAGGAGGATGGAAGTATCATATTATATTCTTAGAATTATATCTAGGAATTACATTGAATCTCTGCTTTTTTGTATTATCACATTAACATGAGAATTGGTGGTAAGATACACACACACACACACACACACACACACACAACTTCTTGTTCACTCTGTTGACTGTTAATTTGGTTCAGTGTGCTTATCATTTTCCCCACCAATGTTTTTTCAAGGCACTATTCCCTTCACTGAGATTAGTGTTTACATTTCATGATTCTCACTTTCTGTCCACCAAATCCCTTCTCGAAAACTGCATTGTCTGGAGAATGCTTCAGAAATGAAAAATCTTCAATAGTTGAGACAACCAAAATTCAAATCTCTGAATTTTCACTGGAATTTGGCTTCTCTGTGAAATGTACTTTAACTCTTTTTCATGTTCCTGCTGAAAACATTGAGTCCAAAAATACCTGACATAGTGGACCCTCTATGAAAGTATGAATTATTTTGAAACCACATGTAATTTCTATTAAAAGGACATCCTTGGAAATTGGTCACGTAAATATTTTAGGATTGCTAACTTAAAAGTCATTTTGTCATCTTTTTCTTCTCTCCTTTTTCTTGCCCTCTCCTTTCTCCATCCAATACTCCATACTCTCAAAGGCAGAATCAGGAGAACAGCTGTTGTGTTCGGTGAGGCAGTCCAAAGATGACATTCATCCACTCATTCAGCAGGTTACTTGTTCATTTAATAACCTAATCTTATTTCTTACCACAAAAGCCATCAGAAATGTGTGATCTGTCACTAGTGTTTGCCTGAAGTTACCCAAACTTTAGAAAGTAGGCAACCTCCCTTAGTTCTGGCCTGCTTTGGAAAAGACAGGGGAAACACATATGTACCACTGGCAACCCTTGACTGAGAACCAAATCCTATTAAATGATAAACATTATATTGATAGGCACTAATTTCTGTTATCCAATTACACATACATACACACACACACATATAAACATACATCATGTAGAACTTCTTGGCAACCCAAAAGGAAAACATGATGGACTGAGAATGTATGCGCACAAGTACACAACTGTGGGAAAATCACTTATTTTCTTTGTGATTGCCATACCTTTGAGATCAAAGATGTGCTTTTTAGCCTTATGATTTAACTGTCCTCTAACCAGAGAAACGTTAAACACTTGAAATAATAATTGACTTTATTTCAGCTTAAAATTCAGAGTCCCAGTATTTATTCTCCAGTGTTTAGTCCTTCTAACATTCTCTCTGGAAGCATTATCTTCCAAAACGCTTAAAGAAGCCTGCCAAAATTCAGTTTTTACAAGGTCAATGCAACCTATACATTCCATTCGTAAAAACTTCTGTTTTCTTGTATTGTATAAATACTGAACCTAAAAGTCATTCCAACTACAGTGTTACCTCGATGGCTTTTGAAGCAGAATGCTGAGTCTTCTGTAAATGTGAAGAAAGGTTTCCTACAAGTCTGCGTTTATCTCAAATAATGCTGTGAAATCACTGATACTATTAAAAATAGAAACAGCTTCATTGCTATTTCCATTTTATCTAATGAATGCAGAGGAAAAGCTCAGACCTAAGGAAGAAAAGGTCATAAGCTAGAATCATAAGAGGGCCATTTGTTACAGGTTTGAAAGAGTTGCAGTTTGGTTAAGGGCACTATGCAAGAATATCACATCCATTTAAGACATTGAAACATTTACAAACTTTCATACAATGAGTGGTTATCTGTGGTGGGGTTCCTTATGACATTTCACACATTAACACAGTAAGTTTCAAGTGGTATAGATATACAGGATTGCATGCTTACTAGTCAAGCCATGACACAGAACACTATTGGTGTAATATGACATTGACTGAATTTGCTGCTAAGCTCCAAAAAGATCATGCAGGCAACAACAGTGGGATGAGACATCAAATCCCCAGATATTGGTTCATTTTGTTTAAGGCATCACACACTGTGTTCAAATCGCTGCGGAGGTCCTGCACCACATTTTCAATACTTCTGGTGTCTTTCAGAATTTCAATACTCTGTGTGTAGGGATTGAAGTACACTGAGAAGGGACGGGTAATTGACTTTGCAAAGTCCCTGCAGAATAAACAGAAATAGAAGGATATTTGATCAACCCCCATTGGTACAAGAGATAGATAAAGGAGGGAACAGAGCCGGAAAAATAAAAGGCCATTTTCTGTAGATGGACGAAAAAGCAAGTTTACCTCATCTTTTCTTTGGCTTCTTCAAAACTTTCTGAAACAAAGTAAGCTTCCTGGAAGGTGGTGATAAGGCATTCCTGTAAGCAAGTCGTCTTTGGGTCAAAGGCTTTCACACACGCCTTGTCAGACAGAGCGTGCTGCAAAACACACCACAAAACCTGTTAGACTCCATAATGAAACTTCCAAAGTGCCATGACATCACGTTGCCACAACACAGTTGATAGCTCCGTAATTCTACAGAATTGCTCAGTTTCTAATTTGCCCTGAGATACAGAACTCTCCTGTGTGCAGCGTTAACTGGGTGTTAGGAGGGGTTTATTTGTTTTGCTTTATTAAGTCTCTTAGGTTCTCGGGAGGGAAGGGGATGAGATTTGGGTATTATTGTTTTATTTATTATCAGCCATTTTCATACCAAAGGACAGTTCAGAACTGTACCCCAACAGAAATGGAATTTGTAATCTATGTTATGAATAGAAGCAGGGACAGCATAAATATGCTTCTAAATTTATTGCTCTAAGCAATGTACTGAAATTTCACTTAAATGGCAGAAGCAATAATTACCTGCGTGGAGAGGTAATTGGGGCTCTCACTGAACTATTTGTGGCGTCATTGCAAGACGTTTTGAGGCCAGGTGCTGTGTAGCAACAAGTTTAGAGTAGGTCTGGATATTTGAGGATACCTGCAAAGCATTCATTTACCTTCTACCCAGTATAGCAAAGCAGTATACAGCAGATAAATATTGCCAGGTTGGGGGGAGAGAAAGGAGCTAATATTAATAGCTAGAACTATGCCAGGAGCAAGCAATAGAGAAACAGAAAAGCTGGTGTAATTACTCTTGGAACCATCATTAGCTCCGTTCAGCTCCCTACATGGCTGGCACTAAGAACAGCAAGAAATAATGAATGACTGTGTTCTCAGGATAAAGTCAGTGATGTTAAATGTCAGTGGTCATTTCCTGCCACGTGCCACCTGGCTATTTATAGGCCCAGATTAATGGTCCTATGTAGGATACATAAGAATTGCTGAGGAGGTTATGAAAATGCAGACACCTAGGCCTTGATTTTATTTGGTAACTCTGGAAGGAATCCACAAATCTGTATTTTATAGGCATCTAAAGTAGTTTTTTACATAAGTGCTTGTAATCTGTATTTTGGGAAATATTCCTCCAGATTCAATCTTTTTCTTAATTTAAGGGATAAATTAAAAGGAAGAGAGAAAAAGGGGGTGGGGGAGTCACAGAAACTGCCTTGAACTAAGAATGAGAAAACCAAGGCTCTAATCCAGATGTTGCTGCCATCTAACTGTGAACCCTTGGCAAATCTCATAACCTCCTAGTATTTCCAACACGCTAACATGGGAGCTACGTGCCTCTGAAGCCACATTCAATGCCAGCATCCAGCACTTTCCTATCTACTCAGTCTCTCAATGGCTGAGGTTCCTGGAAAAAGTCTGAAAACCACTTTTTTATTCAACCTTCTTGGGGCATTCCCCCAACGATTTCAAAATGCATAGAAAGATGTACAGCCCTCCATGGAGAAGGCCCTGGTGGCCTAACTTTGAAAATACAACTGGGAACCAAAGGACTGACATCTAAGGAAGGGGCAGGTGGCCCTACCCTGCATGTGAGAGACTTTGCCACAAAGTCCCTTTGTCCAGATCAATGTGTATATAAATCACAGAACAAATGCAGCGGGTTTCTCAGAGTTCATTCTTTTTTTTTATTTTTTTATATTTTTTTGGCCCACAGAACAACTTCATTATCAGCAGAAGGTTACTATACCTGCACATGCATCCGTGCCAGATTCAACACAGGGCAGTGAACATCAGGGGACTTGGGTTCCACAGGACCAATAATTCTGTCCACATTTTAAAAACAGCTTCACAGTTTCAAGAAACAAAACGTCCTGTTATGAGACCTGTTGCTTCTCTGCAACAAATTGGCTTCCTACTGGCTGGCTGGGGCTTTCAAAGTGAGAAGCTGCTTCCTTCGCAGCCATATACTCTGGGTAGCTTAACTGTTGTACGTGGCTCTCATTGCCCACTCATCCATCAGCACAGACAGGAGCAAGACAGTGGCTGACCCAGCATCCTTGATGTTTCTACTCTCTCACCCCTACAGTCAGGGACATGGACAGAGTGGCAGCAGAATATATTATAAGAACATTTAAGCCATGGCTCCCCTGGGACATCCCTGAGCCAAACACTTTTCAACAGGTCAAGGACAAGCACAGGAAAGAAATAAGACTTAAAAGCTTGGGTCTCCAAGGCTTCTACAGAACATCAGCAGCCTTAGCAGTCACTCTACAGAGGATGTAACAGCAGATACTGAAATCATGGGGCTTTAGAAAAAACTGTCCTGTGACAATTCCACTGTGTATCCAGATGACCTCTTCAGTTATTTTACCAGGTAAAGGGGATTAAAGTTGATCAGGACAAGTTCCAGAGGGCAGGGTGCTCTACTCTAGACTTCATGAAAAGTCAGTGTATTCACAACTGACAATATTGGGCAAAGACCATTAGGCAATACAGACCACGTTTGCCTGACAGACTATTCAATGGAAAAACTGGAAGTTGATTGTTTAAATATCAAAAATGCATTATAGAGGCTGGCATTGTGGTGCAGAGAGTTAAGCACAGCAGCCCATGTCAGAATACCAAATGCAAATGTCAGCTACTTGCTAATGCATCCTGGGAGAGAGCAGACGACGGTGCAAGGATTTTTGGGTCCCTGCTATCCAAATGGAGTTCATGAACCCATGTCGCCTATGATTCCAAAGTCCACTATCCAGTGGAGAAGCCCCACCTAGTTTTTCTTTCAACTTTGATCCATGTTTTGCTCAAAGCCACCTGTTTAGGGGAGCAGAAGGGATTCCTTCTGTAAACACTGACCCAAACGATCTGACCTCCCAAGGGAGCTCTGGAGCGAATCCTTCCTGAAGCGCTACCTGTCTGATACCCTGAAGTCTGAAAGAATTAACCGCCCTGCCAGCAGAGAGGAGCTTTGTAATGGTGACAGAATCTGACTGACAGTCTTCTACTCGCAATCCTCTTTATATCGGCAGGAATGCTGAAGAGTCAACTTCTCTTACAGGAACTCTCTCTAAAAGAGGACTATTTTGGATTTACCCATCCTGCAAAAGACAAGAGCACAGGACAGGGAATCCGGAGACTTGGGTGTCAGATGTGGCTGTCCTGGAGGCTGGATGTATAACACCATTAGAATGAAACCACCCCAGGGCGGGCTGCAGTTTCCTCTTTCACAAATGGAAATATTAATCTACATGAATTCTAGGGCTCTCCTAGGAATATAATTTTAATAGGACCTGCAAATACACAGCACTCACATCACCAACCACTATTCTACTCCTCTACCTCAACCACTATGAATTGTTTTTTAAAGATTTATTTATTTTATTTGAAAGTCAGAGTCACACAGAGAGAGAGGAGAGGCAGAGAAACAGAGAGAGGTCTTCCAAACACTGGTTCACTCCCGAATTAGCTGCAACGGCTGGAGCTGCGCCGATCCAAAGCCAGGAGCCAGGAGCTTCTTCCAGGTCTCCCACGTGGGTACAGGGGCCCAAGGACTTGGGCCATCGTCTACTGCTTTCCTAGGCCACAGCAGAGAGCTGGATTGGAAGTAGAGCACCCAAGTCTCAAACCGGCGCCCATATGGAATGCCGGCACTTCAGGCCAGGGTGTTAACCCACTGCATCACAGTGCTGGCCCCATGAATTGTTTTTTAAAGATTTATTTATGTATTTGAAAGATAGAATTATAGAGAGTGATGGAGAGACAGAGAGAGAGAAGAGATCTTACATTCATTAGTTCACTTCCCAAATGGTTGCAATGACTGGGACTAGATCAGGTCTAAACTAGCACCCTGAACCTCCATTTGGGTCTCCCATGTGGATATAGGGGCCCAAATACTTGAGTCATCTTCTGCAGCTTTCCTAGGCACATTAGCATAGAACTAGGTCAGAAGTGGAGCAGCTGGGACACAAACTACCACCTATACAGGATCCTGACATTGCAGTTGGCGGCCTAACCCACTGTACTACATCACCAGTCCCAACCACTATGAGTTGACCATAGCAGCCTTTCCCATGGGGCCTGGCCCTCTCTACCTCTCCCCACACAAATGGCCAAATCCAAGCAACTGGAATTAGTATTAGTACATAAGGTAAAATTCCTCTGTCATTCCTGGCTTTCGAATATAAAAATCTCTTCTCAGCATTAAAAAATTCTCAGAACCCAATTGTTAATAGAAAATGTTCTGAGGGGACTAACAGTGAAGGTATTTAAGATAAAGAATTGAGGTTCAAATCTGGCTGTAGCTGTTCCTAATGACAAGACCTTGGGCAAGATACTTCACTTCTATGAGCCCATCCCAGTATTCATCTGGAAAATGGGAACACTAATAGAATATATAATGAAAGGTTTGGGTCAAAATTAAATGTGCACAGGGCTGGCACTGTGGCTCAGCACGTTAAAGCCACAGCCTGTACTGCCAGCATCCCCTGTGGGCTCCAATTCAAGTCTTAGCTGCTCCACTTCCAATCCAGCTCCCTGCTAATAAGCCTGTGAAAGCAGCAGAGAATGACCTGAGTCCTTGGGCCCTTGCATCCATGTTGGAGACCTGGAAGAAGCTCCTGGCTCCAAGCCTTGGCCTGGCCCAGCCAGGTCATTGTGGCAATTTGGAGAGTGAACCAGCAGATGGAAGATCTGATTTCTGTGTGTGTGTGTGTGTGTGTGTGTGTGTGTGTTTCCTCTGTAACTCTGCCTTTCAAATAAATAAATAAATCTTAAAAAAATTAAATGCAGGCAAAGTGCTTGGTATGAGAAGTTTGCAGTATATCTAGATATCATTTCTAATTCAGTCTAGAGATGCTTCTTGGTATGCATATGCATTTGGCCATATCTACCCTCTATTGTCCAGCCCCTCTCACTCAGGAGCCTGGCACCCAGACAAAAGGAATCATGTATATGAGGCTTCCAGCTCTTGGACTACAGTAGTGGTGCAATAGTGGTGACTGCCTTAGGTTAATGAGTTTAAAATTTTCCTCCCTTCCAGACACCTCTCTTTGCAATGACATAGTTATCTCAACTATTCTTGACTTAAACCCTGTGATCTTCACTCTCTATATTAGGACTGGTTGAAGTTGGGAAAAAAAAAAAAAAAACCCTCAAGTGTGAAGTCAGGTTTATGAGTACTTGGGGCCCTAGATGCTAAATAAGAATTTGCAGACACTCCTACATTCACACCACAATCACGTCTTCCCAAATCTGAATAATGACCAATATATACCTCTGTATATGTATACTTCCATTATCTCTGTGTCTATGAATTAGTTTTTGAACCTCTAGTGCTCATCCTGCTAAGCGCAATGTGGCTTCCATAGCCCTATTGCCAAATTGAGCAATGATCTATCACACTGTTTCAAAATCAGCAATGCTAAAGTTTTAGTAAATAAGCAGAGAGGTGAAGAAACAACCTCCCTCCTCAAACTATCTCTTTGTAAAGGTCAAAGCCAGCATCCAGCTTCCAGTTCACCAGCTTTGGCACCGGTACTGCTAAGAGTGCTGTTTCCATGAAAAGAAGGTGGCAGGGACTGGGGGTAGGGGGTGGGGAGTGGGAAAGGCGAGAAGGGCCTCTGGTCAAGGTTAAGGTGCAGGACCTCAAACTGCACGAGTGACCTGCCAGCTAAGGCCAGAGAGCATGCAGGCCCTCTTCTTTACAACCTGGAAGTACTTTGGGCCACTCCTAAGAGTTGCTGCAAGTGGCAGGAAAGACAAATGATTCCAAAAAAGTATCAAATTGTTCTGAGATTGCTTATTAATAGCTATATAAAAGGCAATGCAATAAATTCATCATGCAAGGGCATTCTAAAAGTAAAGACCAAATATAATGATTAAAATTTTTTAAACCATAAGCTTTTTCCAAACCTGAAAAGCAAAATAAATGTACAAAAGTACTTCAGTGTAATAAAAAGATGTTTGTTTTGGTGCAAAATATTTTTGAAATCATATATATTAGAAGTCCTCAAAATGTTCATGGAAAAATGCATATTATGAAAAAATCATGCATGGACATGAACATTTTTGCATTAAAATAAATGTATCTTTTAATTCCATTTTCCACAAACTTTCTGATGTATCCTTGCATTTATAGTTAACATTCCAGCAATTACCATAGAACAGGTGCTATGGTCATTTAAATTTTTTTAAATCTAATGTCTGATCTTAAAGAAATAAAGACCTACATCTTATCTTTACTCATGAAAAAGAAATATAGACTGCCTTTTGTTTTTAGATGGATTATCATTTTGAGTTAAGACTCATCCAATTCAGTGATTAACAATCATTTCTTTGCCAACTAATGTGAAGAAACTTCATCCTTGCTTCTCCATGAGAGATGGGTTCAAAAACATCCATCTCCATCACTTCCTTAGAATTCCCCTACTGGACTTCATGGTCCTTAAAATCTTGGACCACTAACTAATACACAGAGTACAGAAAAAATACAAACATCTATGTGTAAAATTGACATTTTGAGATCTGATTATTGTTTATAGTCCTTGTCTATACTCTTGAGGAGCAATGGTTTTTTCCTACTTACTACTTGTTGAATTCTTTAGTAGATTGTTAAGCTTGTGATTATAAAATAAATTGAATATATGTCATTGTAAAATTACAAGAAAAATAAGGAAGGGAGGAAGGTGGGATCAAGGGAGGGAGGGTAGGGTGGAAAGTGTCATGATGCTCTTAAAACTGTATATATGAAATACATGAAATTTATTTCCATTACATAAATACAAAATTTTTCAAAATCTCAGCCGATCAATTTTGTGTTTGTTGGAACAAGTAAACAAATAATAAATGAAAAAAAAAAACTATAGGTATATAGTTATATCAACTCTAAGATAAAAAAAAATGAAAGGAAAGGTACATACTAGACTGTGGGTACGCAGCAATCAGGTATCCAATTTTAAACCTTTTATACTGTGTATATGCCAGAGAGAGAGAAAGAGAGATGGTCTAATCTGCCAGTTCACTTCCAAATGCCTGCAATGGTCAGAGCCTGGCTGAGTAGATTCCGTGAGCCGGGATCTTAATCCAAGTTTCCCAAATGTGTGGCAGGAACCCATTACTTGAGCCATCAGTTCTGCCTCCCCGGATCTGCATTAGCAGGAGCTGGACTCAGGAGCTGCAGCCTAATATTGAACTCTGATGAGTGCCACAGAAGTCCTAACTGGTGTCATAACCACAGTTAATAGCAACCCCACCAGCCTGTTGTTAAAGGTGACTTAGCTCATTATTAACTACTCTCCCAACTTATGGGACAAACAGAAAAACTCCTTCAAACTCACTTTTAGAATTCCTGAAGATCCCTACAGAATAGATTATTAAAGAGAGAAAGAGCAATCTTTGATGTGAGGGAAAAAAAGAAATAGTCTTCATGTTGATCAGATTTGTTAGCTTTTGTAAGCTTATCCAAATTTGTTTCTGTCTTCAAATATAAAAATAAGCATTGTCCAAAAAGTAAGAGAGGAAACTTAAAGTTATCACCCACACAAGAGAAATATCCCTTGGAAGTACTTGGTCAACGCTGAAGAGGAACATGTATGCCTCAGGAAAATTTAGCCTCCTACAGTACCAATATTAGAATATGTCATCTTCAAAAGGAGGAGGTGAGTTGTGGATGCTTATATAAAACTTATAAAAAATAATAAAACTTCCAACAATATAGCTGGGACCTCCCTTTGGGTTGCAGTTGCACTGCAGGAAACATTTTACTGCAAAAAGTAATTGCATTCAAATCTGTAGGTGTGTTTACACAGGGGCTAATGATAATGCTATTAACAACGTGATCCCTAAATGGGTCCAGGACCATCTTTTATTCATTCAACTAAAAGTAGAAGTATTCAGAAGAGCTTCGAGAGGGTTTGAGGGTCTTAAAGGAGTCAGGCAGGCAGGGTACTAAAGAAAGAATCTCAGTTATGTATTCTCTGTGAACAATCAGAGGCTATTTCCTATAGGAAGAATTTCCGAAGTGTAAAAATGGTCCAAAGTAGCAATCTTAGGGATGTTGGAGTGTTGAAACTTGAGAATGGAAGAATGCTAATGGCTGGAGGTGATGGACCAGAACAAGAGGATGCATGGCGGACAATGCCCTTTGGTGTACATATTTCTGGCTGATTTCCTTTTTCCAGACGATTCTGTCTGCACCAATAGGAACAAACCAACAGATTCACCCGAGTGCTGCCTACCCATGCCTCATTAACCAGAGCAGAAGACCCTGTCGAAAGTTCAGACCATGAGAAAAATGTGTGTTTTTTGTCTCTTGTGTGATTTATAAACTATCTGAGAAGAATGTAAATAGACAACATGCTACTGCTGTAGACTTAGCCCCCCAAATGGATTTTTAGGCTAAGAACTTAGCAAAAACTAACTCATTACAGTAAGGTTTTGTTATGTTGAACATTATCCTCTATTCTAGCAATGCTGAGTCTAGGTAGTTCCTCAACGGGCCAGGCTTTGGCTAGAATCCAGGTGGTACACACACTGCTGGGATGACTGATTTGTGTGTCCCATCTTTTCTTACTCTTCCCATCCCTCAATAATTAATTTGGATAGGAGGTCCCTCATCAGGAAGCCTTCTCAGGCACATTCTGGTGTGTGCCAGACACATTTGTCACACTTTTTATATTATCTGATTATCTCTTGCACTAGCAAGATAGCAGGGATCTCAGACAGCATTGCCTACTGGTTGAGGCTCAGATCCTAAAGCCTAGACTGCCCAAATCCAACACTTGCTATTTGTGTGATACTAGGGAAGTTCCACAATGTCTTTATGCCTTATCCATGATAATAACATCACACTCCTCACTGAGTTGTTACGATAATAGTGAGTTAATATCTACAAAGCACCGAAAATACTAAAGCTTATTTAAGTCTTTGTTAAGTTACTTTCTTCATCACTGTAATTATCTGTGTTTTTATCCTCAGTATGTGGGAAATAGTAAACATTCAACCAAATTTTTAGGCAATGAATAATGAATGGAATGAGAGGACTCAGTAAAATGAGAGGCTCCAACAAAATTACAATTAGATTACATATTTCAATAATACAAAGAACCAAAAGGATCTAATAACCATATATTTCTTAAGTATATTATGTATTTTTCAAGTGTATTCTCAATCAATGCTCAAAATAAAAACTCTAGGATAGTCAATAATCCAGTCTAAACAATCAAAGAAAAATTAAGTTATTTGCAAATAGATGGCCACATTGCTGAACATTGCAGTACCACTTTCACATTGGACTGTATGTCACATTGTATATTGTGCATCACATTGTATATCACATTGCATTCTAAAGTCATAAAAACTTGCTATGCACCACTGGTATAAACAGCAAATTCTTAAACAACCAAATTATTAAAATTATCAGAATTCTCCAGCCCTCAACTTTAATAAATGATCATTAAATAATATTTTATGGTAAAAATAGCATTATCTATGCATTAGTACATGTATTGAATAGCTCTCTGACAATGTACTTAGCTTGGTTTTTTCAAACTGTATATGTCCACAAATATTTTTACGCACATTAGTTTTGAAGAAACTAAAATAACCCCAAAAACCTCTTAGCATGTATTCTGGGGACTCTGTGGAAGCCATGGAGATAACAGACATTGGAGGAGCCAAACCACCCTCACAAGTAAATTTCAATGGGTAGGATCCCTCCTAGCTAAATACACACTTTCCAGCACTAAACTGAAGAAATCCATTTGTTACCCAACACTGAGGCATACATTTCTCATTCCTGTTGATCTGTGCACACAGCCACTCATCCATTTGAGTCACACTACAAACCCAGAAAGGCATGACCCATTTTCAGAGGTGCTAAGAGTTAGGTCAGAACCCCTATCTGAGGTGCCAAACTCTATTAAATATTTATGGGGTATCTGTGAGTAGAAATGCTCAAACCAATCAATATTTTCCATGACCTTGAACAAGTTTGCTTGGGCAGGATGTTTTCATTCACGGCTTCGTACCTTTAACTCTCCAATGGAGGAAAGTAGTCCTGCTCCATATGCTCGTAGCTGTCCTTCTTGCTTGCAAAGACCAAACTCGATTGTAAAGAAATAGCACTAAAAAAAAAAAAAAAAAAAAGACACACATCCAATGGACTAGTCAACAAGATCTTTCATAGAATAAAATAGTCCCCAAAATAAATAGTGCATTGTGCATACTTTCTTCAACAGGATCAATTTAAATTCTTCAGAAATAAAGAACATTTGTTGAAACCTATTCTCCTGATTAATAATTCTCTCCTAGGTTTGAAGTATATTTAAAAAGTATTAGCGTTTAAGAATCTTGTACTGCTTGAATTCAGAAACCCTAGGGATCCAATCATGTTCCCTACAATAACCTTAAAAATAAAAAACATGTATTTATGAATATATGATTATATCACTAGTAAGTCATAAGAACATGCTACCATATTTACTAAATTATAGTTCAATGACGTAAGTTCATGTAAATGTGAGAAAAACCTTAAAATCCAGCATTCTCAAACTCGTTTATGTTTATTCAGTCAGCAAACTTTGATTGAGTATGTACTAGGTATCAATGCTTATGAAAAAAATTATGAAAAAGAAAGGAGGGGCCGGCAATGTGGGGAAACGGATAAAACCACCACCTGTAGTGCCGGCATCCCATATGGGCACTGGTTCAAGACCCAGATGCTCCACTTCCCATCCAGCTCTCTGCTGTGGCCTAGGAAGGCAGTAGAAAATGGCCCAAGTCCTTGGGCCCCTGCACCTGTGTGGGAGACCTGGAAGAGGCTCCAGGTTCCTGGCTTTGGATTGGTGCAGCTCAAGTCATTGCGGCCAACTGGGGAGTGAACCAGCAGATGGAAGACATCTCTGCCTGCCTCTTTTTCTCACTCTCTGTGTAACTCTGCCTTTCAAATAAAATAAATAAATCTTTAAAAAAAAAAAGGAGACCACAAAAACAAGTAAATACCTAAACAAATTATTAAAACCATAATTTAAGGATTTTCTAGCAAAATCTTAATTTTATACCTACATATGTATATGTTATACATATGTGTGAGTTTACATGAGAGTACTTCAAAAAGTCCATGAAGGGTTGGGCATTACAGTGTAGCAAGTTAGGTCACTGCTTGAGATGTCCACATCCCATACTGGAATACCAATTTATGACCTGGCTTCTCGGCACTTCAGATCCAGCTCCCTGTTAGTGCATCCAGCAGATAGCAGCAGATGGCCCAGGTACTTTGATTCCTACCACCCATGTGGGAGACCTGGATGGAGTTCTTGACTCCTGGCCTCACATTGCTGGTTGTGGGCATTTGATGAGTAAATCAGTGGATGGAAGATTTTTCTCTATTTATCCCTCCCCTTCTCTCTGGCGCTCTGCCCTTTAAATAATTTTTTTAAGTCTTGAAAAACAGAATTAAAAGATAAGCTTATTCTGATGCAAAAGTTTGAAATCTATGCATAGGAAGAGTCTTTAAAAATTCATAGAAAATGTATATTATGAAAACACTATGTGTGGATTTCAATATTTTTGTACAAAAATTAACATTTTTATAATTTAAAAATATATTTGAGAGTCAAAGAGACACACACACATAGAAAGAGATAAATGAGAGAGCCTCCATCCACTGATTCACTCCTTGAATTCTTGCAAGAGCTGTGGTGGGGGGTGGGGCAGCCAAAGCCCGAGACCAGGAACTCAGTCCAGGTCTCCCACATGACTGAAAGGAATCCACCTATTTAAGCCATCACCACCATCTGCATTAGCTATGATCAGAGGCTGGAGCTGGGACTCAAACCCAATCACTTCAATATGAGACTCAGGCGTCTTAACTGCTAGGCCAAATCCCACTACCAGCTTACCTTTAAATTACATTTTCCATAAACTTTGTGTATGTGTTATATAAACAACCATATCATTAGCCTGAGTTTTATCATCATCAACTACCATAGCTTCCCCAGGATATTAAAATCCACAATTGTCCCTGTTGGGCTTAAGAAATCAACCTAGACAGAGAAATCTGCATGATCAAAAAACTCACAATACTGTGGAGAGGGGTTGAAATCACTCTATTTTTGCTCTGAGAGAAAAGTGAGAAGCTGACAATGAACAGTAAAAAAGGCATTGAATTAACACTGTCCTGCATTAGTGATAATAGAGCACCGAGGTGTTGAGAAAAAATTTAAACACTCCTGAAAAGGGACAGAAAATAATTATTTCTAGCCCATGGCAGTTTGCTCTATTTTTACTTGGAGGCTAAGCTGGCCTTTGGTTTAGGGGTAGGTTTGTATTTTTGTTAACGTCCATCATCCAATGGCCTGCACCTGGCTAACATCAAAGACCTGGTCATTTTTAGGTCACAGAGCTTAACCTGCCATCGCAGTGTTTCCTTTCTGGGTTCTTCTGAAGAGACTGACGTCTCAGCTCTTCCTTCTTCTGTCTCCAGGCACAGATCCCAGCAGCAAACCCCCTTACTCTGTTCCAATTTTTCTTTCTTTTCCATCACACCACCTTTGACACTGTCTGAAATGTACATAGTAATGTACTGCTTATCATCTGTACCCTCCACTGGAATATAAACGCCATGAGATCAGCACCTCTATCTATTCATTGAGAACAGCACCCTCAGCACTGCTGACATTTTAGACCGCACAATTCTTTGTTGGGGGAGGTTGTTCTGTGCCTTGAAGGATGTCGAGCAGCATCCCTGCCCTCTGCCCAGTAGGAGTCTATAGCATCCTCCATCCCAGTTGTAACAACTGAAGAAGTCTCCAGACACTGTTGAATGTTTCCAGTGGGACAATATCACCTCTGGCTGAGAACAACTGAACTAGACAAGTGTCTGAGACAGTATACGAGCTCAATAATTAAAAAACGCATGGTGAATCAATGAATGAATGAATGGTCTCTAAGTTAGGTTTGTGAATGAGACAGCATGACTCAGAGGAGAAAAAATGATTGTGGTAGCTTGGGTTATAGTCTGGACCTTGCTCATAATTAGCTATATGACTAAGACTTTTCTGGGTTTAGGTTTTCCTTCCTAGGACATCCGTCCATTCATTCATGCATCTATGCTACAAACACTTTTTGAGCATCAGTTGTTTGCCAGAGCCTGTTCCAGATGCTAAAGGTGTGCTGTGAACAAGACAACAAAATTCTGATCCCATGTTACCAGGATTAGATGAACAACAACAACATCAAAAACCAATAAAGGTAAGTTCAGGTGGAACCTGTTCCATAGATAATAAAACCATGTAATGTAATGTGTCAGATGCTAGTTTAGATGAAGTGCCCAGGGAAGGCCTTCCTAAAGCAGAGAAATTTCATTAAGAAATGAAAAGGGCAGTTGCACAAAGATCTATGGGAGACAGCGTTCTTAGTAAATAGCAAATGCAAAGGCCCTGATGCAGGAATAGAGTTGAATTTCCATGGGCAAAGGGAAGGCTTTAAGGTAGGAAATAGACGTTTCTGCTTTAGCTTTCAGAAGATCACAGATCAAAGTTCCCAAGTTCAAGTCCAGTCTCCTCCCAAATCCAGCTTCCTGCTAACATGCACTCTGACAGGCAGCAAGGAATGGCTTAAGAAATTGGGTACCTGCTATTTATGTGGGAGACCTGCAGTGAATTTCCAGCTCCTGGGCATCTGAGGAGCAAACCAGTGGATAGGAGGGCTCTCTGTCCATCTGTCTTCCTCTTTGTCTGTTTCTCTCTCTGCTTCTCAAATTTTAAAAACAATCATGATGGTTCTGTGCAAAGACTAAAATGCAGAGCAGCAAAAGTGGAAGCAGAGACCCAGTTAGAAGGAAGTGGCAGCAAAGAGGTATGAGTGATAGGTGAAGAGGGCTAAGACTTGACCCAGCAAAGTCAGGGGATTGGGGAAAGTCGGCGACACAGAGGCCTCAAAAGAAGAACCAAGATAAGAGATGTGAATATGTGTTGAAAATTTAAAACACAGCTCTCAAGTCTATTACCCAAAAAGTTTTGCACAATCTTGGCACAATGGAGTAATCGTGTAGTCATGGAGCAAAAGGCTCAGAAGAAGCCCAGAAGTTCAGCCCTCCTATTTTACCAAAAGGAAAACTCAGATTTAGAAAGAGGAAGTGATTTACTCAAAACCAGCCTAGATAGTGACATTTAAGAGATCTAGAGTTAAGTATTTCAAAGAGTTTGACATCAACATCTGTCATATTTTAAAGTTTCCAGACATTCCCCCAAAAATGGATGCATTTAGAAGCAAATAATGGGGAAATGAAAATCGAAAACAGAGGAAACTAGAAACTCATGGCATTCTTAGTGTGACTTTGGCTGATTTCCCCAATTTATATTGCACTTAAAGCACAGGACATGAAATCCTTGGAGACATCATGTTGAATATAGAAGTTTGTGCCAAAAAAAAAAAAAAAGGTACTGTCGTATTCAAAAGCATCTGAAATACCCAGATGGAGCCAGGTACAGGAGCATTTAGGTCAGCTATTAAGTAGATTTTTATGTTTCCTTACTATGTCAATACAGATATAATGCATGGTCACTATTCTGATCCAAATGCAAACAGGCTAAGAGAGCTTCTTTGGAAGCTTTTTAGAAGCCATGGGCATGGTCTTCACGTGGATTTAGCATTCCACCCTATTTAATGGCAGGAATTAAGAGATACACACCAATTTAACTAAAAATTCAAAGCTAAATCTCTTATCCAATGTGTCTGTAGTTAATGTGCTTCTAAAATTGGGACAAAGAACCAGGAAAGAGCCACAGTGGGTCTCCAGGCCCCTGTGCTCAGAATGCTCTCTGGCCCCATACCTCATCTGGGAGTCCTTCCAGAAACTCTGACCTTACCCAGCTCCATCTGCTCACTCCCTACCTGCCTTCCCCTTTGGTTCCCTGCTGTCATCAACCACAGACGGGTCCTGGATGCTGCTCAGTAGCCTGCCCTGCTCATACAATTAGACCTTTTGCTTTGAGACAGTTTTCTATTTGCAGCTCTGTGTGTGACTAACTGATAACAAGAAGCAGTAAATTGCATCTGAACTTTGGGTGTTAGTAAAATTTGCATTACGGACTTGCTCAGGATAATTTTTGTCCGTTGTTAATACTGGTGAAGACCTCATGATGCACAGGGCCTGATAAATAATTGGAGATGACTAGTGTCTCCTGTCTGTGATTGTAAAGGCAATGACTGCTTAGGTTTGAGCTGGGTGACCTCTGCAAGACCCTTCAGAATCTAAGTTTAACTCATTGCTTCTTCAAACTTTAAGAAAACAATTCATTTCCTCTGAGAACTCTCCAGATGTGGAGCGTTAATATATTCCCTAGAGGTTTACCAAACAAATAGCCTACCGATTATCAGAAAAAAGGAAGGAAAAACAAAATACCCTGACCCTTGTGAAAAACACCTGCAGATTCTTGGCCACTAATGTCTTTTAAACAGAAGAGAACTGAAGGGTACTATTTATCAAAGCTGACACTCATGCACGCCAAATTTTACATACCACTAATAATACATAATTATTTATAAATATTTTATTTGAATATAATTACATATAACCATTAACTAAAAGCCAAAACAGAAATGATAGGCTAGACCTCTCCCGTGGAAGAAAAACAGAGTCATTTAAATACATACAGTCATTAAGCAGAAGAAAGCTGAGTGACAACCTGAAATCCAAACACAGCCTTGGAACAGCTAGGCCACAGGAGCCGGCTTAAGAAAATGAAATAGGTCGCCCAATGCTGCCATCTTCAGATCACTGCTGGTAGTACACAACGGGTCTGCTCTTTCCAAATGGGCAGTGAGAAAGCTTTAAGGCAGCCAAGTCCACAGAGGGAATCATGCCAACAAAATACACAGTGGTCCCACGCAGTGACTCACAAAAGCACCACATGCAACACTCTTCTTTGTCTGTTAGGTACCTGAAGCTCTTGCTAAGCTCATGTACTCCATTTAAAGAGACATCTGACTTTGCCAAGGAACCCTTAATAGGGAAATGATTTACTGTTCCATTGATAGGCCCTTTTTCCTTCCACTTCTCACTTCCTTGTACTTATTTCTACTATTTTCATAATCTCTTCCTTCTAATCTACAGTCATAAATTAAAGTGGTACCTACCAACTTCAAGAAAGAAATCCAAGAATTCTACTTCTTTTACTTTCTCTAGGTTTACGCACATCATTTAATAACTATCTGAATGAGTGATATATATATTTTATCCCCTTCCCTAAGAACTTGATCTTGTATATTGATATCATGTATTTTAAAGTATTCACATACATCATTTCGTGCTTAGAATTACATTATCCACCTATCCAGTACACAGGCAAAAAGATACAACAAAAAAAGTTAGCAAAGGAAGCTTGAAGGAGACCTGCTTGAGATGTGCTAAACATAACAAAAAGTTAAATGCTAAATTCACTGTGTTTCTAAGAGAATCCCCAGGCTCTCACTCAGATCCCACTTTTCATTGTCTTGTATAATTTCTAACGAAACTTCATTAGGTAGTTTTCAAACTCATGTCCTAACATAAGAGGAGAACAAGAAAAAATACATAAAAAGCAGACCCAAGAACTCCAAAAACACAGAAATATAATACTGATGTTAAGGTTTAACATAACGGTAAATGCTTCCTGACTTGAAGATATCCCCAAACAACAGAATTCACCATGACAGTAAGGCATCAAGACAACACTGAAGCTTAAGCCAAAAGAAGGCTTCCTGGTTTAACAAAGTGGTCTCACATATGTCATTTACTACATGCTTGTGAAATAGCGCAGTTATTATTTCCACACTATATTCGGGAAAATTGAGACCCAGAGCTCAGATGATATGCTCAAGATTCACCATTCATGGCTGGTAGGCCATGTAAGTTTCCCCCTTCAAATATAGCAGCCCCTCCTCATCAGCAACTCACTTATAGACGCTTGGTTTCCATTTGCCAGTCACACAACCAGAGTAGTTGTCATTGCCAATCACTAAAACGCTTTCCAAATGGGTATCAATAAAGACCTGTGTTATGGCACAGCAGGCTAAGCATTGCCCTGTGATCCTAGCATTCCCATATGGATGCTTGTTGAAGTCCTGGCTGTTCCACATCTAATTCAGCTCCATGCTGATGTGCCTGGGAAGTCAGTGGAGGATGGCCCAAGTACTTGGACCCTTGCCACCTATGTGGGGGGCCCAGATGGAGTTCCTGGATTCTGGTTTTGGCCCAGCCCAGACCCTACCACTCCTACCACTCGGGGAGTGAACCAGTAGATAGAAGATTTCCTCCTCTGACTCTTCACCTCTCTGTTACACTACCTTTCAAGTAACTAAAATAAATCTCAAAAAAGAAAGAATGGATGCCAATAGACATTACCAACATTCCCCAAGTCATTGTTAATGACTACCCCAATGCCTTGTTTCAAAGAGCAATAGTTCCTAAGTGGATGGTTTTGTAGCACTGGGTTTCAAGAACAAGCATAAAGGGCATTTTCATGCTTCATTATTCTGCCCTAGGTGAGTCCTATGTGAAATTAGAGTATAAAAAATGTCAGACACTCAGCACTGAGAGACTTTAGAGCCAGTCTGGTGCTCCAGGACCCAACAGCTGGCCCTCGGCAGTGCTGGCACTACAGCCACATCTTGAATGCTTCTGCAGCAAAAGGAAGCCATCACGCACGTGTTCACAGATTGGGAAGGCCGTCATCACACAGACTCCGAGTGGCATGGGTCCAGACGCTTTGTGGAAACGGAACTACCCCTACATTCCTAGTCTCACACTTTACCAAATACTCTCCTTGAGTCGCCAAATCAAAACTACCATATCCTTTCGTCGAGTCTCAACCCACATCTTTAAAGTTTATATTTATTAAATTCTGTTTTGCTGAGCTCTTGAGATTGGCCTCTATGTACAAGAAACATGCAATGTGGGTAGGGAGAGAAGACAAATAAAAAGAGTATCATAACCTTTGCTTTTTACCGTCCCACAAATCTCTCTGTCTTGAAATTGTCTGCTTATCTGTTTGGGGACAGGAAGAATTTGAAACTTGGATTGGGAGGATGCAGGGGACCTAACGTGGGCTGCAGGGAGAGAAATTCCACAGCTCCTGTCTAGGACATTAAGACCTGAAGTGTTGGGAAGTGAGAGAAGGTCTAAGGGACGCTCATCACAGGAAGGAAGAGGTGACTCTAGTTACAGAAGGGACCAGATCACAGGTTCCACCCTAAACTTGTAGACACGGCCTCTTTTGCCAATGAGTCACCTCACTCCGAGACAGATGCAAACAAGCAAAGAAAAAGAGAAAGGCTGCGGGCAGGTATTCTGACCTCATGGTTAAGGCACTCTTGGGATGCCCACATCTCATACTGGAGGGCCTGGGTTAGAGTCCCACATCCTCCAGTTCCTGCTAATATGCATCCTGGGAGGCAACAGATGATGTCCCTGGTACTTGGGTTGTTGTCACCCACATAGGAGACCTGGATAGAGTTCCAAGTTCCTGGTATCAGCCTGGCCCAGTCCCAGATGCTGAGGGCATTTGGGAAGTGAACCAGCAGATGGGTGCTTGCTCTCTTGCTCGCGCTCTCTCTCTCTCTTGCTTGCTCTTTCTCCCTTTGTCTCTTCCTCTGTCTCTCAAACACATACATATAAATATAAATAAAGACAAGGTTGAGATTTGAAAAACGTCTTGTCAGCTAGGACACAATGACCCTGAATTGTGAAAACAGCTTAGATTGTCTTAGGTTAAAAACAGCCATCAAATGAATGAAAATGGAGAATCCTATGCGCCGAAGAAACATTATAGCAAACCTTGTGGAAAATTGATCATCAAATATAAAATGAACATTCTTGGGGGTTAGGGGTGGGAAGAAAAGGCGTCAGCAGAAAACAACCTTTACTGAAGAAGACGTCGACACAGGCGATTTTCAGCCACAGTGCTTCAGTTCAGAATGTTCCTGTGCCTGTTTTTTGTTGTTGTTGTTGTTTGTTTGTTTGTTTGTTGACAGGCAGAGTTAGACAGTGAGAGAGAGAGACAGAGAGAAAGGTCTTCCTTCCGTTGGTTCACCATCCCAAATGGCTGCTACAGTCGGCACCCTGCTCAGATCTGAAGCCAGGAACCAGGTACTCCTTTGCAGTAACTATCAAATTGGTTTTTACTTATAAGTTTAGAAAAAGATTTATTCCTTGGCCTCATCTGTGCTCCCTTCTTTTTCTTTTCTCATTACTTAAGAGACAGGGCAGGGCCAGCACTGCAGGCAGTGCCGGCATCCCATATGGACACTGGTTCAAGTCCCAGCTGCTCCTCTTCCAATCCAGCTCTCTGCTATGGCCTAGGAAAGCAGCAGAAGATGGCTCAAGTCCTTGGGTCCCTGCACCCACGTGGGAGACCCAGAAGAAGCTCCTGGCTTCTGGCTTCTGATCGGCTCAGCTCCAGCCATTGTGGCCATTTGGGGAGTGAACCAGCTGACGGAATCAATCAATCTCTCTCTCTCTCTCTGCCTCTCTGTAACTCTGCCTTTCAAATAAATAAAATCTTAAAATAAAAAAAGATGACACAGGGACACAGGGAGAGACATAAAGAGAAGCAGATATAGGCCGGCGTCGTGGCTCAACAGGCTAATCCTCCGCCTTGCGGCGCCGGCACACCGTGTTCTAGTCCCGGTTGGGGCGCCGGATTCTGTCCTGGTTGCCCCTCTTCCAGGCCAGCCCTCTGCTGTGGCCCAGGAGTGCAGTGGAGGATGGCCCAAGTGCTTGGGCCCTGCACCCCATGGGAGTCCAGGATAAAGCACCTAGCACCTGGCTCCTGCCATCGGATGAGTGCGGTGTGCCGGCCACAGCGCGCCGACCACGGCAGCCAATGGAGGGTGAACCAACTGCAAAGGAAGACCTTTCTCTCTGTCTCTCTCTCTCACTGTCCACTCTGCCTGTCAAAAAATTTAAAAAAAAAAAAAAAAGAGAGAGAGAAGCAAATATCTCTCCTCCACTGGTTCACCTGGCAAAATGCCCACAACAGCCAGGCCTGGGCAAGTCTTCAGACTGGCTTCAGCCAAGAGCCAGGAACTCAATCCAAGTCTCCCACATGAGCAGCAGGGACCCAATCACTTGAGCCATTGTGCACATGTATATTAGTAAGAAGCTCAAACTGGGAGCCGGAGCCAGAAGCACTCCAATTGGAGAACCGAGCATCTTAATCACCAGGAAATGCCACCAGTGCTCCCTTCAACTGCAGTCAGTAGTCCTCCAAGTCAGTGAAGGAGGAAGGAGCTGGCCTCCTTCTACAGCCAAGCCCTGAACCCCAGGCTTTCAGGCACATGCGCAGAGGTTTACCAACAGGTATCTCCCAAGTGAGTCTCAGCTGCTCGCAGTTAAGTGGCTGCTGGCCTCCTTCATCACCAGCAGCTACTCCAAAAACTCATTAATTCTGACATCTGGATCCTCATCAGAAAATGTCAGGGGGGAAGTTTTCCAATGTGCTAAAGGTAGTAGCCAACTGGAGCCTAGCCAGGACAATGCTAACTGTGCCTGGTCAGGGGATGGAGGGGTTTGTGACAGATCCAAGCACTGAAGTGCCTCACGGTACAGACTGCGCAGAATAAGCAGCCATGAGAAATTTCTACTGGCATCACCGCCCAGACCTTCATTTAGCAGACAATGACCCACGCCATCAGACAGATGCTGTTTTCTCCTGGAGATGAATCTGTGAGATGCCCATCCACCCAATTCTATTTCCCACAAAATTCCATGGCTCTTTAGGAAGGCTGTTATGAACAGAAATAGGCTTCTTTTATGCCTTCTAGACCTGCAAGTATTTTGAGTTTCACAAATCCAAAGCTAGTTTTATATTCAACAGTATTATTCCTTGGACCCTGATGCAGTGCATGAGCCTCGCTGCAACATCTCCATAACAAAGCAATGCACAGAGCGAGGCTCTCTTTCAAAGCAATCCTGTGTTTTTCCAAATGACCCTTTGCTGGACTTAGTATATAACCAGCCATTCCTTGACATAGCTACAGTTCACTGTGAGCACACACACACACACACACACACACACACATCATTTTGAGAATAGGCACATGGATCAGCATCCCATTTAGATATGTGCTTAATCTACTTTGCACAGAAGACCTACTTAAGCAAATGCTATAGGTTTGGAAGTACCTAAGAACTGACTTTTATAACCTAAGCAATTCTGAGCTACTTGAAGGAGAAGAAAACTGATGAGCACATTCACAGCCATTCATCCTTTGGCATGCTATAAAATGTTCTGCCTCAAATCACACATTCTCCCCAGATGTGGTGATTTTAAAGGTCAGCTCTCCAATGCTAGGATGAAAAATGAGGTTTTTACTGACTCCCAAGTTCACTGGGGGTAGTCACCACTGCATTTAGAGGGTCATTTTATTTTTATCCCTGCATTACTAAATGTAACACCCTCCAAGACATTAGGGCTAAAGAGCCTGCACTTTCTCACCTATTTCTTTCCAGGCAAGATCAGGAATCCTGGAAGATGATTATATGTCTGAGAACAGACAAGAAAGGTTTGTTTAGTTGGGAGAGCCATTCTTACCGCTCTGTTGCACTGAACAGTCTTCTATTTTAAGTTTATATTAATGAAGTCATGTTTCTTTTCTAGTCACTAAGCATCACCATTACCATCATCATCTCTCACACTCAGAATTGACGCCAACCATCTATATGTGTAAATGAGGCTGAAAAGATAGACCTGTGGACCAGGGTCCCTGTCACAATGAGGGGCTGCAGGTAATTGAACCTCTAGATAGCATTTCAGCTCAGCTGAGCTCCCCTACCTCTAATGATAATCACTGCCAGTTATCGAAGCCCACACTCCACACAGTGTGAAGCACTTTACATCACACTCACAACAGCCCTGTGAGGCAGGCACTGTGAAGGTAATATGGCAGTTTCAGTACATTGGCTTTGGAGAGAGAGATCAAGGTTCAAATGTAGGCTCTGCCACTTACTTAACCTTGGGAAAATTATTGAACCATTCTGAGCCTTTGATTCCTTGACTGTGACATGGAGAAAATAAAATAAATTAATAATTATCATTTATTGAATTCTTATTGCATACCAGTACTAAATTCCCCATTTTACAGATGGAGAAATAGACTTAGGTTGAGTAACTTCTTCAAGCTTAGAGGCAATAGAGCTCCATGGGAATCAGGTGTGCCCAAGCCTCAATATTGTCCATATGGTTTGCAGTGTACCAAACTGCCCTCCTTCTGTTTCCAGGGTGACTGGACACTACAGGATCCTATAACTGATATTTACATCACGTCCTTGAAGGTTGAGTCTGGTGTGTGCCAGGAAAGAGGAGTATGTCTAGCCTGCCTGTAGCCATCCCTCCAGAGCTTGCGCTAGGACCAGTGCCTTCATTTCATTTGTGACACCTGCATCAACTAAACGACTAAGCACAGGCCCGTCAGGAGCCAGAGAGGAGCATACACCATGAACCAGTCATAAAAGGAAGAGAGTCCTCGGAGCTTCAGGGGTGTGAAACAGCACTGCAATTAGCATCAATCCGGAGGGATGTGACTACGATAAATGAAGCTAGGTTAGAAATATAATATGCTGTGTTTATATGAAAAAGCCATATTACAAAGCACAAAGTTAAGTACTGCAGAGTATTACTTTAAACTACAGCAATCTACTTATATATGATTTAGATGCATTATATGAGAGGCACAAAATTAATTTGGGATGGTAAGAATTCATGTAACCAGAAAGAATGGCATGACTTGGAATAGTTCTGCTGGCTCACGACAAGCTATTTTACCAAACTGACTCTGACTGTCCCTACCAGGAGAGCTGGTGTTTGTCACAGTCTAGAACAACAATGCCCCTATTCTCTTTCCCTTACCTAACAGGGGTTCAGGAAGTCTGGTCCACAGGCTGTATAATACCTGTGAAATCATTTGGTCTGGCCCTGTCAAGGCAAGTGAAGGCAGAACTCAAAATTCAATAAATCTATAGCAGGCTAATCTTTAAGTTCATAATTTTGTATGGCCCATAAATGATGTTATAAATATCCAGTGACCTTGGCAGAAAAAAATGTTCCTCACCCTGCAGCTAATCAGTCAAGCCCTCTAATGAGCAGAATAAGGGTGGGCAGGTGGCTGCTGATAAAATTCTACTTCCCAAATGAGTATCATGAACTCCACCTAATGGGACAAGAACAAGTCAGCTCTGGCCAGTCATTCCCTGGTACAAAGGCAATTTGATTCCAAGGGAGGCTGGTCCTTTTAAGAGAATCTAGGAATCTGGACATACACGTGATATATCCTGATATATAAATATAGGCATTTTTAAAAATTTAATCAATATGCAGGTGTGTATGTGTTTGAATGTGTGCATACTTATGTACTTATCTGGATGTAGCGTCATGCACCACAGACATTAACTAGACCAGCAGATACTGACCTGTCATCCCTTTAGAGAACAGCACTATTTGAAGAGTCTGAATTGTGTTTCTGTGACTACACATTACCTCTCAAACACGCCAGGCACCTGCCTTTACTGCCCTGATGGTCACACCTTCCTTGAGACCTGCAACTCTTACGATGTGGTTTGGTACACTGGGCCAAAACTCAGAAAATCTAACAGGTCAATTCCTGCCATTATTTTGCTGTGTGGTTTTGAGAAAGTCACTCTACTCTTCGAGCCTCCCTGTATTCAGGTATAAAATGGGAATTACTCTACTCATCGAGTTTTCATTGAGCAGCCATTGTGTAGACAGCACCATGTGGATACCAGATCTGTGTGAAGGGACAAAAACATGAGTCCTGCCTAGGTTGAAGCACCATTGTGAATCTCACATGATAAACACATGTCAAATGCTAAACAAATGTAAGAGCTGTAAGTTAGGTGACGACTACCTCATTACTTGAATGGCTGATTCACCCCCTCTCTCAGGCAGGGCTCTGCTTTTACTGAGATTACATACTGGATGCACTTAATTGCAGATCAACAGATTTTGAAACTCAGTCTAAGGGGCTTTCCAATATCCAGGTGACCCATTGGTATGGAAAAGTTGCCTAAAGGACTAACATCTATCCTATCCTATAAAACAGCAAGTGAAAAATTACCCACCCGACTGCCAGAGAAGCCTTCCCACAGGAAGTCCCCTTTGATTTTCCATCCTGCTCCTGGAACCTAAGGCAAGGCTTTCTTTCCTCCTGCCTCTGCATCTCTCCGGCTGCATGTGAGTCCCTGTTCTCTTATCTGTATCTCACTAGACTGTAATCCCCCAAAGTAGAACCATGTTCACCTGTTTCACACAGTTGAATTCCCAAGGCCTGACTCATAGGGTATGTCTAGTGAACAATCCTTAAATCAATAAATGAATGGACCATGATAGAGTCTATCAGAGCTGTGGAGAGATACTCAGTAGGCCCCACCCAGCAAGGCCATGCCTTTGCCAGAACAGCTTTGCAAACAAACACAATCCAATGTCCCTTTCCTCCTGTATGATAGGCTTGACTTTTTGAAGAACTACATATTCTTAATTAGATTTGAGAAAGGATAAAGCATATAGCTAAAGAAAATTTTGTGAGAGTTAAACATTTAAATTTTTCTAAACTATGCCATTTCAAGTTACCTCCTCTTGTTTTATTACAGAGAACTTTTATATCTTACTCATTAGAGGGCACATAGGACCCCTGTGTACAAACATGGAGACATATCCAAAATGCATCAAAGTGAGGGCAAATCACCTCTTTTGGAACTCTTCCAATAGCTTTACAACACACACACACTTTTATGTTAATACAGTCATCTTACAGCCAAACTGCAAACACCTGGCTTGAGCTCTCAGAAGCTTTTACTCAGGAGGAGGAGCAGCCATGATTTGAAACCCCAAATTTATTGTTTTATTTAGTTATTATGGGAGGGTTGCATGCGTCAATGAATAGCATCACTCCTAATCTGCTTGAGAAATTATTCAGGAATTCACAGTTCATGTGCTCTCATTGGCACAAACAATATTTTTTCATTTATTCTCCCAAACTTGTTCCTATGACTTGCCTTTCCCAATGTCCACAGGGGAGGTACACCATTAAACTCAGGAGAGACCTCCTCCATCTCTGGAGAGAAACTTGACATCTTTGTGGGGAGGCCTCATTTCTATTGTTTATGGTTAAAACTCTTTACATTGCAAAGTAGCAGGCTTTCTCCATCTAAAACCCTTTTGTAAAATAAACTGCATAGTCTGTACTTCAGAAGGGATAACCTGATTTCTTGAAAGTTAGAAAATCACCCAAGTTCACAGATTTCTATTTTTCTACCCAAGGATGGATGGGAACTCCTTTCAGGGACCTTTCCTGAGCACAGGTGCTTGCTGATACGGCCGCCTAGATGTACATCTAAGAGTGTAATCGTGGGAACTATGTTAGCTGGCATTTTTTTGAACACTTACCACTGTGCTAAGCAGCTTTACAATGCATTATCTCATTGATTCTCACAGAACTACTCAGGACTAGATAGTATTATTAGTCTCATTTTAAAGATGACAAAACCAGGGCCCAGAGGATTTCAGTAAGTGGCCAAAGATTACTGACAAAGATTCTCTTCTTGCCCAGATTCTCGTCAGCTTCTTTTCAGCTAGTCTCAACTGTGGGACTTCTGTGCACACCTCTGCCTTGTTCAGTGTGGGCAAGCATCTACTAACTCTGTGTAGCCAGTCTCCCCTGTCCTCACGATCTGATCAGAGTCAGCCTTAGTATTGGATAACCTGCAGGATCTGAGCAGGCTCTTCAGCCCCTACTCTCCCCGCTGTGAGAGCAGATCGTGTTGGACTGGCTTCAATAAAAGTCTGATTATGTGAGTTCAGCCAGACTCCCTCCTCACCTCCAGATTTCCTCTTAGTTATTCTCTAGGTGCTAACTCCCACCAGTCCCCCAACCTGATCTTTGGCTATAAATTTTCACTATGCTTTGTTACATTAGAAGTTAAACCCTATCTCTACCCCCTATCACTGCAGTGGTTCCATACCTATCTTGCTGGCCCTGAATGAAGTCTGCCTTACCATTCTGAATTGAGTTTCACGAATAGTTTTTTCTTTAACATCACCAACACAGCAAGTGACAGAACCCAGATATGAATTCAGATAATCTGACAGCCAAGTTTATACTCCGAATTACCCATTACACTACACTGCCTCTTTATCGATCCTTACGAAGCGAAGGCTCAAGAAAACCAAGTGACGCCCTGCACAACGGGGTTCACTTCATGTTCTGGATTCCAGTCTCCCTTTTACTCCCTACAGTCTGAGCATTCTGAAGTAAGTGCTAAGGGGAAGCTTTAGAATAGGTTTTCTATTGAGAGATATTTATGATCTTGCTCAAAAAGAGAACAAGAGAAAGACTGATTGATTACCCTGAACAAAAGCAGCACCCACCAATGGGAAGAAAGTGAAGCAAAATTTAAAGATTGAGAAATTATGTGTGGAAACAATATTTTAATTAAAAAGTGTTATCTGCTCATTTTCTCTCTCAAAAAAAGAATGAATAGCAAACAAAACTCATTAGCTATGTATGCTGCTCACTAAAACACTTTGCAACTTAGCTGAGTGAAAAGTCATAAACCCCATATTTCTGGAGTACTTTCAATTTATTCTTGCTTCTGTGGGTATAAAAGATAAAGTCTTTCCTGACAGCACAAGTGTTTGATAAATGGATGAACACATCGTTGCTTCTTTTTCCAAAGCCAGGACTCCTTTCTACTAAGTTCTTACTTGGCATGGCAAAAAGACTTTTCAGAAAAACTTGAAGGCTGTATGTCAGGATGCTAGGAGCAGTCATTGCTGCTGTGATATTACAAATGATCTTTATTTTCTCTTCCTTCCTTATCTATTTTTTAGAATTTTCTACACTGAATATGTGTCACCTGTGTAATAAGAAGGAAAAATACAAGTTTCTGTAAACTTTAAAGACTTTTCAATAATGGAGTCCCTAGTCAACCTACATCTGCCTCCCTTGCATTGTCGAGGGAATTCTCTTTTTATTAACACTGCAAAGGACAGACTTTCATATCTGAGAATAGTAATGAATCCTCTACCCCACACCAAGTAATTTACCCCTTCCAACTCCAACAGCATTTGTTACCGACACCCAGTCTGGATGTAAGTCTTCAAGAGACAGCCCTTCCATTTTCTTAGAGACCTTTCCCCAGTGTGAATCCACCCATCAGGAACATTCCAGAAGAGCCTATCCTTACAAGCACATGAAATGTTAAGTAAATTACAATATTTCTAAAAAAAAAAAAAAAGCAAAGAGATTTTTAATCACTCTGTGTTCAGTCCCATGTCACGTTTCTTATTGTGCTACCATTCACTGTGGTGGCTCATAACGTACAATAATACATTTTACATCTACTACATGTAGTCTGAGTTTTTATATCACAGTTCAGAAGAATAGCTTTAGAAATCCTTTTGACTCCTTTATTTGAAAACTACATTTGTGGAATGGGGTAATTAAATTCCTATAGTTTGATATAATATTACCTCTGCTATTCAAGCTCATAAAAAATCCCAACCATCTTCTTTCTGCTTTTGCTAGAATGGAATTACACCACAGATATTTCTGTTAATATAAGTTAAGATTTTGAGAGCCCACTCCATTGTAGTTAAGCCAGGAAACTCTTTCTTTTGTACGATTTTATGGAAATTAGAATGACTGCAGAAATCTGCTATGCCTGATGAATGCATACTAACTTACTGTGAGTGGAAAAATTAAGGAGGACTTAATGTCGGGACTTGTGAAGCATGGAATGAGCTGGAGAATCTGGTTGTTTAAAGTGACTTTAAAATTATTTAACCAACAGCATAGCTCTTTTGATGCAGTCAGGAGTTAAGGAGATCCGAGTACTACCATCCCAGGGCATGATGCAGAGAACACATCACAAAAGCATGTCAATCTCATTTGTTCCACAAACAGCACCAAGTGATAGAAAGAGAATATCCCCACTTTAAAAAAGCCATTGAGGGGGGCTGGTGCTGTGGCGCAGCGGGTTAACGCCCTGGCCTAAAATGCCGGCATCCCATTTGGGCACTGGTTCTAGTCTGGCTGCTCCTCTTTCGATCCAACTCTCCGCTACAGCATGGGATAGCAGTAGAAGATGGCCCAAGTCCTCCGGCCCCTGCACTCATGTGGGAGATCCAGAAGAAGCTTTTGGCTTTAAATTAGTGAACCAGTGGATGAAAGACCTCTCTGAGGTCGCAACTACTGATGATGAAGGTACCAAGCAGATACAACGAAGCAGGTACCCAGCAGGGTGGGTCTGCCATCAGCACACAGAAAAGGAAGAGTTACCAATCAGCTCTGTTTTCATGAGATTTCAAACACCTACGATATGTCTGCTTTGTTGTGTTGTATTTCTCATCTGCAGTTACATGCTAGTTCTCTGAAGCCCCTAGGGTACAGTTATAAATGACAAGGAAAGATTTGAGCTATAAAAATGGACAACTCCTCCAGATTGTAGATAGATTTGTTTTTAAACATAGCAGGAAATGTAGAGCCTGATTTTTTTTTTATTCTAAATAACTGTGGTTAGATGGCAAACACCCCATTAATGGCAACAAGAAATATCACAAGGAAAACACACACACAGAGACAATGCAAAACAGCCTGGACTGCAATGTTAAATGTTCTCAAGGGAAAGTCTTTCATAAGCAATGAGACCTTGGAGCACCCAGTTGAAAAAAAAAAAAAAAAGACCAAGGAGTCTTGGTTTTAACTTGGTCTCAACCTAAGGTCTCAACCTTACACAGGCATTGTAGTGCAGCAGGTTAAGCCACCACTTGAGACAATGACAATGACATAGTATCACAGAGCGCCAATTCAAGTTCCAACCACTCCACTTATGATCCAGCTTTCTGCTCCTGCTCCTGCGGGACAGTAGATGATGGCCCAAGTACTTGGGTTCCTGCCACCCACGTGGAAGAACCAAATGGAGTTCCTGCCAGCCCAGGCTGTTGCAGTATATGGGGAGTGAACCATTTACCTGCAGTGGAAGGAAGATCGCTCTCTTCCCCTGTCCCCCCAGCCCCGTCTTTCTCTGTGTCATTTTGACTTTCAAATAAATACATCAATTTTTCTTAAAATAAAAATAAGACCAAGGGAAAGTAGCAGTGAAAACAATTTAAAAAGGACAAAAGTTAAGTTTAATGAGGCTAGTTAAGAATTAGAGTTTCTTGCAACCTGCTACTGCTTTTCTATATTGACGGCAGATATAAAAGTAAATGTAATGAGTTGGAATAGATATTATTAGCTTTTCATTAATTTGCTCTTAGGAATAACACACAAACTGATCATCCATCCAAACATCTCAATTAAGAATTATACCAGTGCATTTCTTCTAGCCTTTTGTCCACTTTGTATCAAACGATCCAAAGAGCTAAAGCAGTTCAAAGACTCTACATGGAATAAATAAGCCTGGAGCTTGTTTCAAGCTTTCTGTAGAGATACTAAGATGGTCATTTTTAATGTCATCCATGTTCAGAAGGAATTATAGCTGGGCATAAATCTTTTAGTATCCAAAGGTTCTCTGCCCCCAGTCAGATAGATAAAGATAAGAGACCAAGAAACATGCTAATGTCCTTGGCAATTAGGAACATGTTAATTAGCAATTCAGTTATATTTATAATGTGAATTACAGTTGACTATTAGCTTAAGACTGTACATTTCATTACCATTGTCAACATGAGAAAGTGTTGGTTATGCCTGGGGATTCAAATACACTTGATTCATGGCCATCAAAAATGCCAGTCAACACAAACTCTTAGTGCAAATAAATTGTTTTGCTAAAGGAAAGTACACACAGAACTCTTTAGTGTGAGTTTCCTAACAATTCTTTCCTGAAAAAATAAATAAAATTTAGCTGATCAGGTCTCAGCTCACAACAAATTCACCCTTTCAGAAAACAATTTTAGACTATGTTTCCTAAACTGTGCTCCTTGGAATATTAATAGCCTGGGATGGTAATGTGTATTCCATAAAAAGAGACTGTTTCCATTTAATGTATTTTCTTAATTCTCTACTTTTTTCATATTTTAACATTTCCAAAATGAACCTACCCCTTACAATGTCAAAAAAATTGCTAGCTGAATTTTTTTTTCCCTTTAACAAGAAAAACAAACAAAAAAGCCACTGTTCAATGAAAAACATTTTGACAATCAATGCCATCCTAGAATGAAGGACATATGATACGTTTAAAAAAATAACCTTGTTAGGGGATGGTGCTGTGGCCTAGTAGGCAAAGCCACCACCTGCAGTGCCAGCATCCCATATGGGCACCAGTTCAAAATCCACCTGCTCTACTTCCAATCCAGCACTCTGCTATGGCCTGGGGAAGCAGCAGAAGATGGCCCAAGTGTTTGAGGCCCTGCACCCATAAGGAGCCAGAGGAAACTCCTGGCTCTTAGCTGTGGATCGGCCCAGCACCATTTGGAGTGAACCAGCGGATGAAGATCTCTCTCTGTCCCTGAGTCTTCCTCTCTCTAACTCTGCCTTTCAAATAAATAAATACACCTTAAAAAAAAAAACCCTTTTAGCATTTTGGGGAAATCAGCATATTAATAAAGGTCCTAAAAAGCCCTACACTTTGAAGTAAAGTTGTTTATTTAAGCCAGTGTTTCCCTAATTTTTATGCATCCTGTCTTGAATGACAGAGCTCCGAGCTGTGGCTCCTCCCTCACCCTTAACTAGTACTTCCTGGCATCAGCATTATCAAGACTCTGGCAGAATCCCCTTCCATCAGAAAGTGAAGGTAAACACGTTTCTGGGTCAACAGAACCAAATGCATGACCTAAAACTCTCAGCAGAGGGAAAATTCCAACTGGGCCAGAGGCTGATTTATTCTGCTAGGAAAACATCTGCAGTGTATTCGTCCTGATTGCTTTCTCCTACAGATGATGCACGGCTTTGTCTGTTTCAGATGCCTTTATGATGTCAGAAATGAATGGACTGAATTAAAGCCATCTGCATCATAAGATGGGACGCACCCTTTGGTTAAAAAATGTCCCTTTACATTTCCTAACATTTGGGGAAAGGGAAATCAATATTTTTCTAGGATTAGTTCCTAAATTCACTTGATCATTAAATTTCTGTTTGTGCACCCCAGTAAAAATAAATAATATAAGTCATATGGAAAAACAGCAGATGAACAAGAAGAGTGAGAGCAGATACACAAAACAGAAGCAGGGACCAGCTCTCATGGATGCAAAATTCCATGTTCAGACCTTGAATGAGTAAGTCCTGAGCAAACTCATCTCCCACAGCCCTGTACTGCTCTGACACTACCTTATTAATCCAGTTTTCAGAAAAGCTATTCAAAATATGGAGGTAAGGCTGAAAAGCTACAATGCGTCTCTGGAAACACATACTTGAACAGTCTAACAGACCTCCTTGCGGAAAATGTCCCAGCTTCTACCCCCAGAAGGTGGAGCCCCTCTGAACAGCATCACCACCACCTGAGATCTTGTAGAAATGAAGAACCTCAGGCTGCACACCAGACCTCCCCTGTCCCAGAATGCATTTCCACAAGATCCCCGGGTGACTGTGTACACACCCAGTTAGTAAAGCTCTGATTTAGGAGATAGAATTGTTGGTGACCTCCTATGCACTGCAAAGTAAAATGCTAACTTGGGAAGATTGACAAATTGCTAATTATTTTTGTCTATTACAATTCATGTAAATGATTTCTGTTTAGTAGAAAAAATAGAAAACACAACTTCAAGGTTCTGGTTTTCTTGCCCTGTGGGACACTAGTCATTCTACAAATAATTCCAGGATTCCTTCTTTGAGTGACTGTTTTTCAGTACCTCAAATTCCTCTTTCAACTAGATTTACTATCATGTTTCCGTTCATTAAAGAGTTAAAGGAGGGGCCGGCACTGTGGCGCAGTGGGTTAATGCCCTGGCTGGCAGCGCTGACACCCCATATGGGTGCCAGTTCGAGACTCGGCTGCTTCACTTCTGATCCAGCTCCCTGCTATGTCCTAGGATAGCAGCAGAAGATGACCCAAGTCCTTGGGCCCTTGCACCCACGTGGGAGACCCGGAAGAAGCTCCTAGCTTCAGATAGGTGCAGCTCCAGCCACTGCGGCCAGTTGGGAAGTGAACCATCAGATAGATGACCCCCCCCCCTGCCCGCCCGCCTCTCCTTCTCTCTCTGTGCAACTGTGTAACTCTGACTTTCAAATAAATAAATAAATCTTTTAAAACAAGAGTTAAAGGAATCTTTTTTTTTTTTTGACAGGCAGAGTGGACAGTGAGAGAGAGAGACAGAGAGAAAGGTCTTCCTTTTCCATTGGTTCACCCTCCAATGGCTGCCGCGGATGGCGCGCTGCGGCCAGCGCACCACGCTCATCCGATGGCAGGAGCCAGGTGCTTATCCTGGTCTCCCATGCGGGTGCAGGGCCCAAGCACTTGGGCCATCCTCCACTGCACTCCCTGGCCATAGCAGAGAGCTGGCCTGGAAGAGGGGCAACCGGGACAGAATCCGGCATCCCGACCGGGACTAGAACCTGGGGTGCCGGCGCTGCCAGGCGGAGGATTAGCCTAGTGAGCCACAGCGCTGGCCAAAGGAATCTTTTGACACATGCTCAGTGCATATGTGTGAGTCATGTTTATGAGCGTTTCAAATTGTAATTCAAAACTAGTTTACCTCTCAACTGTATTAAGATTCTTCTCTCTTAAGCACCAAAGGTCATTTTTTCTTAGGGAACATTCTGTCATCCAGCAACAGTAATTGAAAAGGTACAAAGTAATATAAAGTTGAATCTAGCATGGACTTGTCCCTCAAGGCTGGAATGATCTGATGTAAAATCTAACTTCAGAGGGGGCCAGCGTTTTGGCGTAATGTGTGAGTCTACCACCTATGATGCCAGCATTCCTTACGGGCGTCAGTTTGTGTCCTAGCCACTCCACTTCCCATCCAGCTCCCTACTAATGGCCGGGAAAAAAACAATAGAAGATGGCCCAAGTGCTTGGGCCCCTGAGACCCATGTGGGTGACCTGGATGAAGCTCCTGGCTCAATTGTCTTGGCTCAGCCGTGACCATTGTGGCCATCTGGGGGAGTAAACCAGAGTGAATCAGCAGATGGAAGCTCACTTGCTCGCTCTGTGTGTGTGTGTGTGTGTGTGTGTGTGTGTGTCATTCTCTCTCTTTAACTCCACCTTTCAAATAAATAAATAAATCTTTAAAAACAATCTAACTTCAGAGACAAGGGCTGGTGACTGGGAGCCTGGTCTTTGCAGCTTGCAAAAATGATCTGCAAAGAACCTTTTGTTTTGTTTTAAATTTTTAATATGAAGGCTTTCAAGCCTAATACACATTTTCCAGTTATCTACAAGCTCTACTACTCCTTAAAATTTGTATCTGGCTATTTCCCATGTCTTTGCTACCTTCCTTGCCACTCAAGGCATTTAAGTTTACAACCCCTAACATTCTCATTCATTTATTAAATCCACATTAGCCAGTACCATGGAGGGAACTGACTGGTCTCAAAATAATAACACAATCTAAGTAGCCCTTACTTGGAATATTTTCTGCATATCTATCATGCACAGACCTCAGACATCTGTGAGGAGTATGAAAAGAATACGGCTACCAAAACTAGTGGCTTTATTCATTATCCACCAGACAGCAAATTACTTATGCCTAACAATGCATTTGAAATACATTTTCCAAGCATCACCATCAAATTTCTTAGATTAAAAAAAGAAATGAAATGGTTCCCAGGGCATAGAAACCACTGCCCACATAAACCAGCACACAGGCTCATTCTCAAAACTGAGCATGATTACAATGTCAAAATACATATCATGCAGAAATACAGCAAGGAGATACAGCATCTATAGGCAGGATAGCCCAGACCCTTTGAAAATCAGACCCAGAAGTTCAAAAGCTACTGTGGACGAAACTGAGTTTGTCAGAGCCAATTAGTCCTAGCAGAGGTTATTTCCTCCCTGAGATGGATTTGCAGGCATCACAGAAGGTTATTAAGTGTCTGCTTCCACTAAGCATGACTCTCTTTTTCATAAGTGCTTAAATTCACTAAACAGGGAAAAACAGGCCTCTATAAACAGAGTCATTAATAATATGAATCTCACCTGGAGTACAAGACTAATATAGCCTGTCTCACCGTTCTGCGTAAGTGGCGATTTCGTGGCTTTCCATTTGTGCTCTCCGTGGACTTTCCTCCTTTTGTGCATCCCTTCTCTCATTTTCCTCCAGTACTTCAGAAGGCCTCTATTTCTCATCTGACCCGGCTTGCACCACGAACACCCTCCCCATAGAACTTTCTACTTTTACCCCTGCCCGTAAGGCGTCAACTCTGAATCTCTCAGTCACTAAATCAGCCTTGCAGCTCCAGCTTATGGCCTGAGGGTCATTAACATGCACGCTCTCCAACAGGTTATTTATTACAGGTTTACTTTGAAATCAGCTGGATGGAACCTAATTCTGTTTCCTTTCAAGACCATCTTCTGGCTGTTTTCCACTCTGCTTTTCACTGGGGGATGCAGTGTGCCTCTAGAAATCAACAGTTGTAGTGTCATTTCAGGTAAAATCATCCCAGCCTCCTCTCACTGTGAGTCTGCCCTTCTCCCCAGGTTCATATCACACTGGGAAAAAAAAATCCTTCCAAATTTCTCTTTAGTCTGTAAAGCCCTTTTCCAATTAAAACTTGGAAAGAATTGGAACTGCAAAGCTTGTAAGAGACAGAAAGTGGAAGACTTGGAATGGAGATAGAAATCATCTGAGCGATCTCAAGAAAAGAGAAATGAGATAATTTGTTTAAAACGTGGTAAGATACGCATGCTCATAAACTCTCCATTTCACTTAGAAGAGATTCTGAATCTTTTGCATTAAAGTCTTTTGCAAGTTTACACTCTTGTTTTGTCCTGTCGAAACCACTCTAAGATGACAGGCAGGTCGGCCTTCTTTATGGATGCCTAATGCAGCCTCATAAGTCATCAGTGTCTCCTCCATAGAGAAGACCATCTCTTCCGGCTCTTGCCCCCAGTTCAGCATGCCATTCTCCAACACGGAAATCAAAACTCGCACATACTGGGAAAACTCCTCTTAAGTCCCCTTCCCTTATATATCTGTTCATAGATACAAATAAAAAATGATACAGACTCCAGTTTTCTCTATTTTTGTGTACTGGATTTTGAGTTCATTGAAGCAAGTCTTACCTCTGTCTTTTCATTAACCCTACCTCATAGTATCTAGGATTACTCAGCCATTTTGGAGTGTTACTTTGAGTTGGCTTTTGCAGAAAAGTAAACATATTCCAGGAAAGACACCAAAAAAAGAGGGAAAAGGAAGCAAAGAGGAAAACATGACTAGTCACCTATTGATCTTTACCAGACAGAGTGTTTCATCTCTTGGAACTAAGGCAATCCAAAGTCAAAGATATTGGAATCACATTAAGGAAGATAAGTGCTTAAAGAGGACAGGCATTTGACCCAGTGGTTAAGACACCCCTTGAGATGATCACATGCCATATTGGAGTGCTTGGGTTCAAGTCCTGGCTCCACGTCCAAATCCAGATTTCTGATCATGTGCACCCCGGGAGGCAGAAGATAATGGCTCAAGTACTTTAGTCTCTGCCACCCAGTGGGGAAACCCACTTGCAGTTCCAATTCCTGGCTTCAGTATGATCTATCCCTGACTACTGTGGGCATTTGGAGAATAAACCACCAGATGGAAGATTCATGTGTGTTTCAAATAAATTTTTAAGCTCCTTAAAAAAATCATCCTACCGGCCGGCGCCGTGGCTCAACAGGCTAATCCTCCGCCTTGCGGCGCCGGCACACTGGGTTCTAGTCCCAGTTGGGGCGCCGGATTCTGTCCCAGTTGCCCCTCTTCCAGGCCAGCTCTCTGCTGTGGCCCGGGAGTGCAGTGGAGGATGGCCCAAGTGCTGGGGCCCTGCACCCCATGGGAGACCAGGAAAAGCACCTGGCTCCTGCCATTGGATGAGCGTGGTGCGCTGGCCACAGCACGCCGACCACGGCAGCCATTGGAGGGTGAACTAATGGCAAAGGAAGACCTTTCTCTCTGTCTCTCTCTCTCACTGTCCACTCTGCCTGTCAGAAAATAAAAAACATCCTACCAAGTTGCTGGCTCTAGTAAAATAGATTTCAAGGAACAATCATTAGGGGTTTTGCTTGCAAGCAGAAAAGTAAAAATGAAGAATAATGGTCCCCAAAGATGTACATGCCCTAACCCCAACAACTTATATGAGTAAGTTCCCTTTGCAATTGGTAAGGGTACAGATCTAGAAATGGGAAGAGTAGCAAGAATCATCCAGGTGGGTCCAATCTCATCATATAAACACTTACAAGAAAAGAACATTTCCCAGCCATTGTTAGAGAAAGAGGTGAAGACAGAAGAAACATTAGAGAGATGCAACATTGCTTGCTTTAAAGACACAGGAAGGGGGGTTTTGATCTAGGGAATGTGGGCAGCCTCTGGAAGCTGAAAAAAGCAGATTCCCTCTGAGAGCTCCAGAAAGGAACCCGGTTTTGCCAAACCAGAGAACTGTCTGACTCGGACAGAAAACTATCCTCTGTTCCTCCTTGCCCTCTTCCCAACGTGTCTGGTGCTTTCTCGTCTTTGAGACTCAGCACAAACTTTCTTTCCTGTGGAAAACCTTACTTTTATCCATGTGAGCTCTAATGTTCCAAAATGTGAGAAGTATGTCCTATTCCTTAAAAACAGTCTTAAAGATGGAAGTCATGGATCATCACTTGGTGCAGTGTAAAACTAAAGGACAACAAAACTGCATTCATGCCATTGCTGTTTAAAAAGGAGTAAGAGCACTTGTAGAATTCCCCACATCCATGCTACAGCCCATTCCCTGTGGCTGTAAGGAATACCTGAGCCTGGGTAATTTATAAGGAAGGAGGATTTTCTTGGCTCATGGTTCTGGAGGTTGTCCAAGAGCTCGGTGCCAAGGAGGGCCTTATACTGCCTCCACTCACAGTGGGCAGTGGAAGGGCGAGCAAGTGATACCGAAGTGGCAAGATGTGAGGGCCTCATACCCCAAGAACCTGCTCTCACAGTAACCAACCCAGCCCCACAAGAATTAGCCCTGGCCCACAGGAACGCTGTGATCCTTCTCAAGGACCTGATGCCCTCTTAAAGGCCCCACCTGCAAACACTGCAAAATACCAATGAAATTTCAACCTGACTTTCAGAGGAACAAACTGTACTCAGACCCTAGCAATGCTCATCCATTAACTCCTGCCTATCCCTTCTCCTTGGTTAGATGTACCTCCACACTGCGCTCATGGGCATGCACACAGAGGCAGTTCCAGAGCCTGGCAGAGTTGAATTTTGGTTTGCAACTGTTGAGAGTCAGATGAGTAAGCAGTATTTTCATCTCTGGTCAAGGGAACAAGTTGCATAGTGCTGACACAGTGCTATAATAAAGCCAGACAATTTCCAGGGTAATTTGAAAGCAGAGAGGTTTCCAAAACATGGGCTTTAAAGCCAGAGCCAAGGTTTGAGAACTGAATAATAGGAGTCATGGTGTGGTGGTTTTCAAATATGTCCACAAATACTCTGACATTCCTTTTTCCAAATGGCAGAAGATAATTCCTCTCCCTTTGAGTATGGTCTGGAGCGAGTCCCCTCTAATGGATAGAGTATGTTTACAGTCATTGATCAAGTCACAAAAGGCAAAATCTCTTCCTTCTCTCTCTCTCTCTCTCTCTCTGCTTCTTCTCTCTCTTTCTCTCTCTCTCTCCCATGCCCCCATCTCTCTCCTTCTCTCTCATCCTTTTCTATAGAGGAAGCCAGTAAGCAAATCATAAACACCACTCAAGTAGCCTATGGGGAGGCCCACATAGTGAGGAACTAGGGCCTCCCGCCAATAACCACGTGAGTGAACTGTCTTGGAAGCAGAGTCCCAAACTTTCAATCAACCACAGGCCTGGCTGACATCTTGACTGCAAACTCATGAGAGTCTGTGTCTAAACCACTCACTCAGTACAGTGACTTTGAACAGCCCCCTTGTCTCAACTGTTGAGGAACAGTCTTCTGGGTTTTTTTCATGTAAATTGTTTGACTCTTAACTTAATACAAAGTTGGTCTTCTGTGTATAAAGCTAATTGAAAATGGATCTTAGTGGAGAAGGGGACCGGGAATGAGAGAGAGAGGAGGAGGACAGGTGGGAGTGTGGGTGAGAGGGCCGGTATGGTGGGAAGAATCACTATATTCCGAAGGTTATACTTATGAACTGCATGAAGTTTGTGTGCCTTAAATAAAAGATTTCTTTGGAGGAAAAATAAAAAAACAACAACAAAAACAGCAAACAACATTTTTAAGCAGCTTTCAAATTCTCAACCATAGAAATTGTGAGACAAATAAGTGTTTGTTGTTTTAAGCCACTAAGTTTTGGGATAAGGTATCATATAGGACTAGGTAACTCATACACATAAAATGTAATTCCTGAGGCTGGCACTGTGGCATTGGAGGCTAAGCCTCCACCTGCGGCACTGGCATCCCTTATGGGCAAAGGTTCATGTCCCGGCTGCTCCTCTTCCCATCCAGCTCTCTGCTTATGGCCTGAGAAAGCAGCAGAAGATGGCCCAAGTCCTTGGGCCCCTGCACCCGCATGGGAGACTGGGAAGAAGCTCCTGGCTCCTGGCTTTGGATCGGTTCAGCTCCTACCATTGCAGTCATTTGGGGATTGAACCAGCAGATGGAAGACCTTTCTCTCTGTCTTTCTCTCACTATAACTCTACCTTTCAAATAAAAAAAAAATCTTTAAAAAATATATGTAATTCCTACAGTAGAGGTTGCAAATTGGAAGTCAAGATCCAGATTCAGTCTACAAATATATTTTCCTCAGCTCATAATGGTGGGATTTTTTAATGAGCCAAAATTCTTAAATAACTCAATATCATTTAGAAATCTTGATAACCAATTTCTCTCAAAAATTTGGAAGATCTGGCAATACAAAATGCCATGTCCATGCTAACAACCATCACTGGGGGCTGAGGAGCAGCCTCCTGCTACGCAAGAGTCAGGTTCTCCTGAGGTCACTGCCGTCCCCACCAGCAGAGTCCTTGCCACCTGCATAGCTCCTGCACCGCTGCTGCTCCTTCAGTAGAGAACATTTCTCAGTTCCCATATTTCTATTAAAAGTAAGACATAGAAAAGATGCTAAAAGCACTGTATGTCCTAAGAAATCCAGGATAAAACTTATTTCTTGGGGGTGCTGAAGAATATTGCTACATATTGGAAAGCTGCTGTGTGTAGCTATGAAAAATGCAGACAGTTTAAGATCCCTTGTTCTTCTGGTCACCTTGCTCATGCAGGCTAACAGGTTGGTGCCTATAGGAAAGTGAGATTGCTTTTTCCTTTACTGGACTCTTCTGAAGGTGGCTAAGGTAAGGCATGTGAATTTGCTCTTCAGCATCTTAAAGGTAGCAGCCAGAGTCACACCTTTCCTCTCATACTGCTTATTTTCAGGAAAACCTTGCTGATTCCTTTGCATCTAGTAATTCCTTTCCTGTTTTGATCTTAGAAGAACTGCTGAGCTTGAGATTCTTATATGTGGCTACAGTCACCTCAACCAGTCAAGCAGATAACCTAGTATAAACCCTACTTTATCATAAATATATACCTTTTACTATTACTAATATTTCTACAGTGTCAGCAAACTATAACACACACACCAAGTCTGACCCACTACCATCTTTTGTAAATAAAGTTTTATGGGAGTGCAGCCACATTCATTCATTTCTGTATCTCCTGTGGTTGCTTTTGTACCACAGTGGTGAAGTGGAGTAATTTAGAAAAATATCTTATGATTGGAGAACCTGAAATATTTACTATCTAGCTGACCCTGAATGAGAAGGATAAAATAAAAATATTTTTGTGGCCAGCAAGTCAAGAATTCACTTTGCTTCAAAAGAACACAAATGGGAAAGGGGAGGATTAGCCTACTCTCTCCAGAACATTTGTCTATAATTCATACTACTATAGTCTTATTGATCTGTGATTATTTTAAAATTTACTCTACATAAGTGAAATGACCATCTTTTTATTTGATTATTGTTTATAGCCATTGCCTATACTTTTTACTTGATGAACTCTTAGTGGAGAATTAAGCCTTGACTAAAATGTAAATTAAAAACATTATGTCAAAAAAAAGAAAGGCAAGTAATATTCTTATAATTGTATCAATGAGCTACACTGAATATCTTCTCTTTGTATTAATATCACATTAACATGAAAATACAAAGTATCAGATGATACAAAAATAAACTACAGCAAAAATAACTCTGAAGCTTTCTTTACCCCACAAATAGACATAATTAGAACATTTTTTAAGTTGCAAATGAACTCACCGTGGCCAGTTTCTGAACATCTTCATCTGATGCTCCCAGAGACGCCAGTCCTATCTCTTGTGAAAATTGAGCAAACTTAGGATCCGCCAGTAGGGGGACGTGTCCCAGAAGTTCATGGCATGTGTCTCTGACAAGGAAAACATCACAGTGTCACGTTAAACAAGAAGGTTTAAACTGTCACTGAGAGAGCAAGGCTTAAACTCCTAAATATACCTCGGCAGTAAAATTAACTACTGTTACCATATCCCATCAATTCTAAGCTTTTTAATCGTACTTTAGCATTTCTGAAATTCAGATGCTCTTACATTTAATAGCCCTTAAATTTTATGATATATGGTATTTTTTAATAAAATCAAAACAATTATTTTCAAGTACTTGCTATTAGCTAAGCACATTGTAATATCTTGCGGTATACATAATGTGTTTTAATCCTCAAGACAATCTTAGAGAACTGAAGTAATTTACTAGCTAACATCCCCTGTAGATCAGAGGTAGGTTAACTACAGGCACAGCTCGAATCTGACCCATGTCTGTTTTTGTAAGTAATGTTTTATTGGAACACAGCCATGCTCAGTCATTTAAATTTTGTCAAAGGCCACTTTTGACCACAACTGCAGAGTGAAGTAGATGTAAGTGAGATCATGTGTCATGAAAATCCTAAAGTCATTACTAACTGACCTTTTACAGAAAAAGTTTAATCTACAGTATCTACAGCTAATTCTTGCTGTAGAAACTGTTAAACTAAATTAAATTTGGGCCTCAGGATGCTTCTATACTCGAGTACTTGGGTAATAAATTGCAATCTAACTTGTATATAAAATAACTGAATGCCTAATGAGGAGCATACTCTGGTAACACATAACTGTCTTGGTTAATCATAGCAACTGAGCTTCACTCGCAGTTGGCCAGTTGATTCAAGTAAGGCAAAATGCCCAGCTGTAACCAACTACGCTGTCTGTCACTTCTGTTTTCTGTCTATAAGCGCTATCTGATCACAATGCAGCCCCAGACTTCTTTGAATGCCAACTGGTTCTGAGGGCTGTCTGATTCTAGAATCATGAATCAAAGCCAGTTAGGGTATTTACATTTGTTGTAACTTTCCCCTAACAGTGATGAATTCAACAATTGGATTGGCTGTCAGGATGTTCAAACTTTTGCTTTTAACTTTTATGCTCCACTGCATCCATGGTACATTTCAGGGCACTGGGAAGCAGAAGAGAATCACATGGTCATCATCAAGTGGCTTTTCCCACAATTTCTCTAACACAAGTGACTCTTGTGGGACAGTTCTTTGGAAGACTCTCCCAGTTTTCTGCTTTGGTTAGCCTGAACTAAGTGATCACAGAAGCTTAAGCCTCTCTCCTTGGCTTGAGTGTCCATTCATAGCTGGCTAAGTAGGACAAGGATGTGTCTGAGTCATTGGTATGAGTAATGAACTGTTCCCTGATGCCAAACTATCTCAGAATGAATTCTCCTATAACTCTCTGGGAATAGATAGAGATGCAGCAACATTTTATTTTCTTGACAAAAGCTAATTAGCCAGGTAGTAATTGAAACATGTTGCTGATTTCATCTGTGCTCCTCTGAAGTCTATCAATTAAAATAGGTGCTGTAACATAAACATCAGGTGTTATCACCATTGCCACAAATATAAAGTAGGTTGGATGGTCATATGATTGAAGCAACTGACTGATGGTCAAGGGTACAGATTGATGCCCACATCAAACAAATGGCATCCTTCAATCAAAAAATCCTGTTCCCACAACTCTACCTATATCCCCAGTCTTGGCCAGCCCCATGAGAGACACGTCAGACTGAAAGGGTAGTCACATGAGAACATGTGGAGAAGATATTCGAGAAAGTGCAAATGCATCCCCTGTCAACTCTGTGACAATGGCCTCCTTCTTTGCACATAAACGGACTTTGTAGAAAAGAACATGTGGCGGTTATTCTCCAATCACATTGTTTAGGGCAGAAAATCATATTCACGGGATTTGGGGACATAAATGGTATTTAAATTTTATCCATGTCCCTCATTTTACCTAAGATGACGTGAAAAAGAAGGAGGGGGGAGAACTTATGCTGACTCCTATTAAGTACTAAGTCTGTACTAAATGCTATCATATCACAAGAATTTATCTTCATTTACAAGGAAGTCTATTATTCCCATGTGACAAATGGAGAAACTAAAATTCAGAACACTTTTAAGTTTATCCAAAGGGACAATCACACTTTTGGTAAAAGACAGAGGCAAAATTTGAAATCAAATTCTTCTGATTCTAAAGTTGTTTGTTCTGCTCTCTGTTTTTATTTGATGATTTGACATAAATGAGAAATGGGTGGGGGCTGGTCATGACATAGGCTGTCGGGAGACAGTCTAACCAAGCTTGTAATGCAAGTAAAAATGTAGTCAGTATGACCCAAGGCTCTTCCTGCCTCTTTAAAAAATCCCAAATGATGAGACCCCCACCTAAGACCAAGTCATTCAATCAAGCTCTGCAAAACAGACCTGATCATTTCTTTTTAAGGTCTCCAGATGACAATGAGACAGCCTTGGTTGAGCTGCATTTCCTAATTGATAGTGCTAGAAGCTCTCCTGGGAGACTTAAAGCAATTAAATAGCACTTAAAACTCAAGCTGAACTATTCACAAAAGCCAAACTATGGAAGCTACTGAGGTATCCAGCAGTGGAAGAATGGATACAGAAAATAGGATATAAACACAATGGTATATTACTCAGCCATAAAAAAGAATAAAAGCTTCTGTCATTTACAATAATATGGGTGGAACAGGAGGACATTACGTTCAATGAAATGTCACGTACAGAAAATGTCATGCATGATTTTGCTTCCATGTGGAAGCCAAAATGTTGATCACAAAGAAGTAAAGAACAGAATAGTGGTTACTGAGCCCAGGAAAGGTGTGGGCGAGGGAAGGGTGGAGGGAGAATGATTCATGGGTACAGGGTGCAGGTGGATAGGAGAAATAACTTCTAACGTTCCTCAGCACAGGATAACTATGGTTAACAACAGTTGACTATTTTGAAATAGCTGATAGACATGATTTTTAATGTTCCTAATGTAAAGAAAGGATATATGTCTAAGATAATAAATATGCCACTTCTCTGATCTTGTCATTAATACTGTATTCATATATTGGAATGCCACACTATACCCCATAGATATAATAACTATGTGTCAACTTTTTTAAAACATTAATAAAAGATAAAACTGAATGTGATCATGTAATTTTGTGCTGCTAAAGTTTAATTTCACTAAAATTATATCATGATCCTGGAGAACATGAGAGATAATGACTGAAAGTAAATAGGTACCTAATTACTCTTTCATGTACATTTAATTCAGTAATAAGTCTAGCACTTCAATGCAAGGAATGGAATCTCGAGACACACTCTTGTCAGTAATTTTTTAAGAGCTCATCCAGCCTGCATGGAATTAAAATCAAAAGGTCCACCATGGAAAACTCTGAATATCTCCATCATGTAAGTACTATAATTTCAAATTAGACCAGATGTCAAATTCTATGAAAAGGCTGAAGATGTTATTAGGTCATGGTATAAACAAACAAGGTGAGCAGAAACTAAAATTACAATTATAGTGAGTTTTCACTATGTTATGGCAGAAAAGAAGTCACGAGCACAGTGGTGGTAGATTCTTGGTGCGACATGAGACTTACTTTTGAGTTTGTTAAGTATCTGAAAAAGGCTGATGCAGATGACAGTCTTACATCTATGTACATACATATGAAGTCCTAAAGCGTATTCATAAAACTTAAAGCAAAAAATCAGCAGTTAAGGCCAGAGGAAGGAAAACACTAGCCCTCCAAAGACATTAAGGAATCAGTTCTCTACAGTAGAAAAAGAGTTATCACTTGGATTTTCAGTTAAGGTGTCATTATAAAACTGTAACTCACTAGCCAACCTAAGAACTTTTAACAGGTTTACAATGACTAAGCAACCAATCCATACATGGAAGAGAATAAAAGAAATTATAAATTTGGAAGGAAAAAAATCACACAATATAGAATAAGTTATATTGTTTCATTAAGAACAAAAGCCTGAAGCAAGATACCTAACATAATTATTGATGGAGTGTTAGGGGTCCCCTTTGCACTGCTGTAAGCTGAAACATGGTTATTTTGCTAGTTCACACCCTACTCACAGCTCCATCTTCATGCAGACCCTGAGATTCCCAAAGGGTGAATGCAGTGTGTGCAGTAACTTCACTTGTCATGGGGCCACAGCTTCACACTCCCATAATTCAGGACCAGGACCAAGGTCATTATCTTTTATGACTTTGGTGGAACGTTCTCAGAAATAAACTCCACATGCTTCTCTTCCACTGTCTTTGGCTAAGACACGCTGTAGACAAAGGAAGCCCAAAGATCTAGAAATAATCCTAACGGAAAGCAAACATTTTTAGTGTTAGAAATAAAAGCAACTTGCCGGCGCCGTGGCTCAACAGGCTAATCCTCCGCCTTGCGGCGCCGGCACAGCGGGTTCTAGTCCCGGTTGGGGCACCAGATTCTGTCCCAGTTGCCCCTCTTCCAGGCCAGCTCTCTGCTGTGGCCCAGGAGTGCAGTGGAGGATGGCCCAAGTGCTTGGGCCCTGCACCCCATGGGAGACCAGGAAAAGCACCTGGCACCTGGCTCCTGCCATCAGATGAGCACGGTGCGCCGGCCTCAGCGCACCGACCGCGGCGGCCATTGGAGGGTGGACCAATGGCAAAAGGAAAACCTTTCTCTCTGTCTCTCTCTCACTGTCCACTCTGCCTGTCAAAAATAAAAAAAAAAAAAAAAGCAACTTATTAACTCGGGAGAATGTACCTTGTCTTTAGTTTCTTTAGACTGAAGGACCCAGAAGCTGGGTTGATGACCATTTCTGGGGCCCGAGAGAAGTTGAAGCCTCTGGGAAGTCTGAGGGATAATTCAGACCACCAAGCTTTCTCCCCAGATTTTTAACCAGTTGAGGTCTGCTGGGCCAAAATCACTCCATTTCACCCTATTTTACAAAGGGCCAATCTCTCTGTTTATGCCCTGTGTATAGATTGATACTGCTACACTGGTCATACCATCCACAGCTGGACCCCAAGATGTCCACAACCATTGCGTTATCTCTCAAGATCTCTCTTAAAAGTGCCAATTATTTGGCTATAATTGCACCTGTCAGCACATGCTACCTCCAATCTCTACATCGGCAAACTTTCCTCTTTTTAACTCCCATTCCTCTGATGCATTTTCGCCTGAATAACACTTTTCAGAGCCCTTTTTACAAAAGCGCTCTGTTCACTGGCAATGTAGGATCTTTCAAAACTGTTAACGCTGTAAAACATCATGTCTCCTTTTAGAAAAAAAGAAAAGCCAGAACTGATATCAGACACTAGACTTGTGCTGCTCTAAATTGGAATCTTCTCTGATAAGCCCTGTTAGGAGGATTCTAAAGCCTGTCAAAATAAGCCCAGGGAGGGGCGTGGGCAAAATGTCTTCAGGGAATTCTTAAATCATCCTAAGAAACTTGCAATCATCTTGCTGCGGGGAAATAAGGGTCCCAGTTGTTAAGTTCAAAATCAAAATGAGTCTGGCATTTTTCTCCGCTTATCAGTTTCCAAAGCTGACTCCTCACACTACATCTTGAGCAACGCTTATTTTTTTTTTTTTCATTTTTGTTGTAAATGAAAGCCTTTAAGAGGCAGTGAGTGAGCATCCAGCGTGTGCTTTCCCATCCCCGATCAGTACGTCTCTCTTTTAAAATATATGTCTATAGATTTGGGTTGTTCTAAATGACACAGGAGCCAACACTTTGGCTAAACCGTGCAGAGAAGAGAAGGCAGGCAAGCAGGAGGGAAGGAGCGTTCACACTGATGAGAAGAAGCAGGGGGAGGAGCTGGGAGCCAAAACAGGGTATTTTTTTTCCAGTTTTCACACAATATTTGATGGGTAAATACAAGTAATCCGGGCTAGTACACCAAGACCCGCGATGCATGGCCGGTGGGGGACTTGGTTTGTTTCCACTGAGATGACAGTGGAAATTAACCCGATACTGAGCAAACTTTTTGTGGTGCTTCCTTTGAGGCCATAACCTGAGCTTCTTTTATTTAGAGAAAATACTATAAAGTCTGGCCCAGATAAGATTTTGGGCAACTCTTATATACCAATCACAGCGTAGATAAACACAAATGGGGCCTTCTCTTTAGGAAGTGAACATCTGAGGTTGCCCTGGAGGAAAGCTTTATGTTCCCCCTCTGGGAATCGTAAGGGAAGCCACTGGTGTCACACTTCCTCACTCCAATTCTTGTGAGATGGAAAGATACGAGAGTCGTCTTTTTTAACATTTAGTTCCAAGCATGTTTATGACGGCCCTATTATGTACCAGGTACTATATTAGGAGCTGTGGCTGAAAAGTAAACAAGGCATAATTTTATAACAACTCTTAGCAAAAGTCACCTTATGGTTCCATAAAAGAATAAACAGCAAGTATAAAATTTCCTGATTGAACAAAATAGTTTTTAGTTCTACAAGAACCACTAAAAGACTGTAGTGAAAATGCCATTGATACTACTGGTCCCCTACACTTATGAGATATTTCTTACGTATTGAAGCTATAAGAGATATTTAACTTTCCCTCCTCCTATCCAATTTTACTAAAATTAAGGAAGTAATATAGCATAATTATTGAAAGCATATACTCTGGAGTCTGTCCTAAATCCATTTCCCACATTTTTTTAAAAGATTTATTTTATTTATGTTGAAAGAGTTACAGAGAGAAATAGAGACAGAGAGAGTGGCCCTCCATCCGCTGGTTCACGCCCCAGATGGCTGCAATGGCCGGAGCCACGCCAATCCGAAGCCAGGAGCCAGAAGCTTCCTCTGGGTCTCCCACGTGTGAGCAGGGGCCCATGGACTTGGGCCATCCTCCACTGCTTTCCCAGACCATAGCAGAGAGCCGGGCCAGAAGAGGAGCTGCTGGGAATAGAACTGACACCCATATGGGAGGCTGGTGCTTCAAGCCAGAGCTTTAACCTTCTGTGCCACAGCACTGGCCCCTCCCCACATTCTTTTATAAGCAAATTACTTAAAGTACAACCATACAATAGGAGTTTCTACACTGATGGAAATGTTCTGTATATGTACCACCCAAAACAATAGTCACTTGGTACAGGTGCCTGTTTAACACTTGAAATTGGAGCAAATATTTAGCCTAGCAGTTAAGAAGCTGCTGGTTATCATGCCTGCAACCAGTTAAGAAGACTATCAGAATTCCTGCTTCCCATATTGGAGTGCTTGGGTTGGAGTTCCAGCTCCATTACCAATTTCAGCTTCCTGATAACGTGCAGAGTATGATGAGGCAGAATATTACAGGTCAAGTACTTGGGTCTCTGCTATCCATTTGGGAGACATGGATTGAGTTCCTAGCATCTGATCTGGCCTCAGCTGTTGTGGGCAATTGAGTAATTAACTAACAGATGGAAGATCTCTCCCTCTGTCTTTCCGCATCTCAAATAAATATTAAAAATGTTAAACTTAATGTATCTAGTGTTACTGAGCAACTGAATGTATAACTCTACTTAGTTTTAACTGACAAATGTAAATAGTCAAATCTCAGCATATTGGACACTGCAAACTTAGAGCTTTTTCTTTAAAATTGAGACCATAAGCATTCCTATCCTTTGGAATTCTTTCTTTATTCACTAATTTAGTTGAGAGGTAGAGACACAAAGAAACAAAGAAAAAGGAAAGAAGGAAAGGAGGGGAAGGAAGGAAGGAAGGAAGGAAGGAAGGAAGGAAGGAAGGAAGGAAGGGAGGGAGGGAGGGAGGGAGGGAGGAGGGGAGGGAGGAGGGGAGGGAGGGGAGGGAGGGAGGAGGGGAGGGAGGAGGGGAGGGAGAGAAAATAAGAGAAAGAAAGAGAGAGAAAAAGAGCTCCCAATTGCTGGTTTACTCCCCAAATGCCTACAACATTCTGGGCTAAACCCTGGCAAAGGTGGGAGCTAGGAATGCAATCTGGATGTCCCATGTGGGTGGCAGGGAACCCAACTACTTGAGCCATAACTTGCTGCCTTCCAAGGTCTTCTTTAGCAGCAAGCTAGAATCATGGGTCAGACTTATAACTCAGCCACTGCCATATGGGGTGCAGGTGTCTTAACAGACATCATAACCACGAGGTTAAAATACCCATCCTAGAATTCTTAAACAATGTAGTTAAATAGTGTGTTGAAAACAGAAGTTCCCATCAACCAGGTATTATTGTTCATAGTAGGTTAAATTGCATTTATACCTTAATCTGTTGTACATTAGTTTTGCCTTTGAGAAAATATTTTATCACTTATTAAGCATTAGACTTCTCCTGGGCAGAGGACATGCCATGTTTATCTTTGGGTTCCCAGTGCTTAAAGCCTGGCCCAAGAGAAATGCTCTATGACTGCTTTCAGAACTCAACTGCACAGAGCAAGGAATAACTGGGCTCTACTGCTACAAATAGAGGGGCATCCAAGTGAAACCCAAGTATGCGATTTTTCATTTCCAGTGTCATGTTACGGCTTTGAACCAGCTCTTGATTTTGCCATTTCCTAGTTTGTGACCTCAGGGAAATTAGGATTTCTCTGAACCCTGGAATTGCCATTTGTATAATGATGACAATTCTGCCTCCCTCACGGAGACGAGTGGACTGATGCCAGGCAAACAGAACAAGTGGGAAATGTCAGGTCCGTTTTCCCTTCTCCCTAGTGGTGGCTTCTGCGCCCGTCTGTAGACGTAATTCTCAACACTATGGAAGAGGGGTGGACAGCAATTACCACTTCCTTGCCTAAAATTCAATCATTTTGAATTTTTTCTTCTGAACTTGCAATTTTAAGATGAAAATATTCCTGAAAACTGCTACCTGGTCATCTACTTCTTCCACACCTGAAGGTACAAAACGAACTGGCTACAGGGTGCTGAGGAAATACAAATTTTGATTCTTATGTGAGTCTTTACAAGTGGGAACCTTGGATTATGGGCACCACGTAAGACAGACAGACCTGAGTGCCAGAGGTGGGAGGTAGGTGGAGGCAGTAAAGGACGAAATCTGTTTAAAAAGGGGAGGGGGTAGCTGAAGCTTTACCCCAACTCACTGCAGGAAACAGCTTAAAAGAAAAGGGCCCCAGTAGGCACTTAGGCTCAAATTTGGTCTCGAAATGCACAGGTTTTAAATAATGTATTGGATTTTTAAATAGAATGTGCACTGTCAGAGTGTTTGGAGCTCTTGAGACAAAAGACTCTGTAAAAAGTTTTAGGACTTATTTTTGCTTTTAGGCGCTACATAAAATGAGGCAAGATATGATGATTGAAAACTTGGGAGGCCAGGTCTAGGAACACGGCCTTGTAACGAAGGATGTGCTGGGATTTTATGAGGCGCATCAGCCTGCGTGTGAATTTAAGAGGGGCTGCCTAAGAGTGGACCTATTTGGTATGTACATCATCTCCCAAGATCAAAGTGTTGCTTCATCATCTTTCACACAGGGAGGCTAAGTGGCTGGCTGGCAGTCACACTAAGAGATGACGGTGGGCCCTGGATTTCTGGGCATGCAATCTGTACAGGTCGTTCTGCCTCAGGACACGACACAGCAATCTCCTCTCCACGTTACTGCACTGCAGTAAGGTACTAACCCTCCTTACTCACAGCCAAACAGGAAAGGCCTCCTCCTGGGGTACGGAGCAGGCCAACCAAGGATCAAAAGAGAAGGTGAGCTTCTGACAAGCCTGGCCCAGGACTGGACGGGACCTCACAACCATGGACCATCTGATCAGCACAGAGGACGCAGGGTTCTGGCAGAACAGGGCCATCAATAAAGTGAGAAAAATCACTTTCAATTCTCATAAAAAATTTGTAATAAGGAAATCAAGAAGAAAGCCCTTCAACTTCAATAGGCATGTAAGATTTGAGCTTTTCTGTTTAGCATTAGTGTTTTGTAACAATAGGGGTTAAGCCTACCGACACGGGCACTAGTCAGCAAGTTCAAATCCTGGCTGCCCCATCCCCAACAGCTGGGTCACCATCGCAAATTCTTTAACCTTCTGTGCTTCATTTCTCGTCTATAAATTCAGAAGGAGAACACAAATTCAGAGGGCTTAGAGAATATTAAATAAATTCATCCATGTGCAACTTCAAAAACAGTGCCTACATACATGGAGCCGATTTATACATGTTTGCTTGTAATGGTAAAAGTATTGGACTCTAGAAGAAATGGACAGATTTCTGGACAAATACAATCTATGCAAATTGAGTCATAAAGACATAGAAAACATCAACAGACCAATAATGAAAATGGAGACTGAATCAGTAGTAAAGACCATCGCAACAAAGAAGAGCCCAAAAATGGCTTCACTGCTGCATTCTACCACTTACTGAAAGAACTAATTTCAATTCTTCTCAAGCATTTCAAAACATCTGAAAGGGAAGGAGTCTTCCCAAATTTCTATATGAGGCCAGCAGCACCTTGGTTCCTAAACCAGAAAATGATACAACAGAGAAAGAGAATACAGACCAATTTGCCTGATGGACATAGATGTAAAAACCCTCAACAAAATACTATCCAAACGAGTTCAGCAACACATCAGAAAGATCATTCACCTGGATTTATCCCTGGTATGCAGGGATGGTTCAAAATTCACAAATCAGTAAATTTCATACATCATGTTAACAAAGTGAAAAAAACACAATTATTTCAATAGATGCAGAGAAAGCATTTGATAAAATACAACATCCTTTCACAATAAAAACCTTAAGCAAATTGGGTATAGAAGAAACATTTCTTAACACAATCAAGATAATAAATAACAAACCCATAGCCAGAATCTTATTGAATGGGGAAAAGTTAGAAACGTTTCTACTAGGATCCAGAATCAGTCATGGATGCTCGCTTTCATCACTGCTATTCAATATAGTTCTGGAAGTTTTACACAAGAAAAAGAAACCAAAGGGATACAAATTGGAAAGGAGGAAGTCAAATTTTCCCTGTTTGCAGATGGCATGATTTAATATACAGGCAAACCAAAAGATTCTACTAAGAGAAAATTAAAACTCTTAAGAAAGTCTGGTAAAGTTGTAGGATATAAAATTAAAACACAAAAATCAAAGCCTTTGTATATATAAACAATGCCATGGCTGACAAAGAACTTGAAAGATCAGTCCCATTCATAATACCTGTAAAAAATTGTAAATACCTTACAATAAATTTGATGAAGGAAATGAAATATCTATACAATGAAGCTTACAAACAGTAAAGAAATAGAAGAAGACACAAAAAAATAGAAAAATCTTCCATGTTCATGGATTGAAAAGATTAATATCATCAAAATATCCATAATACCCAAAGCAATTTATAGATTCAATGCTATCCCAATCAAAACCAATAATATTCTTCTCAGAGCTAAAAAAAGTGATGCTAAAATACATACAGAAACAAAAGAGACCCAGAATGACTAAAGCAATCCTAAACAACAAAAATAAAACTGGAGGCACCACTATACTAAGTTTCAAGACATACTACAGGGCAGTTATAATCAAAACGGCCTGATACTAACACAAAAATAGACTTGGAGACCAATGGAACAGAATAGAAACCCCAGAAATCAATCCACATATCTACAACCAACTAATCTTTGCAAAGGGGCTAAAATCAGTCCCTGGAAAAAGGCCAGTCTCCTCAACAAATGGTGCTGGGAAAACTGGATCGCTGCATGCAGAAGTATGAAACAAGATCCCTAATACAAAAATGAACTCAAAATAGATTAAAGATCTAAATCTATGACCTGATACCATCAAATTACTGAAGGAGAACACTGGGGAAACTCTGGAAGACATTGGCATAGGCAAAGACTTCTTGGAAAAGACCACAGAAGCACAGGCAATCAAAGCAAAAATAGACAAACTGAATTACATCAAGTTAAGAAGCACCTGACCTGCATTACAAAAGAAAGCCTCAACAAAGTTAAGTGGCAACTGACAAAATAGGAGATAATATTTGCAAACTATGCAACTGGTAATGGATTAGTATTCAGAATCTATGAAGAGCCCAAAAATCTCAACAATAGCAAAACAAACAATCCAGTTCAGAAACTGGCAAAGGACTTAACAGGCATTTTTCAAGAGGAAATCCAAATGGCCAACAGACACTTGAAAAATGCTCAGGATCACTAGCCATCAGGGAAATGCGAATCAAAACCTCATTGAGGTTTCACCTCACCCCAGTTAGAATGACTCTCATATAGAAGTCAACCAACAACAATGCTGGTGAGGAAAAGATACCTTAATCCACTGTTGGTGGCAATGCAAATTCGTACAGCCATTGTAGAAGACAATATGGAGATCCCTCAGAAAACTGACAATAGACCTACCATATGACCCAGCCATTCCACTTCTGTGAATTTACCCATAGGAAATAAAATCAGCATATGAGTTAACTGTACCCCCATCTTTAGTGCAGTTCAATTCACAATAGCTATGGAATCAACCCAAACATCCATCAACTGATGACTGGATAGAGAGATGATGATATATATACACTGTAGAATACTACCTAGACATAAAAATGAATGAAATCCTGTCTTTTGCAACAACACAAATGCAACTGGAAACCATTATAATGAGTGAAATAAGCCAGTCCAAAAAAGACAAAGATCATGTTTTCCCTGATCTGTGGTAACAGAGTACCAAAAAATGTAATGTATATGAGTGAAATCTATATTTTTTTTTTGACAGGCAGAGTGGACAGTGAGAGAGAGAGACAGAGAAAAAGGTCTTCCTTTTGCTGTTGCTTCACCCTCCAATGGCTGCCGCGGTCGGCGCGCTGCGGCCAGCGCACCGCGCTCATCCGATGGCAGGAGCCAGGTGCCAGATGCTTTTTCCTGGTCTCCCATGGGGTGCAGGGCCCAAGCACTTGGGCCATCCTCCACTGCACTCCCGGGCCACAGCAGAGGGCTGGCCTGGAAGAGGGGCAACCGGGACAGAATCTGGTGCCCCAACCGGGACTAGAACCTGGTGTGCCGGTGCCGCAAGGCGGAGGATTAGCCTATTGAGCCACGGCGCCGGCCGTGAAATCTATATTTTAAGAATGATTATTATTCACAGCCCTTGTTTCTACTGCTGAAGAACAGCACTTTTTCCTTCTTACTATTTGCTGAATTCTTCACTTAGTGGAGGTTAAGCCTGTGATTATAAAAACAAACTGAAAGTATGTCATCACGAAAACTCAAAGAATAAAAAGGAGGAAGGACACAGGGCGGGAGCATGGGAGGGAGGGTGGGGTGGGCAGTATCACTACGCTCCTAAACTGTATATGTGAAATACATGAAATTTGTTTGCCTTATATAAATACTTTTTTTAAATGTATTGTTGCTTGGTCACACATTTAGACTGGCAGTTAGGACCAAGCCCCAAACCAGAGTTCCCAGGTTTGATACCCCACACTTCCATTTCCTGACTACACCTTCCTGGACTGGGGGTGGGGGTGGGGGGTATAGGAGGTAGACAGCAGGTAATGGCAAAGGTAGCTGGATTCCTGCCATTCATGTGAGAAACCTGCATGGAGTTCCTAGATCCTGGCTCAGGCTCTTGTTCAGCTTTGTTATTAAGGTCATTCAAGTAGTAAACCTGGAGGTGGCGCTGTGGCATAGTAGGTTAGTCTCTGCCTGTGTCACCAGCATCCCATATGGGCACAAGTTCATGTCCCAGCTGCTCCTCTTCCAATCCAGCTCCCTGATAATGGCCTGAGAAAGCAGGGAAGATGGCCCAAGTCCTCAGGTCCTTGCACCTACATGGGAAACCCATAAGAAGCTCCTGGCTGCTGGCTTTGGATCGGCCAAGCTTTGGCTGTTGCAGCCATTTGGGGAGTGAGCCAGCAGATGGAAGATCTCTCTCCCTGTCTTTCCATCTGTCTGTAACTCTGCCTCCCAAATAAATAAATAAATCTCTTTTAAAAAAAGAGTAGACCTGCAGGTGAGAACTCTCTCTCTCTCTCTCTACTTCTCAAATAATTTTTTTAAAAAGTATGATTCCTGCTGTTGAAATCACTGACACTAGAAGAGGAAAGGATAAATCTTCGCTGGGCCTGGGAAGAGCCCTAGCCCAAGCTCTCCCATGGAGAAGCTGGCTACTGAGCTGGAGGTGTGCATTCTGGGTTAAGAAGCAGGATGGACTTTCTGCGAATCATGAGTGGAGAGGCTGCTCAGCAATCCTGGACAGCAAGGACAGTGCTGTGGAGGAAGCCAGTAGCTGCCCAGGAGGCTGGACACTGTGCTCACGTGTCCAATAGGAAAGAGCGAGCGTAAGTGAAAGGGGGCTTATGGGAGGGACAGCTACACTCAGACAAGCTGATTTATCTTTCTGGCTCTGTGCAAACTCAACTTCAGCAAGGACTGATTGAAAGCATCCGAGACAGCCAGGTCTCAAGTCAGAGTCTCTCAGATGGGAGTAAGGGTAGAAAGTACAGGCATCTGTTCAATCAAGGAAGGAGCAGCCAGCCTTTCTGAGAAATACGAAAATCTGTGCCGTTACATGCTGATAGTATTACTTACCCATCAATTATTAACTGCTAATGAACTGGACTAATGTCCAATCCCCAAGAAAAGCAAATAAATGGTATCTTCTGTCTGTCCTAGAGAGGCCTCTTTTCTAATAAGCAAGGTCGAAGGGTAAAATTCACTTACCTGACTGAGAAATAGACAAAATATTAGTTAGAAATAATTCATTTTTATTTTTCTTATAAAATTGAAACAGAATAGCAATTACAAGAAAAATCACCTGACTGTAAAGTCCTTTTTAAACTTTAAAGTAGTTATATTTAAAAATAACATTAATTGCCCCTAAACTGTTCAACCATGACAAAATGTGAATGTGAATGCGTTTAGTTGTATTATGGCAATAAACATTGCAGTATTGGTCCATGGTGTTGTGAATTATTTCTTCACAGTGAGACAGTTTGCTCCTCGATCTGCAAAGCAACACCAACAGGAAGAGCAGATACAGTCTTACTAGTATGTGCTGACTGCTCCCTCATCCCATTGCAGCCCTGATTCTGGAACTCCTTGATGCACACCATGATGCTGTGTCAAGCATACTTTTGTTACTACCATGTTAAGTGTGATATCTGAAACATAAAATAGGATATTTTTAAATGTTTTCACTAAAACATCTAAGGAGAAAATTCTGATGCAAAATTGTTTTACTACTTTTGCAACAGATCTTCTAGAAATACAGATATTGTATTGACTTGACCTCAAAGAATACTGTTGAAGAATGTATTCTTATATTTTTTAAATTCCTGGTTATTTCTTCCTAAGCAATGGACAGGACACATAGGAGTCATACTGTGGATGTGTGTTTCAACACTGCTTTGGGCAATTCTTTATGTTTCATTTGGTACCCAGTACAGAACAGAGGGAGATACCTGGGCTCCTTTGGCTCCATCCAGAAATCTAGACCAGGATGGGTTTGGCCAATATTGAAGAATGTAAGATAATAAATATATAAACTAACACCTTAGGAAACATGGTTTTCTTGGGGGTGGTGATTGAGTCACCATTTGGTGCACACACATCCCATATACAAGTGCCTGGTTAGAGTCTGGGCTACTCTGCTTCTGACCCAGCTTCCTAATAATGAATGCCCTGGGAGGCTGCAGATGAAGGTTCAAATACTTGAGCCCCTGCTACCAATCTGGGAGGCCCAGATGGAGTTCCAGGATCCTCACTTCAGCCTGGCCCAGCCTTGACTATTGCAGGCATTTGGGGAGTGAACCAGGGGCTTGAACTCTCTCTCTCTCTCTCTCTCTCTCTCTCTCTCTCTCTCTCTATCTCTCTGTATTTCAAATAAAATAAAAATATTTTTAATTTGAAGAAAACAAGGTCTTTTGTCCAATTTCCTCCATTTCCTAGACTCCAGTCAATCCCTAGAGTGTCTGAGGGAAAGCAGGAAATGTGGCCCTAGGAGAATGTGGTTTTATTAAATTAGATTTCTTCTTAGAGAGATCTGCACTTCCAAGGTTTCACTCACCTTTGAGACCACAGATATAACTGCAAAGCATACGCCAAGTACATGTGCACATGTAAGTGAAATCAGCAAGCTTTCAACAACCACCAAATGAACTAAAGCAGAGCTGGAAGGAGTGTGATAAAGACAACATTTGAAAATCCAAAATACTCCCTGTGAACCAGAAGCCTGATATCAGAGGCCAAACAGAGCAAGCCAGTCCAGGGAGGGAAGGCTGGTTCCCTCCTTCCCACCTGCTTCTCTTCCCTGGGTGCCCAAGAGTTTCCTAAATGTAATGAGCCCCTGATTCTACCTCCACTCCCCGAGAAGGTTCTAGAAACAAATCCAGAGGCATGCTGACTCTCTTATCCACCCTCTCTGCTAGAGAAGGAGCACCCAACCACCCCAAACATTACCAACATAGCACCTAACATGGCAGCCCTTCTGGGACCTGCACCAATGTCTGGCAGAAATTGACAATCTCACTGAATTTCTTCCTAATACAACATTTATAATTGCCCAAATGTAATTTTGTGTTTTTTTTTCAGTTTAATTTTCTTTTTTTTAACTTTTATTTAGCAAATAAAAATTTCCACAGTACAGCTTATGGCTTACAATGGCTTCCCCCCTCCCCATAACTTTCCTCCCACCCGCAACCCTCCCATCTCCCACTCCCTCTCCCATTCCATTCACATCAAGATTCATTTTCAATTCTCTTTATATACAGAATATTTATATATATTAAGTAAAGATTTCAACAGTTTGCACCCACACAGAACATAAAGTATAAAATACTATTTGAGTACTAGTTATAGCATTAATTCACATTGAACAACACAATAAGGACAGAGATCCTACATGAGGAGTAAGTACACAGTGACTCCTGTTATTGACTTAACAAATTGACACTCTTGTTTATGGCATCAGTAATCTCCCTAGGCTCTTGTCATGAGTTGCCAAGGCTATGGAAGCCTTTTGAGTTTGCTGACTTCAATCTTATTTAGACAAGGTCATAGTCAAAGTGGAAGTTCTCTCCTCCCTTCAGAGAAAGGTGCCTCCTTCCCAAATGTAATTTTGAACATGTCACATATTGACTTTATTTTACAAAGGTTGGCAATGAGCTCTCCTGCTTTTTATGCATGATAATATTTAGGGTTAGTTACCCAAAGGGGAAAACAAATGTATGTATTTTTAGCACCATTTTAAGTTCAGCTTATTCTCTTTTACTCTCTCTCCCTCTTCCTCTCCTTCCAACCTTTCCTATATTTCCCTCTTTTTAATAAGGAGGCAATGACAACCTTCAAATTTTCCATGGTTCCTCTTCTTCAGTTCACAGTGAATCACCATTTTTTTAAAATTCTGAGACTGTCTTTATCCAAAAGGCAAAAATAGATGAATGTGCTAGGTGGTCCCTGGGTAAGTGCAATTTAAAGGGAAGGCTGGCCTGGTCTGCATGACCTGTCTTCATAGTTTAAGCATCCAAAATTCTACCATTAAAGGTTTATGGCTTCGTCTAAGGACACTGAACATGTACAACTTGTATTCATGGACATACAACTGGTATTATTCATGGACGGGTGCTAAGTATCAGAAATCAGAGTAAAGTTGGAATTTGTGGAAGGCACCCAGCAAGATGGGGCAGCAGCCCTTCAGATAAAGGTCCCCTACCCCCACCTTGGGCACACGAGACTCCATGGAAACAGAGAGTGGCACCTCCTCCTTGCACACCCCACTCCACACATCTTAGGCTATTGGTTCTGAGTATTCCCGGGCCTGGCATTTCCTGGTGGCTGTGCTGTTCATGGCTTTAGGCCATTCTGGACTCAGTTTTCACTTCACCTGCCAACTAGATGATCACTCCAAGCTCAGTCTGGATCTTCTTGCTCTGTATTACCTTGGCCAACTGGCCTTGAGGCCATTACAGCCTTATGAAACGGACTGGCACACGAATAAACAATTACCAGGCAGTGGCATAAGGGCTAAAGCAGAAGCAAGGCCAAGTGCCACCAGTACATCTAACACTGCCTGGAAAAGGCTGCACTGAGATGACACCTGAGCTTAATCCTAGAGAGTTAAAAGGATTTCCCCAGGGTCATTCCAGGCAGAATGGCCCAGCTGTGCAAAGAGATAGAGGCATGAACCAGTGAGCTCATGGACATGGTGAGAAGTCCAGTGTGGTTAAAGAGAGGATTTTATTTTATTTTTTTTGAAAAGGGAAGAGTGACAGGCTGAAGATAAAGTTTGATGAAATCAGACATTTATTCCCACCGGTAACAGGGAACCAACAGAAGTTAAATGAGGTGATACTGTTTTCAGAACAGAGTTTTTAAAAGGGAACAAAGCTGGGGCTGGGGCTGTGGCAATGTAGGTTGAACCTCTGCCTGCAGTGCCAGCATCCATATGGGTGCCACTTTGCGTCCCAGCTCCCTGCTAATGGCCTAGGAAAGCAGTGGAAGATGGCCCAAGTGCTTGGGCCCCCAGCACTCATATGGGAGACCCAGAGGAACCTCTTGGATCCTGGATTCAGATCAGCCCAGTTCCTGCAGTTGCTGCCATTTGGGGATGGCAGATGGATGACCTCTCTCCATATCTCTTCTTCTCTCGGTCTATAACTCTGACTCTCAATTAAATAAATACATCTTTTTAAACAAATTAAAAAGAAAAAAGGCTACCAATTTTAAGAGAAAGGAGTACAGGGGCTGGCAGTGTGGTGCAGCAGGTTAAAACCCCAGCCTGATGCACCAGCATCCCATATGGGAGCCACTTTGAGTCTTGGCTGCTCCAATTCTGATCCAGCTCTCTGCTATGGCCTGGGAAAGCAGTAGAAGATGGCCTAAGTCCTTGGGCCCCTGCACCCATGTGGGAGACCCGGAAGAAGCTCCAGGCTCCTGGCTTTGTATCAGTGCAGCTCTGGCTGTTGTGGCCATCTGGGGAGTGAACCAGCAGATGGAAGACACCTCTCTCTCTCTCTCTCGCTCTCGCTCTCTAATTCTTTCAAATAAATAAAAATAAGAATCTTTAAAAGAGTGAGAGAGAGAAAAGAGTACAATTCCTGGCAGACAGAGCAATGTGAACATGATCTGTCAAATGTCTTATTTTAAGACAATGATGTGGTGATGTCCTCCTGGGAACATTTTTGGTTGTTGAACCTGGCAGGTGCAGAAGGGTACTCCTGGCATGTAGTTGGTAGAGGCCAGGGATACTGCTGAACATCACACAAAGCACAGAACATCCTCCACAACAAATAACTATCTGGCCAAAAAGTCAATAGCACTGAGGCTAAGAAACTCTGTTACAAAGGAAGATGAGCTGGCCAGAAGACACACATGACAGCCCCAACAATGGTGTCATCATAGAGAGATAAGGGAGATCGCGGAATGTAAAGGACTTTTCAAATTTTTGTTCTGCCACTATACATATGCCAGGTAGTGTTCATATGCCTATGTAACTTAGAATTCTGAAATCATGGCCGGCGCCGTGGCTCAACAGGCTAATCCTCCGCCTTGCGGCGCCGGCACACCGGGTTCTAGTCCCGGTCGGGGCGCTGGATTCTGTCCCGGTTGCCCCTCTTCCAGGCCAGCCCTCTGCTGTGGCCCGGGAGTGCAGTGGAGGATGGCCCAAGTGCTTGGGTCCTGCACCCCATGGGAGACCAGGTAAAAGCACCTGGCACCTGGCTCCTGCCATCGGATGAGCACGGTGTGCCGGCCGCAGCGTGCCATCCGCGGCAGCCATTGGAGGGTGAACCAACGGCAAAGGAAGACCTTTCTCTCTGTCTCTCTCTCTCACTGTCCACTCTGCCTGTCAAAAAATAAAAAAAATTAAAAAAAATATATAAAAAAAAAAGAATTCTGAAATCTTTTCCTCTCATTCTAGTGGGTGAGAGAGATGGTATCACTGAAATAACCTTGAACTTGACCAAGTGAGTCTTAAAATAGAATGATTTGAAAGTCTTAATACTTGATCAGTTTCTTGGGATCACAGCTGAGCAAAGCATGCAGCTAGACAACAATGAAGTACAGAATCACACCCTCATGCACTTCTCCAAGGGAGAAAGACCAATAGTATCTCCCTTCTTCTAATAGAACAGTGACCTTTCAACTCAGGCATAAAAAGATGGAAAATCAACTCCATCCTGGAAAACCAGGAGGCACCAATCAATCAGGAGTTTGTCTACTGTCTTCCACACCAGAAAACTTTCCACCAGGAACCAATCCAATGTAACATCACTTTATAATTCAAGTCCAACTCTCTGGCCAGGTTAGAGAATCCAGTCTTTAAGATATAAAATGTAAAATGCTAAAGACATATTTAACACTCATTGTGTGTCAAAAGCAGTGATAGCAAAATACATTTGTCCCAGACTGAAAAGGAAAATAAAACTCATTTTTCAGATAATGTCTCTTTTTGCTGCTTTCATTCCATTTCATTCCCTGGGTCTTCAGGGCTCAGCTTTGTCTCATTAATGCTGCCTCCACCACCACTGTTAAGCAATTGAAAGCAGTTATTCGGAAGCCGAGTACAAGCACCAAATACAGTAACCAAGTTGAACTTCACAAATTGGAGAAGCTGCTCTCTTGTTGGTTTTCAATTGAAGAAATGGGATTTCATTACAGAGACAATGCCTGTGAAAGTCCTTGGGCCAGAAACAAGACTCCCAGAACCGTGTCCCACAGATTCAAACTATATGGTCGAAAAGGCACAGAGGACTTTGCAAAATGTACAAGCATTAAAGAGGACTTTGCAGAGAATTGTGTGTGCATTACCTATTTCTGGAGGGATTCAATGAAAAATAGTGGTAGTGGTGGCCTTGGGAGAGAATGAATTGGATGTCAAAGGGACAGAGGAAGGAAGGGAACTCACAGTTCACAGGACATCTCCTGGTCCCCTTAGAGCTCTGAACACATACACGTGTTACCTATTCATAAAGTAAATTTTAAGAACAATGCATGATACAAAACTCACAAAAAATGAAGAGCTTGTAAAAACCTCAAGTTGTTAGTGAATCCAAAGTTTCCATCCTCTGATTTAATCTCCCCTTGTCAGTATAGTTACAGGAGTTTTGGAAGAAAAAGCTTTCAGATCTATTCTGGACGCTCTAAATTCAGTTTTGAACTCTCTATTTACAACTACCAGAGGCTTCTCCATTTGTAGGTCTCACCCATGAGCACATTAGAGACTACATACACCAGGGACTGCTATTGTTAAGCCACCACCTGCAACACCAGCATCCCATATCAGAGCATCAGTTCTGGTCTCAGCTGCTCCTCTTCCAATCCAGCTCCTGCTAATGTGCCTAGAAAGACAGCAGATGATGGCCCAAGTGCACGGGACCTTGCCACCCATGTGGGAGACCCAGACGGAGTTCCAGGCTCCAGACTTCAGCCTGGCCCAGCCCTTACCATTGCAGCCATTTGAGGAGTGAACCCATAGATGGAAGACTGATATCTCTCCCTCTCCCTGTCACTCTGCCTTTCAAATAAATAAAATAAATCTTTATCAAATATTACTACATAGACCAACCCCAAATTCTCCTCTCCTTTCCCTCATTCTTTCCTCTTCCCTCCAAGCCTGATCTCCTCCAATATTTTCAACTGTTCTTGAAAATAACTACTTATTAAGCTTCCCAATCTAAAAATCCTTAGCACTACCTTTAGGATTCCTATCCTCTCCTCACTCATATCATAGTCATCAAACAGGAGTATTGTTAGTTCCATCTCTATGATATTAGCATAAAAAGGGTGTTCTCGTGCTCTACTACACCTAACTCAATGGCTCAGCATCTTATAAACTGCATTCCTTTACTGGAATGTGAACTCTATGAATGGTTTTCCTTCTGTGCACTCACATTTCCCTAGCCCCCAGGCCCAGTCATGCTTCAGAACCTTGAATAGCTCTCGATTGCCTACAAAATTTAACCTACAGGGTCTACTTTGACAGGTGACCATTTATAATGTGGCTGGAAGACACATTGTATCTCTACTACATAAACTGTACCCTGAAACCCTGGTGTAACAAGCCTTGCTCATGGATGCCTCTTGCATTCTTCCACAAGTTTGTCCTTGCTCTTTCCTCGGCTGGCAAGGCTTTCCCTCTTCACCCTGCTAAGACTCCCACTAAGTTTCTATCTTCTCTAAAAACGCTCTCAGGACTGCTACTTCCTCTGCACTCCTCCAACACTTTGCACACACCTCAATTACAGCCCACACCACACTCCTTCCTAATTATTTATATTTCTATCTCCCTTGCCAGAATCTGAGCTGCTTTAAAAAAATAGCTACTATATTTTATTCATCTTTAAATCCACTGCACCTCCCTGCTAGCACTGCACATAAATGTTTGCTGAATGAATTTACTGAAAGTACTTTGGAAAAAATGTAACACATTATCCCCAAATTTTATAGACCTCTGTGGCTAAAATCTCATTTCTTTGCCCCCTCTCTCTCTCTCTGCATACCTATTGGCACGCTATCCCAGGTCTCAGGAGGGCCAGTTATTCAAAGGGAGCTAACAAAATGCCTGCTATTTGTAAACAGGGCCATTTGTAAACCCTCTGGGCTCGATTTTGAGATTGCCTTTCTAATTCGCACAACCCTACTCTGAGCGCTCACTCCACTTGAAGAAACATTTCTTTCCCAAATGTCTTGAGCCATATAAGTAACCTTTGAGTACCCTGAAAACACTTCAGAGAAGCTGAAAGGAGCAAAACCAATGTAGCAACCCTGCAGAGACCGACCTGACCGATGAGCCTTATGCAGCCTAGGAGGAAAAGAGGGACTTGAGAGACCCAGCTCTAATCCCTGCCCGCTGCTGCCACCATCAGCTGCTTAACTGCTTGAACCTTGAAGGGCTTTCTACTCCCCAGTGAAGACCCTGGCAGCCCATTAATCACAAGCCTATTCAAGTACAGCAGCATCATAAGCAAAGTGATAACCTGAGTGGCCCGAAGAACAATGAGCAACAAATCAGGGTACGATCAGGATGAGGTGCACGACTGAATGGAGCCCAAGGGGGCAGAAAAACCATGACAGCTCCAGCCTCAGGGTCTGTACTTTCTCTGTTCCCTTAGCTTAGAGTTTTCCACCTGGAGACATTCACATCACTTCCCAAGAGGCTGATCTGACAACCCAACCTAAAACGCAGTGCCCAGGACCACCCTCCCATCACCGCCCCCTGCTCTATTAGGCTGCACTGTACTTGTTAGCACTTAGTGCTGGCACTTAGACTTGACTCCATATTACCCATTTTTCTGTATGCTCCCACTGTCTCCCCCATTTATCCAGTAGGGCAAGGACACTGGCTTGTTCCCAGGCCATGTAAGCACATAGTAGGCTCCCAATACATGTTACATTTTAAAGTAAACAGCATACAAAAGCATTTCACATCCCTAGACTGTGAAACCCCATGTATGATGAAACCAAATGACTTAACACACGGGACTCACAGTTTTCCCCCGTTCCCCACTCATGGTAGAGCAAAAGAACATCACCATTCTGCTTCTCTGCTCACCCTTAGCCCTCCCAGCACCCAGGAGAGAATGTATAAAAGCCCCAAAGGAGGACAAAAGGCCCAAGAAGAATCACCAAGTTCTTACATACCTGGAGGTGTTAGGTAATATTGGAAGAATGTTCCAGAAACTAAGATGGCAGGGAGAGCACACACAGAGTTCTGAGTTTGGATATAATGAAAACAGATGAACATAAGGGAATTAAGTTTGAGTTGCTGGGGTGTGTGTGCATGAACCTCCTGAACATGACGGCCACACTGTGTCCTGGCTGTTTATCAAAATTCACTTTATCCCTCTCCGCCTTCCTTCCTTGTCAGGAATGGAGGTCAGGCCACGTAGCAGGTTCATGTGGGGACAGAATCTCAGAGATGAGTCAGAGCCACAATGTTGGCAGCCCCATGAGCATCTCCTGCCGTAAGCACATACGGAGACTCTAACCAGCTAGTATGACCAAACCAGGGCAGAGGTCAAAGAGGACCCAAGTTAAGTCAAGTGAGCACTGACCACTCCGCAGAGCAGCAGTTTCAGTCCCAGCCTGGGCTTTGGGGATAGGTACTCACGGTTCTGGGGTGTAGAGGGGGTCCGAGCCATGCCGGACATACTGAGTACAGTGGAACACTCTGTAGGCCAGTCCTGCGAGAAAGTCGCGCGGGCTCAGATATCCGGCCACCGGCCTCACAGTGAAGCCAGACCTTTCTAAAGAGGCAACAGAAAAAGGCAGCTAAATGACAACCCCACAGCACCTTAGGGTCCTAGAAGGGAATCCTGTTATTAATAAGGATATACCAGAAACGAAAATAGTCAAGGTAACAACCCAATGACATATGTACTTTCAACAGCTATCAAGTCTGGGATTCTGTTGACAAAAATGCACTTACAAATGATAGTTCCTAGGGGAACAGACACTCATTAAAACAGAAAGAAAAGTGAAAATAATAAGGGATTTGAATTCAGAAGTTAAAGTAGAATAAGAAATCTCAAATACACAAAGGAAAAGTACACTCTAAGGTGATGCTTACCACATGTTATCTGGCATCTTTCTGAAACACACACCTACGGATCTTCTGCATGGGTACCACACAGCCAAACACCCCATCCATTGGCATCGTGCAGTCAGTTTACCCTACAGAATGCTGCTAGCAATGCCACCCAATTCCTCATTCTTTGTTGTTGTTTACTCTGGCGTTACATTAACTGTTGCGATTTGAAGAGGTCCACTAAAGCACTATATGCTCTGTTGGTTTATGCTTAGAGGTAATAAAATCTATGTCATTGCCCTACACCAGGTAGTCAGTTAGGCTGTGGGCAATCAGTGTCCTTAGTTTAAGGGCTACCTAAAGCTTCCTGCTCATGAAGACCCACAAAAATCTACAATGGGAGGGCCATTCATTTTAGTTTTAAGGACACATTTTATAAAACTGTTAAGTGTTTTGATGTGCCTGCCCTATATTCTGTCCCCTTCTCTCATTGGCATTTCTATTTTTTAAAATAAAAATGTGGAAGCTGGCATTGTGCCATAGTGGGTTAAGCTACCACCAGAGATGCTGGCATCCCACATAGATACCAGTTTGCATCCTGGCAGCTCCACTTCTGATCCAGCTCCCTGCTAATGCACTTGGGAAAATGGTGGGAGACCCAGAAGAACCCAGAAGTTGTTCCTGGATCCTGGCTTCAACCTGGCCCAGGCCCAGCCAATGCGTCCATTTGGGGAATTAACTAGCAAATGAAAGATCTTGATCTCTCTCTCTCTCCCTCTGTCTCTGTGACTCTGGCTTTAAAATAAATAAAAATAAATCTTTAAAATATATATAAAAATTGTATATATCTGAGGTACGCAATATGATGTTTTGATACATATATAGTGAAGTACTTACTTCAGCCAAGCTAATACTCCTGTCTACAGCTATCTTTGTGTGTGTATTTGTGTGTATGTCTATGTGTGATAGAAGCACATGAAACCTACTTTTAGCAAAAATCCCTTATACAATAGGCTGTATTGTATAATACAATACAATAGGGTGCATTATAAATTGTGGTCATCATGTTGCCCACTGCATCTCCAGTCTTACTCATCCTAACTCTGTGCCCTTTTCCCCACCTTCTCCCCATTTCCCCACCTTCCTGCCCCTGGTAACCACCTTTCTACCCTCTGCTTCTCTGTACTCAACTTGTTTGGGCTTCACCTAGGTGAGACCACGCAGTGGTTTTCTTTCTGTGTCTGGTGTATTTCCAGGAGGGCTGTTCGTATCCCACATACTAGCACTGTAAAGGCTCCCATTCTGAAAAGTTTAGCTTAGAAGGAGCCTCAGAACAGCTGAGATGGTTTTAAAACGCAAGAAAACACCTGCAGGCAGCAGCCCTAGCCCTCCGCAGGCCTGGCCGACCTGCACCTCCACACTGAACCTGTCCCCTGAAACAGAACCCCCTAACCGCAGCAAGAGCTCCCTGGCAAAGGGGGACAAGACAATGGCCTCGTGAAAAGCAAGGGGGGTTTAACCCCCAAGGGTGAAGGGTGTCACCTCCCAGTGAGCCAGCACCCCCTAGTCAGGGTGTAAGTAAAGGCTCCTGCTAAGGAGACCCCCGAGAAGAAGAGATTCTCCTTGAAGAGCCCTTCAAACTGAGCAGTCTGTCCTTTAAGAGAAATCAGGAGGGGGGAGGGGATACCTCTGCCTCCCCCCCCCCCCCCCCCCCGCCCAGAGGAAGCGCAAGGAGCAAGGAGAGATCGGCACCTGCAGTGACAAGAAGGGAAGGCCCTGTGCCACCCCAGAGACCCAGGAGCCCCAAGCCAAGGGGGCAGAGGCTAGTGCTGCCCCCAAGGGTGGAGACAGGAGAGCAGAGGCAGAGCCCTGGGTAACAGAGCCGCCCCTCCCTCGGGCCAGAGAATGGCCCAGCACTGGCCAGAGACGATGGGACTGAGTAGCTGGCTGGGGGCCAGTGGGTGATCTCTTAAGCTACAGCAAACTGTACTGTTGACCGTCACTGTGGCACAGTAGGCTAAGCCTCCACCTGCAGCGCCTGCATCCAACATGGGCACCGGCTCATGAACCTACTTGCTGCTCTGTCAGTACAGCGCTTTCCTTACGGTCTGGGAAAGCAGTGGAGGTTGGCCCACGTGCTTGGGCCCCTGCACCCACATGAGAGAACAGGAAGAAGCTCCTGGCTCCTGGCTTCGACAGGACAGGCCATTGCACCATTTGTGGAGTGAACCAGCAGATGGAAGACCTCTCTCTGTCTTTCCCTCTATCTGAAGTCTACCTCTTAAATAAATAAATAAGAAAACTGTGCTGTCCTTGTGGGGTCACTGCCTGGACCCTGTGCCCAGGAAGGAGGGGCTGCTGCCCCTCCCTTCCGTGGATGAGGCCAGTTGAAGATGGTCCCTTGCACTTCCCAGGTTAGGTCAGTGATGTGAAAGGCTCCTGGCCCTGCCCTTGACCTCACCTCCTTTGCAGAAGGCAATGCTGGTTTTCTCCCTCAATTCTTTTCCAACTAAGTTTTTCTTTACTCTCCAAATTCCCGAGCCAGAAGTGGGGTGCTTATGATGTAGGCAGGCAGAAAGGATAAAATTGATGAGGTCTGTGAGCTGGAAGACCACACCTTCACCATGCCCCTGTGAGATCTCATCCCCCTATCTGGCCACACCTGTGCGCCCAGCTGCCAGTCAGGCTCATTAACCACTCCCGTTGAAGTGGATTTAAGGCCTGAAACACGGAGGGCCCAGCCCTTGCGCCCTTTTCTCTTTGCCCTTCTTCCTCGCTGCCCTGCACCTCGGGGCGGGGTGCACGGGCTCCGGACCACCCAGCCTGCGTGCTCCTCCACGTGGCTGGCTCCTGGCACTCGGTCTGAATCCAGATTTCCCTTTCGTACAGCCCTCACTCTCCCATGCATTTCTCTCACTGAATAAGCTTAAAACTTACCTTGCTGCCTCGTTTATTTATGCCAGTATTCAGAATTCTTTGAATACGAGGCGAGAGCCCACACAGCTTATTAGTATTTCTAATTTATTAGTAAGTACCCAGCAACATAATTGGCATCCCAGATGGGACCTTTAATGGATATGTTACCAATATTACTTATACTCCCAAACCCCAAGAGTCCTGCCTTCTCCCTGTTGAGTTTTTAGTCCCTTGTGGCACCTGGGCTGAGGAGGACCTTGCCCCCCGTCTGGATTTGTATAAATGTCTCACTTAAGTTCAAAACTCAGGCTTGTTGTCAGAGGCCTCCATATTCCCGGAATTCTGGTAATGGCCTAGATTTCAGAGTCACCGTGTGGCCTGAATTCTGCTGCAGGCGTGCTTGGCCAATTGCAAAGGTGAGTGGTTAAAGGTCATTTGACAGGGCGCTGAAGCAACTAAGGAAATGCTGTGGGCTCCGGTAAACGGCAAGTGGGACAGTCGCCCCAGTTAGTCATTAGTCCCCCTCAAGGTTCCTCCACGTTGTGATCGTCCTCTTAATCCCAGCTTCCAAGCAAACACATCTTTACTGTGAAGGTCAAAATTCCCCCATTGTTCCCTGTTCTACTACATCTAAACTCTTTCATCGTGAAATCCTGTTTTCAGAAAACTGCACTTTTTTTTATAATTAATCGATCACATCATGTTGATAACAAATACTTAGAGTAACCAGACACCTGCGCCTCTGCTTCTGCCTCCACCTTCGGCAGGAGACAAGTGTCCTCTGGTTTCCCCACATTAAAATCTCTAGCCCGAGTCTGCTTCCTTAACTACGGGATGCTGTTCCTTGTTCCTCTTTCAGGTTAACCTGACACCCTGTGGCACTTGTCTGTGGGGTGGTAAGAGGTCTGCAGTGTGAAAGAAATTGTTGTCTTTTTCTCCCACTGTTGCAAATGACTTGCGATGGCCAAACTCCAGATTTGTGCTTTTTTGTTTTTCTAATTGCTAAAACTGTTCTCTTCCACCTGGCTTTACTGTAACCTTTGGAAAAGGAATAAATGTTGTCCCTCAAAAAATAACTAAATAAAAGCCTTTGCTTTGGATGGCTCCCCACTGACTAGTAGAAACAAAAACAGTTTCTAGTTTCTCTACTCTATCCCACAGGTGGAACATGAGTGTCAGCCGGTACACTTTTCTTTTAGTTTAATAGGTATGAATTTTATTTTATGTAAATTAGAAAAAATACAAAACTATTATTTCAAGAACTTTGAATTTGTAGATACCACTTTTTACATTTCCTTTTTAAATAAGTTGAGTATTTTTTAAATGAGTCCATTGAAAGAAATAAGGACACAAACACACTTCCACTGGGTTTCCAGGTGCTAATGAGTGATGCCAACCAGGCTCCACCCCCAAGTCACAAAGGGCCATGGAAAACAACAAAAATAATAATAGTTAAGATGCTGCTAGGTTTCACATGTGTCAGGCACATTAGGGCCTTAAGGTCTATCAATTCATTTCCCTCCCAATCACCTTGTGAAATGGATGACATCCAAGGAGTGAACCAGCAATGAAGGAACATCTGTTTGTCTCTGACTTTCAAATAAACTGAAAATTTAAAAATAATTTTTAAAAGAAGGCAGGAGTCCCAGTCAGAGGAGGAGATATAACTATGAAGCAAGAGGTTGTGGATGCAGGGGGGACAGCTGGAGCTGGGAGACGCAGGGGATCCTGGAAGCAGCAAGGGAACAGCAGCTCCACAAGGAACGTAGTCCTGCCCACCCCAGATCTTACACTCTGAGCTCCAGAACTGTAGGACAGTAACTTGTGTTAAGTCACAAAAGTAGCGGTGATTGGTTAGAATGGAAATAAGACACCAGTACAAAGAGTGGTTAAGTACGGGCGGAGGAGGCGTCGGTGGTATGAATTCAGAGGGGCCCTTAGGCGCCAGCCTGGGGAGACAAAGTTTCACTGAACAACATGGGCACCCAGGTCACAAAGTGAGTTCCAGGAAAGGAAGGAGGGAACGTGGCTTCTGCTTTTCGAACTGCTGTCCTTGGAAGGGGAGAGGAGACAGAAAGGAGGAGAGAGCCCACGGACCCAAGCACAAGGCAGAGCAGAGAGAACAGGACCACGTGACACTTTGCCTCCACCCGACCCCTCACAAGAGCCCTCAGTGTTCCCAGCTTTTGTTCCAGGAAGGCCAGAGAGTGACACACAGAGACTGAAATGAGCATCCTCTACGAACCACTCTGTGCACTACGGTAACGTCAGCGATGAATACAGCTCCTGGCACACAGTGTAGACTTAAACAGATGGATTGACTGATTGGTAGATTTGCCCCTAGAGGAAAGACTCTAATGTTCAACATTATCTGTGATATTTCTTCATCCAGTAAATAATTGTTAACAATAAAAATCGTATAAAGCACCTTGGAGGCCACTGCATACTCTGTAACCCAACAGAGGAGTTTCTGGATCAGGCGAAGCTCAAAGCTGAACTTGCACATGTCCTCTGGGGCTCTCCATTTATCACAGCCAGCCAGAGGGGCCTCAGCAAGCCCGGAACTAGGTCAACCCCGGAACCCATCTCTGCTGCCCCGAAGTCCGGCTCTGCTTCCTGCAGGTGCCCACTGGTTCAATGCTCTTCTTTTTAATTCACTATTTTTCCATTTTGGGAAAACGGGCCATGGCCGCAATGTATGTCCTTGGAAGGCAAATGAGTACCAGCTGGGAAGGGGCGGCTCGCGTGAAGCCTTACCTTTCAGAAACATAGAGACGTCTTCAAGCTGAGGCACGTTGTCCTCCCGGTAGCCACAGTATTTACTCAGCAGAGGGAAGTTTTTCAAATACTCCCGGCAAGCATGAGTGGGGTAGAGTTTGGAGAGCTCTCGGAAGACAATGCCCCAAGTTCTGGTTTCTTCTTCAGTGTACTCCACCCTGGGAATGGGCTGACCACTAGGTAGGAGAGAAGAAACGCAAATGAATCCAGCTGGGGGTCATTGAGTTCACTGTATTCTGTTCCTAACACCTACGGCAAGTCAAGTTCTCATAAAGTGGAACACCTGAGTATCTAAAAAGATCCTGCTGGGGCCGGCGCTGTGGTGTAGCGGGTAAAGCCACTGTCTGCAGTGCTGGCAACCCATATGGGCACCAGCTGAAGTTGCAGCTGCTCCAATTCTGATCCAGCTCCTGGGCCCCTGCACCCACGTGGGAGACCTGGAAGAAGCTCCTGGCTTCGTATCAGTGTAGCTCCAGGCATTGCAGCCAACTGGGGAGTAAACCGGCAAATGGAAGCTCTCTCGCTCGCTCGCTCGCTCTCGCTCTCCTCTCTCTGTGTGTAACTCTTTCAAATAAATAAATCTTAAAAAAAAAAAAAGACCCTGTTCCGCATGATTTTTTTTTTTATTTGACAGATAGAGTTAGACAGTGAGAGAGAGAGAGACAGAAAGGTTTTCCTTCCCTTGGTTCACTCCACAAATGGCCGCTGTGGCTGGAGCCACACCAATCTGAAACCAGCAGCCAGGTGCTTCCTCCTGGTCTCGCATGCAGGTGCAGGGCCCAAGGACTTGGGCCATCCTCCACTGCACTCCCGGGCCACAGCAGAGAGCTGGACTGGAAGAGGAGCAACCAGGACTAGAACCTAGGATGTGAGTGCCGCACGTGGAGGATTAACCAAGTGAGCCACAGCACTGGCCCCCTGCATGATTTTGTTTTAAAGTCAATGCTAACCTGTGTGTATATGTGTGTGTGTGTCTGGACTTTCACATACCTTTTTTATTAAGGTCCATTTTCATATAGTCTTCTAGAACTTTGATAAGCTTAATGTTCCTTAAGTAACAAGAGTTCTAGGTTCAAAGAGAATGACTCAGGTGCAAAACTGATCCAAGAGCCTTTTCTGCAATCATCTGACACTAGTAATAAATGAACATTGTCTCTTGAAAATAAAATTGCTGAGGCCAGCATTTTGACACAGGTTAAGCTGTCACTTATGACTCCAGCATCCCATCCTGGGGTATTGATTCAAGTCCCGGCTGCTTCAGTTCCAATCCAGCTCCCTGCTAATGTGCCTGGGAACCAACAAAAGATGGCCCAAGTACTTGGACCTCTGCAACCCATGTGGGAGACCCTGATGGAGTTCCAGGTTCCTGGCTTCAGCCTGGCCCAGCCCTGGTCATTGTGACCATTTGGGAAGTAAACCAGCAAATTGAAAATTTGTCTCCCCCCACCCCCAACTATCACTCTGCTGGTCATATACATATATATACATACATACATATATAATTGAAATTATACATAAAAATAAATATGTAGTTTCAAAAAGAAAATTGCCTTGTCCAAATTCAGCCCAACCTCTGAGTGTCATTCCGAGATCATTTGAGATTATTTGTTCACTGCCCAACATGTCTGGGAAACACTAAAAGACTATGGTAAATTTAAAGTGAGAGTTTCGCAAGCCACAAAATAAGGAGCATTAATGCAGGTCAAGCTGAAAGGTACATACATTAAGCCCTCCCAATGTAGGACAGGGGTCAGCAAACTTCTTCTGTATAGGACCATAAAGGAAATATTTTATGCCTGTGGGTCACATGGTCTCTGTCACAACGGTTCAGGTCTGCCACTCTGTCTCAAAAACATCCATAGACAATATGTAAACAAATAGAGCTATGTTATATTCTAATAAAACTCTTGGTTTGACCCACAAGAAGTAGTGTGCTGATGACTTTTTTGGAAATATTGAGAAATGACTGAAATGGTCAGGGGGAGCTTCCTGAAAGAGGCACAACTTGAGCAGAGACTGGTTGGCCAGGTAGGATCTGCAGGTTCCCTGATGCAAAGATGAGAAACAAATGCTTTACGAAGAGCACCCAGCAGCCAAGAGCAAGGAATGTAGCTCGTGCTGCAGCTGGGACCTGTAGAAGAGGAGTGCTTTTACAGACTGCTGCGTGAGGAACCAGAATCTGCACGTAGCCTCTGACTGAGAGAGTGAATTAGAACTTGAGAAAAACCTCTCACAGCATGCTCAGCTGCCACCACCGCATGTCCCCCCTGCCCATCCTGGCCACTGGTCAGAAATTCTGTCCCCACATTCAGCAAACACATGTGCACAGCATTGGGAAGTCCAATCACACACACATAAAACTAGACATTCTTTTCCTGCCAGCTGCTAATTCAGCCTGTAATAGGCAGTCACCCCAGGAGCCCCTGTACAGACAGCTGTAGCCACTCAGGTGCCTACAGCATGCCCGCGAGGAGCCGGCTCCATTCCAGAGCAGAGGCAGTGAGGAGGAGAAAAAGGTCTCAAACAGACCCCTTGCTCTTCTCTATATATGTTCAGAGTATTCTTGCCAAAATACTTCCTGTTCATAAAATGCAGTCCAAGTGTGGTTCCTACTGCCCCCAAATTGGTTTTATTTATTTATTTTTTTGACAGGCAGAGTTAGTGAGAGAGACAGAGAGAAAGGTCTTCCTTCCATTGGTTCACCACCAAAATGGTTGCTACAGCCGGCACTGCGCCGATCCAAAGCCAGTAGCCAGGTGCTTCCTCCTGGTCTCCCATGTGGGTGCAGGGCCCAGGGACTTGGGCCATCCTCCACTGCCTTCCCGGGCCACAGCAGAGAGCTGGACTGGAAGAGGAGCAACCAGGACAGAATCCGGTGCCCCAACCGAGACTAGAATCCAGGGTGCTGGTGCTGCAGGAGGAGGATTAGCCTATTGAGCCACGGCGCCGTTGCCAATTTGGGTCTTAAGTATTATTTATTTATTTTATGTATTTGAAAGGCAAAGCTCCAGAGAGGGAGAGAGACAGAGTCAGAGAGAGAGAGAGAAAGAAAGGGAGAGGGGGAGGGATAGAGGTAGAGAGAGAGGGAGAGGGAGGACAGGAGGGAGGGGGGAGAGTGGGAGGGAGGTATCAGCTAGAAAGAGAGGGAGAGGGGGAAGGAGGGAAGGAGAGACAGATTGAGAGAGAGAGAGAGAGAGAGAGATCCTCCATTCTCTGGTTATTCCACAAACATTTCCAAAAGCCAAGACTGGGCCAGACCAAAGCCAGGATCCCAGAACTCAATTCAGATCTCCAATGTAGGGGCAGGTACCCAAGTACCTGAGCCATCACCTACTGCTTCCCAGAGTATGCATTGCCCAAAAGCAGGATCAGAAGGAGACGTGGGACTCAAACCCAGACACTTTGATATGAGATGTAGGCATCCCAAGCAGTGGCTTAATCTTTGATACCACAACACCTGCCCCCAAGCTGTCTTCATTTTAAAAAAATATCTACAGTACCTGAGAGGTGAGGGAATTATGCATTTTGAAGAGAATCAGAAATTAACATTTGCTTTCTCTAAATATCAAGACTAACGCTTATATAAACAAAATTAGAGCCAGATTAGCCTTGTTTAAATTTGGCTGTTGATAGCAAATAATAAATTACAAACTGGCAAATATTTGCTGGCAAGATCATGGATGCTAATATTTAGTATCTTTGATGAATTCAGAATGAAAACTTAATAAGGAAAGATAAAAATAGGAAGAATGTAAGGACATAAATATATAAATGGTCTGCCTCTGGTTCCAGAAAATTCAACTAAATCAATTTAAGTAAGCCAATAAAGTTAATAAGGGCTGTGCATGATCAGAAGATGGGAGTGACGAGGCTGAAGTAATAAATGAAATATTGAAAAGCCATTTGAACACAATCATTAGGGCAAACTTCTCCCTTCAATACTGGCGTGCAAACATGCAGCCTTTCACAGGGGTGCTGAACAGAGAAGGTGCAGAAAGAAAACAAGGGTAACAGAGGGAAGGAGGAAAGAGGTATACAAACATGTTACCTGATAGTGAGCTTCCAGCTTTGCGATCCTGGTGCTAGGGGTGGATGGTCTCATATATTCTCGTCTGTTTCTGCTTGTCTGCCCTGCCTGGGTACCTAACTGACCTACTCTGAGTTAATGACTGGTGCAGTGTGTGGTTACATCAAGAGACTTCTCACATCTCTCTAACACCTACCCCAGGGTATATCTTTAAGGTAAACATTTTAAAATCAGCTTGATATATATAGGCTAATTTTTCCATTCCATTTCTATTAGAATATTTAAAATACAGAAAAATAAGAAACTCCCCCCATTTTTATGCAGTTAATACAGGCATATATAATAGCTAATATTTGAGAGCTTCCTCAAATATTTCTGTCCCAGAAAACCACACATAGCACTTGGCATAGACCAGCATTCCTGCAGAGAATATCCTATCAGAAACATTGCCCATCAGTGATGCTCTCTCTTCCCCATCACCAGCTTTGCTGTTCAAATAAACAACACTTTTTAAAAAAGAGAAATAAATCTCCTGTCCAATCATGTCAACATGATCCTAGCATGTATTTGTAGATCACACAGAGTACTTTCATATTTATTTACACATCTAACCATCTCAGTAACACTATGCAGTAGTGCTGGGTTCCCCAACAGAATAAACATGCACTTGAGGCCGACGAAGAGGCTCAGTAAGCTAATCCTCCACCTGCAGCGCTGGCACACCAGGTTCTAGTCCCGGTAGGGGCACCGGATTCTGTCCCAGTTGCCTCTCTTCCAGGCCAGCTCTCTGCTGTGCCCTGGGGAGTGCAGTGGAGGATGGCCCAAATTCTTGGGCCCTGAACCCGCATGGGAGACCAGGAGAAGCACCTGGCTCCTGCCATCGGATCAGCGCAGTGCGCCGGCCACAGCGGCCATTGAAGGGTGAACCAAAGGCAAAGGAAGACCTTTCTATCTCTGTCCACTCTGCCTGTCAAAACAAACAAACAAACAAACAAACACATGCACTTGGGGCACAAGGAATGTAGGAGAACCAACATATTTTTAAAGACTTTGAAATTTGACATTTGGAAAGATCAAAGTTGAAGTTATTAACGTTTTAAAGACTAGTGTCATGGGAAAAATGAGAATGTGATGCATTTCTTCATATTTGACATAGATGGGTAGGGTTTTATTTTATAAATTGCATATGAGAAGGGTGCCAGAAACATGTCTTAATTAGGGCCTAGGATGTATACTAGCATACCACTGTGGATTATGTTACAGATATAACAGGAGTCATATTTCAATTTCCTAAACCCTGCTCTGGTCCAAAAGTAAAGCCACCGAAACTCCACGTTCCAGGGAAAGCTCCCACCAGTTGGAGCCAACCATTCCCTTGTGGGTTGTGTTAGGAGCAGCAGAAGCAACCTCCCTCTGGCGATCCTGTTGGCTTTGGGTTTCCTGACCCTTCCTGATTAGGCAAAGCTCCTTCTTCCTGGGTCTGACCTAGGGAAGAACCCAGCTACCTTCTCTGATCTTCCCCAGTACCACTGAAAGGCATGGAAGAAATAATGAAGAGCAAAGAGGGGACCATCTACCTAAAACACAGACCTTGGCCACCCTTCCCTTCCCACAAGATTTGTTGGCACCCTGACATCACCCTGTCCCCTCACCATCCTACCCTTGCAAGCCCCAAGCCTTGGTGCTCCAATTTAAAAAAAAATTTCCAAATTCTTCCTTTGCCTCAAAGGCAGAGAATGACTCTTAAAGTACAGGAAGCAGATTCCTATTGTGGGGGCCAGTGCTGTGGCACAGTATAATGCCCTGGCCTGAGCGCCAGCATCCTATATGGGAGCTGGTTCGAGGCCCAGCTGCTCCACTTCCAATCCAGCTCTCTGCTATGGCCTGGGAAAGCAGTAGAAGATGGCTCAAGTCCTTGGGCCCCTGCACCCGCATGGGAGACCCGGAAGAAGCTCCCACTCCTGGCTTTGGATCAGAGCAGCTCTGGCCGTTGCAGCCATCTGGGGAGTGAACCATCGGATGGTCCCTCTGTCTCTGCCTCTCTTCTCTCTGTGTAACTCTTTCAAATAAATAAATAATTAAAAAAAAAAGATTCCTATTGTGCATACTTCTGTCCCCTTGTCTCTTTCTGCCATCTCAGGTTAGCAAGAGCCATGGTGTCACCCTGCATAGCCCCCTCTGTCGCTGTCTCCCTTTAGTTCAATGGACAGACCTCCCAAGGCAAAAACTACCTTCTGACCTGGCTTGGGGTTGGGTTTCCCGCTCTTGTTTTAGGCTCCCAGACGAGGGAGGGTGAACACTGACTCATACGCATCTTGCTCATCGTAAGAGCCAGGCCAAGCTTGTGGGGACCTGGGTCATGCAGGATGGGATCTGTGGCCAAAGGACAGCTGAGGAGTTGCGGGCATGGGTCCTGCCTTCACCGCCTACGTCTCTCTTTCTCCATCTCACCTTTATAGTCCCAGCAAACTCTTAGTGTCTGGCAAAGGGCATACCCAGTTCTTTCCCTGTTGGCTTTGGCATTCCCCAGCCTTTTTGTGTTTTTATAACTGTCACCAGTTTAGCCACTGTTTAAACTGTATATATGGTCCTGAGGCACTGCCCTGTCCCTTCAGTGAGCCATGCCTGCCCTTGTGTTCGAGGGAGAAGCTGCTGTCACGACTAACCTTCTGTCTCTGGAATTGTTTGTTTCAAATAATGAGTTAAAATTTAAAAAAAGAAAAAGAAAAGAAAGAAGCACTGCCCATCAGTGATGCTCAGACAATCATGTAAACTGAACTTGGTCCACCCACCCTCCTCTCAGCCTGATAGTCCGGAGGAATGAGGTCCCACAAGAGGGGAGAAAAGAAGGTGTCTGAGAACAAGAACAACCCTCCTACCTCCCTGCCACCCACCCCCAAAAACAGCCACATTCAGGAGAAATGACAATGGGGAGAACACACTTTGAATCAAGTCTGAGATTAATCTTTTTTTTCAATGAACAAGACCTGGTCTTATACATGCAAGTGAGATTATACTGATAATTGAGAGAATCAGGAAATTAGACGTTGTTAAGGAACTTCCTTCCCAGTAGGAAAGCAAGATTCGGCACAAGATAGCTGAAAGCATCGATGGGGAAAAGTAAGACCATGTTGTGTTGGTATAAACCCCCACTCGATGATACTCTTCAATAAACTAAATGTGTGTAAATATTTAATTGGATATCTAGGGACTCTCGTCCACGTATGTAGAATTAGTTGGGATTCCGGAATTCTCAACCACCACCAAAATTATTATTCACGGATTCCTAATTCACTGGAGAAAACCAGATGTGGCTGGGGACCGTTTCCATTCACTGCAGATTCTGCCCTTCTGACAAAGCACAGCAAAGAAAGCCTTATCAGCGCTGATAGGGAGCCCTGTTCCGTGAGGACAGTGCTGAGAAGGGCTGAAATGGTCACCATGGGGATTCAGGATTGACAATGGAAAAGAGTCCCTGGTGGATTACATTACTCACAAAGTACTAAGAATTTCTTTGGACACACTGAAAGCTGTGGGAGGCATCTTTCTGTCTGTACGGCTAAATCCCACTCCTCCAAGAGACAAGGGCATGATTCTGAAAACTCTCTTGTCCCTACAGAGAATACAGAGTAGAGGTGCATCCACAAATCTAATTGGGGGCAGGGACAGACAGTGAGTCAGTGCAAGTCCTGAGCTTGTTAGAGCAAAGCTGTTTCACAAACACATTTTTGATACAGAAATCCAGGGCTCCACATCCTGCTGAGACTGAAATTGTGGGAGTTCTTTCTATAGACAGATGAATACGCACAATGCTGGTACTTTTTAACCATTTGTTTGATATTCTGCTGCAGTAGATTCAACAGAAAACTATTTTTCTTATTTTTTTTCTATTTCGTGAATTAGAAAATACTTGCTTGTGGTGGTACAACTTGGCTGCCTCCTGGAGTCCCTGCTGCTAGAACTGGGAAGATGAGAGGCAGTTTCTGTGCCTGGGTTATCTTTAGAGGAAGTCCAGTGTGAGGAATAAATCCACTTAATCAGTGGAGGAAGATGTGACAGGCTGCAATTGACAGCATTTACATCAAGACAAGAAGACCAGCTGAAACACAACACTGACTGTATTCTTTGAAAACAGTTGGACTTTCTCAGTAGCAAGAAGCAAACAGAGCATAAGGTAAACAGGGGATGGGTGACTCTGATAGAAAGTTAAAAGTGAACACATTTTCCATTTTAGTGATCAGCAGCTCCTCTAAGGATTTGGACAGGGTATTCAGAGAAAGATTATGGGAAGATCAAAGCTAGTGGTGTCGATCTTTGTTCCTTCTTGCCTTGAGAGACCCGTTTTCTGTACCCCTCAATGAGCACATCCTGAATTCTGCATAATATCCAGGGAGTTATTAACTCTCTCCTTTTCTTCAAAGCCAAGAAAGCATATAAGAATATAGAAAACTGATGTTGTCATTATTCTAATGTTATTCTAATAAGCTTTATTTTGATCAAATATGATTTTTTTAAAATTACCATTCACAAAATTTACTATTGTTACCAAGCATTTGTTACCCTTCTCACAATTGGGGTGATGTACTAGCATATCAGAATTTCAATACTGGTAACTCCCACTGCTAATTAGTGTCCATAAGGTCACCTAGTACTGTGGCTAGTGAAATAATGCCTCTTGAATGCAGGTGTCTTCAGAGAACAGAGTGCTCAACAAGATCACTGTGCCTCTGACATCTGAGAAAATTTTGCCAAAAAAAAGAAATATTCTAAGTAGAGTAGATTAAGGTTTAACTCAAAAGCAAATATCACTTTTTCACCAATTTTCAAGACTCTATAAGCAAAGTCTGTGACCCATACATATGATAAAATTATTCTTCCAAATTCAGACCACAAAGGATACTCAGTAAGTTTATGATAAAATATCATTATTACCCAGGGATAAAAACAAGAGGTAAAATATGACTCTGCTAAACTCATCCTTCCATTAAAATTTGCTCTTTTTGAAGGCAGGAATTTTTGTTTGTTTTGTTCATTCTTCTATCTCTACCACCCAGAATGGAACCTGGAATAATGGTGTTCAACAAATAATACTTATTGAGTGTACAAATCAACTAATCAATCTAAAATGGGCCATAAATTTAAGTTTTGAGGAAAAGTATGGTGGGGATCAGAAAGTCTGACAGTTATGTCTTTGTCTTACCTCATCCTTGCCTCACACAGAGAAATTGCTAAAAGAAAAGATACTCCATGTACATGGAATTTTAATAAATTTTCCAATAGCTTCCAATGATCCCTATGTATTACTTACTTTACAAGTAAAACTTTCTATTTTCTAATTTTGTCACCTCAGTTTTCCTGGCCTCCATCCCATCATTCTTACCCAGTCACGTTTGCAGCCAAATGTTTCCACCAGGAAAAAAAAAAAAGCATGTATAAGTCCAAAGGGACATGAAAGTCCAAACTTAACTAAATACAAAGATGTTCCCTTGGCTAGACATCCTAGTGATCTTTTAGAGATATTTCAAGGCCACAAGGCACAATGGCTCAATATTTTTCCCAAAAGAAAAGTCAAATCAAAGTAGGAGCTGAACAACCACCTGAGTTGTATCAGGATTCCAGAACATCCAAGTCCTCTGACGTGATGTGGCTTGACGGGGTCTCAGGTGGCCAGGGGATCAGGCCCGTGGCTGCTGAGCCACACCAGAGAGTAACACAAAGGCACAAATGCATTTTCAGTGACTCCCCTAGGCCAGTCAGTAAGGTGCATTTGTGATCACATATTTTATTTGCTTTTGCAAATGAGTTTTGCACACATGAATTTTTGTAAATGAGTCTATGGGCCCTAAGGAACTTTCAGATGGTAGCAAACAAAACCGTTAGCATGGTTTGTTCACATTGTTAATACTGGCGCTGCCTTTACGTAATGAAAACAAACTACTGCACCTAAGGAGCCTCAGGCAGAGTGAAGATTTAACTCCTGGAAATTATTTGCTTTTATTTGTCTTGTGCACCACAGGATAGGGCTTCTCACCACTTTCTCACCTTTCAGGAAGCACTCTCCACATCTCAGAGAAGTGATTTTCATCTGCAAAAACTGCCATGAAATTAACTGTCAACATCAACAACAGATCTAACATCCATCATTAGGTGCATGTTTGACATACACAGGACGCTGAGCTCAAAGGACTCACGAGAGCGAAGAGCTAAAAGTCTCTGCCACCAAAGGCATCCAACGATCTCCAGCCACTAGGCTGAAGAGACCCAGAGCTAGACTCTCTACTGGCTTTAAACTGATAACTCTTGCAGCTTGACTAACAGAGTAAGTGCTGCTAACCACCTTTCTCAGTGGTGGATAAGGGAACATGGTTAGCCTACAGCTCATGGTCCTATGCCAGTTTGATAGTAGCATTCTTTCACTCACCCATCCACTTAACTGTGACAACAGTAATAATATAATGTCACATTACATGGATGATATCTCACAAGGCTCATTTTATTTGATGATTAAATAACTGTTAATATCCTTGTCTCATTGTTGAGGAGACAGGCTTACAGTCATCTGTCCAAGATCAGCAGAAAAAGCAACATGGTAGGGACTCAGACCTACAAAGCTGACTCTAGAGACCCCACTCTTAGCCTGTATACCCCAGTGCAAGGAATGGAGTATCTAGTGTGCACCTGGCCTTGAGGTTTGGTCTCTGTTTCCTCAGTGGAAGCAGAAGGACATAAGATTATTTCACAAAATTGAGAGGAGCCAAGGAGGTGTGCGCGGTAAAGCACCCGGTGCAGAGTCTGGCGCCTAGAAAGGACTCAGTACAGTTGAAGCCCTTTCTCCAGGTATAAAAAATGAATAAAATTTCATCACTTCCCTACAGGGTTGGGAATAGGTCTGAAGATGACAAAACCACACTGCTCCATACAAACCTTTCACACAGGACTTGTAGCAGTAATTTGAATGCTTCATGTTTGTGGAAATTATTTTAAAGTAAAAATACCCATACCTCTTGTTCCCATGAAACACATTAAAGTTGGTGCAAATACTGTCGTTATCAGTAAGAGATACAGGCTTTGCCATGTTAGTGTTTTCCACAACTGGGAGCCATGCTATAAACAGACACTAACCTACTGAGACATTCATACACACCTAAAAAATCAAGTCCAAAAAAATAAAAAGGAGAAATCTTTTCCAAATCAATTTCTCCTTTTGTCTTTCTTTATACCTCTCAGGTTCCCTTCCTTTTCACAATTGAGCTGAACTTCAAGTAGAGAGAAACATTTGGCATGAAAATGATTCTCCTATAAAGCCTGAAGTCTTTTAAATACTTATAACAACTGTGCATTTAAATATGCTGAGAATTCTGTAATGAACAAAAAAACTTTTTAAAAACCCAAGTCATTTAATTTTATTGCTCTTGTTTTCAGCTTGCATGTGATACCACCTATGACCAATGGAAATGGCTACACAGATTATTTTTAAAAAGAGAGAAAAGGTGTGGCCTCTAGGGCAGAGAAAAATACTTAGATTCTCATGAGAGACACTCTTAAAATACCTAATGTGACCTTGCTCAGAAATGTGTCTAGTCATCTGGGAAATGACCCCAGCACTACAAATATTTGGTTTTGTTCTACTTTTCAATTTACCGCTCCATTTCAGAGAAATTAAAGCATCAACAACTGGTGTTTATGCAGGAGTCACAAAGTACCCAAACAGCCACATACATCTCACTTTCATTCAAAACCTGGGAAGGCAAATCAATGGAGGATAATGGAATGGGATAAAATTAGCTCAATCGGGGAGAAAACATATTTGCCTTCTAAGTTGCCTCTTCTCAAAAAGGCAGGGGAGAGGAAAAAGTGAAAGCAGGGTGCCACATCTCAGTAGAGCCCACCATTCATCAAGATGACTGTCAATGAAACTGAGGGAGAAAACGTCATTATGGATAAAAACTTTCGACCCCACTCAAGCGCTTTTTCCCTGTTAAGAAAGCACAATCTTCCCTTCCATTCTTCCTCTGCCTTTTATTTGTTATGTTTCCAATTAAGATTCGCCTATCTAAAAAGAGGTAATGTAGCACTCGGGCCTCCTCTTAGCAACGTTTTCCTTCAAGCTGCATTCTGAAACCAAGAAGGATCCATAAATCATGCCTCTTCTCGCATGAAATGAGAAGTGCTAAGGTCAACTGAAATTCATGGAAAGGTGGAGAGGTGGAGCCACCCCAGTTATTTTTTTGCAAGTTGCAATAATTGCAAATGCCTCGTAGGAAAAACTCAGCATCAGTAACTCTCCAGCTCAAACACAACACAAAGCTAAATTGTCACAGTTCCCTGTAAGCTGGGGAAAGCCCACTATGCACAGCACGGAACTTGGGAGATGAGAGGCCACGGCCTTTTCTCGAGGTCTAGAGGCCACTCTTGTTTGCCTCTGACCATACTTTCTTTTTCTTGAAGATTATGGCTGGCCAGCCCCTGACGAGTCATCTACTGAAAGAGGAACCTTGAGAGGAACTCCTGAGAAGCAAGATGCTGGCTTGGAAATACAATATATTCATTCCAAAGCACACCCATTCCACATGTATGTGCCCACTCAAACACCTGAAAACGCACGGCATTTTACTGAATCTCAGTCCCCTAAGGCTTTGCTTTCATATCCTACAGTATTTGGCAAGTGTGAGTGGGAAAAAGAGGGCGGCAAAAAAAAATGCCCTTTTTTGCTTTGATGGGGAGAGGAGGTTAGGCTCAGCATCACTTCCGGTTGAAAAAGAAAACTCTGATAGAGGAGAGGAATGTTCACAAACTCATCCAAATGGAGTGTGCCTGCTGGGCTGGTGATTGCACTTTCAAATATGCTAGTCCCCATTTGGGGCTGTTTTGTTTGTTTTAGGATCTCTGTTTCGCTGTGTACTTACACTCAGAGCAAATGAATCACAAAGGGTGCACTTTTATAAATCAAAAACTCCAGAAATAAATAGGCTACCAACTGGTGCGAACCAGAGTGACAAATCTCTGGCAATTGTTTTTCAAGCCTCAGCCCAGCTGTGTTTATTTCGATTCATCCTCTAGCTCATGAGGGTCAGGCTTTTGGTGGGAAGAGTCTGGGACCTGGAAGAGCAGGGGAAAAGCACCGCCCAGGACTGCGACATGCATGTGCCACATCCGAGACTGGCCGATGCCCCAACAATCTGCAAGAGACAGCACAGCCCTGCAGTCAAACAGGACTTCTTGGAGAATGACTCTGTGAGTCTTCAGCATATGAAATGACTGAGCATTACAAATACTTGCTTTAGTTCTAATTTTCAGTTTATGCCTCCATCTCAGTGGACTGTGAGCACCAACAACTAGTGTTTATTCAGGCGACACAGTCAGCTTTGTCACCTGCAGTAAATTTCTTAATTTCTCTCAAACTGAAGTTCCTTATCTTCAAAAAGCAATGCAATAACAGCACATACCTCAAAGCCTCATTGTGAGGTTATGTGACAGAAAATAAGCAACATGTGTAACACAGAGCCTAGAATATGCTGAGAATTTAAGAAAAACAAGCTGGGGCCGGCTCCATGGCGCAGTAGGTTAATCCTCCACCTGTGGCGCCGGCAATCCATATGGGCGCCGGTTCTAGTCCTGGCTGCCCCTCTTCCAATCCAGCTCTCTGCTTGGCCTGGGAAAGTGGTGAAGGATAACCCAAGTCCTTGGGCCCTGCACCCGTATGGGAGACCAGGAGGAGGCACCTGGCTTCTGGCTTCTTATCGGTGCAGCTCCAGCCATTGCGGCCATCTGGGGGATGAACCAACGGAAGGAAGACCTTTCTGTCTCTACCTCTCACTGTCTGTAACTCTACCTTTCAAATAAATAAATAAAATCTTAAAAAAAAAAAAAGGGCTAAAACTACCTGAAAATGTGAAGAGGTCAACTTGTGATGCAAATTTTTAAAATACATATTCATATTTTTTTATTTCAAAGGCAGAGAGAGACTGACAGAGAGAAACCTCCATCTGTTGCTTTACCCCCCAAACACCCCCAACAATAAGGGGAGGGCAGTAGAAGCCAGGAGCTGAGAACTCAATCCACCGTGGCAGGGACCCAACTACTTGAGCCAGTACTTGCTGGCTTATATATATACATAAACAGGAAGCTGCAATTTGAAGCAGAGTCAACACTCAAACCTAGATATTTGGATTTGAGATGCAGGCATCCCAAGTATCTTAGCCTCTGTGCCAAACACCCACCCAGTGATGCACATTTCTATCACCATCAGCCATGCAAGATTGAGTGCAGCATAACCCAGTTCCGAGCTTCACTCTTCCATTTTAGCCTGCCTGAGACTTGCTGACCAGGGAACACTTTGGACCAGGTCAGTTTTCCAGATAGAAGAAACAAGCTACACACAGGATTTTATGACACTGATAGGTTTCTGTTCACATACACATGTACATGCACCATACACTTAAAAAAAAAAAAAAAAAAACACAACTTCTCTAACCCAGCCCATCACAGAGTTTGAAATATCTTAATTCAATCACCCTTTAAGGTCCTTTGCTCAATTTAAATAATCTTAAAAATGTATTGTATAGGGCCAGCATTGTGGCATAGTGAGTAAAGCCACCACCTGCAATGCCAGTATCCCATATGGGCACTGGTTCAAGTCCCAGACTGCTCCACTTTCATTTCGGCTCCCTGCTAATGCACCTGGGAAAGCAGTGGAGGATGGCACAAGTGCATAGGTGCCTGTACCCATGTGGAAGACTAGAAAAAACCTCCTAGCTTCGTCTGGCTCAGCCTTGGCTGCTGTGGCCATCTGAGGAGTGAACCTGTAGATGGAAGATTTCTCTGTGTCTCTCCTTTTCCTGCTCTGTTACTCTGCCTTTAAAAAGAAATGATTGTATGGAACCAAGGAACCATTAGCTACTTAACGTGTGATAATAATAATGATACCTATCAACATCTCCTTATCCCTTTTTTTAAGATTTATTTTATTTATTTGAAAGAGTTACAGAGAGAGGTATAGACAGAGAGAGAGGTCTTCCATCCTCTGGTTCACTCCCCAGATGGCAGCGATGGCCGGAGCTGTGCCGACCCAAAGCCAGGAACCAGGAGCTCCCTCTGGTCTCACACATGGGTGCAGGGGCCCAAGGACTTGGGCCATCTTTTACTGCTTTCCTGTTCCCTAGAAGAGAGCTGGATCAGAAGAGGAGCAGCTGGGACTAGAACAGGTGCCCATATAGGATGCTAGCGCTTAAGTCCAGGGCTTTAACCCACTGCGCCACAGCACCGACCCTTCCTTATTCCTATAATCGTTGCTAATCCTCCTCCCATCCAAGGAAGAGATTGCCTATTATAAGATGAGAGCGTTAAGATTATTCTAAATCACTGCCCATGACCACAGAGCTTGTAAGTGGTAGAAGAGGAATTCAAACCCCGTTCTGTCAAGCTCCAAAGCATATCCATATTGCAAGATGTTCTGCTACATCATAATATGTCTGCTTTCACCAGGATTGGTTCTGCTTATGCATTCTGATAACACATTACCACCAATTCTCGTAGAGCAGTTAAGGAGGGTCGTAACTGGTAAGCAACCCCTAAGACAGTCCCCAGAAAACCTTGCTATCTGGTGTTCATGTCCATATGTGGCCTCCTCCCATTTTTGTAACAGTTGACCCATGAAATCAATAGAATATAGCAAGAGTGATGCTGTGTTACTTTTGAGGCTAGATTATTAAAAAAAAATATGGATTCTCTCTCTCTCTCTCTCTCTCTCTCTCTCTCTCTCTCTCTGTCTCTCATCATTTGATTTTGGGTAAGGCAGCTGCAATATCTTAAGGATACTTAAGCTGACTGTGAAGAGGCCAGGCTGTAAGACATTGAGGCCTTTGTCCTGCCGACAGCCCTGGGAGGCACCGTGTGGAAAACAGGTCCTGCAGCCCCAGTCAAGCCTTCAGAAGATGTCTTCCCGGCCACCACCTTCAGATACACTGATCCAGGATCACCCAGCTAAGCTGTTCCCTAGTTCTTAACAGTCAGAAATTGTGAAATAGTACATGTATGTTGTTTTAAACTGCTAAATTTGGAGGCAATTTGCTATTCAGCAGTAAATAGGTAAAACGGTATAAAAATAAGATGGAAATCAGAGTTTAAAGGCAACCTTAGGCAAAGGGAGAAAAGAAGGATGACAATCAAACAGTAATGAAGAGGCATGGAGCATGAAAGTAGACAAAAGCAGAGATCAGTTCAAGACAGAAAAATAACAACATTAGCAAAATTTTACGTGGCACTTCCTATGTAATGCTCTAAGTGTTGTTACAATATTAGCTCACTTATCTTCGTGACAATCTTATAAAGTACTAGAAAAGTTATCCCCATTTCACACATTCTGGAAACTGAGGGATGGAAGACGTAATGGTTTTCCCAGATCACTCAGCTGGCAAACAGTAAAGCTCACCCCAGGAAGTGATATTCCAACTTCTATCTCTGAAGCAAGCCTCATACTGTCTCTGAGATCTAAAGAGAAATGGAAGACCCCTACCTCCCACTGTATTCAAAAATTGATTCAAAATGAATCAAAGACCTGGGGCTGGCACTGTGGCACAGTAAGTTAATACTCCGCCTGCAGTACCGGCATCGCATATTGGCACCAGTTCTAGTCCCGGCTACTCCTCTTCTGATCCTGCTCTCTACTGTGGCCTGGGAAAGCAGCAGAAGGTGGCCCAAGCACTTGCGGCCCTGCACCCACGTGGGAGACCCATAGGAAGATCCTGTCTCCTGGCTTCAGATTGCCTCAGCTCCTCAGTTGTGGCCAGTTGGGGAGTGAACCAGTGGATAGAAGACTTCTCTCTGTCTGTCTCTCCCTCTCACCGTAACTCTACCTTCCAAATAAATTAAATCTTAAATAAAATAAAATGAATCAAAGACCTAAATGTAAGACCTGAAACTATGAAACTCCTAGAAGAATACAGAGGGGGAAACACTTCAAGAGATCGGTATTCACGATGACTTTTTTAAAAGCACAGGCAACAAAGACAAAACCAGACAAATGAATTATATGTAAGAAACTTCTGCACAGCAAAGGAAACAATCAACAGAGTGAAGAGACAACCTGCAGAAGGGGGAAAACATTTACAAACTAGTCATCTGGCAATGGATTGACATCCATAATACATAAAGAAATAAAAGAAAATAGAGTACCAAAAATGTAACCTATAGTAGTGAAACTGACATTTTGAGCTTCGATGATTGTTTACAGTCTTTGTCTCTACTGTTGAGGAACAGTGTTTTCTTCACACTACTTGTTGAACTCTTTAATTAGTGTAGGGTTAGTCTTATGAGTATAAAGTAAACTGAAAGTAGATCATTGTAAAAATTAAGAAATAGAACAGGAGAGAGAGGAGGAGGAGGGATGGGAGTGTGGGCAGAAGGGAGGGTAGAATGGGAAGTATCAGCATGTTCCTAAATCTATGTACATAAAATGTGTATATCTTAAATAAAATTTTAAAAATGATATTTCACAAAGAAAAAACGAAAATTCAATAAGGGAGCTGGTGTTTTGGCACAGCACATTAAACAGCTACCTGCCATGCTGGCATTCCATATGGGAACCAGTTGGAGTCCCAGCTATTCCATTTCTGATCTGGCTCCCTACTAATGCATTTGAAAAAGAAGCAGTAGATGGCAAAATATGTTTGAGCCCCTGCCACCCATGTGGGAGACCCAGATGAAGCTCCTGGTTCCTGGCCCCTGGCTTCAGTTTGACCCAGCACTGGCTTTGTGGCTATTTGCTGAATGAACCAGTGAATAAAGATCTGTGTGTGTGTGTGTGTGTGTGTGTGTGTAACTGTCTTTCAAATAAAGAAAGAAAGAAAAGAAAAATTAGATCCTCCAGATAAAAAGTGAGCAAAACAGGGGTTGGTGTGGTGTTACAGGTTAAGCTGCTATGTGTGACCCTGACATCACAAATCAGAGTAACTGTTCAATCTTAGCTGCTCTGCTTCCAAGCCAGCTTGCTGTATATATGTCTGGGAAAGTAACAGCTGATTGAGGGCCCAAGTGCTTAAGCACCTGACACCCATGTGGGAGACCAGGATGGAGTTCCTTACTCCTGGCTTAAGACTGGCCCAAGGCCGGCGCCGTGGCTCAACAGGCTAATCCTCCGCCTTGCGGCGCCGGCACACCGGGTTCTAGTCCCGGTCGGGGCACCGGATTCTGTCCCGGTTGCCCCTCTTCCAGGCCAGCCCTCTGCTGTGGCCCAGGAGTGCAGTGGAGGATGGCCCAGGTGCTTGGGCCCTGCACCCCATGGGGAGACCAGGAAAAGCACCTGGCTCCTGGCTCCTGCCATCGGACGAGCGCGGTGCGCCGGCCGCAGCGCGCCGACCGCGGCGGCCATTGGAGGGTGAACCAACGGCAAAAAGGAAGACCTTTCTCTCTGTCTCTCTCTCTCACTGTCCACTCTGCCTGTCAAAAAAAAAAAAAAAAGACTGGCCCAAACTTACCTACCCCCCTCACTCTCTCTCCACACCACCTTCTCTCTTTCTCTCATAATCTGCCTTTCAAATAAACAAGTCTTTTCTTTAAAAAAAAAAAAAAGCAGACAAATGACCCCATCAGATATTTCTCTAAAGAATACATATTAATGGCAGAAAGGAGTATGAAAAGATGCGCCACATCACTATCTAAAAGGGAAATGGAAATCAAAACAACAAAGATACTCTCTCATCGGTTAGATGGCTGTTATCCAGAGAGTAAAATAGAACAAATCTCGTGAGGACACAGAGTAAAAAGGAACTCTTCAACCCTGCTGAGGAGAATGTCAATTACTGCAGTCCTTAGGAAGAACAGTGTGGAGGTTACTTAAAACACTAAAACTGTATCTATTGTATGACCTATCTATCCAGTTCCTGAGGAAATATCTAAAGAAAATAAAATCAGCACATGAAAGAAGTACCTGTACTCCCATGTTTATTTCAGCATTATTCTCTGTAGCCAAGATATGGAGACCAAAGAAGTGTTCCTCAATGGATGAATGGATAAAAAAAGTACATATGGAATATTACTGAGCCACTGAAAATGAATGAAATCGTATAATTTGCAACAACATAGATGGGACTTGAAGACAGGTGACGTGAAATAAGCTAGACACAGAAAGACAAATACCCCATGTTCCCTTTTAGCAGAAGCTAAAAAGGAAGGTGGTCTCAAGTAGAATAGAGTAGAAGAATGATTACTAGAGGCCAGAAAGGGGAGGAAGAGGAGAGGGAGAGGGAAGTTGTGTAAGAAGCACCACAGTGCAGATGGGAGGAAGAGTTTTGCTAATCAACAGCGTACGTTTGTTCACGGTATCCTAGAAGAGAGGCGCGCGAAGGCTCCAGGCATAAAGAAATGACAGGAAGTGGAAATGCTCACTGCCTTGATTTCTCAGTAAACATCGTACACGTGTACTGAAATATCACAATGTGCTCCATAAGCATACACAACGATTACATATTCATTTAACAGAAAAATAAATTAAAACCAAAAAGCTAACTTAGAAAAATATTGAGAGAAAAATAGGGCAGGAAACAACCAAGTTTAACCAAGCTGGTCAGAGGTTTGGGTAAATGTCATGCATTTGGTCTAGATTCTCTTTCAGGGCAGGCATTTGTCTACCAGTTAAGACATCCATCCCAAATCACAGTACCGGGGCTCCATACATCCAGCTGTACTCCTGACTCCAGCTCCCTGCTAATATACGTGCCGACAGAGAGTTGTGATGGCTCAGGAGTTGAGTCTCTGCCATCCACATGAGAGACCTGGATTGAGTTCCCAACTCCCAGCTTTGGCCTGGCCCAGCTGCCCCAGCAATTACAGACATTTGGAGAATGAACCAACAGCAAATAGACGTTCTCTTTTTCTACCTGTCTCTGTCTCTTTTTCTCTCTGCTCCTCAAAAAATTTTTTTAATGTTGTAGTCTTTGATAACTGTTTTTTTTTTAATGTAACTTTTTTTAAGATTTATTTATTTGAAAGTCAGAATTACAGGGAGAGAGAGGAAAGACAAAGAGATCTTCCACCCTCTGGTTCACATCCACAATGGACAGAGCTGGGCCGATATGAAGCCAGGAGTCAGGAGCTTCTTCCATGTCTCCCAAGTGGATGCAGGGGACCAAGACTTCGGCCATCTTCTGCTTTCCCAAACCCTTAACAGGGAACTGGGTCAAAAGAGGAGCAGCTGGGACTCAAACCGGCATCCATACGGGATGCCAGCATGGCATGACAACTTAACGTACTGCACCAGAACACCAGCCCCAAGTAACTGCTTTGATCAAGACAGTAAAGCATATTGCTGGCACCAGCACTGTGGCATAGCAGGTGAATCCACTGCCTGCAGTGCCAGCCTCCCATATGGACACAGGTTCTAGTCCCAGCTGCTCTATTTCTGATCCAGCTTTCTGCTATGGCCTGGAAAAGCAGTGGAAGATGGCCCAAGTCTTTGGAGGACTAGGCGCCTGGCTTCAGATTGGAGCAGTTCCAGCCTTTGCAGCCATTTGGGGAGTGAACCAGCAGATAGAGGACTTCTCTCTCTCCTTCTCTCTCTTCCTCCCTCCCTCCCTCTCTCTCTCTCTCTCTGCCTCTCTGTAACTCTGCCTTTCAAATAAATAAATACATATTTAAAAATAAATAAATAAAGCATATTGCTTAGCCATGCTTCATTTACTTCCTTTAACCATTAAAATATTCTCAGGAGACAGGGAGAGGATGTATTTTTGACTCCATTTTACAGAGAAGAAAATGGAGACTGAGAAATGTTATGGAATCCTTTGGATCCCTGAATTTGAAATCTGATGTGTTTTCTTAGCAAATTGGGGGATTTCCCAACCCTAATCTAGGTCACAAATTCTGACATGTTGAAATTCTCTTGTTTATCCTACCTACTGATATTTGCATCTACTGATTTACATTTTAGATTCCATGGACGAAAAACTAAAATGTGAAGAGGAAGCAGTCCCACAAACATGACACTCTTGTGCTACCTTAGTACATTCATAACAAAAACACAATCAGACTAATGTTCAAAATCAATTCAAGCAAACAAGAGTGGCATAATTAAAGTCAGAGCCCCGGGCCTCTTTCCAAGAGAAGAAGATGGATTGAAATACCTTCCACCACCCCCTAAAAATATAATTAAATTAAATATGCATGCATGCTGCTGAGGAAAAATCATTATCACAGCCCCCTAAGGAAAAAAAAAAAGTGTTTATTCTAATCAATTGAAAAAACTGTATACTGATTTTTCCCCTAACCATATAGCAATTGTGCAATCCAGAGAAATACAGCAAGTTAATGCCGAGGTTAAAATATGAAGGTGTCGATGACAGAAAACTGGATCGTTTGCGACAACCCTAGCAGCTACAACGTCGCAGTCATCATTTTCTCTCCCTCCACATGCCATCTGCCCCCCACGTGCTTCCATTGCCTCTGAACCGCAAGTCTATACCACATCACATCATCTAATCACGGGGATCTTTTTTTTTTTTTTCCTGTTTGTAGTAAAATTTCTTTTATTTGGGTAGGGCAGGCAGGATGTGATCACAGGGATGATTTCTGGGCCCATGACGTTCTTTCTCAGGTCTTTGAAGAACACTTGCACTAACGAACACTCCCTCCGCTATTACTGATGCGGCAATTAGGCCTTGCCGACGCCGTGCGGCCCAGCGCGAGCCCCTGGGTAATCACCCCCGTTTCCCGGCAGTGCTGTCAATCAGAAGCTTGCCCGAGTGGCGTCTATTGACAGTTCTCAGCGTGGTGTGCTTGCCCGCCCCCTCGTCTTCCGCTTCCCGGTAACGCGGACTTTGAGCCTGCTGTTTTTTCATCACAGAGTGGAATTTCTCCATTTTCTCTGCTTGTGTTGATTCTTTCCCCCTGCTTTATCCTTCCAAGACTATCATAGAAAATACAGTATACAACAGGAATCCCCAGAGGGCTTCTTGGCTGTGGTTTCAATATATTATTATTCTGTTTCCATTTCTCTTTCTTTTTACCTCTAGACACCCCAAATCACAGCCTGCTGATCCCAATCATCTCTACTCCATGTTTTTCTCTATTTCTGACCATGTATTTGGCATCTCCTCAGTATCCTCAGAGCCTTAACTAATTGTCAGCATGGAATTGAATTGTTCTCCCCACATCACAATAGTCCCTACTTTCAATTTTTAATCAAAAATTGGTAAGTTATTATTGTATATATTTCCGGGGTACAGTGATGCTATGTGTATACAATGTACAGTGACTAAATCAAGCCTAGTAACACATCTGTCATCTCAAATACCAAGTATTCCTTCCAACTAAGACATTGTACCCTTAGACCACCATCTCCTGGCTTCCTTCAGCTCCCTTTGGGAGGGATGTTTCAAACCCTTCCAAATACCTCAGATCTTCTGCTCTTCCAGACAGTGGACACACTGGCTGATTTGGAAAATCAGGCCCAAGCATGCTTAAAATGAGTTTACATAAAGTATTTATGGTATTATAACACCTCTTTCTCTTGCTTACTCAGAAAGCTATCAGCATTAGAAGCACATCTATTTCTACTGGAAATTGCATCCTTTTTATAAACTAAAAGGAAACCTTACTCGCTGCATGGTAAATTAAAGACAATGGCCAAGCATTTTCTAGGCATTTTCTAGGCTCTATCTGTACTCCACTCCTTCAGCACTACTGCAGGTACCTGGGCCTGAAAGTGAGTTTGCAACACACACACACACACACACACACACACACACACACATACACACATACACACAGGTACAGATCTGGCCATCCTCAAACTTACACTCAGAGAAACCTCAGCAGTGACAGTGTGAGAGGCACTGAGGAATGAGCCTTTGCACCCTACTGTCTACAAGTCCTGGGCCTTTGTTTCCCGGATTCAACCACCCCTGGTTAAGCACCTTCCTCATCCTGTCCATTCACAAGCAGCACCCAAGGCAACTAAAGATATCTCATCTGGCAGCTTCTCCCTCATGTGCACAAATGTTGGGAGATGATTGCTTCTGATTAGACTTCTCCACATAAGAGGATGTTGACCAGCAAGAAAAGCATCACTAAGGAAAATAGTCTTCAATGAGAAACCAAAATGTCTTCCAACGAAATGGATGTTTGAACTACCTTATTTGTTAAGATGGTGGCATTAACAATGGTATTAACATAGATAAAAGAGAAAACAATAGATCAACCAGAGAACAGAAAACGGCTTTGGAAAGGGTGGGGAGGAATGTAATAATAGTGACTGACCTATGATCAGCAATCAGTGTGCTAAGCACAGCAATGGGCATTCTCTTGTGTGATCCTTGCTGCAACTATGTGAGATAGGTCCTATTGTAAAACATACTTTGAGGGAGAAGCTAAGGCACAGTGAGATAAGTCACCCAGCTAGGAAGCTAGGGAGCCAGGTCTCAGACCTAGATTTCTGACTCCAGTGTCCCCACTTTCAAGCATTTGTTATTCCACCTACTCAGTCTCAGCTCAGCACTGTCCAAACAAGCAGGCTATAATGTCCCTGACCTCCAAATTTTCTTAGATAAACACCATTTGCTTTGACTCTAGCCATAAAACAGGCTTCAGGTAAGTTCCTCTGCATCATGCCAACAGGGTGGGTTTTGTGGGACACCTGCAAGTTTCTTTTCACTGTAAAATGATGATTGGCAGTCTCCTGCCTACCTCAGCTTCCTGAATGTTCAGTTGCCAAGAGCCAAGCCCTTTTCATCTGAGAACTCCCAGCCCTCCAAACTGGGACCAGATCCTAGAATGTTTTAAATCTATCTAGTCATCTTTGTACAGTATGCAGCCTCCAGCAGTTCCAACCTTCAATCTCTACTTTTTCCCCGCCATGGAAAAGGGAGGAAGGGTGCCTGGGGTTTGTGAAGAAGAAGAGAAGAGCACCAAAGCATTAAGGGAAGATAGGGATGAGTAAATGATTGCCCCATAGGAAGGTGTGATGAGAAATCCTCCTGCTTGGCTTTGAGCACTTGTGTATCATTGTTCTTAAAAAAAAAAAAAGATACCCTCTATAGCATACAACATCCTGAAGTCTCACTAAAGAAAATTTGCCTCTCTGAACAGGCAAGATTCTCAGCTAACTTCAACTAGATAAAGACCCTTTCCCTGGCCAGGTATAGATTCACGCATTGTTCTGATGAAAGCTTATGTATCTGACCACATGCCAGAAAAAATAAAGAGAGCATCATTATGATCTATAAATTACTTCTAGGGAAAGTAGAATAAATAGGGACCTAACACCCACTCTATTTTTCCACATATAGTCTGAAGTCAATATACTACAATATACAAAACACATGTCACTGCCACTTATTATGTATTATGCACAGTGTTCACCCAAAAAAAAGAGGTTCTCCACTTTCATCGAATCCTTGGTCTGAAATTGGATATACAACTTGTCTATAACCCTCCAATTTATACGCCATTCCCTTGCTATGTAAAGCATGATGGTTTACGTGAGTCCTTTCACCATTCTTTCGAAGCCTCTACTTTCACTGGTAAGGTAAAAGGGGGCTGCTGAAAAGTCAAATGAAAAGCAAAATTGAAACACAGTTTCCAGGCTCTGCAAGGTGTACAGAAATGGCTCCTTGCCTTAGTGAAGCTGTGAACACAGGTTGTAAATGTAGCACTTGGCATGTGGCCTGCAGATCTCATTATTTTACAATTATACTCAGATGTCAAGCATCAGTGTTGGCATTTAAAACCTACAGAGTTGGTTGAGTGTTTAAAATGGTTCATGTCTGCCTGCTGCAAGAGTGAAAGTGAAGAGAAGACAGGTCTGTTTAACACAGCATGTGTTTTTCCTAACTAGCCAGCGACAAGAAAGAGTTATACAAGGTACTTACTATTTATAACTCATGGCCACATCCACAAAATACTTTCTTCTCTGTCGATAGACATTGTCCTTAAATCCCTTAAACAGGAAAGAGATTAAGTTATTTAACAAAGTTCTGAAAAATTAGCTGCAGAAGGCCTAAAAGAAAATGACTGTGGTGTTTACTGAGTGTTCCATTCAAATGTAAATCTTATCCTGGGATGACTATCCTAATGGCACAGGCAGAAGCGAATTGTGCTTACAGTAAAACCTCCTTAAACTTGGGATGTACTAATTCGAGATGTGTGGACCTTCCGGCTACAATTTACTTTTCCACTAAATAAGCAGAATGGTGTGGTTAAGCAAGTTGGCATTTTGGACAATATCTTTTGGTTTTCAAGTATCATCTACATGTAATTGATCTTAATCAGAAATTAAACTGCTCATTAAAACAGGTTCCTTTAACATGGTTGCCCTGTGAGTTAACCTAATTTGAACTGCTTTGTGTAAATAGCTAACAAATGAAACATTTAATAAAATTCCATCCCTTGGAAGAATACTCATCAGGACGCCATCAGGACACCCCCCCCCCAATCAGTATGAATTAAAGAGGTTTTGCTGTATTTCATGACTGTGGCCACACACTGCACAATTAATCACAAGGGAGTCATGCACAAGGTAGCAAGTTAGCTTCATTCCACTTGGAGTTCCTGTACTTCTAATTAGAATTCTAATTAGTATTAGCCAATGTCAAGGGTTTTATCCATCATCACCACTTAATAGATTAAATAGCATGCCTGTCATTTTTCAGTCAAGTGGAATTCTTTGGAGTGGACTTGTGGTTTACCCAAGAATCTTCCCCTCTTGTCAACAGACTTTCCGTGTTCCTTTCCCTCACATACCATAAGACAGTCCTTCCCAGGGCTGTTTCTTCAAGCTGTTTGGAATCCCAGACGGAACTGTTTCAACTGAACTTGTCACCTCTACAAACCCAAGGAGAACTAGAAGTAACAGCCACTGAAAATGGAGCCCTAGCAACACCACAAGCCACTGGGAACATGGGGTCTGAGAGTAAAAGAGCAGGGGTTGGGCCCACAAGAGCCCAGACCATCTCAGCTCCAATGCAGACCTTTCTGTAAGGTGAGCTACTCAAGAGAATCTCAAAACTCGCTAGAAAGTTGCCCATTCTCTCATCTGGCTGGACAAGAACTGGCCTTAAGGCCAGAAATCTTAGCATCACTTCTGTTGCCAATGACCTTTCTTTCAGGAGTGACAAGAGAGTTACTAATGGTGGGGAGAGAGAGAGATGCCCTGGGATAACCCTAACATCTTGTAGATACAAACTAACTTCAGACAAGAAGTTAGAACATTCTTTCTTGTGCTGTGAACTGGGGTTTCTAAGAAAATTTGTGAAGTCCTATGATTTCTATATTCAAAATCCTGTGACCAGAGTTAGCACATTCACCGAAAAAGGCTCCTGTGTTGTAGAGGACAAATACAATCTCACTAGAAAGCACTGGTTTTGATACTCAATAGTAAAAGCCAGCCTACCTGGGATGGGGAAAATGAAGAATTCCAGGCACCCTCACTATTCAAAAAGAAAGTGGGCCATGAAAAAAGGAAGGGTCCTGTGAAAAGCACAGCATCTGTTCCCTGGCTCCTGCCAGACTGGACACCATGGCAACAGCATCACAGTCTGCTGGGCTTCCAGAAGAACCTCAACCCTCTCTCCTCAGCAAACACCTGCACCTTTTCCAGGGATGCAGGAGAGTGATTTCCTCATCATGCCTCATTAACCTCGTGCGGTGCTGATTATGCGAATGCTGTGCGCGATCCAGAGCTTCCTGGATTGAACCATGCTCTGGCAGAAGAAGGGTTGCTGGCTGCTTCGGTGATTACAGAGACCCGGCATTCCTTGGCTGTTCATTCTGAACTGAAGCCAGGGACAGAGTTACCAGATAAAATCCAAGATGCACAATTAAATTTGAATTTCAGATAAACAATGTGTAATTTTTTAATATAAACATGTTCCGAGTATTTCCTGGGACACTTAGACTAAAAAATTACTTGTTGTTTATCTTAAATTTAACTGGGCATTCTATATATTTATCTCTCTGGCAATGCTTGTGTCCAGAGAGTACCTGCTACACAAACCCATCTTCCCCTCCCTCAGTTTAAATCAAAGAGAACTGAAGACCCAGCCTGAAACCTAAAGTCTTGGCTAAACTTTTGTTAACACTACAGTAGCTCTTCCAAAAGCTGGAACCTGGTGGCATATTAGAATCACCCAGGGAGCTTTAAATAATACTCCAAACCTGGCCACGTTCCCAGAGGTTCTGAATTAAGATTGCTGGGGTGGCCGGCACTGTGGCTCACTTGGCTAATCCTCCGCCTGCAGCGCGGGCACCCTGGGTTCTAGTCCCGGTTAGGGTGCTGGATTCTGTCCCGGTTGCTCCTCTTCCAGGCCAGCTCTCTGCTGTGGCCCGGGAGGGCATTGGAGGATGGCCCAAGTGCTTGGGCCCTGCACCTGCATGGGAGACCAGGAGGAAGCACCTGGCTCCTGATCAGCGCAGCGCACCGGCCACAGCGGCCATTTGGGGGGTGAACTAACAGAATGAAGACCTTTCTCTCTGTCTCTCTCTCTCACTGTCTAACTCTGCCTGTCCAAAAAAAAAAAATCTCTGGCATCAGCTTTTGTTTTTATTTTTTGGTTTTTGTTGTTTTTTAATTTCCCACGCATGATTTTAATGGGAAGCTAGGGCTTAGAATCATGAGCTAGGACATTAGTCAAACCTCAGAGCTCATCAGAATCTTCTGAAGATCCTTTTAAACTCCTGGGTCCATCCTCAAAAGTTCAGATTCAGTAGACTTCAGATGAGCCTCAAGACACTGCATTTTTAACTTGCGCCTTAGAAGTAACCCTTGAGCTGCACTTCGAATGACCTTCCCAGTCGAGACCCTGACTGCTCCACATGTGGCCCAGATGCTCCACGATGAGCATCAGCTGGGAGCTCAGAAAGCACAGAATCTCAAAGCTCTATAGAAGCACCATCAGAACTTTGGAGAGACACTGACACAGATATTTAACCCTTTCTGGGAGCCTCAGTCTACTGACTCCTCTTCCAAGCCCGTCTGAGCTAGGCGATCGCAAAGGTCACAGTGTCTCTCCCAGGCAGGGCTCAGACAACCTTTTCCACTCTCATCAAATAATAATTTAAAAACCCATCAACGTACCAATACCAAATTTTACATAATGAACATTTGGTGTACTTATAAAAGAAACATGCACTTTTTAAAAAATGGCAAGAGAGCTAGGGAGTTGCTAAGTAATTGCAATTATTTCAAGTGGCTTCACAGAAAATAAGAGACAGTATCATAAGGTGGGTATAATTAGCAGTAATGGAATAGAATTAAGCACAGGAAAATTTACATTTCGTATTGGAATAAAGTGTTTTCACAGCCAGGTCAGTGGTACCTGTGGTTGTTCCATTGAAAGTCTAAATAAACTCTTTTCTCCACGTTGAGTAATTTTCAAACTAGAGCATTTGGAGAGAGGGGGTTATGAAAAAATCCTTTCCTGTCCAGGCACTGTTCTGAATAATTTAATACAGTATTTCTCTTACTGGAATTAAGTATTTGCTCTTGCAAAAATATCTTCCAGTTGTTTTATTAACTAGGTTTTTAAATTTTCCATTGAGGTCAATAAGAATTTATTCTCACTTTTACACAATGAACTTGAGGTATGGAGGTAGAAGGACTTGGCCAAGGTCATTCTGCAAGCTAATAGCTGGCACCTGTGCAGACCAACGTGGACTGCCATCTCATAAATCAGGCTTTGGTGCTCATTCCGACTCCTCTGGGGTGGGAAGAAAGGGATGACAACAAACACATGTACATCAAAGACATTAGAAAAATGATCAGAAGCCTCACATGTGAATTACCATGACACATTCTGCAGTTTAAGACTATGCAGGCCAATATACTGTGTCTTTGAGTGAATCCACCATTTTGAAAATAATTCAATTAAAATTCACCTTTTTGAAAATAATTCAGTAAATAATGTTCTGCTTGAACACTGTTTGAATGGCATTCTTTAATTGGTTTAAAATGGTACATTCTGCCAAATTACTGCTTTGACTGAAAGTTTCCCTACTGTTGAAATCATCGTAATTTCCTTGAAAACAGTGGTTCTCAAAATTGTGTGGAACTGTTGAAACAGATTCCCAGGCGATGCTAAGACTGCTGGTCCCAGGACCACACTGAGAGAACCACTGTCTAACGTAAAATTGCACGATCAGGTTCCCAGATTTCCTGCTTTTAAAGAGCATAAGGAGCTGTAAATACCATCAGACCACAAGGGCTTCCTATAAGCATGACTGATCTGCGTGGGTTTCACTCTCTCATCTGCCCATTTTTAGACAAGTGGTACCAGGGGAGAAAAGAGGCCTGTAATGAATGGGTACATTGCTTATTGCTCCCTGACTACTAACTGTACTTCATTCTGACCACGAGAAGTTCCAGGGCTCTCATGTTAAATAAAAACTGATGTAAAGGAGTGGGGGAGAATAATGGAAATGCTTACTCAACCATCATATTTCTTTGAAGGTGGTCATTTTATTGCAGTAGAGGAGAGAACGATGGGAGACAGATTCAGGGTGGATGTGGGAAGAGACATGAGTTCCATCTTGGCCTTATTCTAAATTCCTCTGCCTTTCCACTGAGACCGTAGTCAACCGCATTACTCTACTCCTAACTACCTCGAGTCAAGGAAAATAGCGAGAAGAATTTTACTCTCTCACTGAGCCCCATCATGCCTAGTCTGTCCTGGTTCCCCAGGGTGTGATCAATTTCAGTTCATCGTGTTTCCAAGGGTTACCATCTCCAGGTATATTTCAGGCTGTCTAATTCCACAGAAATATTGTCCAAGGTTTAGAATCTCCTCCTGTATCCAAGCCTTTTACAAATAAATGCTGCGTGAAAATGCTATCCTTCTCACCTGCTTCCAGCCAACACATGTGTACAGGGAAGCTTTATCATTCGAAAGTCTGCTCTCGGGTATGGGTAATAAAAAAATAAATTGTTCTGCAATAAAGCATGGCAACACAGAACACGGCACATCACTTGGCCCATGGACAGAGCTGAGAAAGAAGGTGTAGAATGAATTTTACCAGACACTTACTGGGTGATCGGCATCAAGCTCAGAGCCATACATGAGAACTCTGTGAGAACATTTGTCTAACTCAGAGATCTTCCGAGGGAACCAGGGAACATCCTCTAGCTCTGTTAAAAACACAGTGCACGTTCAAAAATATTAGCTCACAGATTGCATTTTCCCCTTTGCAACATTTGTCAGATTGTGAAATCACCCAGCAAACAAAAATCACCCTTGCCTTCTTCCTCGGTCCAAATGTTCTCCGGTGGATTCAGTGTCACAATTGTGGTTTGAAATTTCAGCAACTGAATGAGCTCATTGAATTCTGTTTTGCCACACTCACAGTCTACAAAGATTTCAACCTCAGAACTCCTTCGCCGGGATTTTCTGGATTCGATATGAACCATGTTGACATGTTTTTCCTGTGAAAACATAAACAATATCTCTAAGCCACTCTCAGGTCACAATAAAAGAGACATCACCAGCTTTTCTTGTTCAACTCTCAAGCAACAAAGTGTCAAGTGCCCTCAAAAGAGGAAAAGATAATCTCCTTGTTCTTTGACTAAAATGTGGATCTGTTTCCAGCCACTGTCTCCATTAATTACAAAACTCTGTATTCACATCTCTGTGTATAAGTTGTCCTGTCTCATTTAAAAAAGAAAGAGGGCATTTGCAATATATAAAGAGCCCTATAACATGCATTATAATTATGAATTCATCCTTCCCTGGGGTGGTCTACAACCCACTAGCAGAACCTGATTATCTCAGGAAAATTTGTGTTTATTATGTTATCATGGTGATAGTATGTTTCTAGAAAATGTAGCTGAAACTCAAACTCCTGATTGTATAGTGATATAAAGCATCTTTTAAAAATATGTTTAAAAAATGAAGCACTCATTTTAAAAATAAGAAAATAGTGTGAGTGGCAGCCAGAGATGGGGAAAGTAGTATGCAAATAACTGAGGCTTGGGGAATACTGACCCAGCCTTAGCCCTAACGGTAAGAAAAGCAAACTCAAGACTGTGTTCATCCAAGGATGCACTGCAGCTACTCTCAGCCTCTGCTGGATCTCAGAGGTTAAAAGCTTCCTAATAGGGGCTGGCATTGAGGAATAGTGGGTCAAACTGCTGTCTGAGATACCAGCATCCCATATGAGCACTGATTCAAATCCCAGCTGCTCCACTTCCTATCTCACTCCCTGCTAATGTGCCTGGGAAAGCAGCAGAAAATGGCCCAGGTGCTTGGGCCCCTGCACCCACATGGGAGACCTGGAAGAAGCTCCCAGCTCCTGGCTTTGGCCCATTACAACCTTACCATTGCAGTCATCTGGGGAGTGAACCAGCAGATGAAGAATATCTCTGTCTCTCCTTCTCTCTCTGTAACTCTACCTTTCAAATAAATAAAATAAATCTTTATCTTAAAAAAATGCTTCCTAACAGTAATGTGTTTGAGTGAGGGCAATAACTAAATATTTAAAATCAGGTATAGGGGTGGGTGCTGTGGTGCATCAAGTTAAGCCACTGCCTACAGTGCCAACATCCCATATAGGCACTAGTTCAAATCCTGGCTGCTCTACTTCCAATCCAGCTCCCTGTTAATGTGCCATGGGCTACATGAGAAATCTGGAAAAAGCTCTTGGCTCTGGATCCAACCTGGCCCAGTCCCAGCAGTTGTGGTCATTTGGGGAGTGAACCAGTGGATAGATCTATCTCTCCTCCCTACCTTCTCTTTTTTTGTAACTCTTTCAAATAAATAAATATTTTTTAAATCACATATAAATTTCCCTAGTGATACTTTTTCTTTCCTCTTCCTTAATTAAAGATTAAGCTCTCTTCTCCACCCCAACCAACTCCCAAATAAGCAGACAACTCCCCATCACTCCAGATGAAACACTCTGATTATCAGAATGATTCCTGATACAATCCTGCGTGATCTAAAAGTTTTCAGCACAAGAGCAAGAGTTTTGTGTTTTTTTTTTTCCAGTGCTAGACTAGAATCAAGACAGTACTAGGACCAGGAAAACAAATACTCAACTTCTGTTTGTATTAACCTTTGCAATAATGCCACTTTTTCCAAGTTGGTTGATAACAAAAGTAAAATTAATATAAAGTTCCAGAAGCAAGAGATTTCACATGCATTGTCACTTTGGGCTTTTAGTGCCCTTTGATCAAAGCAGAGTAGATATTCTTAGATGAGGGAACACAGGTCCAGATGGGCTAAGTGTGTTAGCTAAGGCCCCATGACCAGCTGATGGCAAAGTGAAAACTCAGGGCTTCTAACTCCTTCTCCAGGGATTTTCACACTGCACTCAGATGTCCAACTGAATTGGTTTGCCTTTGGGCACTATGTGGATGGGGCCCAAGATGACATGATTATGTATAAAATATCACTCTAAGTTTCCAATACAGCTGTTGATGGTACCTGATCTTTCTTCAGGGTCAAAGAGAACAAGGAAATACTTGCCCAATCAGCCTACTAATTCCTCCTTTTCTATGATCATTGCAAAGTCATCATAATAATGCCCCATATCTGTACACTTTAAAAACACTTGCACTCATATTATTTCATCCCAACAATCCTATTAGGTAGGAATTATTATTGCTATTTTACAAATGAAGTCTTGATTAGCCAAGCCTGAGAGCACAGGTCTGAATTCTCAGAGTTGAGTCCCAACCATCTTTCCACTGTACCAGCTCAAGTCACCCCACAGAACCTGGTTCTTATCTTAGGACTCTAATCAACAGCTGGAGACCTCAAACAAAAATATGACTGAAGGGTGGAGGAGCCATCATCAGGTGTTTACTGGTAGAAAGACATTAGCTTTTCTGGGGGTTTCTGGCCTCACCTTCACCTAGACTCCCTCTTAAAGGGTCAGACCACAGATCAGGGCTTGAGAGGGGGCAACTGCATTTCCATAAGGTAAGGAGAAAGCTAACCTCATAAAGAGAGTCACTCATGTTCACAAAAAAGACACACTAAGTTCACAAAACAATGAGGTTTAGGGGAATACCAAGTGTCTATGCTCATGTGTCTCACATCACAAAATAAATGTACTCCAGGACATGTGTGCAATTCCCATTTTACCAAATCAAATGAAGCTCCAATGTTTAAAGACACCCTGTTTATCTCCTTTTGTGTTTGCTATTTCAGGTGTGAAGATTACATTTCTGCATTACCAACTTTCTCACTTGTGACAGAGCGCAGAGTTCCTAATACACTAACTCTGAATTAACAAATCACAGTTGATATGAGCCTGTTTATTTCATTGTTTAGCAAACTCTCCTTGTAACCCCTTGTGAACCTTGGCTCCTCTGAATCTTTCACCACATTATCCCGAAATTGATTCAGTGAAGTTTCACGGCAGAGGCCAGGTTTGTAGCCAGACGCATAGTCAATTCAGAAGTAACGTAATGATATTTGACATTCACCTGGAAGAGCCTCAGCGCTCTCACCAATCCGCCAACTTCATTCTTCAAGGAGAAGACCACCGCTGTCTTGCCACTTTCAGCAATGCTTTCACTTTTGTTGCTTCCCTTGCTGCCTTTCTTGTCATCACTTTTGCCAGAAGTAGCTTTGTTGAGCTTCAAGAAGGTAGACACACAAAAAATATATTAATGAGGATTCCAGAATTTTCCTTCATTAGATATTCTTCTGGATATTCCACTCATATACTGGAAGTCCCATCAATCATACAAACTCAAGGTGAAGCTGCCACATCACTCATAATTTTTAGTCGTAAATATTGCTCTAATTTACACTGGGATACAATTACCTTAGGGTTCTAGAGCATCATCTAGTGGTTGAAATGAATGGGAGGTCAGATTTGCCTCACTTTTATAGCCAACAAAAATCTGAGCATCATTACATATAATATATCATGCATGAGTAATTTCTGCCTTTCTTTCCAGACTTATTTTACAGCACAGAATCTGATCTTTTAGGGTAGTTGAACCTTATGGAGAATACTTTCATCATAAAACATAACAAAAATAAGGCAATAACAATATATTTTGACAACAGTAATTTTAGTTTTAATGTCATCTTAAAAGCAATATATTCATTTCTCTCTGAAATACATTAGGACAAGTACTGAAACTGATAAATTTATTTTATGCACTTAGATCCACATTGTCACTGTGCATTGTCAGTGTGAACCTCCTTGCCCAAGGAGTGTATTTAACAAAGGCCATCTATGTCAGAAGTCAGTATTTGAAAATGGTTGTTAAAATTCAACCACAAATAAAAGGAAAAAAATAAAGGAGGAAAAAGTAGCTACCCATCAGAGAAAGATCAACACTTTATTAGCCACTCCATGTTTTATTATTCACAATTAAGTAATGATCATGTTGGCTAAAGATGAAGATGACAGATTCTAGCAACTCAGGCCACATTGTCAGAAGTACAAAATTTAAAAATCTGGAACTTTTCATCTGACAGACAACACAAAATTATGATGATCTGTTTTTGTTCATTATATGCTAAAGCAGAGTTGAGCAAATGGAGAATCATCTCCCTAGCAAATGGTGATATAATATAATCACATCCATCTATTACATCCCCACAAAACTGAGAAGTGTGGATTTGATAAGGAACCCAGTGAACAGTGATTTGCTATTGTCTTCCTCTGACTTCTCTATTGGCTCTATTTTCACACATTACTATTGCCTCAGTCATTAGATATACATATATAACAGAAATGGGTATTTTATTATTTATGACTTTGGGGAGACAAAGTTTATGCAGACATTGACATTTGACAGTATGTTTAATCATTAGAAGCTCAAATGTCTTAGAACTTAGAACATCTGCCTCTTTCTCACCATATAACAAACAGATCTCATCTATTCAAGCAGCATTTTTTATATGAAAGGGTCATACATTAACCATAACTCTGAGTTGTCTTTGTTTTCCTTCAAGCTGTTCATTATGACTGCAAAATTCTTCAGTGTAATGTCTCATCCAAATATTCATGATTTCTAAGTATTAGGAAGTCTATTTACATTATTGGCCTCATTTTTTGCAAATTGATTTAATAGTTCTACAAGAGTTGCTGTGATTACTTTTCAACATTTTTAGCAATAAGTGTCAGTATAATGTGACCCTCTGGCATACATTTGGAGCTACGAAATTAAAACAGATTTTTTATACTAGAAACAGAATGAGAATTGGTTGAAAAACTCTGAAAGGGTGGTAATGAAATCAACATTTAATATTTTTAACAACTGTGGGGCCTGAATACATTTTTATTTGCTATTTGTCTTAGATACTATGACTATTAGCTCAATTTGGGATCTAAACTCTTGAAAATATTGGTTTTTAAAATTCTGTCAATATTTTAAATATAAAACTCCCTGAAATATTGAAACAAGTAGTATATTGCTTTCATTACTCTATCAATTAAACCAAAAAAAAAAAACAGAGTAATGAGGAATGCAGGAAAACTTGCAAAAGCAGCTCCTTTTTTATTATAACCTAATCTTATAGCCAATAATAGAAAATATTAGTCATGTATTTAAAGACCAAGTGTTATAGACTGGCAGGGATGGTGGAGGCACAATGATCTTGTGAGAATCATAAAAATCTAATTCCTTCTCCTCATTCTTCATAATAAATGGACTTTCAAAATTTTACATATGGTTTTTGGTTGTGGATGTAGGACATTGATTCATACAAACCTCTTGTTCTATTTGAGAGAGTTTTTCTTTAATCTACTTAGAAACTTTAAAGAAAGGAAGTGAAGCACGTAGCTGTCAGTACACCTGCTGATAGGGAGAAAGAAGAAAGACTGGAAGCAAACAGCAGCTCAGCAGAGTAGATAGATGATAAAGGAGGAGGGAATTGACGTGTGTGCTTATTCTACACCCGTGTCCACATGGCGAAGATGATCACTACCCTAGAAAACACTACAGAGTGCCAGATCCTCAGTACTTACTGTTAAGTTGCCAAGTAGCTGATGTTCTTCTGGCACTGCTGAATCCAGAGACAACCCTCTCCTTGCCCAGTATTTACTGGAAAACATCATCATTGCAGGCTGCATGGATTCCGATGTAATTTTCTTTCTCTGCAGCAGGGGGGACAAGAGGGGCAGTAGAGCGCTGGCAGAGAGGAGGGAAGGATGCGAGACCAGCCACCTGCTCGAGGCGCTGTCCAGAACCTGGGCGCTGAAAAGCAATGAGAAGCCTCCCCTCCCTGGCTCCTTTATATGAGTGACTGGGGACTGATGGAAGCCTGATTAGAAAGAAACTCATTTCTGGTTGCCGATGGCCATGGTCAGATTACAGACCTGAAGCCGGAGGTTATCTGTCCTCGTGGTGCGATTTGTTTCATAGCCGGAGTTGCTGTTACAGCGGGGGTGGTGAAGAACAATACATAAGGGGATGTTATTTGTACAAGCCAACATCTGTCCCATGGTGTTAGCTGTCATCTCTCAAGCCTACTATCAGCAAATTAATCTCAGCATTTTGGTTATATGAATTCAAAGGGTTTTTACTTTCTTTGCAAAACTAGGAGAATAATTTAAGAAAGGTCATCACTGCTGAATCTTTAAGCCATTTTATGTTAGTAAGTTTTTTTCTGACTTAATGGCCTTTATGTGTACGTGCCTGCATGTATTTAATGGCTTTCATAAAAGGTACTCCTTCTTAATCTTGTGGTGCCTCTATCCAATCATACTGCAAAGGAAATGTGATGCTTTGATTTAAACACATATAGATATAGCTCAGACACTAACTCTAGAATAATCCTAAGTGAGAAATAAAAGGAAATTAAATGACTATGCATCAGTCATTTCTTTGATGTGCTTGATGGCTACTGAATTTTTCCTGTTTCTGACTAGATCAAATCTAGCACTTTGACGTGCATAGATCAATCAATATTCCTAACTATTCAAACTTCAGAAAGTCATAAAATTCACCCATGACACAGGACAATATTACCAGTTTCCTGAAAAAATGGAAAAAACTATTCAGCAAATGTGCTTGACTGAAAAACTTAACAAAATCAGAGACTGACACTGCTTGTCGATATAGAAAACAAAATGAAAAATTTCAAAACAGGAGTAAATCGTACTGGGTGGATTTTAATCATTCTTAGAGTCTTGCAGGACATACTTGTGACTTGATCTAATTCTAGAAATATTTTGGTTTGCATTTCCTCTAAAGATCAACTCTGATCAGCTCATAGGGAAGGCAAATTTAAATAGGTAGATTGATGTCATGATAATGATAATAGTTAATATGACTGAGTGCCATCTTCTATTCTAATTACTTTCTACATACTTTTTTTTTTTTTACAGGCAGAGTGGACAGTGAGAGAGAGAGACAGAGAGAAGGGTCTTCCTTTGCCGTTCGTTCACCCTCCAATGGCTGCCGCGGCCGGCACGCTGCGGCCGGCGCACCGCGCTCATCGATGGCAGGAGCCAGGAGCCAGGTGCTTCTCCTGGTCTCCCATGGGGTGCAGGGCCCAAGCACTTGGGCCATCCTCCACTGCACTCCCGGGCCACAGCAGAGGGCTGGCCTGGAAGAGGGGCAACCGGGACAGAATCCGGCGCCCCTACTGGGACTAGAACCTGGTGTGCCGGCGCCGCAAGGCGGAGGATTAGCCTGTTGAGCCACGGCGCCGGCTTCTACATACTTTTGTAAGCCAAGAAATGATCCAACAACATCACAACACCATTTACAAGGCATTCCCTGTTATTTCTGTTTTATATATGGAGAAACTGAATAACACAGAATTTAGATAATTTTCAAAGGGTCACACAATTAAAGAGTTGTCAAAGTATTTTTAATTTTGTCCGAAAGGCAGAGTGACAGAGGAAAGGAGAGAGAGAGGAGGGAGGACAAAGGACAGAGTTAGATTCAGAAGGAAAGATAAAAGAGATGAGAGAGAGAGAGAGAGAGACTTCCATCTACTGGTTTACTAAACATTCATAGCTAGGCCAGGCCAAAGCCCGAGAATCAGAGCCGAGAACTCCATTCTGGTTTCCCATAGGGGTGGCAGTGGCCCAGGTACTTGGGCCATCTTACTTTCCTTCCAGGTCTATTATCAATAAATTCCATCAGAAATGGAGTGACCAGGACTCAAATTGGCCCTCCAATAGAGAATGTCAGCTTGATTTGTACCACACTGCACCACAACGATTCCCAAGGTAGGATTTAAATTCAGGCAGTATGGCTCCAAAATCCATGCTCTCAACCATTACATTCTGTGAGCTCTTGATTATTTCAAACATGAAAAATGTGTTAACATAAATAGGCACGACATACAATACCTAGATTATGTTAGCTACAATGTAGTTTAGGAAAACATGTGATTCAACAAAGATTTGCTGAGGACTCACTTTGTGTTAGGCATTTAAACTGAATCCTGGGAATGAAAAGGTGAAATACAGTGCCTACCCTGAAGGAGAACACAGTTCAACTCAAAGAAACATACATGCAGAAAATTAATATGAAATAAAGCATTTTGGCTTCTCCACAGGAGACATAAAAAGCACAAGACATACCTTGGGGAGTTGGGGGAGGCTACTAGGATAAATTGCATGTGCTGAATCTTCAAAAGTGAGTTTGTCAGTCTAAATGGAATAGGAATAATACAGAGATCGTTCCAGGTGGAAGGAACAATATAAGAAAATACACAGAGGGGAAAAAACTGTTGTTGCTTAGTGATGATGGAGTATGGGTTTGGGACAAGAATGTCCAAATAGATAAGACTAAAGAGGAAAGCAGAATACAGATTATTATCAACACTGATTAACAATATGTAGGATTTGCATTTTTTTCACCTTTCTCTATAGGCAAAAGTCAATAATTAGAAGGGCTTTCTGCAGGGCAAATGCATAACAATAATGATACTTTAGAAAAGTGGCACCTTGAAATTACACTTCAAGACCGACAACAGAGGTTGTTGTTTTGGTGTAGCAGGTAAAGCCACTGCCTGGGATGCCAGCATCCCATATGAGTATTGGTTCATGTTCCAGCTGCTCCACTTCTGATCCAACTCCCTGCTAATGGCCTAGAAACAGCAGTGGGAGATGTCACTAGTGCTTCAGCCCCTGCTATCCATGTGGGAGACATGGAAGAAACTCCTGGTTCCTGGCTTCAGCCTGGCCCAGATTGGCCATTGTAGCCATCTGGGGAATGAACCAGCAGATGGAAAATCAATCAATCTCTCTCCTCTATCTCTTCCTCTCTCTCTCTGTAACTCCAATTTTCAGATGAATAAATATATCTTTACAAAAAAAAAAAAAACTGATGGCAGAAACCATTTAGCATTTGAAACAGTCTACCCAGGAAATGAAAACTGGATTAAGGCAATAGTATTCTGCATGCAGTTAAAAGAATCAGAGATGTGAATGATAAAACCTGTAGGACAATGTCCATGCCTAAACATGAGATAGGAAAAGATATTAAATATAATTTAAGATATTAAAGATATAACTACTTTTGCTCCTTCCAAAAACCCTATTATATATCAAAATAAAGGATTTCCTGTTTTTCTTAAATAACACAAGAACAGTGTAAACTGGAAAACAGGGACAAAAGCATTAGAAGCTTGAAAGGAGATGAAAGAGTGATTAGAGACTTTAGACAGTAGAAAGCTGAACCTTAAGCTATCAATGAATAATGTCAAAAACAACTCAATTTATACTGCAGAATCTACTAAAGACTTAAATACCAATGGAATTCGGAGTAAACAGAGGAGATCGAAAACAGTGGTCCAAAGTCTAGAAAACAGACCATTTCAAAACTTCAGTAATCAATACAATGCAGTATTGTGTAAGGATAGATATATGGATAAATGGAATAGAATTGAGAGGACAGAAATAAACATTTACATTTAATGTCAATTGAATTCCAACACAGGTGACAAGCTAATTCAATAATCACTATTCTTGCTGGAAACAATGTTTTCAACACATGTTTCTGGGGCAACTTTAAATATCCACTTGCAAAACAATAAAGCTGCACATGAAAAAATAACTTAAAAGGGGTCATAGATAAATATAAGAGGTGAAACTAGGGACAGACCTATGGTGCAGTGGGTTAGGCCTCCCAATCAGAGTGCCAGTTCATGTCCTCCCTGCTCTGCTTCCAATCCAGCTTCCTGGTACTGCAGCCTCGGAGACAGCAGATGCTTGGGTCTCTGCCACCCACGTGGGAGACCTGGATGGAGTTCAGGATCCTGGCTTTTGCCTGGCCCAACAGCAGCTGTTATGGGTATTTGGGAAGTGAGCCAGAAAGTAGACCAGTCTCTCTCTCGTCTCCTCCCTATATTCTCCTTTCTCCTTTTCCCTTCCCTATCCTTCACTTCCCTTCTCTCCTCTCTCCTCCCCTCCTCTTTTTTCAAAAGAGCTAAAACTATAAAACTCTGAGAAGAAAAAGAAAGTGAATAAATAAATCTTCATATTTTGGATTAGACATGACACCAATCACAAACACTTTAAGAAAAAAATAGATAGGATTTAATTAAAATTAAAACCTTTTGGGCTTCAGAAGACACCATCAAGAAAGTGAGAAACAGCTCACATAATGAGAAGAACTATTTGTAACTTATACATCTTGCAGGAGAGAATATCCAGAATAAAGAACTCTTACAACTCAACAATGAGAAAAATAGGCCAGCTTTTAAATGGGCAAAGGATTTGAAAAGGTATTTCTCCAAAGAATACATGCCCAATAAGCCATCTTTACAAGATTTTCTGTATCATTAGTCATTAGAGCATTACAAATCAAACAAACGCTATACAGCCAGCACCGTGGCTTACTGGGTAAAGCCACCACCTGAGATGCTGGCTTCCCATATGGGCAGTAGTTAAAGTCCCAGTTGCTCCACTTCCAATCCAGCTCCCTGCTAATGGCCTGGGAAAAGCAGTGCAAGATGGCCCAACTGTTTGAGCCCCCACCACTCATGTGGAATACTGGGAAAAAGCTCCTGGCTCCTACCCAGCCCAGCGCTAACCATTCTGGCCATCTGGGGGATGAACTGGCAGATGAAAGATCTGTTTCTCCCTGCATCACCATAAGCTGACTTTCAAATAAATAAATAAATCTTTAAACACACACACACACACACACACACACACACACAAATAAGGTACCACTTCAAGCCAATCAAGATGTCTAATTTTAAAAAGATAAATAAGATAACAAATGGTGGTGAGGAAGCAGGATATTTTGGTCCCTTGAATATTGTTAATGTATACAATGGAGCAGCCCCTGGAAAACTGTTGGGTGGTTCCTGAAAATGAAAACATAAGATTACCATTTGTCCCAATGTTTTCACTCCTAGTTGTAAGTTATATGGTATAGTCACTTCTGAAAACACATTTGGTTGTTCTTCAAAAAGTTAAACCTGGAGGTACCATATAATTCAGAAATTTCACTCCTAGGTATACATACAAGAAAAATGAAAACATGCATCTACACCAAAATTATATACAAATGTTCATAGCATCATTATTCATAACAGCAAAAGTGGAAACAATTCAAATCATATCAGATCAAAGTCTAACAAAATACAATATATCACAAATTAAATACTATTTGGCAGTATGAAAAGTACTTTCAGATGTTACAGTATTTAAATACATTGTGCTCAGGTTGGTGTAAGAGCACAGCTGACTAAGTGGCTGTGTGCCAGCCTCCTACACTGAGCACTTGTTCCAGCTACTGCTCCGCTTTCCGCACAACTCCCTGCAAACGCATTGGAAAAGCAGATTTTGACCCACGTATTTGGGGCCCTGCCACCCACATGGAAGAACTGAAGGAGTTCCTGGCTCCTGGCTTCAGCATGACCCAGCCCTGGGTTTTGTAGCCATTTGGGAAGCAAACAGCAGATGGAAGGTATTCTCTCCCTATCTCCCTCTGTCCCTCCCTCCCTTTTTCCATCCCTCCCTTCCAAATAAATACATGAACATTAAGCTCAGTGAAAGAAATCAGTCACAAAGATCACATTATCCATGATTCTGTTTATATGAACTTTCCGGTGAATTTTAAAAGAAATGGAGAATAAAAGAGACAAAGTTGGTTCATGGTTTTCAGGAGCTAGAGGAAGGGAAGCAGAAAGGGATGACTGCTGACTCAGTGTTTCTTTAGGAGGTGATGAAAATGTTGGCCAGCACTGCAGTTCACTTGGCTAATCCTCTGCCTGTGGCACCAGCACCCCAGGTTCTAGTCCTGGTTGGGGTGCCAGTTCTGTCCCAGTTGCTCCTCTTCCAGTCCAGCTCTCTGTTGTGGCCCGGGAAGGCAGTGGAGGATGGCCCAAGTGCTTGGACCCCTGCACCTGCATGGGAGACCAGGAGGAAGCACCTGGCTCCTGGCTTCGGATTGGCACAGCGCGCCAGCCGTAGCGGCCGTTTGGGGGGTGAACCAATGGAAAAGGAAGACCTTTCTCTCTGTCTCCCTCTCTCTGTCTAACTCTGCTTGTAAAAAAAAAAAAGTTATAAAATTAGAAATTGGTCAAAGGTGCACAACTCTGAGTACACTGAACACGAAATAGCATACTTTAAAGGAGTGAATTTTTTGGTACATATTTCAATCCTGCTGTTATTTTTTAAGCAGTTAATATTCTATATGGTCTTCCCCTGTCCTAGATAGCCAAGCTACCTTCCCTTATTCCCCTAGAAAGACAATGGAGGTTATTCTCTGAAAAAGATAAAATAAAATGCCTCTGTACTTAGAATAATCAGGCACAGTTGAGACTATGGATAGCAACCTGAAGAGAGAGTGATTATGTGAATGTCCACATTGGATATGGAGACTCCCAAACCTTAGAAGGCTGATAGTCAGGCATTTACCATGCTACCAGATGAAGGGAAATGTTCACTTTTAAAAATCTGACCAAGTTGAGAGGAAAGACCCAAAACATTGACAGCTAATGATTACACTGAGAGCCCTGAACAAAAGGGTGTGATCAAATTACCCTTCAGAAATGTCCAAAATTGACAAGCCCATATTTAAATATTTGGTAGAATAGGTGGAGTTGGATTTGTGACAACTATATATAAAGTCAGCAAGTAAAAAACTGATAAAATTTAACTCTCAAAAGAAAATAAAAATTAGGGTTGAAGAGGAACATGCCCTAGCTGAGAACTGCATTTATAAAATCATAATATTATGAGTGCTAACTAGTGACCCAACCAGTATCAACTATATTGGAAAATGGAAAGATAGGAAAGCATGGGTGTGGATAGTGGAGACAGAGGAAGAAATAAAGAACTGAATCCCCATCCTCCAAGATGTGAAGTTAATGATTAATTTCTAAAACCAAAAAATCAAAGCAGCAGCATTACACACAGTGTAGGGCATTTGGAGAACATGCAAACAAATACCGAAAGAATCAGCTGAAAGTTGGGTATTCTCACTGTGGGAAGGAACTGGAGAATGTGGCAGAAGGAAAAGAACAGCTTCTATTATTACAACAAAGCTTACGGAAACCATATACATATGTGACTTGGATTACAAAAATATAACTTCAAAAATAAACTGTAGTGCACAGAAATAGGACATTGGTTTTTACTACATCTGTGTTTAAATCTTAGCTCCACTACTTGCCTAACTGCTTACTGAGGACTCATTATTTCACATTTCTCAACCTCCATTTCTTTAATGTGAGGGTGATAATACCTATCACTTATACGGCTGTTATGTTGATTAAATTGAATATAAAGTGCTTAGCACAGTGGCTGGCAGATACTGGATGCTCAGAGTGTTAGTTATCTTACTGTGGTTCATTGATTCTGAAGCCAGAGGGATATAAAATTAAGCATTGGTTTTGAATCTCTGGCAGAAATTAAAGAGATGTGGATAACCAGGTTTTAATGAGGTCGTTGTCCCTCATAATCATGATAAGTGAGAAGCCAACAGTAATAAGGTGAGCCAACAGAATTGGTTTGGCTCAAGCAGTTAAAGAGACCAGGAATCAGGATGCAGGAAATAGGGTAGGAAGGCATGCAGTGAGATAGTGTCAGAGAAGCTAAATTCCAATATAAGATCCGAAAGTTGGAATGAGGCCAACTTGAGGTGATTGTGAATGGCCAAGATGACAAACAGCTGATATATGGGCAGGATCCACAAAACTGGGCCAAGTTTTATGTCAACGATACTGGTGGATTTTCAGCACAGGCATTTGTTGTCATTGAGGATAGTGGTGAAAATCTAAGAAATACTAACCAAACCCTAAAACTACCTGGAAAATGTAAGTGAATCTTGAGACAGTATTGATGATATGGACAAAGAAATGGAAATGGTGAAATAAAGACAGTAATACAATCAAGATGATGAACGATCCATGGTCCACAATTGGGACAATCCGAACTTCCCACCCAACCCATTTCCATTTTGTAGGTAAAAAGATGAGAGACTTCCTATTCCTCTCTGCATCGCCACATATCCCCATCACTCTGATCAAATAAGAAGCCAGCAGGAAACGTAATGCCATCAAGAGAAAGCTAAGCTTCATGTGTTCAAAAAAATAAATGTGTTTGAGGGAAAGGATGGAAGGAAACAGAGATGAACTAAGAGCATTTTCATGGTGATTCCCTAGTTGACTTCTGGAGAAAGCAGATATGAAGTAATTAAAGGATGGATATGGGAAGTGAGAGTATGGAGATAATTGAAAGGGAATAAAAAGTGATTCTTTTGATATTGGAAGTGAAGAAAAAGTCTGATTCTTTTTCCTGGAAAACTTTTCTGACTGAAGCCATTATTCCATTCTCTCGAGTTTGTATCAGGGGCTAATCCAAAATATATGTCTATGATCATATCATGCTGAATGCAGCTGATCGAATCTGGTAGGTATGTCCTCTGTGCTTACACCCACACACACCAACTAAATCATCAATTTATATGGATTTTTCATTGATAATTCATTCTTAGAGTCTTTAGGCTATTATTTGGGTTCTTTGGCAGAAATTGCTACTACCATCAACTCCCAATTTCTTCAACGTGGCCACGCAAACATTGTATCAAATTTTTGCTCTAAGGTATTTTTCTTGATCTACTAGTTTATCAACAAAACAAAATGAAATTAGCCTGCAAACTAACTTTAGGAAACTCAAGCAGACTCCTGTACACATCATTTTCAAGATATTCCCAAATCAATGTCATATACATAGTTAATGCTGCATGCCTTGGCATTTTAAATATCTAAAAATGGATTGTTTTAAAAAAGCATGTGAAGAAAAAAAGTCATAGGTTCACTTGAGACATTATATAACCTTAAACTTCTGACTCTGAGTGGAAAATCTTCATAACATTATTGATCATCATTGCCAGTGAATGATACAATTGGGCTCAAATGAAAATTTCCCAAAATATCATACTCGGGTGGCTTCTACCACTTCATTTCACAAGAGATAAAGGTGTTTATATAATTTCCCATGCTACCAAAAATGCTTAATGCATGTGTCTTCATTTTTAACAATTTTTAAAGGATGACCAGTGTTACCTCTTTTGTTCAGTATAATACTGGAAGTTTTTTCCTTAATATGAAGAGGACAGATTTCCTATATTTCAAAGTTACAATTCTAAGAACATAAGGACACTTCCCTCCTTCAATTTTTGGGATAACATACTTTAAATTTACCTTATAATCATACACTTAGTACACTACTAATATAATCTTCAACAAGTAAAAAGCAGAAAGACTATTATTCCACAGAAATGTATCTAAGGGCTATAAAATCAAATCATAGGATATCAATTTCACTCTTACACAGTGTTTTTTTTTTTTGGCAATTATTCGCTATATCGGTCTGATTGTTAACTGATTACCAACCAGAATTCATTAATAAGCAAATGTGACATATATCTACATTTGTGTTTGTATGTTTCTTAAGCTTTTTAAAAACTGACATATAAAAATTGTATATATTTACGTAGTTCCATGTTTTCATTTACATATACTTTGTGAAATGTCTAAATCAGGGAAAACATTTATTTCCTCATTTATTAAATTTATGATGAAAACATTCAAAATCCTTTCTAGGTTTTGTAAGAATAAACAGCATGTTATGATCTATAGTCACCCTTCTGTGCCATAGAACACCTGAACTAATGTAGTGCCCACTAATTAACCTTTCCCAAATCTTCCTTATCCCTCACTCTCCTCAGCCTCTACCCCCAGTTTTTTTTTTAGAGCCCACAGACTCGTATTTCTGTACCTGGCTCATTTCACTTAAAATGATGACCTCTAGTTCCATCCACATTGTTGAAAATAACAAGAGTTCATCCTTTGTATGGATGAATAGTATTCTATCAGGTAACTGGCCCACATTTTCTTTATCCATTTATTAGTTGATGGGCAGTTAGATGGTTTCCAATTACTTGGCTATTTTGATTAGTGAATAAACATGGAATGCACATGTCTCAGCACCCAGTAGTAGGATTGCTGGATCATATTGTAGATCAATTTTCAGTTTTCCAAGGAACCGCCATGCTGTTTTCTGTGCAGCTGTACTAATTTACATCTCCACCAACAGTGTTTAACGGTTTCCTTTTCTCCACATCCTTGCCAACACTTGTAACCTTTCATCATTTTGATAACAGCCAATCTAAGTGGAGCGAGGTGCTATCTCCTTGCAGTATTGATTTGCAGTCCCCTGATGAGGGCATTTTTTTCACATACCTGGACATTTGCATGTCTTCCTTTGAGGAATGTCTGTTTAGAACCACCACTCATTTTTCAATTGGATTATTTTGCTTTTTAAAAAAATACTTTTCATTGTTATTTGAAAGGCAGAAACAGTCATACAGAAATGGATCTTCCATCCTCTGATTCACTTTCCAACTGCCTACCACAGGCAGGGCTGGGCCAAGCCAAAGTCAGGAGCCCAGAACTCAATTCAGATCTACCACACAAGTAACAGGGATACAAGTAATTGGGCCATCATTTGCTGCTTTGCAGGGTGCACATTAGCAGGAATCTCTATTGGAAGCAGAGGAGCTGGGATTCAAACCAGGCACTCTGATAAGGGATGCAGGAGCCCCAAGTGGCACCTTAATAGCTGCGCCAAATACCTACCCCAGATTGTTTTGCTTTTGAGCTTCTTACACATTCTAACTATTAACCCCATCTCAGATATATAGCTTGGAAATACTTTCTCCCATTCTGTAAGGTTTTCTCTTCACTGTTGTTCCTCTTTGCTATGCAGCTTTTCATTTGATGAAACAGCATGTCTGCTTCTGCTTTTATTGTGTGTGCTTTTGAGGACTGACTCAGACAAACATGCTTGCCCATTCTAATGTCCTGAAGTGTTTCTCCTGTGATTTATTCCAGTAGTTCTATAGCTTCAGATATTTAATTTTTGCCCATGGTGGGAGATAGGGGCAGTTTCATTTTCTGCACATGGATATCCAATTTTCCAGCACCATTTATTGAAAAGACTTGTCCAGTCGGCATTTTTTAATACCTTTGTCCAAGATCAGTTGTACATGTTTAGTTTACTTCTAGGCTCTGTCTGGTCTGTTTATTTTATGCCAACATCATAGTGTTTGAATTACTGTAATTTTGAATTGTTTTAAACCAGGTAGAATAATGTCTCTTATTTTATTTTTTGCTCAGTTGCTTTGCTATTTAGGGTCTTTTGTGATTCCATACAAATTTTAGTGGTGCTTTTTCTAGTTCCTTGAAAAACATCAATGAAATTTTAATAGGGATTATACTGAATTCATACCTTGCTTTGAACAGTCTGTACATTAATGATTTAGATGTTTTCAATATATAAACACAAGATTTATTTCCCTTTGTTTTCTTCTGTTTCATCAATGTTTTATACTTTTAATTAGAGAGATCTTTCACTTTTTTGGTTAAATTTATTTCAAGATATTTTATTTTTTGTGATTGGAAATAGGATTACTTTCTTGACTTTTTCAGATAAATTACTATCAATTTTTAATAACACTAATTTTTATAGATTTACTCTGTATCCTGCAACTTTGCTGAATTCACTTATTCTAATAGTTTTTGGTGCAGTCTTTGGAGTTCTTTAAATATGAAATCATGTCATTTTCAGTGACAATTTGACTTCCTCCCTTCCAAACAGGATGCCCTTTCTTTCTCTTGCCTAATTGTTCTGGCTACAGTCCTTAGGTTTTTTTGTTTGTTTGTTTTTTAAATTCACAAAGGAAAAAGCCCAATATGAAGAAAATAAAACTGAAAAAGGAAGACAGTGATTTATGTTGGGGTCAGTGATGTAAGGGTTCAGATTCAGATGACCCTTACATGTTACCAGATACATGTTCATATTTGAAATCAAAATGATCAATGGGTAGGAAAATCAATCAAATGATGCCTATCCTAAAGTTTTATCTGCAGAATAGTGTTTTAAAAGGAAAAATCAACCAGTACAGTTTAAAAAGATGGCCTGTGGCAATATCTAGTTGGTTGCCATCAGATAATGAGAGCATTTACAATGCTTCATCCTGCCAGGAATCACAGTAAGTATTTTATATGCACTCCATTCACTCCTCCAAATTGAAGCATGCACCATCCTCACTTGCAAAAATGAGACAGCAAGAGCTGAGGTTTTCGCCACTGAACTAAACTTGAGCTAGGTCCCCAGTCCATGACTACTCCAAACTTGTGTTCTAACCAAATAGTTTACCTCTTCTGCTTCACATTTCTAAGTACCATGGACATTTTCTAGTACAATTTAATCTGTTTTACATTTGATGCCCAAAGTATATAAGATAAATTTTACATCCTTTGTAAGAATATAAAGCACCTCATATGATGCATCCACCCCCACTCTGAATCTTTGAACTCCATAAGTGCCTAAAGCAAATTGTACTATTTGCCCAGAAGATCACACAACATAACTCACATTTCTGTTCACATACATATTAAATGCAATTGTGATAAATAAGCTTTGTGTCAGTGACAGCAGATATATAAGAAAAAATGCAAATAAAACATGTAAGGTTTCTAAAAACAGGATTAACAACAGACTCTATTCTTTTTACTCCATGGTAATATTCTCAATGAGTCCTTAAGAAAAATTTAGGAGAGATTAAAATATGAGGGAACCTGGATCAAGGCCAGGACTCTCACAAATTCACTCCACATTTGGTAAAGCTATCAAATGAAACGTTTATAATGAGCCAAGCCCTCTCACAGAACAAACTCCCACTCATCTAAATTTACCTTTTCATGTTTAATTCTGAACTGCAGAGTTAAAGAGAAAATCGGAAAATACAGTCACATGAAAAATATCACAAAATCGAGTGACCAGTGAAAGTGGGAATTCATTTGGTAAACTAACCTCTTCTACAAGTACTTTGCTTGGGTGCTCATGTCTGGAACGATTCAGTTGCATTCCTGTTAAAATCAAAGGGAATGAATTAGGAAAAAAAATCTTACTTGTCAAGAGTGGTGCCTCCAGGACTATCCCTTAAGTTCCTTACCATGCAGGAGGAGACCGTCTTCCTGAGACTCAACCCACATATTCTCTAAATTGTAGTTTCTGAAGCACTTCCCCTCATGAAACATCAATGAAGAGAACTCTTTCCCCCTCTACTTAGACCAGTCAATAAACCTTTGACCCTGTTCATACAAAACAAAGTTTAAAGGCTAGTTTGGAAAATATTATTGTTAATAGGATGTGAAGGAAGCTAATGAGAACTCTTAAGACTAGGATCCTTCTCCTTTGGGAAATCTACTCATTTTCATGTAAAATTCTGAAAAGCTCAGTTAACCAAGAGAATATCTGTCCTAAAGGTATGCAGAAGTTTATTAAATTTAGTTTTCAGACTTTATACCCTGACACATGCACAACAATTTAACTTGAACTTTGTCCTTTCCGGGGCAGAAAGGGATAAGGAGCATCTATTTGTTTATAACATTTCTTCTATTATGAGTACAAAAGGTAAAAAGTAATCTCACCCTGAAAACTTAATCTAACGGCCAGCGCCACAGCTCACTGGGCTGATCCTCTGCCTGCAGCGCCGGCACACGGGGTTCTAGTCCTAGTCAGGGCGCCGATTCTGTCTCAGTTGCTCCTCTTCCAGTCCAGCTCTCTGCTGTGGCCCGGGAAGGCAGTAGAGGATGGCCAAAATCCTTGGGCCCTGCACCCACATGGGAGACCAGGAGAAGCACCTGGCTCCTGGCTTCAGATCAGCGCAGTGCGCCGGTTGCAGCGGCCATTGGGGGGTGAACCAAAGGTAAAGGAAGACCTTTCTCTCTGTCTCTAACTCTGCCTGTCAAAAAAAAAAAAAAAAGAAAGAAAAAAAAAAGACAACTTAATCTAACTACCTATATGGGTCAGATGCTAACTGCTAGGGAACCTCAAATTCGCAAGGACATTGAACTCATATAACTCAGCTAACAGAAAGCAGGTAGCCAAGACTTCTTTGGGTATGAAATCTGTATTTGCGCATCTGGTGGTAACTGCCACATACAGTGTAAATGCTAAGCACTCAGAAGTTCCTTGATGGCTATTCACCCGGACTTTGTGACCCATGGAACAGTGTTTAGTCTCTGTAATCAGGTTACACATCACACAAAGCAGTTTAAAAACAACCCTATTTCTACTCTTCAGACCATATACTAACCCATTAGATCTTAAGCCTCTAATCATAGTAGCATGATGTTAAATTCTACCATCACAGCCTAAGTCCACCTCCAAGGTTAAAAATCTTTTTCATTAAAAATGCTGAACCAGACTAGACTGTTCATTGATTACAAGAAGGCTAACTAGAACCTGTTCTCTTCATTCTGTGAGAAGAAATATATTTGAAGGGGAGGAGTGTATTTAATAGCTTATTCCCCATCATTCTAACATTCCAATTTTATCTGTAGGGACTGAATCACATTAGGTAAATATGAAATGCTTGATTCCTGATAGCTCTTACAAAAGACTTTTGATTATAATCATTTCTTTACATTGAATTCATGAGCTGTAATTTCTCATGGGCTGAAAGAGGTGCTTTTGATACCTAAGAGTTGCAGAAGTATCTACCACCTCAATCTTTGTCTCTAAAGGCAACATAATGTCTTTTGCTGCCAAGACAAACAACGTAAAGAAATAGGCATTTACAACAAAACAGTGAGGAAAACATTTGCAATTAGAGCAACCCTCAAAAATCTACAACTTAGCAGCAAGTGTTTGGTCCAGCACCTGACACCCAATCCTATTATCAGAGTGTCTGGGTTCCATTCTAAGCATCAGTTTCTGGCCAGTGCAATCTGAGAGGAAGCAGTGACGGCTGAAGCAGCTCATGCTGGACACCCACATGGGAGAACTGGATTGAGTTCCTGGCTCCTGACTCTGCTCCAGGGCCATCCAGGACCACTGCAGGCACTGTGAGAATGAATCAGCAGATAGAAGCTCTCTCAAATTAAGAAAATGTTTACATTTTTTAATACAGAGAGATTCGATCTACAATGCAATATCCCCAGACTGTAAGAGGAGAGAACAAGCTAAATAATGTTACATCAGCCAAACAGCCACATATTCACACCAAAACCACAAATAAGTACAACAGTTTAGTATATGGTAATGATATTAAATACTGAAGGAAATCTTGTACATTCATTTTAAATAATCGCTCATTTTCAGAAGTTGAAAAACTGAATTTTTTTCTTTAAAATATAGTAATTATAAATCCATTAGATTTTATTTAAAATCTAAGAATTGAGGGGAAACCTACCTAAAATACATCATGATGACCATCATCAATTTTTCTAAAAACAGCAACCAAGACTAGAGCAAATTCACCTTGGAAAATGAAGGACTTTGTTTAAAAAAAACCTAGGGACTTGTCTACCTGACCCTAAGTCAAAATATTAACGTGTAAAACGCAATATAAACTCTAACTTCAGAAGGGCTCAGGAAGTCATCTGAAGCTCTGTTATAATGCAGGTTTCTTGATCTTATTTCCAAAGATTCTGATTCAGAAGGTCTAAAGTACAACATGGACAAGTATTTTGATATTACACACCAAAGATCTGGAAATAAGCTCTCCTGAGAATGTTATTCATGATTCAGCAAATAAAATCATTAGCATGTCACAGATTACGTTACTGTTCTAATGTTAATTTATTACAATGGTTCTCAGTGTTTGAGGAAAATCAGAGAATGCTTTAATGCTTTGACAAACTGATCTCTTTCCAAAACACATGTATGTACATGCATAAGACAACACATTCAGTAAGAGGTTTGTGCATCTTCTGAAAACCCCAAGATGCCCTACGTTACCCTGGGACACAGCTGCACATGATTCAGGTGAAGTTTTAGGTTCTTGAATAAACAATGTGCATTATTTTATGCAAACTTTATAATAATGGGCATAATCATGTGAGATTCCCATATGAATTAGTTGGCATCCATTAAAAAACTCTTGGCAACTTCATGCTCAGTAAGAATCATGATCTATCCTAAAAGGTTGTTTTCCTTACTGTTCAAAAAAGTTTTCATCACCAAGACTAAAATTCCTAATACATGAGGAAAGTGTACACATGTGAAATGAACAAACTGGGGAGGTTCTTAAATGCAAAAATGTTTCCCACTAACTCATATCAGAATTGAAAATATACTACCTTTAACAGTAGAAATTAGAAACTATCTGAATTTTAGCAATTTTAAATATAAGCCAGCACACAATATTTTATAAGGATACAGAGCTTCCTGAGAAATCTGAAATAACCTTTAAAATATTACACTAAGAAATTTACCTGAATTATGTATTTTAGCAATCTTACCAGCTCAAGATTACACAGTACTCGCCAACTAGACCTTGTGAACTGAAGACTTCAGCACTATGCTATAGTTTTATCACTTCTATATCAAAAAATACGCTACATAAAAATGTAGTTTAATAAAAATTGTCTTAACAAGTAGTTTTATAATAAAACTTGACAGAAGTTCAACTTACTAAATGTATTAAGATTTAAAAAAAAATCCAAAAGCCACTGTCCAGGAAGAAGGAGGAGGACATCAAGATGTTCTAAGCAATTTCCTGAGGAGCAGGAAATGAAAAGCCGGAGATGCTGAGCTTCGGATCAGTGTCCTCTTTTTTCTGAACAGGCTTATTCATTATTAACTGATGAAAGATAACACATATATTAAAAACTAAAATCTAATGGTTCTATTGTCATGATTGTCAGTTAATACTCAACTAGGAGAAAAATCCACTTTGGGGAAACTTTCTAACTTTCTGGGAGGGAAATTTTAGAACTGTACAAACTTCCACTCTACACTTCCAGCATCAGTTTTAGCATGTTGCTTTAACTAAGGCAGATAATTATATCCTCCAAGACAAGACTAAGCTACTGTCATGCTGATAAAAAATAAAACTGGGAGGTACAAAAGGGGCTATTTCCATAACTAATTTGCATGATTATTTTAATAACATAAAAACAAGAGATGCATTGAGATTCACCATGGTTTTTTTTTCCCTCCTAATGAACACTTTGCAGGCTATTTCTAAGCGTGATTTAACTGAAAACAGTACTTCATCTTCAAATTTATTTTAATGATATGTACAGGAGTTAACAAATTACAATTAAAACGGAATCAGTTATGTTAATTACACATAACTTAAAATCATGCAATACTGCATGGTAAAAACAACAGCTTCATTCATATACAAAAAGTATTTTGAGACTCATGATAATATCTTGAAATTTTTGACATATGCTTTTTGCAAAGAATACTTTATAAAAATTTAAATACCTGATTAATCAGTTAATACGTTATTAGGAAAGATAGTTAACATTATTAAAGTGAAGTTACAAGCAATTACTTTAAAATTATACCAGTTGCTAGGCTGAACGTAATCTCATGAAATAAACAGTTAAGAAAATAGTTTTGAAAAAGATCTCATATTGAAGCTATGTATTAGTTTCATCAAATTGGGTTATATAAATGAGTAGTCAAGTTTATTCAGTTAAAGAAAATATGCCTATCCTTTCTTATCCTCATAAATAGTACTTACATATAATTTTTATATACAAGAAAAGTTAAATGTAAAAAATATCCTGCCAATCCACTTACTATGGTTGAAATAGCTCTTTATCTACACATTAAACTCCATTGATGGAAATGTCCAATTTAAAGCACATTCAACCAGTATAAATCTTTGAGTACTGTAAACAATAGGGGAAAAAATCCACTTTTAAAAAATTTTATCACTGGGTAACAATCTACATCTCAGCTTTATGCCAAAGAAAGCCTAAACATTTAATTTAATCAAAATACCAAACCCACAAAACTTAAGAGTAAACAAAGTGAATGTTCTCAAAGTGCATAATTTCCAACACATCCACTTGTAATATTTATCCAGTTCTTCAGCAAGAAAATAAAATTTACTTGGCTATAAAAAATACTAAGGAATGTTATTGAAAAGGAAAGGCTATTTGGTAGAAGTAACTACAAAAATAATTAGCTGAAATCTTTGTAAAGCTTTAATGCAAGAACATCAGTACATTTTGTTTCCATAAACTTTAAAGCATGATCAATACCAAGATTTTAAATTTCCAACATTCAAGTACTTGAGGAAGAGCTGCAACAAAGTGTCTCTTCCAAAAAAAAAAAAACACAAGAATGATCATGAAGGTGTTAGTCTGCTGACATTGGGGGATGCTGGTATCTGTGTTGGGCTCTCCTCTCTGGCTCCACTTCCAGCAAGTGCAGGCAAGGTGTTACTCTGAAACGCAGGTGTAGGACTCGACAGGCCGCCATTTTCATCTTCACCAGTGTCTGAATCTGGTGTTGTAATTTCACTGTCTTGAAGCCCCAGGATCTCACAAACTGCTTGTGGCAATTCCTGGAAATGAAAAATCAAACACAAAAAACTGCTCACTGACAACACACACATACACACATACCTCTATTTAAGACCAGGTTGATTCCAAACTCTGAATATTTGTTCTAATGATGTAAATGTCATATACCCTTCTCATACCTTCCTTGTCCACTCCATATGAAACACTCACCACCTTTTTTTTGGGTGAGTGGTTCCAAGTTGTATCTAAAATTAGGTGTTTTCCACGCTACCCAGAATTCCCACAAACATACAGTATTGTAATATATGGCATTTATCTCTTTCCTATTTTATAATGTTATTTTATTAATATGATCTTTTTTCCTTAGTGAGTAAGTTCCTTAAAGCTAAGAAGTACCTGACATGTTCTGAACAGAACATTGGTCAAATAAATGCTTGCAGAACTGAACTAAATAACTGTCTGGATTCGTGAACAAATGACAAAAGGACCAAATGACAAAAGCCAAAAAATATCAAAAGTATACTGATTTGGATTGAATTCAGACAATACATCAAATTTGCCTTGTTTTAAAAGTAGGAGTTTTACTGACTAGAGTATAATGATATAAATTTTATTCATTTATTTACTTCTGATTAGCATCTGTATTGGGGGACGCAATATATTTAACACAAGATTTTATTCTATATATATTAATTTAATTGGGTAGTACATCATTGCCTGAATCCTATAATGCTTTATAAACATTTACAACAATGCTTTTATAAATGTTTGTCTAAGTACTTTCATTACTTTTACCATTCTGCATAATTATTAAATGTTTTAGTCAATGGTTTTCAATTCAGTGATATAATTGTATAATGGTAAACAAAATGTCAGCCAGTGCTCTGTGTCTGCCCTCAACTTATTAAAACTGACATGTATTTAAGAAGAAAAATCTTCCTTGATCTCAATCCACCAAAAACAAAAAATCAATTATTTGAAACCCTTTATACCTTGCATTTTACCATCTGTAGAGAAATTGCTTCTGCTTTGCACAGTGTATCTTCCACATCAATTTTCATAGACAATTCATTGATATGCTAAAAAAGCATTAATAAAATGATAATCAAAACTGAAACCATTACAATTTACTATATAAAAAAGGTATTATCAATATATACATTGCAGATAAAGTACTTAAAATACTACATACTACAAGTACACAAGAAACTTAAACTATCTTTCATTAAATTATTCCAAGGATTAAAACTAAAGAATAGCTAATAAACTTAACATACAATCCAGCAGTTATCCCATATCTGCCAATTCAAAGTTATAAGCAAGAGACAATTATTTTCTTCAAGAGCTAAACCGCATAAAGAACATTTGCTGAATTTCCTTTTCTTCTAATTTGCTAGGTAAAAATAACTTGCCAATAAGTATTGATTTAACTGTCATTCTCAGAGACTCAGTCCTAGTATAAAAGTGTTATTGATAACATTTAAGTTACTGAAGGAATTCAGTAACACTCCAGAGAAATGTTCTGTATAATAGGATCACAAAAAAAGACAAGAGATCAAAGACTAAAATGTAAATTAAAGAAATAAATACCTTAAGTATTTCATTGAAGCCATAATGCTTTTCCATTATTTGCTGCTTCTCTGATTCCAGAATAGCACAACAAAGAAGAAGATGGAAATTTTTACATGGTAGTTCAGTCCACATTACCTATATATATATTTATTTAAAAAAAAAGAATTATTTAGTAGACTATATCGATTCTAAAATATCTTCCACAAAGAGAACAATGCTGAATTAGAAACAACTTCCATGCAAGGCAAAAGTTGCTTACTTGGGGAAGCCCACTGCTTTTCAAGTCAAAAAGGGGGACGAGGGAATAAGGAGCATTACTTTTAGTTACAATATTTAACATTATATAAAGATGATGTATCTCAAATATGACTCTTTCTGATAGCTACAATAAGTAAATCACTGAGCCTAACTAACATGCCAAATGCTATTTAATTAAGAGGCCACAGTTATAAGGTTTATGGCTGGAGCTGTGGCATAGCAGGTAAAGCTACCGCCTGCAGTGCCAGCATCCCATATGGGCACTGATTGAGTCTCAGCTGCTTCTCTTCCAATCCAGCTCTCCGCTATGGCCTAGAGAAGCAGTAGAAGATGGCCCAAGTCCTTGGCCCCTGCACCTTCGTGGGAGACCTGGAAGAAGCTCCTGGCTCCTGGCTTCAGATCGGCACAGCTCCGGCCATTGCAGCCAGTTGGAGAGTGAACCATCGGATGGAAGACCTCTCCCTCTCTCCCTCTCTCCCTCCCTCTCCCTCCCTCCCTCCCTCCCTCCCTCTCTCTCTCTCTCTCTCTCTCTCTCTCTCTCTGCCTCTCCTTCTCTGTGTAACCCAGACTTGCAAATAAATAAATAATTTTAAAAAAAAATGAAGGTTCTAACATAGGAAGCAGTCCATTTAGCAGACTCATATAAAGACAATCACTTATAACAGCACTCTGACCTCAGAATCAGCCCTTAAGGCATTCTGGTCTGGCTGAAAAGCCCACAAGAGCATTTAAGGCTTGGAAAGCCAAGAAACTGTGGCAAAAAATGAAGGACATGAGGACCTCTGTGAGTGAGAGCCCAGAACAAAGAAGTGATCAAAGAAGGATGTACTTTTCTCTGAAGGAAGCAGAGAACTTCCACTTTGCTTACAGCCTTGTCTAAATACTGACAGAGTTTGTGAATTCAAAAGACTTCCATAGCCTTGGCAGCTCATTCCAAAGCCTCTGGTTATGACTGACATCTTACTTAAAGAGTGTAATATTATTAAATAAACAACAGGAGTCAGTGTGCACTAACTACCCATGCATAACCTCTGTCCTCAAAGAGTTGTATTATGAAAGTTAATAGTAAAGCTTGTTCTCAAAGATCTACTTTGAATTAGCATATTAAGTGGAGGATAATCGTATATCCCAAAAGTTTTATATAAGCCTAAGTGCCCAACTCCACTGCCTGCTTCCTTAGGTGCTTGTTCGATTAATGACAAAACTTGTTCTCAAAGAAAAAAAAGTTTTGTTACTGCAAAAATTCAAAGAAAAATAAAGGAAGCAAAAGGAAGGGTGGGAGTGAGGAAGAGAGGGAGGGGGATGGGGTGGGAACTGTCATTATGTACTTAAAACTTTTTGTATTGGATAATTTGTTCCATCTAAATAAATTTTAAAAATTTTAATAAAAAAAGAAAATATATCTTAGTAAAAAATAAGAACAGGAATAGGAGAAGAAAGAGAGGTGGAAATGTGGGTGGGAAGGCAGGTATGGTGAGAAGAATCACTATATTCCTAAAGTTATACTTATGAAATGCATGACTTATGAATTCTATTCCTTAAAAAAAGGTTCCTGGGGGAAAAATTAGAATGATTTGAATAAAAACAAAAAAAAGAATCTAAGGAATATGGAAAAAATATATAAGAAATAAAGGAGGGAGCCAGTGCCATGGCACAGTAGGTTAATCCTCCACTTGTGGCGTCAGCATCCCAAGTTCTTGGGCCACTGCACCCGCATGACCAGGAAGAAGTACCTGGACCCTGGCTTCAGATCAGCACAGCTCCAGCCGTAGTGGCCATTTGGGGAGTGAACCAGCGAAGGGAGGACCTTTCTCTCTGTCTGTAACTCTACCTTGCAAATAAATAAAAATTTTTTTTAAAAAAAGGAAAGAGATCTTGAATAGCTGAAGCAATTTTATACAACAAAAACAAAGCCAGAGGCATCACAATACCAGATCACAAGATATACTATGGGGCAGTTATAATAATCAAAGCAGCTTAGTATGGGCACAAAAATAAATGTGTTAACCAATGGAACAGAATAGAAACTCCAGAAAACAATGTAAGCATCTACAACCAACTTATCTTTGACAAAGAAGTTAAAAACAAATCCTGGAGAAAGGACAGTCTCTTCAACAAATGGTGCTGGATTTCTACACGCAGAAGTACAAAACAAGACCCCTACCTAACCCCTTATACAACAATCAACTCAAAACAGATCAAGGACCTAAATCTATGACCTGATATCAAACTACTAGAGAACACTGGGGAAACCCTGCTAGACACTGGCATAAACAAAAACTTTTTGGAAAAGATCCCAAAAGCACATTTAATCAAGGTCAAAATTGACAGACGGGATTACATTAAGCCAAGAAGCTTCTGTACCACAAAAGAAACACTCAGCAAAGGGAAGAGCAACCAACACAATGGGAGAAATCATTTGCAAACTATGCTACTGATAAAGGATTAATATCCAGAGTCTAAGATTTCAAGAAACTCAACAACAACAGAACAAACAACCCAGTAAAGAAATGGGCAAAGGACTTGAACAGGCATTTTTCAAAGGAGGAAATTCAAATGGCCAACAGACACTTAAAAAATGCTCAGGATCATTAGCCATCAGGGAAAAGCAAAGCAAAATCACAATGAGATTTCACCTCACTCCAGTTATAATGGTTCTCATACAGAAATCAACAAACAACAAATGCTGGTGAGGATGTTGAAGGGAAAAGCACACTAATTCCCTGGTGGTAAGAATGTACACTGGTCCAGCTACAATGGAAGACAGAAATCTCCAGAAGCCAAATATAGACCTACCATATGACTCAGCCATCCCACTCCCGGGAATGTACTCAAACGAAATGAAGTCAGCATATAAAAGAGTGATCTGTACCCCCATGTTCACTGTAGCTCAATTCACAATAGCTAAGATACAGAATCCATCCAAATGTCCATTAGCTGAAGACTGGATAAAGAAATTAGGGTATGTATACTCAATGGAATACTACTTAGTGGTTAAAAAATGAAATCCTATATTTTGCAACAAAATGGGTGCAACCAGAAACCATTATACTTAATGAAATAAGCCAGTCCCAAAAAGACAAATATCATATGTTTTCCATGATCTGTGGTAACTAACAGGTTACCTAAAAGGTAACATATAGGAGTGAAACTGACATTTTGAGATTGGATGATTCTTTATAGCCCTCATCTCACCTATCGAGGAATAACGTTTTTTCTTCATACTATTTGTTGAACTATTTACTTAGTATAGGGTAAATCTTATGAGTTGAAGTGAAAACAGATCCTTGTAAAAATTAAGAGTGAGAATAGGAGGGAGGAGGAAGAAGGATGGGAGTATGGGTGGGAGAGAAGTATCTCTATGTTCCTAAATGTGTACATATGATATATATGAAACCTGTATGCCTTACAAAAATTTAAAATTATAGTTTTTTTTAAATCAGAAATAAAAACAAGCTTTTATCCTTGTTTCTACCAAAAAAATTCACTTACTTTAAAGTTTTAATTAAAAGTTTCAAATGATTTGTCAAAGACTGAGAAATTATTCCAGCTGTATGGTAAGAATATCCAGAATTCATTCTTTAAAAAGCTGACATACTAATTTAACAAAATTGATAAGCATTTAAGTATGCTCCAGGTAACAGTATGTGGATTTTACTTTTAATTCCAGAACAGAGGAAGTGAATACAAAGCAATGAGGCCAGTGTGTCTTTTTTTTATTTTTTTTTTTGACAGGTAGAGTTATAGACAGTGAGAGAGAGACAGGTTCACTCACCTAATGGCCGCTATGGCTGACGCTGCACTGATCCAAAGCCAAGAGCCAGGTGCTTTCTCCCAGTCTCCCATGCGGGTGCAGGACCCAAGCACCGGGGGGCCATCCTCCGCTGCACTCCCAGGCCACAGCAGAGAGCTGGACTGGAAGAGGAGCAACCGGGACTAGTACCCAGCACCCCAACCGGGAACAGAACCCGGGGAAAAGGCGCCACAGGCAGAGGATTAGCCAAGTGAGCCATGGCGCTGGCCACAGTGTGTCATTCCTTGCTAGTAGCACAGCTCATTAACAGTACAGAAATGAATTCCAAATTATAAAATCCTCAGAGAGGACTGGGGTCCATTGGATATATTGGTTTATTATGTAAATGGACTATATCCCCATCCTTTACTTACAAGAAATACTAAAATCTCTTAGCTTTTATAAAGACAAGGCAACAACCCATCATTATGGCAATATTGTATTAAAAAGCACATTCCTCAAGGGTGGCGCTGTGGCACAGCAGCTTAACACCCTGGCCTGAAGCGCCAGCATCCCATGTGGCCGCTGGTTCGAAACCCGGCTGCTCTACTTCCTATGCAGCTATCTGCTATGTCCTGGGATAGCAGAAGATGGCCCAAGTCCTTGGGCCCCTGTAGCCACGTGGGAGACCTGGAAGAAGCTCCTGGTTCCTGGCTTCAGATCGGCACAGCTCCAGCCGTTAGGGCTAACTGGGGAATGAACCATCGGATAGAAGACCTCTCTCTCTCTGCCTCTCCTCTCTTTGTGTAACTCTTTCAAATAAATAAATAAATCTTTAAAAAAAAAAAAAGCACATTCATCTATCATTAACAGATTCACAAGAAGATAAAGATTTATCTTTTATCAAGAGTTGATTAACCATAGTATACTAAGTTACAAAGGTGAAAGAGGTTTTGGTATTCTATTGTACACCAGATGACTCCATATAATTTATATATTAAAAAAAGATCACTATAAAACATTTTTAATGTTTTCACCACAAAGAAAGGATAAAAGTGTGAGGAGATTGGATATGCCTACCCTGATGTGAACATTAACAATGTATATACACTTACCAAAATGTCACATACAGGTATAATTTGTATGTATCATTTAAAATATTTTTAGAAGCAGAAAGTATTGAAATAAGTTTCCCTGGGTGAAAAATGGAATTAAAAGATATACATCAAAAATATGATGAATGTACTCTGAGGAGAGGTAAAGAAAACTAGGGTGATAATTAAAGAAGGCTTAGCTTTGGTTTTATTGAAAAATGAAAAAAAACTGAGTATTAAAAATTATTTACACATGTTATATCAGGAGGGTAGAATATTTTTATATTATTCTTACTACTTTGTTGTGACTTAAATTTCTTTGTAAAGGCAAAATACAAGTCAACTCCCTCCCAACATCTGAAACTGCCAACTCAATGGCTGGTCCATATAATCTCTCTTGAGGTGGAAGGCATTTAGACTAGCAATTCAGATACTTTGCATTTCTACTTGAGGACCTGAGTTTGATGCCTGGCTCCAGTTCCTGTCTCTAGCTTCCCGCTAATGCAGACCCTGCGAGAGGTGATAGCTCAGATAATTTGGTTCCTGTCACCCATGTTGGAGACCTGAATCAAGTTCCTGGCTCCCAGCGTTAGCCTGGCCCAGAACCAGTTAATGTGGGTATCTGGGAAGCAAACCGGAAGAAGGGGAAGCTTGCTCTCAAATAAGTAAAAAAACCTTCTTGAATGTTAAACTAATCTATGCCAGAATGTGGAAGACACTCACATAAAGTCAAATGTCCCAAAGAAAGAGCACAGGCAGCAAGTAGTCTGTAGTGCTCATTCTGGGCTGTACCTCTTTGAACCCATCTCTCACAGAAATCGTAACTTGAAGCAAGAAGCTCCAAAAGATCAGATGTAGATTTGAGATCATTAATGTTTAAAACCATCAGAATTTTATTAACATACTTGCCTTACAAATTTCAGTTAGGCTCTCACAATCCACTTATACTCTACAGAATACTTCGCTTCTGGGGCCGGCGCTGCGGCACAGCAGGTTAAAGCCCTGGCCTGAAGTGCTGGCATCCCATGTGGGCACTAGTTCTAGTCTTGGCTGTTCCACTTCTGATCCAGCTCTCTGCTATGGCCTGGGAGAGCAGTACAAGATGGCCCAAGTCCTAGGGCCCCTGCACCCATGTGGGAGACCCGGAAGAAGCTCCTGGCTCCGCCTGGCACAGCTCCTGCTGCTGTGGCCATCTGGGGAATGAACCAACGGATGGAGGACCTCTCTCTCTCTCTCTCTACCTCTCTCTGTCTTGCAAATAAATAAAATAAATCTTTTTTTTTTTTTTAAAAAAGAATACTTTGCTTCTTTCCATAATAAACATTACATTTGTATAATAATTTAAGAACTTACCTCCCATAACCGAAGAATATCTAGAAAACTAAATTCCCTTTTAAATCTGATTAAAAGCCATCTGAAGCAAAAATAAAGGTATCCCGAGTCCTGAGATTCTATACAAAAGAAAAACGCATATGTGGATTACTCTTTGGTTACTATGACATAATACAGTGATCCTTCTCAAACTCAAATTTTCTAGATATCTTAGTTAAGTAAAAGCTCTATATATTTAAGTACCTTGAAGCAATTCAAATTTATAGGCTAACTTCTTTCTAAAAAGCACAAAGTAACAACTAAGTTCACTTTATGAATAAAATATTTTATGGCAGAACTACATAAACAGTTTGCTTCACACTTTTGTTTCTTAGAATGGCTCAGTCAAATGCAGTAGAGTATAAATGAGTATGTTTTGAAAACAGTTCTTACACTTTTTTTCCTGTATATTACAACCTACAATTTGCTAGGTTTAGTTCTGATCCACTAACCTTACCTAGGTAACTGCAAAATCCGCTGTCCAACAATCGAAGTAAGGTACTCAGCTGAATTAGTTGTGTCTTCATGCCTTGCATCTGTTCTTCAAAATTGTGATGCTTTAAAAAGAAATAATTGTTACCACCGAAATAATATTTCCTGAATATTTTATAGTATATAATCACTGATAACTCAAAAAAATGAACAACTAATTACAAAGCTAAAGGAACACTAAGGGAAGGAAGAGAGAAAAATATTTGTCTCAAACTAAAGATATTTTTCCCCTCTAGTCATCAGAGTTAATAAAAATGCAAGGACAGCAGCTAGACTCTCAGAAACTTACTTTTTACATAGCATAAGAATTTCATGAAAGGAACACATATATGGCAAACATTTATTCAATTATTTCCATTCTTAAATATTCCTTCAAATTATATAAAATTTAGTTTAGTTTTAATATCTCATTTTTTAAAAATTACTAATTACTTCCTTGCTTTGCTGACACCAGGGAGTCTGTGAGGTCAAATCCATTGTTATAACAATACTGAAACATTATTAGAATTTCACACTTTCTCTCACAACTGTAAAGGTTATATGTAATATTCCAACAAACTGAATACAGAGGCAGATACTGAAATACAGCTGTCTTGTATTAAACCAGACATCTTACAAAACTGAAAATTTAAAACTTCCCCCCTTGGAGCAGATGTTTGGAGTACAGTTAAGCTACCAATTGGTAGTCCCGCAGCCTATTTGATAGTATCTGGGTTCAAATCCCAGATCTACTACCTGCAAATGCATACACAGAGAGGCAGAAGGCACAGGTTAAAGCAGGTGGGCACCTGCCGCCCACAGGGAAGACCTAGCTTGAGTTCTCAGCTCCAGACTTCAGCCTGGCCCAGCCCCAGCCACTGTAGGCAGTTGAGGAATAAACCAGAGGATGGAAGCTCTTTCTCTACAGTATTATAAAATACATATATTATATATATAAGATACATAGGTTAATATATATATATATTAACCTAAAGAAAAGCATGGGCTTGGGATCAGACAAATCCAATCTTAGTCTTTGAAGAAATAATTAAGTAAATATTATTTTCCCTCTTCAGTAAATGATTTTCATTAAGAAAAGTTGTTTTTAACAAAAAATGTAATTCATGTTAATGGTAAAACAGGTTTATTGTTTTTCAATGAATTTATAAGTACTTGTAAATTTCTGAGTATTAACTTTTCATATTATATAAATCAATAGATATAACTCAAATAAACAAAAGCTCTTTGGGGTCCTCAATAATATGTAAGCATAGGTAGGGGTCTTGAGGTCACAAAGGTTTTTTGTCTTGTTTTGTTTTTACAATATATAAACAATAGTTCTCAATCTTCAAGGCTGAGCAAATTCCGGTCCAACAGTTCAATCAAGAGGGGACAAAAACAAATGCTTTGAAAGGCTTTTTGGGCAATCCTGATGCTAATTCACATGCCCCAACCCTTCCAAGATAACCTACTGCCCTAGTCCTTGTGAAAGCCTTGGAACAACACCTCTTCCCCTACTTCTCTTTGTTGGGGTTACAGCACAATCATATTAGCTCAGAACTATGAGATCAGAAACAGTTCACTCATGATTATTTCAATTTTAAAGGCTACCAATTCTCAATAAGCTATTTCTCTTTAATGAATTACAGAAACAGTTTAACAGACTAACTGAAGCCTTCAAGATATACTTTCTCTCCATATTTACCAGATGGACTTACAGGGAAAGGACAGAATTAACTCTCTGATTAACAGGATAATTTTTGTTGTAACACAGCAAAGAGCATCAATATGGCATAGCTATTGCTACCCACTCCACCTCATAAATACATACATACATACATACATACATACATACGGAAGAAAGGAAGGAAGGAAGGAAGGAAGGAAGGAAGGAGCAGTAGCATCCCCAAACAGCAGACAGCAACTTCAGAAATAATGGGTTTAACAACAGATACACAAAGAATTTCAACTGTATCTGTAAACAAAAGTGTGTGTGTGTGTGTGTGTGTGTGTGTCTGTGTGCATATGTCTGTGTGTTGTGTAAATGTTAATATAGAGGGAGACAAGGAAAAGGGAAGGACTGAAACTATATGACAAAATGGGATGATGGGTAAAAGAAAGCCCATTAGATCATTTGTACTTTTTTTTCCATAAAAATAGACAAAGTCTATGCCTAGAACTACATTAACTGTAAGTAAATATCAACAAAGTAAATTCATGGACATTAGGTTTAGCTATCACAAAAGCAGTAAAAACTTACATGAAGTAAAGCTGTAAAACAAAAACAAGGAGTCAAGAAACAGCACAGATTTAAGGACATCAAACCCATAGCAATGCAGTGAAAAATAACCACACAGATTATTCTGATTGCCACATATTGCCCTTTCATTCAAATATTATTTTTTAAAAGATGTTAGTAGACAATATGCTAAGAAGAGATCTTTGTAGAATAAAGAGCAAAAAAAATCCTCAGAATACCCTGAATGGAAAAGGTAGATATATAGAACATTTAATCTGAAGAAGTTAGAATGAAGAAACTGAATCTTCATATACAAAAATGACAGACTATGAAGTTTATATTACAGATACTCAAATGTCTTTACCTATGAGACTGAAATCCATGCACACATGTGTGTGAATGCATGCATACATCAGATGCCAATATATTTGGAAATGTCGATTGATTAGTTTTATTGAAAACTAAGAAACTAAACACAGTATTTTCAAGTTAATTTTTTAATAACTTATAAGTAGAGGTTTAAACTAAACACTGTGGAAAGAGTCTCATGTTTATTCTACAAAAATCTCAACAACCTCATGTCAGGCATTAGGAAAACTCTGGAACACTATCAATGAAAGAAAGCATGATCTCCTTTTATTAGGGAACATACTAGCTCTAGTGAAAAGAGGATAAACAACAAAAGCACAAGATAGACTACAGTTTTATGTAATTATTATCAATTGTACAGACCTTTGTAACAAACGTCTCAGGTTTCTAGAGCATTTGGGAGTAATTGGAACTAAGACAGCAGGGCACACAATCAATCAAAAAGGTAAGGAAGACAAACCATATTATTACTAGACTACTGCAATTGACAATCCTTTCAAATAATTCCAAAACAGTAACTTATGTCAAAGAATTGAAATATTTATTAATAGCAAAAGAACAGTGTAAAACTATCAAATCTTATCAAATACACATTTTGAAAAGAACTAACTGAGGATGAGTTGAAGCTGTGAACAAAAGATTAGAGGAAATAGACCAGAGGGAAAAATTAGAAGAGGAAAGAAAAATAGACAAAAGGGGAGAAAACAGAAGTAGAGAAAAGGAAAGCATATTACTTCAAATTTCACATTTGTATCTCAGAAGCCTAAGTTAAAGCTACATTGCAGGAAAATAACTTAGATGTTGCTATCCCCTTGCAAGCAAGCCATTTCAACAACTGACATAACAGCCCAACATTAAGCGTATCAGTTTTACTTTGACGAAACAGTGGTTTTGTTGGTGGTCAGTTCTTTACACCATGGTGTGCCTCTATCTACCCTACCCTTCCACTCTTTTCCTAACTGCCTGAGAAGACTTTCCTGTTTTATTTCCCTGTCAATACTCTCTCTGAACCACAGCCCTATAATTGTCTCAAACACATAGCAAAAGCAATGCATAAAATGTTATCTTTACTAATATGTACATGTAGACATAGTTCAACACTAATAATCACATACTTCTAGGAAAATGGCAAAAAACTGCTCAGAAAGTGTCAGCTACAAATAGTTCAAACACATCTGAAGAAAAATCAGTTACTATAATGATGAAAATCCAAAATTTTCACAAAAGGTAAGGACTAAGGTATGACTAAGCTTTATCTCTGAAACAGATTTTATCTCAAACAGATGATACGAAAGTTCAGCTACTTCACAAGACTGAACTCCTCTATTTCATCAATATTCTGTAATGACTCATAACTCTTCTGTAGAACATAAACATCCACCAACATCAAATTCTGATGATTCCTACACTATAGGTACAAGCTGTCCCAATTTTAGCATTAAAAAACAATGTCAGCGTTTCTAAGCCTCTGAAAGGGCTATCACAACAACAACAAAAAAGGCACAGAGTAATACCTGAGGTTATATCATAATTGGCTAAATTTTTTTAAAAAATCAATCTTGCATTAGATTATACAACTAAATTTTCAAAATCAGTGTGACTTAAGGAAGGAATCCTTGTTCTTACCATTTGGTCCATGTAAGAAGCAAAGCACCAAAAGGCATCCACTTCATTTTCCATCACATATAAAAGAGGGGAGAGTAAGTCACTCATTCCTTGCACATATCCTAAGAAGAATACAAAGAATAATGTCTCTGAAAACTAAGTTTTATGTATCCTGTTACACATATCACCACCATTTCACTGAAAATTAAATCTTTCCTTAGATCCAGAAACTGATATTCACCAAGAAATATACAAGAAATAGGATGGTAATAAGATGAGAAAGACAACTTGGTTAGACAGTTCCTGGAATGTGTCTTAGTGTAGATACGTAAATGGGTATTATAAACAAATAACATGCAAAGGCATCATGAGAAAGGACAGGTGAAGAAAGTAACTTAAGAAACAGCAAATACAAGAATACATACTCAAAGGGAGGCTTGAGAAGGTACAGACAGGTAAGGAAAAAACTCAAGGGAGAATAATGTTGAAAATATCAAGGGGATAAAAACTGCAAGGCCTGAGTGAGCAACAGTACCGTATAAATAAGCTAAGTAAATTAAGAACTGAAAAGAGTACACTTGCTTTAACAAGCCAACCACTAGAAGCTTAAACAAAAGGGGTCACTAACAAAATTATGTACCTCTTTTAAAGAGTCATAGTATCTATGGCCTTTTTTCTTTTGTACCTTTTATCGAACCAATGCTAACAACTGGGTTTAATTTAATCCATACTTTATGCTTAAAGCTGTCACCTTAACTACCCTTCTCCTGATGCTATTATAATCTCTCAACCATGACACTAATTACAGCCCTTGATTAAAAGAAAAACTGCAAAGTTAAGGAAGCAGACCCCTCAATTAAAAACAAAGTGTGGTTTTGCTTTTCACCTCAATTACCTACTTTACAACTGAACTTCAGACTTAAACATGGATTCTTGAGCCAACAAAAGAACAAGAGGTCACACTAAGCCTTTTCACTTACACATTTTCAACTTTTGTACCCTTTGTACATTTGTTAAAATTGCATAAAGACTGACTTGAGAAGTCTGTGGAAAACATAATTCATTTGAAAACCAAAGCTTATATTTTTACTTACCAAAACCTACCTGCATCAAAGCCATTTAAATCATATATATATCTTAAAGGGAGACTGGATAGTTTGGCTACAAATACACAATTACTGGGGCCAGCGTTGTAGCCTAACAGTGTAAGCTTCCACCTGCAATATGGGCATCCCACACAGGCACTGTTTCAAATCCCTGGTGTTGCACTGCCAATCCAGCTCCCTGCTAATGTGCCTGAGAAAGCAGCAGACTATGGCCCATATCCTTGGGCCGCTGCACCCACGTAGGAGACCCAGATGAAGTTCCTGCCTCCTGGCTTTGGCCTGACCCTCCCGGATCATTGCAGCCATTTGAGTAGTGAACCAGTGGATAGATCTCTCTCTCTCTCTTTGTATCTCCCTCTAACTCTGCCTTTTAAATAAATAAATCTTCTTTTTAAAAAATATACAATCACACATCATTATGTTTTAGGAAGAAAAATTTTTGAAATATTTATTAATTTATTTCAAAGGCAGAGAGACAAAGATAAAGTCTTCCTTCTGCTGGTTTATTCCCCAAATGCCTGCACCATCCAGACCTGGGCCAGGCCAAAACCAGGAGCTCTTCCAAGTCTCCCATGTCGGTGCAGGGGCCCAAGTACTTAGGCCATCTTTGGCTGCTTCCCCAGGCATATTACCAGGAAGTTGGATCGGAAGTGGAGCAGCTCAGACTTGAAACAGCACCCATATTGGATGTCTGGTGTCACAGGTGGCAACTTTACCCACTATACAATGCCAGCCCACATAGTATTTTGTGTATAAAAGAAACTTTTAAAATGACCCCAGAAAGCAGGTAAGCCCAAATCTCTTGAAAAAACATTAGGTCAAGCATACAATACAGAAAGGTACTTACATCATCTCAGGACCCCATTACAAATAAAGGTTTGGGTCAATTTGTTCTTAGTCTCTGAGCTATCATCCACTGCTGTAACCCTTCCCATGGCCCCATTAACCTCACTATGTCTACATTCTACCCTCCAGTGAAACATCTTAAACAGACACCTGGGTTCCCGTGGAGGACATCCAATATTATTTTTATCAAACAATGAAATTAACAAGGCATTTAAAGAAAGAACTAGGGGTCCCAGTGTTGTGGTATAGCAGGTAAAGCCACCTGCAACATTGGCATTCTATACAGGTGCCAGTTCATGTTTAGCCGCTGCATGTCAGATCCAGCTCCCTGGTAATGGCCTGGGAGAAGCAGAAGACATCCCAAGGGTTTGGGCCCCAGCAACCCACATTGGAGACCTGGATGAAGCTCCTAGCACTTGGCTTCAGACTGGCCCAGCCCTGGCCATTGCAGACATCTGGGGAGTGAACCAGCAGATCTAAGATCTCTATTTCTCCAACTTTCAAACAAATAAACCTTAAAAAAAAATGCTTGATAAAGCAGCACATGACAAGTATCTAAACATGAGCATGCCTACAAATTTATGCAGATAACCATTAAAATGTATATATATATATATATATATGTATGTATATAACCTTTAAAATGTATATATTTATTTATTTATTTATTTATTTGAAAGTCAATGACTTTCAAAGAGGTCTTCAATCAGCTGGAGGCCAAAGGCAGGCACTTCATCTGGGTCTCCCACATTGGTGGCAGGTGCCCAAAGACTTGGACCATCTTCTGCTGTTTTCTTAGGCCACTAACAGGGAGCTGGACAGAAAGTGGAGCAGACAGAACATGAACCAGCACCTAAGAGGCTGCTTTACCCACCATGCTACAATGCTGGCCCCTCTGCAGGTAGCTCCTAAAGTAATGCAAATATTTAGCCAAAGATTAGGTAGGCTGAAAATAGACTTAACTGTTATCAGAACTTTCCTACTTGGTACTGACACAGTGAAATATAAAGGCTAAACAATTTAAGGCATGAAGGAAATCTAATCTGAACTCAACAAAGTACAAAAGAGTACTACTCTACTGGGTCTGAGTGCACATATAGTCTATGACAGAAATATTTTAAAGTGTGCTATTCAAAGATCTAAAAGAACATTTCCTTGTCACAAAAGGTGCTTTATAATTAAGAAATTCTAACAGAAATTTCTAAGTAACTAATCTAATCATTTAAAGTTTAGCTTTCACATAGGGTCACTACCATATTTCTTTTTGTAAGTGCTAGCTGAAGAAAGTAGTCAAGTTCTTCATCTTTTCATTTCCATTAACATATTTTTTCTTATACAAGAGGGTTATACAAATTCCTTTTAATTAAAGAAATATGAAAGCTGTTTAAATCAGCATTCAGTAACTCAAGATTCTGTAGTAGTGCTGACTGATGTACATCTTAATTAGCTCTACTACAATTTCTAAAGCAGTTCCCTAAAATAATTTTCACAGCAAATTTGTTTTGGGAAAGAATGAGAAATGAACTATTTATCATCCCAATGTACACTTTCTTATATTGAAAAGAAAAATCTCATCTATATATAGGTCAATTTTCCAGGTAACTGAAGCTTATCTTTTAGAGTATCAAATTCAAAAAATAAATCTTGGGGTATAGAAATCATTTTAAAGAAACACTGGACAGTCTCTTAGCTTCTTATACACAGTATTTTGTGTATAAATTTAACCTTCTATTGATTATCCAGATCATTATGAAAACACTATTAAAAAAAAAAGACACCTCCCATAGATACTTTCTGAAGCACAGTGTCTGCACTCACTAACTACAAATCATTAAGTTCCTTCTGTTTTTGAGAATTTTTATGTCTTTCCTCACTATGAATGAGACCGTATCTGATGCAAATATACCGACACCTCACCTATGGGCTAAGAAACCACACAACTCAACGTAATGGAATCATCTCCAAGTCAGAGTAAATCTACAGCCTGGGCTGCTCTTTTATAAGTAAAGGACAAGAAATGTGAACCACCAGTTTTATAAAAACTGTCCTAGGCCTCATAAAGCCAGAGTAGAAACCTTGACTATGTTTCAAAGAACTAAAGTGCCTGCATAGAAAGAGTGAAGACAATGGAAATGGCAACTTATCCCACAAACTGATTTGAGACAGTGTGCCTGACTCCTACTATGAAATTATCCATGAATTCTTATCCCAGAAATTACCACCTGAGAGAATGCAGTAATTCCTCTGGTTCCCCAGCATGATGGTGCCATTCCCTACAGGAATTAAAATGGCAATGGATTGGAGTGCTGAAGGTGCAGAGGTAACAATGCCAGCTTGGAATAAAAACCTGGCTCCCTGCCACAAGGCCAATTATTTACTCCTTGTACTGCTCTGAATCCCTCTCTGAATTAATATAAACTTACTCATAAAAGTAGGAATTACCTTCCTACTTCTTCAAAAGGCTGCTGTTAGAAAATAAAAATCAGATCAAGTATGACAGCACACTGCAACCTAAAAAGCACTCTACCAATGTGCTTTCAATGATTCAATTTGAAGCTCACTGAAGGTGTGATAGACAGGACAGGTTATATTTTGCATTTTAAAGAGAACTCTTTCAACTTACTGTCACTAAAAAGGTTGATACCTCAAGATCTACAACAGAATTTACATCTTCGCTAATTTATACATAGGAAGCCAAGAAGAATTTAAGCAGACACAACAGTAAAGAAAATTAACCCCTAATTCAAGATTCCTTGAGGTTTAATGTTGTAAATATCCAATCACGTTCTCCTAAAGATGCCTGAAGCTTAGGACCAGCACAGTGGTGCAGTAGGTTAATCCTCCTCCTGCGGCGCTGGTATCCATATGGGTGCTGGTTCTAGTCCCAGATGCACCTCTTCCAGTCCAGCTCTCTGCTGTGGACTGGGAAAGCAGAAGATGGCCCAAATCCTTGGGTCCCTGCACCCACATGGGAGACTTGGAAAAAGCACCTGACTCCTGGCTTCGGATAGGCACGGCTCTGGCTGTGGTGGCCATGTGGGAAGTGAACCAGCAGAAGGAAGACCTTTCTCTGTCTCTCCCTCTCACTGTCTGTAACTCTACCTCTCAAATAAATAAATAAAATCTTAAAAAAAAAAAAATGCCCGAAGCTCTACTAAAGTCATCAGGAAAACATCTAATTATCCTCTAGTTGGGAGCCATTCACATGGTAGGTAACTCAGAAACTTTCCCATTATTTATACTTAAAGGTTGATGCTTAGGGAATATTTTGGTCCTTAAAAAAAAAATCTTTAAATTTTTCTTTCCCCTTAAAATATTTGTTCCTTAAGTTCACTTGCCCCTCGGCCGGCGCCGTGGCTCAACAGGCTAATCCTCCGCCTTGCGGCGCCGGCACACCGGGTTCTAGTCCTGGTCGGGGCACCGATTCTGTTCGGTTGCCCCTCTTCCAGGCCAGCCCTCTGCTGTGGCCCAGGAGTGCAGTGGAGGATGGCCCAGGTGCTTGGGCCCTGCACCCCATGGGGAGACCTGGAAAAGCACCTGGCTCCTGGCTCCTGCCATCGGACGAGCGCGGTGCGCCGGCCGCGGCAGCCATTGGAGGGTGAACCAACGGCAAAGGAAGACCTTTCTCTCTGTCTCTCTCTCTCACTGTCCACTCTGCCTGTAAAAAAAAAAAAAAAAAAAAAAAAGTTCACTTGCCCCTTAATATATTGCTTTATCATTTTTTCCACTGCTTAGCATTCCTTCCCCATGTAATTTCCCATTCCCACCTCCAGTAACAGTCCTAACAACCTATACTAGGTAGGAAGATTTACCAAGAAAAAAGCTCCACATGTCCTGTAATATCATCTGCACTGCTAGTCTAAGATATCAAATCCGTATTTTTCTTTAGAAGAGGAAGAGGACATCAAACAATGATTCTCAAACTTTCTCAGCTCATAACATCATAAAGATTTGGTAATTTTTACAAATCATTCCCAGTGCTGGCACCGCGGCTCACTAAGCTAATCCTCCGCCTGCAGCACTAGCCCCCCGGGGTTCTTGTCCTGGTTAGGGTGCCAGATTCTGTCCTGGCTGCCCCTCTTCCAGTCCAGCTCTCTGCTGTGGCCCAGGAAGGCAGTGGAAGATGGCCCAGGTCCTTGAGCCCTACATCCGTATGGGAGACCAGGAGGAAGCACCTGGCTCCTGGCTTCAGATTGGTGCAGCGCACCAGCCACAACGCGCTGGCCATATCGGCCACTTAGGGAGTGAACCAACGGAAAAAAGGAAGACCTTTCTCTCTCTCTCTCTCTCTCACTCTCTCTCTCTCTCTCTCACTAACTCTGCCTGTCAAAAAAAATTAATTAATTTTAAAAAATCATTCCTAGTTTCAAAGAAGTACTTATTATCTCCATGAATTAAACAGAAAACAATAAGGATTCCCAATCCAAAAATCGGAAATACTCTGAAATTTTCGAAGTAAGATTCCCTCGGGATTTCAGATAACAGATCAGGGATGCTCAACCAGTAAATTCTGTGTAAGTACTCCAAAATCTAAAAAACTCCAAAAACTATGAAATAATTCTGGCCCCAAGCACTTCAGATAAAGCATACTCAATCAGCATTTTTGGCCTATGATCTGAGCACCAGTTAGGAACTACACCATTTCTCAAACCTTGAATTCAACTGAACACTACTATCTTCATTTCCTGTTGCTCATTTATTTTCTTTATCTCTTTTTTTTTTTTTTTAACAAACCCTTGTGTCGAGGGCTGACTTTCAATAGATCGCAGCGAGGGAGCTGCTCTGCTACGTACGAAACCCCAACCAAGAAGCAGGTCGTCTATGAATGGTTTAGTGCCAGGTTCCCCACCAACCTGCGGTGCGTGACGGGCAAGAGGGCAGCCCCCTTTCCGGGCCGCGCCCCGGTTCCCAGGACGAAGGGCTCTCCGCACCGGATCCCGGTCCAGATGCGCGGCGGGGGGCTCATTTATTTTCACACATACTTGTTTATCACAGCAAGGCCAATAATCCAGCTTTGCAAAGACAGAACTTCATCAAAAGAGTGGGGAGATATAATGCTAAAATGCTTAATTACTTCAGCTAGCTGTTCGTGCAATATCCTGGAGATGCCATGGCAATCCTCTCAAAAATTTAAAATATCCCATAGTGCTCCAGTGAAGTCTGTTGTGGCAACTGAGGGTTCCTTGGTTGGAAACCTTAGTCTTGTAAGTTTCTAACCCCTACTGCATAATTCCTATAAAAGCTAGACCACAGGGGCTGGCTTTGTGGCATAGCTGGTTAAGCCACCACCTGTGACACGGGCATCCACTTCTGATCCAGCTCCCTGCTAATGTGCCTGCAAAAGCCATGGAAGAGGGCTCAAGAGCTTGCCCCTGCACCCATGTAAGACACCTGGATGAAGCTCTGGCTTCAGCCTGGGCCAGCCCTGGCCATAAAGGTATTTGTGGAGTGAACTAGAGTATGGAAGATCTCCTGTCTCTCCCTCTGCCTATAACTCTAATCTTCCAAATAAAATAAATAAATATTTTAAAAGACCACAGAACTATTACCTATATCTAATTATTTAATAAATTTACATTCTAAATTAAATATATAAAAATCTTCAAAAATTAAGACTGCATAAGAAAACTTACCTAAATCAAAATCATACATACAGTAAGTCATCAAAATGTCATGAAGCAAAATCAATCCTGGATTATCTTGGCCTTCATAAAACTTGTTTGTTCGATCTGTTCTGTTAACATCTTTTTCTAAGGAGGAAAAGTCATCACATATTTGAAAACCTTTCAAAAAACAGATTCTTACAAAGCTCTTATATTATAAGTATGAAATTACTTTTCATGTCAAATTTTACTTAATGAAAGAAAAAATTCATCAAATTCATTTCAAATATCCAATAAGGTAACATTTTTGGATAGACGTCAAAACAGAGTCTACCTCCATATGGAAAGATTTAGAAATACTATTATCTAAATATTGACACCTTTATTAGTTCACTACTCTAGAAACATTTTCACTTAATTAAAGGCAATACTAAGTAACAGTTCACATTAGTTAGCAACAAAAATGTCAATCTTTAATGCATGTGATAGTAGTACTTGGAAACAGTAATTTAAAAAGCTGCTATTCAATTAGGTATAATCAATGAAGTGTGTTTCATTCACAATAGATTCATGCCTTAATAAAAAGTATTATCAACTTATGTTCTATAATCATTAGGATATATTGTTTCCTGATTTTCACACATATACCATTAGGTTTAGATGTTGTTATAAACATCTAACAATGCTCAAACAATAACTGCCCAAAATTAAACTCAAATTTGGGAACATTACCATGAGTATATCCAAAGTTGCATAGACAATTAAATTTACAAACATTGATGCCTGCTAAGTACACCCTGTGTCAGACTCTGTAACTGAAAGGGCATTCCCAAATGAATCCTTCAGTAAATCAGGAATAAAGAAACTTAAAATGATTAATTTACACCAAAATCAATCGTGTTAATAAAAAGTTATAATTGTCCTCCTTCTACTAAACTGAATAATCTGAAAGCTTTCTTAAAACTCTTTATAGGGGCCGGCACCATGGTACAGTAGGTTAATCCTCCACCTGCGGCGCCAGAATCCCATATGGGTGCCAGCTCTAGTCCTGACTGCTCCACTTCCAATCCAGCTCTCTGCTATGGCCTGGGAAAGCAGTGGAGGATGGCCCAAGTCCTTGGGCCCCTGCACCCACATGGGAGACCAGGAAGAAGCACTTGACTCCTGGCTTCGGATCAGCACAGCTCCGGCTGTTGCGACCATTTGGAGAGTGAATCAATGGATGAAAGACCTTTCTCTCTGTCTCTCACTGTCTGTAACTCTACCTCTCAAATAAATAAAATCTTAAAAAAAAAAAAAAGAAGAAGAAGAAGAAGAATGAGCTTCCCTCATCCAGAAAACTTAAAAAAAAAACTCTTTATAAACAGATGGTGAGGTATACTGCAACAGAGTAGAATTCAGCCAGAGAAGGCATGATTTTTGATTCTGTAAAGGCATTTTTAAAAGTTATGGTTTTCTATTAATATACCTGACACTTGAATACTTTTAAAAGTTTATTTCTGTATCTAAAGAACTGTACATATGTCTATTAAATAAACAACAAATAAAAATCATGCTATAAATATAAAATTTCAACTAAAAATGTCAAAATGTTTTATTATCATTTCATGGATAAGAAAGTACATAATTTTTTTTTTATTAACTCAGGCACATTTTACAGCCATAATGGCAATACAGATTATCTGCCTTAATAGGTCTATTAAGCGTAGTAAAATTTTGTTTGTACCTTCAACTATCAGTATTTCTTTTTATGTAGAGATTTAGTAATGATATGCCAAGAAGAAAAAGGAAAGGGGTCATAAAATGATATTATATAAGTATTTCTGGAAAGTATTACTAGAAAGAATATGAATACTTAAGTGAAAAAAAGTCTAAATTCAATTGTCCACCTAACTTGATACATCTAAAAAAGGTTGAAGAAAAACACAGCCCTGCTGACTAATCTGATTTTATATTCTTCATCACTACCCTGATTTACCTCTCTCATTCACTCTCCCTATTCACATAACTAGTTTACATTTCCTCTCTCCATAAGCCTCCATCTTCTCCTACTCCCACTTCTTAGCTCACAGATAAGGATCTTGCTTATTTCTGAGCAAATGTACACTATCCAAAGAGAACTTCAACATAACTATATTTGAATCCATACAATCTCCCTTCTTGTCTTTCACTGTGAGCTTGCATGATCATGGCTAAAACCAGCTCCTCTTCTGTGCGTGAGGTCCACTTCTTGGTGACTACCCAAGGGCTGTAGTTAATTCTTACCTAGTTGCTCTAATAAGGCTTGTATCCCTTTCCAGATTTTTCCATGTCTACTGGACCTTTCCCATGGCATTCCACCATAAGATTGTTTTTAGCTTTACTTTTCCCTCTAATTTATTGCCCCCATTTGCCCTTCATCTGTTCAGAGCAAAACTTCATCTGTTGAGAGCTCTACATATTGTCTCCAAGTCTTCTCCTTCCATTTCTTCTTGAATTTACCCCACGCAGATTATCACTAATCCACACAAACTGCCTCTGAAATCAAAATTTCAGTGATTTCATTACCCTATGCAATGGTTAATCCAAGTTTTCATCTTACTTGACAACCCAGTCACCATTCACTTTTCTTCTAAGACATCAAAATTCTCATGTTTTTCTTCTAGCTTTTTTTTCTAGTCTTTTCTGCTGATTTCTCTTACTTTTTCATACATATAAACTGAATTATCTTGTGAGCCAATTCTTGGAATTTTTCCAAGTATTTTATTTCCTTGACAATTGTATTTAGTTTCAGCACCATTTATTTCCTGAATTCCAGCCTTATATATCCACCTCCTATTTTACATATTAACTTGTAAACATCCAACATGCATCCCAAAACTATTGTCTAAAACCTAGGTGTTATCCTCAAGTCTTTGCTTCCCTGTCTGACACTGATATATCAGTTAAGCCTTCAAAACACAAATAGAAACCAACATTCAGGTCCCCAATCCAATTCATTCCAATCTACCCTAACTCCATCCTATCCCAACTATTCCCTTGCTCTTTAAACACACAGATTCTAAGGCAGAAACAAGTCTAGACATTGCTGTTCCCTTCTGCCCAGAATGTCCTTCACCCAGATAGCTGCAGGCATATACTTCCTGCTTCTTCAAGTCTTTACTCACTCACTCAACTGCTAGCTCTCTGTACCCCAACTCATTGTAGCCATACACGCCTCCATGCTGTACTTCAAACAAGCAAAGGGCATAGGGCAAATATAATGAGTTTATTTTTTGTTTTGTTTTGATTTGATTTTTCTTTTTTTTTTTGCTTAGAATGACTTTCATCTATGCCTGTACAGCTCATACTTTCTTTTCCTTTTAAAATTCCTACTCAAATGCCTTTGCTCAGTAAAATCCTTCCATGGTTGCACAAATAAAAATTCTTTAATATTGCATATAAACTTCCTAATACTCTTCCTTGTCTTATTTTTCTATTTAGCACTTATCACTAACATATCACATATGTTACTTACTTATATTGTTTACTGTCTGTTCTTCCCCACAGGAATGGAATCTCCTTGAGGACAAGGATTTTGCCTGTTTTGTTCACTGGTGAATCCCCAATGCCTAGAGGAGAGCCTAGTACATAATAGGTACTAAGTAAATATTTATTGAATGAGTGAGTGTATGAATGATTAAAATACTCAAAGTGATTTTCAAAAAGATTCCCAAGTTGACTCTGGTGTTCACCAAAGTTAGAAGCCACTGCTCCAAAGACTGGAGTTCTTAGGCCTTCTTAACTGCCTCTCTTTTTTCACCTAAATGTCATCTTCCCAGGCCAGCACGTGGCTCACTTGGTTAATTCTCCGCCTCCTGCACCGGCATCTCATATGGGCGCCAGTTCTATCCCGGTTGCTCCTCTTCCAGTCCAGCTCTCTGCTGTGGCCCAGGAAGGCAGTGGAGGATGGCCCAAGTGCTTGAGCCCTACACCCACATGGGAGACCAAGAGGAAGCACCTGGCTCCTGGCTTCATATCAGCGCAGTGCCGGCTGTAGTGGCCATTGGGAAATGAACCAACTGAAGGAAGACCTTTCTGTCTCTCTCGCGCGCGCTGTTTATAACCTCTACCTGTCAAATAAATTTTTAAAAATTTTTGACTTAAAAAAATGTCATCTTCCCATGAATACTGATACTGATAATACTCAAATTTGTATCTCCTATCAGACCACTATGGACTATTCAACTAGCTACTTGAAATTTCATTTGTATGTCTCACCTTAAGGTATATATATCTAACACTGAATTCAAGTTTGTCATACCCCACTCTCCTTATCTCAGGAAGTGGCACCACCAACCGCCAATTTCTAAAGTTAAGAAAATTGAGTCCTATTCTTGACTTCTCCTTCCCTCTTCATCCCCCACATTTAATACATCAGAAAATTTTATCAACTGTATCACAAGATACAAATCAAATCCATCTACTTCTCTGGATGTCTGCTACCATCACCTCTTGCTTGGACTTTTACTCCCTATCAACTGGTAATCCTATCCCTACTCTTACCTTGATTCAATCCAATTCCAAAAAGCAAAAAAAAAAAAAAGATTTTCAAATATAAATAATTTTGTTTTAAGATAATCCAATAGTTTCTCACCTTGGTATGACATATGAGGTCTAAGTTTAATATGTAGTTTTGGTTTTCGTAAAGTGAATTTATACTTAAAAAGAAGGGGGGAGGAAGGGCTTCTGTTAATAATTCCCAAAAATTATTTTAGGTAAAGTATTAAAGAAAAAGGATACTGGAATAGGCATCACCGCACTGCCTGGGACGTGAACAGCCTATATAAGAGCTAGATTCAAGCCTCAGCTGTATATCTAATTCCACTAATTGGAATTCACCAATGTGCACACTGGGAAGCAGAAATTAATGGCTCATGCATGTGGGTCCCTACAACCCACATGGGAGACCCAGAATGAGTTTCCAGATTTGCCCTAGCCCAGCCCTGGCTGCTGCTGTTATTTCAGAAGCCAGCAAACTGACCTCTTTTGTTTATGTTGTGTCTCTGCCTTTCAAATAGTAGTAAAAATAATGCTTGGGGGCTGGTGCTGTGAGTACAGCTTTTGCCTACAATGCCAGCATCCCATACGGGCGCTAGTTCGAGTTCCAGATGCTCCACTTCCAATCCAGCTCTCTGCAATGGCCTGGGAAAGCAGTAGAAGATGGCTCAAGTCCTTGGGCCCCTGCACCCGCATGGGAGACCTGGAAGAAGCTCCTGCTCCTGGCTTTGGATCAGAGCAGCGGTGACCGTTGCAGCCATCTGGGGAGTGAACCAGGGGATGGAAGACCTCCCTCTCTCTCCCTCCCTCCCTCTCTCTCTCTCTCTCTCTCTCTCTGCCTCTCCTTCTCTGTAACTTTTCAACTAAAATAAATAAATCTTTTAAAATAATGCTTAAAACTAACTTTATATATTTATACACACACAGACACACCAATCGGAAAAAATCATGGTACAGCTGAAATGCCACTTAATTAACTAGATATGAGTATGACTGAGTCTGTGTTATGGAACTAACTATAAAAAATGTCTTAAAAACTAATCTTTTCTGCACTTCAATGTTATTTTTTGTTAAAAATGAACCAACTGGGGTCAGCACTGTGGCGTAGCAGGTAAAGCCACATATTGGCATCCCATATGGGCTCTGGTTCGAGTCCCAGCTGCTCCACTTCCAATCCAGCTCTCTGCTCTGGCCTGGGAAAGTAGCAGACAATGGTCCAAGTCCTTGGGCACCTGCACCCGCATGGGAGACCTGGAAGAAGCTCCAACCTCCTCACTTTGGATCGGCATAGCTCCGGCCGTTGCAGCCATTTAGGGAGTGAACCAGCAAATGGGAGACCTCTCTCTGCCTCTGCCTCTCTATAACACTGCCTTTCAAATAGGTAAATGAAAAAAAAATTAGCCAATTTGACTATACTATGTCTCAGTTAAAATCAGACTATGCAGGGGCTGGCGCTGTGGCTCACTTGTTAATCCTCCACCTGCAGCGCTGGCATCCCATATAGGCGCTGGTTCTAGTCCCGGCTGCTCCTCTTCCAGTCCAGCTCTCTGCTGTGGCCCAGGAGGGCAGTGGAGGATGGCCCAAGTCCTTGGGCCCCTGCACCCACAAAGGAGAACAGGAAGAAGCACCTGGCTCCTGGCTTCGGATCAGCACACCGCCAGCTGTTGCGGCCATTTGGGGAGTGAACCAACAGAAGGAAGACCTTTCTCTATCTCTCCCTCCCACTCTGTAACTCTCTCTCTCTCAAATAAATAAATAAAATCTTTTTAAAAAATTATACTATGAGGGGCCAGCACCATGGCTCACTTGGTTAATCCTCGCCTGAGGTGCCAGCATCCCATATGAGCACCGGGTTCTATCCCGGTTGCTCCTCTTCCAGTCCAGCTCTCTGCTGTGGCCCAGGAAGGCAGTGGAGGATGGCCCAGGTGCTTGGGCCCTGCACCCACATGGGAGACCAGGAAGAAGCACCTGGCTCCTGGCTTCAGATTGGTGCAGCACTAGCTGTAGCGGCCATTTGGGAAATGAACCAACGGAAGGAAGACCTTTCTCTCTCTCTCTCTCTCTCTCTCTCTGTTTATAACTCTACCTGCCAAATAAATTTAAAATAAATTGTATTATGCAGATTTAAAATATCTAGGTACTTTTTAGCAGGCTCCTGGAAATAATGAGAACAGGACATAAGAAAAGCTAAGGGCTGGCGCCGTGGCTCAATAGGCCAATCCTCCGCCTTGCAGCACCGGCACACCAGGTTCTAGTCCCGGTCGGGGCGCCAGATTCTGTCCCGTTGCCCCTCTTCCAGGCCAGCTCTCTGCTGTGGCCTGGGAGTACAGTGGAGGATGGCCCAAGTCCTTGGGCCGTGCACCCCATGGGAGACCAGGAGAAGCACCTTGCTCCTAGCTTCAGATCAGCGCAATGCACCAGGCGCAGCGCACCAGCCGTGGCGGCCATTGGAGGGTGAACCAACGGCAAAGGAAGACCTTTCTCTCTGTCTCTTTCTCTCACTGTCCACTCTGCCTGTCAAAAATAAATTAATTAAAAAAAAAAAAAGAAAAGCTAAGACCACAGTCATCACCACTGTTGCATTATCATTTTTCCACTGAAACTGAAAATAGCAAGGAGCCTCAGCTGTTAGCTTTTAGCTAATTATATGACTCAGGACCTCCAACCTTTTGGCTTAACCAGAGAAGGACACAGTTTATTCTGGATTAACTTATTTTCCAGAAAATTTTTTCAACCAAAAGTACTATTGCTAAAAATATCTCACTAATGGTCTTTACATTTACAAATGCTAACTGAACAGTATGCTATTCTGGGCTTCCTAAATACAATTTTAGAGAATTCTTTCTTCCACGGGAGGGTGGTGGTAGTCTGGCGGTGGCAGCAACACAATCTTTTATCCTTATTTATGAAACTGTACATATACAAATCCAAACACAAGAATTTCAAAAGAAGTTCCATTGCTATTCAGTTACCCTGAAATTTATAAACAGACAATTTAATAAGATAGTTAAATGCACTAAAACTGAGCTCTGCACTTAACCATGTGACCTTGAACACACACAGTGGATACACTGACACTCTCAACACTTCAGTTTTCTCATCTGTAAAATGGAGATTATAAAACTTATCAGGTACACACATACAGCAATAAATATGCATCCTTCAATAATTTATACCAACCTGTTCTTTATCTCCAGACACAACTCAGTACTGCCAATATGAAAATAAGCCCAAAGTTTTTATGATAAATTCCTATCAAGCACCTCTAATTTTCTGAGAATAGTTATTTCCAAGGAACAGTTATTCTATTTTGAAATACTAACAAAAAATGCTATGCAAAGTCATTAATTTTAAAAATGAAAGACAAGTATATTTAGAGAAACCAAAGCCTATTAGCCATAATAATCTCTGCGTGACTTAAATGTTTTCTTCCTCTACCTATTTCTAACTTTTCTATATAAACACAAATTGTTTTTATAAGAAAATATTGAAAGTTATCTTATGAAACTAATTTAACAAGCAAATAATATTTGTCAAACAACCTTCTTGAAATTCACATTATGAAGCTGAAAATTAAGTAAATCAGCACTTACAAAGTTACTGATGAAAACCTACTAGAAGAGGAATACCCAAGAACACTGAGTGCACATTACAATGTACTTCCCGATTCTGACTGCTCTTTTGAGCCCAAATACTACCACATGTATCTTCACTTCTCTAATGTAATCAATTTCAATGTAAGCCCCCTCACATTTTCAAAATTGTCAAGAAAAAATTACCGATAAGACTTCTATAATCTCTTAACCTCGAATTTCTCTTCTCTTGTTCCTCACTGACAGATTTCCACTGCAGTTTCATCCTGAAGTATTCATCACTATAGAAAACAATTTTATGCCAAAAAGTTACTTAAAAATTCTGTAGGAAAATCCAATTAAATTTTTTAAATGATAAAGGTAAACAGTATATCAAAGCATTTATAATGACAGTGTGATGTAAGTTTATAAACAGGGTAGTGAAATATTTGAAGTTACAGTAAGCAAGTGAAAACAAAGGGAAAAATAGCCTTAGGCTGTCACAAAGTTTATGTGATAAATTTTTCTATAATGATTTTAGGTATGCTTTTAAGGAAAGCATCTCAATTCTTAAACATTCTAAAATAATTTGTCATTAAATACTTTGAACACTAAATCTTAATTATAAATATGAATCTAAATGACTTTTTAAAGAAAATGTGGCATAAGAGTTTCATTTTCCAACCAGTTTATAGTGGAAACTTGCTAATGTGAAAATATCTTCAAACAGCCTGGGATTATCATAGAATTGAAACATGCATGTAATGAATGGGTAACTTTAAATCAGAAGTTTACTGACAATTAAGAAGAAGTGAACCTGGAAAGGTATTTTTTTTCAAGTCTGCAATAAAAACTATAATAGAATCACTTTTCCAACAAAAAGTAATCAGTTTATGCTACAAAAACACAAGGAAAATATTTTAAAGGCAATTAACCTAACCAGCAAACATTTATCAATTTTATAATCTCCCAATAAATTGGAAAATAAATATATAGATATATATTTTAAAATATATGTCTAAATAAAGTTACTCAAAAGGCTTACACAAAGCTGGAACAACAGGACTGGAACTGTTTTGGTTTTTTTTTTTTTTACTATCTTTTTACATATTCACCAACACACTACACTGCAGTGTTTCTGTTCTGAAATAATTACAGTGTTTAACATTTTAAAAATAAAACGGGGGCCAGCACTGTGGTACAGCAGGTAAAGCCACTGCCTGCAGTGCCAGCATCCCATATGGGCATCAATTCAAGACCCAGCTGCTCCTCTTCTGATCCAGCTCTCTGCTATGGCCTGGGAAAGCAGTAGAAGACAGCCCAAGTCCTTGGCCCCTGCACCCATAAAGGAGACCTAGAAGAAGCTCCTGGCTCCCGGCTTCAGATAGGCCCAGCCCCAGCCGTTGCGGCCATTAGGGAAGTGAACCAGTGGATGGAAGACTTTTTTTCTCTCTTTGCCACGGCCTCTCTAACTGCCTTTCAGATAAATAAATCTTAAAAAAAAAAAAATTGAAATTATTTTCCTATTCCCCTAGTCTATTCCAAATCCTCATCTAGAAACCCTATACTAATGTCCATGGGTGGGTAACTCAAGTTTCTTTGATGCACACATAAAAGGCCATTAACTTACGTTTTTTGTTTTTGTAATTGAGTTCTTTCCTCCTTGGTACTGTCCCAAGGAAAATAACCGAGAAGAAATTTCCATGCTTGTTTTCTCAATGCATGACTAAGTCCCTGAAGAAAGTACACATATTAAAACATAGCAGTAAAGAACGGAATGAAGTTCACAAAACTTGCCTCTAAACAAGAAAACTAGTATTTTAAGAGGTTGTTTTATACACCAGAATTGTCCAATTCATGTTTTCACTTCCAGATTCTTAAGACATAAGCAGCTGTCAGAAAGCTTAAAGAATGCGAAATATACACTGACTGCAAAGCAGATGGACACTGGGACTGATGAGGCTTTTTAAGCCAACCATACTGAATAAGGCAAAGGTCTCCTTTTCATAAGCCACAGAACTTTAAGAGTCTCTTCCCCTAGATCTGAGAGTTTATTCCCAATCCACAGGGCCAGCATAAGCATCTCACTCTGTCCCACTCAATACAGGAATTTTAAAGTATCATTCATCCAAAAAACAGAAATTCGTTCCTTCCCCTTTTAAAAAAAAAAAAATGAATACAGGCAGGTCATAATACAATCCATATGAGAGTATTTGAATTACCCCTCTAAATATCATCTGCTTCATATTATCCACATTTAAAATTCTTCCTTCAGAATCAATGTTTTTAGTCCACTCTTCCAGTGTTACTGGCTCTCTCCTTTGAACAACAGGTCGTTCTCCCAAATCGATCTAAAATAAGCAATAGCCAGAACATCTTTAACCAGTAAAATTCTATCAAGATATATAAAAACTAAATCTTAAATGCTATTTTTGACATGTAACTTCTAATACTAGTATTTTCATCTGCCAGTTTTTAGTTTATAATCTATAATAGTTAGCAGTATACACATCTACCTCCTATAATAGTTAGCAGTATATACATCTACCTCCTCTTCTACCAAATACACAACTGGATCACAAATACACAGACAGGAAATCTCACAGAATACAAACATTTGGTATTTTTAAATGAATGTTCTCTACTATTTTAGGTTTCAATCACATAAGCACAAAACATACAACATGTAAATTCTGTAATAAACTTTAAACCAAATGGTATATGGGATTATTTAAGAGAAAACACAATTATTCCATTAATCATATTCAAAAACTAGCTTTTCTTCCAAACTGAGGTTCATTCAATTTTATTCTCAGAACTGATTCATGACCCATTAGTTCTACTTGGCAGTTTCGACAGGTTTCATTCAACTAACAGATGCTAGTAATTTTAAAAATACCATTTGCAAGATAAGTCCTTTAATTAAGTACTACAATTTAAATATGTAATTGTCTAACAATGTACAAGTCAAGAATTGTAGCACATTCAGAAGTTTTGTTGAGCATAAAAATTTGATAAAATTTGAGACCAAAGGCCGGCGCCGTGGCTCAACAGGCTAATCCTCCGCCTTGCGGCGCCGGCACACCGGGTTCTAGTCCCGGTCGGGGCGCCGGATTCTGTCCCGGTTGCCCCTCTTCCAGGCCAGCCCTCTGCTGTGGCCCGGAGTGCAGTGGAGGATGGCCCAAGTGCTTGGGCCCTGCACCCCATGGGAGACCAGGAAAAAGCACCTGGCACCTGGCTCCTGCCATCGGATGAGCGCCGTGCGCCGGCTGCACCACGCCATCCGCGGCAGCCATTGGAGGGTGAACCAACGGCAAATGGAAGACCTTTCTCTCTGTCTCTCTCTCTCACTGTCCACTCTGCCTGTCAAAAAAAAAAATAAAAAAAAAAAAAATAAAAAATAAAAAATTTGAGACCAAAGACTTCCTTACTTGACAATTCACAGGAAAACAGAAGCCCTAAAGTAATAAACCAACTAACAGCTCTGACACCTACTAAAAAAAAAAAAAAAAAGACTCACTCACTGCTATGTACTCAAATGCAACAGCATGTTCACTATTATCAAAAGGCTCAAAGGACAGAGATATAGACAAAGCATAAGACAAAAAACACACCAAGAATTTGGTGGCAAGACACACATTACTTGTCAGATCAAACCTGTAAGTCAGTGAAATGCTCTAAGAAGGATTATGGGAAACAGACCAGTATCACTAAAACTGAGTTTCAGTTTTCTATAGCACTGAGCACACATTCTCCTGTCAAAATAGAATACTACATTAATATAGATATTACTTACTCTTGTGATGACTTCAAATCCGGGCTCTTCTTGTTGATTTATCTTTAGACCTGGAATCGCATCACTAAGAAAATCCGCCATTTCTGAAGGTGGTCGTTGATGTGTAGAGGGATCACTGCCTCTCAAACTATCAAAAATGTAGTTTGTGACTTTGGAAAATCCTACCATAGTTGCTGTATAAGGATCCTTTTTAATTTTCTATGTTGCAGGAAGAAAAATGTTAGCATTAATTCAAATAAAGAATAAAAGTATTTCACCATGGGTTAAAAAGCAAAATTTTTTACAAGGAGAGAAATCAGAACTAAACAGGATATTCTAAGATTATCTTCAAATTTTTTTTCTAAAAAGAAAAATTTAAATTTTCTAAGCCAACTTTTTCATTTGGTTAAAACAGCACAGGTGGCAAGTAAATGCTATTGATTGAACTGATAAATGATTTGCAGCCTTCATTCAATCTGCATATACCAGAAATATATGCAGTGCTTACTTTCAAGTGGTGAATGGCCCACAACAGCTTTCTTCTGTCTAGCAGTCCTGTCTTCACACACACAAACAAAAAATAGCTCTTGAAATGTGCACTACTATACTAATCTAACACAAAGATATTGGATAGCTAAATTTAAGTTTATAATATATTGATATTGGTTGGTATTTTAATCGAACTACATTACTAGTAGATCATGCCAATCAGAATAATTTGTTCTGAGATAGTGCAGTCCTGGAAAAAAGCAAACCTTTTCTACCGTTAAATCCTAAGTAACTTGTAACTCCCTACTCATTCATACTCAGCAAAAATAGTTATTTATTAAGTAAATAAACTTAATTTATATTTAATTTATATAATAAATGTATTTATTAAGTAAATAAAGTAAATAAAAAATCTTTTCCCTCACTTTTTATCTCAAACAGTATTTAGTTCTCTAGTCCTCTTTTCTAAAATGTTCCCTCTTTATGTTGTTAATCTCTACATCCTCAAAATCAAGAGTTGCTGGGACATTGTAATCACTCAGACATTTGTTACATGGATTAGTGAATGAATCAACAACCACCTCATAGTTTACATAATAATTTGAATGAACTTATGCCTGTGTTCAAAGATACATTTTTATCTAAATCTAAGAACACATTCAAATACTTTCAGGAGAATTTGATTATCATGACTCCAACACGATCAACTAAAATGGTAATGATTCAAACCAGACTTCTTCCTAAGTTGATTTCAAAGTAGATTACCCTGTGATACTTCACCTAATCAAAGAAAGCTATGAAAACTAAAATCTACCCGATGTCCAGTATTATGATAAAGGAAAAATTGCCCTAGGAGTACCAAAGAACCAAAGAAACTTCTAAGTCCTGCAAATAATATAGAAAATAGCACTGTTTTTATAAAATTAGAGAACAGTTCTAAAAAGATCACTCTCACACACACACACACACTCACACAAACACCTGCCTTATTCTTTGTCCTCCTTGAAAGCAGGAGGTAGAATGTATATAAAATAATGGAGTTAAACTAATCGCTTAATACAGTAAGAAACATACTTGTATTAAACCATATGCTGGTTCATCAAGGAGATTTTCAAAAGACTGTGAAAGACTCTTATTTTGACAATTCACAAGGAGTGTTCTTTTATCCTGTGGAGATCTGTAACCAAAAAAAAAGAGGGGGGAGGAATTTGTAGAAAATACTAGCACAGGACATCACATACTATTTGAACAATAATCAACAGTGTTACTTTTCCTAACAAAAGAGACTTTTTAATGTCCAGATTGAGAATTTACCCAATAATACATTAGCAAATACTTAAGTGAGCTCTAAACCTACATGATACATGAACTACCAAATTAACAAATACTAAGTTAATAAATTTTATGTAACAAATATCAAACATGAAGTGTACTTTTATTTTAGACAAACCCAAGAAGTATAAATTGTAATGAACGCCAGTTCTTGTTTAGAAATGGAAATAGAAGGGCCTGCAATACATCTGATTTTACTAGCATAAAAACTAAAGCCAAAACATAGATTAGGATTCATCAGTATATAATAAATACTACATAGGAAAATGTGTCTTCTTTTGAAATGATTTCCAACTTCATTCCACAGCCTGATGGTATTAGAGGAAGATTAAAAATGCAAGATAGAAAAGTTATTTGGTAAAGGTCATTAGTTATGCTAACCACAACTACAAATACACAAATGAATAAATTTAATCAGATTATGTATGGCTCAGATAATATGTTTTTAGTTCTTGTTTATTAAGCTCTGGATGCAAGTCACTCCCCACACTTCTTAGTAACTACAGAATACATAAAATGCTTTCCAAATAAATGTCTAATTTCAAGTAATCAAACTAATTATCCAGGCTTCCTTCTATTCAATAAATTTTATGACAGTAATTCAGCTATAATAAATTTATAACTTTTCTATTTAAAATAAAAATTAAATGTTATTTTGGTGCTACACACCTCTATTATAAATGTTTCAGATAAAATCTTTAATAACAGTTATCTCTTCTCAATTCTAACCTAAGGATGCAACAATAATGTTGGAGGGGATATGAAATCCAAAATAGGATCTTACTCTTACAGCCAGAAACAACATTCCATTCAGAGACAATCATAGCTAATAAGCCCCTAGGCTTCCTAAATGGAGCTGAGATTGACTCATTGCACAGAGGAAAAAATAACACTTTTTAAGATATTCCATTTTTATTAAAAATGTTCTTCTGAACATTTTGGGGTGGTGATGTTTAAGATGAAGACTTATGGTTCTTCCAATGCTTTTTTTTTTTAAATGTTAGGTCAACTTAGATGTAGCATCATGAAAGAGGTTAATCCAGGAATAAAAACTGTTTTGTTTTTCTTAGCACAGTGCTGCTGTTACTGTGGTTATTTTGTTTCTAACAATAAACTAAGTCAAATTATTTCTTTAAAACCCACGTAAAAAGCAATCATGAATAGCCAAATAATGCTTATGCATGTAGCCAGCAACAAACATGCAACCTTTAGCTACCTGAGCTCACAGTAACCACTAAACTGAGAATAAGAAATTACTGTCTTACCAATGAGCAATCACAAACACTCTAAAAATGAAACACTTTGTTTTTCATACCCAATACCAATAATCTGTAACAGCAATTGAGAGCAAGCTCTAGAAGAGATACAAGACATTTCACAGCACTGAAGAATATCAGCAAAACGTAAAAACATACATCAAGGGACAAGCAGCACACTGGTTGGCAATTGCAGAGCTCACTAAAAGGAACAATGCCACTTCAGATTATTACAGTGATGTTCCTACCTGCCCAGTTAGTACACTGATCAATCCAAAGACATTTATTCTGAAAAACTGACCTTTCATCCTAACATTATTCAAGATATTCAAACTCACTGCAGCAGTAAGAAAAACTTTTAAGAATGCTAACCAGTTAATTGCCATTACAGCCTACAGAAGATTTTAAAGAAAACCATGGTTTAACATAACAGAAGTATATCTCTTGCAAATTCTGAAGCACTTCTCAGGCTTTGGAGTCAGTGTCTCCCAAAGACCTTAGAACACACAAACTCTTAACTGAACAATGTGTGCTGAGATGGAGCAGTAACTATTTTATATTGTTATTAAGAATGCTCAATATTTAAAGCTGAAGAAATAAAATAGCATTGTTAAGGGTATCAATAAAAATTAAATTAAAAACAGGTACAGGATATTTGGAACAAAATTTTAGAAGTAGAATCCAATTTTGTAAATGGTTGATGCTATATAATGACACAACCAATTGGCTTTTTCAGGGTGAATGTGTTACCACTTGGATATATATGTATGATGGAAAAATGGCCCAATATACTAAATAATTTAAAGGAACCAATATGCTTTATTCATTTCCTGGCAAGAAACTTGGTTAGACAAATGTATTTGTGGCTCATTGTTTTTTTTAATTTGAGAAAGAAAAATAGAGCAAGACAAAATGTTCTCTTCTACTAATTCACTCCTCAAATGCTCCCAAGGCTGGGGGGTTAGATGGGGTTAGCAGGGTGGCACAGACAGGAACTCAACCCAGGTCTCCAAAGTGGGTGGCAGGAACCCAACTACTCGAGCCATCATCCACAGTGTGTAGAAAGTAAACCACCACCCCCCCCAGTGTCACAGGAGAATATACAAAGTGACTGAAATTAGGCAAGTAGCTTTTGAAATAGTCACTTCAGACAACTATCTCTTACCCCAATAATGGCCACAGAGTGAACAATAATTAAGTGCAATAGGAAGAAAATAAAGTGTACAGAGGTCAGTCTCCCTCTGTATGATTTTTTTTTCTTTGACCCAAACACTAAAGACTGCAATTAAACCCTTAATGCTCATCTGGTCCCACTTTATCCTCCCCTTGGTTGACTTCATTCTCCCCCAGTTTCAATTACTATTGCATACAAAAAAAAATCCTACATTGTGCATTCTTATAGTGCCACATATGTCTTATTCAGAGCACTTACTACAGCTGAAATCTTAGTTATTTAATGAATGTTTATTACTAAAAAGTCCATGAAGACAGTGGACATGATCTTTTTTGATTACTTCTACCTTTCCAGGAAGTACCACTACCTTATCTAATACACAGTAGGATCTCAAAAAAGTTTCTGAATGAAAAATTATGTAGGAAGGACTACATTTCCCAAAGCTTCATGTATGCAAATGGAAATAAGCACTTCAAGAAACTCTCCCTCCCAGGGACCTGTCTGCAGAGACTGGAAGAGAGTAAGGCGCATGCTTGGCATACCCTCTTCCAGGTTCACCCCTTCTCTTGGACCTGTCTGCCAACAGAGAAGGTGTTCTCTGCTCTGCTTTCATTCTTGTAGCAAGCAGAATGTCTTCACTGGAGGCACCCATGGTTGTCCGGAAGTGACCATAACTGGATGAGTTCAAAATTAATTTCGGAGTGAATTACTGTTATCACATGTTTAAGCCTCACTAGTAATGGTATTTGTATCACCATCTCTAAATCATATTTACTTCTCATTTGTTTACAAGTTCAGAAAAGGAAACAAATTAACACATAACCCTGTAACTTGCCTAAGTCGTTGTCCATACTATTCTTAAACCCACCTAGACTCCTAATTTCTCTTTGGAGTTATACAAAACAAATTTATAATTTATTTCTCATAATAACTCTTTCAAAATTGGTTCTCAAACTGATCTTATACTATGTCACTTATTCTTTCACCTGTTACTTCATCATCCACAATGAACCAGGGTACCATGAGTAGGAACAAGGCAGAAAATAAAAACAAGATGTATGAATTCCCTTGCATTCTAAAGTAGAAGACAGAAGAAGTAAACAGACAATATTATCTTTTTCTGTTAAGTGCCATGAAATGATAAAATAAGAAAATGAGAGAAAGAAGAGAGGCAGGCACCTGCATTAGATAGGAAAGGGGACAGCTAAGGAAGCCCCTCTGATGCGATATAAAACAGATTCCTAAGGAATCTTAAAACGAGAATATTCCAGGAAGATGAGACAATATACATAGAGCATCTAAAGACAAAAAAAGAGTTTAAAAGGTTTTAAACTGGTTAAAAAAAAACTATGTGGCTGGAAGACAGTGGCATGAAATGAGGTTCAAAAAAAACAGAACTAAAAGTAAGCTCTCTCTGACCATAGGAAGCAGCTCGAATTTTACTTAATGTGTGCTGGGTCTCTTCAAGTTAAACTCACACCCTTCAAACATTTTTCATAAAACCATGTTTATCACTCTCCTTACACTGATTAGCTCTTCAATGCAGTGTAATTAGCATATTTAAATGCAGTGCTTAAAACTAAGCCTATTTGTCCAAAGCATGATCTTACCAGTAAGAATACGGGGGGGGGGGGGGGGGGGCAGCATTGTGGCATAGCGGATGAAGAAGCCTCTGCCTTTAACATTAGTATCCCATATAGGTACCAGTTTGTATCCTGGCTGTTCTGTTTCCAATCCAGCTCCCTGTTGTTGGCCTGGGGAAAGGAGGAGATGGCCCAACTTTCAGGGCTCCTGCCACCTATATGGGACACTCAGATGAAGCACCTGGCATTGGCCTGGCCCAGCTCTGACCATTGCAACCACCTGGGGAATGAACCAGCAGATGGCAGACCTCCGTCTCTCCCTCTCTTGACTTTCAAATAAATAAATCTTTAAAAAAAAAAAAAAAAGAAAGAAAAGAAAACAGTGGGCCTACCATACTTCCCTCATCTTTGACCTTATGCTTTAATCAACAGTCTCAGTTCAAGTGAGTTCCTTCTTCAATCTGTCAGAACACTGATTGAAACTGAGCTTATTATGGTGCTAAAACCCACAAGTCTTTAACAACTGATACTTCACATACAGTAACCTTCTGTTCCAATCATTATACCATCTCTCTTGAAATCCCTCAATGGTAACCTGTTCACAGCTTCAAGTTCAAGATCAAGACCCAATTACCATAAACCAGGCCTGATTTTCTTATACTTCTTGGTATGAAACCAAATGCCTAATGTCAGACAGAGATGATCAACATAGCAGGGGAGAACATCTTGCCAGAAAAAGATACTCAAAATCTTCCAACTTTTAGCCTTACACAATCTAAATTTAGGCACGGTATTAAACTCTACTATAGTAAAGTGAGGACTTTTTTTTAAGATAGACTTTGAGTCAGAGTTACAGAGAGACAGGGAGAGACACAGAGATCTTCCCTTCAATGGTTCATTGCCCAAATGGTCACAACAGCTAGGGCTAGGCCAGGCTGCAGCCAGGAGCTTCATACAGGTTTCTCACATAGGTGGCAGGGGCCCAAATATTTAGGTCATCTTCTGCTGCTTTTCCCAAGCCATTAGTAAGGACTTGGATAGGAAGTGGAGCAGCCAGGACACAAACTGGCGCTCATATGTGATGCCAACATCACAGGTGGCAGCTCTACCTGCTATCCACAATGCTGACAAGTGAGGACATTATTAATGAAGTTAGTAACTATATCCTATGGTTTCTCCAAGCTAAAAACCTCAACTTCTTCCTTCTTATCTCTATATATTTAATTATTCTCAAATCAAATCTTCATACTTCTCCAATGAAAAGTCTTCAAAAAACTCATGGAAAATGTGTATTATGAAAAAATGATACAAAGATTCAAAAATGTTTCCGCAACAAAACCAACTTTTAGTTCCACCTTCCATGAACTTCCTGAAGTACCTTAGTACTTCTAGTATGCCTGCCATTCTCCTACTTCAGGCTACCTTAACCTCATCTGGAGGATTGGAACTACCTGCTAACAGGACAAGATCCTTCATACTCTCTCCTTTACTTAGAACTTCAGCCTCATCTTTAACTTCCCTCCACTCTGCAGACCTATAATACCAAACCAGTCTGTTCTGCGATTATGTCATGCACGTGATTTTCCCACCTTCTAAAACATCCCTTTTTCTAAAATAACTCCTTCCTCTTCGTGCTAATGGTCCACTCATTTTTCAAACCCCAGATGCTACTTCTTCCAGAAAGTCTTCTTGATCCTGAGCCCTCGTCTAAATTACATACGCCTCTCCTCCTTCCTGGGAAGTCCCAAAGCACCTTATACTTCCTCCATCTTAGCTCTTGAGTTTCAGCTGCCATATACTTCTTGGCATCCTTCAAAAGACTGTACATTCTCAGAGATCAGGAACACGCCTCTTTTGTTCACTATGCATATCAAGCAACTACCATAGTGCTTAGTATGTTAAAGATACCCAAAAAACATTTGGTAAGAGCAACACTGATTGTGGATGTACAGATGTACACAGGTATATAAATGTAAGACAAGATTTTTGGGAAGTGAGAAGGCCCTGTTTTCCAACATATAAATAAGTCTGTGAAGAACTGGGACTTGCCTGACCTAAATTCCAATAATACAAATAACTGTATGTTTAAAACAGAACATAGAAAGGTAAATTAGTAAATATATAAGTTATTATATGTTATAATTCATCTAAACATAAAAATATTAGTGTTCTCTTTAAAATAGTAATAAAGTAGCTAAGTCTCAAAATCAAATTACTAAGATGGCAACATTTTATTAAGTCAATGCTCAGAAAAAGTCTCCCAGGAAAAACAAAGCAGCTTGTGCCCTCAAATGCACATAGGTCATTGATGCTCAACAAGTTTGTGCTGGGATTAACACAACAATCCAGTTTCAATAAGTAGAAAATAATTTGATACTTACTCACACAACACCACATATTTTTCAAGAGCCTCAATCAGTAGTTTGCTATCTCCTTGATGAAAGTGCAGAGCAGGGAGAACGACGTCATCCTTTAGACAGAATACCAAATACGACCAGCCCATACCCTCTTTGTTTTGCTTGATTGATTTCAGGTCTGTCAAACTGAACAGGAATGACCATTTGCTTTTCCCATTTCTATGACTTGGAGCATCTTAAAAACAAGAAGTGGGGCAAAATATTTTTGTTCACCTTTTTAAAAGGCACTGACAGTGTTCTTCATGACTGCATAACAAGTATTGTTGAAAACAGGGAACCCCTTATAGCACTCATGTTACTAAGGCTCCCACATGTACTAGAAATGGCAACACATATTTTGTTGAAAAATTTAAGTAATTATTCCACTACACACGAATTCAAAAAATGTTATCCCTATGTAAAATAGAAGGTTTGCCCAAAAATGAACATGACTTTGGAAGTAAGCCCACTTGATTCAACTTGCAGCACTACCATCTTACTAACACAATGATTTGCAGAAAATAACAATCTCTCTCAGCCTGTTTCTTCATCTAAAAAGTGGAGATAATTATACTTACCTCCAAATGTCATTCTAAGAATTAAGAGACAATACTTGTCAACTAACACAGGCCAAGCATAAAGCAAATGCTCATTAATGTTAATCTTTCCACTCTCTACAAATAAGAAGAGCATTATTCTCTTGGAGAGTCTTTTTTTAAAAACCTTCAATTTATTCTTTTCCTTTTGTAATTATTTTTAAGAGACTACACTGATAATGAAAATAAGCATGTTGATATTTTTTAAAAAATGGAGTGACCATACATTTATTTAAAAAACTAAATAAGGGAGAATTCATGATGAAAAAATAACTAAGCTGTGAATACTTCAAAAAGAATATATTCAATTTTCTTGCTAAATTAATGTTCACAAAATTAAGACCTCAGTTCAAACAACAGTTATGTAAAATGCAACACTTTCAGAGTTTTTGATATGTTTATAGAAGCTAAAATTCTATGTTGATGATCATTATCGTAACTGATAACAAGCAACTTAAAGATTAACTATTTAAACAAAAATATATTTAAAAAAGGAAAAATGTTACCACTTTTCTTGCTAATGTTATCTTATTTCTAATTAAAATGTCAATTTATTTCAATAATTTAAATTATTGCACTTAATTTAACTCATGTCTCTGAAATCTAAAAAAAAAAAAAAGACTTCAATGTTATTTCAAAAGAAGTATCATGTTATCCTATTACTGAAGGCCTTTAATTACATCTCACATTACCAATTCTAAAATGAAAAACTACCTGAGAGATAGTTACGTACAAGATTTAATCAAAATACAGATCAGTATTGGCCTTGATGTATGTAACCTTTGTAAACAGTCAGGAACCCCATAGCTATCTCCATAATCTCCAGCAACTCCTAAACTGACAGAGCACAATCTACAGCTTACAAAGAGTTCTATCTGTAAGGAATGCAGACACCATAACCTTTTCATGGACACTTTAACAAGTATCACTTGAAGCAAGTTTGGAAAGGCTAAAGCAATTTCTCCTTAGATACTGACCTGTTTGGCTTCCATACCTGCTTAGATAATAATGTCATAGATAACTAAGGCTGGTACTAAACTAAGTACTATGTGCTCACTTTATAGACGTTTCATTGGTTTTATATTATAGAGCTCATAATACCACTAACCTCGAGCTGATCTTAAACTGAGAACAGTTCTAGAATTCCAACTTATTCATGAATCATTTAAGTGTGAATGCACTTGGACTATCTAGAAAGAATACATATTAATAGCTCATTTGCAAAAGACAAAAATAGTTTTAAAGAAAAACAGCAATAAAAATTAGATATAGACAGTTATATTAAATTCCTTCAGAGTATTTAATCTAATCCAAGAAAATCATACAGAGAACATTAAATAGCATAGGTAAACTATATGAGTTATCAGGAGTTTGTGCATATTCAAGAGCAAGCATTTCACACAGATTTCCCTTGCTAACAGCTGAGACATGTAAAGCACTATATACATAGGAGAAAATGCCTCAGGTATTTCCTCACTTAGAGCTCTGACAAAGATGAGAGAAACAGCCCAAGTCAGTTCTGCAAGTTCTTCCACTAGAACACAAGCTTTACCAAAACAGAAACTTTATTTTGTTCACAGATGTAGCCTAGTGATTAGCATAAAGTAGGTACTAAAAGAAGTGTGAAATAAATGCATTAATAAACAAGTCAACATAAATGCAATTTGCAAATGAGCTGGCTGCCAAAGCTAACCAGAACTAGAAATGGTTACAAAGGAAAACTAACAAAAGCCAACAGTTAACTCAAAATTTCCTTTTTTTCTTAAAGAAAAAGTAAATAAAATTAGTTCTACTGAATTATATTACCAAACACATGTAAAAAATATCTTCACCACACTCACAAGGGGAAACTGAATAACAGAAGGGTAGAATCAAACAGTTGAGAAAGTGTCTATATATCCTGAACAGAATTAACATTACAGAAAACATTCAGATATGTTTCTAGAATATAATGGTGATCTTTATGGTTCTGGGAAGAAATTATCAAAACATTTAACTAGGTATATGAAAATAAAGGATATAACAGTAGAAACTATTATGAAAAATAAAGTACTCTTACGAAATACAAAGTTAAATAAGTCTTTGATAGTCAATTTTTTAAGTTTGTCCCAAGTTCCCTTTGTGCCACACACACACACAGAAAAAAAAGCACAAATTTTAAAATGGCATAAATTTGAAAATTTCAGAATGCCACAAATTTGAAACCTTTGAAATTTCTAAGCTTGAGGGTCTGATTCAGAATCAGAATTAATCCTAAACCCTCAAGTTTAGAAAATGTCTACTTAATCTCTTAACAATTACAAAATAAAGTCTATTCCCTTAAAAGTCGCTCTTGTGTGCCAAACCACATAAGCAGTATTAACATTTCTGGTTTATCTCTAAGCTCCACAACTATATGGAAGCTCTCAACTCTGACTGCAACATTAAAATCACCTAAAGACTTTCTGGAAAATACAGATACCCAGGCTCCATTTCCAGAGTCTGATTGTGGGGTTTTTTCTTTGTTTGTTTGTTTGTTTTTGACAGGCAGAGTGGACAGTGAGAGAGAGACAGAGAGAAAGGTCTTCCTTTGCCGTTGGTTCACCCTCCAATGGCTGCCGCGGATGGCGCGCTGCGGCCGGCGCACCGCGCTCATCTAATGGCAGGAGCCAGGTGCCAGGTGCTTTTTCCTGGTCTCCCATGGGGTGCAAGGCCCAAGCACCCGGGCCATCCTCCACTGCACTCCTGGGCCACAGCAGAGGGCTGGCCTGGAAGAGGGGCAACCGGGACAGAATCCGGCGCCCCGACTGGGACTAGAACCCGGTGTGCCAGCGCCGCAAGGCGGAGGATTAGCCTGTTGAGCCACGGCATCGGCCTCTTTGTTTTTTAAACCTAACCTCCCCAGGTGACTTCCGTGGGCAGAAAAGGCAGAGAAGGATGAGTCTCAAGAAATCTTTACTGCGAGATTATGTCTTTCACATCCATGTTATGCTTCTTCCTGCTATCAAATTTTAAAAAACTCACCCCTTTCACTCATTCCTATGGCCTCTCTCATCTTTAAGAATATTAAGCAACAAATAAAAAATACAATTCACATAAAACAACCCTGAATATCTAATCTAGCAAAGTCAAAAACCACCTCACAAGTCACAGACAGTAAAATCCTGTGGTTTCATCTTTCCTTGATACCTTGCATCTGGTTCTGGGAAGAATCTACCCTTTCAGTAGAAATAGCACACACACACACACACACACACACACACACACACACAAAGGACAGGCACATGTCCAAACTCATCATTATCAAAAACGAATTATTATTTACTTCTTAAACGCTAGTGTTTATTAGAAATGATAAAATACTAACTTTTGAGTATGATAATGATTCACCAGGCCAAACATGAAAATCAATTTTACTTATAACAATTTTACCTATATAAATGTAGTGGGGCCGGCACTGCAGCGTAACAGGTAAAGCTGCCACCTGCAGTACCAGCATCCCATATGGGCACTGGTTCAAGATCCGGCTGCTCCACCTCCTATCCATCTATCTCTATGGCCTGGGAAAGCAGTAGAAGATGGCCCAAGTCCTTGGGTGCCTGCACCCACATGAGAGACCCGGAAGAAGCTCCTGGCTTCAGATCAGCACAGCTCCGGCCGCCAAATGGGGAGTGAACCAGCAGATGGAAGACCTCTCTCTCTCTCTCTCTCTCTCTCTCTCTGCCTCTCCTTCTTTGTGTAACTCTGACTTCCAAGTAAAATAAATAAATCTTTAAAAATAAATGTAGCAATAGCTGTTCATTTTTTTGAATGAGTAAACATGGATAATTCCTAATTCAGAACAAAATTATTAAGGTAGAAAATACCTTTTCAAAACACAAAAGGAATAAACAAAAAATTAACATTTTAACTACATAAATATTCAATATTTAGAAAGAGATCCACAAATAGAATGGTTGCATCACAGAACAACTTACTAGAGCATATTTGTGGTAGTATGTGAGTTCTACATTCTATGAGCTGTATCTCTCATGTGAACTAGAATCTACAATAACGTCTGTATTATTAGCTCAGGTCTTTACTATTAATCACACATAGATAATCACCACATAACAAATATAAATTAAAATACAGAGGGAGGCCGGCGCCGTGGCTCAACAGGCTAATCCTCCGCTTTGCGGCGCCGGCACACCAGGTTCTAGTCCCGGTCGGGGTGCCGGATTCTGTCCCGGTTGCCCCTCTTCCAGGCCAGCCCTCTGCTGTGGCCCGGGAGTGCAGTGGAGGATGGCCCGGGTGCTTGGGCCTTGCACCCCATGGGAGACCAGGAAAAAGCACCTGGCACCTGGCTCCTGCCATCGGATCAGTGTGGTGCGCCGGCCGCAGCGCGCCATCCGCGGCAGCCATTGGAGGGTGAACCAACTGCAAAGGAAGACCTTTCTCTCTGTCTCTCTCTCTCACTGTCCACTCTGCCTGTCAAAAAAAAAAAAAAAAATACAGATGGAAAAGGAAATGGTCACTTAACATAAATAAAGGGGAGACTGCAATGAACTTTGAAAATCAGAATAGCACAAAAATTAGAAAATAGTAATGTACTCCATCTCCCCCTGGTGCTTTAAGATGAAATAGCATGATTTTTTAAATTGTACTAGATTTAGAAAAATGAGCATGAAAGACAGCCAAAACAATTTTTAAAAGTGTTTCTATTTTCTGCCATTAATAACTACAAAATAGGAACAACAAACAAGAGATGGAAAAGGAATATAATTAAAATTTGAGAATTCTACAAATTAATCAAAGCAACAAATCATCCTTCTAATGGAGGCACATTAAACAATTTTATTTTCTTTGCATTCTTGTTTATTAGTATATTATAGCAAATCAGTTTAAGATTTCAAGATTTAGTTCTTACCTCCATTGGTATGTGGTTTCTTTTTAAATGAAACTGTATTAATCATGTCCCACTCTGCTTCATAACTGTTCAGATATTCTGATCCTCGATGAGCTCTTTCTTTTGGGGCCTGGGTCCACTCCACAACAGAACTGGAGTCCTAAAATAATTACAACAAAAATATGCAAAGTCTAAAACTGGAATTTCATTTGAATCTATAACATCTCCTCCATTTCTACTAAATTAAACTTTGTGGGTTGTGGCAGACATCACTAGTAGGAAGACCAGACACTCTTTCCTATCCTTTATTCCTTTGCTCATATTTACCAAAAATAAAAAATTAAAAAAAAAACATAAAAACTTACCCAGACTCCCTTTCAGTTAGGTTTGCCAAAAAATACATGCAAAAGTCATCTGTAGGCTCTGGAAATGCTTTGACTTTCATAATAAAAGCTTCATCTCTTTTCCTCTTCATCCTACTTTGCCACTGTGAAATCTAAAACTATAGTAGCCATAACGTGGCAAGAGAACTACTACAAAAGGCTCCCATCCAACAGTGTCAGTAATTTGAGGAAAATAACTGTTTTCTCACTGGCAATCAAAAGGAGCTAAAAGCAGCATATCTAAGTATATAGTTCTTTAGAACTTTCACTTTCAAAAGAAAAACCAGAAGTCTGAAATGCAGAATTAATAATTTGACTAAATCAAAACATTTAACTTCTACACAACAGAAGACAACACACATAAAGATTAGCAAGACTGCGATAAAGGGCTTTTGAAAAACAAAAGAAAAACATCCAAACCAATTCCTACCAATTTAATTAAAAATAGATTAATATCGAAACAGAAAAGCAATAGTTTGAATAGGTAAGTCTCCCTCCCCCCAAAAAACAGAAACCTATAGAAAGATGTCCAACATCAGTAACAAAGAAAAATAAAATAAGAATTCTATTTTTTTTACCCAATTTAATTTAAAAAATACTATCATATATGGAAGAGAATGAGAGAAAATGGACAATCTCCCATCATTGATGATGCTCAACAGCACTGACATCAGAAGGGGCAATTTGGGCATACTTACTAAAAATTTAAAATATGCATGTGTTTAACCACATCAACTCTTTTCATCATCTAGAAAAAGACTCATATATACAGACAATAAGCAAATACAAGGATTTTCATTGCACCTTTGTTTAATAGTATAAACTTGAAAAAATTCTAATGTCCAGCAATAGAACAAATGAACTAAGGGATACGCAAGGAAATTCTAGATAGTAATCATATGAATGATACATGTTAAAATGTATACATTTAATTATGTGCCATACAACATTTCCAGTAAGTGTCTGACAGTGTCTATGATGGTGGTCGCAGAACATTATATGGCAGCTGAAAAATTCCTATCACCAAGTGATCTTGTAGTGTAAAACATAGTGTAAATGCCATAGTGTAAAACATTACTCACATGTCTATGGTGATGCTGGTTAAACAAACTCACTGTTCTGTCAGCTGCATGCACATGCAATCCTGTACAGTACATAATACTTGATAATGATAAATGGAATGGTTACTAGTTATGTATTTACTTTACTTTTTATGACTGTCACACTTTTAAATAAAGTTTACTGTGAGACAGTATGCCTTATTACACCAGCAACAGCTTTCTCCATCACATTTACCATGTCTCTTGATTGGATCAAGAGGTCACAGCAGGTGATGTACCTATACAATCTTCATTTGTGTAAATATACACTATTCATACAACAACACATTTTCCAACGTAGTCCTGTTATTAAGTAAAGCATGGCTGCATATTCAACACAAAATAGTAAATACAGTGAGAGTTGCAAAAAGTGTGTGGACTATAACAAATAAAACATGCAATGAGAAACATGCATAAGAAAGTAAACCATTCTACATGCAAATATACTCTATAGATGTATGTAAAGATAAATGTCTAGAAATATATATAAACTGAACGAGGACAGAGGAAGGAAAAGATTCTGGTCAAGCAAGAACTTCAACTTATTATTTGAACTTTTAGCAACAGGAATATATTTGTGTATCTCACCTATAACTTTCAATAAGGGAAAAAGAAAATTAGTAAGAACAGAAAGATATGATAAAGCAGTAAGAAAAATTAAGAAATATGAAAGAGGGGCAAGTGCCTGGCATAATGGTTAGGCCTCAGCTTGAGACACCTGCATTCTATGTTGGAATGTCTACCTTCAAGTCCTGGCCCTACTCTCCATTCCAGTTTCCTGTTAAATATATGCCCTGGTCAGTAGCAGGAGATGGTTCAGGAAGCTGTTGGGTCCCTGTCACCCATGTGCAAGACCCAACCTGGATTCCTGGCTCTTGGTCTCATCCTGGACCAGCCCTGGCCAGGGCATTTGGGGAATGAATAAGCAGATAAAGATCTAACCATCACCTCCTCTCCCCCCAACCCTGCCCCGCCACTGGGCACCTATCTTGGGAGATCTCTCTCCCTCTTTGTCAAGTAAATTTTTTTAAAGAAATAATAAATGGAAACAGACAAAAAAATATGGGAAACACAACAAACGAATTATAAACTAGAGTGTTACACCTTAAAGTCTTTCCTCAGATGTTATTTCCTAGGGAGCTCTCCTTGTTTGCCCAAAGTAATTAAAAGCAACCTGGATTCCAAGATGGTGGATTAGAAAAAGACATAGAGCTAGGTTAGCTATAAATAATAAAAACAAAATATTAAATTGTAGAAGTACACTCTCGGGAGAATTGGAGGGAAAACTGAACTGGAAATCTTACAAGATGAAGAGGAACGCCGTGGACATGTGTGGTTGGTGCAGACACACAGCACGAACAAGAACACAATATCCAAACTACAAGACAAATCTTTGGAAATCTTACAGTCAGACCAAAAACAAAAAAATAAAATAAAAAACTTAAAAATCGCATTGGAGATTTATGGGATACTATCAAATGACCCAACATACAAGTCTTAGAAGTTCTTGAAGGCATGGAAAAAGAGAATGGACTAAGAGACCTATTAAGTGAAATAATTACAGAGAACTTCCCCAATTTGGATAAATAAAGGGACATCCAGGTACAGGAAGCACATAGAACTCCTAACAGACATAACCAGAAAAGATCTTCACCATGACACATTTTAGCAAAACTCTCCACAGTAAAGCAAAGCAAAAAGTCTAAAATGTGCAAGAGAGAAACAGCAGATTACTTTCACAGGATCTCCAATTAGACCACAGCTGACTTCTTTTTTTTTTCTTTTTTTTTCACAGCTGACTTCTAATTAGAAATCCTACAGCCCAGAAGAGAGTGGCAAGATATCGTCTAAATCTTAAGGGAAAAATAGTGTCAACTCAGACTACTGTACCCTGCAAAGCTCTCATTTATGAATGAAGGTGAAATAAAGACCTTCCATAACAAACAGAAATTGAAAGAATTTGTCACCACTCATCCAGTCTTATATAAGATGTTTAAGGATATGCTACATATAGAAACATAGAAACACGAAAACCACTATGAAAGAAAGTGAAGACAGAAAATCCCCAGTAAAAGTACAAAGGAAATCCAAAGTAAACAATTGGAAAATTTATGGAAAAATGGCAGGGTCAAGTAGTTACTTATCAATAGTCACCTTGAATGTAAATGGCTTCAACTCTCCAGTTAAAAGATATAGACAAGCCAAACAGATTAAAAAAAACAAAAACCTTATACATGCTGCCTACAAGAAATACATCTCACCAACAAAGATACATGCAGACTGAAAGTGAAAGGATGGAAAAAGATATTCCATTCTAAAAGAAAGCAAAAAAAAAAAGGGATAGATGTTGATATTCAAATATGAGAGAAAATAGATTTTAACAAAAAACACTTAAAAAAGAAAGGCTTTACATAATGATTAAGGAATCAATGCAACAGGAAGATGTGACTATAATAAGTGTATACGCACCTAATTATAGGGCACCTGGCTATTTAAAACAAATGTTAATGGATCGAAAGGGAGACATAAACTCCAATACAATACTAACAGGGGACTGCAATATCCCAATTTCATCAATGGACAGATCAACTAGACAGAAAATTAACAAAGAAAAAACAGAGTTAATCGACATTATGGAACAAACAGACCTAACTGATATCTATAGAACTTTTCACCCCACAGTTTCAGAATACACATTCTTCTCATCAGTGCATGTAACTTTCAATAGGATAGACCATATGCTAGACCTTAAGCAAGTCTCAGAAAATTAAAAACAAAAAAAATCAGCCAGCGCCGTGACCTGCAGTGCCGGCATACTGGGTTCTAGTCCCGGTTGGGGCGCCGGATTCTGTCCCGGTTGCCCCTCTTCCAGGCCATCTCTCTGCTGTGGCCGGGAGTACAGTGGAGGATGGCCCAAGTGCTTGGGCCCTGCACCCCATGGAAGACCAGGAGGAAGCACCTGGCTCCTAGCTTCGGATCAGTGTGATGTGCAGGCTGCAGCGCACCGGCCGTGGCAGCCATTAGAGGGTGAACCAACGGCAAAAAGGAAGACCTTTCTCTCTGTCTCTCTGTCTACTCTGTCAAAAAAATAATAAATAAATAAAAATCAAAATTATACCATGCTTTTTTCTAAACACAACGATGAAGGTGGAAATCAAGAACTTAAGAATCTCCAGCTAATATGCAAACACATGGAGACTGAACAACACATTCCTGAATAAACAGTAGGTCATAGAAGAAATCAAGAGAAATCAAAAAATTCCTGGAAATGAATAAAAACAATACAGCATATCAAAAAAAGAGGGAGAACACCCAAATTAACAGAATCAAACATGAAAAAGGAAATGTAATAACAGATAGCATAGAAATAAAAAGAATCATCAAGGCAATTTATAACTCACAGCCAGCATCTTATCAAATGGGGAAAAGTTGGAAGCATTTTTGCTAAGATCTGCAACTAGACAAGGATCCTCACTCTCACAATTACTATTCAATATAGCCCTGGAAATTTTAGCCAGAGCCATTAGGAAAGAAAAAGCAATCAAAGGTACATACAAATTGGGAAGGAGGCAAACTATCCCTGTTTCTAAACTACACAACTGATAACAGATTAACATTCAGAATCTACAGAAAGAACTCAACAACAAAACAAATAATCCAGCTAATAAATGGGCAAAGGACTTGAACAGGTATTTTTTTAATATTTATTTATTTATTTATTTAAAAGTCAGAGTTGCACATAGAGAGAAGGAGAGGCAGAGAGAGACAGAGAGAGAGGTCTTCCATCCACTAGTTCCCTCTCCAAGTGGCCACAAGGGCTAGAGCTGGTCCTATCCGAAGCCAGGAGCTTCTTCCATGTCTCCCACGTGGTTGCAGGGACCCAAGGACTTAGGCCATCTTCTATTGCTTTCCCAGGCCACAGCACAGAGCTGGATCGGAAGTGAGGCAGCTGGGACTTGAACCAGCGCCCATACAGCATGCTGGCACTGCAGGTGGCAACTTTACCCTCTACAACAGTGCTAGACTCACTGAACAGGTATTTTTCAGAAGAGTAAACTCAGATGGCCAACAGACACTTAAAACAATGCTCAGAATCAGTAGCCATCAGAGAAATGCAAATAAAAACAAAGAGGTTTCACCTCATTCCAGTTAGAATGGTTCCCACATAGAAATCAACAAACAAAAACTACACTGGCGAGGATGTGAGGAAAAAGGTACTCTAATTCACTGTTGGTGGGATGTAAACTGGTGCAGCCACTGTGGAAGGCATTTGGGAAATACCTTTGCAAGCTGAATAATAGACCTACCATATCACCCTGCTATCCTATCGCACTCCTGGGAATTTATTCTAACAAAATGAAATCAGCATATTAAAGAGTGATCTGTACCCTCATGTTTATTGCAGCACAATTCACAATAGCTAAGATATGGAATCAACCCAGATATCCAACAACCGTTGATTAGATAAATAAATTATGAAAAATGTACTATGGAGATCCCAGTAGAAAGAATGGGCCATCAAAGAAGGAGGTACCTTTCTCTGAAGGGAAGAGAGAGAACTTCTACTTTGACTATGGCCTTGTCTAAATAAGATCGGAGTTGGTGAACTCAAGAGGCTTCCATAGCCTTGAAACCCATGACAAGAGCCTAGGGTGATTACTGATGCCATAAACAAGAGTGTCAATTGTTAAAGTCAACAACAGGAGTCACTGTGTACTTACTCCCCATGTAGGGTCTCTGTCCTTAATGTGTTGTACAATGTGAATTAATGCTATAACTAGTACTCAAACAGTATTTCACACTTTGTGTTTCTGTGTGGGTGCAAACTGTTGAAATCTTTACTTAATATATACTAAATTGATCTTCTGTATATAAAGATACTTGAAAATGAATCCTGATGTGAATGGAATGGGAGAGGGAGCAGGAGATGGGATGGTTGTAGGTGGGAGGGAAGTTATGGGAGGGAGGGGAAGCCACTGTAATCCAAAAGCTGTACTTTGGAAATTTATATTTATTAAATAAAAGTTAAAATAAATAAATAAGGAAAAAAAAAGAAAAGAAAAAGTGCACTATGGAGTACTACTGAGCTGCAAGAAAAAAACATTGAAATCCTGTCTTACACAACAAGATGGATGCAACTGCAAACCATTATACTTAGTGGGAAAAAAAAAGCAAATCCCAGGAAGACAGGTATTGTGTTTTCCCTGATCCGAGGTAACTAATAGAGCACCTAAAATGCAATGTATTAGAGTGAAATGGACATTCTGAGATTCAAGGATTGTTTATAGCCCTTGTCTCTTCAGTTGAGGAACAGTGTTTTGCTGGTTTTTTTTTTTTTTCATACTATTTGTTGAACTCTTTCACTTAGTGTAGGGTTAACTATACAATCATTCTGTAAACTGAAAATAGATCTTTGTAAAAATTAAGAATGAGAATGTGAGAGGGAAGAGGAAGAACGGCTGGAGCTTGGGTGGGAAGGAGGGTTGGGGAGGTATATCACTATGTTCCTAAATCTGTATATATATGAAATTGTATATCTTAAATAACAATAAAACAAATAGTAACGTGGGGGAGGGGTGGCAATCCTCAACATAATCCCTACCAACTCTACCATCAGTACTACAATACTACTCCCCTCCCCCACACTCTCCATCTTCCACCTTTACTTCTCCCTCAGAAAAAGACTCAGAATTGGTAGATCCCCTCAACAACAAGGGAAACTGGGTAAAAAAAAAATCAACCCGAAAATAAGACAACAAAAGTCCAGAAAGGCAGAATTTTATTCATTACAGAATGCAAACAGAATCTCTGAATAGAGAGAAACCAAGCACATGAGCAAAGGAATAACAAACACAATGAAAAGAGGAGAAATAACTAAAAGTTTATCAACATCACCAAGTATTGCAAGACTCTCAGATCTCTTCCTCTACTCAGCATACAGGCTTACCCTTTAAGGCAGGAATCTGTAGGTTCTTCTCTGGCAAATCTGAGCAGCCCACAGAAAAAAAAAGACTTAGATTTTGATAGCAGAGGTTCCTCAAGGCAAAAGCTTAGCCAGGTACCTAAGAGGATGCCCACCAGTACCAGGCCTACCTCTGCCTATGCAGAATATAATCATCTCTGTACATCTGCTATTAAACATGAACACTTCACTACAAAAACTGTTGAATATATATATATATATATATATATATATATATATATATTTTCACACACACACACACACACACACAGGACAGAAACCATGTAAAACCAAGGTGGTGGGGATACTCAGAGGAAGCAGGTCATAGGAAGACAGAATATTGAAAAGCTACCCTTAATTTCTCAATAAGAAAAAATATTACATGCATGAAAAACCAAATGCTGTTTCTTAAAAGGAAGAAAGAATCCTCAGCCCACTTAAGATGTCTTTTAAGTTAAAAATAGAGCAGAAACAAAAAAGGTAATAAAAGATGAAGATAAACTTGAATCTACAACCAACTAATCTTTGACAAAGGACCGAAAATAAAACCCTGGAGCAAGGACAGTCTCTTCGACAAATGGTGCTTGGGAAACTGTATTGTCACATGCAGAATTATGAAACAGGACCCCTACCTTATACCTAACAAGAAAATCCATTCAAAATGGATTAAAGACCTAAATCTATGACCTGACACCATCAAATTATTAGAGAATTTAGAAGAAATTAGAATTAGAAGAATTAGAAGAAACCCTGAAAGACACTGGCACAGGCAAAGAGTTCTTGGGGGAAAAACCCCGAAGTACAAGCAATCAAAGCCAAAATTGACAAAATGGGATTACATCAAATTGAGAAGCTTCTGCACTGCAAAAGGAACACTCAGGAAAGTCAAGAGACAACCAACTGAATGGGAGAAAATATTTGCAAACTATACAACTGATATAAGATTAATAACCAGATTATATAAAGAGATCAAGAAACTCAACAACAAAACAAACAACCCAGTGAAGAAATAGGCAAACGATTTAGACAGACATTGTTCAAGAGAAAATCCAAATGGCCAAAAAATACATGAAAAAATGCTGAGGATCACTAGCTGTCTGGGAAAAGCAAATCCAAACCACAAAGAGGTTTCACCTCACCCCCATTAGAATGGCTTCCATGGAATCAACAAACAACAAATGCTGGTGAGGATGTGGGGAAAAAAAGTACCTAATCCACTGCTGTAGGGAATGTAAACTGGCACAGCTGCTGTGGAAGACACTGTGGAGCTACCTCAGAAGTCTGAACATAGACCTACCATATGACCCAGCCATCCCACTCCTGGGAATTTATCCAAGGGAAAGGAAAGAGTTATCTGCACCCCATGTTTACCGAGCTCAATTCACAATGCCCATCAATAGAAGACTTGATAAAGAAATTATGGGATAAATACACTATGGAATACTACACAGCAGTTAAAAAAAATGAAATCTGGTCATTTACAACAAAATAGATGAATCTGGAAAACATCATACGTAGTGAAATAAGCCAGTCCTAAAGAGACAAATATCACATGCTCTCCTTGACCTGTGATAACTAATAGAGCACCTAAAAGTCAATCTGTAGATGTGAAATTGACACTTTGAGAAGCAATTACTTGAACAGCCTTTGTCTTGACTGCTGAGGAACAGGGTTTTTTTTTATACTATTTGTTGAACTCCTCAAAGAGTTGTATTATAACTACGTCTAAGTGATCCTAGTCCCAGCTGTTCCACTTCTGACCCAGCTCCCTACTAATGCAGCAGGGAAAGCAGTAGAAGATGGCCCAAGTACTTGGGCCCCTGCACCCACATGGGAGACCCAGAAGAAGCTCCTGGTTCAGACTGGCACAGCTCTAGCCATTGTGGCCACTTGAGGAATGAACCAGCAGATGGAAAACCTCTCTCTCTCTCTCTGCCTCTGACTCTCTGTAACTCTGATTTTCAAATGAATAAATACATCTTTGAAAAAAAAAATTGGAGCCTAATCCAAAATTACCAGTGTTCTCATAAATACGGATTTCTATTAATAAATCTAAATTTATCAACACAGAGACAGCAAAGGGAAAAGGATGAGAAAACACAGGGAGAACAGCATACCCAAATCAAAGAATGCCTAAGGCTACCAGAAGCTGTTCAAGGGGCAAAGAACAGGCTACCCCACAGGCTTAATCCTGCGAACACCCTGATTTGTGACTTTTTTGCATTCAGCACTGTGAGACAGTAACTTTCTATTGTTCTGAACCACCCAGTTTGTGGTGCATTGTGACAGCAGCAGTAAGGAACTAATACAACATACCCATAGGCTTCCTAAAATTAAAAAGACAATTATCAATTGCTAGAGAGAACGTGGAGAAATTCAAATCCTCATACACTACTGGTGGAACTGAGAAGCGCTGCAGCTGCTTTGGAAAATAGTTCAACTGTATGATATACCAATTTTACTCCCAGATATAGCTCAAAAGAAAAACATAACACAAAAATGTATACATGAATGTTTATATAAGCATTATTTATATAAGTCTGCAAGTGAAAACAATCCAGAGCATGGTGCTGTGGTGTAGTGGGTAAAGCCGCTGCCTGCAGTGCCAGCATCCCATGTGGGCACCAGTTCGAGTCCTGGCTACTCCAGTTCTGATCCAGCTCTCTGCTATGGCCTGGGAAAGCAATAGAAGATGGCCCAAGTCCTTGGGTCCCTGCATCAGCATGGGAGACCTAGAAGAAGCTCCTAGCTCCTGGCTTCGGATCAGCACAGCTCCAGCTATTGTGGCCATCTGGGGAGTGAACCAGTGGATGAAAGACCTCTCTCTCTCTGCCTCTCGTTCTCTCTCTTTGTAACTCTGCCTTTCAAATAAATAAATAAATCTTTAAAAAAAAAAAAACTCCATCAACTGATAGATGCATAAACAAAATGTGATAACCAATAAAATATTATTCTGCACGCACGCACACACAAATAAACAGATGAACCTTGAAATCACTAGATAAAGTGAAACAAACCAATCACAAAAAACACATATTACATACATATTGTTTAAAGGTAATGTCCATGGTAGGACAATTGTTAGAAAGTTGATTAATAGTTGCCACAGCTGACTACTAATAGAGTTTCTTTTTGGAGAATGGTGGGAGTAATTCTAAAATTAGACATTGTTTACAGTTAAACAACTGTGGCAATATACTAAAATTTAATGAACTGTATACTTTCAAAGGATGAAGTATGTGAATAATGTTTTGATAAAGCTGTTATTTAAAAAATGGTATTTCCTCATCGTATTTTTTTCATTAAATACCTTTCTAGCATAAAGAACACTAGAAGAATCCAATGCATCATCCAGTGGTCTCCAATCCACTATTACTTCAGCATCCTGGAGGGAAAAAATGTGAACTATATTTAGTATTCAGCAATATGCTACATTCTTACCCATTTATTTTTTATTCCCTGAATCTAAAATAAAAATTTACCTCCTCAAATTTCAGCATTTTAAGTATGCTAATATATGTGAACCACTGTTTGACAAATTATACATGTTTTTTAGGTTCTTCCTAGTTTTAATTGTATTATTATAACTTCTATACAATAAATTGAAAAATATTCCTTGTCATTTTTACTGGTTTACCTGAAGAATTTCATTTCTATCATTTCCCTATTAAATTTACATATACTGTTAAATTACACAACTGTATCTTACACACGAAGATCAACCTTTCTGTTAATGCCCCAAAGATGGACCACTACCAAAAAATATTAAAATCTAGTAGATACTAGAAACTTACCTTTTCTAAAACACGTAATATTCCTGAAATCAAGCTGTCTTGGTCATTGGTCTTTCCACAAGATGAGTGAATATATACCCCTTCCTGTTCATATATAATCTAGAACAACAAAAATAAGATTAAGTACACTATTCATATTCAGTATTATTACAACATTGTTAAAAATTCTTTTAAGATTTATTTATTTATTTGAAGGGAGAATCACAGAGAGAGGGAAAGAGAGAAAGGTGTTCCATCTTCATTCCCTAAAGGCTGCAAGGGCCAGAGCTGAGCCCATCCAAAGCCAGGAGCCTCAGGGCTTCCAAGAGAGATGCAGGGGCCCAAGCACTTGGGCCATCCTCCACTGTCTTCCCAGACCACAGCAGAGAGCTGGACCAGAAGAGGAGCAGCCAGGACACAAACTGGCACCCACATGGGATGCCAGAGTCACAGGCATAGGATTAGCCTACTACATCAGCCCCATTTGTTAAAAATTATAAAAGATATTTTTGTATAACATTAGCCAAGCTTTCAACTATAAAATGCTTGGACTGCAAGTGTTTCAGATTTTGCATTTTTTTTTCAAATTTCAGAGTATTTGCATACACATAATGTTGTAGAGATGGGACCCAAGTCTAAACATGAAATTCATCTATTTCATGAAGATCTTACACATATAGCCTGAGCAATATTGTATATAATATTTTTAGTGTGCTGCATTTTGACTGTAATCCATCACATGAAGTTGGATGTGGAATTTTCCACTTGTGGCATACGTTGCTACTGAAAAGTTTTGGATTTCATAGCATTTCAAGAGTTCAGATTTTTCAATTTTAGGGATGCCTAATCTGTATTTAAGGAATATCAATCATCAAAACATCCAACATTAGGCTGGCGCCGTGGCTCAACAGGCTAATCCTCCACCTTGCGGCGCCGGCACACCGGGTTCTAGTCCCGGTCGGGGCTCCGGATTCTGTCCCGGTTGCCCCTCTTCCAGGCCAGCCCTCTGCTGTGGCCCAGGAGTGCAGTGGAGGATGGCCCAGGTGCTTGGGCCCTGCACCCATGGGAGACCAGGAAAAAGCACCTAGCACCTGGCTCCTGCCATCGGATGAGCGCGGTGCGCCGGCCGCAGCGCGCCGTCCGCGGCAGCCATTGGAGGGTGAACCAATGGCAAAAGGAAGACCTTTCTCTCTGTCTCTCTCTCTCACTGTCCACTCTGCCTGTCAAAAAATAAAAATAAAATAATAAAATTAAAAAAAAAAAAACATCCAACATGAAATTTGAAAACATCAAATAAAAACTGGACAGATGTTTGCTTTTTAGCTTAGTGATAATTAAAATCTTGATTTTTTTCATAATCAAAGATGTCAGATTAACTGTTGTGTGTCTCAATATATAAATTCTACTTAAGTAAAAGAATGCATTCAAACCTGAAAACATCCAAAAACAGATGAAATACAATGAGGAATCAGTACTTCTCAATTATTCCCATAATAGCACATTTTCATTGTAGGATCATTTTGGTGTGTATTTTAACATAGTGGCAAAGAAATGCAGAAAAGGTTAAGAAATTTTATAGTAATGATGAGGACTACAAGGAATAGCTAGCATAAAGTAGCTCAATTCTACAAATATTTACTATGTGCTCTTCTATGTAAAAGTATTCAAAAGACTACAAACCATGAGCATGATGAAAATATGACCCTTTAAAAAAGTGCTACAGGAATGTAAGAGAGACTCAGGAATTTATAATGAAGCCTTATTTTTTAAATGCATAATGTCCTAAGTTAAGATTCCATTCCTGGTTATTCATTTCATACTATTAAACTTTTTTTTTAATTTTGAAAAATAAGGAAAATAAAATAGTCACTTCCAGACGTAAGTCTGGAATATGGTGTTTTTCCATGTCCACAGATCATCCGTTAATATAATCACATTAACTCTTCAGAATCATGGAGCAGGGGCTGGCACTGTGGCATAGCGGGTAAAGCCGCTGTCTACAGTGCCGGCATCCCATAAGGGCACCAGATCAAGACCTGGCTGCTCCATTTCCGATCCAGCTCTCTGCTATGGCCTGAGAAGCAGTGGAAGATGGCCCAAGTCCTTGGGCCCCTGCACCCACGTGGGAGACCCAGAAGAAACTGCTGGCTCCTGGCTACAGATAGTTGCAGCCATTTGGAGAGTCAATCGGCAGATAGAAGATCTCTCTCTCTCTCTCTCTCTCTCTCTCTCTCTCTCCCCCTGCTTCTCTGTAACTTTTTTTTTCTCTTTTTGACAGGCAGAGTGGACAGTGAGAGAGAGAGAAAGACAGAGAAAGGTCTTCCTTTTGCCGTTGGTTCACCCCTCAATGGCCGCTGCGGCCGGCGCACCGCGCTCATCTGATGGCAGGAGCCAGGTGCTTTTTCCTGGTCTCCCATGGGGTGCAGGGCCCAAGCACTTGGGCCATCCTCCGCTGCCCTCCCGGGCCACAGCAGAGAGCTGGACTGGAAGAGGGGCAACCGGGACAGAATCCAGTGCCCCGACCGGGACTAAAACCCGGTGTGCCGGCACCACAAGGCGGAAGATTAGCCTATTGAGCCGCGGCGCCAGCCTCTCTGTAATTCTTACAAATAAATAAAATCTTAAAAAAAAAAAAATCGCAACTCCACAATGAAAGAGAAGCTCTACCAGAGCCAATTCACTGCCTCCAAGTTCCTAACTTGAAAAAGAGCACACATGCTCTTATTTTTACCTGGCTTTCATGGAACACTTAGGTACCAAGCACTCCACTTGTTACAACTAAATCTTTACAAGAACCTCAAGTTAGGTTCCATAAGTATATTGTACCATATCATGATAAGGAGGCCAACTGTGTGAATAAGAAACCTGAAAGCGATTAAACAACTTGCCCAAGGTCAATGATACAAATAATAAGATATGGTGCAGAGATGAAAACCTAGGCAAGCTGATCCCAGAAAACTGTTCTTTTAGCTACTACACTGTAAAATTTCCACAATACCCTCACTATCCCTCTTACAATTTTGTTGTTATTCAGTTGTGATATAAACTTACAACAGTAAAGAATATTTCTTGTAATCAAGATCACCAGAAAGTTCTGAATTCAAAAACCAAAAACAACATGGTACCTCATAAATATCCACAATTTATATGTGTCAGTTAAGGATGTAAAAATTAACTTAAAATGGCTTTTTTTTAAAGATTATTTAATCTATTTGAAAGTCAGAGTTACACAGATAGAGAAGGAGAGGCAGAGAGAGAGAATTTTCCATCAGCTGGCTCACTGCTCAATTTCCAAGCCAGGAGCCAGGAGCTTCCTCCACCCCTCCCATGCTGGTGCAGGGGCCCAAGGACCTGGTCCATCCTCCACTGCTTTCCCAGGCCACAGCAGAGAGCTGGATCGGAAGTGGAGCAGCCAGGACTTGAACCAGTGTCCACACAGGATGCCAACACTACGGCAGCGGCTTCACCCACTACGCGACAACGCGGGCTCAATAAAAATGGCTTTCTTTACAGTAGTTCAGCACAAGACTGTTCTTGTGCTTCTGTTAAGCAGAAGGCAAAGACTGGGGATAGAATGAACTGGGAAAGGGTTGGAAAAAAACTTGTGGTGGCTGGCATTGCAGCTCAATAGGCTAATCCTCCACCTGCAGCGCCAGCACACCGGGTTCTAGTGCCGGAAGGGGCGCTGGACTCTGCCCCAACCGGTTGCCCCTCTTCCAGGCCAGCTCTCTGCTGTGGCCCAAGTGCTTGGACCCTGCACCCCATGGGAGACCAGGGGAAGCACCTGGCTCCTGCCTTCGGATCAGCGCAATGTGCCGGCCGCAGCGGCCATTGAGGGGTGAACCAACGGCAAAAGGAAGACCTTTCTCTCTGTCTCTGTCTCTCTCTCTCACTGTCCACTCTGCCTGTCAAAAAAAAAAAAAAAAAAAAAAAAAAAAAAAAAACTTGTTGTTTGTATGGAGATGACAAAACTTAAGCATACAGACACATTCACACATAGGTACAAAGATTATGTGTGTGTGTGTGTGTGTGTGTGTGTAAAGAATATTCACAGCAGCATTATTTTAATATCAGAGGGAGGGCAGAGAGTTGAGGAGGGAAAGGTGAGTATAAATCTAGATGTTCACAAAATAGGAAGATGATGAAACATATCCAAGGGATATCCATTTATGGGGAAGACTATTCAGGAGCTGAAGTAGATTATATGGATGGGCAAGCAGGTAGACCTAATGGAGCAGATATACTAGGAAAAATCAACAGTATGATGACAGTTACACTTTTTAAAAGTATCTTGATATCTGTGTGAAATAAATAGAGGAAATTCTGGAAAGACACACTTCAAACTGTTAACAGAGGCTACTTCTGAAGAATGGAATAGGGAAGACTGAAAAGGAAAATAAATTTAACTTTTTATATTAATGCCTCTAGCTTATTTGAATATTTCAAGGTAAAAATGTTTAAAAATAATTTAAAGCATAATAAATATGTTTATATATTTTAAGTATAATAAATATATTTATATTATTCATATAATAAAGTATATGAAAAGGGGGAATTCCAGAAATATAAACTAAACTTTCTAGACTTCAGTTTGTCAATTTATAAAACAGGAGTTGTGCTACATTATTTTATCTGAGGCCACAGAATGAAAATATGAAAATTTAAGTCCCTTAAAATCTCAAGCCTTTTTCACCAATGGATTAGTACTTTGTTATCTCATAGCAGAAAAAAGTACATTTATTTGCCAAGAAAAGCTCATTAACAATGCAATTAGGAATGCAGTTTAAACTTCTGTGACCCTATTAACATTAAAGAGATTCTGGAACCCTAAAGAAGTAAACCCTACAGAATCAAATGAACACTTTCCCCAAAACACATTAAGCAACTCTCTTTTTCATACAATTGTTGGACAACTGTTGCCTATTTTATTTGATATTTAAGAAAAAGTTTAAAGAGTTTCCTAAGTAATTTGTCTGAGAAAAATCTAGAAAGTATTAAAGTAGTAGGCACCTTACAAAAAAAAACAAAAAAGGTCAAAGCCTCACCCATTCATTTGTTGTGTTCCTTTTAAGTCCTCAGCACTTTTTAAGGGACAAATTATACATCCACAAACTCAAAATTCCAAACCTATTTGTAGTCCTTAGAAGCAGTCACATTTACTTTCTAATTTGAAGTATTAGTATTACCATTTCTATCAAAAATAGCAGGTGGAATGAAATTAATAAGATTACTAATTTGTACCAGCAACTAAACCTTATGATGTCTTACACAGCCTTCCCTATCTGTGGATCCTGCATTCCAGGACTCAAAAGAATTGGGAAAGAAAGTATCTGTACAGAACATGTACAGACTTTCATATCATTATCTCCTAAATAATACAAAGTAACCACTGTTCGCGTGGTATTTACACTGTATCAGTATTATAAGCAATCTAGGGGTGACAAAGTGTACCAAAGGATTACACAAGTTATGTGCACATTATACCATAGTGTAGAAAGGACTTGAGCACCTGCAGATTTGGGTATCTGTGGGGAGGTCCTGGAACAAATTTTCCTCCCATACTGAAAGACACTTATATTTTATAAGTCTTAACAGCACAGGAAAAAAAAATAAGTTGCATTGGGACACAATTTACTTCAAATATAAAACAAGTTAGTGATAACAGTAACTGAATAGCACTTTGTTTTCAAGGTACTGATCTCATTTAAATCATACAGTCATCCTGAAGGAGTCCCAACAGTTCACATTCTATCTTCATTTTATAAGAATAAACTGAGACAAGAGCTGTTCAACAACTTTACTCAAGACCACATACTTGGGGCCAGTGCTGTGGCACAGTATGTTAACGCCCTGGCCTGAAGCACCAGCATCCCATATGTGTACTGGTTCGAGACCTGGCTGCTCCACTTCCAATCCAGCTCTCTGCTATGGCCTGGAAAAGCAGTAGTCCTTGGGCCCCTGCACCCACATGGGAGACCTGGAAGAAGCTCCTGGCTTCAGATCAGTACAGATCTGCAGCTCCAGCGGTTGCGGTCAACTGGGGAGTGAACCATCAGATGGAAGACATCTCTCTCTGCCTCTCCTCTCTCTGTGTAACTCTTTCAAATAAATAAATAAATCTTTAAAAAAAAAAAAAAGACCACATACTTAAAGGAAGGAGTTAATTTCAAATTTTCTAACATGTTCATACCATAAATCTCAACTACTGCCTCAAAAACTACCAAAAACTTCCCTATATAAAAATAATTTCTGGAATCATTCACATGCAGAAAATAATGCTGCTTCAGAACTAAAAACCAGTGGATGGAAGCACTCTCATTCTCTTTCCTTCTCTCCTCTCTCCCCTCTCTGTAACTCTTTCAAGTAAATAAAAAATCTTTTTCTTCTTTTAAAAAAGTCTTTAAAAAAAAAAAAGTAGCAACTGACAGAATGGAAGAAAATATTTGCAAACCATACATCTGATAAAAGATCAATACCCAGAATATACAAGGAGCTCAAGAAACTCAACAGTAAATAATCCAGTTAAGAAATGGGCTACGAATATGACGAGACGTTTTTCAAAAGATGAAATACAAATGGCCAACAGACACATGAGAAGATGCTCATGACACTAGTGATCAGGGAAATGGAAATAAAAACCACAATGAGGTTTTACCTCATCCCAGTTAGAATGGCTATCATACAAAAATCAAAATAAATAAATAAACAAACAGTGGTGAGATTGTGGGGGGAAAAAATACCCTGACACACTGTTGGTGGGAATGGAAACCAGTACAACCACAATGGAAGACGGTATGGAGATTCCTCAGAAATCTGAAAATAGTTCTACCATATGTCCCAGCCATTACTCTCCTGGGAATTTACCCAAAGGAAATAAAATAAGCTTACCTAACAGTTATATGCACTCTTATGTTTATGGCAGCTCAAATCACAATAGCTAAGATATGAAATCAACCCAGATGTCCATCAAATGATGCCTGGATAAAGAAATTGTGGTATATACATACAGTGGAATACTATTCAGACATGCAAAAAAAAAAAAAAAAAAAAAGAATGAAATCCTTGGGGCCGGCACTGTGGTACAGCAGGTAAATCCACTGCCTGCAGTGCCAGCATCCCATGTAGGCACCAGTTCGAGTCCTGGCTACTCCAGTTCTGATCCAGCTCTCTGCTATGGCCTGGGAAAGCTGCAGAAGATGGTACAAGTCCTTGGGCCCTGCACCCACATGGAAGGAACTGGAGGAAACTCCTGGCTCCTGGCATATGATCAGCACAGCTCCGGCCATTGTGGCCAACTGGAGAGTGAACCAGTGGATGGAAGACCTCTCTCACTCTCTCTGCCTCTCCTTCTCTGTGTAACTCTTTCAAATAAATAGACAAATCTTTAAAAAAACAAACAAAAAAAAAAGAATTAAAGCCTTTTTGCAACAAAATGGATACACACTGGATACCATTATGCTTAGTGAAATAAGCCAGTCCCAAAAAGACAAATATGTTTACCCTGATTTGTGGAAATATACAGAGTACAGAAACACATAATGTATGAGTGAAACTGACAATTTGAGAATCGAATACTCCTGACGGACAGTGGCTTTTCTACTTACTACTTGCTTAATTCTTCATTTAGAGGAGAGTTAAACTTGAGATTAAAAAGTAAACTGAAAGTATGTCATAGCAAAAGTTAAAAGAAAAATAACAAAGGAAGGAGAACAGAGGATGAACACAAGAGGGAGGAAGGATGCATTGGGAAGTATCATGTTCTTAAAACTGTATGTATAAAGTACACTAAATTTGTTCCCTTTATATAAATGAAAAAATATTTTAAGAAACTGAAAGGAATTCCCAGTAATACTATATAGAAGGAAGAAAACACTTCAAATGACACAACCACAGTATTTTTAAAATACTAGTAACAATAAATACATGCAAGAAAGTGATTATAAGTTTGGACAACAGTTACTTAGGGGATGAGGGATACATGGAAGACCTCTGAGGATGCTACCAAAGATCTATTTCTGATACGAGTTGTAGTTACAAGGATGCTTGCCTTGTGACTTATTAATCTATGAGTTAGAATTTTCTGCATGTAAGAAGCTAAAAATCACTGATAATTATCACAAAATGTAAAGCTTTAAATAGAATTTAAATTTCAAGGGTAGTGGAGGAACAATGATAAAAATCATGATGTGAATTTAAAAATGGAAAAATACATCTTAAAATCAAGGATGTGTTTGGCAAAGCAGTTAAATTGCCACTCGGGACACACGCATAACATATTATAGTGCCTGGGTTCAAGTCTTGCTTCCACTTCTGATCAGCTTCCTACTAATACATACACTGAAAGGCAACAGGTGATGGATCAACAACTCGGGTCCCTACCACCCACATGTGAGACCCAGATTGAGTTCCAAGCTCCTGTTCTCAGCCTGCCCCTACCTCAACTGTTGTAGGTACAGGGAGTAAACCAGCTGAAGGGAGATCTCTGTCTCCCTGTATGTCTGCCTTTCAAATAAACTAATTTTTTTTGTAAAAAAAGCAAAAGAAAGGAAGAGCAGGTGTTTAGTCTGGCAGTTACAAAACCTGTGTCTTCATGCTAATGTAAACCGCTGGAAGGCAGTGGTGATGATCCAAGAACATGAGATCTACACTGAGTTCCAGGCTTCTGGCTTCCAGCAAAATGTTGAGGAAATCTGGGTAGTAAAACTGATAGGAGCACATTCTTTCTTTCTCTCTCCTTTTCTCTCGAATTTTAAGACTTTTTTTAAAATGCTAAACATACAATATACTCATATATGATCTAGCCACTCCATTCCTAGATATTTGCTCAAGAAAAATGAAAGCAAATCCTTTTTTTTTTTTTTTTGACAGGCAGAGTTAGACAATGAGAGATAGAGAGACAGAGAGAAAGGTCTACCTTCTGTTAATTTACCACCCAAATGGCCACTACGGCCGGCGTCCAAGAGCCAGGTGCTTCCTCCTGGTCTCCCATGCGAGTGCAGGGCCCAAGCACTTGGGCCATCCTCCACTGCACTCCCGGGCCACAGCAGAGAGCTGGACTGGAAGAGGAGCAACCGAGATAGAACCCAGTACCCCAACAGGGACTAGAACCCAGGGTACCAACGCCGCAGGTGGAGGATTAGCCTAGTGAGCCGCGGCACCGGCCAAAAGCATATCGTTATACAAAGACTTATATTCTAGTGTTCACTTGATTTGTAACAGCCAAAGTGAAAATTACACAAATGTCTACCAACAGGTAACCAGATATAACAGATTATGTAATCACCCAATGGGGTATTTCTTGCCAAGATGCAAAATTAAGCAAGTAATACATACAGCATGAATGAATCTTAAAGTAATTAAAGAATTAAGTAACAAAGGAAGCCAGATCAAAAACAGAACACTCAGTATTTAATTCCATCCACAAAAAATTCTGCAAAACACAAATTATATTGACAAAAAGTTCAGTGATCGCCTACAGACAGGTGAAGAGTGATTGCAATGAATCAAGAGGAAACTTGGAGGGAGCAGTAGAAATATCATTACCTTGTATTCAGATTCATGGTGTACACATACATTTCAAGTTATGAAATTATTGATCAGCCCTTGTCTAGAGTGTTGAGGAACAACTTACTATTTTATTCCTCTTAGTATTGTTGTTGTTGTTGTTGTTGCTATGTTTGTTCTACATAAGACCACTGGTTGAACTCTGTAATCAATGCACAATCATTCTTAGGCATTTAAAATTAACAGAAAAGTGATCTCTGTTAAACATAGGAGTGGGAATAAGAGAGGGAGAAGATATATAGGTTGGCACATGCTCACTCGGACTTACCTCCAATGGTGGAACTAGAAATGTGCCAGGGGATTTCAACTCAATCTTACCAAGGAGGCAAGTACCAATGCCAGTGCACTTGGTAAAGTGATAAGTATAAATACACAACCGATCAAAAAGATAGGGTATGTGTCGAAGAGATTTCACAAATAAGACCAGTGTAAGCAAATAATGAAGGATAGAATTAAAAGGGAGAGAATGATCCTGCGGGGGAAGCAGGACACACAGCAGACTCATAGAATGGCAAACATCCCAAACAGCACTCCTGCCTCAGAATCAAACCTTGGGACATTCGGATCTGGCTAAAAGGACCATGAGAGTCTCACAGGCATGGAAAGCCATGACACAGTGGCAAAAACAATCTAAGTGAAAGATCCTGGTGAACAAGACCCCAGCAGAAGGAACAGGCCATCAAGGAGGGAGGTGTCTTTCTCCGAAGGGAGGAAGGAACCTCCACTGTGATACGGCCTTGACTAAACAAGTTCAGAGTTGGTGAACTCAAGGGACTTCCATAGCCTAGACAGCTCATAGCAAGAGTCTGGGGGATTGCTGACGTCATAAATAAGAGTGCCAATTGTTAAATCAACAACGGGAGTCACTGGGTACATGCTCCCCACGTAGGATCTCTGTCCTTCATGTGTTTTACTATGAAACTTAAAAACAACACTACTAGTCGAACAATACCCTATACCTTGTGCGGTTGTGTGAGTGCAGCCTGTTGAAATCCTTGCTTAGTATATACTAAGTTGATCTTCAGTATATGAAGGTAATTGAAAATGAAACTCGAGAAAGGGCAGGATAGGAGAGGGAGTGGGAGAGGGGAGGGCCGCGGGAGGGAGGGAGGTGGCGGGGGAGCCACAACAAAAGTTGTACTTTGTAAATTCACATTTATTAAAAAAAAACTATATAACAAACAAAAAGAACTTAATACTTTACCCTTTTAGTATTTTCTATGTTCTACTTAAAACTATTGGTTGAACTCTGAAATTAATACACAATTATTCTTAGGTGTTTAAATTTAACTGAAAAGTGATCTCTGTTAAATCAACAACAGGAGTCACTGTGCTTACTCCTCATGTATGATCTCTGTCCTTAATATGTTGTACATTGTGAATTAATGCTATAACTAGTACTCAAATAGTATTTTACACTTTGTGTATCTGTGTGGATGAAAACTGTTGAAATCTTTACTTAATATATGCTAAATTGATCTTCTGTATATAAAGATAATTGAAAATTATCTTTGATGTGAATGGAAGGGGAGAGGGAGTGGGAGAGGGGAGTGTTGTGGGTGGGAGGGAAGTTATGGGGGGGGGGGAAGCTATTGTAATCCAAAAGCTGTACTTTGGAAATTTATGTTCATTAAATAAAAAAATTTAAAAATAAAGTTATGAAATTATATAAATAGTCTGTTACCTGTCAATCGTACAATAAAACTGTATAAAAATAATTTACACATATAGTCTACTGTTTTAAAATATACAAGCCTATAAACAATACATATAAGGAGATATTTTCACTAACAAAAACAATGAAAAAAAAAAACTAAATTGATCCTGATACTGCCTCAAAAAAAAAATCACAATTCTACTTATTTGGAAATAGGCATCCATAGGGAACAAAAAGTAACAAGACTATTCAAGGATTTGCCACTTGGTGGTGCTAAACTGTTTAAATAAATTCAAATTTAACAAACTCATTAAACAATTGTGTGCTAGACACAGTAGACAATAGAAAGATTAAATTCCTTGTCTCTAAGTAGTTGGCAATACTACAAAAAGGGAAAAATCTTTACACAAGACAGAATATTCCTGAGGATGGGGCGGGGCGGGGGGATGTTAATGAAAGTGCTGGGGCTGGCGCTGTGATGCAGCAGGTTAACGCCCTGGCCTGAAGCGTCGGCATCCTATACGGGCACTGGTTCTTGTCCCGGGTGCTCCTCTTCCAATCCAGTTCTCTGCTGTGGCCTGGGAAATCTGTAGAAGATGGCCCAAGTCCTTGGGCCCCTGCACCCATGTGGGAGACCCAGAAGAAGCTCCTGGTTCCTGATGGGCCCAGCTCCGGCCGTTGCGGCCTTCTGGGGAGTGAACCAGCAGATGCAAGACCTCTCTGTCTCTACCTCTCTCTGTAACTTTGTCTTTCAAATTAATTAAATAAATCTTTTTTTAAAAAGTGCTAAAATAAGGCTGGCACCACGGCTCACTTGGCTAATCCTCCGCCTGTGGTGCCGACACACCGGGTTCTAGTCCCAGTTGCTCCTCTTCCAGTCCAGCTCTCTGCTGTGGCCCGGGAGTACAGTGGAGGATGGCCCAAGTGCTTGGGCCCTGCACTCGCATGGGAGACCAGGAGGAAGTACCTGGCTCCTGGCTTCAGATCGGCACAGTGCGCCGACTGTAGCGGCCATTTGGGGGTGAACCAACGGAGAAGGAAGACCTCTCTCTCTGTCTCTGCCTGTCAAAAAAAAAAAAAAAAGTGCTAAAATAAAGGGCGGTGGGGGCGAGTTTTCCATTTGGAATAAAATTGTCTTATGCCACCAGGCTCTTATTTATTCTCAAATATTTGCTCAGATATCCAAGCAGATAAGTACATTTATAGAACTTCCAATAATGATTTGATGCCAATAGAGTACACATTTTCTCCCCCTTCTGCAAAGGAATCATGTCAGAAATAACTTATTAAAAGAGTTCCAAGGATCAGAGCAAACATTTTAGAATAAATTTGCTGACCTCTAATTCATTGAATCATAATTAAAAAGCAAAACTCAGGAAAACAAAATGTGAATTTAACTCCCAACAAAGAAAAGGGATGTATTTTTGCACACTCCAACTCACATTTCCTCCTGACACAAAAAGCTGAAAAGGGAAACTTTCCAAAATGATGTATTTTTTACATTGTTCATTCTCTTCAGTGGGACTGGATTTTATTGATGATCATTAAAGATGAATGAGAACATTCAGCCCAAAATTTTTCAAAAGATTTGTTTATTTGAAAGTCGGGGTTGGGGGGAGAGACAGAGAGATCTTCCATTCACTGTTCACTACCCAAATAGCCACAACCACCTGCTGTTTCCCAGCAACAGGGAGCTGGATGGGAAGCAGAGCAGCACAGACCCATACTGGCACTCAACAAGAATGCAGGCATCTCATACTGGCAGACTCATACTGGTACTCAACAAGGAATGCCACAATGCCCATTCCCTGTAAGCTTAGGGTAAAATTCTTGTCCTAAATCTCTGCACAAACATGGAAATCCAACACCTACCACATCTAACATTTATTCTTGAACTATGTGAATTGTGTAAGCTAATCTAAAAACAAAAACAGTCTCAAAAGTTCATTTCTTTAAAAACCAATTGACACATACATGACAATTTAAGCCTCTGGTTAGAGAAAGTACCCCCAGGAAATGTCAGTCTTTTCCAAAGTGAATTAGCAAGCTCCACACCAAATATCCAAGGACATATTTGATAACTCCACGTGAGTTTCCAGACATCTTAAACTCAGTATGTTCTATCTAAAGCTTCTAATATTTCCAACTCTTGTCAAAGACATCTCATCTACCAAGTTATCTTAAATGCTTTCATCATCCTGACCCTATATCCTAAGTTCATTCAAACCTCCTCTCACACAAACTTTCTCTCACAATGACTCCTTGATCATTTGTAGCTAGGTTGCTAAAATAACTGTTCTCCCAATGTAATCACACTCCAATAATTTGGGTAAGGTGTGTAATATTTCTACTCCAAAATGTGATCTTTATAAAATGTATATCAGATCACATCAGATCTGAGCTGAAAATCCTTCTGACTCCACCCTTTACCTATACTGTGCTGCTCACTTCCTGGCACTCCCCGACACAGATTCAGTGCCTTGGCCACTCTGAACTCCCCTGCTCCCTCTAAGCCTCTTGCCTTTTTCTGTGAGCATTCTGTTCCCTCTATCTGGAGCACCATTTTTCTCCCTCAGTTTGCAAATAATTTTTTCAAATTCCTTCAAAACAGCACAGGTGATAGCCTGCCCAACAACTCCCATTCCAACTTGTCTGATTTATTAGTAATGTTTTAGTCAAACATGTAGTGAGCAAGATGTTGGAGATAAAAGGTATCAATAAAACACACACACATTGAAAGAGTTGCCCAAGGCCAGCACTGTGGTATAGTGGGTAAAGCCACGGCTTGCAGTGCCCGGCACCCAATATGGGTGCTGGTTCAAGTCCTGGCTGCTCCGCTTCCAATCCAGCTCTCTGCCATGGCCTAGGCAAGCAGTAGAAGATGGCCCAAGTCCTTGGGCCCCTGTACCTGCACAGGAAACCCCAAAGAAGCTCTTGGCTCCTGGATTTGGAACAGCACAGCTCCAGCCGTTGAAGCCATCTGAGGAGTAAACCAGCAGATAGAAGACTCTTTTCTCTTTCTCTCCCTCTCTGCCTCTGCCTCTCTGTAACTCTGCCTTTCAAATAAATAAATGTTAAAAAAAAAAGGTGCCTGACTAGGAGCAAAACCAATAGGAAACCAACGGTCATAGCAGAAAATGACAAATGCAGGGATCCTGAATGGGATAACATTTTTAGCTATTTCTTTTTAGAGACAAAAAAAAAAAAAGAAGAAGCGAGTTCCTATCACGAAGGGTTTTTAAAGACTTGCTAAAGAATTTAGGAGTTTTCGATTTACCCTGAAAACAAACAAGAGCCACTAGAGTTCTAGCAGGGGGATGTCATGGACAAACTTGCCTCTTCTAAGCCAGCACACTGGCTGCAGGGTCAAGAAAGAACAGCTGCAATTGAATTCAAAGAGGGAAAGATTCATAGCAGCTTAAACTGAGACAGCGGCAGCAGAGATGAGGAAGAGCAGGTGGCTTAGAGAAATATTTAACCAGGTCAAAACAGCAGGACTTCCTGACTGATTAGATGTCAGAGGTGAAAGCGAGAAGAGTCAAGGACAGAACTGAACAGATGAGGTTATTTACTGAAATAAGGAGTATAGCAAGAAGAAAACAGATTAAAGTTTTATTTGAAACTTGTTTATCAGTAATGACTATGGAACTAAACAAATATAGAATACAAGCGGTTGTAAAGGTAACACACCACAGAAAATCTGAGAGCAAAGAGTGAGCCTTTGAGATAATCAGCGTAGTACAATTCCCAGTGAAGGGCAGACTGCAGGACCAGTATTGTTTCTTAAGGACATCAGTGTGCCAAATAGTAACACAGAGGAGACGGGAATACTTTAGCAGTCTAAGACAGAATGACCCAATCAATGATTTCTCTTATGCCAATGACTTCATATACCTGACAGCACAAGAAGAAAAGGTATATAAATTTCATTAGGATTTTCTTCACCAAAAGATGATAAAGGCTGGATTATAACTTCGCATCCAGGCCCAGAATCTATGTCTCATCACAGCTAAGATTTAACACTTAATTCTTCAAAAATAGCCATACTTTTATTAATTCACAAGTTGAAATTCTTTAAAGTTGCAAGCTACCATTCTATGTGAAGAATAGTCCATGTTTAACCACCGTTGTAGCCACAGAACCCAGCACATAGCAATCAAATGCATGTTAAATAATACCAGAAAAAATAAAGATAACATACTCTTATCCTAGGTAACTGTATTACAAGATCTAATCTAAGGGGAATAAAAAGGAAAGCCAATTATATGCTAAGAGTATTTTTATCTTTCTAAAACATGTGGATTTCTCACAGGACTATAAGCTTAACTAAAAGGAACTAGATGGGGCAATTTTAAGTTGCAGAATAAATTCTCAACAAAAATGATGTAAAACAAATTCTGATTAAGAAAAAAAAAGCCAATTTCCCAACTGCTTCAAGTTATTTCCAATAGAACAAAATTCTAATATAATTACAGAAGAACCTATAGTGAATGGAAATGTACTATAATGGGATTTTTAACTCAAAAATGAGAACAGTGGACCCATCTCTCTCATTCTAATCCCCCCTCAACTTCTTTCTTGCTCTTTACTCTTCACTGAACACTTAATACGTGCCAGGATCTAGGCTAGGTGCAGGTGAAATATTGCAGGATCTGATCTCCTGACAAGCAGTCACTCTCTGGGCCTCACTGAAAACAGCACCCAACTCAAGGACACAGAACTCATGCTACATTTCTTACTCAGAGTAAAGAAGTGATTGCTGGTGAAGGTTTCCTTCTGAATACCTGAAGTCTGCAATCCCCAAGGAAAATGGTTTTGTGATTATCTCCAATGTATGATATGGTCAAAAGCAAAGTATGTGCTTGAAAAGTATTTGTTGAATCAAAGTAACTAACCATCAGGGCATTAGTATGAATGCCAGAAACTCCGACACACCATGTACTTTTCTCCAATTCTGTGGTAGGTAAATTCAGCTCACTCCATTAATTCAGTTATATTCATCTGTCAGGCAGGATGGCTTTACAATGTCCCTATTCCTCCTTTCAATATTCACAACAGGATGTAAATTCTTTCCCTCTGTTTGATTGACTGTTAAAATATATGGTACCATACTTATATAACAACACAGAATAGTTAAAATCCACAAACTCTTCAGAGTTTTAATCAAATGCAAACCCTCTTTCAAAAACTCATCTCAGAAAAACAATCTAATGCCGGCACTGTGGTGCAGCAGGTTAAGCTGCCTCTTGCAACGCCGGCATCTCAAATGGGCAGGAGTTTGAATCCCGGCTGCTCTACTTCCAATACAGCTCCCTGCTAATGTGCCTGGGAAAGGAGCAGAGGGTGGTCCAAGTATTTGGGCCCCTGCACCCATGTGGGAGACCCAGATGAAATTCCTGACTTTGGTCTGGCCCAGCCCCAGCCATTATGGCCATTTGGGGAATGAACCAGCAGGTCGAAGATCAATCTCATTCTCTCTCGATCTCTCTCTCTCTGCCTCTAACTCTGCCTTTCAAATAAAAATAAATTTATATATATATGTATACATGTGTGTGTGTGTATATATACATATATATCAGTCTTGTAAGAAAGACTGAATAGATTTACACATGCTAACAAAAACCCTTGAGTTTAGCCCAATGATCAGGGAGAGGGGCGAATGTTTGGCCTAGTGGTTACTATGAGTCCTGGTTTCACTCCTAACTCTAGCTTCCTGTTAATGCATTCCCTGGGAGGCTACACTGATGGCACACGTACGTAGTTGGTCCCCTGCCACCAAAATGGGAGAGATGGGTTGAGTTCTAGGTTTCCGTCCTTCCTGGGGCCACTGTAGGCACTCAGGGAATGAACCAGTGGATGGGTATTCTGTATCTCTGCTTCACAAAAAGAAAGCTTTTTAAACAGCAGAAAATCAAATACATCATATTGTATTTAACCCTACTCATTAGCATAAAATCAGCATATTAGGAACACTATAGGGTTTTTTTTTTTGCTTTCACCAAAAGGGTAAGTATGTTGTATAACCACACTCACTGTATTACATAGTGGGAAGAACTCATGGAAGATTACACTTTGTTGTAATCACCTGAAACTGGTTTTTTATCATGGATTATGCAATTCTAAAAGTTCATCACATTTCCCTTTTTATTTTGGGATTTTGTGCAATTGGAATTAACTTGAAGCATTTGGGAAATTGGCTGTCACACACTAAAGTAGAACAGTTTATTCAATAATCACAATTCCAGTTCCAAACTTCACTTTCCTAACTTTCTATTTTGCCTGTTTCCCATTTATTTTAACTATACGGCTTTTATATTTGTTTGCAGCCTTCATTTCTTTACAGAAAATTGCTAGCATAAGACTTACAGGCTCTATAAAAATAAGGAAATAGAAATCTCTTAAAATATTGTACCGCAGTCCATAAAAATGTACAAGCATTACATGTTAATCAAAGAAGAAAACTGCCAGTGTAATTAAACATTCAAATATTTCCCAACCAATACTAACTTTATAATCTTAAATAACTGAAAGATCTTCCTCAGTAGTATCAAGAGCTAACAGTTACTGAACACCAACTTGAGGCCATGCTATTCTAAATGCTTTGCAATTAACTCATTTCCTTACAATTCATTACAGAAGTGTAAATAGTAACCCCATGGGGAAACTGGGCAAAGTCACACAGCTACAATGCAGTGGGCTTGGGTTTGAAACTAAGCAAACAGGCCCCATATCTCCTTAACCAATGCCTTATTGTGAGGACTTTTCATCCACAGTCAAATATTATATGTCTTCTAAAGCAAAGTATTTTTTAAATTCCTAAAATAACAATGAGAATTAAAAACAATTTTGAAAGCAAAGTTCACACCCAAACCAAACAAATACTCCAAATCTTTACATTTCCTTTTTTTTTTTTTTTTTTGGACAGGCAGAGTTAAGAGAGACAGAGAGAGCGAGAGATGTCTTCCTTTTTCCATTGGTCCACCCCTCAAATGGCTGCTTTGACCAGCCCACAAAGCCAGGAACCAGGCACTTCCTCCTGGTCTCCCATGCAGATTAAGGGGCCCAATCAGTTGGGCCATCCTCCACTGCCTTCCCGGGCCACAGCAGAGAGCTGGACTATAAGAGGAGCAACCGGGACTAGAACCCGGAGCAAAAAGGGGATGCCGGCGCTGCAGGTGGAGGATTAACCAAGTGAGCCATGGCGCCGGCAAAATCCGAGTTTTTTTTTTTTCTTTTTTTTTTTTACAGGCAGAGTGGACAGTGAGAGAGAGAGAGACAGAGAGAAAGGTCTTCCTTTGCCGTTGGTTCACCCTCCAATGGCCGCCGTGGTCGGCGCGCTGCGGCCGGCGCACCGCGCTGATCCGATGGCAGGAGCCAGGTGCTTCTCCTGGTCTCCCATGGGGTGCAGGGCCCAAGCACTTGGGCCATCCTCCACTGCACTCCCGGGCCACAGCAGAGGGCTGGCCTGGAAGAGGGGCAACCGGGACAGAATCCGGCGCCCCGACCGGGACTAGAACCCGGTGTGCCGGCGCCGCAAGGCGGAGGATTAGCCTGTTGAGCCACGGCGCCGGCAAAATCCGAGTTCTTAACTACTACCTTATCCCATTTCTCCAGATGACAAAGATTAACTTCTGTCACTTCCTGACATTCAAAGTTCAAAGCAAACAAAGTTGAAACAAAAAGGACTCTGCAACCTAGATTTCAACACCGAGCAACTCCAATTGAACAAAGCTGGCAGTCTAGCAGCTGGACGGTTTTTAAACTATCACAGGTGATTATTCTGAGCTTTGGTGAACCATCTACTTTACAGGGCTTTTAAACCAGTCTTAATTAAACTTTCCTGGGGAGAGAGAAATACACACACACACACACACACACACACACATTTCTTCCTCTTCTGTCTCAAAGAAGCAAGACAGGGAAGCAGAAGTATAAAAGGTAGCATGTCTTTTTAAGGCACGAACAGCAACTTTATTTTTTTAATAGTGAAAATAATAAAGTGATGATTTTTGTTTTGAGATGTATTTATTTGAAAGGAAGAGTGACAGAGTGACAGAGAGAAAGAGAGAAAGAGAGAGAGAGAGAGAAATCTTCCATCCACTGGTTTACTCTCCAAATGGTCACAAAAGCCAGAAATTCTATTCAAGCCTCTTACATGGCAGGGACCATCTGCTACTGGTTTCCCAGGCACATCAGCAGGGAGCTGGATCAGCAGGGACTTCAACCAGTACTCCGACACGAGATGACAGCTCTGCAAGCCGTGGCTTAACCTGCTGTGCTCCATATCTGCTCGTTTTTTTCAAATCAATAGTCAATCAGATTGCACATTAAAAATAAATAAATACCTCCGGGGTAGTACAGAGAAGGGATTGTGGGCACCGAATGGAAAAAAAGAAAAATCAGCAACAACATAAGACTAGAGGTAGGGGCCGGCGCCATGGCTCACTTGGTTAATCCTCCGATTGCGGCCCCGGCATCCCCTATGGGTACCGGGTTCTAGTCCCGGTTGCTCCTCTTCCAGTCCAGCTCTCTGCTGTGGCCCAGGAGGGCAGTGGAGGACGGCCCAAGTGCTTGGACCCTGCACCTGCATGGGAGACCAGGAGGAAGTACCGGCTCCTGGCTTCGGATGAGTGCAATGCCGGCCATAGCAGCCATTTGGGGAGTGAACCAATGGAAGGAAGACCTTTCTCTCTGTCTCTCCCTCTCTGTATATAATTCCACCTGTCAAATAAATTAAAAAAAAAAAAAAAAGACTAACGGTAGATAGGTAGATTAAAGGTTTGAACCACATACTGAGAGTAAAGAAGACACAGCAAATTTAAGAAATCTCTTCAAGGTAAAACTTGCAGGACTTGGTTATTGACTAGATAGTGCTACAGAAATTTCTGCTTCCAAATTTGTTTTACACACCACCAGACAAATGATGACTCCTTTAAACCACGCCTGAATTCACTGAAGGAAGACTTTGTGGATTCTACTCATCATTTTAGCATTATTTGAGAAAGGTTTTAGCAGAGAAAATTAGTTTCAGCAGAGTTACGGGAACAGGTGCAAATTTGAAGTAAATAAGAATGAGGTGATAGTTATAAAATATAAAACTAATTTTAAGAAATCAGACTACAAAAGGTGGCAGCTGCAAAAAGAGTTTTTAAAAAAAAACTTTAAATTCCACAGCTCTACTTCATCAAATCCAAACCTGTAAAAGGGAGGTATGGTATGTATGGTTTACATGGTAAGGATCCCCTCCTGCAAAGTAGACTAGAACAGTACACATGGAAAATCAAACAGGATAAGCTTTTAATTATGTGGCAAGTCAAGCAGAAGATCAGCATCTATCCTCTATATAAAAATACCAAAAACTAGAGTGGGCATTTAGCCTCGCAATTAAGACACCTGCCTGGGTTCAGTTCCCAGCTCCAGCTTCTCATCTCAGCTTCCTACTAATCCCAACCCTAAGAAGCAGCAGTGATGGCCAAGCCACTGAGTTCCTGCCAACCCACATGGTAGACCCATATGGAGTTCTCAATTCCCAGCTCTGGTGACCCAGCAACCGGAGGTTTGTTTCTCTGTATCTCAAATAAATAAAAATGAAGATACAGAGAACCACAAAGAGAAAAAAAAAAAAAAAGAGAGAGAGAGAAACTGACAAGAGTCATGAGTAACCCAATAAAGGATGTCCAATCTACAATTTAACAGTACCAGTACATACAAGTTTGGCATCTTTGTTATATTTTGTTAGTTGCAAGTACTCCAAACAACTCCAATAAACATAATGTTTGAATGCACCTTTGCAGATAAATTTGGCAGCATTTTGCAGATAAAAATGAAGAACAGGGAAATCATAACTGCCTCGATTTCCAAGGTCACACTTCAGGCTAACAGCAAAACCAAGATCATATTTACTCTTCTGATACCTGCTCTAGTATTTCAGACCCCAAACCAAACGCTGTCAAATAACTCAAAATGGGGTGGAAGACAGCAGGGAGAACATGAGGCAACTCAAGGAACAGAGGAAGCTATCTGGCACGAGTAAACAGTCTCTGGGGTTCGATGAGTCATTACCAGTCAGTCCCAGCTGTTTATGAAATACCTCCGCAATGGGAAACGCTGCCAGTGACCTGTCATAAACCTGAGTGTCCTAAGTATGTGTAAGAATGTGAATGGGCGCTCTGCGACGCAATCGCCTCCGCACCTAATCCTAATGCCTCACCAACCAGGTGTCGCTGACCATGTCTGCACGACGAATACCCTCCCACCCCGCCGCCACGGAAACATCCCAGAGACGTCTAGGCAGAAGACACTTTAACCACCGCCTTCCCATACGAGCGTGGGATGGCGGCAATCTCCAGCTCCCTCACTGCTCCCAACCATCAACCAACTTGGCAGATTAGTAACTCGGACTCCAGTAGACGCTTCTCTTCCAAGCGCACAGCTGCCTGGGGCCATATACATTCGGCTCCGTCCGAGGGGGGCCACGGACACCTTCGCCAGAGCCAAGCTAAGGGCGAGTCAGGCTGACGGCCTCAGGCAGAAAAGACGTTGCAGTCGAGTAGACTTAAGGAACTGGAGTCAGGGGGAAATGAGTGAGGTTGAAAGTGAGAGCGCCGTGGGAAGCACCTGTGCCTCCGGAAAGGCACTACGCACAGGCGCTTCCGCGCTCCGGGGCAGGGCAGAGCTGAGGAGCGCCGAGGCCTAGCTGGCCTTGGAGCAGCTGCCGGGTCTCCGTCCCCAGCTGAACCGGCATTCCTGGGGAAGCAGCTGACAGCCCCGGGCCCGCGCTTCTCCTCCGCCCGCCCCGGGCTGTTCCGATGCAGACAGGCCCTCAGCGCCCTGCCCCGCCCGCCTCGGGCGGCGAAAGCGCCCGCGTTCCAGAGAAAGGCAGGGGTGTTGCCCGGGGCCGTTACTTACCTTCCCGCTCACAACACCCGCCGCCGCCATGTTCCCTGCGCGTGCCTGGTGATGACGTAGCAGAGCCTCACGTGTCTGCCCGACTCACAACAACATCCGGCAAAACTAACACTGACTTCCGGGCTGGCCGGGGCGGGGAGTGGCCGCCTAGGCGCGGAGGCCTGGGGCGGGCCGGGAGGAGTCGCCCGACGCGTACGTGTGGAACAGAGGCCGCCCGGGGAGAGTCGGGTTCAGGCTTGCCCCTGAGCGGGTCTGTGTTTCCTAGCAGGAACCCCGAAAAGAAGCGCGTTTATGTTGGGGTTTGCCTGGGGGTGCCATTCTGACCCTATAGCAGGCCACGTCAGTTTGGTGGGATGGAAAAAAAACACCACATTGGGAGCCAGCAAATGGGATCCTGGCTTTGTGTCCGCAGGCAGGCTACGAGGAACGAGCTTTGAACCCCGGTTTGTTCATTGTAAACTCGGGATCGTAGCCTTGTGAGAAGGATTGAATTACCACCCGTTTTCAATCCGAGGGACTCACACAGACTTTTCCCAACTATGTATGAGGACCTTCAGCAAGGTATTTTGATAGGAACTCTGATAATACCACGCCCTCGTGCTCCGGAGTCCGTGGTTGATAGCTACTCCAGTTACTTAATAACTGATTTGAAACAAATTTCTAAATTCATCCAAACTAAAGCTGACAAGGAATTACGCACGCACCAGGTGGTTATGGAGATCTACAGGCTGTGCATTTGTGCTAAGATGATTTGTAAACATAGGAAAATAATGATTTTGTTTGTTCTCGGTGCTGTAAAGCAATGCAGAGAATGTATTGGTTACTGTCGCTTGTGGCTTTGGCACAAGATGTGGGACTTCCCTGGTCCCAAGGCCGAATAAAATCCCCTTGCAGCAAAAGTACCTGTGCCTACTGCAGTAATTGTGTTTTCACACTGTGGAGAAAGGTTAAGGGATTTTGAGAACGATTGAGGGAAGTGGCAGGCAAAGGAGAACAGAGAACAGAGAATAATTGCAGGTTCTTTAACTATCAGGAACCTAATAGGTTGGGGAGATAGTAGGACCTTAGATAAGAATAAATGTGTGACACCATGAGACTGGCAGATCAGGCATCTGAGACTCCAACTATCACCCAGGTACCCATGACCAAACTTGGCATGCAGTCAGGAAGGTGGCTCACCTGCAGGGAATAAATAACGTGGAGTAATGAGCCTATTAGCAGTAACCAGCATTGAGTGAAAACCAGAGGGTCCTTGCCGCATGCACTGAATTAAGATCTCTAGAACCTTCTTAAACTTCGGTGTTGGTGAAGAGTCCTGATAATGGTCCAAATTGAATTTTCCACCAACTCAGCTGTAAGAAGTGATCAGCAAAAAAATGTTTAATGTTTCTTAGACCCTGTGTTTTTGAAAAAGTTGAAACCCATAGCACCGTGCCAGGAACAGAATGCTAAATAAATTATGTCTTTTATTTGTATAATAAGCTTGGAAACGGAAGGTTTCTCATAGAAAATGCAGCATCCCAGGTGCATCTGTTTGATTTTTTAAAAAGATTTAGTTATTTATTTGAAAGGCAGAGTTACAGAAAGGCAGAGGCAGAGAGAGAGGGGTCTTCCATCTCCTGGTTCACGCCCCAGATGGCCGCAACGGCCAGAGCTGTGCCGATCCGAACCCAGGAGCCTGAAGTTTCTTCCTGGTCTCCCACACAGGTGCAAGAGCCCAAGCACTTGGGGCATCTTCTCCTTCCCAGGCCAGAGCAGAGAGCTGGATCCAAAGTGGAACAGCCAGGACTTAAACTGGCACTCATAGGGGATGCAGGCACTTCAGGCGGCAGCTTTACCTGCTACACCACAGCGCCGGCCCCGTGTTACTTGATTTTTTTTAAGGTTCATCCTCCAACTGCTTCTTAAATGCCGGCACTATCCATGGGCTATCCTTCGACTTCTTTTATGTTTTCTGCAAACACAATTGTTTTGGCTGGCATACTAGCATCATCCACATATTCTGGCATCATTATCTCATGTCTGCTAATGACTCCCAAGTATCTCTATAATCCATTTCTCTTTCCTAAACTCTAGCTCCTGCACATATTGCCTGCTGGGCTTTTTTTACTTGGATGACTTGTACATAAAAAATCCTAACCTTTGCTATTCAGTGTGGTCTGCAGACTAGGGAGCTTGTTAGAAATGCAGAATCTGGGCCAGCGCCGCAGCTCACTTGAGTAATCTTCCACCTGCAGTGCTGGCACCCCAGGTTCTAGTCCCTGTTGGGACGCCGGGTTCTGTCCCCGTTGCTCCTCTTCCAGTCCAGCTCTCTGCTGTGACCCGGGAAGGCAGTGGAGGATGGCAAAAGTGCTTGGGCCCTGCACCCGCATGGGAGACCAGGAGAAGCACCGGGCTCCTGGCTTTGGATCAGCGCAGCACGCTGGCCATAGCAGCCATTTGAGGGGTGAACCAATGGAAGGAAGGCCTTTCTCTGTCTCTCACTGTCTAACTCTGCCTGTCCAAAAAAAGAAAAGAAAAGAAAAAGAAACGCAGAATCTGGGGCGGGAATTCAGTAGGGCAGTCAATACAATACCTCTCATATTAAAGTGCCTGGATTCAGATCCCAACTCCGTTGCCAATTCCAGCTTCCTGCTAATGCAACCCTGGGGAGGCAGCAACAGTTGCTCAAGTGCTTGGGCTCCTGTCACCCAAGTGGGAAATCTGGATGGAATTCTGGGTTCCTGACTTTAACCTGGCCCAGCCCTGGCTATCTGAGGGTATTTGGGGAGCGAAATGACAGATGGAATATCTTTCTTTGTCCCTCTCTGCCTTTCAAGTAAGTGAAAAATAAAAATAAATTTTAAAAATGATAAATATAAAACCTCAGATCCCACTACAGGAAAAAATTTGCATTTTTAACAAGATTTACAGGTGATATTTGAATGCACATTAAACTTTAAGAAGCACAATGTTAAATGAAACTTTAATTTTTCTCGCTTCCTAAAAATTACTGCCTTTGCGAATTAGAAATACTGCAAGAACACAATTTCTCAAAGGCAGTGTTACTACCATATTTTGCCTTCCAGATGTGTCTTCTGGAAAGCTAACAGGAAGCACCCCCAGTATGCTCTCTTCCCTGTCCCCACTGCCACGCTCATGGTCTGTGTCCCTCTTTACCTCTGGGTTAGACAACTACTGTGCCATTTTAATGTATTCCCTTGCTTTCTGCTTCTTTTTCCACCAGCCCATCACACACACTGCTACCAGAGTAATCTTTCTAAAGCATAAATGTGGTCGTGAGACTTCAGACTAATCTTTTATTTTATTTTATTTTATTTATTTATTTATTTTTTTTTTTTTTACAGGCAGAGTGGACAGTGAGAGAGAGAGAGACAGAGAGAAAGGTCTTCCTTTTGCCTTTGGTTCACCCTCCAATGGCCGCCGCGGACGGCGCACTGCGGCCGGCGCACCGCGATCGTCCGATGGCAGGAGCCAGGAGCCAGGTGCTTTTCCTGGTCTCCCCATGGGGTGCAGGGCCCAAGCACCTGGGCCATCCTCCACTGCACTCCTGGGCCACAGCAGAGGGCTGGCCTGGAAGAGGGGCAACCGGGACAGAATCGGTGCCCCGACCGGGACTAGAACCCGGTGTGCCGGCGCCGCAAGGCGGAGGATTAGCCTGTTGAGCCACGGCGCCGGCCCAGACTAATCTTTCTAAAGCATAAATGCTGAGAAGTTCTGTGACTTCTCTACTTATAATTTTGTGGCTCCTCATCTCTTCAGGATAAAGTGCAAATCCTCCAGTATAGCATTCAAGGACCTGTCTACCATTGTAGCTTCTTTTCCCAACTCTCTATTCAGATTCTATTTCACAACCATAACCACATATCTGCTATCCCAAAAATGCACTATGCTATGTCCCAAGATTGCTTCTGATCATAGCAGACTAGGAAGGCTTGGACTGTGAGACTGTCCCTGAGCCAATCATTGTGACTCAAAAGAGATGTTCTAATTGGCTTAATTTGATTAGTATGCCCAGCTCCACTCAAGGTAAATGCAATGGAAAGAGGTATAATTCCCAGATAAAAGTTTAGGAACCACTCCAAGGAAAAAAAATGAGTGGTGCTGGACAAGCCAAAAAAGGAATCAATTACAGAGACTATTTCTGTGCTTGCCATATCACACTATAGAATACTTGATGATTTACTGAACTGTCTCCCCGACTAGGCCACGAACTATTGGAAGGCAGGGATTATGCCTAACACATAGTAGGCACAAAGTGTTATATAATTAACTAATTGTATTAATTAATTTAAAACACTACATGTTTATGCATTAATGCCCTTGTTTAGGAATGGCACAGTTGTATGCTACATGAAGGAAAGAGATCTATTTTATTCTTCACAAATATCTTCTATCTACAAAGGAACAAAATAGGTAAGGATTCCAAAGTGGTTGATTTCAAGTTTTAGTCTTTTACTATAATGGAGGCAAAAATCTTAGTGCACATACATATAGCAGTGGGGCAGGTTTTATTAGGGAAGCACAAATCTAAGGTTAGTGTAGATAGACATCAAGTTCTCGGTAACAAAATAATTTACTGTTTTAATGAGAGTGAGTAATCTCAAAACTCCTAGTTTCACTCCTATGAAATATATAGCTATTTGCTAATTACGATTATCACTCAAAATGTCATATGATACAAAAGAATTTTAATAGTCAATACCTTAAAGAAACTTAGACCTGAAGGGAGTTTAGAGATAATTTCTCAGAGTTTTTCAGCTGAAGAGATTGAGTCTGTTAGAGACTTGCCAAAATCACAACCTGCTTTCTGGCTTAATATAGACTTCATTCTAGGTCCTTAGCATAGTCACCTGTGCTACATTATCAACTGGAGGTGATCACTCCCCTTTCAAAATACCGAATTTAATTACCATTCAATTTGATTCTCACCTCAGTTTCTGACTGACCTATCTGTCTTTCAGCATTTATACCACGCCTCATTTCATCTGTTGCGATTCCACCAACCTTTCCACCTATTGATCTCTACTTTTCCCAAACTCTTTTTTTTTTTTTTTTGACAGGCAGAGTGGACAGTGAGAGAGAGAGACAGAGAGAAAGGTCTTCCTTTGCCGTTGGTTCACCCTCCAATGGCCGCCGCGGTCGGCGCGCTGCGGCCGGCGCACCGATGGCAGGAGCCAGGAGCCACGTGCTTTTCCTGGTCTCCCCATGGGGTGCAGGGCCCAAGCACTTGGGCCATCCTCCACTGCACTCCCGGGCCACAGCAGAGAGCTGGACTGGAAGAGGGGCAACCGGGACAGAATCTGGCAACCCGACCAGGACTAGAACCCAGTGTGTCGGCGCCCCAAACTCTTACAACTGTCAGACAACAGACTTTGTTTTGGTGCTGTTAATCATGGTAGGTCCAAGAGAGAGCGTGGACTTTGCCAACACCAAGAGATTACAGGATTCCTTTATGGAGAGAAAGATCAGCTAAAGAAATCAGACCTGCAGGTGCTAACAGAGAGGGGTTCCCACTGAAATGACTCTATCACATCATCCTTCAGTGGAAACTAAAGATCAGCAAGCCCACCTTTCTATCCAGAACTTCTAATTGGCTTTTGGTGCTCATTTCCTGAATATGAACAGATCACCGTGGATCATTCCGCTTCAAAGAAAACCTTTCGTCTGAAAGACAGGGACCAAAACATACCAACAAAATGTCAATTCAAGGCAAGCAAATAAAGCAGAGAACAGAAGAAAACTCTTTGATTATAATAAATGTCTTTAGGGAGAAAACAGTAGATTTTGAACTTATGGAACATGGACATTCAGAAGATCAAAATTAAAAAGTTAAAGTAACAAAAATGAAAAAATCTTTATGGATTTGGAAACTGAGAATTAGAGCAAAAATACAAAAATCTGTAAATAAGAGAAAAAACTTAAGTAAAATAATGGATTAAATCTAAACTTTAGTCTGCATTGAGAACAATTACTGATGGAAATCTTTGGGTGATAGCTATGCAACAGGCATTGAGAGAAGCCAGTCCAGAATCAAAAATGTTTAGAGCTATAAGAAGAATTCCAGGGGCCGGCACCGTGGCACAGATTAATCCTCTGCCTGCGGTGCCAGCATCCCATATGGGCGCCGGTTCTAGTCCCGGCTGTTCCACTTCCAGTCCAGCTCTCTGCTATGGCCTGGGAAAGCAGTAGAAGATGGCCCAAGTTCTGGGGCCCCTGCACCCACGTGAGAGACCAGGAAAAAGTGCCTGGCTCCTGGGTTTGGATCGGTGCAGCTCCAGCCATTGCAGCCATTGGCGAGTGAACCAGCGAAAGGAAGACCTTTCTCTCTGTCTCTACCTCTCACTGTCTGTAACTCTAACTCTCAAATAAAATAAATAAAATCTTTAAAAAAAAAAAAAAGAAGAATGTCCAAGAAGGAAAGAAATACGAAAACAGGTTCTTAATGATCTTTACTGTTCTGAAATATTTACACTTTTGGCAGAGACTATGGAGATGAACTGGTCATGTGTACACTGCAAATCTACCAAAACAAAACAAAGACAATTCTAATCTCAGAGAAAACAAAGACTTAATATATTTATAATATTCAATGTGGCTTAGCTATGGACAATATTACCACAGCATAATTACATAAATATTGAGCTAAAAAATTTCATGACAAACAAATGACTACTTTTACATTGGAAGGGGAAGATGCATCTACATATTGAGGTTGTGAAAATAAAAGAGCTAGGTTGAAATAAGCAAAAGTTGAAAGTAGTTGCCCTTGAGGAGCAGAACCATGACTGGAAAGGGAAGATCTGAGGACTGATCTCTTTTATTGTAAACTTTATTTGACTATTGGATATATCAAATATAAGAGGTGATTAATTTGATTCATTTTTGTTTAAAGATTTATTTATTTATCTGAAAAGTAGAGTTACAGGGAGAGACAGAGAGACAGAGAAATAGAGAGAGAGAAAGAGAGAGAGAGAGAGAATCCCCCATTTGCTTGTTCCCTCCCCAAATGGCCACAATATCTGGAGCTGGGCCAGGCCATTGTCAGGAGTTTCTTCCTGGTCTGCCACATGGATGCAAGGGCCCAAGCACTTGGGCCATCATCTGCTGCTTTCCCAGGCAACTTAGCAAGTAGCTGGATCAGAAGTGGAACAGCCAGGAATCAAACTACTGCCCATATAGAATGTTGATGTTACAGGTGTCAGCCTCTGCCACTACACTACAACACCAGCCCTGGGGTCATCAATTTAAGAAGTATATTATTTATGAACAATTAAGGAAGAAAATCCTACAAAATAAATTAAGGCAAATTTTCTTTCCCTTCAATTTTAAAACATATTTGACTTCAGAGATTATAACATGAAAAAGAGTGCCTTAGAATCTACAAAATACAGACACATACCTGGGTAAACATTAGAATTCTATCTGAAAAGAAGTTGGTTCAACAACCTAACTTTACATCTTAAGGAACTAGAAAAATAAAGACAAACTAAGCCCAGAGCTAGCAGAAGGAAGGCAGTAAAAATTAGAGCAGAAAGAAATGGTAAGAGTAAAATAATATAGAAAATATATGAAACCAAAAATGCTTCTTCAACAAGACTTTAAAAATTGACAGGCCTTCAGCTAGATTAACTAAGGAAAAAGAATAATCAAATTACTAAAATTGTATATAAATTGGGGACATTATTACTGACTTTTATAGAACTAAAAGGGATTATAAGAGTAGAATGAACAACAGTATACCAATGAACTGGACAAGCTAGATAAAATGGACAAATTCCTAAAAACATACAAGCTACTAATAATCATGAAATAGACATACAACTACTAAGCCAAATTGAATCCATAATTTAAAAAAAACTCTCAACAATCAAAAATTAATTAGTACAAAAATATAGTACCAGACAATGTAAAGAGAAACAAGTGAGCAAAGATTTTGAATAGATATTTCTCCAAAGGAAAAATATTTTGGCCAAGAGCACATGAAAAGATGGTCAACATCACTAATCATTAAGAAAGGAAAAACCAAAACCTCAATGAGATATTATCTCACATCCATTAGCATGAATATTGTACCAAAAAAAAAAGAAAGGAAAGGAAAGGAGGAAGGGAAGGGAAGGGAAGGGAAGGGAAGGGAAGGGAAGGGAAGGGAAGGGAAGGGAAGGGAAGGGAAGGGAAGGGAAGGGAAGGGAAGGGAAGGGAAGGGAAGGGAAGGGAAGGGAAGGGAAGGGAAGGGAAGGGAAGGGAAGAGGAGGGGAGGGGAGGGAAGGGAAAGGGAGGGGAGGGAGAGGAGGGGAGGGGAGGGAAGGGAAAGGGAGGGGAGGGGAGGGGAGGGGAGGGGAGGGAAAACAAACCTTATGCGGACATTTGGCCTAGTAGTTAAACTCCCACTTGGAGTTAAACATCCCAGTTGGAATGCCTACATCCCATATGGAAGTGCCTGGGTTCTAGTGCCACATCTCCTCCAATTCCAACTTCCTGCTAATGTACTACCTGGGAAGCAACAGGTGATAGTTCAAGTGGTTGGGTTCCTGCTTCCCACGTGAGTAGTAGACTGAGTTCCTAGCTCCTAGCTTTGACCTAGCTCGGCTCCAACTGTTGCAGGCATTTGGGGAGTGACCAGTGGATAGTGTCTCTCTCTCTCTCTGTCTCTCTCTCTCTCTCTCTCTCTTTCTCAAAATAAAATAATATCTAACAAAGCAAAAGCAAAAAACAAAAGTGTTAATGACAAACTGGAATCCTTGAAGACTATTGGTGGAATGGAAAATGGCACAGCTGCTATGGAATGTTAGTAATTCTTCAAAAAATTAAAAATAGAATTACTATATTACTTCTGGGTATATCAAAAAGAATTGAAAGCATGGTATTTATACACCCATGTTGATAGCTGCTATTCCTAATACCTAATATGTGCAAGTAACTCCCAAGTGTTCATTAATAGATGAATGGATAAGCAAAATGGGATACTATATATACATACAATGAAATATTAATCAGCCTTAAAAAGGAAAGAAATTCTCATAAATTTACAACATGGATGAAATGAAAACTTCATATAATGTTGAACATGTCAGACACAAGAGTTCAAGAAATAGGGCAATTTAATATTGCACAAATCATCACCTCAACACAGTCATCATAGACCCAGCTTCATGGACTGAGAATCTAGCCTAGTGGTTGACATTGATTAAGATGCCTATGTCTCAAATGGAAGTATCAGGATTCAGTTCTCAGTTCTGGCTCCTGACTCCAGCTTCCTGTCAATGAATACCACATGAGGCAACGATGATGGCTCATGTAATCAGGTTCCTGCCTCCCATGTGGGAGACCTAGATTGCATTCCTGGCTCCTGGCTCTGGTCCCAGCCCAACCCTAGTGGTTGCAGGCATTTGGGGAGTGAACCAGTGGAAGGGAATTCATGGTCTCTATTTATCTTTACCACAAATAAAAAGAAAAAAGTAACCTGAAATAGCCTGATATTAACCAATTAATTCTTTCTTATTTTTTATTTTTATTTTTTTGACAGGCAGAGTTAGACAGTGAGAGAGAGAGACAGAGAGAAAGGTCTTCCTTCCATTGGCTCACCCCCCAAAATGGCCGCAATGGCCAGTGCACTGCAGCTGGCGCACTGTGCTGATCTGAAGCCAGGTGCCAGGCACTTCTTCCTGATCCCCCATGCAGGTGCAGGGCCCAAGGACCTGGGCCATCCTCCACTGCACTCCTGGGCCACAGCAGAGAGCTGGACTGGAAGAGGGGCAACCGGGACAGAATCCGGCGCCCCGACCGGGTTCAGGTTGCCAGTGCAGCAGGCAGAGGATTAGCCTAGTGAACCGTGGTGCCAGCCCAATTAATTCTTTTTTTTTATAACGCTTTTATTTAAAGAATATAAATTTCCAAATTACAGCTTATAGATTACAATGGCTTCCCCCCCCCATAACTTCCCCCCCACCCGCAACCCTCCCCTTTCCCACTCCCTCTCCCCTTGCTTCACATCAAGATTCATTTTCAATTCTCTTTATATACAGAAGATCAGTTTACTATATATTAAGTAAAGATTTCAACAGTTTGCCCTCACATAGCAACACAAAGTGAAAAATACTGTTGGAGTACTAGTTATAGTATTAATTCACAATGTATAGCACATTAAGGACAGCGATCCTACATGATATATTTTTTTTAAAAATTGATTAATTTTCTAGGCAATTTCCAATTTAACACCAAGATTTTTTTTCATTTTTAATTATCTATATACAGAAGATAGATTCAGTATATACTAAGTAAAGATTTCATCAGTTTGCACCCACACAGAAACACAAAGTGTAAAATACTGTTTCAGTGCTAGTTATAGCATTACTTCACATTGGACAACACATTAAGGACAGATCCCACATGAGACGTAAGTACACAGTGACTCCTGAAGTTGATTTAACAATTTGACACTCTTGTTTATGGCATCAGTAATCTCCCTATGGTCTAGTCATGAGTTGCCAAGGCTATGGAAGCCTTTAGGGTTCACTGACTTCAATCTTATTCCGACAGGGTCATAGTCAAAGTGGAGGTTCTCTCCTCCCTTCAGAGAAACGTACCTCCTTCTTTGATGGCCCCATTCGTTCCACTGGGATCTCACTCGCAGAGATCTTTCATTTAGGGCTTCTTTTTTTTTCCAGAGTGTCTTGGCTTTCCATGCCTAGAATATTCTCATGGGCTCTTGAGCCAGATCTGAATGCCTTAAGGGCTGATTCTGAGGCCAGAGTGCTATTTAGGACATCTGCCATTCTATGAGTCTGCTGTGTATCTCGCTTCCCATGTTGGATCATTCTCTCCCTTTTTCATTCTATCAGTTAGTATTAGCAGACACTAGTCTTGTTTGTGTGATCCCTTTGACTCTTAGACCTATCAGTGTGATCAATTGTGAACTGAAATTGATCACTTGGACTAGTGAGATGGCCTTGGTACATGCCACCTTGATGGGATTGTATTGGAATTCCCTGGCACAATTCTAACTCCATCATTTGGGGCAGTTCCGATTGAGCATGTCCCAAATTGTACATCTCCTCCCTCTCTTATTCCCACTCTTATATTTCACAGGGATCACTTTTCAGTTAAAATTTAAACACCTAAGAATAATTGTTTGTTAATTACAGAGTTCAACCAATACTACTAGAATAAAAAAATTACTAAAATGGATAAAGTATTACATTGTACAACAACAGTCAGCACAAGAGCTGATCAAGTCACTGTTTCTCATAGTGTCCATTTCACTTCAATAGGTTTCACCTTTGGTGCTCAATTAGTTGTCACCGATCAGGGAGAACATATGATATTTGTCCCTTTGGGACTGGCTTAATTCACTCAGAATGATGTTTTCCAGATTCCTCCATCTTGTTGCAAATGACCGGATTTCATTGTTTTTGACTGCTGTGTAGTATTCTATAGAGTACATGTCCCATAATTTCTTTATCCAAATGTATGCTTTGAATTCCCTGTGATCTTTTGCTGTGAGGTTCCCTTCGTTTACCTTCTTTCATGTTGATGGCCGTGTTTCTGTGTTTCTGTGTGTAACACATCTTTAAGTATCTTTTGCAGGGCTGGACGAGTGGCAACAAATTCTTTCAATTTTTGTTTGTTATGAAAGGTCTTTATTTCACCTTCATTCACAAATGAGAGCTTGGCAGGATATAATATTCTGGGCTGGCAGTTTTTCTGTCTAAGTACCTGGGCTATGTCTCGCCATTCCCTTCTAGCTTGTAGGGTTTCTGATGAGAAGTCTGCTGTGAGTCTAATTGGAGATCCTCTGAGTGTAATTTGACGTTTCTCTCTTGTGCATTTTAGGATCTTTTCTTTCTGTTTCACTGTGGTGAGTTTAATTACAACGTGTCGTGGTGAGGACCTCTTTTGGTCATGTTTACTAGGGGTTCTATGTGCTTCCTGTACTAGGATGTCTCTGTCCTTCTCCAAAACTGGGAAATTTTCTGCTATTATCTCACTAAAAAGGCATTCTAATCCTTTCTCCCTCTCCATGCCTTCAGGAACTCCTAGAACTCGAATGTTGGGTTTTTTAATAGTATCCTGTAGATTCCCAACAATATTTTTTAGATTTCTAATTTCCTCTTCTTGTCTTTGGTTTGACTGTATAGTTTCCTGTGCTCTGTCTTCTAAGTCTGATATTCTCTCTTCTGCCTCACCCATTCTGTTTGTAAGGCTCTCTAATGTGTTTTTCATTTGATCTATTGAATTCTTCACTTCATTATGATTTCTCGTCACTATCACAGTTTCATGTTCTACTAGTTGTTTCATTTCAGCTTGATTTCTCCTTAATATTTCATTTTCACGAGAGAGATTTTCTATCTTGTCCATTAAGGATTTCTGTAGTTCAAGAATTTGTTTTTGAGTACTTCTTAGTGTTCTTATCAATTTTTTGAGATCTGCTTCTTGCATCTCTTCTATCTCATCACGTTCGTAATCTTGAATTTGGGTGTCTTTTTCATTTGGGGATGCCATAGTGTCTTCCTTGTTCTTATTACCTCGGTTTTTGCGTTTGTTGTTTGGCATATTGGTTTCTTCACTGTGGTGTTTTTTTCTTGTTATACTATGACTCTAGATTAAGTGGACTGTCTGCTTTTGATGGAGCCTTAGAGGCTTGAGATGGGTGTGGCCTGAGAGCTATGGTTCCTCAGGGTTGAGGGTGTGTCAAAGGAGACACTCCCAGGTTAGGCGTGGTAAATCTCTCTCTGTTACTTTTTTTTTTTTTTTTGGTTCAAAAGGGAAGTAATTCCACACAGCTGAATGGAATTGGGGGTGGTTAGCAGGCGAATGATATACCCACGGGAGCCAGAGATCGGAAGCTCTTCCCAAGGACCAGAGAGGGAATCTTTGCGGCCCTTTGTGTGGGCTGAGATTCTCCTGTAGTCTCCCACTGGGCTGCCAAGGCTACTGAACTGTAGCGTCTCTGGAGAGTACTCACATGAATTCGTGATTTCTGTGAGTTCTCTCCCCCACCGTCTCTTTTTTCACAGTCTCAGTTCATTAGCACCACACATTCATTAGGTTCTAATCTCCTGTTATTTCACCCCTCCCACCCAGAGTCAGGTTTTTATGCTAGGCTTGGGGCCGGTGCCGACCCGAGGTCGCCCTGCTTATGACGTATTCCAAAATGGCGCCTGCTCTTTGTCTTGCTCACCTTTGAGAGGTGAGCGGAGAGAGAGAAGCTCGTGTCCGTATGGGTCACTTTTTTTTTTTTTTTCCCTCTCTCTCTCTCTTCTAGTTAGCCTGGTGAACTTTTCCCCGCAGGGTTTCAAGCCTTGTTCGCTCTAGGCTCCCTTTTCAGCTTCCCTGCAGGTAATTCCGGCTATTGATGTTCTGCTCACCTCGCGTTCCAGCGCTGGTGTGTTGAATCTGCTGCTGGTGTCCCAAACTGCGGGCTCCCACGCTCTCCACGCAGGTCCAGTGTGAATCTCCAGTTCCGGAAGGGTTTTCTCTGCTGTATCTTCCCCTACTCTTCCTTGAACCTGCAGTATCTCCACTTTTATTAAACTGTCTCTCCCCAGACTATCGGTGTGCTCCCTTCCTATTCCGCCATCTTGCCACTCTCCAGCCCAATTAATTCTTAAAATAAGAAGTTTCTCACTATATTTCTTCCCTTTTATTTCCAGATTGTTGACTTTTGTCTTAAAACTGTTCACTCTTCATCTCAAAATAGCAGCAGCATCCCCATTCATCACATCATTCTACAAAATGTCCAAGCCCAGAAGAAGAGACACATACTTTCTTGAATTCCCATTTTAAAACTAATGAAAAACCTTCAGGAGTCATTCTATCAAATAAAATTTTAATTATATATTGATGGAAGGTGGCATGTACCAATGCCATCTCACTAGACCAAGCGATCAATTTCTGTTCACAAGGCCGGCGCCATGGCTCAACAGGCTAATCCTCCGCCTTGCGGCGCCGGCACACCGGGTTCTAGTCCCGGTCGGGGCACCGGATTCTGTCCCGGTTGCCCCTCTTCCAGGCCAGCCCTCTGCTGTGGCCCAGGAGTGCAGTGGAGGATGGCCCAGGTGCTTGGGCCCTGCACCCCATGGGGAGACCAGGAAAAGCACCTGGCTCCTGGCTCCTGCCATCGGATGAGCGCGGTGCGCCGGCCGCAGCGCGCCGACTGCAGCGGCCATTGGAGGGTGAACCAACGGCAAAGGAAGACCCTTCTCTCTGTCTCTCTCTCTCACTGTCCACTCTGCCTGTAAAAAAAAAAAAAAAATTTCTGTTCACAATTGATCATAATGATAGGACTGAGAGTCAAAGGGATCACATAAACAAGACTAGTGTCTGAAAATACTGATAGAATAAAAAAAAAGGGAGAGAATGATCCAACATGGGAAATGGGATACACAGCAGACTCATAGAATGGCAGATGTCCTAAACAGCACTCTGGCCTCAGAATCAGCCCTTAAGGCATGCAGATCTTTCTGAAAAGCCCATGAGAGTATTTCAGGCATGGAAAGCCAAGACACTCTAGAAAAAAAAAAAAAAAAAAAACCTAAATGAAAGATCTCCGTGAGTGAGATCCCAGTGGAAAGAACAGGTCATCAAAGAAGGAGGTACCTTTCTTTGAAGGGAGGCGAGAACTTCCACTTTGACTATGACCTTGACTAAATAAGATGGGACCTTGACTAAATAAGAACTCAAGAGGCTTCCATAGCCTTGGCAACTCATGACAAGAGCTTAGGGTGATTACTGATGCCATAAACAAGAGTGTCAATTGTTAAGTCAACAACAGGAGTCACTGTGCACTTACTCCTCATGTAGGGTCTCTGTCCTTATTGTGCTCTACATTGTGATTTAATGCTATAACTAGTACTCAAACAGTATTTTTCACTTTGTGTTTCTGTGTGGGTGCAAAATGTTAAATATTTGTTTAATGTATACTAAATTGGTCTTCTGTATATAAAGAGAATTGAAAATGAATCTTGATGTGAATGGAAGGGGAGAGGGAGGAAGTTATTGGGGGGGCATTGCAATCCAAAAGCTGTACTTTGGAAATTTATATTCATTAAATAAAAGTTAAAAAAAATTATATATTGATGGAGTCAGAGTTGAGGCACAGTTGGTCAAACCACCACTTGTGATGCCAACACCCATATTGGAGATCCACTTCTTTTTAAAAATAAAAAAAGATTTATTTTATTTATTTGAAAGAGTTATGGAGAGAGGTACAGCCAGAGAGAGAGAGAGAGAGAGAGAGAGAGGTCTTCCATCTGCTGGTTCACTCCCCCAAATGACCACAATGGCCAGAGTTGAGCTAATCCAAAGCCAGCTTCTTCCAGGTCTCCCAGGCAGGTGCAGGGACACCCGCACTTGGACCTTCTTCCACTGCTTTCCCAGGCCACAGCAGAGAGCTGGATCAGAAGTGGAGCAGCTGGGACTCGAACCGACACCCATATGGGATGCCGGCGCAGCATGTGGGATTTTAACCTGCTGCGCCATACCACTGGCCCCTGGACACTGTTTCATCGGTCGTCTGAGCTTCTGTGGAGATCCATTTCTAGTCCTGACTGCCTGACTTGTGGTCCAGCTTCCTGCTAACGTGTCTTAGAAGGCAGCAAAAAATGACTCAAGTAGTAGGGGGCCCTAGCCACCAATATGGGAGACCCTGATGGAATTATTGGCTCAAACCTGGCTTTTGCAGCCAGGGAGTGAACCTGTAGATGGAAAATCAATCTCAATCTCAATCTCTCTCTCTCTCCCTCTCTTTGTCACTCTGCCCTTCAAATAAATAAAAGCCTTAATAAATTATATATTGACAAATTATAGTTGTAGATATTTGTGGGTCACAGCATGATGACATGATTTTTTGAATGCAATATGGAATAATTAAATCACACTTATTAATCTACCATCTCAAATATTTGACATTTTGTGATACAAACATGAGATTCACTCTTTTCACAATAGTGAACTGCACAACACTCAATTCTTATCGATGGCCACTACATTGTGAAACAGATCTCAAAAAAATCAGGTTCTTCCTAAGTGACACTGTGATTACCACCTCTCTTTCCTCTCAGCTCCTTCGGCCGTAAAAGGAACGACGCTGCTTGCAGTTAATCGGTCTTCAAAAGACTTTTACTTAGGAGGAGTGGGAAAGAGAGTGGGGGACTGGGAGAAGGGGGAGAGATGGGGCGCATGTTCCTTAAGGTGGAAAACTGGCGAGCCCCCCTCCTTATCCCGCGGTCTGCTTATATACAGAATTCAACCAATCACAGTCATTCAATCACAGTCCATGCACAGAGTTCTCCAATCCGCCACTTGATCATGCTCAGCTGTGGAGTCACGCAGCAGGCAGGGCATCAGCGCCATCTTGTTGTTTACCAAGATCCTCAGCTAGATGGAAAGTTCAATCAGCTGCTACATCCGCATTACTGCTATAAGCCAAGCTCAGCATGGGGGGGTCCCATGGCAAGCCTATCCATGGGTCCCCACACTTTCCCCCATCTCTCAGCCTGTCTGGTAACTATTATTCTACTCGCTACTTCAGTAAGTTCAATTGTTATAGATTGCACATATAAGTGAGAATGTGTTCTATTTGTCTATGTTTATTTTATTTCATTTGCATATTTTAGCAGTTCTACTACATTATCACAAATGACATAATTTTTTCCTTTTTAAAGACCGGGTAGTATTCCATTGTATATCATACCACATATTCTTTATCCAATCATTCATCGATGAACACCTAGGTTGATTCCATATCTTGGCTATGGTGAATAGCGCTTCAATGAACATGGATGTGCAGACATCACTTTTACGTATTGACTTTAAATCTATTAGATAAATACCCATAAATAGCTAATGAGATGCTGATTCTATTTTTAGTTGTTATAGAAACAGCCATATAGTTTTCCATAGAGAATTACTAATTTACATTCCCACCCACAGCATATGAGAGTTCCCCTTTCTCCATATCTTTACCAACACTCATTATGTTTTGTCTCCTTAATCATGGCCATTGTGATATGTGTGAGGTTATATCTCATTATGGTTTTAATTCCTATCTCCCTGATGATTGGTGTTATTGAGAATTTTGTCATGTATATATTAGCCATTCATATGTATTCTTTTGAGAATTGTCCATCATGTCACTTGGGCATGTGTACAATTAGGATTATTTATTTTCTTATAGTCCAGAGATTCATCTCACGTTCATTCTTAAATTCAGTAGATCCATGGAAATGGATATACTGTTCATTATTTGCTCAGCCTATCAAGACTTAAACCCCTGCAATTGGGGAGTGTGTCTAGCCTCTCCTGAAGCAGGTAATCAGTCACTGCTAGGGAGACGTTGGAAAAAGAGAAAATGATTATTGGGCAAACAACTATATGAATCTGCAACACCCTAGGAATAACTGGGAGTCAAAAATTTGTTTAACACTTAAGGCTCTCTGGTTATTTATTCTCTATAAGAATACTACCATCTCTCCTTTGAGTAACTGTGCCATCTTTCTTGTATCCCTACCTACTGTTCCTTCTAATTCTCTCCCCACAATGAAGCATATGACCTTTTTTAATCCCTTTTTTCTTTTCTAATGCACACGTCTGATAGTGTCATTGACCGCTTAAGATCATTCACCACTTCATCAACATGGATCAGATGTAGCCAGGCTCATTACTTGGCCTAACTCTTCAGCCTTTTTCCTATAGATTTTTATATTCTAATGACTACTGTTTTGTTTTCTGAACTCTAAATCCTTTCTCCTTTGCTCATAAAGTTCCTTCAGTCTGGCATGTCCTTGCTTTCCATTCTCCAAACTACGATTTTTGACTTGAAAATATTCCTCATCAGCCCAGACATTGAATCTTTCTACTATCTTCTGGTGACGTGGTCCCAGACAGAGTCAGGTGCTCCTTCTCAGAGCTACCACCATGCCTTATGCCTGTTTCCTTTACAGTTGTCAGATATCCAACAGTGGCAAAAATAAACAGCATATTACTGTTCTCTGGGAAAATGCACATTTTATACTACAATATTCCAAATAACTTTGAAATAAAATCACTGTTCCCTAAAAATTAAATATAAATGTCTCAAATTTTTAAAAATAAATATAAATCATTTTAAATTAAATCCACATCCCCAACCATAGTCAGGTATTTTCAATCAATTTGAGAACTTGTCTCAGCATCTCTGCTACACACACAATGATCTCTTTGGGGTTGGAGATTTCTCGTCCTAATGATAACCACACTACAGATAATCAGGAGCATTTTGGAAAATGAATAGAAGACTGGAATAAGGTGTACAAACTGTAAATGTGATTTTCAGGGAAAATAAATACCCACATCATCTCTACTCCTCTTACCAAAAGAAGAGGGAAATTCTGTTCTATACAACTCTTCGTTATAATAGTAAAAGGCAAGAGTCTGCACTGATAGAAGTGTATGAGTTATAGAAGCAAGAAAGAGCTATTGAAAAATAAATAAAAAGTTCGAACCTGAGGCATAGTTATCTGCAGGGTTTTTTTTTTTTTTTTAATGAAAATTGTATCTCAATGACATCCTGTACTTCCCATTTTTTTCTGGGGCTGTGATGCTTTGGAAATGAAAGCCCTATTAAGCAAATAGTAAAAAATAGCTTCCCAAACTGCTGATTACTCATGAAATGTTTCCATTTATCTCGAATCATAACATCACTAACTGTTGAGAAATGGAGTTACTGCTGAAGCCTGGGGAGATATTCCTGTATCCTTCTATCAAGCAAATATTTCCCAACATCAAATTTTTCCTTTTCAGCTTCATTGCTTTACTCACTCACATTTTTCCCTCCTTTATGTCATGAAGCTTTATGGTAAATGCTTTTTTTCTACTTCTTACAAAATGAAGAAAGTAAAAGGAAATTTATAAGCTATTTGGGGAAACAGGAATATCAGTGTAACCATTTAAAATTATACTGGCATGAATCTGCAGCCCCATGATGTTGTCCCATGATAATATTAATGGAAGAGAAAACTAGCAAGTTTAAATATTTACATAAATTGAAGCTTTGAAAATAACAGCTGTTAAGCCTAAACATTCCATTCAAAGTTTGAAAGGTATGTTTCCCTACAAAAGCTATTTAAGCACTGTATGTGAAATTCATGCATATTAACATACGTATGCAAATTTAGTGTAGTATCCCACACCATAATTCAATATTAAATCTTGAATCAATATTAAACATTAAGACACACAGTACACTGAGAACCTGATTCAATTAGCTCATTGATTTAGGAATCATGCCTTTTAATCCTGTTATTGAATTTAAGAATGCTTTGGAGTCAATTACTGAAGTGAACTACTTTATTTCCTTACCTGTTAAGGACATAATGGTATAAAAGAAAAATAAACAGAGCTACAGTGTAGACTCTATATCAAATATGAAATTCCTAGGAGTGTAAGAGGAATTCCATTCTCTACTTCAGGCAAGCTGTATTTTCTCACACAACAACCGATCTACATTGTTTTTACTTCTATTGTCAGAATGTTCAATATTCTACAGAAATCAGCTTCCTTGTTGACAGTGAAGGGTAGTAAAGTGTGATTTCTGGGGAAAACCTTGGGGGAGTCCTTCCCAGTAATATGACCCTAGGCAAGTAACTTAATCTTCTGACATTTGTTTCCTCAGTCTATGAGATGCCTCATTCTCAAATGATGGTGTCCATACTCCTGAGCTTGTGTTCTTTCGAATAGGAAGGCTAGCTGCTTAATAGGGACTGAGCCGCGAGAACGTCCAAAATCGAAATCTTGACCAATTCATGGAGGCCAATTGTGAAACAGTTTAAGTGTGTGGAGTTCCTATAGGCTGTGGTCTTTGGGGGAAGACCACCTCCACACACACACACACACACACACACACACACACACACAGCAAGATTTTCCTACCAGGAACCCCACTAGGCTCCCCAAGGGTTGCAGGATGGGAAGAATCCAAAGAAATTCCTCCATGGCCCTGACTCTCTGCTACTTTCAAAATCATCAAATAATCACAATAGTTTACACACATAATGGTAGTGATTCTTTCTGTATCCTCTTTTATGAGGAAAATAAAGGAATTCGGGCTTCTAAGCCTCACACTATTTCTTCTACATAAATGTAAATTTTTTGTTTGAGAAGAGGGATGTCAGAGTAAGAAGTTCTAAATATCTGAGATAGTTCTCATTTTGAAAACATAAATATTCATTAATTCTATATTTGCTTAATGCCTACTATGTCAATATACTGTGCTAGAAATTATGGGAACCAAGAATACTCACTAGTTGCCCTGAACAGGTACATCTAGGAACAGATTTAAGAGAAGTGCTAGCACTTAACTGTTGTGTAATCTTCAGAAAAGCAACTGCTTAGCCAGTTCCACAACCACATGAGCAAATTCCTTCCAATAAACTCATATATATGTATGTGTGGAGTGCATATGTGTGTTTACATTTATATCTTACTTGTTGATTTCTCTGTTGAAGAGCTAATTTCAATTCTTCTCAAACTATTCAAAACAATTGAAAGGGAGGGAATCCTCCCAACCTCGTTCTATGAGGCCAGCTTCACTTTAATTCCAAAACCAGAAAAAAGTTACAACAGAGAATGAGAACTATAGACCAATTTCCCTGATGAACATAGATGCAAAAATCCTCAATAAAATATTAACTAACGAATCCAACACAGAAAGATCATTCACCCAGACCAACTGGGATTTTTACTTGGTATGCAGGGATGGTTTAACAATCACAAATCAATAAATGTGATACATCATATTAACAAACTGAAAAATAGAAACCACATGATTATCCCAACAGACGCAAAGAAAGTATTTGATAAAATACAACATCTTTTCATGATGAAAACCTTAAGCAAATTGGGTAAAAAGAAACAATCCTCAATACAATCAAGGCAATTTATGACAAACCCACAGCCAGGCTCTTATTGAATGGGATCTGGAACCAGACAAGGATGCTCATTGTCAGCATTACTATGAATATACTCCTTGAAGGTTTAGCCAGTGCCTCTAGGCAAGAAAAAGAAATCAAAGGGATACAAAATCAGAAAGGAAGAAATCAAACTGTTTTGCAGATGACATGATTCTATATACAGGGAAACCAAAAGACTCCATTAAGAGACTATTGGAGGGACTGGCACTGTGGCTTAGCAGGTAAAGCCACCACAAGCAGTGCCAGCATCCCACATGGGTGCCGGTTTGAGTCCCAGGTCCTCCACTTCCGATCCAGTTCTCTGCTATATCCTGGGAAAGCAGTTGAAGATGGCCCAATTCCTTGGGAGCGTGCACCTGCATGGGAGACCCAGAAGAAGCTCCTGGATCCTGGCTTCAGATAGGCACAGCTCCAGCCATTGCAGGTATCTGGAGAGTGAAGCAGCAGATGGAAGACCTCTCTCTCTCTCTCTCTCTCTCTCTCTCTCTCAGCCTCTGCCTCTCTGTTACTCTGTCTTTCAAATAAATAAAAAAAATCTTAAGAGAGAAAAAGAGAGACTATTGGAACTCAGAGCTTGGTAAAGTTGTAAAATCAACATACAAAAGTCAGTAGCCTTTGTATATACAGACAATGCCATGGCTGAGAAAGATATTCTAAGATCAGTACCATTCATAACAGCTACAAAAAATTTAAATACATTGGGATAAATTTTTTGTTGTTATAAAAAAAGATTTTTTACTGCATAAACCCCTTGAAAGCATCCTGCAGATACCCACCACCTATGAGCCATACTTTGAAAAATGACAAAATAGAACAAATTTGGCTAAAACCATAGGAGAGAGCAGGTGCTCTGGTAATCTATTAAAGTGAAAGACCAATCTCTAACCAAAGCTCCTAAATTTCTACACTTATACTGATTAATTAGAATGGCAAGCTTTGGTAATATGGCTGTTGGATTCACCCTGAAGAAACTCAGATATAGCAGCCAATCTTTTTTAAGTTATGTCTTCAGTTGAAAGCCAGAGAATTGGTTACAACTAGGGATGCGACTATACTTTGGGATAAATTTAGTCAAGGATGTAAAAGATGTCCTTAATAAAAATCACAAAAGCATTAAAGAGGGAGATAGAATGAGACACCAAAAAATAGAAAAATCTTCCAGGTTTGTGGATCAGAAGAATTAATATCATCAAAATGTCCATACTACCCAAAGCAATTTATAGATTCAATGTGTGACAATAAAAATACCAATGACATTCTTCTCAGATCTAGGCAAAAACAATGCTAAAATTATATGGATACATAAGAGACTCTGAATTGCTAAAGCAATCTTAAACAGCAAAAACAAACCTGGAGGCATCACGATACCAGACTTCAAGACATACAACAAGGCAATTATAATCAAAATTTTCTAGTACTGGCACAAACATAGATTCATAGACCAATGGGACAGAATAGAAACCCCATAAATTAATCCACATATCCACAACCAACTAATCTTTGACAACCTATTATATATATATGTATGTATATATATATACATATACAAAATATATTGATCATTATATATACAATCAAACCCTGCAGAAAGGACAGTGTCTTCCACAAATAGTACTGGGAAAATTGGATCTTCACATGCACAAGTATGAAACAAGACCCTTACAACTCAAAATGGATCAAGGATCTAAATCTATGATCTGATACTATCACATTGCTAAAAGAAAACATCAGGGAAACTCTGAAAGACATTTGCATAGGCAAAGACTCCTTGCAAAAGTCCCAGAAGCATAGGCAATAAAAGCAAGTATAGACAAACAGGATTACATCAAGCTAAGAAGGTTCTGCACTGTGAAGGAAACACTCAACAAAGTAGAAGCAACTGAATGGGAGAAAATATTTGCAAACTATGCAACTAATAAAGGATTAATATCCTTAATCTATAAAGAGTTTAAGAAATTCAGCAATAACAAAACAAACATCCAATCAAGAAATGGAAAATGATATGAACAGGCATTTTTTAAAGGATGAAATTCAAATGGCCAACAGACAAAGAAAAAATGCTCAGGATCACTAGCCATAAAGGAAGTGCAAATAAAAACCACACTGAGGTTTTACCTCACCCCATTTAGAATGGCTGTTATCCAAAAATCAAAAAATAACAAATTCTGGCAAGAATGTGGGGGAAAAGGTACACTAGTACACTGTTGGTGGGAATGTAGACAAGTACAACTATTACAGAGGACAGTATGGAAATTCCTCAGAAATCTGAAAATAGATCTACCATATGACCCCACTCTTCCACTCCTGGGAATTTTAAAAAGGAAATGAAATCAGCATATAAAATATTTTATTTGTACCCACGTGTTTACTGCAGCTCAATTCACAACAAATATGAAATCAACAAAGATGCCCATCAACTGATGACTGGATAAAGAAAATATGGTATACATACACAATGGAATACTATTCAGCCATAAAGCAGAATGAAATCCTGTCTTTTGTAACAGAATATGTGCAACTGGAAAACACTATGCTTAGTAAAATAAGCCAGTACCAAAAATACAAATACCATATGATTTCCCTGATTTGTGATAATATCAGAGCACAAAAATGTAATGCATTAGAGTGAAACTGACATTTTGAGATTTGAATATGGTTTGCAACCCTATCTATACTTTTGAGGAACAGTGATTTTTCTGCTTTCTACTTGTTGAATTCTTTATTTGGTGGAGGGTCAAGTTTGTGATTAAAAAGTAAACTGAAAGTATGTCATTGTAAAAATTAAAAGAAAAAATAAGAAAGATAAGAGAAAGAAGGATGGATGCATGGGTGGGCAGGAGGATAGGGAGGGAGATATCATTATGTTCTTAGATATGTATATATAAAATACATGAAATCTATAACCTTATATAAATAAAAAATTAAAAAGAGCAAAACAAAACATGCAGGTTAAGGTATCGAGCAGATCCATTGTCTGGTGAGAACCTGTTTCTTCTCACTGAAAACTCGCGTGGTGGAAAGAACAAGCCAGCTGCTTCAGGTCTCTTTTATAGGGACACTAAAATCTCATTACTAACTTCAAAAAGCCTGCATGATCTAATCACCCCTAATGCCATCTCCTTAGGGGTCAGTATTCAACATATTAATTATGGGGACACATTCAGACCACAGCAAAAGTCTTTGAATCTTACAAGAATCCTTAGAAAGCTTCCTTCCAGGATTTCTGTTCATGGCTAGGGTGTACCACAGTCAGGATCCTACAGGATGTTCTTGGCCTTTGGGCTAATGTCGCAGTCTCAGATTCATGGTTCCCAAAGTTCAGTGTTCCACAGCAATATTGCTATATGGCAACAGCAACCTAGATCTCTCAATTTCCTGTTCATTTAGTTAGACTACCTGCCACTTAGACTTTTTTTAAGATTTATTTATTTTCTTGAAAGTCAGAGTTACACAAAGAGAGGAGAAGCAGAGAGAGAGAGAGAGGGAGAGGGAGTAGGAGAGGGAGAGTGAGAGTGAGAGGGAGAGGGAGAGGGAGAGGGACAGGGAGAGGGAGAGTGAGAGGGAGAGGGAGAGGGAGGGAGATCTTCCATCCGCTGATTCACTCCCCAGATGGCCGCAACGGATGGAGCTGTGCTTATACGAAACCTGGAGCTTCTTCCAGGTTTCCCACACAGGCACAGGGGCTTAAGGACTTGGGCTATCTTCTACTGCTTTCCCAGGCCACAGCAAAGAGCTGGATCAGAAGTGGAGCAACTAGGTCTCGAACTGGAGCCCATATGGGATGCTGGCATCTCAAGCCAGGGCGTTAACACTCTGCACCACAGCACCGGCCCTCTATTTAGACTTGCTGGTGCTCCATCCTGATTTTTTTTCCTGAAGTCCTGACTCCTGATACCCAGCCAGCTCCAGATATGTAAATGACTAATAACAAAAGTTTATCACTGATAAAATGTGCTACTAACTATGTCCAGTTAGTAATTCTGACAACAGTTATAATAAAAGGTAACTAGTATTAATAGAACAAATGAATAAAAAGTATCATAAACATGCTTTAACTATCTAGTCTTATCATTCCATAAGGACACTTTTTTAAAAAGATTTATTTATTTCAAAGTCAGAGTTACACAGGGAGAGAAGGAGAGGCAAAGAGAGAGAGAGACGTCTTCCATCCACTGGTTCACACCACCAATTGGCTGCAACAGCCAGAGCTGTGCCGATCCAAAGCCAGGAGCCAGGAGCTTCTTCCAGGTCTCCCATGTGGTTGCAGGGGCCCAAGGAGTTGGGCCATCTTCTACTGCCTTCCCAGGCCATAGCAGAGAGCTAGATGGGATGTGGGACAGCCTAGACTTGAATTTGCACCCATATGGGATGCCAGCACTGCATTACCCACTATGTCACAGTGCTGGCGCCCGTAAGGACACTTCTTAAAGCCTCATCAGATATGTTACATTCAGTTGATAGAATACAGATAAAAGTCAAATATTTTAAGTTTAGACACAAAAGAGTTGTTATTCAAAGGAAGTTTTATTTCCCGTAACAGCCCAAAGTCATTCTTTTAATACATATTCTGTTTGGTAACAAGAGGAAAGACATGAAAAGCAAACATATTATCTTCAATTATGAAAGCTAATTTATTCTGTACTCAATTATCTACATGTCCTCAGAGTTAAAAATGTTGCCACTCAGAACATGTAATTAAAACAGGAAAAAAAATCAATCTTTATAAAACTTTGTGAACAAATAAACTATAGTGAGAAATGAAAATTCTCTTTGGTTAATTTCTTTGTCTTGTTTCATGCGGACTAGATTTGTTTTTATTCCTAAAACAACATATACTGATTGGGGAGGAATTTGAAAAAATGTGGAAAAGACAAGATAAAAATAACAATCACCCAGAGATTAATAGTTAACATTTAAGTGATGATCATTAGAGACATGATTTAGTTAAGTATAAGATATAAATGGAAATTCATATTTTTCTCTTTATTTTTCTTTTTATAATTATTTTTGAAGGAACCTACTATTTTTATGATAGAAGACACCTAACACCTCTATATACACACTCACCAAAATGGAAGCATCTCTTCTCTCCAAGGATGATTTAAAGACTATGTCCCTGTTGCTCTTGAAAAAAAAAATTAAATTTGGGATTTCTAAGGATTTGTACTGAAAACAATTGAGCTGTGACCTACAGCTTAATAGAATTAAGACCTAGGATAGAGGGGCTGGTGCTGTGGCGTAGCAGGTAAAGCTGCTACCTGCAGTGCTAGCATCCAATATGGGCGCCGATTTGAATCATGGTTGCTCCACTTCCAATCCAGTTCTCTACTATGGCCTGAGAAAGCATTACAAGACGGCCCAAGTCCTTAGGCCTCTGCCCCCATGTGGGAGACCTGGAAGCTCCTGGCTCTTGGCTTCGGATTAGCACAACTCCAGCCACTGTGGCCAACTGGGGGGTGAACCAGCGGATGGAAGACCTCTCTCTCTTTCTCTCTCTCTCTCTCTCTCTCTCTCTCTCTGCCTCTCCTCTCTCTGTGTAACTGTGATGTTCAAGTAAAATAAATAAATCTTTAAAAATTAAAATAAAATAAGAGAATATGGCATTCGTGTGATAAAATAAAAATAAGGAAGTTTGGGGAAATGAACTTGAGAGAATACTGAGTGATGAATTGGTGATGGAAATACGGGAAGAAATATTTAGATCAGGAAACAGATCCTACAAAATTGCCAAGAAAGTAATGAGTATTTAGCCTAGCAGCTAACATACTTGCATACCACATCAGAGTCTGGGTTTGATGCCTGGCTCCAGCTCCTGACTGAAGCTACTTGCTGATGCAGACCCTGGGAGGCAGTGGTGACTTGGGAGATCTAGATTGCATTCCCGCTCCTAGCTCCAGCCTACTCAGCTCCAGCCATTGTACCCAGGGAGTGAACTGGCAAACAGCAGTGCACTCCCTCTCTCTCCTCTTCCCATTACTCAAATAGAAAAATATACATTTTAAAAAAATTCTCAAAACAGGAGCCAGTGTTGTGGCCAGTGTATTACCACCTGCGTCGCCAGCATCTCGTATCAGAGTGCCAATTCGAGTCCTGGCTATTCCACTTCTGACTCAGTCCCCAGTGCCTGAGAAAGAAGTAGAAGATGACGAAGTACTTGGGTTCCTGCCACACACATGGAAGACCTGGATGTAATTTCAGGCTCCTGGCTTCAGCCAGGCCCATCTGTAGCTATTGTGGTCATTTAGGGAATGAACCAGTTTCTGGAAGCTTTCTCTCTCTCTCTCTCTCTCTCTCTCTCTCTCTGTGTGTGTGTGTGTGAGAGAGAGAGAGAGAGACAGAGAGACAGAGAGACAGAGAGAGACAGAGAGACTGACTCTGCCCAGAAAATTCCAGGTGAAGTGAGCTATTAAGTTGAAATCCTGGACAGAGGATTAGCTTTTACTTGAGTAAAAATCTACTACTGATGCACCCAGGGTCTAGGGCAGTTGGTCTTTGGTCTGTGCATTGTACAGAATTATGCTACACACACAGAACTGTGCATCATGGGCTGTTGTTGAATGGAATGACCAGATCTTGCTCCCTCTGTGTTGGTCTACCTATAAAGAGATCTCCCTATGATCCATGCTATCTAGCAAAGTGGCAAGGATTATAGAGGGCCTTGACATGAGTAAATTCTAAACCCCAGACTAGAACAGTGATTCATGAGCTTGCTCATTACATGCACACATAGGAAAGCACTTCCTGGACCCACTCAACCAGAACCCAAGATTTTATTGGATAAATATGAGGGGGTTTGGAGGACTGAAAACACATATTTGCAAACAAAGGTTTAGTCTAAACAAAAATGCCAGCATCCTAATGGGCACCAATTAATGTCCAGGCAGTGCTGCTTCCAATCCAGCTCCCTGCTAATGCACCTGGGAAAGCCGTGGAAGATGGCCCATGCGTTTAGGCTCCTACAACCATGTGAGAGATCCAGATGAAACTCCCAACCTCAGCCTGGCCCAGTCCTGCCTATGTAGCCATTTGGGGAATGAACCAGCAGATGGAAGATCTCTCTTTCTCACTGTCTCTCCCTCTCTGCCTAACTCTTTCAAATAAATAAATAAATCTTTTTTAAAAGTGAAAAGGGAACTATTCTATCGTTAGGTGTCTAGGACATTGGAGGTAATATAAAGCCATGTAGATATCCTCACCCCTGTTAGGATGGTTATTATCAAAACAATAAGTGTTGGTGATTGTGTGGAGAACATGGAAAGAACTCTTGTACACTGTTGTTAGAAATATAAATTGGTACAGCCATTACAGAAAACAATAGGGAGGTTCCTTAAAAATCTAAAAGTAAACAACCATACATCTAGCAATTCTACTTCTGAGTATCTATCCAAAGGAAATTAAATAAGTTTCTCAGAGTTTCTGGTTGCATTATTATTCAGAATAGCCAAGATATGAAATCAACCTAAGTATCTATCAATGGATGATGGCATAAAGAAAATGAGATATGCATGTGTACATGTGATAAAATAGTATTCAGTCATATAAAAGGAAGAAAATCCTATCATTTGTGATAACACAGAGAACACAGAAATGAAATAAGCCAGACACAGAAAGATGAGTATTGTATGATCTCACTAATATGTGGAATCTAAAAAGTAGAAATCATAGAAACAGAGAATAGAATGGTGGAGCTTGGTAGGGGGGTGAGTTTGGAGACACATTGGTCATAGAGTACAAACTTTCAATTCTAACAAGAATAAGTTACGGTGATCTAAAGTATAGCATGGTAATTATAGTTAATAAAAACCATAGTATTTATATACTAAGCTGATCTTCTGTATATAAAGAGAATTGAAAATGAATCTTGATGTGAATGGAAGGGGAGAGGGAGCGGGAAAGGGGAGGGTTGCGGGTAGGAGGGAAGTTATGGGGGGGAAGCCATTGTAATCCATAAGCTGTACTTTGGAAATTTATATTCATTAAATAAAAGTTTAAAAAAAAATCCATATTATTTACCTGAAATTTGCTTAGTAGATCTGAAGTCTTCTCAGCACACACACACAGTAACTATGTGAATGATGGATGTGTTAATTGATTTGGTAATCACCTCATTACGCATTCACGTATCAAATTATCACTTCATACATTTTGAATATGCACAATTTTTATGTCAATTATAAAGTAAAACTGGAAGAAAAAAAACAAATTCAAAAGCTTTCCTGGATATCTGATGAGAATATATTAGATCCACGTTGTCACCGCAGATGACATAGATATTTTGTTTTCTTATCTCTTTCGCATGCATGCAAGAATTGTTCCTTTCCTGAATAAAATACACTTCTGTGAATGCAAAATGAAAAGAGTATACCACAGAAAGGGAACAGTCAGTGAAAAGCCTCTAAGGTGATCCTGTGTCTACTGTGTTTGGCAATAGTGAGGAATCAAATGTGACGAAGTAGACTGAGAAAGGGGGAGAATAGCAGAAATTTACTTCAGAGAATATTGGGAACCAGATTATATAGGATTTTGTAGGTCACTATAAGGACTCTCGCTTTTGTTCTTAGGAAGATAAAGAGCTATTAGGAGATTATGAGTAAAGGAATAATATGTAATGACCAATTTTGCCCAATCAGAAGCAAAATTGGGACTCATAAGAACAATGGGGAAGACCCATCTTTTACACTAAATTTCAATCTAATGGAATATTGAATTGGAATTGCTAGATGCTACCTTGGACACACCTGAGAAATAAAGTTCCATGTATGTATAAATTGCCATTTTTTTGAGTCTGTGATTTTGAGATTATTTTTTTCATTTGGAACCCAGTCGTCCTAAATAACACAGTGGGGAAAATTATAAAATCAATCAGATTATGTATGCTTCAATCATGTTATTCTTGGCCACAGAATTTCTTCATTCAGCTCTTAGTGTAAAATAGCAAGAGTCCACAGGAGATTTCATCGTTAATGTGAAGTTAGTTCTTTATCTTCAGGGCATGGGAGTTTTAACAATCAGAGTTGTTTTCTGTGACATTAAAAACAAAACCACAGCTTACTCTTAGAACTAGAAGACCTGAATCCTGCTTCCAGCTCTGCCACAACCTAGCAGGATAACTATTCACAAATGTCATGTTTAATTTTAAAAAACTGAATAGAAGCTAAGAAACCCAGATCAAAGAACTTTATTCCTCTGGATCTTTGGTTTTATTTATTTTATTTTATTTTACTTTTAAAATGAGACTATTAAACTATATAATTATTTTCATAAATTAAACTTCATAATTATCTCTTGTACTGTCCAGAGTCTGGTGACACTTTGGTATTGAAGAGAAATAAATGACACTTATTTGCTTACCAATTATTCCAAAAATTTTGCTACTTGGAGCACTTTAGTAATGATTTTCTCATAAAATCCATAACAAAAATCTCATAATATAGAATGGAATTTGGATGGAAGTGCTAGTTTTATAGAACAAATGATAGTAGCAATCTGCAGTGTTGGATGTGTCAGATGTCCAGGAGATGATAATAAAGTATATGTTAGCCACTTTATAGCAATTCATATGTGTTTCCATTTGCAATCAAGTAGTGCTAAGTAATACAGCAGGGAAATAATAAGCTACATACCAGTATGCATTTAAATTTTGAAGTCCTAATGCCTTAATAGCTTTCCCTAATAGGAAAGCTTTCAGAGAAACAGGTTCAATCTGTTTCCTTCCACCAGTTTTCTTGTCCTCCTCATTCTTGCAGGCAAATAAAACAACCACTCTCTGATCTCTGAAAGTCAAGATGATATAAAAGAAGCTAAGATGGGACTTAGGCAAACTAAAGAAGTAGAATATTATTTTTTTAATTTTCATCTATTCGAAAGACACAAAGAGAGTCAAGTGCGAAATATCTATACATGACAAAAGCAATTATTCATTTTATTATGTTGAGTTTTAAGCTTTAAATTTGTCCAAAGAGAACATCCCAAGTCTATTACACTGTCCTGTGGCTACGAGGGCTGAATCATGAAGTAATGACAAGGATGGAAGACATCAAGTATCCCAATTTGATCAGTACACCTTGTATACATTAAAATAACACTCTGTACCCCATAAATATATACAACATTAAGTCTTAATAAAAATATTTAAGTAGATGGAAAAAAAGAAATCCAAATAAGCAATTCTGTATCTGTATTCCATTCTTCCTCATATTTTGAATTTTTGGTGTCATATGTTACTTCTTTCTATTTTCCTGCTTCATAACATTTTAATGTCAATTATAGGGGCCAGCACTGTGGTGTAGTAGGTTAAGCCTCTGCCTGCAGCGCCAGCATCCCTTATGGGCACCAGTTCATGTCCCAGCTGCTCTACTTCCTATCCAGATTTCTGCTAATGGCCTGGGAAAGCAGCGAAGATGGCCCAAGTGCTTGGTCTCCCCTGCATAGGAAACCCAGAAGAAGCTCCTGGCTCCTGGCTTTGGATCAGCTCAGCTCTGGCTGTTGTAGCCATTTGAGGAGTGAACCAGAGGATGGAAGGCCCCTCTCACTGTCTCTCTTTCTCTCTCTCTAGCTCTGTCTCTCAAATAAATGAATAAATCTTTTTTAAAAATGGCAATTATAAATTTTTACTCTTCACATTAAAGATAAATGGTTCACACCCCATGTTTATAATAATAGAGCATTCTGAATTTGGTGGTAGAGTTACTCTTACCATTGAGTTTTCTACTTTCTGATATTTTCTTCTTATTAGCATCTCTTTCAAGTTTGCATTTTTTGCAATCAGGTGTGTTGGTGATAAACTTTCTCCACTTTTGTTAGCCTGAACTTATTTTTTATCTCTCCCTCATATCTGAAGGAGAGCTTTGCTGGATACACATTCTTTTTTTTTTTTAAGATTTTTATTTATTTATTTGACAAGTAGAGTTACAGACAGTGAGAGGGAGAGACCGAGAGAAAGGTCTTCCTTCCATTGGCTCACCCCAAAATGGCCACCACGGCCGGCGTGCTGCATTCATCCAAAGCCAGCAACCAGGTGCTTCCTCCTGGTCTCCCACCTGAGTGCAGGGCCCAAGGACTTGGGCCATCCTCCACTGCTTTCCTGGGCCACAGCAGAGAGCTGGACTGGAAGAAGAGCAACCAGGACTAGAACCTGGTGCCCATATGAGATTCTGGCGCTGCAGGCGGAGGCTTAACCAAGTGAGCCACGGCGCCAGCCCTGGATACACATTCTTGACTGGGAATTATTTTCTTTCTATACCGTGAAAGTCTTATCTCACTCCTACTCACCTGAAAGGTTTCTGCTGAGAAGTCTGCAGTCAGGTGAACTGGGCTCCCTTTATACGTTACTTGCTTCTTCTGTGGTTTTGAGAATCTTCTCTTTACCTTTAGCCTTGGAGAGCTTGATTCTAACATGTCTGGAGTAAACTTTGTTGGGTAGAATCTAACTGATGATTTTTTACCTTCCTGTATCTGGGTAGCTGTATCTTTCTCTAGGTAGGGAAAGTTACCTGTTATGATCTTTTTGAATATGCTCTCTACCGCTCTGACATTCTTAAGTTCCTCTTGAATCCCAATAACTCAATTATTTGCACTTTTAATGCTATCCTATAATTTCTTTAGGTTTTCTTCATTCCTCACAATTCTTTTTTCTCTTACAACTGTGTGTTTTCAAACAGACTGTCTTCAAGCTCACTGATTCTTCTGTATGATCTATTCTGCCACTAATGTCTCCTATCATGTTTAAAATTTCAAATCACTTTGGATTCTTTCCCTTTTCTTGTCATAAATTGCCTCGCCCCTATTGGGAAGAATTTCAGAACCTTTAAGCTTCTTTGTGGTTTCTGCTATATATTGTTAAGGTAAATCAATAATTATCATTAATATAAAATTTCCTTTTTATGAAATAACCTTTAAAACCACCTGCTCTGTACACAAACTTAAAGGACTAAATCATCAAATTCTACCCTCACAAATATTGCCACACAGCAATTTAATAAAGCCCAGGATTTCCTTAAAGATTAAAGGATCCATTTCCTTCCCCTTCTCCCATTCAAATCCATCACCAACTCATGTCACTTCTCCCTCAGAATTTTATCTTGATTCTACCCATTTCTCTCTGTCCCCACTACTGCCATCCTAGCTGAAACCATTCATGTGTCGCCTATAAAACTATAAAAGCCCCCCTGTCTTCAAACTGCATTCTTGGAGCTAGTGTTTGTTGCATCAGTAAAGCTGCCACTTGGGATACCACATGTCACATGGGAAGCCTGCCTCTCACATCAGAGTCTTTGGATTTTAGTCCTGGACCTGCTACTGCTTCTGCTGATGTGCACCATGGGAGGCACTGGTAATGGCTTAAGTGCTAGGGTTCCTGCTACCCACATGAGAAACCCAGATTGAATTCCAGGCTGCAGGATTTGGCCTGACCTAGCTCCAACTGTTGCAGGCATTTGAGGGGTGAACAAGCAGATGGGGGATCAATCTCTCTCTTTCTCCCTCTCTGTAAATAAAGTGAAAATAAAATTTTTAAAATGTGTCCTCACATCCATTCAGTCCATTGTCCACACAATTGCAAAACTAGTCTTTTAAATATGTGAACATTATGACTTTCCCCTAATTAAAACCATTCAATGTCTTTGTATTGCACTTAGAATAAATTCAAATTTCTTAGCATTGCTCTGTTTGGTTGAGATTCTTCTCATCTCCTAGCATTTCCCCTTTGTCCAAAGATTCTCCAGAGCACTGACATTCTTTTTGTTGCTTGTTCCTACTTTGGGACTTGATGTTCCTATCAGTTGGAGTTTTCTTTCTCCAGCTCATCTCATGACTGGCTCTCTCTCATTATTAAGGCTTTGGCTTAATTGCTACTATCCTCCAAGAAGCCTCCCTTGAACACTGTTGGCTTAAGAAACCACTACCCTCCATTAGCTTCTGTATTTGCTAACACTTTCTTTCCCCCCTGTGCCTCCCAGAATCTATCATACTTTGCTATTACCTTATATATATTGTTCTGCCCATTTGTTAGTGTCAGCCTTTCCAAGTTAGAAGTGCTAATTTCAGGGACCAGCGCTGAAACATAGTCGGTAACCGGGCTGTTCCACTTCCAATCCAGCTCCCTACTAATGTGCCTGAGAAAGCAGCAGAGGATGGCCTAAGTTCTTGGGCCCCTGCACCCACGTGGGAGACCCACAAGAAGCTCCTGGCTCCTGGCTTCAGATCAGCCCAACTCTGGCCATTGCAGTAATTTGGGGCAGGAACCATCAGATGGAAGACTGACACTCTCTCTATCTCTCTCTCTCTCTCTCTCTCTCTCTCTTTTTCTCTCTATCTCTGCCTCTGCATCTCTGTAACTCCTCCTTTCAAATAAATAAATAATTTTTTTAAAGTGCCACTTTCAAAGGACAGAAACTTCATCTCTATTGCTTCCTGTCTAATCCTGTATGTGTTTTAAGTGGCACTCAGTACATATTAATGATTAAATTATAAAAATAGCTGAACTTATAAAGAAATATTGTAAAATGCTGAGTGGAAACAAATATGAAAAGCAAAGAAAGAACCCAAAACACAATTTAATTTTGGAAGCTAGAATTGTCACTGAACCATGAGAATGGAGGAATGGTGCCAGATACATCATAGCAAATCAATGATTAGAGATCATGAACATGAAAGACTTACATCATGAGAAAACAGGGAATCTGAGATGGACATCACTATATAAAATTGCTATTCTATTCTAAGGTATTACATCAGTCTGAGGATCTTCCTATTTGTACAAGTTATAAAAATTAGTTAATTATCTCTGCAATTAATGCACCCTGAACAAATATAACCAACATATTACTGATACTTATTAGTTGTGACTTTGACTCTTAGTAATGGGTTTTACAATATATCATGAAATTTGTACATATCCTGTCTACTTTATATTCCATGGTTTTAATTTATAACTATCACTTTAGTTAGACTCAAAAATGCTGTGACATTTCTTCTATGATCCAGTCTATTACTAGTAGTTTGTTGTTGTTATTATTATTCTTTTGTTTTTTAAAGATTTATTTATTTATTTGAAAGGCAGAAATACAGAGAGAGAAGAGACAGAGAGAGAGACAAACAGAATCTTCCATTTGCTGGCTCGCTCCCCAAATGGCCACAATGGCTGGGGCTAGTTCAGGCCGAAGTCAGAAGCCAGGAGCTTCATCTGGGTCTCCCATGTGGCTGCAGGGGCCCAAGTACTTGGGCCTTCCTCTACTGCTTTCCAGATCATTAGCAGGGAGCTGTATTAGAAGTGGAGCTGCTGAGATTCAAACTGGTGCCCAAATGGGATGCAGATACTGCAGACAGACAGAGGTTTAACCTTCTATGCCACTGTGCCAGCTATAGTCATTCTTTGAACAACTCAACATGTTTAATTAAGAATTGTTATGTTAACACAACTACAACATCATCAAATCCAAATATTAATAATAAATCCTTAATATTATCAAGCAACCAATCAATTTTCAAGCTTCCCCATGGTTCATCACTTGGCCCATATTTTATATTTGCTTGATGTATCTCTTAAATCTCTTATAATTTATAGATTTCTCCTCCCTGTTTTATTTATTTATTTATTTTTTGTCTTGCTGTTATTTGATGAAGACCAAGCCATCTGTCCTATAATGTTTTCCACAATCTGGATTTTACTATTTATAGCATGCTATCTATTCCTTGAATTTTGTGTAACTGGTGGATACGTAGAGAGGCTGCAGACTCAGGTCTGATTTTTTTGGTCAAGCTATTCCACAGGTAGCTTTGTCTATACTACTACCAGGAAATACACATAACTCTCTTTTGTGAGATTAAAATGAATGCTGGGTTCAAGGTGCTGTTGGCTTTATCCTTCCATAATATATTCTCTACCAGCTTTCATCTAATAGTTCTGCTAGCCAGTAACAATAACTGCCTAGAACAATTATTTCATTAGCAGTTACAAATCAGTACTATTCTAATTGTCATTCCCTCATCATTTAGTAGTTAGACTCAATAAAAAAACTTTTTCCAGTTAGATCTTTTGAGGTACAGCTTATTCAAGAAAGTCTTAAATCTTTTATTAAATAATTTTTACAATAATAAATTATTTCTCTAATATCTAAAAAATGACAGTAAGTTCTCTCTTGTCAACTATTATTATTTACTCATGAACTTTAGCATTTGAGTTGTTATTCTTCTGGAGTTCACTGTTTGTCAGTGAGTCCCTTCAAGTTTGTTTCTGAATCCTAATACAATCCTATTCATTGATAGCTTCTTTTCTTTCCAGATATCAAGATGCTCAAGACTCATCATACATATACCCTAACATAAATCTGAAATCAGTTTTCTCCAAGGACTCCTTGTTCATTTGAGAAGAGAATAATATTTAAAAATCACATCTATAAATTAAAATACTCATTGATATTTGGTTGATTGTTATCATTTCTAGACCTTTTCAATAAACACAGCTAATAATTTCTTTTTAGGATAAGAAGATCATGAGACCACACTGACATTGTGCATTCAAATTTAGGATTATTGTTATTCTTTGTTTTGATATTTATATATTTCCCTATACTAAAGTCTTGTTTCCTAACATCATTACTATATTTATATTCTTCACCCTCTAAAATATATTAGTTTCAGAAAACAATATCATTGCTTATGCAAACAGTTAAGATTTGAAACAGCCTCTCAAATATTTCATTAGAGATACAATCAAGTAACTATTTTTAAGTCTTTTCTTCATTTGTTGCATTTTAGTTCAATTTATATTGGCTTTTTTAATCTTTATTTTAGTTTTATAACTATATATTAAATTACTTTAAACTAATATCTTTAAATCAAGATACATTAGAAAAATTTTATCTTCTCTTCTTGTCCCCTTCCTTCTTTTATGGGTAAACATTTCATTTTGATTTATGATTCTATTTTATTAGATGAGAAAATGTACCACAGTGTATGTACAACTCTGAAACTTACTTTTATCTCTTAATAATATATCATGGAGATTACTTCACAGCAGTAGGTAGAGACAGTCCTTATGGAAATTCTATTAAGCATTAGTTCAGTCTCATAGATTGATGCAGAAATATTTTTCCTGTAATTGGAGATAAGCAATTTTTAGATTATTGTTTCAACATCATAAAGACAACGAATAGCTTCACTTTTCTTGTTTGTTTCAAAGCTCATAAATACCTTGCTAATTAAAAATATATAGTCACTTTCCAATTTCCTTTAAGTTTTATTGTACTTGTCCAATGACATACATATCTATAATCATTAAAATGTATTCAGTTAGGGGCCAGTTGTGGCATAGCAGGTAAAGCCGCTGCCTGAAGTGCCAGCATCCCATATGGTTCAAGTCCCAGCTACTCCACTTCCAATCCAGCTCCCTGCTAATATGCCTGGGAAAGCAGCAGAGAATGGCTGGAGTGTTCGGTCCCTGCACCCACAAGGGAGACCCAGAAGAAGCTCTTGGCTCCTGGTTTCAGACTGGCCTAGCTCAAACTGCTGCAGCCATCTGGGGAGTGAAGCAGCAGATGGAAGATTCTGTTTCTTTCTCTCCCTGTCTATAACTCTGCCTCTCAAATAAATCTTCTTAAAAATGTATTCAATTTATAAATCACTCAGTAGTAGAAACAATTTTGTTCTTTTGAAAGATTTATTTATTTATTTGTGAGGCAGAGTTTCAGACAGAAAGCAGAGAGACAGAGAGAAAGATCTTCCATCCACTAGTTCACTTCTCAAATGGCTGCAACGGCCGCAGCTGGGCTGATCTGAAGTCAGCATCACGGAGCTTCTTTCAGGGCTCTCTGGTGGATGCAGGGGTTCAAGAATTTGGGCCATCTTCTACTGCATCCCCAGGCCATCAGCAGGGAGCTGGATCAGAAATGGAGCAGCTGGGACTCAAACCAGCGCCCTTATCAGATGCCAGCACCACAGGCAGAGGCTTATCCTACTTTGCCCCACTGCCAGCCTCAATAGAAGCAATTTTAATATCATTTGTATCTAGCATTATGCCCACATAGGATTCAATAAATTTTGATCTTGAAACTACAAATGCTCCTTCCAGAGTCTTCCATATGCTGAATATATTTTCATTATATTTGTTTATTACAACTCTGATAAATGATCTTTTCTAAATTTGTCTTCCAACTCTTTCTCAACTTCTTCTTTGTGGCAGCAGCAAGAAGCAGCCGCTGTTCAGTCATCAACATGCAGTTCCTTCTTCATGCCCAGGAAACAGTCACCCAGGTCAGGACTCCTGTAGCCTCACTGGAGGGCATCATCTTGCAAGATCAAGGCATTCTGCTGGCAGGTGCCCCTGGAGAATGAAGCCACTCTGGATTTGTGTGAGTCAGGGTCCGGATCACTAGCCAATCCATGCTTGGAGGTAATGTCCAGGGTTCCCTGACCAGTGCTGGGAAAGTGAGAGGTCAGACTCCTAAGATAACCAAAAGAGAGAAGAAGCCAATGGAGCCAGACAGTGAATACAAAGTGCTGCTTTCTCAGTGCAGTGCCCACCTTCGTCAAGAAGAAGGAACCCAATGCCAACTCCTGAAGTCCTTTGTAATTCTAGCTTTCTCTAATAAAACTATGTAGCCTGTAAAAAATTTGAAATCATAAACTAAAATAATTTTGTCTTCTTCAAGTGGATTCTGAACACCTAATTGTTGCTATTGTTGTCATTATTTTACTTAGTGATCTATTATTACACAAATTCTACAAATTTCCTCTGTTTAATGTTAGATTTAGAATAAATCATAGCAATATTGCAAATTATAAAATTAATCAACAACTCCTCTTCCTGTTTCTGGAGTCATATTAAAAATTTTCACACGACTAATTAAAACTGTAGTTAAATAAAGCATGATCTGAATGTCTTCATAGTTCTTTTCTTTTTTTTTTAATTTACTTTTATTTAGTAAATATAAATTTCCAAAGTACAGTTTATGGATTACAATGGCTTCCCCCCCTCATAATTTCCCTCCCACTCACACCCCTCCCATCTCCCACTCCTTCTCCCATTCCATTCACATCAAGATTCATTTTAAATTATCTTTATATACAGAAGATCGATTTAGTATATATTAAGTAAAGATTTCATCATTTTGCACCCACACAGAAACACAAAGTGTAAAATACTGTCTCAGTACTAGTTATAGCATTACTTCACATTGGACAACACATTAAGGACAGATCCCATAGTTCTTTTCATAATTATGATAAATAAACTGGAGCTTTTATATACTGAGTTAGAGGGTAACAACCTTGGTTTGACATTAATTTTGTATGTCATTCATCTACCAAAAAAGAGTTCTTTCATTCAGATACTACGCCACTTCAAGTATTATATTTTCTTCTGTTCCTTGGCAACAGTTTTCCTGTGTTCTAAACATAATATCCCAGTGTCATAATGCAGCTTCTTATTGCTCTCTTGATGAAAATGACTAAGACAATAACTAGGACATGATGACAAACTCCCAACATATTAAAACCACCTTACCTTCATTTTGACTATGTTATAACAAAAGATAGATTTTGAAATATCATCCTTAGTTTCACTCTGAACGATGAGTTCCTCTGTTTTCATCCACACGTTTTATATACCTGGAATGTGAAGGCATCTTTTAGATATACTGTTTTTATTTACTTGTTATTTTCTTTTATGCACCAATAGTATCTGTGAATATATCTGAGACATTAGAACGAATCAAGCAGTAGACTTTTTTTCAGATTGTCTGAAATAATTTTGTTTCAATTAAAATAAGTGAAATTTAAAAACATGTGAGTGCATTCAATCTTCCGAGAGTGAATATCTAATTCAACAATTAGATTGATTGAGCTTTTCTAGATAACAAATGAATTTCAGTTTCAATGATGAATCTTGGTATAATTTTAAAAACCATTTAATGACAACGACAACAAACGACGTACATACTTCACTTGGAATGACAATATAGCAATTAGGAACACATTTATGCATATATAATCAATGAAATTGCATTATTATGTGACTGACAGCCACTGTAAACCACATCTTCATAAATGTCTCCTAATTTCAGAGAATATGTGTGTCTTTGAATTGGTGAAAAGAGAGGTATATTTCTAGAGCCAACATTCAATTTTTCAAGCCAAAAACCTTATAGTCATTCTAGGGTTTTTTTTCTCTTACACCCAAATCCTAATCAGCGGATCAGAAACTCTTGTTTATTTTTTTTTTTTTTTTTTTTTTTTTTTTTTTTTACAGGCAGAGTGGACAGTGAGAGAGAGAGACAGAGAGAAAGGTCTTCCTTTGCCGTTGGTTCACCCTCCAATGGCCGCCGCGGTCGGCGCGCTGCGGCCGGCGCACCGCGCTCATCCGATGGCAGGAGCCAGGAGCCAGGTGCTTTTCCTGGTCTCCCCATGGGGTGCAGGGCCCAAGCACCTGGGCCATCCTCCACTGCACTCCTGGGCCACAGCAGAGGGCTGGCCTGGAAGAGGGGCAACCGGGACAGAATCCGGCGCCCCGACCGGGACTAGAACCCGGTGTGCCGGCGCCGCAAGGCGGAGGATTAGCCTGTTGAGCCACGGCGCCGGCCTAGAAACTCTTGTTTATATCACAGAATACAGTCTGACCCAGTACTCACCACTTCTATCACATCTTAATCCAAGATACCATGATCTCCCACCTGTACAAAGGCCATTCATGCCTTGTTTTCAGGCTTGCCTCCCCAAATTCTGTTTTCCACACATGACCAGGTCTTCTTAAAATGTATGGCAAACTCACCATTCCTTTGCTAAAAAATCCCCTAAGGACTTTCTATCACACTTTAAATAAAGTTACCATGCCTTTAAATAATCTCTGTCTCCAAATTCATCTCCTGTTACTGTCTTTCTGGTGCACTGCTCGAGAGCCACACAACCTTCTTGCTGTTCCTCAGATATGTCAAATATGATCCCAATTCCTGCCCTGCTGTTCCCACTCCCTAGGTGCCTCTTTCCTCAGATAGGGTAGATAACTCACTGTATCCAGTTCTCTACTCAGATGGCATTTTGTCAGAGGGAACTGCCCTGCTTACTCCATCACTTGCAATTGCCTTTAACTTGGTTGATTTTTCTTCATATCTTTAATTAATGTATCATATTTTTATTTACTTACTTACAGCTTGCCACTCCAACTAGGTTGAGGACTGCATACAGGCAGGGATTTTTTTCTGTTGTTTTGCGTTAATTGTTTGTCCTCAGTACCTAAACCAATTCCTGGCAGATATTAGAAGCACAATAAATTATTTGAATGAACGGATGTATAATTGAAATATACATAACCAACAAAGGTTTAGTAACCAGAATTTATACTGGATTCTAACTAATTAAAAAGATGGACACATAATTTAATAGAAAAATGGTAAAAGAATACAAGTAAGCAATTCACAACTCAGGAGACCCAAGTGATCAATAAATGTATGAAATGTGTTCAAACTCATTAGTTACTAGGCAAAGGAAAATTAAACCCAAAAGATATGCCATTTCACATCCATTAAATAGGCAAAAATGTTAAGTCTGACTAAATCAAGGATGTAGAGAAATGAATTAAACATCTGATGGAAATAGATACTAGTATAATCACTTTGAGGAGCAAATAGACAATATCAAGTAAAACAGAGGATGTTTATGCTCTACAACTCAGAAATCCCATTCTAAGTGTATTCTGTAGTGATTCTTCTGTATCTATGAAGAGTCACGGACAACATGTTCAGTGAAGCATTGTTTGTCATAGTGAAAACCTATAAACAAGAACCTGAATGACCACCAGGGAAAAAATGGAGAAATACTACATTATATGGCATATAATACATGGCAGACTATTATACACTAATCCAATGAATAAATTAATTTGTATGAGTATGCATAGATTTTTCCAATAATGTTAATTCAAAAATATTTTTGTAAAGTTTTGCTTTAACATGTTTCAAAAAATCCATTGTTCAATTATTTTTATGCACTGGTAGAAAATTGAAGACTTTTTGTGTCCTTTTCGTTCCAATTTTAGTATATGCGCTGCTGAAGTGAGCACATTTTGTGTCCTTTTCATCATTAAATGAATCTTCTTTACTGCCTTACCATTTCCTTCTCCTTTCATTTATTAAGAAATAATTTTCTTGCTGTTATAATAGGAAGAACAATACTTGTTTCCTAGGTTGTTACAAGATTATATTTCCATTCACAAATTCGTCATGGTATATTAAAACACAAATGAGGTGGTTATAATCAATGGCAGTTGAACTCTGAAATACAATTACAGTGCTTCACAATTTCACTGGAAATGACAGATTGTAATTTGGATTACAGCGTATTACAATTAATGCTAAATTGCCAACAGCAAACACATTTAACCCCCCTTCACATGCAGTCAGTGAAGCACGAGATAAAGCATAGCAAGAAACATAAATCATTACAAAATGAAAAGTGCAGGCACTTGTGAAAGAAATAATGCAACATCCACTTCTGTTAAAACCAACTTTCATTTAATGCTTTTCTTTTGGAATCTAAAAGGCAATTTTTGTGCTAAAAGTATTTCATCAAATTTATTCACAAGAATCATTTAATTTGAAGGGAATCATTTAACTTGAAGGGAAAAATACTTTCAATGTATCCTATGAAAATAGCTTAACTCTTTACAAAGAACTGTATTATCACATGTCTTTGGTTACATGGAGAGATTTTGCAATTGAAATGAATTCTTCATAAAGAGAGCATTAATATCAACTACGTACTTGTGAGCAAAATTACATACCATTGATCAACCATACCTATCTTAAACAGGCCAAATGTGGGTAAATTGTTTTCATGTCTCAGGTGGTGCTAGTACCACATATTTATTCTGTGTCTATATTGAATCACAGAATGTTGGACATTCCCCTCATGAAACTTATATACTCTCATTCTAAGACACTAAGTTTCACTTTATTAAGTCAAAATTGCATTTCAAGAACAAATTCTTTCAGTATTGGATTGTGCCTTCTATAAACAAAGGTATCATTCTATGTGCAATTATCCAGAATTGCTCAATATACAAGCTCAGAACAAGGATTAAGTTAACATCATTGGGGTAAAAAATGAATAACAGGGTAACATTTAATAAGAAGAGTTAATCTATAGTGGTACCACAATCTCCTAATAGAATTCATGCTACTCTAATTCACTCTCAGAAAGTAATTTAAGAGATGAAAGAACTGGCTGATAATTAACCTTTTAGAAAGTTTCAGGAAAAAAGGATTTTTCTTTCCTTTTTTGGTTGTTATTAGCAATAAAAACAATTTTGAAGGCATCCCAATAAACAACAGAATTTAAAGGAACAAGTAGTTTCTCTAGGCAAATGAAATCTCCATTGTTTGTAAAATCCTAGTATTGGGCTCTTTTGAGTTCTAAGGTTATACAACAGAATTTAAGTAGCATTTAGAATCCTTAAAAACAAAACTTCTTGTACCATAGTGACACCCCATGCGCTCATTGCATTCACATTCACCAAGGATTATGATCCAACAGGGCTAACAACGAGGTAAGAACAACAGTTCCAGTCTTTAAGGAGTTCATGATCTAAAAGACAGAAAAGTATAACTAGATAATTGCAATTCATTGTTCACTCATTCCACCAATATTTAAAGAATGCCTACGATATGCCAAGCATTATTCTAGATACTTAAGACACAACGATGAATGAAACTCCAGTCCTCCTTGATTGTCTATTTTAGCCAGGGAAAGCATATAGGAACAATAAAAATAACCCAAAATTACATGATGTTAGAGGGAATAGGAAATTTTGAAGAAGTGCTCATTTTAGTGGTCAGCATTGCAGTGCAGCAGGATAAATTGCCACGTGCAATGTCAGCATTCCATATGAGCACTGGACTTGTTCCTGGCTGCTAATGTGCCTGCAAAAGCAGAAGAAGACAGCCCAAGTGCTTCAGTCCCTGGCACATGCATGGAAGACCCAGATGGATTTCTGGCTCCTGGTTTCAGCCTAACCCAACTCTGGCCATTGTGGTCATTTGTAGAGTGAACCAGTAGAATGAATATCCTGAACTTTTGTCTGTCTGTCTGTCTCTCTCTCCCTCCTTCCCTCCCTCTCTCTCTCTGGAACTGCCTTTCAATTAAACACATCTTTTTTAAGAAGGTTATAATTTTTAAAAAGGTAGACAGGGCATCAGGGATACAATGAGAGAAATATCCTTTAAAAACCTAGTGATTAGGTAGAAGCCATCTAGTGGAGTGATAGGATCAGATCAAAGATTTCAGTGGATTGAGTAGTGAAGAGAATAGCAAAATATGGAGGTGTCAATGAGAACTCTCAATAAATTTGACTATGGACTGGCAATGCGGCATGGAGACTTAAGCCACAGCCTGTGATACCAGCATCCCATATGAGTGCCAGTTCAAGGCCCGGCTGCTCTACTTCCCATCCAGCTCCTTGCAAATGCACTGGGAAAGCAGTGGAAGATGGTCCAAGTGCTTGGAAACTTGCACCTATATGGGAGACCCAGAATAAACTCCTGGCTCAGCTGTGGCCATTGCAGCCCTCTGGGGAGTGAACTAGTGTATGGAAGACCTTTCTCTCTGTCCCTCTTTCTGTAACTCTATCTCTTGAAATAAATAAATAAATAAATAAAGTCTGGTAGAATTCAGCAGCGAAGCCATCCAGTTCTGGGCATTTCTTTGTTGGGAGGGTCTTTATTACTGATTCAATCTCTGCCTTCTATTTAGGTTTTTTTTATGTCTTCATGACTCAAATTTGGTAGGTTGTACTGTCCAGAAATCTATCCATTTCTTCTAGGATTCCAAAAACTAAATAATTTTTAAAACAATCCAATATAAAATGGGCAAAAGGTTTTAGCAGATATGTTAACTCTGAAGACATACAGAAGTTAAAAAAGAATATGAAAACATTCTCAACATGTAATCATTAGAGAAACATCAATTAAAACCACAATAATATAGACACCTCAAAGTATTATGAAGAAAATTAATGACCACATGAAATGTTCATGAGCAAAATCATCAACCACAAGACTTGGGCTGGTTGAATGGATAAAAAGCCATGACCCCACTATACATTGCCTTCACAAACACGCAGACTGAAAGTGAAGGGTTGGAAAAAGATATGCTAGTCAAATGGAAATCAAAAGCAAGCAAGCATAACTATCTTGATATTGGATAAAACAGACTTTAAATCAAAAACTGTGAAAAGAGATAAAGAAGAACATCATATTTTGATAAAAGGTTCAATTCAGGGCCGGCGCCGTGGCTCAACAGGCTAATCCTCCGCCTTGCGGCGCCGGCACACCGGGTTCTAGTCCCGGTCGGGGCACCGGATTCTGTCCCGGTTGCCCCTCTTCCAGGCCAGCCCTCTGCTGTGGCCCAGGAGTGCAGTGGAGGATGGCCCAGGTGCTTGGGCCCTGCACCCCAGGGGGAGACCAGGAAAAGCACCTGGCTCCTGGCTCCTGCCATCGGACGAGCGCGGTGCGCCGGCCGCAGCGCGCCGGCCGCGGCGGCCATTGGAGGGTGAACCAACGGCAAAGGAAGACCTTTCTCTCTGTCTCTCTCTCTCTCACTGTCCACTCTGCCTGTAAAAAAAAAAAAAAAAAAAAAAAAGGTTCAATTCAGCAAGAAGACATAACAATTATAAATATATATGCACCCCACACAAAACCACCTAGATATATACAGAAAATACTACTAGACCAAAAGGGAGTAACAGACTGATACAATAATAGTGGGTGACTTCAACACCTTATTCTCATCAATGGACAGATCATCCAGTCCAAAAAAAAAAAAATCAGTAAGGATACACTGGAGTTGAAACATACTATCAAGAAAATAGACCTAACAGACATTACAGGACATTTCACCCAGTGCCTACAGAATACACATTCTTTTCATCAGTACATGAAACATTTTCTAGGATAAACCACATATTATATCATAAATCAACTCTCAATGAATTTAAAAAGATTGCGATCATACCATGTATCTTCTCAGATCATAAGGGAATTAAACTAGAAATCAACAACAAGAACAACAGAATATTAATAAATACTTGGAAATTAAACATGCTATTTTTTTTGACAGGCAGAGTTAGTGAGAGAGAGAGAGACATAGAGAAAGGTCTTCCTTCCATTGATTCACTCCCCCAAATGGCCGCCACAGCTGTTGCATTGCACTGATCTGAAGCCAGGAGCCAGGTGCTTCCTCCTGGTCTCCCATGCGGGTTCAGGGGCCCAAGCACTTGGGCCATCCTGCACTGCCTTCCTGGGCCACAGCAGAGAGCTGGACTGGAAGAGGAGCAACCAGGACAGAATCCAGCGCCCCAACAGGAACTAGAACCCAGGGTGCTGGCACTGCAGGCGGAGGATTAGCCAAGTGAGCTGCAGTTCTGGCCTAAACATGCTATTTAATGATCAATGGGTCATTGAAGAAATTAAAAGAGAAACCAAAAACTTTCTTGAAATAAATGAAAATGAAAACCCAACATATCAAAACCTGTGGGACAGAGTAAAAGCAGTATTAACAGGGAGGTTTATAGTATTAAGTTCTTAAGGCAAGAAATAATAAGGATCAAAGCAGAAAAGAAATGAAATTGAAACTGAAAAATGCAAAAGATTAACAAAACCAAAACCTGGATTTTTCAGAAGATAAAATAGATAAACCTTTAGCCAGAGTAACAAAGAAAAAGAGGGAAAATTCAAATAAACAAAATTAGAGATGAAAAAGGAGACGTTACAACTGACATACAACTGAAATACAAAGGATCATAAGAAACTACTATGAAAAGCTATCTGCTAATGAACTGGAAAACCTCAAAGAAATGGATACATTTTTGGATTTATATACCCTATCAAGATTAAATCAAGAAGATATAGACAATCTAAACAGACCCATAGCAAACAATGAAATTGAAGCAGTAATCAAAAGTCTCCGTCATAGAAAAGTCGGGGACCTGACGGCTTTACTACTGAATTCTTCAGAACATTCAAAGAGGAAGTAACTCCAATATTCTTTAAACTATTCCAAAATATAGAATAGTATGGAATTCTGCCAAACTCTTTTTATGAGGCTAGTATTACTTTTGTACCAAAAATAAGTAAATATGTGACACAAAAATAAAACTACAGACCTACATCCTTAATGAATCTAGATGCAAAGATACTCAACAAAATACTGGGAAATTGAATCTAAGACCATCTCAAAAATATAATACATCACAGACAACTGGGATTTATCCCAGAAATGCAAGGGTGGTTCAGCATTCAAAAATCACTAAACATCATAAGTCACATCAATAGAATGAAGAACAAAAACCAATGGTCATCTCAATAGATGCAGAGACAGCATTTGATAAGATTCAACATGTCCTCATGATAAAAAAAAAATCTCCACAAATTAGGTATAGAAGGGATATTCCATAAAATTTTAAAGACTGTGTATCACAAAGCAATAGCCAATATCAAACTGAATGAGGAAAAATTGAAAGCATTTCACCTCAGATCTGGAACAAGACATTTGCAGATGGAAGATCCTGATCTTTTTTCTCTCTGTGTAACTACTTTTTAATAAATAAATATTTTTTAAAAGATTATAATTTTTAAAAGAGTAGGGAGGATGCCATGGATATGATGGGAGAAACATCTCTAAAAAGTAGTGGTTAGGTTAAAAGCAATCTAGTGGAATGATGGTGTCACATCAAAATTTCAGTAGGTTGAGCAGTGAAGAATTTCTGGTTCCTGGCTTCAAATAAGGGAGAACATGCAATACTGTCTTTCTGGATCTGGCTTATTTCACTCAGCATCATGCCTTCCAGTTGCATTCATTTTGCTGGAAATGGCTGGAAATGGTAGAATTTCATTCTTTTTATATCTGAATAATATTCCATTGTGTAAATATACCACATTTTCTTTATCAGTTCATCTGATGATGGACACCTTGGTTGGTTCCAAATTTTGGCTACTATGAACAGTGCTGCTATGAACATGGTGGTGTGGTTATCCTTTGATACATTGTGTTCAAGTCTTCTGGGTATATCCCCACTAGTGTAATTGCTGGATCATATGGCAAGTCTATTTCTATCTTTTTAAGAAATCTCCACACTGTTTTCCTTAGTGGTTGCACTAATTTACATCCCTACCAACAGTGTAAAAGTGTTTCCCTTTGGCCACATCCTTGCCAGAATTTGTCACTCTCCGTATTTTGTATTTTCGCCACTCTTACGGGGTAAGGTGATGTCTCATTGTGGTTTTGATTTGCATTTCCCTGCTCGCTACTGATGTTGAGCATTTTTTCTTATATTTGTTGGTTATTCATATTTTTCTTTGAAAAACTGTCTATTGAAATCCCTTGCCCATTTTTCTACTGGATTATTTTTGTTGTTAAGTTGCTGATAAATTTGTGATATTAACCCTTTGTCAAAGAGGTGGTTTGCAAACATTATTTCCCATTCTGTTGGATGTCCCTTCATTCTATTGATGGTGCCCTTTGCTATTCAAAAGCTTCCGAGTCTGATTTAGTACCATTTGTTTAGTTTTGCTTTTGTTGACTGTGCTTTGAGAGTCTTGTCCAAGAAGTCATCCCCCTATGCCCATGTTTTGTAGTGTTTCCCTTATGTTTTCTTCTTGCAACTTCATATTCTCAGGTATTAAATTAAGGTCTTTGATCCATTTTGAGTGATATGGTGAGAGGTATGAATCTAATGTCATTCCACTACATACACATGTCCAGTTTTGCCAATACCATTTGTTGAAGAGATTATCCTTACTCCATAGAATGGTCTTAGAACTTTTGCCAAAAATCAGTCAGCTGTATGTACATGTATTAATTTCTGGCCTCTCTGTTTCACTGAAATATGTATCGGTGTTCACGCCAGTATCAAGGTGCTTTAATTACTATAGCTTTATAGTATGCTTTGAAATAAGGTATTGTGATGGCTCCAGAATGGTTTCTCTTGCTCAGTATCGCTTTGGCTATTCAGGTCTTCTGTGATTGTGATTCCATATGAACTTTAGGCTTGCTTTTTCTGACTCTGTAAAGAATGCCATTGGTATTTTGATAGAGATTGCAGTGAATCTGTAAATTGTTTTAGACAGTATAGACATTTTAATGATATTGATTCTTCCAATCCATGAACAAGGAACATCCTTCCATTTTTTGTATCCACAATGATTTCCTCCATCAATGTTTGATATTTTCCATTGTAGAGAACTTTCACTTCCTTGATTAAATTTATTCCTAAATATTTTTTTGTGGTTGTGAATGAGCTTTCTTTGTTGATTTCTCTTTCTCTGAGTTCATCATTAGCATACAAAAAGCTACTGTTTTTTGTATGTTTGTTTTGTAATCTGCAACTTTACTGAATTATTTTACCCATTCTAAAGTCTTTTTGGTGGAGTGTTTTAGTTTTTCCATGTTCAACATCACATCATCTGCAAACATGGATAATTTGACTTCGTCTTTTCCAATTCTGATGCTCTTTCTTTCCCCTCCCTAATTGCTCTTCCTAAAAATTCCTGTACTTGAATAAGAGTGGCAGAAGCGCGCATCCTTGTCTTGTTCCAGATCTGAGAGGAAATGATTAGGCAGCATCTTGATACATCATTACAGCAGCAGCAGTGAAATTAGTGGTATCAAAGAGAACTATCTTGAAACATTTATCTCTAATCCAAAATGGAGCTTTTTATTGTATTTGCCATAATTCTACATATGTTCCTCTTCCAGATAACTCTAATGCAAAGTAGAGCTTGCTTTGTCATCAAATGGCAGGATAATAGTATGCTACCACACTTCTGTGGACACTCTTCTAAGGACATACACACAAAACCTATGCCTCTACCAGATCCTGTGCTTAATAATGAAGAAGCACATGATCAACTACTGAAAAACAGATTCGAAGAAAAAAGTGAACATCTTGAGCAAGGACCCATGGTAGAACAACTTAGCAAAACATTCTTTAGTTCTAAGCACCATTGGTATCCTCATTTACATTATCACAGAGATAAGAAACTCAATCCTGGTGGAGGAGGAAGGGTTGGAGTGTGGGCAGGAGGGAGGGTAGGAAGGAAGAGTCACTATGTTCCTAAATCTGCATGTATGTAATACATAAAACTTGTATAACTTAAATTTAAAAAAAAAACTGGATTCTCCAAAGGACAGATGATTCTGAGGCTCTTGGAGTCAAAGAGAACTATTATTCTATGCCTCATTTTCCACCTCAGAAAATGCAATCTGGTATCTTCACCTTATATATTACATAGTAAAATAATCATTAAATGTCCTTTCATGTAAAAAAAGCTACTCTAAACACTTCACTTTTCACATTTAAAACTGAATTTTCTTTTTTTTTTTTCTTTTTTTTTTTTTTTTTTGACAGGCAGAGTGGACAGTGAGAGAGACAGAGAGAAAGGTCTTCCTTTTGCCGTTGGTTCACCCTCCAATGGCTGCCGCGGCCGGCGCACTGCGGCCGGCGCACCGCGCTCATCCGATGGCAGGAGCCAGGTGCTAGGTGCTTATCCTGGTCTCCCATGGGGTGCAGGGCCCAAGCACTTGGGCCATCCTCCACTGCACTCCCGAGTCACAGCAGAGGGCTGGCCTGGAAGAGGGGCAACCGGGACAGAATCCGGTGCCCCGACCGGGACTAGAACCCGGTGTGCCGGCGCCGCAAGGCGGAGGATTAGCCTGTTGAGCCATGGCGCCGGCCTAAAACTGAATTTTCGGCCGGCGCCGTGGCTCAACAGGCTAATCCTCCGCCTTCCGGAGCCGGCACACCGGGTTCTAGTCCCGGTCGGGGCGCCCGATTCTGTCCTGGTTGCCCCTCTTCCAGGCCAGCTCTCTGCTGTGGCAAGGGAGTGCAGTGGACGATGGCCCAAGTGCTTGGGCCCTGCACCCCATGGGAGACCAGGAAAAAGCACCTAGCACCTGTCTCCTGCCATCGGATGAGCGCGGTGCGCTGGCTGCGCGCGCCATCCGTAGCAGCCATTGGAGGGTGAACCAACAGCAAAAGGAAGACCTTTCTCTCTGTCTCTCTCTCTCACTGTCCACTCTGCCTGTCAAAAAAAAAAAAAAGAATTCTAAAAATAAAAACTGAATTTTCATATAATATATGGTATGAACCCAAGTTTTTTTTTAATAGTTACCTATGTATCTCACTACCTTTCGATGAATAATCTATTTTAACCTCCATTGACTTAAATGTCATCTTTTTATTTTTTTTTAAATTTTTTAACTTTTATTTAATAAATATAAATTTCCGAAGTACAGCTTTTGGATTACAGTGGCTTTCCCCCCCCCATAATTTCCCTCCCACCCGCAACCCTCCCATCTTCCACTCCCTCTCCCATACCATTTGCATCAAGATTTATTTTCAATTATCTTTATATACAGAAGATCAATTTAGTATATATTAAGTAAAGCTTTCAACAGTTTGCACCCACACAGAAACACAAAATGTAAAGTACTGTTTGAGTACTAGTTATACCATTAATTTACATTGTACAACACATTAAGGACAGAGATTCTACATAGGGAGTAAGTGCACAGTGACTCCTGTTGTTGACTTAACACTTGACACTCTTGTTTATGGCGTCAGTAATCACCCTAGGCTCTTGTCATGAGTTGCCAAGGCTATGGAGGCCTTTTGAGTTCACCAACTCTGATCTTATTTAGACAAGGTCATAGTCAAAGTGGAAGTTCTCTAATCCCTTCAGAGAAAGATACCTCCTTCTTTAATGGCCCATTCTTTCCGCTGGGATCTCACTCGGAGAGATCTTTCATTTCATTTCAGTTTTTTTTTTTTTTCTTTTTTTTGCCAGTGTCATGGCTTTTCACGCCTAAAATACTCTCATGGGCTCTTCAGCCAGATCCGAATGCCTTAAGGGCTGATTCTGAGGCCCAAGTGCTGTTTAGGAAATGCCATCTTTTTAAAAAAGATTTATTTATTTGAAAGGCAGAGCAAGAGAGAGGTAGGGGGGTTGGTGTTGTGGTGGGAATCTTCCAACTGCTGCTTCTCTTCCCAAATAGCCACAACAGCAAGGGCTGGACCAGGACCCAGGAACTACATCTGGTTTCCCAAAATCCCAGGTGGCAGGGGCCCAAGTTCTTGGGCAATTTTGCATTAGCAGGAAGCTGGATTGGAAGCATAGTGGCTGGGACTTAAACTAGCACTCTGATATGGGATACCTGTATTGCAAGTGGTGGCTTTACCCACAGTGCCACAACACTAGTGTAAAATGTCTTTAGAGGCTGGCACTGTAGCATACCAGGTGAAGCTGCCCCCTGCAGTGCCAGCATCCCATATGGGTCCCAACTGCTCGACTTCCAATCCAGCTTTCCACTACTGTCTGGGAAAGCAGTAAAAGATAGCCCAAGTCCTTGGGCCCCTGCACCCATATGGGAGACCTGGAAGAGGCCCCTGGCTCCTGGCTTCAAATGGGCACAGCTCTGACCATTGAGGCCACGTGGGGGGTGAACCAGCAGATGGAAAACCTCTCTCTCTTTCTCTGCCTTTGCCACTCTGTAACTCTGCCTTTCAAATAAATAAATAAATCCTACAAAAGTCATATTTATCCTAAATTCACATATGTGGGTCTATTTTGGTGTTTTTATTGTTTGAAACAATTTGTCTAATCATATGCAAATTATCAAACTTTAAATTATCAGAACAGTCTATTTAAATATTTCACAATGCCTGCCTGCCCTTACTGGTTTTTTTTTTTTCAGAGTTTTCATAGCTGGTTTTGCTTCTTTTATATAGAAACTTTGGAATCAGCTACCAAGTTTCTTTATATCCTGATGCTCAATGTGAAAACATTGTTTGTAGGACCAGAATATGTATGGTGTTGTCATCCTATCCAAGAGCCTTTCCACATGTTTGACTTTTTTCAGTGAAATGCAAAGTTTGGATTTGCATGATTAATTTTATACCTAGAGACTTTCTTTGTTTTAAAACTTTCAGTTGACTCTCAAACTTTGCATTGTCTACAAATATGAATTTTCCACTTTATTTTTTAAAAATATTTATTTTATTTATTTGAAAGAGTTAGAGACAGAGAGAGAGGTCTTCCATCCGCTGGTTCACTCCCCAGATGGCCGCAACGGCTGGAACTGTGCTGATCCCAAGCCAGAAGCTAGGAGCTTCTTCCGGGTGCAGGGGCCCAAGGACTTGGGCCATCTTCTGCTATCCCAGGCCATAGAAGGAAGCTGGATTGGAAGAGGAGCAGCCCCAATAAGAACCAGAGTCCATATGGGATGCTGGTACTTCAGGCCAGGGCATTAACTTGCTGCGCCACAGCGCCGGCCCCGAATTTTCCACTTTAATGTCTAGAAATTTCTCACATCTGGAGGCCGGCACTGTGGCTTAGTGGGCTAAGACACCACCTACAGCTCTGGAATTCCATATGGACGCTGTTTCTAGTCCTGGCTGCTCCTCTTATGATCCAGCTCTCTGCTACAGCCTGGGAAAGCAGTAGAACATGGCCCAGTGCTTGGGTGCCTGCACCCATGTGGGAAACCTAGAGGATGCTCCTGGATCCTGGATCCAGGCTTTGGATCAGCCCAGCTCTGGCAGTTGCAGCTATCTGGGGAGTGAACCAGTGGATGGAAACACCCCACCACCACCACCTTCCCCTCTCTCTATAACTCTACCTCTCAAATAAATAAAATCTTTTAAAAAATTTCTCACATCTGTTAAGTAATTCTGCCCTAGATTTAAGTTCCATGAAGACATGCACTATAGTAGTTTATTTTATATATCTTTCAGACCACCAGAATGGCTTGCCTAGAATGGTATACAACTAATTTGTACTATGATAATGGAAACACGAAATGCCTGCTAAAGTTTGAACCTGCCTGATTATACCATTGTTGTCTGTCCTACCACAAATGCAACCAAAATAGATTTCCTTCTAAAAGGAGATTGATTCTGGCCCTTCATAACATCTACTTTTCCTCTTCTAAAAAGGTACCTTCAAGTGTCACATAAATATTTTTTTCAGCAAAATAGGCTTTTTTTTTCCCCTTGGATTTACATTTAGGAAAAACCTAAAACATTTTAGTGTTCAGCTTTGTTTAAACTTTTTTGGTGACATACATACACTGTCCACAACAGTTTCCTTGAAGTTATATATTATTTCATTTAAAAACTACACACACTAGGGGCAGGTATTTTTTCTAAGAATGAAGACACTTTGTATCCCATGTCAGAGTGCCTGACTTTGCTACTGGCTCCAGCTTCTTGCTAATGCAAATCCTGGAAGGCAGACATGATGGCTCAAGTAATTGGCCTCCTGCCAACCATGTGGGAGACCTGGGTTGAGTTTCTGACCCTTAGCTTTGGCCCAACCTCAGATATTGTGGGCATTTGGACAGTAAGTGGGAGCTCGCTCTCTTCTGGCCTCTCGAAAACCAAACCAAACCAACTACACACATTAGACATAAGGTTGGGTGTGACAGGGGATAACCAGTAAAGCTTAAAACCAAATAGGTCAGGGTCCAGGGCCATGGCACAGGTTAATCCTCTGCCTAAAGCTCCAGCATCACATATGGGTGCCGGTTCTAGTCCCAGCTGCTCCTCTTCCAGTCCAGCTCTCTGCTGCAGCCTGGGAAAGCAGCAGAAGATGGCCCAAGTCCCTGGGCCCCTGCACGCACATGGGAGACCCAGAAGAAGCTCCTGGCTCCTGGCTTGGGATTGGCGCAGCTCCAGCCGTTGCGGCCATTTGGAGAGTGAACCAGCGGATGGAAGACCTTTCCCTCTGTCTCTCCCTCTCACTGTCTGTAACTCTACCTCTCAAATAAATAAAATATTAAAAAAAAAAAAAACAGGTCAAAACCAAACCTTAAAGTAGAAGATTAAATGCTATAAATGAGAAAATCAGTCTTCTTACATTATATTTAGAGGTAAAACTAGACCAATTATCTAGATAGGAAGGATAAATAGTCACGTATCCATCTTTAAAAAGCTACATAAAATCAGCAGTTTCACTTTGATAAAGTATGTGTTTCTCCCCCAGAACATTTTCAAATGTAAACATTCTAACCTCTAAATGAACTATTCAAAAGGTAAAGTAAAAGCTAGAAATAAGACGAAACTTCAGAAAAAGAGACCAAAAGCAGCTTTTAAAACTGCCCAGCAAAATGAGTCTTTGTAGGTTTCCCCCACAACATGAGACACCATGCCCAAAAGTAAGTCTTCCTCAAACATCATGATTGTGGGACAACGTTGTATTGTGGGTCAAGCTGCCACCTGCAACACTGGCATAGCATAACAGCACCTGTTTGTGTCCCAGCTGCTCCACTTTCGATCCAGCTCCCTCTTAATGGCCTGGGAAAAGCAAAGATGGCCCAAATGTTTAGGCCCCTGTTAGCTATGTGGGAGACCTGGAAGAAGCTCCTGGCTTCTCTGGCTTGGCCCAGCCCTGGCCATTGTGGCCATCTGGGGAGTGAACCATCCGATGGAAGATCTCTCTCTCTCTGCCTCTCTGTAACTCTTCCAAAAAAAAAAAAAAAAAAAAAAATCCCCAACTCCTGAAAAAGTAAAGCATAAATTCCCAAAATATGCCAGTGTTAAAGTCCTTCAGAGGCAGATAACTGAGACTTGTTGGTCTAACCAATGAGCTCATAACACCACCAAAAAGTGAATCCTTACCAAAGAACACACATAAGTGGAATTAACTTTAATTATTTGAGTATATAAGTGTCCCTCTACAAGGCTTATCAGTGTGATTCAAGGTTATTTTGAGCTTTGTCTCTTACTGTTTAATTCTCAGGGTGCACATGAGGCACTTGCGGAGGTTCCTTTTAGTGTTTCTTTGCTAGTTTGTTCATTAAGATGTCATGAAAATTCATTCATGTAAGTGTAATGATTTGCTTTGAATATCTCATTAATTGTACTGAACTAATTCTAATCAACAGGCCTGTGTAATTTATAATTACAAAGCAATCAGAAAGCCAAAAATAGCAACAAAAACCCTCAAAATTATCTTGAAAAAGTGAAGATACAACAAAAAATTTCTGTAACAGATTAAGAATTTTTGGACACTAATTCTTAATGTTTTCAACACCATGGCAAAAATAGTTGTGACAGCTCCAGTTCTCCAGTCCCAGTGTTTTCAAAAGATAACAGGCATTACCATAATCAGATTCAAAAAAATGCAAATGGTAAGGGAATTAGGATAGCATTTGCAAAAAGTGTGGCACTTCAAAAGTTTTCAATCCTTCATACAAACGCCAGGCAGCTTCCATGTAATTAACTGATCACAGAGAAAGGGTTCATGTTTTACTTTTACTTTTTTTGCAGGGGGGAGGGGGCTGACTCTGAAAGAGGTACTAGTTATCCTTAAGTGACTAGAGGTCATTTTAACCTTCCCTAACAAGGTTTGAGCCGACTTCACTATCAATGTAAGTAATTATCAGGCTGGGGACATCTTCATTTTCATTAAAAATAAGATATATTTATAAAAATTTATTTAGTTTTACTTAAAAGCAGAAGGACAGGCTGGCGTTGTGGCTCACTTGATTAATCCTCCGCCTGCGGTGCCGGCATTCCATATGGGCACCAGGTTCTAGTCTCAGTTGACCTTCTTCCAGTCCAGCTCTCTGCTGTGGCCCAGGAGGGCAGAGGAGGATGGCCCAAGTGCATGGGCTCCTGCACCCGCATGGGAGACCGGGAGGAAGCACCTGGCTCCTGGCTTCCGGTTGGCCAGGCTTAAGTAGGGAGCCAGGAACTCAACCCAAGTCTCTCACAAAGGTGGAAGGGACTCAACCATTTCAGCTGTCACTTTGGCCTCCTAGGGTGTGCACAGAAAGCTGGATCTCCTGGAGGTGGGACTCAAGGCCAAGCACTCCCGTAGGTAATGCAGGAACCCCAAATTGTTCCAAGAGATGCCCTAAACTGTTGTGTCAAATGGCTGTCCCAAGACCTTTTTTCAAAGCAGCACTTGGCTTAGCAGCTTCTTCTTTTAGCACCACTACAAAATACTGTGATCCTTTGGCAGCATATTTTTAAGTGGCTATTCTGGTTTCTTAGCTTTTAATATTCTGGATCCCAAATTTTACCCATCTTTATTTCTCAAAACCAACCCATATTCCTACCATTCATTATCAATGGAAAAGGACAAATAAAAGTCATTTATCAGGCTGGCGCCGCGGCTCACTAGGCTAATCCTCCACCTGCGGCGCCGGCACACCGGGTTCTAGTCCTGGTCAGGGTGCCGGATTCTGTCCTGGTTGCCCCTCTTCCAGGCCAGCTCTCTGCTGTGGCCCGGGAGTGCAGTAGAGGATGGCCCAAGTGCTTGGGCCCTGCACCCCATGGGAGACCAGGAGAAGCACCTGGCTCCTGCCATCAGATCAGTGCGGTACACCGGCCGCAGCGCGCCCGTCGTAGTGGCCATTGGACGGTGAACTAATGGCAAAGGAAGACCTTTCTCTCTGTCTCTCTCACTGTCCACTCTGTCAAAAAAAAAAAAAAAGTCATTTATCAATCTGAGTGGAGCTCTCCAGCAACACTGTACTCTCAAGCTGTAGCTTTTAGCTCGTAGTTCTGCAATGAAGGATCCCCTACTCTGCAAGGTTTTATAACCTCATCCCTATTAAACATTTTGCAGGTAAGCATTGCTTACCCATGGTGATTACTTAGCAAATAATCCTACATCTAGATAACAATGATTCACATTTTTGACTGGAAAAAGCTAGCAGCGAACTTTGAAGTCCTGGAAGAGGAGCAAATAAATCAGGATTAAAATGCTAGCCTCAAACACAATTAATTAGCCTAGAACCTAGAACCCATATGGTACTCTCTCTCTCCCTTACCAATGCCATATCTGATCATCTTCAATAAAGTTCACCCAAAATTATGTTCTTCGTAAATTTCTTGTGCCATTACTATTGGCTAAAATCTTTCGATGGGGGCTATTAGTCATGTTACTTCTTCAGTTAAAGAATCTTTCCAGAACACAGCCCAGCACCTTGATCCCACATTGGAATATCTGGTTTTGATACTCAACTCTGGCATATGGTTCCAGCTTGCTGCTAGAGCAGACCCTGGGAGACAGCAGTGATGACTCATTCGAATCCTGCCACCCACATGAGAGACCTGGGTTATATTCCCAGCTCCAGGATGCAGTCCTGGCCACTGTAAGAATTTGGAGACTCAAACTGCAAGCAGAAGTTCTGTCTGTCTCACAAATAAAGTAAAGTAACATTTCTTTTTCTTTTAGAGAAACTATGAACGAATATGAATGAGAAACCTCCTTTTGCTTGTTCATTACCCAAATGTACACAGCAGCCAGGGCAGGGCCAGGCTGAACCTGGGAGCAAAGAAGTGAACCTGGTCTCCCATATGGGCAGCAAGAACCTAACCACTTGAGCCATCACCACTGTATCCCAGGATGTGCATTAGCAGGAATTAAATCTTAACCTGGAATTAAACCCAAGCTCACTGATGTAAGACATAGTGTCACAAGTGGTATCTTAACTGCTAGGCCAAACAAACCACTCAAACAAAATATTTTTTTTAATTAATTTTTTTTTTGACAGGCAGAGTGGACAGTGAGAGAGAGAGAGAGAAAGGTCTTCCTTTGCCTTTGGTTCACCTGCCAACAGCCGCCACGGCCAGCACGCTGCAGCTGGCGTACCTCACTGATCCGATGGTAGGAGCCAGGTGCTTCTCCTGGTCTCCCATGGGGTGCAGGGCCCAAGCACTTGGGCCATCCTCCACTGCATTCCTGAGCCACAGCAGAGAGCTGGCCTGGAAGAGGGGCAACTGGGACTAGAACCTGGTGTGCCAGCACCGCAGGTGGAGGATTAGCCTATTGAGCTGCAGCACTGGCCCTCAAACAAAATTTTTAAAAGAATCAATACAGGTTCATGGGGGGTGGGGGAAACTAGGGGGGTGGGAAAGAAACAGCCTAAAGTCCTCAAATTGTCTTACTCTTTCTAGTTTTTCCTCTACACAACTTTTATAATTTGAGGAACTATCAATAGATCATTAAATCTATTCCCATTTTGTGAATCAGTAAGGACGCAGATGAGCAAGTTTCTTCTCAGTATCTGACCTATGGACTTTTTTTAGAATAAGATGATTTCACTCTATTTTCTTCCCAGAGAGACAAGAGGAGACTTATACACATTAACTTCTTTATATAGTAATATAAAAAAATCATTAAAAGGCATTGGAAAGATAATAGGGAAATTCAGATATTAAGCTATACTTCAGGCCTATAACTTCAATTTCAGGTAAGAAAAAGGGACCCCCATTCCCAAGGTGGAGAGTGTATTTACAAATACACAAACTATTCTGTTACAGTCTCCAAAAAGGCCTACTAGGATTCTGGAATGGATCATGTCTGGGTTCCTGGGTTCCTCTGTAGTGACAAAGCACTAAGCAAAGTCAACAGAAACATCTGTTTCTTTACTGCTACCACAAAATGTGAAAGAGTAATTTGGGCTGGAGGATCACTTATCCCTTCAAGCTAGAAAATTCTATTTTAATCTGGCTTTAAAATGTATTTGCAAGACTTAAAAACATTGTCCAGCTCTAGCTCAAATTTCACTGTCAAATTCAACTGTCATTCTATTCATTTCCCCCCAAAAGTCTGGCAAGTATACATTTGATCAAACACAAAACTTGAACATGTGTGCATACTTGACTTCAAATCTACAGAAAAATTAACTATCTCAGACTGTGGCCAACAGTCATCAGGTGTCTATCTCAAAATTCCAGCTAAAAAGGAAAACATTTCATTTATCTGGCTCCTCTGCTGCTGTGGTCTGGGATGTGAGTGGCAGATCTCAGAACTGGCAGAGTACGCAGGGGTCTCTTGACCATTTCTTTGGCGTGCTTGCTAATAATCAATCATAAATGTTTCAGGGCATGAAATAGACAATGGAAAACTGCTCTGGTGTGTTGACACTTCTGACAGCTCAGAGCAGGAGCTGGGGACAGACAGAACAAACCTCCTTGCTTTCCTTGTGCTGTTACCAATAGAGGAAGAGGAAAACTTTTTTTTTTTTTTTTGGGGGGGGGGTCTTACCTTTCCAGTGGAGCACTTAAGAGATTATTTTTGACTCTTGATCCTTTACCAACTAACTGTGAAGAGGATATAGTGGAACTATTTGGCATTCAGTGGGTTACTCAAACAGCATGAGTAGATTCCTCTATAGAGCTCTTTCATTTATTCAGTCAACAACTATCCAACTTAGAAACCTTGCTACCAGCCAGCTGTGGTTTTGGGAAGATATCAACCCTGCAATGCAATATCAGACAACACAATGTTAAAGTTTTCATCATCAGATACCTGAAAGTACAAGATGCTGAGAGTCAAGTTCCTGTGCATTCCTGAGACTCGTGGAGGCTCGGCTTCCCTCAGTATTGGTTGATGAGCTACATGGATTACTCTCGTATGCTGGATTGCCTATCTGAACTTCCCAGTGTTCCTTTAGGAGCATTTGTGAATCAAAAATCACATTACGGTTTGACTTGCTCCATTTAATTTTTAAATTGTCAGCCTTTTCTCTCCACAAAGATTATTTATTCAAGAATAAGATAAATCGGTCAAGAGTGCAGCTCTGGAACCAAACTTTCTGAGTTTGGACTCTCCTTTGGAGAGGAAAGCAAGTTTTGGAGCAATTACTATGTCTTCCTTCTCCCTATCTGTACAAGTCATGTGACTTCTAGAGTTATTGCGAGAATGAATTGCATAAAATGCTTAAAACATGCAGTACACACTGACCCAACAGCAATTCTGTTTATGATACAAAACACTTAGAACTTAAAAAACATTAAAAAAAAAACTCAGTTAAACTTGTACTTAACTCATTCTCTGAATTTTCACTATTAGTCAAATGTTAATAAATCTGTTTTGTTTCAGGCAGACACATTTAACCGTCTGTCACAGCTCTCAGATGTAAAGCTCTAGCCTTGATGGTGCAGAGATGTAACTACAAAGTAACTGTTGTACACTGCAATGTTCCCCAAGAAGGAAACAATGTCAAGGGAATGCATCCAATTCAGGTTACCAAATTGTTAAGGGGCTTGGACTTACAGACTCCTCTTTATCAACACTATGTCCACAGGGGCAGAAGCCAAGTGTCTGACCTTCCCATAATGCTATATGGTTAATCTAAGTTTGATTTATAATAAACATAGGACATCTTAAGAATAAGGTAAGTAGTTAACCTTTAGTTTCAGAACTGTCATCAGGAGCCAGCACTGTGTCTCAGCAGGTTGACACCCTGGCCTGAAGCACCAGCATCCCATATGGGCATGGTTCGAGACCTGGCTGCTCCACTTCCAATCCAGGTCTCTGCTATGACCTGGGACAGCAGTGGAAGATGGCCCAAGTCCTCGGGCCCCTGCACCTACGTGTGATGCCCAGAATAAGTTCCTGGCTCCTGGCTCCAAATTGGCGCAGCTCTACCTTGTGGCCAACTGGGGAGTGAACCAGCAGATGGAAGACCTCTCTCTCTCTCTGCCTCTCCTCTCTGTGTAACTCTTTCAAATAAATAAATAAATCTTAAAAAAAAAAAAACTGTCATCAATTCAATGTTCTTTAAAAAACAAAAAGTTAAGACAATAGGAAACTGAGCGCCGTGGCTCACTGGGTTAATCCTCTGCCTGTGGCGCAGTGCCGGCATCCCATATGGGCACCGGGTTCTCGTCCTGTTTGTTCCTCTTCCAGTCCAGCTCTCTGCTGTGGCCCAGGAAAGCAGTGGAGGATGGCACTCGCATGGGAGACCAGGAGGAGGCACCTGGCTCCTGGCTTCAGATCGGCGTACCTCCAGCCGTAGTGGCCATTTGGGGGGTGAACCAACGGAAGAAGACCAAGACCTTTCTGTCTCTCTCTCACTATCTGCAGCTTTTTTAAAGCTGCAAAACATTTGCATCTGCATAAGATACAACTTAGGAAAAATTTAAAATCCACAAGACTACATTTTTCTGTACGTGAATATATGTGTATATAATTGCATACCAAAAAGATAACAGAAGCATACATACTAGATAGCAATGGTTACCATTTCAGATGGGCACTCTTTAAATTATCTCCTAGGAAGTTCTACACTAAGTACAATGCCTTCCTTACAACAGCTTGCTACCAAAGATAGGTTAGCACATATCCCTGTTTTTTACATTATCACACTTTATCCTTGGTATCCTCTTTTCTCATTGCTCTACCCATTATTCAAATATAAGGACATCATTCTAGTTTTTTTAAATACTTCAAAATAAGAGATAAGGTTGCTAGGAAGTATCAAAATCAACAGTGAGAGCTGGTATTGTGGCAATAAAGGCCATTTAAGTATATAGCCTCATTTCTTGGCTTATGGCTTTAATGTAATGCATTTTGAAATATTTGCAGGTTTCCAAAGCAAGCAAGATGCTTCAGGAATAAAAGTCTTAATGTGCTGTGTAACATTAACTGGCCACATTTACTCATTTACTTTAGAAAAAAATGTTGAAGTAGAAAGGTTAACACTCAAAACCACACAGCTTGTCAGAAAAGATATCTAAGGGGCCAGTGCTGTGGCGCAGCAGGTTAGCGTCCTGGCCCGAAGCACCAGCATCCTATAAGGACCCGGGTTCAAGATCCAGCTCTCTGCTACATCCTGGGAAAGCAGTGGAAGAAGGCCCAAGTCCTTGGGTCCCTGCACCTGTGTAGGAGACATGGAAGAATCTCCTAGCTCCTGGCTTCAGAACAGCTCAGCTATGGCCGTTGCAGCCAATTGGGGAGTGAATCAGGAAAAGGAAGACCTCTCTGCTTGTCCTTCTCTCTGTGTAACTCTGACTTTGAAATAAATAAATAAATCTTTAAAAAAAAAAAAAAAAAAAAAAGAGAGAGGCCGGCTCTGTGGCACAGCGGGTTAAAGCCCCAGCTGCTCCTCTTCTGATCCAGCTCTCTGCTACAGCCTGGGAAAGCAGAAGATGACCCAACTCCTTGGGCCCCTGCACCCACATGGGAGACCCGGAAGAAGCTCCTGAGTTCAGATCAGCTCAGCTCTGGCCATTGCCATCATTTGGGGAGGGAACCAGTGGAATGAAAGACTCTCTCTCTAACTCTTTCAAATAAATAAAATAATTCTTAAAAAAATATATAAATAAATCATGGATAGAGCAAGCAGTGCAAAGTAATATTTGTTTAGAAGAGAAGCATTTTTGCAAGAAACGAAGTATTTCTAATTTTTTCTAAATACAATTAGAAATATTTTGCTGAAAGTTGTAGCTGTTTTTAACCTTAAGTATTTTTTTTTTAATTTGACAGGTAGAGTTACAGACAATGAGAGAGAGACAGAAAGAAAGGTCTTCCTTCCGTTGATCCACTCCCCAAATGGCCTCTATGACCGGCGCTGCACTGATCCGAAGCCAGGAGCCAGGTGCTTCTTCCTGGTCTGCCATGCAGGTGCAGGGGCCCAAGCACCTGGGCCATCCTCCACTGCCGGCTCCGTAGCTCATTTGGTTGATCCTCCACCTGTGTCGCCAGCATCCCATACAGGCGCCAGATTCTGTCCTAGTTGCTCTTCTTCCAGTCCAGCTCTCTGCTGTGGCCCGGGAAGGCAGTGGAGGATGGCTCAAGTCCTTGGGCCCTGCACCTGCATGGGAGACCAGCAGGAAGCACCTGGCTCCTGGCTTCAGATCCGGCGCAGCCATTTGGGGGGGTGAACCAATGGAAGGAAGACGTTTCTTTCTTTCTTTCTTTCTCTCTCTCTCTCTCTCTCTCTCTCTCTCTCTCTCTCTCTCTCTCTCTCTGTGTGTCTAATAAAACAAAACAAAAGAAAAAGTTGTAACTGTTTTCTTGAAGAGGGAAAGGCCATCAAAGTCAGACAGAAATGTAGAATGAATTTTGGTGTTATAGTTGACTAAACAAAAAATAGAGCGGAAACATATTAGAATCAATGCCTATTATGAAATCAAGTAAATTTAATTCAATGAATCTCAGCTTTTAATTTTTCAAATACTGGTAACACATTTTATAATTTAGAAAAGAGTACTTAAGGAACTATTCAGTGTCTGTATCTTTCAACCTGGTCAGTACCATCTACACCCTTATCTAGAAGATCTCAGCATCTTAAATGGTCACAACTTATGTCAATCTGTAACTACAAAAAAAAAACCCTGAAAATTCTACATGGCCAAGAGAGGTCAAAAGATAAATTTCCAAAGTTAAAGGAGAGTATTAATCTAGTTCCTTCTAGAGATAGCATAAGTGGTAATTACTGGAGATGTCAGATCAATTATCTCAACTCCTGATAGCACTAGTAATAGAAAAAATTAGAAATTACATATTAAACAGAATCACAATGTACTTTTTCAAAATGTTCTAAATATTTGGCACAATGTAATCAGCTTGCCTTAACTGGAAACCAGAAGGAGGCACCTGGCTCCGGATCGGCGTACCTCTGGCCGTAGCGGCCATTTTGGGGGTAAACCAACGGAAGGAAGACCTTTCTCTCTGTCTCTAACTCTGTCAAAAAAACAAAAACAAAAAAAACCTTGATAAAAGTCATGTGTTTTTCAAAGTGATTTTAAAAATTGTCAGATTGTAGAGTTTTAGATCTACTTGTCTTCCTTCTATTCTTCATTATCCTCCTCTGTTTTCCCAATTTTCTTTTATTACTAAAAATCTCAAAACAAAGTATTCTTCCTGATTTTAATGCTAAACAAAAACTACTACACTAATAACGTATAAATACTATTTGAAAAAAAGATTTCAATGCAGTTAAAAGCCATAGCTTTAGGATATTCTCAGGAGACAACCCAAATAAAACAAATTAGAACTCTCATATTTCATGTAATATGATGCTTTCTTTTCAGATTACTATTTACCCAAAGCCATTGCAATATATATGTTAAAGAGAATAATCTTGGGCCGGCGCCGTGGCTCAACAGGCTAATCCTCCGCCTTGCGGCGCCGGCACACCAGGTTCTAGTCCCGGTCGGGGCGCCGGATTCTGTCCCGGTTGCCCCTCTTCCAGGCCAGCCCTCTGCTGTGGCCCGGGAGTGCAGTGGAGGATGGCCCAGGTGCTTGGGCCCTGCACCCCATGGGGAGACCAGGAAAAGCACCTGGCACCTGGCTCCTGCCATCGGATGAGCGCGGTGCGCCAGCCGCAGCACGCCATCTGCGGCGGCCATTGGAGGGTGAACCAATGGCAAAGGAAGACCTTTCTCTCTGTCTCTCTCTCTCACTGTCCACTCTGCCTGTCAAAAAAAAAAAAAAAAAAAGAGAATAATCTTTCCCTCTAATCACAAAACAAAAACAAAAAGTGGAATTCCACCTTCATTACAGAAACAATTGTATACTTTTAACATTATAATAAAGTATTCAGGAAATTTTAAAGACTACATTAACCAATTTTTAATTATTTTTGTTAAGTGAATATACTTAGTAGCTGAAAAAAATATTGATTCTATCTACCTACTGAATTTAATACATAACACAGTAACTTGTGCCTTCCTACTAGCATAATTATTAGGATAGGAAGACAAAAGATCTTAAAAATGAAGACAGTTTCAGGAAAGTTTCCTAACCTTGCTTTATCATCTCTGTCTTCCCAATACATGCATACTGCACGGGACAGCCTTTTTCCTTACCCTCACTGTAATCCCACCTGAAGACCTTTGGGAGCTATAAAGCAACAACAGTTACACTATATTTTCTATTCTTGCCACTGAATTAGCCTGAATTACAGTAAAGGAAGAAAAAAAGAAATAGCTGAGGTTAACAAAGATGCACAGTAACCAGAGATCGTAAAGAACAAAAACTGGAGAATAGTCACACCCCACCAAAAATTATTACACAAGTTTGAGCAAAGGTTCCTATCCAGAATTTGTACCATTAAGACAGGGCCAAAAATCAAAGGCACAGATCTCCAGTCATCAGGTTTTCTAACATTTTTTGAATAAAACTCAATTTCATCTCTGAATAGTTGAAAAATCACACTTCATTCCAATAAGAAGAGCTTATTTCCTACCCACATCTACGACAAAAGGAATGGCAAAACTCTTTTACTCCCTCTAAAAAAGCCAGGAGTACAAATACAAATTTCCCTAATACTCATGATTCCTACTTTCTCCCCCACCCCTGCACAAATGCTAATTTCACAGAATACTAAGAGACTATAATCATCTCATAAAAGAAGACAACTTCAGCTGGTCTCCCTGATTCTTCCCACTCTCACCCTCCTCAAAAACACCTCATATAGAGCTCAGTATGTTGAGTTTGGCAAGGTAAAGATCAACTGAGGCCTCACACATCACTTAATACTAAGTTAAAATTATATAACAACATCAGGGTGTCAATTATTCCAACTTGTAAATCACATGGGGAGGTTTAAGCTATCAATGTAAAAATATGGTAGTACTTCTTCAGTAACTATAACCTCTTTATGTTTTTAGTTGCTCATGTTAACAGATTTATTGCAAACTACTGCTTCTGGTAAGAAGTAAATCCAGGGAACATTCCATTTTATCTTTGACATAACATTTACTAGTTTCCAAGCATGACAGAAATGGAAAAATATATATATTAGAACAAGAACAATTTATGTTAATTTCCACAATCTGTTTCCTTCTGTGAGCAGCGCCTGATTCTTATTAAAATTAACAAATTTAAGTTCAGTCCTATGCTTAGGAAAAAAATTGTAAGAAGGACTAATTTACAAAGTATACAAGAATATAATTTTATAATACATCTTTCCAGTGTTCGCTATAACTGCATTACATGAAATGTTTTCCTCCACAGAAACGGGGAGTGACAGTTCTTACAAAATGAAGCAGAACTTTTCCATGTTCATCTCTGGCAAGCAATGAACAAATACAACTTACTCTCAAAGGATCTAAGAGTTCTGCCTCAGGAGCATAAGCTATCATTAACATGCTGTAGAGTCGTCTTGGAAGTGGCTACTACTGGGAACCTCTTCCTCTCTTCTAATATCAGTGAATCCATCTCACAGAAAACCCAAGAGAAAACTAAAGAGATGGCAGAAGTGAAACTCAGCATGCTCCACTCATAATTATCTAAGGTAGCCATTCCAAAAGCAAAATAAGCAGAAGTGATCTCTTTTACCGAGAGAGAGAGAGAGAGAGAGAGAGAGAGAGAGAGAGAGAGAGAGAGAGAGAGAGAAGAAAAAGAAAATAAACCCAAAAAACAATCCAAACCAGAAGGCAAATGCTGCTGCTCAATCATCAGGTGGACTTCAGAGGCAAAAAAGTGTGACAACAGCAATAATTCAAGTAAAGTATGTGTGAAAATTTAACACGTCACTTTCAAGTTAAGACAAAGTGAAGGGGACCTATGATCTTTATATCAGAGTCAAAAAGCTTAGGCATTATCACCAAATGTTAATTCACTTTACAGTCATCAACAAGAATATTGTATATATTTTTGCACCTTGCGCTTCAAAAAGCAGATAAAATATTTAATATGTACTTTACAATGTATATTATGAGCTGAGCATACAGGATGTATATAGATTATATCAAAGTAGTAGACAGTTAGGGGTCTGTGCAAACCCTGCAAAAATAGTACTTCAGGTATCTGCTAATTAAAAAAAACAAAAACAAAAACAATTTGCTGTTTAGAAGTGATACAATTCAAACTACCACAAAATACAAAGGGCTGAAAAAATGTATACCATTCCAACAACATATATAAGTTATTAAATAAAGATTTGATTTAAAAGAATATAAATGAAGCCTTTAAGTAGGTCTTTTCTACATGCATATTATTCCTCATTAAAGAAAAAGTATGTAAAAAGGCCATTGGTAATTGCTTTGTTAACTTCTGTAGAAAATGCCAATTCTCTGGTCACAAACTCCACTAAGTTTAGCACTTAAGGTCTCTGCAGTGTTATAAACGTAATTTAAAATACTGTTAATTCTATAACTCCATTGGTAAAATAATGTGACTTGGAATATGGCAGTCTTCATGTTGAGGGCAATGATCCACAGTTTTGTTTTGTTTTTCAGTTTCTTCAGTGTGAACAGCTATCCAGAAGAACAGCACCCTCCACCACTGCTCTGAGCTTGAGGTTCATCGTCAATTATTTGTACACCTCGTCTTGCAGCTCCTGGTTGACTGGAGCCATTGCCTTTTGCCCTCTCATCAACTTGTGCTGTTTCTATCATCCCTAAAAGAAGGAGAAAGTCAAAATTTAATACCACAAATCTTTTAGTTTTCTCTTTCTATAACAGCTGTATACTGTTATGACAGCTATTTCTAATTTTCAACTTACAAGAAACTATAACACCGCATAGCTCTCTAAAATAGCTTTACCATCAAGTTTAAAAACTATTATCAACATAACTATAGCTTATGAGACAAATGAATATCCTCCACTTAATACACTAAAATGAAGTCAATCTTTGAGAACAAGTTTTACTATTAACTCTTATAATGCAACTCTTTGAGGACAGAGGTCCTGCATGGGAAGTTAGTGCACAGTAACTCCTGTTGGTAATTTAACAATTAACACTCTTATGTATGACATCAGTGATCAACCCAAGACTCTTGACATGAGCTGTCTAGGCTATGGAAGAATTGGAATCCACAAATTCCAACAGTATTTAGACAAAGCCAAAAGCAAAGTGGAAGTTCTCTCCTCCCCTCAGAGAAAAGTACCTCCTTCTTTGAGGACCACTTTTTTTTTTAACTTTTATTTAATGAATATAAATTTCCAAAGCACAGCTTATGGATTACAATGGTCCCCCCCCAATAACTTCCCTCCCACCCGCAACCCTCCCCTCTCCCACTCCCTCTCCCATTCTATTCACAGCAAGATTCATTTTCAATTATCTTTATATACAGAAGATCAATTTAGCATATATTAAGCAAAGATTTCAACAGTTTGCACCCACACAGAAACACAAAGTGAAAAATACTGTTTGAGTACTAGTTATAGCATTAAATTATAATGTACAGCACATTAAGGACAGAGACCCTACATGAGGAGTAAGTGCACTGTGACTCCTATTGTTGACTTAACAAATTGACACTCTTGTTTAAGGCATCAGTAATCACCCTAGGCTCTTGTCATGAGTTGCTAAGGCTATGGAGGGCTTTTGAGTTCGCCAACTCTGATCATATTTAGACAAGGTCATAGTCAAAGTGGAAGTTCTCTCCTCCCTTCAGAGAAAGGTACTTCCTTTGATGACCTGTTCTTTCCACTGGGATCTCACTCGCAGAGATCTTTCATTTAGGTCCTTTTGTTTTGTTTTGTTTTTTTCCAGAGTGTCTTGGCTTTCCATGCCTAAAATACTCTCATGGGCTCTTCAGCCAGATCTGCATGCCTTAAGGGCTGATTCTGAGGCCAGAGTGCTGTTTAGGACATCTGCCATTCTATGAGTCTGCTGTGTATCCCACTGAGGACCACTTTTTTCTACTGGGGTCTCACCCACAGAGGTCCTTCATGTAGGATACTACAATGCATGCATGTCTCAAAATTTTACACTGTACCCCAAAAATATGTACAATTATTGTGTGTCAATAAAAACAAATGATTTTTTTTTTTTTGACAGGCAGAGTGGACAGTGAGAGAGAGACAGAGAGAAAGGTCTTCCTTTTGCCATTGGTTCACCCTCCAATGGCCGCCACGGCTGGCGCACCGCACTGATTTGAAGCCAGCAGCCAGGTGTTTCTCCTGGTTTCCCATGTGGGTGCAGGGCCCAATAACTTGGGCTACCCTCCACTACACTCCCAGCCACAGCAGAGCGCTGGCCTGGAAGAGGGGCAACCGGGACAGAATCTGGCGCCCCAACCGGGACTAGAACCCAGTGTGCCGGTGCTGCAGGAGTAGGATTAGCCTATTGAGCTGTGGTGCCAGCCAAAAACAAATGATCTTAAAAAAAAAAAAAAAAAAAAAAACTATCACCAAGTAGTAGGCATTTACCCAGTAGTATAAAGGCCATAGTAACATCATAAAGAATTTTTTTGCTCTGAATATATGAATGTATATAAACATAAGCCTTAAGATTTTTCCAAACATACTTGAAGATAAGCCAAATAAATTTAAATTGTTCCAAGTACAAGTGAAAGACCAGAAAGAGCTAAAGATGAAATAGCTTCAAGAACAGCCTGGCGGTAGATGCTTGGTGGAGAGATCAAGTTACCATTTGGGATGCCTGCATCCTATACCAGAGTGCCTAGGTTTGAGTCCCAGCTACTCTTCAGATTCCAGTTTCCTACAAACACGTACCTGGGAGCCATGGTGATAGTTCAAGTAGTTGGGTTCCTGCCACTCATGTGGGAGATGTCAACTGAGTTTTGGGTGCCTAGCCTAACCCTGGCTGTTGTGGGCATTTGGGGAACAAACCAGAAAATAGAAAAATTCCATTTCTCTTTCTACCTCTCAAAAGAATGAAATATTTAAAAAAAAAAAAAAAAGAACAGCTGGAGGACTCATATCATCTAACTTAAAACACATTATACGGCTACATTAACAAGATGGTGAGATACTGACAAAAGGAAAAACATGGAGATCACTAGAATAGAACAGAGTCCAGGCCAGCGCTGCGGCTCAATAGGCTAATCCTCCGCCTAGCGGTGCTGGCACACCGGGCTCTAGTCCCAGTTGGGGCACCGGATTCTGTCCTGGTTGCCCTTCTTCCAGGCCAGCTCTCTGCTATGGCCCAGGAGTGCAGTGGAGGATGGCCCAAGTCCTTGGGCCCTGCACCCCATGAGAGACCAGGAGAAGCACCTGGCTCCTGCCTTTAGATCAGTGCACCGGCCGCAGCACACCAGCCGCGGTGACCATTGGAGGGTGAATCAATGGCAAAAGGAAGACTTTTCTCTCTGTCTCTCTCTCTGTCCACTCTGCCTGTCAAAAAAAAAAAAAAAAAAAAAAAAACCAGAGTCCACAAAAATGAGGATACTTCAAAAATTCATGGAAAAGGTAAAAAAAAATTTGAAATCCACACACAGCTTTTTCATAAAACTTCTTGAAATTCTCGCATAGATCCCCATGTAAATGGTCACCTGATTTTTGACATATGAGCCAATATTATTCAATGAAGAAAGAGTAAATTCAATAGTACTAGAACTGGACATCTTTCCATATGTAAAAAGCAAACCTTAACATATTCTAACATCATTTGTAAAAAATAAACAAAAAGTAAAACTACAGATTTTAATATAAAACAAAATAATATTTCTAGAAGAAAATATAGGAGAAAAACTTTTGTTGGAGAAAAATTTTCTGTCTTTCATTTAGACAAAGGTTTCTCATTTAAGACAACACAGCTGGACAGGTGTTGTGGTGTAGCAGGTAAAGATGCTGTCCGCAATGCTGGCATCCCATATGGGAGCTGATTCAAGTCCTGACTGCTCCACTTCTGATCCAGCTCCCTGCTAAAGTGCCTGGGAAAACAGTAAAAGATGGCCCATGTACTAGAGTCCCTCCGCCAACATGGAAATTCAGAAGAAGCTTTGGCTTGGCCCAGCCCTGGTCATTGTAGCCATTTGGGAAGTGAACCAGTAGAAAAGGAAGACCTCTGTCTTTGTCTCTAACTGTGCCTTTCAAGTACATAAAAATGTATCTTAAGAAAAAAAGACAATACAACCTGGAAGAAAATATTTGCAAAATACATCTTACAAGATGAGAGAAGAAAAGACTAAACTTGGGGAATACTGAAAAAGTTTTTGAAGACATGAGATTTTTAACATTTCTAAGTCACCGGTCTGTAGCTTTGCAACTCAAAGTAATTGGATGCTTGTAGAAATAAGATTAAATCATTTAATGGATTTACCATATCAAGATATGCATTTTAACAAGATCCACAAGTTCAGCAGTGGTTCTCACATTTTCCTATGTGTTAGAATGTAATTTGTTAAAATACTGACAGACTCTAGGTACCATTCTCCAGAGATTTTGATTCAGTAGGTTTGGGGTAGGGTCCACAAATTTGCATTTCTAACACGTTCTCAAGTGATGTGCTAGAAGAATTATAAATGACTTAAGGGTATCAAAAAACTAAAATTCACTCCAAAGTTTATAAGAACATATATTTTTCTAAGGAGAAAAACTATAGTGTCATCAAATGCTCAATGGTTCATAAATAAAAGGATTGGAATTTGACAGTTTCCCCAAAATGGCAGCATTTTATTGGTGATAAGAAATTACTTTCAGGTAGTATATAAACAAACTTATTTTTCTCTTTTCAAAAAACTTTTTAACATGGAAATTTACAAGCATACAAGTAGAAAGAATAAAAAATACGTCAACTAAAGACTGGATAAAGAAATTATGGTATTTGTACACCATGGAATACTACATAACGGTAAAAAAAATGAAATCCTGTCATTTGCAATAAAATGGATGCAATTGCAAAACATACTTAGTGAAATAAGCCAGTCCCAAAAAGACAAATACCATATGTTCTCCCTGATCTGTGGTAACTAAGAGAGTACCTAAAAGGTAATCTATAGAAGTGAAATTGACACTTTGAGATACGATGACTTTGAACAGCCCTTGTCTCAACTGTTGAGGATCTCCCTCTCTCTCTCTCTCTCTCTCTCTCTCTCTCTCTCTATATATATATATATATATATATATAAAATTTGTTGAACTCTACTTAGTGCATTAGTGCAGAGTTAATCTTATGTGTATCAAGCTAATTGAAAATAGATATTTATAAAAAATAAGAATGGGAATAGGAGAAGGAAGAGGAAGAAGGGCGGGGTGGGGAGAATCACTATCACTGTGTTCCTACAGTTGTATTTATGAAATGTATGAAGTTTGTATACCTTCAATAAATGGTTTCTAGGTAAAATAACAACAACAAAAGGTTATTCTCATAAATGGGAAGGGGAAAGCAGAGATCACACAATTTCATCCATACCTCTTAAGTATCTCTACCATTATTCTGAATTAAATCCCAGACACATAATTCATAAATTATCTTAATATGCATCTCTAAAAAAGATGAAAATTCTTGCTTAAAGCCCAACTGTAACACCATAATCACACTTCAAATATTTTAGCAATTAGAACTTAACAACATCAAATAATGTCAAATATCCGATGAGTTTTCACGTATTACTGTTTCACAAAAGTTCTTTTTCACTAATTTGTGAAATTGAGATCTAAACTCCAACAGATATAGCTCTTATATCTAGTTGCCTTCAAAAAAAAAAAAAAAGATTGATTTATTTATTTGAAAGGCAGAGTTACAAGGAGATAGGGAGAGACAAAGAGACACCACCCATCTGGTTTCCTCCCCAAATGGCTGCAATAGCTGGGGCTGGACCAGACTGGAGCCAAGAGCTTCTTCCCGCTCTCACACATGGGTGCAGGGTCCAAGCATTTCGGTCGTCTTCGGCTGCTTTCCCAGGCATATTAGCAGGGGGCTGGATTGGAAGTGGAGCAGCTGGGACTTGAACCAGTGCCCATACGGGAAGCCAGATTGCAGACAGTGGCATAACCCACCTCGTCACAATGTCAGCTCCTTATATCTCTTCTGAATTATAAATTTCTCTTCCAGTATCACTTTCAGTAGTCACATATATATTGTAGTATGCATTTAGGATATATTACATACATTTTTTCATAGCCATTAGTTATTTCTTAAAACAGAGCTAAGGAAGGTATTTAAAACTTTAAGATTGATTTATTTACTTGAAAGGCAGAGTTACAGAGGAAGGGTAAGACAGAGAAAAAGAAAGATTTCCCATCTGCTGGGTCATGACCCAAATGCCTGCAATAGCTAGGGCTGGGCCAGGCCAAAGTCATAAGCTATGAACTCAATCCAGGTCTTTCAAGTGGATGGCAGGGACCCAACTACTGGCAACTTTACTTGCTTCCTCCCAGGGCATTAACAAGAAGCTCGAATTGGGAGCCAAACCAGTACTTGAAGCCAGGCACTGAAATATGACAGGCAGGAATCCCAAGCAAAGTGTTACCTGCTACACCAAACATCCACCCATAGATGTTAGTTTTTATGATGAATGTCATCTAAATGCCCATGAGTTAATGGCTTAGTCCTTAAATTCTTATGTTAATTGTACTAAGAGTGTATGAAGTATAAAGGTGGAATCATCGAAAATTATCTGATTCGATTAGGTTGTTGGGGTAGCTTTATAAGGAAAGACATAGATACAGGCACATTCCCTTCTTGACATGTGATATTCTGTGCCACCTCAGGTCTCTGCCAGCAAGAACGCACCTACCAGATGCCCAACCAATGGGGACACCCAATCTTGCATTATGAACCTCCTAAACCTAAGTAAAAATAAGCCTTTCTCTTTATATAAAAAGTTAAATACCCAGGTATTTTGTTGTAGTAACAAAAAGTAATACACATACTAAATCTGAATATACTTACGTTTACAAAGGTCAAGAAAGAGTTCCTCAATTCCTTTGTTCTGTTTGGCTGAAGTATGATAATGTTTTGCTCCCACAGATTCTGCATACCTTAAGAAAAAAGTAACTTCAGTGATTAAAACATTTTTTATGCTTTTGTTATGCCTTCTATTTGACATTCATCACAGTGGCTATTTTAGTATCTATTAATTACTTAAGTTTAGTAAAATAAAAATTATATAGCTTTAACCTCTCTATACATAGATTCAAATTTTAAATAACAAATATAACAAAACTTGCAATGTTTTATAGATCTAGAACCCTAGTAATTTTAAAACTTTGTGACTCACTGCCTATTTGATGATAGTTTTCTTTTATATCATTTTTACTGAAATCAAAAAGGGAAATGAAAGTGGAATATATTATTGCCCAAAGTCCAGAAATAATTGAAATAAACATGCTCCACTGAATCCAATAGCACAATCTACATTAAGAGGCTTGAGTAATACTTAAGTAGTAAAGCACACTACTTCTAGAGTAGAGACATGAGGGATGGGAGGTGGAGCAAAGAGCACACAATACTTACGATTCTGCTTCTTGAATGGAAACATGTCTCTCCTTTTCCAAGTCTATCTTATTACCTAATTTGAAAAAAGTAAATACTAATCTTTAACATCAATTCATTTTATAAAATTAAGCCAATTTTAAATATATAACTTCCATTTTAATTACCTGACAAAATAATATAAATCCTAATCAGACTTGCAAATATTTTGAAAGGATAAAGTTAACCCCACTGATTGAGAATTGATCATGACTGCATGACTGTCGGGGTAATCGCCTCTTCCTTCCTCAGATGGATCACTGTATACCCCTCCCCCAAATCTGTAGCTTCCCTCAGAAAAAACAACTTCTCCAAACAAAAAGATGGGCACTATTCTTTGCTTTAGGTATACCAGAGACCAAGATTATAATTTATGACCAAGTATAAATGGTCAAAAGTAACAGCCAAATAATTTCTACAGTCCCCAATCAAATTAGAGCAGTCAATAATTAAGTATGGGGGCCGGCGCTGTGGCATAACACGTAAAGCTGCTGCAGTGCCAGCATCCCATATGGGCACCAGATCGAGTCCCAGCTGCTCCACTTCGTATCCAGTTCTCTGCTATGGCCTGCGAAAGCAGTAGAAGGTGGCCCAAGTGGGAAACCTGGAAGAAGAGCCTGCCTCCTGCCTTCAGACTGGCACAGCTCCAGCCATTGCAGCCAACTGGGGAGTGAACCAGCAGATGGAAGACACCTCCCCCCTCTCTCTTACTCTTTCAAATAAATAAATATTTTAAAAAATAATTAAGTATGGTTATCTTACTGTTTACCAAAACATATTAGGCTAGCCTCTTGGATACCAAGTATAGTTTTGTTTCATGGATAACATAAACTGGTTAAGAATTAAAACATACAAATGGTTAAATACCCCACCACAACAGGAAGGAAGGCTGTACTGTTTATTAAAAACCAATTTTAGAGGCTAGCATTGGGGTGTGGTGGGTTAAGACACTACCTGCAATGCCAGCATCCCATATGACTGCCAGTTCAAGTCCCAGCTGCTCCGTTTCTAATCCGGCTCCCTGCAAATGAGCCTGGGAAGGAGAGGAAGATGGCCCAAGTACCTGGGTCCCTGCCACCCACATGAGACCTGAATGAAGCTCCTGGCTATTGCAGCCATTCTGAGTATGAACAATGGTTAAAGGATCTCTTTTTCGGTCTCTCCCTCTCTCTCACTCTGCTCTTCAAATAAATAAAACAAATATTAAAAAAAAATAGCAGTGATTCACTACAAGAACTTTATTTTAAAGATTTACTTATTTATTTGAAAGGCAGAGTTAGAGAGAGACATAGAGAGAGAGAGGGAGAGCATGAGAACGATCTTCCATTCTCTGGTTCACTCCCCAGATGGCTGCAATGGCCGGAGCTAGGTCAATCGGAAGCTAGGAGCCAGGAGATTCTTCTGGGTCTCCCACAGGGGCCCAAGCACTTGTGCCATTTTCTACTGCCTTCCCAGGCCATAGCAGAGAGCTGGGCCAGAAGTGGAGCAGTCAGGACTAGATTCGGTGCCCTTATGGGATGCCAGCACTGCAGAAAGCAGCTTTACCCACTATATCAAGGCACTGGGCCCACTACAAGAACTTAATACATGCATATCATTCAGGTTTAAAATTACTGAATTAAAAAAAAACACAAAAATTACTGAATTAAGTTTAGCTCTCTTTAAACATTGAAAAAAAAGCAGATTATGATAAAAAGCCACCAGAATAAAAATAAAGAAACTGCAAAATGTGGATTCCCTATGGAGTACAAGAGAGACATTAAAGTCAGTTGCCCAGGTATGTAGTGCTAAAGGTAATGGAAATATCAGATAGGAACAGGGAAGCCCAAAAAAGGACACTTCAAACAAATATTTTCATCTTTTCTATTACAAAAGAAAAAAAAAGGAAACCTTAAAAATTAAGATCATTTCTTCTTGGAACCTGATGGAATCTAGAAAACAATTTCAGATAAAGCACTGAAGTAAGCACACAATGAAAGATTCAAGGGGCAGCACTGTGGTGTAATGGGCTAAGCCTCCACTGCAGCACTAGTATCCCATACCAGATGGCTGCCAATTTGAGTCCCAATTGCTCCTCTTCCAATCCAGCTCTCTGCTATGGCCTAGAAAAGCAACAGAAGATGGCCCAAGTCCTTCTACCCCTGCATCTGCATGGGAAACTTGTAAGAAGCCCCTGGCTCCCTAGCTTTGGATTGGCCCAGCTCCGGCCCTTGCGGCCACTTGGGGAGTAGATGGAAGACCTCTATCTGTTTGTAACTCTGCTTCTCAAATAAATAAATAAAAATCTAAAAAAAAAAAAAAAAAAGAATCAGTGTTTGGCCCTGAGAAGCATAAGTCTAGAAATGCTACAGACTGAGACCTCAAATAATCTGAGCACCTAATTGTTGACAACTGCAAGAAGCTATCTACCACTATGACCTAATAAGGAAAGGGAGGAAAGCAGACAATACCAAAGCTCAGTGGGCACTAACAAATTTAGTAATGAGCTCGTCCTTCTTTGAACAGTTATCTTTCTACCTCAGCAAAGAAGTTTTCTATTAATTTTTATTTCCAACACTGTATGTTATCAATAAAAAATTCTCAAATATTATTTCCAATATATCTAACAATAACCAGAGAGAAAACAAGTTGTTTCATTCTACAAAGAATGCAAAAAGCACCACCTGGTGGCCAGCAGTACCAAAAATAGGTACAAGATTCTGCCTATAAAAAGGCAAAAACAGGGTGTTCCTCTATAGATATTTGGGAGATTTTTATTCCAATTAATTCCCTATGAATTTTTTTCTAGATATTTAGTGCTTCATTTTCCAAATTCCACCATAATCATCAACATCTATGGAATAAAAGGTGAGCACAGAAATGCTGTTTACTGTTTCAAATTAAAATAAGGGCAATTATTCACACCTGTTTTGTTTTTTTTTTAAGATTTCAAATTTGACTAATTTCAACATATCAGATTATCATTAAAGTAACTTTTTAACAACCTAATTATTTTAAGTTTAGAAAATGTTAAATTCCTTCATCACTAAATAACTAGTACTTTGAACAATCAGTATTCACAATGGACTGATAGATTATGTCACAAAAAACTGATGTGCTTACCAAAGCTAAATCCTATTCTTTCAAAAGCAAGATGGCTAAGGGAGTAAGGCTCACAGGCTCAGATCTGTTTCAGTGTAACTGTGCAGTTACACATGAGTCTTTCTGATAGGCTTAAAACACCTGAAAATAAGGACAACCAACACAGTAAGCTATTTTAAAGAATAGTGCTATGAAGGTTCAAGAAACAAATAGGTTGACACTATTAAAAGTAGAAGAAAGCTCCATGCTAAGAACAGTAAAAACTTTAGCTCCTTTAAAAATAAGAACTTGGAAGAGATATGCCTATGCTAAGGGTAGATGGCCTAAGAGTGATAGATATTTAGTTAGACTGCATGGTTTAGTTAGACTGCATGATAGGTATTTTAGTTAGACTGCATTTTCTTTCTGCATAGCAGAAAGAAAGTTTCATAAAGTTTCCAAATGTAATAAAACTTAAAATCTTGGTTCACTTCACAGATGTTAAGATTTGAAGAAAACTACTTAACCTCTGTTAGTCTCACTTTGTACAACTTCTCAGGGTTGATGTGAAAGACCTAGTACACAGAACATGCTCAATAAAAAAAAACAGTTGCTAATATCAGCCCTCTTAATCACAGTGAATGATCAAATGAAAAATCAATTACTGTTATGAGAGAATTAAAATTCATAGAAGGTAACAAATTACTATCAACATCATACTGGCTTCATCTAGCTCATATAGTTTACCCAAAACTTATTTTAGAAAATCTTTCCTAAACTTAGTTAAGGTTTTCTTCACGGTATCCCTTCTACACTTCTCCTTAAATTAGTATTTATCATACCAAAAAACAGAAGCTTGCTTTTCTGTATCTCCCTACACAATAAATTCTGAGAGGGCAAGGGCCATATCTATCTTATGTATTCATTCACTAAACTATTTCCAAAGCCTGATATACAATAAGCAACATAACAGGCATGTTGATTAAGGATGTGGGCATGATGCAGTAGGCAGACCCAAGTTAAAAATCCAAGTTCTATCTCTAACTAGCAATTGACTTTGAGAAATATCAAGCCCTCCATGCCCATTTCCTCACCTGTACAACAGAAACAGTCTTCTTGCAATGTTGTCAGGATGCCTGGATGGCATAATTAATATGCCATTCTCAGACAAGTGACTGGCACTAACTAGATAGCAACTACAATTACTAACAAATATTAGTTTAACAAATGCACATATTAATGGAGGACTAGATGCAGAAAATTACCAAGTAGAACAACCACGTCTAACAGTGCCAATCAATGATTAATGACAACCTACAAGGAAAAGGCTCTGCTATGAAGTATGAGGCTCACTTATTACTGCTCAAGACATGTTAATCAGGGGCTTAGCTAAGGATTCTGTAATTATATAAAAGAGACATTGAGTTGACATGGCTGCTATAGAGTTTATGCCATGTTGGGCACTCTTAATAAAATAGTGTGTGGATGTTTTAAAAAAATAAAGGGCATGGATCAGTGACATTTGCATTCTAGTATTTTATTTCATGTTTAGGAAACACAATGAACAAACCTACAAGAAAACAATCAGTGTTATCAGCCTGTCTGGAAGGTATGCTAAGTGAAAAACTGCTGAAGATCTAGAGATACAGCACATTAGGTAAATCATTCTAGGAGGCTTCAAATGTTTGAAGGACTGTCTACATAAAGAGAAAGGAATATCTGTGAAAAGTCAATCTCTATGCCACGTTTTCCAAACCATTATACATTCTTTACTACAATCCTGTGTATCCTTATTCAAAGTTAGTAATGAAACAAAAGAGAATAAACGCTGAACTATTACAGACAACAGAAATAAAAATCAAGTGGTAGAAAAAATAATACAAATGGCCACTAACAGCAAAACAGATAAAGTGCAGAATATTCATAGGATAAAATACTAGATGGCAAAAAGAGCAAAATGAACTAAAACCATAAGCAACAGCAGAGGGGAATCTTGTAAACACAAGGTAAAACCAAAGACACCAAACACAAGAGTTTGCATTACATGATTCCATTTACATAAAATTCAAAACAAAACTAATCCATACACTAAAAAGTCAGGATAATGTTTTGGGGTATGGAATGGTGATAATGTTGGCATAATAAAGAAGTACAGGTGGGATTCAAGGGTACTGTTTACACTCTGTATAATTTTCATGTTGAGAAAATCAGGTTATTGACCATTTGTATGCTTTTCCTTATGTGTCATATTTCAATAAAAAGTTCACTTCAAAAAAATCAAGGTTACAAGAAATGTGATTTCAGCTAAATGTGAAGGAAAAATTTCAAATTAGTAAAAAAAAAAAAAAAAAAGTAGCAGCCTTTCTGTTGAGAACAGTCACAAGTCTTCTCATGACACGATGATCTATCCTTGATCTATCCTTGTATTGTGCCAGATTAGGAAAGCCATTTTCAAACACCAGTGTATACACAGGATAACTCAGAACTCACAACAGTGCCCAGCTCAAAGGAGACACTCAAAAGTACTTGTGGAAGGAAGAAAGGTGGATTGAAAAGAAAGAATTAATTCCTAGTCCCATTCATAGAGATTCTGACTTACTGCATCTAGAATGAGGCCTGAGAAACCTAAAATATGTTTTTTAAGTTTTCCAGGTCATCCTAATGATAGCCATGTTTGAAAATAACAGCAAATGGGTTTTCAAAATTCTTCTACTTGAATTCTAACTAAAATCCCATGTTATACTTTCTAATAGAAGAGACTGAGAGCTTTCAATATTCCTCACTAATCGTCAATAAACATTACTTAATGTTAAATGAGATATAACTGACACTATTTGAGGCACTAAGCTATCAGACCCCAATATTCCTAAACCTTCTCATAAATATGAAAATGAGGAAAATCCAATTTAAATGAACTATTCATATGCGTATTTAACCCAACTATTTTTTTGAAATGTTACTGTTACCTTGGATATGTAACAACTTTCTTGAGGCTTCTTTGATTTGTTTTAAACCTTTATTTATTTGAAAGGCAGAGTTACAGAGAGGCAGAGGCAGAGAGAGTGGTCTTCCATCTGCTGGTTCACTCCCCAAATGGCTACAATGGACAGGACTGGGCTGATTTGAAGCCAGGAGACAGGAGACTCCTCTGGGTCTCCCACACAGTGCAGGGGCCCAAGGGCTTAGGCCACTTTCCACTGCCTTCCCAGGCAATAGCAGGGAGTCGGATCAGAAGTGGAGCAGCCAGGACTCAAACTGGTGCCCATATGGGATGCCAGCACTGCAGGTGGTAGCTTTACCTGCTACGCCACAGCACCAGCCGTTTCTTTGACTTTCTTACCTAAATGTTAGTAATTTCTTTCTCTCTTCAGAGAGATGACCAAAATCCCAAAAATTTAATTTTCAGTTGTTTAACCCACTATCAAATCAAGCCACACAAAACTCACTAATGACTAGCTGCAGCTTTGGCCACAAACTCCTAGGTGGTGTGCTGGGTGTTCCAGTTTGAAACTTTCCTGCCATCTAGCCTAACATCTAGCATCTAGATCAGAAAACAGAGAAAATTATCTCCTAAACTTCCTCCTCCAGACTTGCACCCTGATCTGGGACTGTAAAGGTACCCGCCTAATGGTAATCAGATGAAAGAAATACTAACTCAAGTTAAGGCGAAAAGCAGAATTTCCCCACTGTGACCATCTCGTTCTTTCATTTCCCCCAAACACCATCTTCATTCTCCACTAAAAGCTATCCTGCTTTCTCCTAGGTCCTTTTTACTATTATCTGTCAGGCAGAAAATAAGAGCAAAAAAGCACAGAGCTACACATCATAAGGATTAATAAGGTAAGAACAGAGTCAGGATGACTTCAATCCCAATCCCATCTCTGTTAACTGCCTGGTATTGGGCAAGTTATTAAGTACCTCCAGGCCTCAGCTTCCTTTACTACAGAAGCTCTCACAAGGTTACAATGATTATACAAGATAATGTCTGTCAAGTGCACAGCAGTCTCTAGGACACTTTTATCGCTCAATTATTCTATGGAATAATCGACAGAAAAGGGTGGCAAAGAGAAATTCCAGAAGTCTAAGAGTCATTTCTATACTTCTGTTTTTACCCATTAAGAACATTACTCCACCCTAGATAATAATTTAAATGTATATAATTAAATGAATAGAAAGGGAATACTGGCTTAAGTCGATGGCTTCAATTTTAAAACAGTTTTTAAACTCTTTATTTCAAACAGAATCTTATGGAGAAAAAAGTAACAGTCGAACTGAAACAAGGCTGGGGAACTGAACCCTGTCACATTAAGTGTAGCTTCCCACTTCCTTCCCAAGGTATTTCCTAAAGACAAGAACCTGAATCCTCTAGAAAAAAAATCACTCCTAAATCCTAAATTATTCTAAAATATTAAATACTAAAATGCCATTCTTCTTCCTTTCTTATATAACTTTATAACAAGAATTACTTACTTATGAATCACTTTAATAAAACATTAAAGGAAAAAAATGTCTTAAAAAAGTAATGATGCTTACCAACTATACATAAACAGATTTCATTTCCCAACATTTTCCGTAATTCTTTGACCCAATTTTTTACCTGTGTATACAAAAGAGCAAATATTAAAACAAATCCTGTTAGAAATTACTAATACCCAAAACCTCAACATTGTCAAAATATCTCAGAACTTTGCCCAATAGGTCATATGTTTAGTTATTACAAGAAATGATTCACATACAGATTATTTGTTGTCAGATTAGACTGCAAACAACAAACAGACATATAATGAAAAAAAAAAACTATATACTTGCATACAGGTATTCACAGAGGTACTGCAATTACCAATTTTCATAATCTATCCATAGATCCAAGCAAAGCTATTCATCAGAGCAAAAGCGTGTCAACTCCAGCCTCTGATAAATAGATGACTGTACAGAATTACTTTGGACTCAAGAACAGATGGACTTAAACACCCTTCTGCACCCTAATCAGTTCTGAAACAGGGGCATAGGAACCTCTGTGATACACGTTTTTTAAAAAATGTACTTGGACACTGGGGGGAAAAAAAGAGTGGCAAAACAAAGTTTCCTTATTCAGTATACAAAAAGGTGTTTCAACCGTGGTACTAGACATTTTGGCTCAGATACTTCTTTGTCGTGGAGTATCCTGTGCAATGTTCAATGTTTAGTAGAATCCCTGGACTCCTATCCACTAGAGTGAATAGCACTCTCCACTTAAGTCAATCAAAGATGTCTCCAGAGTTTGTCATCCTCTGGTGAAAGTGGTGTACAACAACATCAGGAACAAACTGATTATCTACTATGGATGAAGCACAGCAATAGGCACAGCTGGCAGTAAATTCCAAGTAAGCAAATTAATCTTTGGAATTCATAATCTTAAATATTTCAATAACAATTATAATAAAACAACAAGATAAAGAACAGTTTGGAACCTGCTTTCATGTTTTTATAATGGAATTTAATCTACGTATGGTCAAATCACATAGAACTTACACACCTTCCTAAAAAATGTACATACATATATAAGTTAGAAAAATTGTATTAGATACATGGTAAGCACTTACTGTGCATCTGGTCCTATGGTACAAATGTAACAGTTCCACACTCCTATTCTCTGCAAAAATGCAGAGGAACTGTCTTTAGTAAACCCAAAATCTTTATAAGTGCAAAGGTAATTATTATTGCTACCTTATAACAGACTGAATCACAATTTTTTCAATACAGCCACATCGTTTGCTTCATTCATGTCTAAATTTTTCCAAGCATTGAGGAAAATTTGACAGTACTGTTAAAATGCATAGTCTCACCACCTCAAAATAAACAGGCCAGAATCTAATTACATATTACTCTATGCACACATGACAACCTACTAAAGTAGCCAATTAAAAAGAAACAAACTTGTTATACATCTCTAATTAGATTCTCTCTATATAGACATCTAAAAAATTTTTTTAAGATTTATTTTATTTAGTTGAAAGAGTTGCACAGAAAAGTAGAAGAGGGAGGGAGGGAGGGAGGGAAAGGTCTTCCATCTGATGGCCCGCTCCCACAAATGGCGGCAACGGCCAGAGCTGAGCCGATCCAAAGCCAGGAGCTTCTTCCAGGTCTCTGCAAGAGCCCAGGGACCTAGGCCATCCTCCACCGTTTTCCTAGGCACATTAGCAGGGAGCTGGATTGGAAGTGGAGAAGCTGGGACTCAAACCAGCACCCATATGGGATGCCAGTGTTGCAGACCAGGGCTTTAACCCACTGTGCCAGTGCTGGCCCCTCGGGCCATCTTCTATTGCTTTCCCAGCCAAAGCAGAGAGCTGGATTGGAAATGGAACAGCCAGGACCTGAACCAGTGCCCATATGGGATGCTGGTATTGCAAGCGGCGCTTTACCTGCTACGCCACAGCACCAGCCCTGAGATCCTAATTCTTGTCTCCATACATTTTGTGGTGAGTTAAAGATGGTCACAGATTTATTGTCAATTCTCCTATCAAGTGGTAGTCAAATTCCCTACCCTCTGAATTTAGGCTGGCCCTGGAACTTACTTTAACCAAGAATATATGGCAGAAGTAATGCCATGCCCGTTCCAGACTTAAGCCTTAAGAAGGACTGGCAGTTACTCCCCTTTTATACACCCTCAGATCTATTGTTCACAATAAAAGATTACAGAATGAGAAAGCATGTGGTGGCAGTACTAGAGGATAAGCCACCAGATAGAGGGAGAGGTCATCTGAAGAAGAGCCAGGACTTCTTGGACATTCCAGGCCCAGCCAAACTCCCAGTTCAGTGAAGCTGCCTGAGTGACTCTACTACCACCACACAGAGCAGAGAACCTGCCTGGTCAACCCACAGAAGGATGAAGAAATAATAAGCCATTCTTCTTTTAAAAAAAAAAAATGTACTTGTCTATTTGAAAGTCAACAGAGAGAGAGGGAGAAAGAGATCTTTCATCTACTTGTTCAATCCTCAAATGGTCACAATGGAGCTGGGCCAAGCCAACAGGAGTCAAGAGCTTCTTCTGAGTCTCCCACATGGGTGGCAAGGACCCAAGCACTTAGGATATCTTCTGCTGCTTTTCCCAGGCCATTAGTAGGGAACTGAATATGAAGTGGAGCAGCCAGGACAGGAAATGGGATGCTGGCATCAGCATCGCAAGTGGCTTTACCCGCTACTCCACAACGCCAGCACCCAAACCATTATTCTAAGCCACCAAGTTCGTTTTTATTATCATTGTTATTATTATTATTTAATTTTGAGTAACTGGCCAATTTTTAAGATAAAGGCTTCAATTAAATATTTACACCATCTTTCCATGCAAAAAGCCAGGAAGGATAATGAATAGCACCAAATGGCAGCCTCAAAATCCCTTTTAGAAACCATTAAATCTGGGGTGGGCATTGTGGGGCAGCATGTTATACAGTCACTTGAGATACCCACATCACACGTCAGAATGCCAGTTCAAGTCCTGGCTACTCTACTTCCAATCCAACTTCCTACTAATGTGCCCAGGAAGGCAGGAGAGAATGGACCAAGTACTTGAGTTCCTACCACCCATGTGGGAAAGAGTTCTTGGCTCCTACTTGGCCTGGCTCAGCCCTGGCTGTTGTATCTGGGGAGTAAACCAGCAGATAGAAGATTTCTTTCTCTGTTTCTATTTCTATCACTTTCCCTTTCAAAGAAATAAATAAATCCTAGAAAAACAAAACAAAAATTAATTCTGTGAGGTACATATTGTTTCATTTTCCTATTCCTTGGATTTTTTTTTTTTTTAAAACACATCATTAATAATCCAAGACCTAAACTGTATAGCTGCTCCATCAGACTTAACTGGGAAAAAACTTAGAAAAAATTAAATAGGCAAGCAATTTCAGTGAGCACAAACCTGTAACGCAAGACAAGAAAAGCTTCTGCCTTGCAAACTACCCCCTTTGCATGGGTGACACATATCTTCCAAGGAAGGCTTTAGAAGAAAGGTCAAATAAGTAACCCATCCTGATTTGAATAGAATTCAGAGACAAGTGTAACATTAACTCATTTCTGGTTCCAAACAACTTTAAAAATTCTGCATTTGCGATATACCTTTGAAGAATAGTTTTTTTTTTTTTTAAAGAGGAACTTTAAATAAACACTACCTAGATTGTACTTTATATTATACCATCTTGAATATTTAGTGAGAAAAAAGTATAGATTTAATTTTGCTATTCCTTTTTTCTCTTCACAGTAAGAGAGCAGCCACATCAAATTTTCAGGTGCCCAATATGTATGGAATCAAAGAAAGAACATCTATAAATTTTTCTGAAGCTTAGCTTCAATTATTTCCCTTTACAAATACTTGAGAAAAACATGCAAAAAGCAATCAATTGCTTTAATATGAATTAAATGCCCCAATAATGATTTGTAACTACTAGTGAATAAACTGTATACTACACATTTAAAACCAAATATTAGTAAACAAAAGCATACTAATGGAAACTTGAAAAAAACTAGGTATTAATCTTCTGATTAAGTCATGTACTCAAAAGTAAACAGAATACCTTCTGAAAAGAATCTTCATCTGTTATATCATAAACTAAAATAGCTCCGTTTGAATCTCTGTAGTAAATTGGACCCAAAGCATGGAATCTCTCTTGACCTGCTGTATCCTAAATAAAGCAACAAATGCTTATTAGATCAGAATAAAAAATACATCTGATATTACAGCTACAGTGAATTTTTAATTGAGAAGTCATGGATAATCCCAAAATCATTAAAAGAAATAAAATAGGTTACAAAAGAAAAAAATTAAGTCAAATTATAACCAATATGTAATGTTTTACTGTTATACAAAGGTTACTTTCCCATTCTCAACCCTTTTCCTCCTCAGCAATCTCCACCTGCCCCATCTAAAACATCAGCTCACTGGCTGAAGGATCAAAATGGCCAACACTGTATTAAAAGCCAAGAATAAGTCTCACCCTACATTTTTAGGTTCCCCACCTGGGGAGAATACATCAAGGCATAAGGCATGTACCAGCACCGCCTGCCAACTGGTACCGCACTCTAATACCCAACAGTTACTCCCTGAGAAGGCTAGAACACGAAACACAGGGAGAAGAAGAAAACAGGCCAGGCAGGCTGTTCATCCATCCTGCCCTCTCTCTAAAGTGAATTCTCTTTGAATTGATCCTTCTCCAGCTTAAAAGTATGACAGCAATATTTAATTATAAAATTGTATTCAAGACACAATTATTAACCAAATTTTAAGAAATTTTTTTATCAAAACAGTTTTGGCTAACCTTCAATTAATTTAAAAAACATCAGAGATTCAAATACCACTTCTGGTGTTCTACTGCACAGTACAGAAATTCAGATAACGATAATGTACTCCATATATATATTTTTTTTTTTGACAGGCAGAGTGGACAGTGAGAGAGAGAGACAGAGAGAAAGGTCTTCCTTTGCCGTGGGTTCACCCTCCAATGGCTGCCGCAGATGGCGCGCTGTGGCCGGCGCACCGCGCTCATCCGATGGCAGGAGCCAGGTGCTAGGTGCTTCTCCTGGTCTCCCATAGGGTGAAGGGCCCAAGCACTTGGGCCATCCTCCACTGCACTCCCGGGCCACAGCAGAGGGCTGGCCTGGAAGAGGGGCAACCGGGACAGAATCCGGTGCCCCGACCGGGACTAGAACCCGGTGTGCCAGCGCCACAAGGCAGAGGATTAGCCTGTTGAGCCATGGCGCCGGCCGTACTCCATATTTTTCTAACAAAAAAAAGACCTTGAACATTTTCACCATAAAGAATTATAAATGTTTAAGTAGGTAAGTTTACCTTGATCTGAACATTACACAAAGTATGCAGGTATCAAAACATCACACGGTACCCCATAAATATGAATAATTTTTATGGACCAGCTTAAAATTAAATTTACAAAATTCAGATTTCTGTTCCTTGAGCCAATTAGTTAATTGGAACATCAAGAATAGGTAGAGGCCATAATCATATAGTTGAAAAAACTAACTTACCCATATGGCAAGATTTACTCTTTTCCCACCAATATTCAACTTCTTTGTTAAGAAAGATGCCTAAGAAAACAGAAATATACATTAAGCAATGTTTTGTATAAAATAATGTTCTTTATCCAAATAACGATTGATGAATGAATCATCTCATCTCAATGTGAACTTAAAAGTTATCTAGGAAAAAAGTAATCAGAATTTTCAATTAATTACCAAACATTAAAGTCAGAACATTATTCACATTCTAATGTAAGAAAAAGATTTTATGAACACAATTTCTGAATAATATAAGAAAATGCAGGTATTGTGGTGTGGCAAGAGGTAACCTCTTGGGATGCCTACATCCCACATCAGAGTGCTGGTTCAAGTCCCAAATACGCTGCTTCCAAACCAGCTTCTTGTTACAGCACTTGGGCAAGCAGAAGACAACGTCCCAAGTGTTTGGGTCCCTGATACACATGTGGGAGACCTGAATGGAGATCCTGGTTCATGTCTTGAGCCTGACTCAGCCACAGCTGTTGTAGGCAATGCACCCACATGGGAGTCTCAGAAGCTCATGGCTTTGGCCTGACACAGCCCATTTGGAGAGTCAATCCGCAGATGGATGATCTGTTTCTCCCTCTATTACTCTGCCTTTTAAATTAAATAAAACTTAAAAATACAATATAGTATGATAAACCAGTAAATAAAAAAATACTTCTCTATCACTTTGCCTTCCAAACAAGTAAAATAAACTTTTAAAATGTATAAAGAAAATGCTATGTACTTTTTTCAGCTTTTCCCCAATATATGTGGAAAAAAATTTTTCAGACAGCATTTAATTTGATATCATCTTACCTACTCAAAAGAAAAAAGAGTCTATGACATTTCAAAAATAAAATGTAAGAAATTTTTCTTGGTGATTTACTTAAAGACCAGTATTATTCAAAATGGTTCTGTAAGCATTTTATACAGTTCAATTGCTTACCATATTATCTAATAATTAACCTAAGTACATAATGTCACAGAAAGGAAAAGCCATTGTTCCAGTCTTCAAAGAGCTTATAGTCTTTTAAAGGGAATTACAATTCCATGTGATCATGCCTAAAATGGAGGGTCTGAACAGCATAATATAAAAAAGTATGCTAAAAAAGGAAGTATGATAACTGCCTGGGTTAAGTCAAAGAAGGTTTCAAAAAGAAGGTAAAGATCTTCCTTTTAGGAGTAGTAGGGGTTTTCCCTGACAGATGGGTGAAGCCACTGAAGCCTGAGATACATGACCCCACCCCATGGGGAACTCCAGCCAGGTATGGTCAATTCACAGATGAGGCTACACAGATGGGCAAAGGATGAATCAAAAAGGTTCTAGAATTCCATTTTTAGATACATGGGCTTTATCTTGTGGGTCTTAATAAAACCTGTCTCAAGATACTAGGTATTTTTTTTTAATGGTAGGGTCAGGGACCAGTGTTGTGACACAGTAGATTAAGCCACCTTGCTGCCTGCGGTAGCAGAATCCCATATGGGAATGCTAGCTCAAGTTCTGGGTGCTCCACTTCTGATCCAGCTCCCTGCTAATGTGCCTGTGAAAGAAGCAGATGGCCCAAATGCTTAAGCCCCTATACCCATGTGGGAGACTCAGAAGAAGCTGCAGGTCCTGGCTTCTGTCTGGCACAGCCCTGACTATTGTGGTCATTTGGAGAGTGAATCAGCAGATGGATGATCTTTCTGTCTCTCCCCCTATTACTCTGCCTTTTAAATCAAATAAAACTTTAAAATACAATATAGTATAGTCAGATATGTTGCTCTATGTACATTCACAAAGCAAATCAGCACCTGTAGATCTGGCCAAAAAGCAAGCAGGATAACTACATTTATATAAGCAATTCCCAAACTCATCTGATCTCTTTTTTACCTTAGTTTCTTCTGAATAGCACTGAATATCTTTCTCCTTGGAAAAATACCTAATTCACCCTACGGCACAGCGACTAAGAAATAGTAATGCTGAAAAGGGAGACTCACTCAAGGATTTTAATCAGTGGAGAAACAGGTTTATATTTTAAAAGAATGACTTTGGGATAGGAGGGAATGGTAGACTAGAAAGTCTCCCCCCAGGAGACACACTATTACAAAGTTGGAGAGAGAAATCAAAAGCATCTGAACTAAGACTCTGAAGACAGAAAAGGAAACAGAGTTACCCACAGGAAATACACTCAGAACCAGAGTCAGCTGAGATGATGAAAAAAGCAGTTCAGAGCCATGTAGAGACAGTTCATTTAGGTATATGAGGATAAATATAAAACAGGTTAAAGCCTGAGATGGTGAATTACTACTGAAGCAGAAGAACCTTAGATTTTAGGAAGGATTTTCTGCTATGGACACACCAAGAAAAATTAGAACAAAGAAAATGCTGCTGGAGTTAGTGATGAACTAGAGTCTACAGATAGAAACAACAGCATGTGTATCAAATTCAGGAATGTTTGCCTTCAAAGCCCCAAGCTATACTACAAGATATTTTGCTAAAGCAACTAAGATTATGCAAAAAAAGAGTAAAAAATAAATTAAATGGCAAAACAGTAAAATAAATACCTAGGAAAATGTGAAGACCAAATATATATGATGACAAATGGGACTTCTCCCATTCATTATCGCACAGGAACTAAGAATATGAACTTTGGAGCAGAATTTTGGGTTTCAATCTCAACTTTGCCACTTACTAGCTATACAATTTATTTGAATGCAATCATTTTTATGGTTTTAGCTTTCATTCTCTATAGAATCTGAATCTTACCCAAATATTTAACAGGTAGGTCAACTTAAATCCTTCTCTTTTTTCAAACACATAAAACTGAACTGGTCTTCCCACTCAACTTTAGCATTTTGATCACATTAAAGTCAAGAAGGTTTAGAACCTTAAAAGTATTTTCTCCCTCACCTGTTGGTTCATATCTGCCCCATTCCCCCAACCTACCAAGCCTTGTCATCATACGTCTTCTGGGGTTCAAGGTCTACCAGTCTCACAGTATGTTATAATGTAAATACCTGCTATACCTTGCACTGCATATCAAATTTTCTTAAGTCTCCCAAGTTTAAACAAGCATTTTATCATAACTCATAGAGGGGCCAGCACTGTGGCGTAGCAGGTAAAGCTGCCGCCTGCAGCACCAGAACCCCAGATGAGTGCCGGTTCAATTCCTGGCTCCTGGCTTCAGACAGGCACAGCTCTGGACACTGCAGACAATTGGGGAGTGAACCAGCAGATGGAAGACCTCTCTGTTTCTCTGCCTCTCCTCTCTGTGTAACTCTTCCAAATAAATAAATAAATCTTTTTTTAAAAAAAACCTCATAGAAGAGCTCCCTAATAAGTTATAATTTTAATAAGTATACTTGAATAATATCCCTGCTATTTTACTAATATCATAATAACCTTCTGTCACAACTGTTTTTCTACCACTCCCTATGCAGCTTATGGCCCTCTACCCATGGTGAATTTAAAGGACAGTATTAAGTTTCTTTTTTATAAATCATGGCTATACAATTGTGTGGAAAAGATGCTCATCACAGCATTGATTATACGGGAGAAGAAAAAAAAACAAATAACTAAAATGTTCATCAACAGGCAACTACTTAAAAATACGTAAATATAGGGGCTGGCGCTGTAGTGCAGCAGGTTAATGCCCTGGCCTGAAGCGCTGGCATCCGGTTTGAGACCCAGCTGCTCCTCTTCCCATCCAGCTCTCTGCTGTGGCCTTGGAAAGCAGCAGAAGATGGCCCAAGGCCTTGGGCTCCTGCACCCGCGTGGGAGACCTGAAGGAAGCTCCTGGCTTCAGATCGGCTCAGCTCCGGCCGTTGCGGCCAATTGGGGAGTGAACCATCAGATGGAAGACCTCTCCCTCCCTCTCTGCCTCTCCTCTGTGTAACTCTGACTTCCAAATAAATAAATAAATCTGTAAAAAATGTGTAAATATAGTCTATTCATACAAAAGTACTTCAAAAAGTTTGTGGAAAAAGAAATTATAAATTTAATGGTGCGAAATATTTTGGAAGCTATGCAAAAAGTTGGAAATATATGAAAAAACAGTGCATGAGTTCCAATAATTTTTTCCACTAAAATAAACATCTTTTAATTCCCTTTCTGATGAACTTTTTGAAATACCCTTGTACAATGAAACACTACAAGTCATTTCTATCACTACTGCCAACACTAGCTAATATTTATTCAATGCTTAGTTGCACCAAATATTTGTTAACCACTTTAAAAATCATTTATAAACTTCTCTTTTATAAACTTAGAGCCTTCATCTACAAAGTTTCCATTGTCTTTGTATCCAAAGATCTCTGTAACAATTTGTATAGGTCCATCTTCCTTAAGACAGATTCTAGTATTTCTCTTACTCTACAACTTACATGGACTTTACATTTCCTCCAATTCTGTTTGCACATAAAATTCTCCTCAAATCTGGGTCTATGGTTTACTCTCTATTTGGATTCTACCTATATAAATTTACTTTATGATCTATACTCTTCTTCCTTTAAATTTTAAGTTTTCTTATCGTATGTATACAATCCATACTGAATTTCTCTATCCTGAAAAATTTTAGGGAATCCAATCACGTAACTTATAGCATATACTGTCTTGTACTATAAGTCACATTTTCAGTGATATAAGTAATTTGTTAGCTAGAATACATACTTTTATTTAATTCTCTCATGGTGTTTACAAGGAAATAGGCAGTTTTTAAATTTTTTTAAGTTTTATTTATTTAAAAAGCAGAGTTACTGAGAGACAGAGAGGAGGTGAGGGGGTGGGAGTAGGGAGAGACTGATCATCTATCCACTGGTTCACTCCCAACATGACTGCAATGGTTAGGGCTGGGCCAAACCAAAGCCAGGAGCCAGGGGCTTCTTCCAGTTCTCCTATGTAAGCACAGCGGCTCAAACACCCGGCCATTTTCTGCTGCTTTCCAAGGTACATTAGCAGGGAGCTGGATTGGAAGCAGAGCAGCTGGGACAAGAACCAGTACCCACGTGGGATGCCAGCATCGCAGGCACCACCTTTACCCATGATGCCACAACGGTGGCCCATGGGCACTGTTCTAAAAGCTTTCCAAATATTAAGTAATTTAATTCATGATCATAATACTTAGTGAATGAGATATAATGATTATTCAAATATTCAAATATTATAGATGTGCAAACTGAGACACAAGGTCTCAATGAAAGAAGGGAATTTAAAATCCAGGTCGTCATCTGGCTCCAGACATGACTCATAACCATTATACTATGGGACTGGTCAGACTGAAATCTGAGCTAACACTTCTCTAGTGAAGGGGGTGAGGACAGTCAAGCTGCTCTGCTTACAACATACACTCAAATATGTTATTGTAGATTATCACATCTACAATATCCCCAAGAAAGACAATGCAAGTATTACCCAACTTATTTATGATACACTCTAAGTTTCCTTATAAGCCAAATTATTTTAACCTCAACATGATACACTAGCAGAGCGTATTAGCATAGGATCCCTACAAAATTTTTCTTCTTTCACCCTCTAATGGCCACCACGGGCGGTGCGCTGTGGCCGGCGCACCACACTGATCCGAAGCCAGGAGCCAGGTGCTTATCCTGGTTTCCCATGGGGTGCAGGGCCCAAGGACTTGGGCCATCCTCCACTGCACTCTCAGGGCACAGCAGAGAGCTGGCCTGGAAGAGGGACAACGGGGACAGAATCCAGCGCCCCAACTGGGACTAGAACCCGGTGTGCCGGCACCACAGGCAGAGGATTAGCCTATTGAGCCGCAGCGCCAGCCTACTTTACTGTCTTTAACATCTACTAGCCAAGAAACTTTTTCATGAATACAGGTGTGTATAAGTGTGTGAGCATAGGAGCATAACTAGTTACATTATTTTTGCTAGTCACTAACACTGTTGCTGGTACAAAATTTTAAAGTATCAATAACTATTTCCACACTTAACACATAACAGGATTCAGGCAGATAACTTAGAAAATTTGTCCTCTGTAGCAAGGCAATAAAAGTTATCAAAAACTAAGCTGAGTATCTGAACTTTTTTTTTCATCTCTTGTTCTTAGTTGCTAAAAAGAGGGTTTATAATCAGTTAAGATCCCAAGTAAAGATTTTTTTAAATTATTTATTTATTTATTTGACAGAGTTAGTGAGAGAGAAACAGAGAAAGGTGTTCCTTCCATTGGTTCACCCCCCAAATGGCCACTATAGCCAGAGCTACGCCGATCCAAAACTAGGAGCCAGGTGCTTCCTCCTGGTCTCCCATGTGGATGCAGGGGCCCAAGCACTTGGGCCATCCTCTACTGCCTTCCAGGGCCACAGCAGAGAGCTGGACTGGAAGAGGAGCAGCCGGGACCAGAACTGGTGCCCATATGGGATGCCAGCGCCACAAGCGGAGGATTAACCAAGTGAGCCATGGCACGGGCCCCCTCAAGTAAATTTTCAAAAAGGAAGCCAAAAGGTCACTTTTAATGAGCAGGTTAAAGCACAAGGGAAAAAATGGCAATCAGCTATAAAATACTTATATCTCAGGAATTTGTAGCCACAATTCAGAAAAAATTTTAAAAGAAAGGGAGAGGGTGGGCATTTGAGCCAATAGTGAGACATCAGTTAGGATGCTTGTAAATCACATAGGGGTGTCCCTAGGTTAGCTCTCTGACTCCAGCTTCATATTCACCCATACCTTGGGAGACAGCATTGATGGCTCAAGTAGTTTGGTTCCTGCCTCTCATGTAGATCTGGATTGAGTTCTAGGGATCTAGAGAGTGAACTAGTCAGTGGGGGAGCAGGCATGTTCACTCTCCCTCCCCAATCCCCATCTCTCTAAAATTAAAAACAAAACAAAACAGAAAAAACCCTACTAGCCTCTAAGGCTCACATGTATCTATCTAGTAAAATATTGAAGTGGAGGAGACTTTAAAAGACATCAACTATTATATAAACAAACTATAATGAATTAACTACATCAATAGTGATATCGCTTCCACAGTTACTAGAAGATATTTCAGCTACTCAAAATATTAATCTAAGGTTCCTAGATCAGAAACTTGACACAAAATGTAGAACTGCTAGAACCTGAATGCCAAGTCTTGCTCACAAGTTTTAAGTGTATTAAAAAATTGTAGTAGACTTGGCTTAAGAAAAAACAGTATGCCATTTTTATTTGTGGAATCTCAGAAATGTAATTCAAGTCTTAGTTCTCATTTGCCAAAATGTCAGGATACTGCCTGCCCAGCCAACCTTATAGTACTATTTTGCTAATCAAATGCCAGGCACCTACCCTAGACTCAGAATGCAAATAGGTAGAATTCACTGTTAGAACCCTAAAAAGGTAAAGTTACTGTTGATTCTGGTTATAAACAATGTTACTTTTAATAAAGAAAAGGCTATAATTTGAATATTATTTAATGCCTTAACTTATGCAGATGTTTAAAGCCCATATGAGGGTAGAAAAATTAATGTAATCACTGTGTTAAAGCAGTGAAATCTAGTGGGAGGTCTTTGGGTCCAAAGGAGAATATGCCCTAGGAAGATAGTTCCTGTGAAACAGTTGGTTTTAACAGCCTGAGTTGGGCCCAGCCATTCTTTCTGCTTCCTGGCTTGCCAAGTGATACTTTCTTCCTTTGTTCTGCTACCCTCATCAGCTACCAGACCAATGGAGTCACCTGATCTTGGACTTGAACCCCTCCCCCCAAAAAAACTGTGAGCTAAATCAACCTTTTCTCTTTTTAAAGTTAACTGCTAGGGCCAGGGCCATGGCACAGGTTATCCTCCGCCTGCGGTGCCAGCATCCCATATGGGTGCCGATTCTAGTCTCAGCTGCTCCTCTTCCAATCCAGCTCTCTGCTATGGCCTGGGAAAGCAGTAGAAAATGGCCCAAACCCTTAGGCCCCTGCACCTGTGTGGGAGACAGGGAAGAAGCTCCTGGCTTTGGATCGGAGCAGCTCTAGCCATTGCGGCCATCTGGGGAATGAACCAACAGAAGGAAGACCTTTCTGTCTCCTCCTCTTACTGTCTGTAATTCTACCTCTTAAATAAAAAGATAAAATTTAAAAAATATAAAGTTAACTGCCTCAGAAGACTAAAGTAAATTGCATGTAGCATGAACAAAGCAGCACAATAAGAGAAATGGAAATGATCACTCACTAGCACAGATACAAAAAGGACACACCTAAAGACCAAAGATGATTACAGCAAAAATAGCACAATCTGTTAACACTACTAACTGATGGAATAGGCCATGGCCTACAATGCCGGCATCCCATATAGGGGTGCTAGTATGAGTCCTGGCTGCTCCCCTGCCAATCCAACTTCCTGCTAATGCACCTGGGAGAGCAACAGGTGATGCCTCAAATACTTGGATCCCTGCCACCCATGTGAGAGACCTGGATAGAATTCTGGGCTCCTAGTTTCAGTCTGGACCAGCCCTGGCTTATGGCCATTTGGGGAATGAACCAGAAGATGGAAGATCTCTCTCTCTCTTCACTGTGTCTTTCAAATAAATAATAAATTTAAAAAAAAAAAAAGTTCCTTAATCATCTTTACATTTCCCAGTTAGTACAATGTTTGATACATAATAGATATAAAATAAACATTTCTTGAATTTAGTTGCTGAGAGTCTACAAGACCATCTTAATAAATTTCAGAGAAGCAGCAATTATTCTCTCCTTCTAATTGTCTTTGTTTTCTGTCAGGTTTATCAATACCTTAAATCAGGGGGGAAATCACATAAGGGAACTTGGAGACCCTACAAAACATTCAAGTTTTCTAGGCCAAAAAGTATACCTATAAGGTTACTTTGTAACTATCAATAGCTTAGAAGCAGCTCTGTGGAAATAAGCCAATATGAAAATACCAAAGCATGGTAAACTTCACAATTTTCAAAAAAATAAAATGTCCCAGTCAAAACTTCAGGATGGATAATGCTGTTAATTTAAATATATATATATATATATATAATTTTAAAATGTGATCCCTCAGAGATAGCATGGGTTCTCAAAACCATTCATATCAAATTACTCTTATTACCTTTATCGACTATAATGAAAAAAGAAATACAATCATGTCTTCAATCCACAGCAAATGTTTATTCAACAAACATGTGCCAGACACTGTGCTAGTAGCTTTACATGTGATGACTATTTAGTCACTTAAAAGATATGAATCAGGTACTTGCATTTTTATAGAAAAGGAGACAGCTTACAGACATTAGAATAACCTACCAAGATCATGATGGTTATGAAGTAGGACTCAGAATTCAAACCCACGTTTAACTTCAAAGTCCTTTCTATTTCTACCACATCATATAGGCCTCTCACAGATCTGGGTACTGCAAAAACACTGTGTGTCCTGTCTTCTGCATACATTTGACAAAGCACCTCATGATAATCCTGTGGGCAAGACTGATGTGGCCAGGGCAAAAAGTCAGAACTGTAGTTCTTGGATAACTCTAAATTTCATAAAAAGGATTTGGGTCCACTCTAGGCAATAACCTCCAGTAGTTTGTCCTAAGTTATTTTCCATTTCATTTACCATTAATATGCCTACCACTCCATTAATACCTGTGTTTCTCACTCAAGAAGAAAGAGGAGAAGGCCTGTGGCCCATGCACAGTCTGAAAAAGCCCCATCCTAAGAGTTTGCACTGCTGAAGAAAAACTTACCTCTGGCCATGCACTACTTGAATTATGTAAAGACCCGCTACATAGCTTTGTACTTGGCATTCTCTCTCTCTCTTTTCTTTCAAAGTCTCTATTAATGTCCTGATGAGAACATGGAAGCCTTCTTATCAAATCTTCGGGTGACAAAGTTAAAAAGTAGGTAATCCAAACCATAGCTTCTACTCTCTTACTCTTCTTTGCATACCCAGGACCCAATCTAGTTCCTGGTGCATCTGCTCAATATTCCATGAATTACAGAATCAGTATTTAAAAGGACAGTAACAGGCTTTAACCATCTGAACAAATTAAACCCAACTTTAATGGATCAAATATATTAGGAACAAAAAGAAAAATAAACTTTTACTACAAAACCAAATAAAAGAATTTGAAGGATGAAACAACTTTTTTGAAGCAATTAAGAGCCAGGGTGTTTTTCACTTGACAGCAAATCCAGTATTAATCAATATGACAACTGCCCACAGCTCACAGAATATTTTCTTGGGGCTGGCACAGTGGCAACTGCCTGTGGCACTGGCATCCTTTGTGGGTTCTGATTTGTGTCCTGGCTGTTCCTCTTCCAATCAAGCTCTCTGCTATGGCCTGAGAGGGCAGTGGAGGATGGCCCGGATGCTTGGGACCCTGTACCCACATAGGAGACCTGGAAGAAGCTCCTGGCTTCTTCTGCCTGGCCCAGCCTTCTCTATTGCTGTCAACTGGGAGTGAATCAGCAAATAGAAGATCAATGTCTGTGTGTCTCTAATTCTGCCTTTCAAATAAATAATTTTTTTTTTTTTTTTTTTAACAGGCAGAGTGGACAGTGAGAGAGAGAGACAGAGAGAAAGGTCTTCCTTTTGCCGTTGGTTCACCCTCCAATGGCCGCCGCGGTCGGCGCGCTGCGGCCGGCGCACCGCGCTCGTCCGATGGCAGGAACCAGGAGCCAGGTGCTTTTCCTGGTCTCCCCATGGGGTGCAGGGCCCAAGCACCTGGGCCATCCTCCACTGCACTCCTGGGCCACAGCAGAGGGCTGGCCTGGAAGAGGGGCAACCGGGACAGAATCCGGCGCCCCGACCGGGACTAGAACCCGGTGTGCCGGCGCCGCAAGGCGGAGGATTAGCCTGTTGAGCCACGGCGCCAGCCTCAAATAAATAAATCTTTAAGAAGGAAAAAAAAAAATCAAGATCTCATGTTAAATGAAAAAAAAAAAAAGCCAGATACAGAAAGACAAATACTACATGTTTTCTGTTAAATGTAGGAGCTGAAATTTAAAACAAAGAAAGAAATGCCTGTGTGCATCAGTTTTGCTGCAAATGCAATGTTTTGGAAAACTTTGTTTTAAATCTCTGTCAAACAAACTGATAGGAATTGCATACCACTACAGGAGTCAGTGCTGCAGGTAAACCAGCCGCCTGCAGTGCTGGTATCCCATATGGGCGCCGGTTCAAGTCCTAGCTACTCCATTTCCAATCCAGCTCTCTGTTATGGCCTGGGAAAGCAGCAGCAGATGGCCCAGGTCTTTGGGGCCCTGCACCCAAGTGGGATACCTGGAAGGAGCTCCTGGCTTCGGATCAGCCCAGCTCTGGCTGTTGCAGCCATTTGGGAAGAGAACCAGCAGATGGAAGACCTCTCTCTCTCTCTCTCTCTCTCTCTAATTCTGCTTCTTTGTAACTCTGCCCTTCAAATAAATAAATAAATAAAAAGTTTGAAGATTAAAAAAAATTAAGATCTCAACTACAATAGTTTTCTTTTAGACCTTAGCACAAAACAAAGTGCTGAATGGGGTAGTTTGTGCCTTCTCAAAATCTCAAGTCAGACCTAGGTTCAAATTTAAGCTTGGGCTCTACCTGACCATACTTGTGACAACAATATGACTGCCTGCAAATTACTCAACAAAGCCTGTTTCCTCACCTGTAAAACCAGGCTAATAACATGATGCACATCAGGGTGGGAGTTTAGCCTTAGCAGTCAAGGTGCCCACATCCCACGTCAGAGTATTTGGGTTCTACGCCCAGCTCTAACTCCTGATTCCAGTTTCCTACTGATGCAGACTTGGGAGGTGCCAGTGATGCCTCAAGGAATCTGGTTCCTGTCTCATGTGGGAGACCTGGACTGAGTTCCTGGCTTCAGCCCTCAGTAGCATTTGGGCAGTGAACCAGTCTATGGGAGCTCTCTCTCCTGCCTCTTAAAAAACAAAACAAATGCAACCCTATCCATGCTATAATCTGTTAAAAGAATTAAATGACATAAAGTAAATAAGCACAGTAAAAACTCACTAAATGTTATTGTTACCACTTTACCTAAGTGAATTTCTAAACTTTCAAATGATCATTCATATTTACCCCATGAAACTTCCTTTCTCTAAAGCACAAAGCTCTCACTAGCAATACTCAACAATTTACTATTAAAAATTTGTTAAATGCTCTTGAAGAAGAATTTAAGGCAAAAAAAATGCAATCTCCTAGTATTTCTTTAGATATTATGCCTTACATAGGAGTAAAAACAGACAAGTAAAAATAGAACATGGAATCAGAAGCAGTGCATCTTTATAGATTCTAGACTCAGTAGTTTAATAATAGCATCAAACATCAAATGACAACCACGGGGAGCCTGTGCGTTCCATTAAATAGCGTCCATGTCATTGCACACTACTACAATTACTAATTTACATCTATTGTGCAAGTTGGGGCAGTAATAAGACCGTGCAGTGGCTCAGGTCCTAACAGCCAGACACCATTTAGTCACTTTAACAGAAAAAACCTAAGCTCAGGCAGATTAAGTAATTTACCCAAGAGGACACAGTTAAACGGAGGTGGGCTATGAAAGGAGACAGTGAGGCTCCAGAGTCTACTAGATCTCACTGCCTCTGACCAAACTGATCAAGTCAGATCTGTAGGATTTCTTTTGACACATGCAAATTGATTTCTTCGGGAGAGACAGGTCCCTCAAAGGCTGGCTTCACACTCAAGCAATGATTACATTTTGACGCTTCCCCAAAGTAACTGTCCCGGATTACAGGTGGAGGAAATGCATGGTACCAGCGGCTAAATTGGTATTTTGGGCACCAATTGCGGGCCAGTATTCACGTGACGTTTCAACGTGGGCCGACCGACCTCGCCGAAAATGAGTGACCCACAAGCCAAGACTCAAGCAGGCTGAAATGAAACTGCGTAACCCACACCGGCAAGCGGTCATTTCAAAAACCCTCCACACAGGGCTGCTTTGCCATTTCTGTGACTCGAAGATAGGACAAAATGGAACTTGCATAAACACTTAGTCATCAGTAAGGGCTGAAGTTACAAATCATCGCCTAGTCCGCAAAATGAAAGCGGCAGTTACATTCCCAATTCCGAAAGAAAAGGGCCGGGGCTCCGAGGCAGCAGGGTGAGAACACCTAGGGCCCAGGCGGAAGCACAGGGGAGAGGGGAAACTAGCCCAGGACGGGAACTCCGCGACGTGCGCAGCCACCACCGGGGACGCTGGGGACTTTTCTGGGCCTTCCACTCCCTCCTCTCTCCAGCAGTCCGGGGCGAATTCCGAAGGCGGGTTTGACACCCCTCTTTTCCACCGACCCCGACCCAGGGAGCCTGGCGGCCAAGTCCTCAGCCGCAGAGGGTGGGGGCCCCGGGCGCCACCCCCCGTCCCCGGGGCCGCACCTGCAGAGTGGTGATGTGCTTGTCGTTGAACTTGTTCTCGCAGTAGCGCAGCACCAGCGACGTCTTCCCCACGCAGCCTTCCCCAAGCAGCACCACCTTGAACGAGTAGGCTCGGCCCGCCGCCGCCCCGCCGCCGCCGCCGCCGGCCGCAGCCATCCCGCTGCTTGCCCGCCGCCCGAGCCCGAGAGCCGCGCAGAGCTCCCCAAAGTCGCGACAGCGCCTTCCCAGCCGCAGCCCGCGCCGTCGCCTCGGCCCAGGGCCGCCAACCCGGGCACACCCTCCGCGCTCTCCTCACAGCAAGGCCTGGGAGCGCCCAGGGAAAGTCCGAGAGTGAAGGGCCCAAGCCACCACGTCAGGAACCGGAGGAAAGGCGAAGAGCACTCGGTCTCCTCCTCCCTCTAATGGCGTCTCCTTCCTCCTACGTCACACTTCGCGTCACGTGACCGCCGAGGCCGGGGGCGGCCCTCGGGACTGGGCCCCGCGGAACCGGCGTGGACGGGGGCGGGGCTTCTGGGGCCGCCGCCCCGGGCGCGGTCGGATGTGAGTGGAGCTCCGGGAGCCGTCCGGGAGCAGAGCCCGGCGTTGTGCGGGCCGGCGCCGTTCTGCAGGTGGTACCAGTAACGTGAAGCAAGAGCTGCCCAGGTGTAATGAAGCGCAGAACGTTCTCGGCCTCGCCCAGGCGACGTTCCAATGGCTGGTGACTCTCACAGGCTTCATTGTGGGCCAAGTCTACCAAGGCGCCCTTCCAGCTCTGTCTCTGTGGGAGCCCACGTCACAGCTGTTGAATTTGTCTCTGTCCCCCCAGACTGTCCGGTTTCTCACACCTCTTTACAGTCTCGTGTAAACTGGATAGGTTTTCTTGCCCACCCAATGCTTCACCCCATCCTTCAATCCCTCCCACCCAACCCCACTAAGTTCTTTATCAGAGCTTACCGCCTCCATGAAAATGATTTTCCTAAGTATTCGTCTCTCATTAGGTTGTAGGTTTGTTAACAGCAAGGACAGCGTTAAGACTTGCCCACTTTTGAATTCCTAGGCTCAGTTGACAAATTAATAGGCACTCTGTTAAAATTAAGGGATGAATGACACATCTTAAGCAGTTAGGCCCAGGCTTCCTAGTTTTTTCTGTCTATGAAGCGTCTGACAATCCATCTTGACTCCACCTTGGTGAACCCGACGGGCTTGCTGATTGCTTATTTCTCATTTCTCTTTCCTTTCTTTCAGGAAAGAAACCACCTTTCCCCACAAGAAACATCTGCTATTTCTGAAATTTTGCAATTAGAAATCTGGTCTCAGGCAAACATTCTTTTTCATCAGACGTTCACAGTTCAAGACAGGTTAAAAATAAAGAGACTGTCTCCATGTTTGTGTCACTACCTCGAAAATATACGTATGTGTTAAATACATACATACTACACATATACATATAGACAGACAGTCGTTGGATATACTATAGATACAGCCTAGCAGTTAAGACACTGGTTAAGGTGCTCATTCAATTGGAGTGCACCAGTTCAATACGCAGGTCCAGCTCCCAACTCCAGCCTCCTGTTAGTGCAGACCCTGAGAAGGAGCTGATGGCTCAAGTAATTGGCTTCCTGCCACCCTTTTGGTGCAACGAATATTGGAGTGCCTCACCATATACGGTGCACTGTGCTGCACAAGACACAAAACCTTTCCTTAATATTTCTTCATGTTTCAAAACTCAGAGCTCCTCTCCTCCAATTCCTCATAAAATAAAAATGTGTTATTGTGAATTATACTCACCCCCAGTGTGCTGTGAAACACTGGAACTTATTTCTTCTACTATGTTTTGGTACCTATTATACAATATCTCTATATCTACCTCCCACTCCTCTCTTAGCCCCTAGTAATAACTATTCTAGCCGGCGCCACAGCTCACTAGGCTAATCCTCCGCCTTGCGGCGCCGGCACACCGGGTTCTAGTCCCGGTCAGGGCGCCGGATTCTGTCCCGGTTGCCCCTCTTCCAAGCCAGCTCTCTGCTGTGGCCAGGAAGTGGAGTGGAGGATGGCCCAAGTGCTTGGGCCCTGCACCCCATGGGAGACCAGGAGAAGCACCTGACTCCTGCATTCAGATCAGCGCAGTGTGCCGGCTGTGGCAGCCATTGGAGGGTGAACCAACAGAAAAGGAAGAACTTTCTCTCTGTCTCTCTCACTGTCCACTCTGCCTGTCAAAAAAAATTTTTTTTTTAATTTTAAAAATTAAAAAAAAACTATTCTACCTTGTGATAGGCTTCATTTACCTTCCACATATGAGGATGTGGTATGGGCCTTTCTGTATCTGGCTTATTTCATTTAATGTAATTTCTACCAGTTCCGTCCATCTTGCTGCAAATGACAGGACTCCATGCTTTTTAAAAATGTTTTAGTGTGTATATATACATTTCTTTATCCATTCATCTGTTGATGGACATCTTGGCTGATTTCATTTCTCGACTATTGAAATAGTGCTTCAATAAATATGGGAGTACAGGTATCTCAGGTATAATAATTTCATATCCTTTAGATATATATACAGCAGTGGGATGCTGGATCATATGTCAGATCTATTTTTTTAAATGAATCTGTACTGTTTCCTATACAATCCTACCAACAGAGTATAGGTTCCCTTTTCTCTGCATCCTCATTAGCATTTGTTACTTTTTATCTTTTTTATTATTATTATTTTGGTTTCATCTTATTTGAAAGAGACATACACACAGAGATACATTCTATCTGCTCATTCACTCCCAAGATGCCCACAACAGCCAGGGCTGGGCCCGGAGTCAGGAACTCCATCCAGGTTTCCCACAAGGGTGGCAGAGATCCAGGTACTTGAGCCATCACCTGATTCTATTTGTATGTCTTCTGAGAAATGCCTGTACAGATCATTTGCTCATTCTTAAATTTAGATTGTGTTTTTTTGCTATTGATTTTTTAGGTCCTTATATATTCTGAATATTAATCCCTTGTTGGGTGAATGATGTGTATTCTTTCCCATTCTACTTACGGCCTCCTCACTCTGTTGGCTGTTTCTTTTGCTTCCGAGAATCTTCTTAATCCCATTTGTCTGTTTTTACTTTTGTTGTGTTATCCAAAAAGCTTTGCCTACAATAATGTACTGAAGTATTTCCTTTGTTTTCTTCTATTCATAGCTTTAGGTTGTACATTTAGGTCTTGGATACATTTTGAGTTGATTTTTGTGTATAGTGAGAGGTAATGATCAAACTTCACAATCCAGTTTTGCCAGTACCATTTACTTAGAGATTATCTTTTCTATAATGTAGTCTCATCACCTTTGTCAAAAATCAGTTGAATGTATGTCCACGAATGAATTTCTGTATTCTCTATTCTGTTATGTTGGTCTGTGTGTTGGTTTTTATACCAATATCATACTTTTTGGTTACTGTAGCTTTTAATACATATATTAATATATGTATATATATATATATATATATATTTAAGGATTCATTTATTTGAGAGGTGGAGTTACAGAGAGAAAGGTTTTCCACCTGCTGGTTCATTTCCCAAACGGCTGCAGAGCCTTGAGCCAGGAGCTTCTTTCGGGTCTCCCATGCAGCTGTGGGAGCCCAAGCACTTCAGCCATTCTTCTACTGCTTTCCCAGGCCATAGTAGAGAGCTGGGTCAGAAGTAGAACAGCCAAGACTGGAACCAGTATCCGTATAGGATTCCAGCACCACAGGTGGAGGCTTAACCTACTACAGCATAGCGCAGAACCTTGTAATATATTTTAAAGTCAGGTATTGTGATGCCTCCAGCTTTTTTGTTTTTAAAGAATTATTATGTTTTATTTGAAAGACGTAGTGACAGGGAAGTGGGAGAGACATAAAGAAAGAGATCTTCTGTCTGCTGGTTCAGTCCCCCAGTGGCCACGACAGTCAGTCAGCCAAAGCCAGAAGTCAGAAACAATGAATTCCATCCAGGCCCCCAACATGGGTGGCAGGGGTCCATGCATTAGCAAGGAGCTGGATCAGAAGTAAAGCAGCTGAAATTCTAACCAGAGTTCAGATATGGGATGCTGGCTGGTCTTCAGTTTTTTTTTTTTTTTAACTTAGGGTCACTTTGGCTATTTTGGGTCTTTTGTGGTTTCTAAGTGTTTTTCTTAAATGCTAGTACAGTGGTAAAGCAGTGGGTAAAGCCGCCACCTGCAGAGCCGGCATCCCACATAGGCACAAGTTCGAGTCCTGGTTGCTCCACTTCTGACCCAGCTTTCTGCTATTGCCTGGGAAATCTGTAGAAGATGGCTCAAGTCCTTGGGCCCCTGCACCCATACGGGAGACCCAGAAGAAGCTCCAAGCTCCTGGCTTTGGATTGGCCCAACTCTGGCCATTGCGGCCATTTGGGGAGTGAACCAGCAGATGGAAGACTTCTCTCTTTCTCTCTCTCTCTCTCTCTCTCTCTCTCTCTCTCTGCATCTCTAACTCTGCCTTACAAACAAATGAATCTTAGGGAAAAATAAATAAATAAAATAACCTTAGTTTCTTCACATTTTTTATCCCACTCTGATATTTATTTAATTCCTTGTTTATAAACTCTAGCAGATACTTTAATGTCTGGTATGCTGTTGAGTCTTCAGAGCATAACATTGTGCTAAGCATATACTGGTCATTCAATAAACAATTGTCACAGAATAATATTTTGATATTTTAATCTATAGTTATTTCCCCTAAATCCTTCTTTGGGCTGTGATATATCATATATATTAAGGGAGATTGTGACAGCATTAAACAGTAGAACAAAGATGTCAGTTTTTAGTTTTTTATTTTATGAAACCCAAGACACCCATTTTTTTATTTAAAAAAATAAAAGCAATTGGAGTCACAGCTTCAAAAATAAGTCAAGGAGAATTAAAAACACTGTGAGTGAGTTAGACATTGGTGAATATTCCTGTAGCAGGTAACTGTGTGTTGCTCAATGAAACTTTTCTGCCTTAACTTCCTTTACTGTGGAGATTAAAAAAAGAAATGCTTGAATTCATAACCTTGAAGTTATGGAAGTCCTATTGCAATGCAGAGTGAGAAGCAGGCTCCCCAGGTGGACGAGGTCTCTCAGCAAGAACATGTAAAGTGAGATCAAAGGCCTTCTTGACTTTGGAAATGGGCATGGGAAGAAGAGCTGTGAATGGACGACCAAAGAAATTGAAGGAAAGCTAAGAGAAGCTATTGTTGAGAAGAGAAAAGTCTTAAGAAAAGTAAAATCCTACAGAAGGTCTCCCTAAGTCTTAAGAAAAGTAAAATCCTACAGAAGGTCTCCCTAAGTCTTAAGAAAAGTAAAATCCTAGAGAAGGTCTCTCTTATACTTTTCTCTTCTCAACAATAGCTTCTCCTAGCTTTCCTTCAATTTCTTTGGTTGCCCATTCACAGCTCCTCTTCCCATGCCCATTTCCAAAGTCAAGAAGGCCTTTGATCTCACTTTACATGAAATCTTTACTTAATATATACTAAATCGATCTTCTGTATATAAGGATAACTGAAAACGAATCTTGATGTGAATGGAATGGGAGAGGGAGCAGGAGATGGGAGGGGTGTGAGTGGGAGGGAAATTATGAGGGGGAAGCCATTGTAATCCATAAACTGTACTTTGGAAATTTATATTTACTAAAGAAAAAAGAAAAAAAAAAGAAAAGTAAAATCAAGAAATAATTTGGAGGGGCTGACACTGTGGCGCAGTGGGTTAATGCCCTTGCCTGAAGCGCCGGCATCCCATAGGGGCAGCAGTTCTAGTCCCAGCTGTTCCTCTTCCAATCCAACTCTCTGGTGTGGCCCAAGGCCTTGGGCCCCTGCACCCACATGGGATACCTTCTGGAAGGAGCTCCTGGCTCTAGTCTTCAGATCGGTGCAGCTCCGGCCGTTGCGGCCATCTGGGGAGTGAACCATCAGACCGAAGACTTTCTCTCTCTCTCTCTCTCTCTCTCTCTCTGCCTCTTCTCTCTCTGTGTAACTCTTTCAAATAAATAAATAAATCTTAAAAAAATAATTTGGAGAGATCAAGTTAAAGAAGAACTGTTAAATGTCTTCTGTTTAGCTATAAAACAGTAACTGGAGATACTGGTTAGAACAGTTTCAATTGGGTAGTAGGAAGTGAAATAACCTTGTAATACTTAAGAACTAAATATAGTGGGTGTAGGACAGCGGTTCTTCATTGGGGTGATTATGCTCCCAGGGAGTATTTGGCAATGTCTGGTGTTTTTTTGGCAATAGGCATTTTATGGGGAAAGGCTGGGAGTGCAGCTAAACCTTCTACAATGGACAGGAAAGTTCCTCATCCCCATCCCCTTATGAAAAAGAATTGCCGCGGCTCACTAGGCTAATCCTCCACCTGCGGCACCGGCACCCCAGGTTCTAGTCCTGGTTGTGGTGCCAGATTCTGTCCTGGTTGCTCCTCTTCCAGTCCGGCTCTCTGCTGTGGCCCGGGAAGGTAGCGGAGGATGGCCCAAGTGCTTGGCCCTGCACCCGCGTGGGAGACCAGGAGAAGCACCTGGCTCCTGGCTTCGGATCTGTGCAGCGTGCCAGCCGTAGCGGCCATTTGGGGGTGAACCAACGGAAAAGGAAGACCTTTCTCTTTGTCTAACTATGCCTGTCAAAAAAAATTATTTAGCCCCACTGTCAATGATGCCAAGGTTGAGAAACCCTGGGTTAGCCTAATGAAATGTATATGTTTTCGAAGATCATCATTATAATACAATCCCGTGGTATATTTTAGAAGCAGACAGATGGGCTGAGCAAGACATAAGAGAATGAGAAGCTCAAGACCTCAAGAAGCTATTTTAGCATTCACATAGTCCTTCATGTATTTTTCTCAGCTCCATTTCTCCATGTACAATCACCATGTATTTCTAAGGCATTTTTAATCCTTCACTGAACATTGATTCCTTCTAGGAAATGTGACAGGGAATACACTCAACTCCTGTTAGATTTTTCCTTATAGACAAAAGCAGAATTCAAAACACTTTTATAACTACTTACAGAAATTGTAGTTCTTACAAATTCACTGTTTCTGTATAGCTTTTCTACATACATGAGACGTTCAGGTCAATATACTATAATATTCAATCATTTGAAAAATAAATTGAGTATTAGGGGATATAAAATAGAGAAAACAGAAATACAATAAAAGAGATGAAGCTGAAGAAAAACAAAACATACAAAGATTTGTCTTCAAAAATTTATGAAAATGTGGCCAGCGCTGTGGCGCAGTGGGTTAAGCTGCCACTTGCAGTGCTGGCATCCCATATGGGTGCTGGTTTGAGTCCCAGATGCCCCACTTCCAATACAGCCCTCTGCTATTACCTGGGAAAGCAGTAGAAGATGAGCCCAAGTTCTTGGGCCCCTGCACCTGCGTGGGAGATCCGGAAGAAGCCCCTGGCTCCTGGCTTCAGATCAATGCAGCTCCAGCCATTGCAGCCAATTGGGGAGTGAACCAGTGAGTAGAAGACCTTTCTCTCTCTCTCTCTCTGTCTCTCCTTTTCTCTCTAATTCTGGCTTTCAAATAAATAAGTAAATCTTTTAAAAAAGTTTATGGAGACCGGCGCCGCAGCTCAATAGGCTAATCCTCCACCTGCAGCGCCAGCACACCGGGTTCTAGTCCCGGTTGGGGTGCCGGATTCTGTCCCAGTTGCTCCTCTTCCAGTCCAGCTCTCTGCTGTGCCACAGGAGGGCAGTGGAGCTTGGCCCGGGTGCTTGGGCCCTGCACCCACATGGGAGACCAGGAGGAGGCACCTGGCTCCTGGCTTCGGATCGGTGCATCGCCCGCAGTGGTGGCCATTTGAGGGGTGAACCAACAGAAAAGGAAGACCTTTCTCTCTGTCTCTCTCTCTCTCACTGTCCACTCTGCCTGTCCAAAAAAAAAAAAAAAGTTCAAGGAAAATGTGTATTGTGAGAAAACTATGGATGTTTATTTTTGCACCAAAATAAATGTATCTTGTAATAACATTTTCCGTGAAGTTTTTGATGTGCCCTCTTAGTATTCTTGGCAGCTACTTGAGGAGGAGAGCTAAAATCTGGGGCTTGGCAGCAAGGCAGGAATTTTCAGAAATGCTTGATAGACTCTTGTCTATAGGCTAGTGACTGTTAGATTTTTGCAGCTCCAGATCTGGAATACAGTGCTCCATTAAAATCTAGTAATTGAAACAAAGCCTAAACCTATAAAATACTTTGTCTTGGAAGTGAAGTTTAAGAGATGCTCTTGGGCACTGGGGCTTTACTAAATAAAATTTACTCAAAGCAGTTTCCATTTTAAGCATCTAGTGAGAATAATTATCAATAAAAAGAACAACAGCTTTCAACTAATGTGAACTTTTATGAACTAATCTCATGCATTCTTTCACTTGCTCAGTTATTCAGCAACCTTTGCCAACTGCCAGGCAAGATGCTTCTGTCTTCACGGGACTCATACTCTAGTTTGGGAGACAACAAGGAAGCTATTACACTAACGTGCACTGGTTCTGTTTGATGCTCACCTGTCATTCACACCCCTTCTCCTTTCAATCAGAATCCAGTATCCTTTTTTTTTTTTTTCTGCCAGGCAGAGATAGTGAAAGAGAGAGAGAGAGAGAGAGAGAGAGAGAGAGAGAGAGAGAGAGAGAGAGAGAAAGGTCTTCCTTCTGTTGGTTCACTCCCCTAATGGCTGCTAGGGACGGTGCTGCGCTGATCCGAAGCTAGGAGCCAGGTACTTCTTCCCGGTCTCCCATGCGGATGCAGGGACCCATGCACTTGGGCCATCCTCTGCTGCCCTCCCAGGCCACAGCAGAGAGCTGGACTGGAAGAGGAGCAACCAGGACTAGTACCTGGCGTCCCAACTGGGACTAGAACCCGGGATGACGGCACCATAGGCAGAGGATTAGCCAAGTGAGGAGCCACGGTGCCGGCCTAGAATCCAGTATCCTATCAGTTGTATACCCTCTCCAGAGCAGCACTGGTGCCCACAGCTATTTGTCCACTCCAATCTCATCTCCCTCTGGTTCTTTGAAGAAGCCACTGTTTTTCCACCTGAAGCAATATTTTAAACTCAAACTGACAAAAACTGGGCTGCAATTGTAAGGACTGACCATAAGGGGGAAGCAGCAGCTCAATCAGATGTCTCTTAACAGTAGGAAGAACCACCAGGAGTTATTCTTTGGAGTTGTAGAAAACAAAAATATTCCAAGAGACACAGGGGGTGAAAGAGGGAGGAAGGGACAGTTTTCAAGAGCCTTAAGGTGACAGATGTTAACTAGAAATCTTCCAAAGAACTTTAGATCCTCTTCTCAAAGATGGAATTTTAAACTTGTGTTCAGATTCTCAGATCTTAGCAGTTTCTACTAACTATATACTCTCAAGAACTAAAAAGGGAGAGTAAGAAGCCAAAAAATGTTTTATTTATGTATATATGTATTTTATATTTGCATTTATAAACTGTAGTTTGAAATAACCAGAACATGAAGCCTATCTAATTGTATCAGGTAGAAATATATACTCCACAGAATTGGCAATAGAATTGTATACTAGGAATTTATAAAATGTTTTAAAAGGTTCATTTCAGAATGACAATAGCTACAGATTGACTCAGGTCAGTACGTAGCATGCAGTATGTACACTTTCAAAAACTAAATGTGGGGCTGGTGCTATGGTGTAGTGAGTAAAGCCACTGCCTGCAGTGCCAGCATCCCATATGGGTGCCAGTTCGAATCCTGGCTCCTCCTCTTCCAATCCAGCTCTCTGCTATGACCTGGGAAAGCAGTAGAAGACAGCTCAAGTCATTGGGTCCCTGCATCCATGTAGGAGACCTGGAAGAAGCTCCTGGCTTCGGATCGCACAGCTCTGGCTGTTGGAGCCATTTGGGGAGCAAACTAGCAATAGAAGACCTGTCTCTCTCTGCCTCTGCTTCTGCCTCTCTGTTTCTCTGCCTTTCAAATAAATAAATCTTTAAACAAACAAACAAAAACCCTAGATATTAGTAGTTATATGGAACTAGAAATTCTAAAGCGCTTTATCCACTTAAACTGAATGACTATATTGTTTTATCATCTTGAGAATTAAATAGGTTGTAGAGAATGGAAAACCTCTTAACAGAGAAATTACTTTGCCCTGGTGAAACAATTTGGTTGAGAGCTCTTATTAAGAGATCTGCGATGTTGTAATCAGAGAGCTTTGGGAAAGTTGTGGTCTAATGGGAAATTGATGAGTACAGGTATGCTCAAGATTAAAGCATTTTTAATATAATTTATTTAAGTGTTTTCTCTTACTGACTACTCATTCGTACTTGGTAAATGGCTCAACTAAACTCTTATCAATTCTTTTATTACATTTTTAGGGACCTTCTTTAGCATATATATAATTACCCAATTATTTATTAGTATTAAAGCTGTAAGCTTGACAGAGAGATCTGTCTTGCTCACCATTATCGCACATGTGCAGAATAATGACAAGGAATGGTAGATGCAAAATAAATAACCAAAATTTCCAAATACGAACCCTCTTTTGCTTTTTCAGTAATTTTTTTTGCCTTTGTACAAATTCCCAATTCCTTGACTGTCCAGGTGTGGACCCTCTGAGTCAGTCAGTCTCCACCCTCCTGCTTTTAGTTCTCTCAAAAACTCTTCCACCATCAGGTTTAGGCTCTATATTGAACACCTAAACTCTCCTACATGCAGCCTTGATTTAAAAAAAAAAAAGATTTAATTACTTATTTGAAAGGAAGTGTTACAGAGAGGCAGACTCAGAGACAGAGAAGTCTTCCATCTGCTGGTTCATGCCCCAGATGGCCACAATGGCCAGAGCTGTGCTGATCCAAAGCCAGGAGCCAGGAGCTTCTTCCTGGTCTTCCACGTGGGTGTAGAGGCCCAAGGAGTTGGGCCATCTTCTACTGTTTTCCTAGGTTACAGCAGAGAGCTGGATCAAAAGTAGAGGAGCCGGGACTCGAACTGGTGCCCATATAGGATGATGGTGCTGCAGGTGGCGGCTTTATCTGCTATGCCAGTGCTGGCCCCCACAGTGTTTCTTTATGATCTTTTAGTGTCTGTGAGTCTGTAGTTGTCTACTGTTATTTCTGTTATTGGATATTATATTACTTTTTTTCTTGGTCAGTCTGGCTAGATTTATCAGTTTTATACACACACACATATATATGTATATATAGTACTTAATCCACACATACCACTGCCCTTTATACTTACTGACAAGCTCTTATGATTCTATAATGAACCTGTGTAGTACATTCTTCAGCATTTTGGTCTACCAGAAGATTAATACCTGTCTGCATTTATGTGGAAAGGACAAAAAACAGATATAGACTGTTTTAATAATATACATAAGTCCCATACACTTCTCATAAATCCTGAAGGTTGCTCTTGACAATCTTTCTGAAATTCCCTTAATATAGTTTAGTATGTAGGTGATTGGCTTCTTTCTTCCACATCTCTGGAGAACTCCCAACAGGATACATTGTATCTATTACAATAGCTAGCTAATAATGGGCACAAAGTATCTAAGGAAAAATTTCAATTCTGCTAGGAAAAGGTAAACCCATGGCATGTTATAATTACTCCGACTCCTAATTGATCCAGACAGGATAAAAGGAATCCTAGTGTTTGCTGTTCCCAACACTAAAAAACAAGAGGATATTCAGGCCTGGCAGGATACTTCCAAAACCGGATTCCACAATTTTCCTCTTTAGCCCAGTCATTATATGAGCTATTATAATAAAATCATCCAGAACACTTAAACTAGAAATCTGAACATACTGAGAATATGGATCATTTTAAAAAGTTTTAACTAGAGCTCTTCCTTTAGGCCATCCAAATTCTAACTTGACTTTGCCCTTGTTCATACATGCAAACAAAGGAACAGATTCAGTAGCACAGGGATGATCATAGGCCTATTGGCTACAACAGCAAACAACTAAATGCAGTACATTGCCCTCCTGTTTAAAAGTGGTAACAGCAGGCCGGCGCTGTGGCTCACTTGGTTAACCCTCTGCCTGCAGCACTGGCATCCCATATGGATGCCAAGTTCTAGTCCCAGTTGCTCCTCTCCCAGTCCAGCTCGCTGCTGTGGCCTGGGAAGGCAGTGGAAGATGGCCCAAGTGCTTGGGCCCCTGCACCTGCATGGGAGACCAGGAAGAAGCACCTGGTCCTGGCTTCGGATCGGTGCAGTGCTGGCCATAGCGGCCATTTGGGTAGTAAACCAATGGAATGAAGACCTTTCTCTCTGTCTCTCAGAGTGGTAACAGCTACTGCTCTCTTTTGCAAAGCCACAAGGATTTTGTAATGAAAAAAACCTGTTTGTGTATACTTCACACTCAGTAGAAGGAAGCCCTGCTTAATTCATAGCATACACAGCATTATTCAACCAACCAGCTGACTTCATAGAAAGTCACCATGTTGGCACCCACCATTACCTCACTCAGATACAATAGGTTGAACTCTGCTACCTTGTTTCCAGAGGAAATTGAGGAAGTGGATTATAATCTCATAACATTTACTGGCCACATCTGATTTTTTGGAATGATCAATAGATTGCACTTGATAATGCTGATCTTGCTTACATATGGATCCTACTTACAGGAACTAGAAGGGAAATACTGTGCTGTGTTTTCTCTGGTAGAAGTCCTAGAAAGCACTCCTTCAAGCAAAACTAAAGTCAGTTCAACAGGCTGAGCATATTGCTCTGAGTCAAAAAGTAAAGATGGCCAACATGTATACCAATATTCACTATGCTTTTGAAGTAGCCCATGATTTGAGGATGCTCTGGAAATACTGAGATGTCCTGAACTCCACCTGGCAACTCACTGACGATGGAAAAACAATGATCACCTTAGTGGAGGCAATATCACTTCCAAAACAATTGACCATAACTAAAGTTCAAGGGCACTCTAGAACTGACATCACAGAAGCCAAAAGAAATCAGTTGATTGATCAGGCTACAGCAGCCCTGCAACCAAGCTAAATCCCACTAACCACTCACCTTCTTTACCCTGTTCACTTAACAGAAATTTTTGTTTCAGAAATAAACAAAAAGAAATAAAATGTTGATTTAAAAAGGAGGATGATTGACTTGGAAAAGAACTTATGGTTAGGATTAGATCAGTGGCCCATACGCCCTTATTATGCACAGCTCCCCTTCTTACAATATAAAACATGGTCTAGCCCAGCGGGGACCAGTGAAAATGGGAAGTGGACCAGTAAAAATGGAGAAAGCAGTATTTCCAGGAGCCATCCTTTTCAATAGCTCAAAAGGTTTATAGTAAATGTCCAATTTGTCCCCAGTATAATCCAGGGTTTTCTTTGCACAATTCAAAGGGAGTTCTTCCTTTGTCAAACGGGGCTTTTGAGGTATGGCAGTTTGATTTTATATAGATGCTACCGTCACATATATTTCAATATATCTTAGTTATGGTTTGCATATAAACCATAACTATAACAATATGGTTTCTCACTGGGTTGAAGCTTTTTCATGTAGAAGGGTCATGTCCCAAACAGTGAGCTAATTATCTGAGAATGAAATACTCCAGTATGGGGAATTCCCACAGAGCTACATAGTGACCAGGGAACTCACTTCACTGTACAGATCATTAAGGAAATTCACAAGATTTGGCCTATTTTACAACACTTCCACTGTGCCCATCATCCAAAATAGTCAACCTACTGGGAAGAACAAATAGCAAAATTAAGATCCAATTGGAGGGGTTGGCTCTGTGGCATAGCAGGTAAAGCCCCAGCTCTGTGGCATAGCAGATTAGGCTGCCACTTGCAGCACGGGCCTCCCTATGGGCGCCAGTTCAAGTCCCAGGTGCTCCACTTTCTATCCAGCTCCCTGCTAATGTGCCTGGGAAAGCAAAAGAATATGGCCCAAGTGCTTCAGCTCCTAGAACCACTGTGGGAAACCCAGAAGCTCCTGGCTACTGGCTCCTGATGGGCTGAGCTCCAGCCATTGTGGCCATTTGGGGAGTGAACCAATGGATGGAAGATCTCTCTGTCTCTCCTTCTGTAACTCTGCCTTTAAATTAAATAAACACATCTTAAAAAAAAAAAAAAAAGACCAAATTGGGGCTGGTGCCGTGGCTCACTTGGTTAATCCTCCGCCAGCATCCCATATGGGTGCCGGGTTCTAGTCCTGGTTGCTCCTCTCCCATTCCAGCTCTCTGCTGTGGCCCAGGAGGGCAAGTGGAGGATGGCCCAAGTGCTTGGGCCCCTGCACTCCCATGGGAGACCAGGAAGAGGTACCTGGATCCTGGCTTCGGATTGGTGTAGCTCCAGTCGTAGCAGCCATTTTGGGGGTGAACCAACGGAAGGAAGACCTTTCTCTTTGTCTCTCTCACTGTCTAACTCTATCTGTCAAAAAAAAGACCAAACTGGCAAACTTTTCAGATGCTTTTTCTCTACTGTGGTCAAATGCCCTTTCACTGGTATTATGAAAGCTAAGATCTACCCCACTTGGTGGTAAACATCAACTACCTCCATTTGAGAGCATTACTGAAGGACCTATAAACATGTATGAGAGAATATATGAAGCTTTTTGCTCAAAGGAGATATACTACATTATTACAGACAATTGGCCAAAATATTGAAAGAGCACAGTATTAATTAGACACCTATCAGACCAATCTACCAGTAGATTGATGTACAGATTTATTACCTCCAACTAGGACTATGTTTGTTAGAAAAGCATCAAGTTAAATACTCCTGGGGCCGGTGCTGTGGCATAGTAGGTTAAGCCACCAATTGCAATGCTGGCATCCCATATGGGCACCATTTTGATTCTTGGCTACTCACTTCCAATCCAGCTCTCTGATAATGTGCCTGAAAGCATCAGAGGACAGTTCAAATGCATGGGCCACTGCACCCACATGGGAGACCCATGGCTCCTGGCTTCAGCCTGGCTAGCCCTGGCCATTGCAGCCATTTGGGGAGTGAACCAGCAGATGAAAGATGTCTCTTTGTCTCTCTTCCTCTCTCCCTGTTATACTGCCTTTCAAAAAAATAAATTAATTAATCATTAAAAACAACAACAAAAAGCCTCCTTGTGGCCTAAATGGAAAGAATCATACCAGGTGCTTATAATCACTGTGTGCAGCTAAACTCAAAGGAATTGACTCTGGGAGTCAGCTTTCTCACTTACAAAGGGTTCAAAACACAAGTAGCCTTCAGAGTAGGAAACTGTTCCTTTGTAGTGTTACGTGTTACAAGGGAATACTACGGGGAGAAAAGCTGTCCATAACAGACTGATCAGTACAGTGATGTTGTGTGTCTACTGAAATCAGTGATGGTCCTCTAATGAAAAACCCAAGGGATAAGAATAATCCTCTATGGCCCAAGTCTTTGGGCCCTGCACCCGCATGGGAGACCAGGAGAAGCACCTGGCTCCTGGCTTCAGATCAGTGCAATGCGCTGGCCGCAGCACACCGGCCACAGCGGCCATTAGGAGGTGAACCAACGGCAAAGGAAGACCTTTCTCTGTCTCTCTCTCTCATTGTCCACTCTGCCTGTCAAAAAAAAAAAAAAAAAAAAAAGAATAATCCTCTACTTAAACCATATGTTTCTTGTCACAGGCTGCCATCTACCTCTAATAGACCACGTCTATCTAAAAATTCAGTTGGAGTGAAATACTGACCTTCTATAAAGAATAACCCCCCCCCCAAATTTATGAGCATTCACTTTGGGAATCCCTCTGATTAAAACAACTATGTTATATTTGGAGGTTACCAAAACACACTTAAATTTAACCTGCAGCACTCAACATTTTTGGGTGAACACCTTGTATCCAGATCGAAGTCAAATAATTGTACCTCAATGGAATTAATATAGCTGGTGGGTAACCCAAAAGTGGGTAAATAGAGGGAAACAGCATTTTGGGAGGAATTGGGGCTTGGTTAGGAATACCAAGACAAACATAAGCATCTTTCAATGAGTATTATCATGGTAGGAAAAGAAGATATCTCACAGAATTAAGAAAATTAGATGGTTTCTTGTTGGAAGAAGAGAAAGGTTCAAGGCTGCCTGGAAGAAGCTCCTGGCTCCTGGCTTCAGTCTGCCCCAGCCCTGGCCGTTGCATCCATTTAGGGAGTGAACCAGTGGATGGCCCACCTCTCTCTGTCTCTCCTGCTCTCTCGGTAACTCCATCTTTCAAAAAAATAAATCTTTAAAAAATTTTTGAGTACTGATTTGCACATGAGTAAGACTAATCTTGGAAGTAGAGGATATAAAGGAGTAAACAGAAAAACTACTAGCATTCATAAAGGGAATAGTTTGTGATCCCACCATTCAAAATGCACATAACTCATAATACACAGGGCACTGAGTACAATCCTCAGAGGAGTCAGTGGTAGTGAGGACAAATAACCTAGAGAAAAGTCTTTAGAAAACTCTAAAACCTATGGAACTTAGAATACTAATTTGATAAATTGCTCTAAAAAAATCACCTGTTCCCTAAAAGTTGTGAATTCATCTGGTACCAGAGCTTTCTCCAAATGGTAGGGTTTTTTTATTTTAAGATTTATTTTATTTATTTGAAAGACAGAGTTACAGAGAGAGAGAGAGAGAGAGAGAGCGAGCGAGAGAGAGAAATTTTCCACCCGCTGGTTCACTTCCCGGATGGCCGCAACGGCAAGAGCTGCGCTGATCCGAAGCCAGGAGCCAGGAGCTTCTTTTAAAGCTCAGCTTACTAATTGTCTACGAAGGTTGCCACAACAAAGTATTTCAGACTGAGTGACAACAATTTCTCACAGTTCAGGAGGCTAAGAAGTCTAGGATCAAGACCCTGGACATTTTGGTTCTTGGTGAGAAACTTTTTCCTGGCTTGCAGATGGTGGCTTCCTCACTGTATCCTCATATAGGGCAGACAGTGAGCTCTGGTGGCTCTTCTCTTATATATCTGCCCTATTGTGAGAAGGTGGGTAGCAAGAGGAAAAGCTGAGGTCTGATAGCTCCTTGCTGACTTTCATGACAGCATGGGTTGATGACTGACACACCTCTAGACAGATGACACCGGTACAGCCCTATGCATAACTGTGAGATTGCACCTGTTGGTGACTGACAGCTCTAGCCAAACTCCTGTGACAGTTCCTTGCAGACCTGCATGGGTCAATGACTGACAGCTCCAAATGATTCACATTTTGACAACCATGACATCGGACAGATGCAGCCAGTCCACAGGATAGTCTAGCCCTGCCAGCGTGACAAGTCCATCTGTGTACCATCCAAACTCCCTTTCTGTGAACAACCCAAACCTCCCTTTCTGTACCTTGTGCAGGCCCATTCCCATGCACTAGCAAGATGCACCTCTTTCCAAGTAGCAGAAACCTCAAGTTCCACCATATTGAGAACTTTCAATAAAGACTAGCTAGAAATATCCAACATTAAGGTTATTACAATGCCATTTTAATAGAATTATTGGAGGACGGGGCATGCCCACTCCCATCATTGCACCTGAAGCCTTCTGACTTTCTAAAAAGTTCATGGAAATAGGTGGAGTTTGAGCCCCACTCCAAACTCCTCCCCATTTTCAATATCCAGTTGGGCTCTACCTCATGCCTCTGGAGTACATAAAAGGAAGGCCTACCTTTTTTGAAGAGGCTTTTGCAGTATTGGATTTTTTCCATGGAGACAATTCGTTTTCTGTGTTTGGAGCCTTTCTGCATTCTATGCTGTTTTCTCATGTACTATCTGAGGCTTGAGTTGGCACTTTTGTTTTGCTCTGAGTAAACCCTGCTTTCCTTTAGGTCTTTATTCTTTGATGCAGTAAGCCTAGCAAGGAGCTATGCAGCCCACAACACTGAGACTAGAGTACAGCCTTTACAACTTCATTTAACCTTAATTACTGCCCTTATAGGCCCTATCTCCAAATACAGTCACATTGGGGGTTAGGTTTTCCATGTAAGAATTTCAGGGAGGGGCTGGTACTGTGGCGCAGTGGTTAAAGCTGCTGGCGCCCGCAGTGCTGGAATCCCATACAGGCCCTGGTTTGAATCCCGGCTATTCCTCTTCTGATCCAGCTCTCTCTTATGGCCTGGGAAAGCAGTGGAAGATGCCCCCAGTCCTTGGGCACCTGCACCCATGTGGGAGACCCAGAAGAAGCTCCTGGTTACTGGCTTTGGATCAGCCCAACTCTACCTGTTGTGTCCATTTGGGGAGCAAACCAGCAGATGGAAGACCTCTCTCTCTCTCTCTGTCTCTTCCTCTGCCTCTCTATAACTCTGCCTTTCAAATAAATAAATAAATCTTTTAAAAGAAGAATTTTGAGGAGACACAATTCAGTCCATAGCATTATCCTCTTAACCCTCAATCATTTATTTTTTCCTTGCAGAACACATTCATTCCCCTAGCCCCAAAGGTCTTAACTCACTCCAGCATGAATTCTAAAGTCCAAAAACTTATCCAAATACCATCTCAATCAGATATGAGTGAGACTTAAGGTATGATTCATCCTGAGACCAAATTCCTCTCCAGCTGTGAACCAACCTGAGAAACCAGACAAGGTATGCACTTGCAAAAATGCAGTAGTGGGACAGGCGTAGTACAGATGCCCATTCCAGAAGACAGAAACTAGAAAACAAGGATGACTGGTCTCAGGGATGTCCATAACTTAGAAAATCCTATTGGACTTTGTCTTGAGAAAAATCTTTTGTTTAATGCCCTACCTTCCAGATTCATTGGAGCAGCAGTCTCATCTTTCTGACTCAGTAGGGTGGTGGTGTCATCTCATCCTCTGTGGAGATAAACCAATCCTCACTTCTTCCAAGGCCCTGTCCTCACAGTTTCTACCAGGGTTTCTCTCACATGTCTTTCTGTGAGGTCCCCACACTCTGAAATGCAAGAAGAAACACTCTGCCTCCTGATGTGGCAGGATGCCCTGAATAATGCTGGATCACTTTTGGGTTCTTCTGCCCCTTCCTTGAAGAATAGCACTTGCTCACAGTAGAACAGGTCCGTGTGCTTGTCCTATAGAATTCAAGAACTTTGGGCTGGCGCTGTAGCTCACTAGGCTAATTCTCTGCCTGCGGCTCCAGCACCCCAGGTTCTAGTCCCGGTTTCTCCTCTTCCAGTCCAGCTCTCTGCTGTGGCCCAGGAAGGCAGTGGAGGATGGCTCAAGTGCTTGGGCCCTGCACCCACATGGGAGACCAGGAAGAGGTACCTGGCTCCTGGCTTCGGATCAGTGCAGCACCAGCCGTAGCGGCCATTTGGAGGTGAACCAACGGAAGGAAGACCTTTCTGTCTCTCTCACTGTCTAAAGCATGTCTCTGCCTGTCAAAAAAAATTTTTGGCAGCCTTCTTTCATTTTATTCCATCCTCATTCTGTCTGATTTTTTTAAAAAAAATGGCAGTATTACTGCTCGTGGAATCCCAAAAATTATTTATAAAGTGATAATCCAGCCACATCTTTGGTGCTCTTTTTAGAACACACTAGTATTTTTTTTTTCTGCAATACTGACCGGCTTAGAATTGTTCAGATCTTTGTTTTCATTCCTTTATGCTTAAAAATTCCTTCATCAATTCATCTTTCTCCTCCTGCATGTACTTTGAGCATTTAGGAGGAACCAAACCACTCCTTCAACCTGTTGCTTGGAAAGCTCGTCAACTAAACATTCTAATCTCATTGCTGGCAAGTTTTACCTTCCACCAAATACTAAAACAGATCAACCAAGTCCTCTGCCACTTTGAAACAAGGATTGACCATCCTCCAGTTTGCAATACATGTGCCTCATTTCCATCTGAGACCTCTCCAGAATGGTCTTTAATGTCCACGTTTCTATCAACATTCTGTTCTCTAAGAAGATGAAATTTTCTCTTCCTCTCTACTCTTTTCTTACAGAGCCTTCACCAGAATCATCTTTAATGTCCATATTTTTATGGTAAAGGAGGTTCGCTAGTAAGAAATCACAAAGGAGAACTCCCACTGTGTATAGGATAGAAAAGATTATCACCGTGCCAACCACTAGGCATAGAGGTCTGAACACTTCTTCCCCTCTAGGTTGGGCTGCAGTTTTACCAATTGCCTGAATCTGGTGGGACAGAATACACTCACATGCAATCAGGTATATGAAATGGGTTTGTGACTTGTAGACAGGCAGCAAGGGATAAAGAAGCCTAAGATTTGTTCTTTTTTAAATTTTATTTTTATTTTTTATTTTTTTGACTGGCAGAGTGGACAGTGAGAGAGAGAGAGACAGAAAGGTCTTCCTTTACTGTTGGTTCACCCTCCAATGGCTGCCGCGACCAGCGCGCTGCAGCCGGCGCACCACGCTGATCCGAAGGCAAGAGCCAGGTGCTTCTCCTGGTCTCCCATGCGGGTGCAGGACCCAAGCACTTGGGCCATCCTCCACTGCACTCCCTGGCCACAGCAGAGAGCTAGACTGGAAGAGGGGCAACCGGGACAGAATCCGGCGCCCCGACCAGGACTAGAATCCGGTGTGCCGGCGCCACGGGCGGAGGATTAGCCTATTGAGCCGCGGCACCGGCCAGATTTGTTCTTTTATAAATGCTTGCACAATTGTCCACTGGCAGGACAAGACTGGGTCATTCTTATTGGTGACAGAACAGGGTCTGGTGTAGTAAACCCAACACTGTCACATTTCCCATAGGGGCCACAGCTAGGAAAAAAAAAAAATAACAAAGGTGTTAGGTTTCCAAGTCTTTGTTGCCATGACCCTGGAGAAATTACAGATGGACAGGTTATTGTTTCCCTTACCCTCTTTTGGGGTCTTGGATGCTGTCTACCTTTCAGACAGGAATTGGGCCAAATTTGTGTAATGACCAGCTTTGTCTTTGGCCCAACATTATTACCTGTGCAGGTGCCCACTTGAATTGTTGCTTGACTCAGATATTTTGGCCTGAGTCATACAGTCCAGGAAGGAAAGTCACATCCTATAGAAACTGTACATGGCTGATAACATTGTCCATCCCTGTGGAATCCCACAGAATAGCGGTACCTCAGGAAGCATCACATACAGATTAGAGTTATAGTGACTTGTCTAAAGGATAATGGGGTCCCAAACAACACACCATCCTTGGGATATGGACTTTCTAAGGGAATCCAAAGGGAAAAAGGAAACAGAAAAGTTGAGAACACTGAAGTTGGCATTCTATAGATACAGCCTAATCAGTTGCTTCTTGGTCCACTTCCATCCTCACTAAGTTTTTCTTAACATTCACAATAGTGCCATGTCTTTCTTGTACTGGAGTACAGTGTACAGTGTCCATTCTGCCATAGTGAGAAAGTCAGACATTGCTTAGTCCAATAGCTCTATTGCTCTACAGATGACAGGATGCATGGAAAGTCCAGCATATTTCCTGGGGGCTGCTCACTGTCATATTATTGGAGCAGGGAGGGATGCTCTTTGGTCAGAATAAAGTCCTAGTGGGTATCCAAAAACATGACATCAGTTACTCTCAAAAGTGGTTATGTGTCCTGCTGTCCACAAGAGCAACATGTACTTGTCCCTTCCAGGTATCAAGCTGCTGCCATAGTCCTTGTCCCAACACAGCAGATCATTTAGTAGTCCACTTAGTTGCCATTCTCCTGACCAGATGGCTATGGCGTTGTGAGTAGCCCATGACCCAGTAAAAATGTGGCAAGATATGGTGGTGGGAAGGCCTGCATGGCCATCACCACTGCATGTAATGTGGCCTATTAAATAGAATGTCTGTGTTCAGTCTTTCAATAGATGGCCATATATTGACCAGATGGCAGCCATGGCCCAGTGGATGCCATCTGCTTGTTGTTTTGCAGTTATTAACAAATGACGAAACCATGTCATGCTTTCAGTGGGCCTATCTCTGAATGGTTCTGGCTGGCTATACAAGGAGATAAAGCATCCCTTATGAGTTGGTCCCTTCTGGTAAGCTAACCATTTGTACAGGAAGCCAAGTAGTCCACTGGGTTTCTAGTGGGTACAATCTTGAATGTACCATTTCCATTTGATAATTGAGATCTAAGCCTGTACAATTTTATTGGTGGGGTTTGTGAGTGCCCAAGTGAGAAGGGGTACTTTAAGGTTACAGTGTCACATGTGGCACCCTGGGCATAGATGCTATCTTTTTCAGGGCCAAATAATAAGCAGAGTTACATTCAAGAGAGAACTATTTGGCAGCTGCCTTATGTGTCTGCAATCTGAGGGCCTGGCACAGCCCAGTGGCAGTTTTCTATTCCAAAAGACTGCAGTAAATATTCATGAGGTTGCAAACACCTGTAATTTCATCATGTTAGCAGGTTGTAAAGGATTTAAAAGGCCAAAGCTTGTTGAGAAGCTTCAAAACCTGCTGCTGCAAAGGGTCCCAAAATTGGCAGCTTTGTTGCTCATCTGGAGACTTTGCTGATTTAAGAAATTTAAAAGAACACCTTGCTGGGCTAAGTGCTATTTCTATTTTTTTTTATTTTTATTATTTTTTTTTTGACAGGCAGAGTGGACAGTAAGAGAGACAAAGGTCTTCCTTTGCCATCAGTTCACCCTCCAATGGGCGCCATGGCCGGCGCACCGCGCTGATCCGACGGCAGGAGCCAAGTGCTTCTCCTGGTCTCCCATGCGGGTGCAGGGCCCAAGCACTTGGGCCATCCTCCACTGCACTCCCTGGCCACAGCAGAGAGCTGGACTGGAAGAGGGGCAACCAGGACAGAATCCGGCGCCCTGACCAGGACTAGAACCCGGTGTGCCGGCGCCACAGGCAGAGGATTAACCTATTGAGCCGAGGTGCCAGCCTAAGTGCTATTTCTAGTACTCAAAGAAGCTCAAGTTGTTGGGGTCTCCTTTTTTTCAATATTTACTTATTTAGTTAAAAGGCACAGTGACAGAGCAAGAGCGAGAGCAAGAAAGAGACAGATTTCTGATCCTCTGGTTCACTCTGCAAATGTCAGCAATAGCTAGAGCTGGCTCTGAACCGGCGCCCTGGCTCACTTGGTTAATCCTCTGCCTGCAGTGCCAGCATCCCATATGGGCGTCAGGTTCTAATCCCAGTTGCTCCTCTTCCAGTCCAGTTCTCTGCTGTGGCCCAGGAAGGCAGTGGAGGATGGCCCAAGTGCTTGGGCCCTGCACCCGCATGGAAGACCAGGAGGAAGCTCCTGGCTCCTGGCTTCAGATACGCGCACTGCTGGCCATTGCGGCCATTTTGGGGGTGAACCAATGGAAGGAAGACCTTTCTGCCACTCTCTCTCACTGTCTAACTCTGCCTGTCAAATTTAAAAAAACAAAAACAAAAAAACCAGAAGGCAGGAACTCTATCCAGGTCTCCCACATGGGTGGTAGAGACCCAAAAACTTGGGCCATCAGATGCAGCCTCCTAGAGTATGCATTAACAGAAAACCGGATCTGGAGAAGAGGTGAGACTTGACCCATGGCACTCCTATATGGGATGTGGGCATCCCAAGTGGTGGCTTAACCTGTTGTACCACAATCTGTGCTCCAGGTCTCCTTTTTTTTTTAAACAAAACAAATAAAAGATTTATTATTTTATTTATTTTATGTATTTGAAAGGCCAGCGCCATGGCCCACTAGGCTAATCCTCTGCTTGCGGCACGAGCACCCAGGGTTCTAGTCCCGGTTGGGGCACCAGTTCTGTCCTGGTTGCTCCTCTTCCAGGCCAGCTCTCTGCTGTGACCCGGGAGTGCAGTGGAGAATGGCCCAAGTGCTTGGGCCCTGCACCCACATGGGAGACCAAGGGGAAGCACCTGGCTCCTGGCTTCGGATCGGCACGGAAGCAGCGCGCCAGCTGTGGTAGCCATTTGGGGGGTGAACCAATGGAAGGAAGACCTTTCTCTCTGTGTCTCCCTCTGTTTAACTCTGCCTGTCAAAGCAAAAACAACAACAACTACAAAAGAATAAAAGATTTATTATTTTATGTATTTGAAAGGCAGAGTGATAAAAAGATTGAGAGAATGTGTGTGTCTTCCAACCACTGGTTCACTCCCCAAAGGCCAGGGCTGGTCCAGGATGAAGCCAGGAGCTTGGAACTTCATCGGAGTCTCTGACATGAGTGGCAGGGACACAAGCACTCAGCTCACCCAGGTCTCCTTTTTATTAGTGGGTGCTGCCAGGGTTAAAGCTTTTGCTAGACTGTAACTGGGATACTTTTTGTCTTCCTATTCAAGTGGCCTTGGCATTCAGCCTGTGACAATCCATTGTTAACTTCATGCCCTAGAGGTCTTTTCTACCAAACTGAGTTGAACCAGTTTTGTTAAGTTCTGAATTGACTCAGTAATGTGCTGTTGTCTTCTTAGGACTATTTTGTTCAATAGTCCATTGGATCTCAAGTGGTTTAAGCAGCAGGCGGTACTGGGTATGTACTGCTGTTGTGGCTCAAATTTGGGTCATCACATTCTCCCCATACCTCCAAATATAATGTTTAAGTTTTCTCCTTTTTATCTTGACAGATAGACAGGGACACTGCCTTCTGGTGGGGACCTGGAGACCTTGGCTCCATCTCTTTGGGGGCAGAAAAATGTTCTTCCCTGCCTCACCAACTATCCAGGATAGCCGAATATCGCCTATTAGAGGAAAATAAGGTTATGTAAGATTCTATATCTAACTTTTAAAAATATTTATTTTTTTGAAATGCAGAGATACAGAGAGAGAGGGAGAGATAGAAACAAAGAGACTCGCCTGGCGCTGCTGCTCACTGGGCTAATCCTCCATCTGTGCCACTGACACCCCGGGTTCTAGTCCCGGTCGGGGTGCTGGATTCTGTCCTGGTTGCTCCTCTTCCAGGCCAGCTCTCTACTGTGGCCCAGGAGTGCAGTGGAGGATGGCCCAAGTGCTTGGGCCCTGCACCCGCATGGGAGACCAAGAGGAAGTACCTGGCTCTTGTCTTCAGATCAACGCCGCGCGCCGGCCGTGGCGACCACTTAGGGGGTGAACCAATGGAAGGAAGACCTTTCTCTCAGTCTCTCTCTCACTGTCTAACTCTGCCTTCCAAAAAAAAAAAAAAAAAAGAAAAGAAACAAAGAGACTCTTCCAGCTGCACTAGGGCTGAGCCAGGAGCCTGGAACTCTATCGGAAATAATCTCCACATGTGGCTGGCAGGGGCCACTTTCTGTTTTCTTAGGTGCATTAGCAGACAGCTGGATCAGAAATGGAGCAGCCAGGACTCAAACTGGCTCTCATATGGGATGTCACCATCGTAATCGTAAGCAGAGGCTTCACTCACTGTGCCATAATGCCGGCCCTTATATAAAACTTTTTAACCAAGCTAATTTATGGTTTAGTCCCATTAGAATTCAATTTAAACATGGATATTTCAAGCATGCACGTCTAATTTTTTTGTTTTTTTTTTTTTTTTTTGACAGGCCGAGTTGGACAGTGAGAGAGAGAGAGAGAGAGAGAGAAAGGTCTTCCTTTTCCATTGGTTCACCCCCAAATGGCCGCAATGGCCAGCAGTGCACTGATCTGAAGCCAGGAGCCATGTGCTTCCTCCTGGTCTCCCATGGGATGCAGGGCCCAAGCACTTGGGCCATCCTCCACTGCACTCCCGGGCCACAGCAGAGAGCTGGACTGGAAGAGGAGCAACCGGGACAGAATCCAGCGCCCCAACCCTGGAAAAAGAAACCGGGGTGCCGGCACCGCAGGTGGAGGATTAGCCTAGTGAGCCACAGAGCTGGCCCTAATGTTTTTGCTTTAGAGATTCACTCATCAGTATTTAGTATATATAATCTTTAAATTTTACTTTTTCATAACTTATGCTCTTTTAAAATTACAAACGTCATTCTTATCCTGTTCAGTGCTTTAAATTCCACATACTTTTACTTTAATAGTGTCATTTCTATTTTCTCTTCATTTGTGTTTTCCTGGTATCATCTGCCTATTTCCTTGTTAGATTTCCCATCTTGATCATGCTTCTTTTAAATGGCTTTCATCTTTAAATTTAGTGGAATGACTACTGTATCAGTTCTAGATCTTACTTCTTCCTTCATATTTAATATATAATGTTTATATTTTACTTTCATAGTTAGCTAGTTTGATCATGTTACTATTTCACTTTCCCCTCTTCTACAGTTCTATTAAAACTTTACATGACGTTTCAAAATCAGGCATATGTTATTCTACAATTGTTTTGAAAACAATTTGTCCCTTTGGGACTGGCTTATTTCTAGGGGCCAACACTGTAGCACAGCAGGTAAAGACACTGCCTGTAGCAATGGCATCCCATATGAGCACCGATTCAAGTCTGCACTGTTCCATTTTCAATCCAGCTCCCTGCTATGCACCTGGGAAGGCAGCAGAAGATGGCCCACGTGTTTGGGCTCCTGCCATCTACAAGGGAGACCTGGATGAAGCTCTTGGCTACCCACTGTGGCCACTTGTGCGGTATACCAGCAGATGGAAGCTCTAACTCTGCCTTTCAAATAAATAAATCTTTAAAAAATAATTTAAAAAATATTGCTCCCATCTAGACACTGTTTTCCCCATTGAGATTTTCTGTTTCTCCTTTACCTCTTTTGTTTTAATTTAAACATGTGTGCTTTTATTTTTTTAGAAAACTTTTATTTAATAAATATAAATTTCCAAAGCACAACTTTTGGATTATAGCAGTTTTCCCCCCCCATAACCACCCTCCCACCCACAAACCATCCCATCTCCCATTCCTTCTCCCATCCCATTCTTCATCATGATTTTCAATTATCTTTATATACACAGGATCAACTTACTATATACAAAGTAAAGATTTCAACAGATTGCACCCACACAGAAACACAAAGTATAAAGTACTGTTTGAAGACTAGTTTTACCATTAATTCACCTAGTAGAACACATTAAGGACAGAGATCCTGCATGGGGATAAGTGCACAGTGACTCCTCCTATTGATTTAACAACTGACCCTCTTATTTATGACATCAGTAATCACCTGAGGCTCTTGTCATGAGCTGCCAAGGCTATGGAAGCCTTATTTAGACAATGTCATAATCAAAGTGGAAATTCTCCCCTCCCTTCAGAGAAAGGTACCTCCCTTCTTTTATGGCCCATTCTTTCCACTGGGATCTCACTCACAAAGATCTTTCATTTAGGGTCATATTTTTTTTGGCAGAGTGTCTTGGCTTTCCATGTCTGAGAAACTCTCATGGGCTTTTTAGCCATATCCGAACGCCTTAAGGACTGATTCCAAGGCCAGAGTGCTCTTTAGGGCATTTGCCATTCAATGAGTCTGCTGTGTATCCTGCTTCCCCTGCTAGATCATTCTCTCCTTTTTAATTCTATCAATTATTATTAGCAGACACTGATCTTATTTATGTGATCCCTTTAACACTTAATCCTATCTTTATGTCCAGTTATGAACTTAAACTGATCACTTTAACTAGTAAGATGGCATTGGTACATGCCAACTTAATGGGATTTGGAGTCCCATGGAATGTTTCTAGCTCTACCCTTAGGGGTAAGTCTGAGTGAGTGTGTGTCAAACTGTACATATCCTCCCTCTCTTATTCCCACTCTTATTTTTAACAGGGATCAATTTTCAGTTGAATTTAAACATCTAAGAATAATTGTGTGCTAATTAAAGAGTTCAATCAGTGGTATTAAGCAGAAAAAGAAAATACTAAAAAGAATAAAATAGTAAGCTATTCCTCGACAGTCAGGACAAGGGCTGATCAACACATTGTTTCTCATAGTGTCAGTTTCACTTCTACACGTTTCCTTTTAGGTGTTCAGTTGTCACAGATCAGGGAGAACATATGATATTTGTCCCTTTGGGACTGGCTTATTTCACTCAACATGATGTTTTCCAGATTCCTCCATTTTGTTGCAAATGACAAGATTTCATTTTTTTTAACTGCTGTGTAGTTTTCTATAGAATACATATCCCATAATTTCCTTATCCAGTCTTCTGTTGATGGGCATTTAGGTTGATTCTATGTCTTAGCTATTGTGTCCTCTACCTCTTGCTGTTGTTGTTTGGCTTTTAAAAAATATTTGAAAGGCAGGGAGAGGGGGATAGAAACAGTGAGATATCTTTCATCTACTGGTTCATTTCCTAAATGGCCACAACAGCCAGGACTGGGCCAGGCTGAAGTCAGAAGCCAGGATATCTATCCAGTATTCAACTCAATGCTGCACTACAGGATGCTGGTTTTGCAAGCATCAAATTAATTCACTGCATCACAACACCCGCCTCTGTTTCTCTTCTGCTTCTCTCCACCAATGTTACAATCATTGGAATAAGTCCATTCTCCTCTTCCATCCACTCACTGGGCCTTAGGAATTTTTCTTTCTTAAAAAAATTATTTATTTGAAAGGCAGAGTTACAGAGGAAGAGGCAGAGACAGACAGAGAGAGAGAGAGAAATCTTCCATCCACTGGTTCACTTCCCACATGGTTGCAACAGCCAGAGCTGGGCTGATCCGAAGCCAAGAGCCAGGAGCTTCTTCCAGTTCTCCCACGTGAGTGCAGGGGCCCAAGGACTTGAGCCATCTTCTACTGAATTCCTAGGCCATAGCATAGAGCTGTATTGAAAATGGAGCAGCCGGGAGTTGAACCAGCGCCCATATGGGATGCCGGCTCTGCAGGCCAGGGCTTTAATCTACTGCACCACAGTGCTGGCCCCCTTAGGAACTTTTGATTCCCCTCTTCACCATTCTCTTAGATTTTGAGAGTTCCATACCTTCAGTTCTACACTGTGAGGACTGTTTCTTCTTTTGAGTTTCCTTATATATATTCCATGTGCCCAATTGATAATTATTCCTTAACATATAACTATACATTGGAAAATGTTTTACTCATTCTGTTTCTTCTATCTTCATTGTTCATTATTTCAAGGTGCTTGGACAGAATTTGTTTTAATATTTTTCTCAGGTGAACCATGTGAGTGATATACCCTCTGAATTATTGCACACTCTCAAAGATCTTTCCCAAGACAAATTAATTATATGATAAGTAACAAATCCTGCCTTTTGTCTCTACAGTCGCCAGTCTTTTAGATGCTTCCAGCATTAAAGACATGAAGCCCAATGCAAATCTGATGTTTTTCTTGCAACTTGTTCTAAATGGTATCAAACAATATATGCTCTTCATTCTTAAAATTCTGGTAGTTTACCTGATTGTGTATATACTTTTTCACATGAATTTACTCTATCATGGAATTCTGGGAGCTTCATTAGTTTACAAAACTAGGTCTTATATCTCTCCTGAAATTTATTTTTCCTACCTAGAATGCCTGTTTTTCATAATAAGATCTCTTGCCTTTTTCCTCCCTATTATCTCCCTCCTGTCCTGATTTCCATCTCCTTTTATTCTTTTTTTAAAAATGTATTTATTTATTTGAAAGGCAGAGTTAGAGAGATGGAGAGACAGAGAGAGAGGTGTCTTTCACTGGCTCGTTCACTTCCCAAATGTCTGTAATGGCTGGAGCTGGGCCAGGCAGAGGCCAGGAGCTTCTTATGGGTCTCCCATGTGGCTGGTAGGTGCCCAAGTACTTGGGTCATCCTCTGCTGCTTTCTCAAGCATATTAGCAGGGAGCTGGATCTGCTGGGATTCAAACTGGCCCATATGGGACGCCAGCATTGCAAGTGGAGACTTAACCCGCTGTGCCACAGAACTGCTGTATCTCCTTGTGTGCTTGAGAAGTTCTTGCTTTATCTTCTAGGCCACTATGGTAAATAATCTATTTTTAAATTTTTCTACCAAATTATTTGGGGATTATAATGTTTTTACTTTCTGGTAATTTTTCTTTATAGAACTTTGACTGTAGTAAGTGGAGTTTTTTTTTTTTTTTAATGTGATTTTTTTCCCCCTCTTTTTGAAAGAATAATTTCATTTATGATTTCCTACATACCATCTCAGTGTATCAATCCCTTCCCCCTTTTTTTTTTAAATTAGGGCTAAGGTCTGGTTTTTGGAGGACCTGAAGACAAAAAGACCCTTATGCTGGCAATGGAACAGGCAGGTTGTCACCTTCCTTTTAATTCCACAAACATAAATTTTGTAATAAAATACATGAGAATTAGGACTTTGGATTTCAAATACCAGCTCTTCTGTGTGGCCTTGGCAAATTTTGTAACTATCTTAATTTTCTCATCTATCCAATTAAGAAATTAAGAAAATTCTTAGGGGGTTATTGTGAGAATTATAATTCAAACTTCGTGAAGTACTGAGAATAGTTCCTGGCAAACACACTGGCTGTTTTTAAAAATTCTTCTTTTTATGGATGCATACATGTTGGAATAAAAGCTGTTAAAACTTTGAGCTTTCTAGCTTCCCTTCCTAAGGGCTCTCAACTTTGGCTACACACTTGAATCATTGAGAAGCCTTTAGAAATTCTTCTACATTATCTCAGGCAAGTGAGATGAGTCTCTCAATCAAGGGGCCAATGTGGTATGAGTTTACAAAACTTATCAGGAAATTCCATTGTGAAGCCAATGTTGCAAATCACTGCTTTAATCTGTTTTCCAAAGAAAATTCAATGTTTGCCTGTGGATCTACTCTTGTACTTATCACTCCAAATGAGTTTCCTCAGGCCCTTTTGCTTTGTAGAATATGTATCTTACAGAGAGGACTTCAGATTCAAGGCAATCTGGAACGTCCTTCAGTGACTTCCCGCTGCCCTGAGACAGAATCCTTCATTTCAATAAAGCAAGGTTTTCTTGGGCTCCCACCACCTTGAATCGCCATTCTCCTTGCCCTGCAGGCTCCAGCCTGGGCAGCCACCTTTCCTCTCCCGCCCTCAGGGCTTTTGTACTGGCTGTTTCTAGTTCCAGGAATGTTCTACTTTCTTCCCTCCTCCACCATCCTTTTTCTGACTACTGCATACTGTCATTTCCTCAGAAAAAAATTCCTTAACTTTCCAATAAAATCAGGTACCCCTAAGTCTCTCTATTGTACTCATTCACCTACACCAAAGCTTCCTTCACAACACCTATCACAATGTAAAATTATTTATGCACTTGATTGGCCTAATGCCTAACTCCTAGCTAGACTGTAACTTTATGTTTATTTTATTCAACTTCTTTATCTTAGTACCTTATGCCTAATTCTATGAGTATGCCAAACAGCTCATGAATAAATACTTAATGAATGGAGAGTTATTAGTTGTTAATCTTGGTCAGTGATTAAAGAATTAAAATAGTCTTTAAAAGAATTATTTTTGGATGACTTGATTCAGATTGTTTGATATTGATGAAGAAACTGACCCTTGAGTATTTAAGTAATTTGTCCCAAATCATTCAGCTATTAATTAGTGATAGAATTAGACTGCTAGTTTATTTCTATAGATTTGTAACTGCAGTTATAACTGAAGATGATCAAGAAAGTAACTCAGACATATAAAGAATACATAAAATGAATGAAGGTTTAATATAGTCATCATTCAGAAAAGTAATTTTTACTGCACAATGATATAAAATGAATGTCAGAAGGCATTAGAAACTGACCTGAAATTCAGTTTTCAATTGGAAATCTAAATGTGTGATTTAACTGTTGTGAAAGGTTGCTAATCCTCAGACCCAGTTCCTCAGAAAACTATGCAATGAAGCAATAATAGAGCTACCACTCATTGAATTCCCATATCATGTTGAGTGATTATATACACAAAGCCTAAATCTTTGCAAATTTGCAAGTTGGTATTAACTACTGACAGATGAGAAAATGAGACTTTGTCACACAATTCATCAACCTTAACATCAGGATTCAAAACCACATTGGTGACTTCCAGTTTCTTATCTGATATGTAAAAAGCTCGAAGTCATCATTATACTTTTTAAAAAGCTGGACAAACTGAAAATCAGTAAAGTCTTATTAGACCCCTCAAAGGAACTAAGGTCACAAGGCAAACTGCTGCCTACAAAATTGGAGAGAGAAACAGGTAGACAGAGAGACCTGCTATTTACATGGAGGTGAAGCACATGAATAGAAGCCAGCAGATCCAGCCAATATCAATAGGAACACTGTAACCTACAATTAACAAATCACTGCCAGTTCAGTGTAGACTAGCTTCAAGATTAAAAACCCCTTGAGGGCCCAGAATTAAAGGAGTTCCAAAGGTTACAGATTTTTACTTTCAGAGGTCATTTCAAATTTTCATTGAGAAGCTCAGAAAAACAATTCCTCCAAGGGTAGGGGAAAAGCAAACACTTTTCTTTTCTTTTTTAAAGATTGTTTACGTCTTTGAAAGGCCGAAATACAGAGAGAGGGAGAGAGAAAGACACACAGAGATTTTCCATCTGTTGGTTCACTCTCCAAATAGCTGCAATGGCCAAGATTTGGGCCAGGCCAAAGCTAGGAGCCAGGAACTTCATCTGGGTCTCGCATGTGGGTGGCAGGGGCCCAGGCACTTGGGCCATCTTCTGCTGCCTTTCCAGGCATATTAGCAGGAAGCTAGGTCAAAAGTGGAGCAGCCAGGACTAGAACCAGTACCAACATGGGATGCTGGTATCGCAGGTGGCAGCCACAATGCTGGCCCCAAGAGTAAACACTTTGAAATAGGCCCATAGCTCTCTGCTCTCCTTGGTAAGTCTTTCTCTCAAAATAAATTATTTTACCAGAGTGTAACAGATGGAGTTTTTCTGAAGTCTAACTCACCCAGGAAAAGGAACATACTTACCTCCAACCACATCTATCCTTTGAAATGTGGAAAGAGAAATATCCAATTCAGGTTCACTAAAAGACTCAGACCTAATTACAGGATGATAGAATACTCCTTACCTTACCACCAAATCATTAAGTTCACGCCTATGGGGCCGGTGCTGTAGCATAGCGGGTAGAGCTGCCACCTGCAGTACTGGCATCCTATATGGGCATTGGTTCAATACCCAGCTGTTCCACTTCTGGTCCAGCTCTTTGCTATGGCCTGGGAAAGCAGTAAAGATGACCCATGTTCTTGGGCCCCTGCATCCACGTGGGATGCAGCTCCATGTGGGAAGAAGCTCCAGTTTCCTGGTTTCAGATCAGCACAGTTCTGGCCATTGCAGCCATCTGGGGAGTGAACCAGTGGATGGAGGGCCTCTCTCTCTCTCTGTCTTTCACTCTGCCTCTGCCTCTCTGTCACTCTACCTTTCAAATAAATAAATAAATAAATAAATCTTTTTTAAAAATAAAATAAGTTTATGCCTAATATCAAAAAATTACAGCTAAAAGAATTGCGAGCTTTAGGAAACCCAAGAAAACAGAGGAGACAGAAACAATACCAGAGGAAATTTTATCCTTTCACATCACATCACAGCAAACAGGAAACACAGCTTAACTCTTAGCCAGATAACACTTCACACCAAAAGCTTCAATTTCTATTTTTCAATGCATCAAGTCTGGCATTTAACAAAAAAATTTTGAGACATACAAATAATTATCAGAACCAGACTTAAATATGGCAGATATTTTAGAACTATAAAACCAAGATGAAAATAACAAGGACTGGAGCCAGTGCAAGTGGCGCAGCGGGTTAACGCCCTGGCCTGAAGCGCCAGCATCCCATATGGGTGCCAGTTCTAGTCCCGGCTGCTCCTCTTCTGATCCAGCTCTCTGCTATGGCCTGGGAAAGCAGAAGATGGCCCAAGTCCTTGGGCCCCTTCCCCCCCACGCAGGAGACCCAGAAGAAGCTCCTGGCTCCTGGCTTCGGATCAGCACAGCTCCGGCCATTGTGGCCAATTGGGGAGTGAACCATCAGATGGAAGATCTCTCTCTCTCTCTCTCTCTGCCTTTCCTCTTTCTGTGTAACTCTGACTTTCAAATAAATAAACAAATCTTAAAAAAACAAAAAAAGAAAAGAACAAGGACCAATATGCTGAGATCCAATGGAAAACATGGACAAAATGGAAGGATCGGCAGAAGAATAGGCCGAGAGATGGGAACTCTAAAGGATCAACAGGAAATGCCAGCAATAAAAACCACTAATACAAAAAATGCTTCTTATGGGCTCATTAGTAGACTGGATATGGCTGAGCAAACATCACTGACCTCGCAGATATGTGAGGCAAAAATGGATAGAATTGCAAGGAGAAACAGATAAACACAACATTATAGTTACAGACTTCAACATCTCTCTAACTGCAACTCACAGATCCAGCAAGCAGACCACTTCCCATTTAATTCTTTGCTATGGCAAGGGAAAGCAGCAGAAGATGGCCCAATTCCTTGGGGCCCTGCACCCACATGGAAGACCCAGAAGAAGCTCCTGGTTTCAGATGGGCCCAGCTCCGGCCATTGCGGCCTACTGGGGAGTGAACCAGCGGATGGAAGACTCTCTCTCTCTACTTCTCCTTCTCTGTATACTCCGACTTTCAAATAAATAAATAAAACTTTATTTTATTAAAAAAATTTTTTTTTTCACAGGCAGAGTGGACAGTGAGAGAGAGAGACAGGGAGAAAGGTCTCCCTTTGCCGTTGGTTCACCCTCCAAAAGGCCGCAATGGCCAGCACTGTGCTGATCCAAAGCCAGGAGACAGGTGCTTCTCCGGATCTCCCATGCGGGTGCAGGGCCCAAAGACTTGGGCCATCCTCCACTCCACTCTCGGGCCTCAGCAGAGAGCTGGCCTGGAAGAGAGCAACCGGGATAGAATCCGGTGCCCCAACTGGGACTAGAACCTGGTGTGCCAGCGCCACAGGCAGAGGATTAGCCTATTGAGCCTCAGCGCAGGCCCAAATAAATAAATAAATCTTAAAAAAAAAAACACAAAAGATATGGATCAGAAATCTGAATCACTAGGACAACAAGGTAGGTGAGAACTTGAATGGTGAGGAGCTGCAGAAAATGACTGAGGAACTTGATGAAGGCAGAGAATTCATGGTCAAGAGTTCCAAGCTGGTGCCGTGGCTCAATAGGCTAATCCTCCGCCTTGAGGCACCAGCACACTGGGTTCTAGTACGGGTTGGGGCACCGGATTCTGTCCCAGTTGCCCCTCTTCCAGGCCAGCTCTCTGCTATGGCCCAGGAGTGCAGTGGAGGATGGCCCAAGTGCTTGGGCCTTGCACCCGCATGGGAGACCAGGAGAAGCAGCTGGCTCCTGCCTTCGGATCAGTGTGGTGCGCCAGCCGCAGCACGCTGGCCGCAGTAGCCATTGGAGGGTGAACCAACGGCAAAGGAAGACCTTTCTCTCTGTCTCTCTCTCTCTCTCACTGTCCAACTCGGCCTGTCCAAAAGAAAAAAAAAAAAAAAAAGAGTTCCAGAACAACTTGAATGTGATCAGCCTTTATTGAGATGACCATCTTCTTTTCTATTGCAAATATATAGGTTAGAGTTAGTTCTTCTATTCTATTCTATAGAATTTATTCTATTGCAAGCATAGATGTTTAGATTTAGCCACCACTGTGAAATCGGCTTTTGAAAACACAAACTATTTTTTGTTTCACTGCTCACCTATAGAACTTTAGGAGTAACCTGAATCTATTTTAGACTTTTGGACATGTTCCTTGGTATTAAAATCTTTATAGAATGATCCACTGATTAATTATCCAAAGCAGGAAAATACATTGTAGTGTAGAAAGAGTCTTAAAGTTTTGACTATCTGCTACCTTCCTTGCATTTCTCCACTCCTACCATGTTTTCACATAGATGTAAACATACAACAACCTCTTAGATAAGCACACACTGCATACATGTCACTACAATCAATGGTCATTCCTTCAGTGGCTCCAAGTTATAGTTTGATCCACGTGCAGTTTTTTCATAAAACCCACTGAACTCTGTTCTTTGGACATGTATCAGTATTACATGTTTAACCTTAAAAATAAAACCTTTATTAGTCTGAAAAAATACTTTTAAAAATATAAGTGGCAAATATTAAGGAATCAATGATATTTAGTGTTTCTGGGGTTGCTGTGAGATGAGTACTCTCATCCACAAGTGGTAGTTCTAGAAAAGGTTAAAATCTTCCCAAAGAAAAAAAGCCTTTGACTCAGTAATTTCTTTTTTCTTTTTTTTTTTTTTTTCTTTTTTGACAGGCAGAGTGGCCAGTGAGAGAGACAGAGAAAAAGGTCTTCGCTGACCCGAAGCCAGGAGGCAGGTACTTCTCCTGGTCTCCCATGCAGGTGCAGGGCCCAAGCACTTGGGTCATCCTCCACTGCACTTCCGGGTCACAGCAGAGAGCTGTACTGGAAGAGGGGCAAATGAGGCAGAACCGGCGCCCCAACTGGGACTAGAACCTGGGGTGCTGGCGCCGCAGGCAGAGGATTAGCCTATTGAGCTGCGGCACTGGCCATGACTCAGTAATTTCACAAACTACTCAGACTTTCTTACTATTGGGGGAAAAAATGTAAAAGCCTCAAGTAAGAAATTGGTGCTCTCCAAGTTGGATTGCCTAGTCATTAGAAAGGTATTCAAATTGTTTTGAATGGCAGGAAAAAAGGTTATACCACAGGGTTAAGTAATGAAAGCAGATGTAAAACTGTATATACTAATTACATAGTGTATTAATTATTATTATTTTTTTTTTACAGGCAGAGTGGACAGAGAGAGAGAAACAAAGAGAAAGGTCTTCCTTTACCGTTGGTTCACCCTCCAATGGCCACTGCAGCAAACCTTCAGACCTAAGAGACAGAAAGAATATATATATACTAAAGCATAAACCTTGATTTCTCTCTGGTCTCTGAGTAGTACTATGAATCTTTTTTCCCCTTCTACATTCTTCCTATTTCCTATATATAATCAATGTATTACTTTAAAAATCTGAAAATGGCAGGTATTGTGGCACAGTGGGTTAAGCCGTTAGTTGGAATGCCTCTATCCCATATCAGAGTGCCTGGGTTCTCACTTCACACTTTGGATTTAGCTTCCTGCTCATGTGCCTGGGAGACAGCAGATGATGGCCCAAGGTCACCCACTTGGAGACCTTAATGGAGTTCCTGGCTCTTAGCTTTGGCTTGGCTTAGTCCTGACTGTTGCAAGCATTTAGGGAGTAAACAGCAGATGAAAGTTCACTCTCTCCCTTGGGGTCGGTGCCATGGTGCAGTTTAATTCTCTGTCTGTGGCGCCAACATCCCATATGGGCACCAGTTCTGGTCCCGGCTGCTCCTCTTCCAATCCAGCTCTCTGCTGTGGCCAGGGAGGGCAGTGGAGGGCTGCCCAAGTCCTTGGGCCCCTGCACCCACGTGGGAGACCAGGAAGAAGCACCTGGCTTCTGGCTTCCGATGGGCACAGCTCCGGCTATTGCAGCCACCTGGGGTGTGAACCAGCGGAAAGAAGACCTTTCTCTCTGTCTCTCCCTCTCACTGTCTGTAACTCTACCTCCCAAATAAATAAAAATCTTAAAAAAGGAAGAAAGATCTCTCTGTGTCTCTCCCTCTCTGACACTCTTTCAAACAGAGTTTTTTAAAAAATCTTCAAAGATTATCTTAAAATCTATTTCTATGTATGACAATGCATGGGGTGTGAAATTCAAGAAGCAATTTTTTGCCAGTAATTGAAAAAACACACTTGTGAATGGTCAGTATTTGACTATAATTTGGGGCATCATTTTTAGATAAAAAATGAAGTAATTAACCTTGTTAAAAGAATTCTAGAAATAATGGACAGTGCATGCAAAGATAAGGAAGCATGAAAGAGAAAAGACTACACTCACTCATAAGATGGGATATGTACTTCTTAGTTTCAAGTCTGGGCTATGGAGTGAGGAGATTCCTTAAAGTTCTTTGTTCTAGAATTCTCTGACAATGCATTGAGAATTTTGACATGCAATCAGGTGTTTGCCCTGTACAATTACAAATGCAAATTACTAAACAAGGTCAGAAGAATTTGAAATGTAAGCAAAAACTCAGTATCAAACAAGATTCACTACTCAGACATGAAGATATGTGATACTTGTGTGAATTTCTACAATGATCTGAAACTCAAGGTATTAAAAGATTCTTGAGTACCCATTGTTCTTTTCATTATGTTATACTAAACCCCATATTATCACTATTAAGGTACTTTATAAAGAGAAGGACTATCATTTAAAATAACGATGGAGAGGGGCCAGCACTGTGGCACAGTGGGTAAAGCTGCCGCCTGCAGTGCTAGCATCCCACTTCTGCTCCACTTCTGATCCAACTCTCTGCTTTGGCCTGGGAAAGCAGTAGAAGATGGTCCAAGTCCTTGGGCCCCTGCACCCATGTGAAAGACCCGAAAGAAGCTACAGGATCCTGGTTTTGGATGGGCCCAGCTTCAGCTGTTGCAGTCATCTGGGGAGTGAACCAATGGATGGAAGACCTCTCTCTCTCTCCCGCCCCCCACCCCTGCCTCTGCCTCTATGTAACTCTGTTTCAAATAAATAAATCTTTGAAAAATATGATGGAGAGAGGTGGATAGGAAAAGAGTAATTCTCAGAAATTATTTTAATTACTTTGAGCATTTCTTATTCACAGAAGAAATATATTTGATTGTAGACAGTTTAGAATATTTAAAATTAACTGTATATATTTTAATGTTTATTGAGAAATAATTCATAATACTTAAAATACTAAAATTATTTCATTGAAAACATTAACATTCTGGTATATATCCCTCTTTTTTTTTTTTTTTGACTGGCAGAGTGGACAGAGAGAGAGAGACAGAGAGAAAGGTCTTCTTTTTCCGTTGGTTCACACTCCAATGGCCGCCACGGCTGGCGCACTGTGGCTGGCGCACCACACTGATCCGAAGGCAGGAGCCAGGTGCCAGGTGCTTTTCCTGGTCTCCCATGGGGTGCAGTGCCCAAGCACTTGGGCCATCCTCCACTGCACTCCCTGGCCACAGCAGAGAGCTGGCCTGGAAGAGGGGCAACCAGGACAGAATCCGGCGCCCCGACCGGGACTAGAACCCGGTGTGCCGGTGCTGCAAGGCGGAGGATTAGCCTGTTGAGCCACGGCGCCGGCCTATATCCCTCTTTTTCTTAGATGTAAGCAACTAACTTGAAGCAACGAGAATATAGTATTAATAATAAAAATTTCATTGACTTAGAAAAATGTGCCTTAAAACATACTCAAAACACAGGAGGGGACTAGGGTACAGTGGGTTAAGCTGCAGTTTGTCATGCCCTTATCTCATACTGGAATATCTGGTCGAATTCCAGGTACTCCATGCTTCTGATACAGATACAGCTTTCTGCTAATGTGTCTGGGAGGCAGCAGAGGATGACCCAAGTCAAGTAGTTAGGTTCCTGGCAGCCATGTCGGAGACTGGCTTTGGTCTGGCCCAGATGTGGCTGTTGTGATGGAAGAGCTGTCTCACTACCTTTCAAATAAATGAATATATCTTTTTATACACACACACACACACACACACACACTCAAAACAAATACTATGTAAAAAATATCCCAAATTTCTTTCAGTACCTATCTTTTAGAATATAAGAGGGGATCAGGGTTATTGAGTGGCAATGAGGGAAAAAGAATAATTTAGCTTTCACCTGTAATATTATAAATTAAAATTATTACCTAAAAGCTTTAAAAGTTTGAGAGGCAGAGAAAGAGAGAGGAAGAGAGAGAAAGTGAGCATTCCTATCTGCTGTTTCACTCCTCAAATACCCACAAACACCAAGGGTGAATCATGGCAAAGCCAGGAGTCAGGAACTCAACCCTGATCTCCCCCAGAGGTAGCGGGAACCCAATTATCTGAGCTATCATTGCTGCCTCCCAGAGTCTGCACTGGAAGAAGTTGGACTCAGGAGGCAGATCCAGTAAGTACATGAATATGTGACGTAGGTGTCTTAACCACTAGGAGAAACAGTAACTCCCTGCAATGTTCTAATTCTTAAAAATAATCGACTCCATGAATTACTTAAGTAATTAAACATTTTAATAAAATGGAAAAACCCAAACATAAAAAAATTGCCACATTGCAAAACACATTTTTAAGTGCAGTTAACGATAAACAGAAGAGAATTGATGCTTAGTCTTGGAGGGAAAATAATTTCAGGGACTATTCCTTCTACAATAATTTCCTGACTCAATTTATTCAAAAACCATTAATATTGTTTCACATGACTGAGAAAAGCTGTAATCATCACAGTCCTCAGAAAGGTAGGTAGCCAAATTGTTTTTTTGTTTGTTTGTTTCCCTTCAGGAATATGCTCCAGATTATTAACTTTTGGAGACTTGTAAGGGAAATCCTGATTAGAGTTGAACAACTTAATTCAACAAACATGTACGGAACACATTTAAAAAGCAAACTCATGACAGCATGGAATTACAGCTACAAATACTCCATAGAAGATTAAATAATTCAGCTGCATTACTTGCCTTGCATTTTTAACGCACACACAATTCACCTGGGTTTGGTGGCTAGTATAGTTCATTCTCATTGTGGTGGCACTGGGAACATCAGCTGGAACTTCAGGAAGTTGAATGGACCCTCACCTAAGTGCTGGGCCAAAAAGGCAGGAGCTGTTCATACTGCAGGCATGTACTAAAGACTAAAACTTCTCATTCCACATGATTTTTCTCTATACTAGGTCTTTACGAAATTGCAGTGAAGTTGGCATTGCTGTGGCCAGCATCCTACATATATAGCAACTAGGAATCAATACCTAGGCTCTACCCAAGATCAAATAAAACAAAATTTTGGAGTGTGAAGCCCAGATACAAATTTTTTTAAGAGCCTATCCAGGTGCTTCCAACATATATTCAAAATTCAAAAGCAATGGTTGTGATCCAACACAGACTGGCTTAAAGATTAAGGGTGTGAACTGTTTTTTTTTCTTGAACCAATTCAGCTCTAGATTATGAACAGCTTGGTGGTGCCTTATTCATGGAATCCTTTCCAAATCTCTTAAGAATACAGAAAGTACTGGGGGCAGGGGAGAGGAAGGTATGGAGAAAGAAACATTCTAAAGTATGTTTAGCAGAAAAATCTGTACCATGTCAAAACTCGTTTAGCACACAGGAAATCAGTGAAGAACAAAACAGAAAAGCAGAATTCACCTTAGTTGAGGTTATAACATAAAGGAGAGCACACTGTAGACAAGGTATAACAAAATCATAGTATTTTCCCACAACTTACAGAACAGTAAATAAAAAAATTACAGTAATTTTCCAGTGACTTTCAACTATTTAGGATGCCAATGCTATACCAGATTCCTACACATTTTTAAAAGAAAGCAAAAAGTAATGAACTCAAGATAGCTTCTATTCAGAAAACAACTGTAATTTATAATAAGGTGCACATCTTTAGAGATAAATTTTTAAATTTCTAGTCAAATATAATTTTTATGCTTCTTAATGGTCATATGAAAAAGATATTTACTTTTTAAAAAAAAAATCACTTACCCTGAGAAAGGAAAAAAATGTGCAGTAGGCTACATAATTCATAATCTCCACACTTTTCACAATTGTGAATGGCAAGGCAATAGAAGTCTGGTATACTACACTTATTGAGATTTCCATACACATTACCTTGAATCATTTAAAACAGGTATTGCACTGGACTAGTGGCATTTCTCCGCTACAACTGAAAATAGTTTTAAAATATCATCATTTTTAGTTCTTATACTCATTTACACAAGCAAAATAAAACTTACATTGACTTTGTAGGATCTTTGAGTTCAATTTACAGCAATATATAGGGTAAATATACTCTATTGTTGAAGAAGTTCCATTCAGCAGAAAAAAATATGTGAAAATTCTCTGCATTCTTCTCTTGTTAGCTGTGACAAGATACTTGATGAAAGGAAAATGTGGAATTCCATCACAATGGAATATGGAAGGAGCTAGCATTTCCAATCTCTTCCATTACAATTACTCTTTGGATGAAATTTGGAATTACCAGGTTAGCTGAACTCACTAGGGAAAATGAAATGAAGTTCATTCCCTGGGCCAAAAACCCCAAGCAACTGTTGGGAGCAAGAGGGCAATAAGTACAGAAGAAAACAGGTTCACTGCATTGTTATCAAGAATAGGTTTTCCTGATATGTGCTTTGCCTCATTCGTTGGGCTGTTGACCACCATGCCAGTGGTTTCATCCAAACCTGGAGTGGAAAAGAAGCAACAGAAGTAGAAAATCCAAATGACTTGATTTTAAAAAATCAGTTTTCCTCTCAAAGAGACAATCTTTGAAAAATTCTCAGTGACTTATAAAATGACTTTAGTAGATAATTTATATGATAGGGAATTGTTGATTAGAAGAGGTCCCTCTGAACAGATAAGTTCGAACACACTCTCACGCTATTCTCTCAATGTCTCTGAATTTGCTTCAAAGCACAGATGGCTTGAAGCAGGCAGGCTAAGCCCTCCTACTGGTTTCCCTCCAGGATCAACTACAAGGCCTCTTAGAGTAGGCATTGTGTCTGAGCCCTCAGCACTGGATTCAAAGGGTCTATCATAGTGTTGGCATAAGGGAAGCTCCCATGGTTTGAAAGTTTGTGTCTCTCCAGAATTCACGCGGGAATGTAAGGCCCAACAGGGCCCTCTGGGGAAGTGATTAAATCAAGAGAGCAGAGCCCTCGTGAATGTTAATGCCTTTAAATAAAAGGATTTAGAGAACTGCCCTAGCCTCTGCCTTCCTGCCCTGTGAAGATGCAGAGACAAGGTGCTATCTGGGAAGCAGACAATGCCCCTTCAGGAGAATTCATCCTGTTGGTGCCTGGATCTTGGGCTTCTCAGCCTCCAGAACTGAGAAAAATAAATTTCTACTCTTTACAGCAGCATAAATGGCCTAAGACAGTGGCACACAAAGATTCACTAAATGAATTCACTGAATGAATTAATTTATTCCACTGCCCACTTTTTTTTTCAATGCACTGAGTGTGAATATAAAGTTCCCTAGTTGGACTCCAACTTAGAATAAAACCTAGGCTCCTTAAAAAACACAAACACTGTATGTGTGTGTGTAGTCATTAATCCGTTAATGTGAATTAAAATCAGATTACTTCCTCCTTAGCAGCTAGATGACATTAATGAAACTTAGGTGACAAACATTCTGATTGGTGGGCAGGGTAGTGAACGGGCAAGTGGATTAGCTTGGAGCATGAAGAGCACTGGGAGGACTGTCCTTAAGAGACCTTTCCCTAGCCTCTTCATTATGTCAATCAAAGGAGAAAACAAAGTTGGTGAGAGTGTGGGGCAAAGACACCTAACAGAATATGTCAGGAGAGCCTCAGAAATAAAGCAGAGATAATTCTGAAAAAATGTGAGTTGGCTTGAGTGGGGTTAAATACTCATGGGACGAGAACAGCAAGTGAGATTATCACAGAAGGAGAAAAAGATGTGTGTATGTGGTCAGATTAGTATATTAACTATCTCCCCAAATGCCTTAAAAAAACAAATGGATGGGAGGAGATACATTAAAATGACCCAATCCCAAATGCCCTGTTTTCCTGGGATGACTTGTTGGCAAAAGCATGTGTTCCCTGTGCTATCACAGCCTTCCCACACAGCTTCTAATTTTTGCTCCACAGGGTTAATTCTCTTTCACTTATTGTCATACAAAAGAATAAGCAAACAAAACTGTAGAAGAAACTTTGGCCTATTGTTTCTGCTTTCTCAACAACATGTGTCTTTGGGTTTGTTTCATTATCAGAACTTTTTCCCCCTTTCCTGTATTTCCCCATTTCTTTAAAAAACCAGAAAGTGCTCTTACCAGAAAACTGCATTGTCGCTCCTAAATACGAGTCCACAATTGATCCTAGTAACCCAGCTATCCCCCCAAATGCAATAATTGGCCACTGGGGAGCAGATAAGTCTAAATCATTCACAAAAATCAACTGTGTGAGGAAATATGCAATGCCCACAAAGGTACCACCAAGGAGACTGGAAGCAAGGCCCACCAGGGTGACTCCTCCATTTGTCCCTATGGAAGAAACAAGCATAAAATCAACTGTCTAACAATCAGTAAACACACAAAGTCAAGAAAAGCAACAAAATTTGGAGCTTCCTAATCAAGACTAGGGAAAGGATTCCCTTTAATGCAATCTGCAGACAACAGTCTATTGAGAAAATGGTCTTTTCTGCTCAGTAATTCCTGTGTCTAAGGCTGGGGAACCTTTTCTTCTGCCACGGACGATTTGGCTATTCATAAAGTCATTCGTGGGGTAGACACAATTATTAACTTAAAAGTTAGCCTTGGCCAGCGTCGCGGGTCACTTGGCTAATCCTCCGCCTGCAGCACTGGCACCCCAGGTTCTAGTTCCCATTGGGGCACCGGATTCTGTCCTGGTTGCTCCTCTTCCAGTCCAGCTCTCTGCTGTGGCCCAGGAAGGCAGTGGAGGATGGCCCAAGTGCTTGGGCCCTACACCCCATGGGAGACCAGGAGGTGGTACCTGGCTCCTGGCTTAGGATCAGTGCAGTGCGTCGGCTGCAGCACACTGGCCATAGCGGCCATTGTGGGGTGAACCAACAGAAAAGGAAGACCTTTCCCTCTGTCTGTCTCTCACTGTCTAATTCTGCCTGTCAAGAAAAGTTACCCTGCTATAGATTTACTGAATTTTGCTTCTCACCTGCATTTGCCTTGGCCAGGCCAGACCAAATGATTTTGCAAGCCAGATGTTTCCCATTCAACTTTTGTTATCTCTTGTGATGAAATAAATGATAAACTAAACCGCTACTCAAGTTAGTTCTCACATAAAATTAATGTTTAGACAGTCTAAACAATAGATTTTCATTAAAAGCTTTTGGTAGGATGAAACAAAATTTCCATTTGGAGCATTATAGGCTATTTTTGTTTGTTTTTTTTTTTTGACAGGCAGAGTGGACAGTGAGAGAGAGAGACAGAGAGAAAGGTCTTCCTTTTCCGTTGGTTCACCCTCCAATGGCCGCTGCAGCCCCTATGGCTGGCGCACCGCGCTGATCCGAAGCCAGAAGCCAGGTGCTTCTCGTGGTCTCCCATGTGGGTGCAGGGCCCAAGCATTTGGGCCATCCTCCTCTGCACTCCCGGGCCACAGCAGAGAGCTGGACCGGAAGAAGAGCGACAGGGACAGATTCTGGCACCCCGACAGGGACTAGAACCCAGTGTGCCGGTGCTGAAGGCAAAGGATTAGCCTATTGAGCCCAGGAGCATTATAGGCTATTAAGAAGTATTTTATTGTTCCCTTTCATTTACTTTCCCACTGATATGTTTGTGAGTCATTCTCTACATTCCTGTATTGTTTATCTAGGTTTTGCTCACATTTCTTGCAAATATTATTTATGATTACCAATTTCATAGTCAAATGCAATTTGCCATTTAAGGAGGCAGAATTCTTAAAAACATTCTTACATAAGAAAAGCTTAATATTAAGAGGTTTTGTTTTTGCTTTCTGAAGAAACAGACTCACCAACGGGAACTTTCTTCCAGGTTGTTATCAGCCTTGGTGGGCTTTTACTCAGAACCGGGCCAACCTCAGAAGCCCACGTGTCTCCAGCAGAGCAGGCCAGTGCAGCCAAGAGAGACAAACACATCCAGGAAGCAGTGTACTGCTTGGAGAAATCAATTGGGATTTCCCCGGGGCCATTTTCTATCATGAATAGTAGGGCCAGCTCTGTAGGCACGGCTCCATTACAGAACACCTGAACCCAATTCCTTTGCCCTCCTAGAAACAAAGAGATGAAAAGGACATGCTTGAAAAGGACATGTATTCTCTTCAGAAGGAAAATTATATACTTATATTTGAAAGTTTAAAAAAAGAAAAAACATGACTTAAAAAATATTAAGAAAACTAAAAGTGGTATGGCACTTTTGCCCACATTCTAAATTGTTATTAATAAATCTAGAATAATTAAGGATAGATTCTAGTACTTCTATAATTCTGCTGTTACTTCCTCTTGTGATGAAATAAATGATAAACTAAATTGGGCTACTCAAGTTAGTTCTCACATAAAATGAATGTTTTGACAGTCGAAACAACAGATCTTCATTAAAAGCTTTAGATAGGATGAAACAAAATTTCCATTTTGAGCAATGTCATAGATAATTCATTTACCTTCCTTATATTCTGAATCTAGACGCTTCTTTGTTTCTCCTTTCCATTTGGTGAGTTTTGAAGAAGAAAGGAAAAACATCAGCAAAGAGGTAAAGAAACTGAAATTTGCAATGGTTAAGATAAATCCAACCACTAGCCCTGGAAGAAACACACATAAACACAGAATTATACTCATACTTAACCCATACATTAACACTGTTAGAAAAATTAAATTTTCCATTTATTTTCTCACTATAACCGAAATGTAAATTTCTAATACATTTGCATTTTTATTAAATCATTACCAAGTGAATGACATTTTAACCAAATGGATACTTTTAAGTCATATTTTGATCTTTCAAACAATGCTATATGAATGTAGGAAATTACTTTAGACACACTTTTTATAATCAAGTTACAGAACAGAATAGTAGTGATTTCATTATTACAGAACAACATGTATTCTATATATACAGTTTCAGTAAAACATTTGATTTCCAAACTAACTGTGGCTCCGACAAGATTACAGTTTATCAAGTTTATGTCTTTTACCTTCTCCTCACAGCTTGTTTTTTTTTCCTACTTTATAAAGAAAATTCAAAAGAAGATAATGTATGCATGCATGTCAAAAACTTTCACATGCTCTATTATTGAGTCTCACACACCATGGTGAGGGAGTAGATAGTTTGTCATAGCTAAGTTTTTCTGTACATTCATTAAAATAATTCTAAAACTAATGTGAAACTAAAAATGGGGTACGTTCTGTTAATTCTGTACATTCAGAGTTTCACCTCATTAGATTTTGTTCATATTAACAAAAAAGAAAGAAGCAGGTATTTGCTTTTTGATTAAAGACCAAAAAAACCTACATTTCAATCAGGAAAACAAAGGAAGCTCACACTTCATGAACAGAAGAGAACAAAAAGCAAAGGAAAGATGTGCTGCTGGTATCACAGCAAGGTAGAAAAGGGCTGCTGAAATCAACTGCTAAATTAGTTGAACATGTTTGAGAAAGAACTTTCTGCATGGACTGTGCAAATAGGAAATTATAAAGCCTCTCTCTAGGTAATTCCATAGGCAAAGAACAAATACATGCTGAAATGAGCTTTTCAAAATTCTCAGGTAATCCTAAAAAGGTCTTTTGTTAACAAAATTTGAAAAGGTTCTTGTGAAGAAAACTTGGTGGTAAAGGAAGCAAAGAAGTACATCCATCTTTATTAGAACAATGGTAACTTAATCCCACAAAAATCAATTAAGAATTGAAGTCTAGGGGTTGGTGTTGTGGCACAGTGGTAAAGTCACCACCTGTGAAGCTAACATCCCATATGGGCGCCAGTTCAATTCCTGGCTGCTCCACTTTGAATCCAGCTCCCTGTTAATGCACCTAAGAAAGCAGCTGAAGATGGCCCAACCCCTTGGGCCCTGCACCCACGTGGAAGAACCAGAAGAAGCTCTTGGCATCAGACCAGCCAAGCTCCAGCTGTGGCGGCCATTTGTGGAGTGAACCAGCAGATGGAAGACCTTTCTCTATCTCCTTCTCTGTAAACTCTGTCTTTCAAATAAATAAACCTTTTAAAAAGAATCAAAGTCTAACTAGTGAAACCAGCCATCTATAAAAATGACAAAAAACAGAAGATAAGTGTTTGACTACAAAAATACAAAAAATTCAATCCAAGAATTCAGATCTTTTAGTGCAGACTATTTTTAGAAGAATTTTGTTTTCCTTTATGACATAGTCCTTTTTGGAAATACAGTCACCCAATTTTAAAAAACAGGATGGTTGAGGCCAACAATGTGGTGCAGCAGGTAAAGCCGCCGCCTGCACTGACGGCATCCCATACGGCCATAGGTTCGAGTCCCGGCTGCTCCACTTCTGATCCAGCTCTCTGCTATGGCCTGGGAAAGCAGTAGAAGATGGCCCAAGTCCTTGGGTCCCTGCACCCGTGTGGGAGACCTGGAAGAAGCTCCTGGCTTTGGATCAGCCCAGCTGTTGTTGTGGCCATTTGGAGAGTGAACCAGTGGATGGAAGACCTTTCTCTCTGTCTGCCTCTGCCTCTCTGTAACTCTACTTTTCAAATAAATAAATAAATAAATCTTAAAAAAAAAAAAAAAACCAGGATGCTTTTCACCTTGATGTTTCATCATAATTAGAATCAGGACAGACATGCTGGACCCTGACACCACATGGGTGATGTTCCATCCTTCTCAGGATGTCACATCTGGACAGCCTGTTTGCACTGCTGAAATTAATTCTGCTCAGTCACACTACTGTACAATTCCCCAGGATGTGATTAACTTCATTCCATTTAGAGTAAGATATGTGCAGAAATCTTAAAACCACACAAATATTCTGCCCTCATTAAAGTTGCACCCAATTTAGCCATTTATTTATTTTTGCCTAATACAATCTTTACAGTGATAGTTGCATGCTGGTTTTCAACTCCACATTTTCCAGTCAGCTTTTGACATTCTAAAATAAGCAAGATCAGTCTTTCCTTACTGTAACAATCAAGTAAACAAAAATTATTCATTATGTGTATGGACTCAGGAATTCATATATTTTTAAATATTTATTTATTTGGAAGGCAGAGTTACAGAGAAAAGGAGAGGCAGAGACAGAGAGAGAGGTCTTCCATCCACTGGTTCACTCCCCAGATGGTCGCAATGGCCAAAGCTGTGCTGATCCATAGCCAGGAGCCAGAAGCTTCTACTGGGTCTCTTACAAGGGTGCAGTGGCCCAAGGACCTGGGCCATCTTCTACTGCTTTCCCAGGCCACAGCAAGAGTTGGATCAGAAGTGGAGCAGCTGGGACTCGAACCAGCACCCATTTGGGATGCTGCCACTGCAAGCAGAAGCTTTACCCCATATGCCACAGCGCTGGTTCCCTTTTTTTTTTTTTCCCCCTAATAGCCTACGTTATTGTACTTAGTTGTTAGCACTTAAATTGTCCCACATCTGGACAAAGGAGTGGGAAACCCAGAAGAAGCTCCTGGCTTCAGATCATCCCAGCTCCAGCCATTGTAGCTGTTCGGGGAGTGAACCAGCAGATGGAAGACCTCTTTCTCTGCATCTGCCTCTCCGTAACTCTTTCAAATAAATAAATCTTTATATGTATACATAAAAAAAAAAAAAAACCTAGCTTTTCTGCCCTTGTGACACAACCCTACCACTTTCTCGGTGTGTGGGGGAGCATTTCCTTTCTGTTCTGTGTCACTGTCCACATTGCCTGCTGTTAGCCTTAGTTTTTTTTTTTAAAGACTTATTTATTTTACTCGAAAGTCAGAGTTACAGAGAAAGAGAAGCAGAGGCAGAAAGAGAGAGGTCTTCCATCTGCTGGTTCACTCCCTAACTGGCCGCAACGGCTGGAGCAGCACTGATCTGAAGCCAGGAGCCAGGAGCTACTTCCGGGTCTCCCACGTGGGTGCAGGGGCCCAAGGACTTGGGCCATCTTCCACTGCTTTCCCAGGCCACAGCAGAGAACTGGATTGGAAGTGGAGCCGCTGGGATGGGAACCAGCGCCCACATGGGATGACGGCACTGCAGGCAGCAGCTTTACCTGCTACGCCACAGCGCTGGCCCCAGTTTTTCTCTTTTACTTACTACTACAAGCTATTTCACCTGACTTAGTACTATGTGGTTGACAATTTTTCTCTGTTAATTCTCAACATATATATATATATATATATATATACACACACACACACACATATATATATATTCTGTTCTGCTAAATAATTTCATTAAATAAGAATCTTTTAAATAAAAATTGATATTAAATAATATAATCAATATTAAATAATGGTTTATTTCAGATAGTTTGAAAAAATCTTGGATTTTCTGGCTATCTCAGCTATGTCTAAAGTTTTAGATTAGTAACTGCTATTTCCTGTTCATATCTATTCTATCTCTCCACTCTACCCTGTGAACCTCTAATGATCATTGATAAGAGGTTCATATATAAGAAATAGGTGCTCCCAAAAGAGGTTGAAGACTTAAAGATTATGGCTGCCTTCTGAGCCTAGAACAGGTAAATTCCATCCTGCACAGATGTGATCTGGTGAGAAAAAATACAATTCACAAATGTCTGATAGTAAAAGATGAGTTATACCCTAAATTCCAACTAAGGTCTCCTTAGTAATCTCTGGGAGTCAACAAAGAGGAAGGTAGGGATAGAATTTCATAGCAAGGCCGGCACCGAGGCTCACTAGGCTAATCCTCTGCCTTGCGGTGCCGGCACACCAGGTTCTAGTCCCAGTCAGGGCGCCGGATTCTGTCCCGGTTGTCCCTCTTCCAGGCCAGCCCTCTGCTGTGGCCCGGGAGTGCAGTGGAGGATGGCCCAAGTGCTTGGGCCCTGCACCCCATGGGAGACCAGGAGAGCACCTGGCTCCTGCCTTCGGATCAGCACAGTGCGCCGGCCGCAGTACACTAGCCATGGCGGCCATTGGAGGGTGAACCAACGGCAAAGGAAGACCTTTCTCTCTGTCTGTCTCTCTCTCACTGTCCACTCTGCCTGTCAAAAAAAAAAAAAAGTCAAATGACTTTGAAAAAAAAAAGAATTTCATAGCAATAAACAAATCTATGTTTCACATATAACAAAACTACAAAAAAACTATGGGAATAAAAAAAAGGCTGGTTAGCCCAAAATGTAGACAGTAAAGGCCAAGAGAACCAGAGACTGAAAGACGTGTTGAACCCTGTCCAAGGGAGGAGACCCTTTGACCTGTGCTCTTGCGTTACTGTTTCTCAGACTTTGTACTCAACAAAGCAACCATCTAATTATAGCTAGATTTCTCAAGTGGCCTGACTACATGAACAGGGCATGCCCGACCAGTGAGTTTCCATTCCAGTCTTCCTGGTAGTTCCACATTAAATCAGACTAATAAAAGTGCCATTCTGGCTCATACATTAATCCCCTATGACAATGAACAACACTAAGCTGGTTTTCTTGGCTCTCATCAGCTCTGGGTATCTGACAAGATGAGGTTTCTGCTTCAGGAGACGAACACCAGATGTGAACTGTGGCGGCTAAAAAGAGGTCAGGCAATCTGTGAGACCCTGAAGTACCCTCCAACCACTGGCCTTTCCTGGCAACACCTTCTTTTCCCTACGCTCCTCTCTTATCCTTACAGCATAGTCCTACAGTCCTCCTGGGGGAATCACATGAATTCACACCTACTTATTATGTCTCCCCTGATTAGAAATATAAGCTCTGGGGCCAGAGCTTTGGCATAGTGGGTAAAGCCACCACCTGCCAGTGCCGGCATCCCATACGGACACCTGTTCGAGCCCCAGCTCCTCCACTTCCCAACCAGCTCTCTGCTATGGCCTAGGAATGCAGTAGAAGATGGCCCAGGTCCTTGGGCACCTGTACCAGTGTGGGAGACCCAGAAGCACCTCCTGGCTTCGGATCATTGCAGCTCCAGCCATTTGGGGAGTGAACCAGCAGATGGAAGAACTTTCTCTCCCTCTGCCTCTCCTTCTCTATGTAACTCTGACTTTCAAATAAAATAATTCTTTAAAAAAAAAGAAATATAAGCTCTATGACAGCAAGATTTCCACTGCATTTACTATTAAAATCCTATGTGCATAGGAGAGTGCCAGCACACAGGAGACCCTCAGTAAATATGTATTATTATTATTATTTTTTTGACAGACAGAGTAGACAGTGAGAGAGACAGACAGAGAGAAAGGTCTTCCTTTGCCGTTGGTTCACCCACCAATGGCCGCCGTGGCCGGCGCGCTGCGACCAGCGCACCACGCTCATCCAATGGCAGGAGCCAGGTGCCAGGTGCTTCCTCCTGGTCTCCCATGGGGTGCAGGGCCCAAGCACTTGGGCCATCCTCCACTGCACTCCCTGGCCACAGCAGAGAGCTGGCCTGGAAGAGGGGCAACCGGGACAGAATCCAGCACTTCGACTGGGTTTAAAACCTGGGGTGCCGGCGCTGCAGGCAGAGCATTAGCCCTGTAAATATGATTAAAAATGAATGTAAGGCCGGCGCCACGGCTCACTAGGCTAATCCTATGCCTAGCGGCGCCGGCACACCAGGTTCTAGTCCCAGTCAGGGCGCCGGATTCTGTCCCAGTTGCCCCTCTTCCAGGCCAGCTCTCTGCTGTAGCCCGGAGTGCAGTGGAGGATGGTCCAAGTGCTTGGGCCCTGCACCCCATGGGAGACCAGGAGAAGCACCTGGCTCCTGCCATTCGATCACGCGGTGTGCCGGCTGCAGCCTGCTGGCCGCAGTGGCCATTGGAGGGTGAACCAACGGCAAAGGAAGACCTTTCTCTCTGTCTCTCTCTGTTCACTCTGCCTGAAAAAAAAAAAAAAAAAAAAAAAAAAAGAATGTGGGGCTGGTGTTCTGGCATAGCTAGTAAAGCCACTACCTGTAATGCTGGCATCCTATATGGACACTGCCTGGTTTGTGGCTGCTCCACTTCATTTTTTTTTTTTTTTAAGATTTTATTTACTTATTTGAAAGGCAGAGCTAGAGACAGAGAAGGGGAGAGACAGAGAAAAGGGTCTTCCATCCACTGGTTAACTCCCCAAATGGCTGTAACATCCAGGTCTCCCAGGCGAGGGCAGGGGCCTAAGGACTTGGGCCATCTTCTATTGCTTTCCCAGGCCACAGCAGAGAGCTGGGTCAGAAGTGGAGCAGCTGGGACTCCAATGCACCCATATGGGATGCCAGCACCGCAGACCAGGGCTTTAACCTACTGCACCACAGCACAGGCCCCCTGCTCCACTTCTAATGCAGTTTCCTGCTGACGGCCTGGGAAAGCAGTGGAGATGGTGCAAGTACTTGGGCTCTTGTACCCATATGGAAGACCTGAATGAAGCTCCTGGCTCCTGGCTCAGTTCTGGCCATTCAGTTGGTGAGTGAACCGGAGGATAGAAGATGTTCATTCATTCATTTTCCCTCCCTCCCTCCCTCTCTATAACTCTGACTTGACATAAATAAAAAATTTTTAAAAGATAAATGAAAGAAATGGTGAAACAGTAAATCTATGGGTCTTAGTAAATTAAATTAAATTTAAATTTGCCGGTGACAACTAACCAACCACAAAAAAGGAAACCTGTTGGAGTGAAAGGGACACTATGAGAAACAGTGACTTGATCAGCCCTTGTTCTGACTTTTGATGTACAATTTAATACTTTATCCCTTTTAGTATTTTTTTGTTCTAATTAATACTATTGGTTGAACTCTGTAATTAACACAAATTTATTCTTAGGTGTTGAAATGTAACTGAAAAGTGATCCCTGTTAATGATAAGAGTGGGAATAAGAGAGGGAGGAGATGTACAATTTAGGACATGCTCAATCGGACTTGCCCCAAATGGTGGAGTTAGAAACGTGCTGGGGGATTCCAATACAATCCCATCAAGATTGCATGTACCAATGCCATCTCACTAGTCCAAGTGATCAATTGCAGTTCACAATTGATCACACTGATAGGTCTAAGAGTCAAAGGGATCACACAAACAAGACTAGTCTCTGCAAATACTAACTGATATAATCAAAAAGGGAGAGAACGATCCAACATGGGAAGTGGGATACACAGCAGACTCATAGAATGGCAGATGTCCTAAATAGCACTCTGGCCTCAGAATCAGCCCTTAAGGCATTTGGATTTGGCTGAAGAGCCCATGAGAGTATTTTAGGCATAGAAAGCCAGGACACTCTGGCAAAAACAAAAACAAAAACAAAAAACCCCACAAACCTAAATGAAAGATCTCTGCGAGTGAGATCCCAGTGGAAAGAATGGGCCATCAAAGAAGGAGGTACCTTTCTCTGAAGGGAGGAGAGAACTTCCACTTTGACTATGACCTTGTCTAAATAAGATTGGAGTTGGCAAACTCAAAAGCTTCCATAGCCTTGGCAACTCATGACAAGAGCCTCAGGTGATTACTGACGCCATCAACAAGAGTGTCAAATTGTTACGTCAAGAACAGGAGTCACTGTGTATTTACTCCTCATGTGGGATCTGTCCTTAATGTGTTGTCCAATGTGAAGTAATGCTATAACTAGTACTGAAACAGTATTTTACACTTTATGTTCTGTGTGGGTGCAAACTGATGAAATCTTTACTTAATATATACTAAATTGATCTTCTGGCCGGCGCCGTGGCTCAACAGGCTAATCCTCCGCCTTGCGGCGCCAGCACACCGGGTTCTAGTCCCGGTCGGGGCACCGGATTCTGTCCCGGTTGCCCCTCTTCCAGGCCAGCCCTCTGCTGTGGCCCGGGAGTGCAGTGGAGGATGGCCCAAGTGCTTGGGCCCTGCACCCCATGGGAGACCAGGAAAAAGCACCTAGCACCTGGCTCCTGCCATCGGATGAGCGCGGTGCGCCGTCCGCAGCGCGCCGACCGCAGCAGCCATTGGAGGGTAAACCAACGGCAAAAGGAAGACCTTTCTGTCTCTCTCTCACTGTCCACTCTGCCTGTCAAAAAAAAAAATAAATAAAATAAAAATAAATTGATCTTCTGTATATAAAGATAATTGAAAATGATTCTTGATGTGAATGGAATGGGAGAGGGAGTGGGAGATGGGAAGAGTGCGCGTGGGAGGGAACTTATGGAGGGGAAAAAGCCATTATAATCCATAAACTGTATTTTGGAAATTATATTTACTTAATAAAAGTTTTAAAAAAATTTGCCAAGTCAAAAAGTTGATAATAAATTGTGCACATTTAACAGGTTCTCAGGAAAACTTCCAATGACTAGATAGGACAATGTATTAAATAATGAGGAGACAACATGCCTTGGAATACATTACCTACACAGTACTTCAGTTTACAAGCACTTTGCCCACATACTCCCTTGTGTAACTTCTCCTTATTTTAGGATTATTCTGTCTGCAGGAGACCAGAGTCCTCCCTTTTGGGGTATACATTAAGCAATGCTTCATCCCCTCCCCTCTTTCAACACAGAAGGAAGTGTTTCTGCAACATGGAGGGCTCTAAACGCTCAAAACCAGGGGAGTTCTGTAACTCTTACCTCTCTTCACAATCCTAAACCAAGATGTGGGGAACAGTAGGAAAACTACTTTTGACTGTGAGCAGTAGTGAAAGAAAAACATTAGTAGTAACTACATTCATAAAATACTTGTTAATATGTGCTAGGCATGGATGATGCCTTAGGGTCTCTCCATTCTCAGATTTACATTATTATGCCTTTCCATTTTACTGATGGGAAAAGTACAACATGGAGAGCTGAAATGATTTGCAGTCATATTCCAGGACAGTATTTCCAAGTACAGTGATATACTCTGATATCACTCTATGTGCACTATAATGTTTTATCTTAAAGGGAAGAAAGTTCTAAACAGCAAGATACTAAGATTTCATAGAATGAAATGATAAGTAGGTGCCATATGGGCACCAGTTCAGATCCCGGCTGCTCCACTTCTGATCCAGCTCCCTGCTGATGGCCTGGTAAAGCAGAAGATAGTCTGAGTATTTTGACTTCTGTACCCACATGGGAGACCCAGAAGAATCTTCTGGCTCCTGGCTGCTGGCTCCATATCAGATCAGCTTCAGCTGCTGAGACCATTTAGGAAGTGAATCAGCAGATGGAGGAACTCTCTGTCTCTTGCTCTCTGTCTGTAACACTGCCTCTTAAGTAAATAAACAAATCTTAAGAAAAAAAAAAAAAGGGAGGCAAAAGTATAGGATATACTTTGGCCCTCAAGAGATTTTATAATCTAATGGGGGTCCTTTATTTATTTTTAAAATATATTTTGTTTTAATGGCAGTTTGTCAAGTTTGTACTTATTTTTTATTTTTATTTATTTATTTATTTTGACAGGCAGAGTGGACAGTGAGAGAGAGAGACAGAGAGAAAGGTCTTCCTTTTGCCATTGGTTCACCCTCCAATGGCCACCGTGGCTGGCGCGCTGCAGCCGGCACATCGTGCTGATCCGAAGCCAGGAGCCAGGTGCTTCTCCTGGTCTCCTATGTGGGTGCAGGGCCCAAGCACCTGGGCCATCCTCCACTGCATTGCTGGGCCATAGCAGGGAGCTGGCCTGGAAGAGGGGCAACCGGGACAGAATCCGGCACCCCGACCAGGACTAGAACCCGGTGTGCTGGCGCCACAGGTGGAGGATTAGCCTATTGAGCCATGGCGCCGACCAATGGGGGTCCTTTAGCCTCAAGCAGGTCAAGAGGCATATTACAATATCTGGATACTTTTGAGATAGATGTATAGTTTTTTAAAGATTGATTGATTTAAAAGGCAGAGTTACAGAGAGGCAGAGGCTGAGAGATAGAAAAGTCCTCCATCCACTGGTTCACTCCCTAACTGGCCACAATGGCAAGGGCTGGTCTAGACTGAAGCCAGCAGCCAGGAGCTTCCTCCAGGTCTCCCGCATGGATGCAGGGGCCCAAGGACTTGGGCCATCTTCCACTGCTTTCCCAGGCCATAGCAGAGAGCTGGATCAGAGTGAAGCAGCTGGGACTCCAACCGGCACCCACACGGGATGCTGGCACTACAGGCAGCGGCTTTACCTGCTATCCACAGCACAGGCCCTGAGATGCATGTGTTTTTGCTACCTGACTCTAGAACTATCAGTTACTACAGAAAATAGGAAGTTAACAACCATACATTTATACACTGCCATTTGATTATGTCCACCTTTTTAGGACTGATTGCAAAGTAATAAGTTTATCAGGTCAAATCATATTCAGTGTGAGTGTCTCATTAGGTCCTAAACCACATAATCTGAGTGGAAATGCTTCATTCAACCTTACTCTAGAAGAGATACTTTCAGTATTTTGCAACTTACAATTTTTTAAAATTATTTTCATTTTATTCAAAAAGTAGAGAGAGAGAGAGAGAGAGAGAGAGAGAGAGAGAGATCTCCCTCCCACTGATTCAGTCTCTAAATGCCCACAACAGAACAACAGCCAAGCTGGGGCAGGATGAAGCCAGGAGCCGGGAATCCAGTCTAGGTCTTCCAAGTGGATGGGGCAGAGATCTACATATGTGAACCATCACCTGCTACTTCCCAGAAAGAACACTTACTGTGGTCTATAAACTAACATGTGTGAGGTGCCCTTTGCCTACTTCAACAACTTATCTCTCACTGCTCTGCTTGTATTTTCCATTCAAGTGAGCTTCGTGCTCACTCTCCAACAAGCCAGACTTGTTTTTTCAGAGCTTTTGTCCTTGTTATTCTACAGAAGAATGCTCAACATCTTCCAACATACACATTTCATTATCTTTTATTTTTTCTCATAAACTTCATTATCTGAAAAGGTTTACATATTTTAGTTATTATTGATTTGCCTTAAAAAATGAATGTTCCTTGAGAAATGAAACATTGTCCTTCTTCACAGCTATATCGCTAGCTTCTAAAACAGTGGCATTGGGCCGTGACTGTAGCATAGTGGGTAAAGCTGCCACCTGCAATGTCGGCATACCATATGGGCACCAGTTTGAGTCCCAGCTGCACCACTTCTGATCCAGTTCTCTGCTGCGGCCTGGAAAAGCAGCAGAAGATGGCCCAAGTTGTGGCCATCCGGAAAGTGAACCAGCAGATGGAATCTCTCTCTCTCTGCCTCTCTGTAATTCTGCCTTTCAAATAAAGAAAGTAATCTATAAAAAAAACCAGTAGGTACTCAACAAATATTTACTGAACAAATGAATAAACAGCCTCACCCAACTCAGATCTTAAGTTAGTTTACAAAAGACAAATAACATATTTTCTCTGATACGTGGTTAATTTAGAATACAAAAAAAAGTATAGGAACGAAACAGATATCTTGTGATTTCATCGTTGGTTTTAGTTCTTGTTTATACTCCTGTGGAATTGTGGTCTACTTGTTACTTGATGAATAGTATGATTAGTGGTGCATTAAGCTTGTTATTATAGAGCAAAATTATGTTTTTTCAAAAATTTAAAATAAATTAAAAAGGAAGGAAGGAAAGGGATTGAGAGAGGGGGAAGGATACAATGATCTTAGAATTCTACCTATGAAATACATGACATCTGTTCTCTTTATATGAATAAAAAAATTTTAAAAACTAATCTAGCACACTAACTTTTCACTGCTCTAGTTGAGATTACTAACAGAAGTTCCAGGAATTATTCTTTCTAACCACTCTTCTGTTTTATACCTAGGAGAAGTGCTCCAATGTTTCTGCTAGCACAAGACTAATAAATCCCATAAAAAGAACAGAGTAGTCAATGTCTCAAAAGCTTATCTTATTAATCTAGTTTATATTAATGGTAAACAAATTTGTATGCTACATTAGAAATGTTTCTTAGTTTTTGAAATTTTGAGAGAACACAAATGCGAGGCAATGTACAACTTTATGATTATCTAGTACATATAACATGATTTGTAGTCATATATCATAGTCCCCCTCATCCAAGGGGAATATGTTCCAACACTCCCAATGGATTCCTGTAAAGACTGTTCATAACAAATCCCACTTTTTCCCCTATACTTAGGATGAAGTTTAATTTATAAATTAGGTGCAGTAGGAGTAGATGTGTAGCCTAGCAGTTAAGATGCTCGAATTCCACACTGGAGGATCTGGGTTCAATTCCTCGTGCCAGCTTCTGATTCCAGTTTCCTTCTAATGCAGACACTGGAAGGTGGAGGGGATGTCTCAAGTAATTGGGTTCCTGCCACCCACAGGAGAGACCTGGATTGAGTTCCTGGCTCCCAGCTTGGCTCCAGCCAAGACTGAATAGCTGCAGGTATTTGGGGAGTAAGCTAGTTAATGGAAGCTCGCTCTCTCCCTCCCTCTATCTCCCTCTTTAATACATTTTTTAAAAAAAAAACTGAACAATTATGTCAACATACTATAATAAAAGTTACATGAATGCGGTCTTTCCTCCTCTCTGGAATTTTCCACTTAATATTCTGAAACTGTAAACACAAGAAACAAAGAGTGGGAAAACATATCTGTGGACTGGGGGCTGGGGGTTTTTACTGCAATCAGAATTTAGAAGGCGTGAGTAAGATCTGCACTGTGGCTGAGCAGGTAAAGCCACTGCCTGCAAGGAAACCTGCATAACAAAAATGATCATTTTAGAACCTGGCTGTGGTGCTGTGGCGCTGTGGCATAGTAGGTTAAGCCTCCGCCTGCAGTGCTGGCATCTCATATTGGCGCCAACTAGGGCCCTGGTTGCTCCATTTCCAATCCAACTTCCTGCTAACAGGCCTGGAAAAAGCAGCAGAGGGTGGCCCAAGTACCTGGGCCCCTGAACCCATGTGGAAGACCTGGATGAAGCTCCTGACTCCTGGTTTGAGATCGGCCCAGCTCTGGCCATTGCAGCCAACTGGAAAGTGAACCACTGGATTGAAGATCTCTCTCCCCTCCCCTCAACCCCATCTCTAACTCTGCTTCTCAAATAAATAAATCTTTAAAAAAAAAAGTGTGAGCTTAAACTGTATAAGCAAATGTTTATTATACAGCTAATTTAAACATTCAAATGATAACATACCTCCGAGAGCCCCACTGTGATCCAGACTTTTCTTTTTAATGCCATTAGAGACGATCAGAACAGGAACAACAACAGAAAACAGCCAACGCCAAGGAGAAATAGGCCGCAAATTACCTGAAGGATTAGAAAGGTGGAGCACCAATTGTGTGAAGTCTGGATAGATTAGTCCTAGCAGGCTTTGATAACTGCTCTTTGGATTAAAATAGTACCATAAATATAGAAACCAAGATTAGTCACCACAGTCAAATACTGAGGCTGAGATGTATATTTTCAGAAGGGGCAATCTTACTGAGAAACAGTAACATACATTATGTTCAAGTTTTAAGAACAATTTAGGGGCTGGTGCGGTGGCGTAGCAGGTAAAGCCGCTGCCTGCAGTGCCGGTTTGAGTCCTGGCTGCTCCACTTCCGATCCAGCTCTCTGCCGTGTCCTGGGAAAGCAGTGGAAGATGGCCCAAGTGCTTGGGCCCCTGCACCGGCATGGCAGACCTGGAAGAAGCCCCTGGCTCCTGGCTTTGGACAGGCGCACTCTGGCCATTGCAGCCAATTGGGGAATGAACTAGTGGATGGAAGACCTCTCTCTGCCTCTTCCTCTCTCGGTGTAACTCTGACTTTCAAATAAATAAATAAACCTTAAAAAAAAAAAAGAACAACTTACAGCTAATTATAATGATGGGTATTTTAAACTTGGGTATTTGGAGATTTTAAATGAACCTGGGCTTCCTCCTTTCCTGGAAACGAGGCCCGTATTAAGTTTCAAGGACTACAGCGAACAAACTCGTTTCTTAAGAAAATCTAATTACTATATTTCCGTCTTTGCCTTTCAGATAGGCTTTTCTAAATCAAGCAACATGTCTTGATACACACCTGATTTAATGGTTAGAAGCAGGTTTTTTTCAATGGTTCTATCTAATTCATAGATGTTTGGTTTGGCTGGCACAGCGTTTCCTGACAATTTAAAGATTAGGCTATTTCATATAAAAATCTAGGCTCTTGTTTTGTTTTAAAAACGGAATGCTCTGGTAGAACTAACTAAAAGTGAAGAGAGGCCACCTTCTTCAGACTCCACAGCTTTCCTGTTTGAAGTCCCTGCCACTCACAGCAAAGACAAACGTGAACTGCTGCATGTGTCCATGTTTCTATCAAAAACATGAAAACAGCACACAAAAAGGGCCAAATGTCCAATACAAATGGGAAAAATCCCACTTCTGACAGTGAAAATCATTGCTGAGTTTCATATGCAAAAACCTGTATCCCCTGCATTCTTTTTTATCAGGGGCCTGGCCCCAGGGGCACATTTCAGTTTACTGGCTTATTCTATTTAGTTCAAGTTAATACTGACACCAGCAAGAATCTTCTCTCATCCCCATGATCCCATCCCTTACTGCAAAGCACTCTGAATGAACAGCCCCGAGGGCTTCTGGAACCTGGAAAACACCAACTGGATTATTCACTCACATGTCTCTCTGCAAAAGGACTCACGTCTGAAAAAAATCACTTCTGAAAGTTTCCTTTTTACTTTCTTTTTTACCTTTTCCTTTGTTGTGAGCTGACGGGTGTTGTTTTCAGAGAGGTACCACAGCAGTGTGCACAGGCTCTGAGAGCACCCTAAATTTATGCAAGTGCTTCAGGTTTTAAAAGAAGTCTATTCTTCTGAAGTGACCAAAAACACAAGTCATTCGAAGTGCCAAATGTAAACTTATACTTTTTGTAGTTTTTATAGGATACGTGAAACTGACGTATTTTTATTCATAATTAAAATCTCACTGTAATTACTTTACAAAACTGCAATGCACCTCACTTGTTAAAGACATAAAACGTTAAGACATTTTGTATAGGTGTAAGTATTCTAACAAAAAACATTTATTCAAAGCTTTAACATGTTCAAGGCACCGTTTCTATGTTACCAGGCTAGGGAAGCCTCATTCAGGTTGTTCAGGACAAAATGAGTTTTGGATTTTACAGTCATACCATTTCAAATTCCACCCGATTACAGAAAAACACAGAACATTCACACTTACCATAGTAGGTGCTTGCCGTCATTGACAGAATCCAGAAAGCCAAAGAAATGCAAATGATCAGGCTCAATATAACTATATTCGTTATCATCTTGACGTATCTTTCGCATATACTGTCGTCAAGATCTGTCATGGAAAACAAGACACGAGCACCTGAGGGAGAAAACACACGGCGTTTCTGAAAGAAAGAGTCATTGGAGTTGCTGGCGAAACACTCGTTTAGAAGCAAACACAGACGCCGTCTTCCACCGACCGAACACGAAGAGAGCAGTATCAGCTGAAACTCGGCTGGTGGTGGTTAAGGCATCGCGTGAGAAGCAGAGCGCATCCTGCGCGAAGCCCAAGGCCGGCTCCCGGGCGCCCAGCGCTCCACACCTGAGCCTCGAGACCAGGAAGCACGCAGGAGAGGCCGCGGCAGCCAATCGGCGCGCCCGAGGCCCGCGAGCTCCGCCCCCAGCGTCCCCGGTCGGCCCGCCCCACCCCAGCTACCGGTCGGGCCTCCCCAGGGCTCCACGCGCTGACGGGCCGCGTGGGCCTTCGAACCTGGGCAAGTCTCTGGAGACCCCCCGCCTGGCCGAGCGTGGTCCCGTCCGGAGAGCCACCCCCCTGGCCCGGGGCTGAGACCCCCTGGAGCCCGGCGCGCGTCCCGCAGCGCCGCCACCGCTCGCGCGCATGCGCCGCGGCCGCCCGCGCTCCCGGCGCAGCTTACGTGAGCATTTAAAGGGCAAGCTGGCGAAGCCGGGTCCACCGCGGGACTGCGGGCACTCGGGTGGGCATCGCTGGCGGTAATGCTCTCCGTAGTCCAGGCTTCCGGAAGCCTAGGTCCTTGCGGTTGTGGGACGTCCTAAGTGCCAAGAAATGAACCACCAGCAGGGTAGTAAAGGATAACGAAATGAAGTGAGTTTAGACCGAGTTAAGTCTGTTACAGGCATATTTGAATACTTTTTAATCTATGAGGAGTTCATACCAAATGATGTTACGGATTTGGGGAGGAAGGTAGGAGGTAAATTGTAATTTAAAACAGCTTAGTACCTATAATGGGCCAGATTTTGCTGGCTGCTGGAAAACAAAGATAAAGCTAAATATAGTTACTGCTACGGAACCCTCACATAATTGTCATTTGTCCATCCCTTACATCGCAGATATCTGTCGCCACATCCCTCATGTTTAAAGTCTATGCATTCAAGCAATTGAGTTAGAAAGCCGAACGTCTTGTTACCGTTAACGGTCCAAGCACTGTGACTGCATGCTTTATTTGAATTTTGTGCGCTTGATTAACAGTAAAGAAACGATATTATCTTGTATTTCTGGAAAATTTCAGTCAATTGCTGACAGCGTTAAGTGTTTCAGGGGCCCACGCTGTGGAGTAGTAGGTAAAGCCGCAGCCTGCAGTGCCAGCATCCCATAGGGACGCTGGTTCCAGTCCCGGCTGCTTCACTTCCCATCCAACTCTCTGCTATGGTCTGGGAAAGCGGGGGAAGATGCCCAAGTCCTTGGGCCCCTGCACCCTCGTGGGAGACCGTGAAGAAGCTCCTGGCTCCTGACTTCGGAAGGGCTAGATTCCAGCTGTGGCGGCCATCTGGGAAGTGATCCAGTGGATTGAAGACCTCTCTCTGCCTCTGCATCTCTGTAACTCTGTCTTTCCAAACAAACCAACCAACCGGATTCTAGTCCCAGTTGGGGTGCTGGTCCTGTACTGGTTGCTCCTCTTCCAGTCCAGCTCTCTTCTGTGGCCCGGGAGTGCAGTGTTGGATGGCCCAGGACTATTTGTCCTTAAAAATTGCAAAGTATTTACTGGTTACTAGAAAAAAATTAGTTGGGGCAGGCGCTGTGGCACAGCGGGTTAATGCCCTGGCCTGAAGCACTGGCATCCCATATGGGCGTGGGTTGGAGACCTGGCTGCTCTACTTCCAATCCAGCTCTCTGCTATGGCCTGGGCAGTACAAGATGGCCGAAAGTCCTTGGGCCCCTGCACCCACGTGGGAGACCTGGAAGAAGCTCCTGGTTCTTGGATTTGGATCGGCACAGCTAAGGCTGTTGTGGCCATCTGGGGAGTGAACCTTTGGATGGAAGACCTCTCTCTCTGCCTCTCCTTCTTTCTGTGTGTAACTCTTTCAAATAAATAAATCTTTTTTTAAAATAAAGAAAAAATTATCAGTGGATTCTATGTACAGTGCTTCTGAATCTAACCCAAAGTTTACATGTCCTGAAATCTGCTAATGAATTTCATACATAGTTCAGACCCCTGAGGCTTAAAAAAAAAAAAAAATCACAACACACAGTCTTTCCCTTGGAGAAATAGAGTATGGACAGTTACATCCTAATAAGACAACTTTAGCCATGTTACACATCAAAAAGGACGCAGGAGAAATGCACTTCTATCATGGTGGTATGTTTAGGGGTCACACAAGGAGATTGCTAAGTGACCAACCTGAGGGAAGCACATTTGTAAAGATTTGGTTGTAGAAGAGCAGTACAACAGAAATTTTAAGTTAAAGATGACAAAGTTTAGAATAATTGCTGAACAGTTTCTAAAACTGACCATCAGAAGTAGGTACATACCTCCCTGTCTTCTTGACATTAAACCCAAAGATTTGTTTTTTAGAATTTTGGAGCATAAATTTTGAACAGCGAAGTAGCAATTTGAAGACTGAGTTGTTCTACTCTCAATTCATACTGAAGGGCATTAGGGAGCAAGCGGAAAACAGTGAGGGCAGGAGTTTTTCCCATACCCTTAAGGATAAGGACCATGTTTGTCGTGTTCATTTTGGTTTGCCTAATTTTCTTAGTAAATGCTAAGATAGTATTTCTTGAATTATTAAAAACACTATTTTAATAACTAGAAAAAAATCACATTCTCACTTCCTGCTTGCTATTAAAATAATGCTTTGATAATCACATCTAAATTTTTGTGTGAGCCTCAAATTACTGTCAGGAGAGACTACTAGAGAGAGTCTTTATAGCCCCTCGTATCCAGTCTAGACTGCATAACCTGTATTTAAGACAGGGAAAATAAACAGTAATTCTCATTCAGATATAACTTGAGCAATAAAACTAAAAATACTTCCCCTTCAAGGCTTTCATTATATTTATTTGGTTTACAATTTGCTTCATTTTAGGGAGGAGTCCTTGTAGAAGTCTTCTTGGGAATTATTTAGGGGGAAGGACTTCCACAGAAATCTTTGTGAAGTTCTTTGAAATAACAGACATGACAGTAATTTCCAAGGAGAAAAGTTTTTAATATCAACATTCTTGGAATAAATTTTTAAGAATACAATATGTAACTGTTTAATATACACTACAAAATCCTTAATTTTAGAAATTTCCAACTGTCTAAATACCAAAAGAATCCCACATGAACCATTTTCTTCTGTTATACCAAAATTAAAATTAACCCGTATTCTAACATTGAGAAAAGAGATAAAAATACCAACATTATGAAGTCCACCTAGAAAATATCAACAGTGACCTCAGATGTTACCTTTATGCATTCTATCTTGTTTTCTGGGACACGATTTGTCCTATTTTTAAAACATGATCCATATGTTAAATGGATGGTTAACTATAGAGGGCTGAGATTTGAAGACAAACCGGTGTTCAGTTCAGAACTTCCTGGATTCCAAGGTATTTCTAGTCCTTGTGCAAGTATGTATATAAGTGAATAAATAAATTACAAAGATTTCTTCACATGTAAGTCACAAATAATACCACATAGTATGTTTGTAAGAAAGAGGAGAATGAGTGGGTGCCAAAATGTTTTCTAATACTGAGTTAAATTATTTTTAAAAATCTGCATTAATAGGCTTTGTTATGTATAAAGTATCAAATTTTAAATAAATTCTAGTACTTGGCCTTGATGTATTATTTTATTAATAGGTATGTTTTCCTTTTAACAGATAGCAGTAATAAAGTTCTTCGGTTTTTTTAAGGATAAAAATATATGTGACTTATTAAAGATAACACTAGTTCACATCAAACACCAATGTCCTATTTCCTTTGGTAAATCATTGTAAGACATCTGTTTATTTTAAAAAAATCATTTGATTTTAAAAATTTCTGAAGTTTCTGTGTTCTGAGTTCTAATTCAACAGGATTTACCAAAGCATAGCTTGCACTTATTTCTTTTATAGTATTTATCATATTGCATTGTTTCTCTCAGGACACTCTGAGCAGAAAATCATGTCTCAATTCATTTTTGTTCTTAGCCTTTGACTTGTTTGTAAGAAGTCATGACACAGGATAAAAGCATCTGTGTTGTGTCCAGCAGAGGAAAAGCTGTGCTTTTGATTAGCTTTATGGTATTTGGTTAGAGTGAAAAGGAATCTATCGTGAAACTGAAGATTTTAAGAGACCCCTGTTAGGCTTTTCTCTGAAAATGAAATTAGTCTTTATGGCAGACAAATATATGTGAATAGAGTGATCTGACGTTAGTGGGGAGGGTTTGGAGTATGCTGTCAAGATACTAACAATGAAAATGACAAAGAGAAAGCACACAGAAGATTGGCTCTAAAATTGAGTGGCAGTTTATTCAATGGTGTCAAATAATAATGAAAACTGAGTAATTTTGCCAAAAGCTTCCGTATTTTATGCCTTAATGGTTTTAAAAATATTACACAACATAATTATTATAAATGGGAATTGGGATACATTAATAAAATAGTGTGTTTTGTATTTGGGGTAGGAGGTAAGCCACATGAGTGTCCTGGAAAACATAGTTTATGCTAAAATGATTATTGCCCCAACTTAAATTTTGCCTATATTATAAAGCAGATGCAGTTAGTATTTGCTGGTGGATTTATACCACTGAAAAGGTATTTGAAACCATACTAAAATACATATAATGACAATTTCAAGGAACTACATCCAGTACTTATGACAAAGATAAAACAACTTAAGAAATACCACCCACAGAAGGATTTTCAGAAAATATTTGCTGTAAATACCTCATGAGAACTAAGAAAATTTCTTCCTCCCTTTGCATTTGCTTGAGACATTCCTTATTAAAACAGTGCTAACATTGTCAAAAGATTGTTGCCAAGATCCAAGCAAATATCATTTTAAAAAAGGGGTAGGGAAACCCAAATTGCTGACCAAAGTTTCTTTTAATCAAAGTAGCCATTACTTTACAGGAAAGATTTATACCAATTTATGATCAGATATATGCTTTCATATGGTAGCATCACAAGTTTGAATTAGGATTAAATAACTTGAGGATATACTAATACATTTTTACATGATTGGAACAAAGCTGTTTGAAGGAAAGAATTTTTATTAAATATTTGGTGAAATAAGGCAAAAACTTTAATAGTCATGTGGCAACCACAAAAGAGTTGTTTTATAAAATAAATAGCATTTGCACAGCTTTATCAAAAACATGTAAGAACTACATTTCATTTCCCAAATGCAATACAGTTGCTCTATTTGACTTACTGAAAAAGGAAATAAAAAGCAAGCTTATGTGTAAGATAGATCCTATTTTTGGTTATGAATTATTTAGATGTAATACTGTAAGTGCTGCTGGTTTATGAAAAGGGAGGGGAAAAAGTCTACTATGCAGATATGTTATTTCTGAGATACAGAATGTATTTAGAAAGTTAAGAAAAAAAAAAAGCTTGAGTTTTAGTATCAACACTTATAGGAGCAGAAGTACCTAATACAGAATTTGCTAACACATGTGCTTACTAATACATCAATTTTGAAGATGTAAATGTAGTATTTTTATTATAAGAAGTCATATGTGTTTCTCTATTGTTTAATTAAGGTAAAGCTAGATCCTGAAACATGTATATTACATGTTTGTAAAGTCAATATAGTCAGCTACGGATTTTTATCAGTCTGAGGTACTTGAGGCCTTATCAAATTTGGATGATTCAAGGATACTACACATTTCAAAATATTTTACAATCCATTTTAAAATTTAATGTTTTTATGACAAAGGTCATAAAGTCACTTTTACTGGTTAAAAATACAGAAAGCTTAAAATAGAAGAACTGTACCTCAGTTTTTTCTATAAATTTTTCATACCATAGTGCCAGTAATAATTTAATTAATACAAGCCCCAACAGTTTTTTTTTTTTTTTTAATTTATTTGACTGATAGAGTTAGTCAGTGAGGGAGAGGTAAGAGAGAAAGGTCTTCCTTCCATTGGTTCACCCCCCAAATGGCTGCCACAGCTGGAGCTACACCAATCCAAAGCCAGGAGCCAGGTACTTCTTCCAGATCTCCCACATGGGTGCAGGCACCCAAGCACTTGGGCCATCTCCCACTGTCTCCCAGCGCCACAGCAGAGAGCTGCACCGGAACAGGAGCAACCAGACAAGAACCCAGTGCCCATATGGGATGCCAGCGCTGCAGGCGGAGGATTAACCAAGTGAGCCACGGCGCCAGCCCAAATCCCAACAGTTTTAAGATCACTATTTAATGTTGGTTAGCTACTACTTAGCATCTTATTTAGAATTTAATTTTCCAACTTTGGAACTGGACAAGGATTCTTTTTCTAATATAAATTACACATATTATGTGTTACATGCTGTTCTTTAACAGTAGCTTAAATAAATACAAAACATCTTGCAAACATAATAATTTCCTAGCAAAAATTTTAAGAATGTAATTTTAACGTAAGGCACTTCCAATAATTTTCAAATAAAAGTCTCATAAATTTTTTTTGTAATCAAGTCTTCATAAGTTATACAGTAATAGTACTTCAAGTAAAGCTTTATTAATAATCAACTTCAGCATAATTACCATAAATATCTTTGCCTCCAAAAAGAATGAAGATTGGACATCAAGTTCTGTGCAAGCTAAACTTGCACAGTGAGGGTGCCCTTCATCTGTGTTAGATTTAGATAACTGCCAGTGTTTTATCTTGTTGCTTTCCTTCAAGAATCTTAAAATCCTCCAAAGGAAGACTACTGAAGGCAGTTGGTAAAATGTGTTCTGATGTGCCCTTAGGTAATATGTTATTTGCTTCTAAATTCTTCACCAAGCATGTGGCTTGGATCCATCTACGAGTTGCTCTACGTTCTTTCTGTAGGCAGGTCTTCATTTTTCTTTTCAAGCTTGCGATTTCTTTTTCCAGCTTAATTATCCTCCTCTTTGCCTCCATTGGATTCCTAAAGGCATAACTGTGTTCAAGTAGTACTTGTTGAGTATTTAGGTTTGATTTTAAATTAGACGGTCCAGATGGAGTACAACTGTTGTTTTTCTTCAAAAGATTCTTTGACTTGAGTTTCTGATCCAAATAAAATTAAAGGGTTAAACATAAATTATGGATGATACAAATAAGTACATACTGTTGTTTTAGATAAAATTCCTTTTAAGTCTGAAGGGAAGCAACAGCAGTCCATCTCGTTTAAGCATTCATTAAGTTTCTCATATAGCTGAATACACTCTAGTCACCTATTTCTTTTTGTCATCTCTGGAGCAGTTGAAAAATGGATTCAGAAACAAACAGTGGACTTACAGGGCCAGCACTGTGGTGTGGCAGGTAAAGCCACTGCCTGCAGTGCCGGCATCCCATATAGGCGCTGGTTCAAGTTCTGGCTGCTCCACTTCTGATCCAGCTCTCTGCAATGGCCTGGGAAAGCAGTAGAGGATGGCGCAAGTGCTTGGACCCCTGCACCCACATGGGAAACCTGGAGGAAGCTCCTGGCCCAGCTTTGGCCATTATGGCCATTTGAGGAATGAACCAGCAGATGGAGGACCTCTCTCTGCCTCTCTGTAACTCTGCTTTTCAAACAAATAAATAAATCTTTAAAAAAGGAAGGAAGGAAGGAAGGGAGGGAGGGAGGGAAGGATGTAGGGAGGGAGGGAGGAACAGTGGCCTTCTAAGGTCTCTTCCAAAGTACTGAGCGTTAAGTCTCTCTGGAGACTAAACAATTGCAATTCTCTTACCAAGGCCAGTTTAGAATGTGCGTCAACCTTTTCTTTTTGTGATACAGGTTTAATCCTCTTTTTACTTAAATACTATTCTTTCAATTTGATGAATATTTCAGATCTAGGGCCTACTTAATAAAAATTTAAGAATCTATAGAAACATATTTTCAAATATCAAGCTTGATTTATCTATTAATTGCTCACAGTAACATCCTCAAGAATTTAAAATCTCAGGGCCTGTGTTGTGGGTAACAAGTTAAGCTGCCCCTGCAAAGCTGACATCTTATATGGGCACTGGTTCAAGTCCCGGCTGCTCCACTGCCAATCCAGCTCCCTGCTAATGTGCCTGGGAAAACAGCTGAAGGTGACACAAGTCCTTAAGCCCCTGCAACCATATGCAAGACCCAGAAGCAGCATTAAAATCTGGCTAGGAACTTTTAGTCCAAATCAGAAACCTAAGGACTCTTTTTTCTTTTGTTATCTCTCATGCAAACAGTCATGAAGTCCTATTATTTCTAAATATTTCTATCATAAATCCTTTCCATTATTCTTCATGCATCAGGCCTATATCCTATCTAGCTCCTGACTGATTTCTCCCCCTTATTTTGATTCTCACTAACCTCTATTCTGCCACCAGAATAAGTTTTTCTGCAGATTTGACCTTCCTTTGCTGGTTCAAATCTTCCTTGCCTGCCTATTACCTATGCATAGTATATTATACTATTGAGGATCTTGCCCTATTCTGTCATTCACTGTCTTGACTCACTCTAGCAATACTAAACCACTTATAATTACCAGATTATATCATATTCTCTTAAATTTGTGTTTTTCATTCATTAAATAAACATTTATTGAAACATGCATTCCTGCAGACATGATGGTAAACAAATAAGACAAATATGGTATCTGTTTTTGTGAACTCTTGGTTCCTCTGCGTAAGGAATTGGCAGGGACTCTTTATATTTTTTTTGAAAAGCAGAGACACAGATATCTTCGGTCTGCTGGTCTACCCCTCAAATGCCCACAACAGCCAGAGCTGGGCCAGGCTGAAGTCAGGAACCTGAAACTCAATTTGGGGTCTCCCACATGTGTGCTATAGACCCAAATACTTAGGCCATCATCTGCTGCCTCTCAGTGTGCACATTAGGAGGAAGCTGGAATCAGAATCAGAGCCAGGACTCAAACCCTGGCACTCCGATTTGGAAGAAGAAATCCAACACAGCAAATTAACTTCTAAGCTAAATGCCCACTCCAAGGACTCTTGATCTTTATATCCCCAGCATCTGACTTAAATTCTAGCATAATAAGTTTGGTATTTAATGGATGATTAAATGATCAAAATGTCAAAAACGAGGCACATTTCAAATTCAATAAATATCTGAGGGCATACTATGTGCTAGGCACTCTTAAGAAATGCTGAGGAGTCAGAAGTGAAGAACAGGAGCAGGTATTGTGGTGTAATAGGTTCAGCCACCGCCTGCGATGCTACGATCCCATAAGGGTCCTGGTTCATATCCCATCCGCTCCAATTCTGATTCAGCTCCCTGCTAATGTGCCAAGGAAAAAAAGCAGTGGATGGTCCAAGTTCTTGGGCCCCTGCCACCCAAATGAGACCCAGATGGAGTTCCCAGCTCCTGGCTTTGGCCTGGCCTAGCTCTGGCTGTTTCAACCATCTGGGGATGAAACAGTAGACAGAAGATCTCACTCTCTGTCTCTCTCCTTCTTGCTCTGTAACTGCCTTTTAAACCAATAAATAATCTTTCTCAAAAAAATGAAAAATAAAGTTCTCTCCTGGAGCTTTTCTAATACTTGTGGAAACCTTTTTATCTCAGCCTCCTTTCACATTTAGACATTAATACAGGTACATTTGCAAATTTAACTCACACTTAAGAAAAGCAGTGGTTTTTCTTCTCTCAGAGGAAACTGCCCTCCTTTTCAAAGTTAAACTCTACTTGTGTTCATTCTACTCCTTCTTACCTTTTGGCATCCCTCTCTTTCTTAGCTTAGCTCTTCCTCGCTGACCAGGTCTTCTCTAACCAGGTAAAACAGTCTGCATTCATTTTGTACCTTTCTTATTTCCTTTCACTTGCTAACATTTGATTATTTTCAACTCATACTTCAACCCATAGGCATTTATTTTACTCATGAAACTGCAATTGTTTTGTGGAAGGTCAAGAACCCTCTCACAAGTTTGTCCTAACTGCTGGAGTTCTATGAACTTTTCTGTTATGCCTCACTCTGAACTTACATCCTTTGAGGTAACTCTGCGTGTGCTGCTCTTAAAGTACTTGTTATTTGCCTATCATCTTAAAACCAGAGCAGAGTGATACCAAAGGTTTCATTATTCCTATTTCTCAAATCATACCAATGGGACATTTATCAATAAAAATTGGTAGCAATGTAAAACTCCAATACAGTAAAACAGTTTGGATTCAGGAAAGACAATTGGAGTCAACAGATCGAGTTCTAATTCTAGCCTGAACCTTTACTGCATAAGAGCAGAGACTGCAATTTTCTCGTGGCATATCGATATATATATATGAATTTTAGTGTACTCTAAGTTGTTGTATAAACAAAAAGAAACAGGTTCTAAAAATGGTACAAAGGAGAGCAACATTACCTACCACAGACTTTATATGGGTACAAAAATCAAAAATGGTTGGAACAGCATCCATTTTAAGCCGTCGAGTTTGTCCTGTTAGGTCAAAACAGGAGGCTTCAAAGTGCTTTGAACAAAGAAAGGTATGTTTTCCTGGCACAAAATTTTTGCGCCTAACCAGGCGAATCCATTCCTTTCTTCTTTTAGGATCCAAAGGAAACCTTAAAAAAAAAAAAAGGCAATTCAAATTCTATCCTATTTGTGTGGCTGTACCTGAATGGTTAAAACAAATTAAAAAAGTGATGGTTTAAAGTATTTCCCATTTATATAAAAAATTTAAAACAACATCCACACACTGGAACAAAATTCATGCTAATTTTTATAAGTTTGAAAAAAGTAGCAAAAAGTTGATTTGAGTGCTTTTACTTTTCAGGACTTTCCCAACAGACATGCTTTCTTACTCTATTCCTTAACAAGGGCAGTAAAAGAAAAATGACTGAATTGGCCCAGATGAAGTTTATTTAAACTATTATAAGCAGGAGTAATTTCAAATGCTTTGATTTACTAATATAAATGGTCAAGAGAAATCATGTATCTAAAGATGGAATTTTATCAAGAAAAGCTGAGGCAGATCATAATTCTCCTATCTCTGTGTTCTGTTTTTATGACACCTAACATTGTTTTGTTACATTTTAATAAAGTTCCAGTGAAATACAAGATTAAAGGTTTCCTCAAGACAGGTATTGTATCTTTTCATCTATTTAACACTTAATACATTGCACGCAAGCAGTAGAGACTCAATAAACATTTGCTGAATTAATACAAATATCAAATATTTAAACTAGTAATTCACTGAATTTCTTCCATATATTACATATTAAAAACTATATATATTAAAAAAAAACCTGTTATATAGTACAGCAAAAAAGCTTAGTTATAAAAATAGTAAAAAGCTTTGTAGCAACGTTTTCCTTTAATATTTATTTATTCCAAACACAAAATATATTAATATGCCCTCAGTGTTACCTGTTAAAGATGAGGTGAATACAAGGGGTTGTCTCTAAAAACTCTACTGGTAACTATGTGACTGGCTTGGAAACGTAAGAATCAACATTCTAAAGTTCAATGCTTTAGACTACCTTATCCTATAACTATTAATTGTTTAGAAAGAATCATAAATCCATGTTAGAAGATTATGAAGCCCCCAATGCAAGTCTTAGAAGGCAAAATCTTTGACTCTTATCTCATATATAACAGTTCCTTGGTTTCCGTGGGAGTTTGGTTCCAGGAACCCCATGGATACCAAAATCTGCCGATGTTTAAGACCCTTATAAAAACTGGCTCATTTGCATAACCTATACATATATCCTGTTATATACTTTAAATCATCCCTAAATTACTTTTAATACCTAATAAAATATAAATTATATGTAAATATTTGTATTACTCAGAGAATATGACCCCAAAAAAGTCAGTACATGTTCAGTACAGATGGAATTTCTTTTTCAAATATTTTTGACCAACGGTTGGTTAAATTTATGGAACTCTGGTTACAGAGGGTTGACTGTGCTAGGTTTGCTCACATTCCCGGCAATGAGAGGCACAAAAGATCGAAGTTCAAATTCACAGTAAACAGTTTCCATCTCCTGTCCCCTGAACTCCAAACATACCCTGAGCTGAAGATCCTTAATTATGAAACCAATGCCTCAAACTGAACCTTAACTTGATCAAATTCTACTTCCTTCTTTTCAGAATTTAGGAATCCCCTCTAAGAAAATGTTTCATGAGACTACATTAGCTGTTGGTATATCACATATCATTAATATCACAGTTCTTTTAAAAATTTTTTTGTTCTTATTCATTTTTTACTTAAAAAGATAGACAGAGACAGAAGTTTTCCATCCTCTGGTTCACTCCTCAAATGTTCACAACAACTAAAGCTGGGCTAAGTTGAAGCCAAGAGATCAGGACTCAAGCCAGGTCTTCTACATGAATAGCAGAGATACAACTTCTTTATTATTATGTATTTGACAGGCAGAGTTACAGACAGTGAGTGAGTAAGAGAAAGAGAGAGAGAGAGACAGAGAGACAAAGGTCTTCCTTCAGTTGTTTCACTCCCCAAATGGCCACCACAGCTGGCGCTGTGCCAATCCAAAGCCAGGAGCCAGGTGCTTCCTCCTGGTCTCCCATGCGGGCGCAGGAGCCCAAGAACCTGGGCCATCCTCCACTGCCTTCTTGGGCCACAGCGGAGAGCTGGACTGGAAGAGGCACAACTAGGACTAGAACGCGGCGCCCATATGGGATGCCGGTGTCACAGGCAGAGGATTATCCTAGTGAGCCATGGCGCTGGCCAGAAATACAACTTCTTGGGCCTAACCATTATTGTGTCTTCTAGGGTACACAGCAATAGAAACCTGGAATTGGAAATGAAACCAGTACTGGAACCCAGGAACTCTCATGGAGCGTGTGGGTGTCCCAAATACCCTCCTGAACTTCACTTTGTTAACTGCTTACTTTTCTGTCTCCCCCACTAAATTCCAAGATAGGAGCTTTTTTCATTACTCTATCCCTAGGTCTAGCATAGTATCTAGGGTAGTACATGCTATTTAAATGATAGTCCTATGTGAACAAATGACTACTTGAACTAATGGGGTTAATTTGGCATTGCTAAGTCATCTTTAGATTACCTATGCAGAAACAGTTTTATACTTGTTTTTTGTTTTTATACAGCATTAACCTTAATCATGTTTTGAATGTACAGCTTAGATTTTTCTCAGTACCTTCAAAGGGTGAGAGATGTAGCCCATAAGCTGAATTTAAGTAATAAAAGATCACTGGGGTGGGTATATGACCAAGCAGGTAAGATACCACTTGAGGCCCGCATTCCATGTTGGAGTGTCTGGGCTTGAGTCCTGGCTCTTCTCCTGACTCTACTTCCCTGCTAATCTGCATTCTGGGAGGCAGCAGGTCACTGCCACCCATGTGGAAAACCTGGATTGAATTCCAGCTCCTGGATTTGGCCTGGAAACATTCCAGCTATTGCACATATTTGGTGGAGTGAAGCAGCAAATCAAAGTTCTCTCTCTCAAATAAGTAAAAAAAAATTTTTAAACATTACTTATTTATTTGAAAGACAATGTGACAGAGAGAGAGAGGCAGAAGAGGGCTCTTCCATCTGCTGGTTCACTTCCAAAAGGCCACAACAGCCCAGGTTGAACTGGGCTGAAGTCAGGAGCCAGGAACTCCATCCTGGTCACCTACATGGGTGGCAGGGGCCAAGTACTTGGGCCATCTTCTACTGTCTTTCCAGATATATTTGCAGGATTGGAAGTGGTTTGGGACTCAAAGCAGTGCTCTGAATATGAGATATCTGCACCACAGGCAGCAACTTAGCAGCTGTGCCACAACATTGGCCCCAGTAAAAAACTTTTTTTAAAAGGAAAGGAAAACTTTGATCAAAAGGGTATAATTAAAAAACACATCCTATACATAGTAAAAAAAAAAATATGCTAGTACTAGATGGATATACCAAGCTCTCAGAAACATCAAAAATTACTTAGTCTCTTAAATAATGCTATTTTACTTGTGTCTTTAACAAACAATTGAATGCCTCCTACTTTTTTTTTTTTTTTGACAGGCAGAGTGTTCAGTGAAAGAGAGAGACAGAGAGGTCTTCCTTTGCTGTTAGTTCACACCACCCCCCCCTCCCAGGGGCCGCCACGGCCCGTGCACTGCGGCCGGCGCACTGTGCTGAACCAAAGGCAAAAGCCAGGTGCTTCTCCTGGTCTCCTATGCGGGTGCAGGGCCCAAACACTTGGGCCATCCTCCACTGCACTCCCGGGCCACTGCAGAGGGCTGGCCTGGAAGAGGGGCAACCAGGACAGAATCCGGTGCCCCAGGACTAGAACCCAGTGTGCCGGCGCCACAGGTGCCTCTTACATTTCTCTAATCACTGTTTGAGGCACTGAAGATGTGGGTAGTAAACAAAACAGACATGATACCTATCCTTCACAAGCCTGTGGAAGGTAAAAACAAATAATTTAATGTAATAGCAGAGACAATGAAAACACTGCCTGTCTCTGGACAACCCGGGTTCTAAAGTGGCTCCTTTACATAATAGTTGGGAGTCTTTAGGCAAGTTATTTAACCTTTTTAGGTCTCTTAAAAAAGAATTTGCAAGGCAGAGATAGAGATTTTCCATTCACTGGTTCACTCCCTAAAAGCCTACAACAGCCAGAGCTGGGTCAGGCTGAAATCAAGAGAACCTAGAACTCAATCTGGATCTTTCACATAGGTGGCAGGGATCCAACTATTTCAACCATCACCTGCTGCCTCTCAAATGATGCATTGGCAGGAAGCTAGAACCGGAAGAGAGGAGCTGGGAAACCCAAGCACTCCAATATGGGATGCAGTAGTTACAAGCCCCGTCTTAACTTTGCCAAATACCTGCCCCAGGTCTCCTTTTTACCGTCCATAAAGTGGGAGTAGGAATGGTTCTAAGGATTAAATAAGAAAATGTTAGTAAATGCTTAGCCTCATTTACAGTACATGGTAAATTATTAATGGTTACTTCTTATTATAAAGTAATTACAAGTCTCATGAGTCTATAAACAGGTAAATACAGGGTTGCATGGAGCCATAAATCAGGAAGGGCTAATCGAGTCAGGAGCTTAAGAGCAGGAATTAGAAAAGCTAGAGTGAAAGTACTGAAGAGTGTTAAGAGTATCCTGGGGACAAGGAAGAGTGGTAAGACTAGAAATAATGCTGGAGGGCCTTCAACTTCATCAAAAATGGCACTGGTAAGTAATCAAAGGGCTGAATTTCAAGAGCTGTTAACAGAATATTTTTGAACTGGTTATTAAACATAGCCTTTATTAAAAAATATAAATTTACATTTAAATAAAACCAAAATACTCAAAAACCCTTACTTTCCTGATGATTTTTACAATTATCTTCACTTAAAAAAAAATTTATTCACTTCAAAGTCAGAGTACACAGAGTTCTTCCATATACTGGTTCACTCCCCAGATGGTGACAAAGGCTGGGCAAGGCTGAAACTAGGAACAAGAAGCTTTTTCCGGTCTCCCATGTGAGTGGCAGAGGTACAGGGCCCAAGAACTTGGACTATCCTCTGCTGCTTTCCCCAGGACATTAGCAGGGAGCTGGATCCAAAGTAGAGCAGATGGGACATGAACTAGAACCCAGATGGAAGGCTGGTGTTGCAGGAGGTGGCTCTACCCACCATGCCACAACATTAGCCCCTACTATCTACACTCATAAGGTTATTTATGTCTGTTGTGCCTGTATGGTGGAAGTACTGTAGAATAGTGTAATACTGCACATCTTTTCCTAACTCCATGATCAGTGATGTATTAGTAACTTGAAATAAGCCTTGGTAGAGTATTTATAATCATAGAAATTGGGCAAACTCGATGTTAAATCAGGGCTTTTTCCCTTCCCCAGAGAGATGGTGTTAAACATTTAGCAACACACCACTGATAACAGTAGACTGGTTAGAAGAGCCCGAATGGATGTAGTCAACTAGTTAAGAGGCTGTTGTAATAACCTGCTGAAGGAGTAGTAGTAAGTCAAGGAAGAATGACTTTCAATTTTCCAGATGGATGGTGTTTTCATTTACTGAGAGAAGGAAGAAAGGAAATGGAATCCATTTGGGGGAATGGCAGTTCATCAGTACCAATGATGATCTGAGGAACTAGATAGAAACCAGTAACTAAGTAGATAGATATGGACAGGAGACACTGATATGAGAATGAACAAGCAGATACTCACGAAACCACAGGCATAGCTGAAACCATCCTGATAACAGTGTGAAGACCTTGGTTAGGGCATAGGAAAGAAGGGCTGCTGAGGAGATTGAAGACAGGCCAAGAAATAAGAAAATCACAAAATCAATGTTAAATAACTCAAAAGCAGAGACTATCTCAAGGAGGAAATGGTCACATGCCATGACAAATCAATCTAGAGATATGGAAATGTTAGCCAAGGGCAGTTTCAGATTACTGGGTAGACCCAAAGAATGGAATGGGCTGAATAAGAGGTAAGAAAAATGGAGATAGTTTAGGTAACACAGGGATGAAAAAGTCAACTAGTGTCATAAAGAGGAGTCAGTTAATGAAATATTTATTTTTTAAGATAGATGTATTTTTATAATTATTGCTGTTTTAAGATCCAACTTTGAGTTTATACATGAATGTGTTAAATTCATAGCTAGCAAACTGTATGCATGTCATTGTACCACCATGCATCTCTCCAACATTGTTACTGGTGCCTGGTCTTATCTTTCTCATCTTCCAAATCAAATTACCAAATCCAGAAGTTTCAAGTATTTCTAAAATCTGTCCAGTTTTCTCCATCTATACCTCTGCAGCATAGGTCCCTGTCCAGATCTTACTACAGCTTCCTAACAACTTTTCCTTATTAACTCTCATCTCCCTTAATCCAGTGCTGGTTATACCATCAACTAAGCAGTACAATGTTTAGTTCAGCTGACATTTTGATGGGATTCTTCTGTGAAGGAAACTGTGGGTAAATTAACATTCTGTAAAATTTTTCTCAACAAATTCATCTCTTATGACACTTGCCCAGCACTTTCAGTAACAGTGTAATTCTCCACACTACAGCCACAGGGCTTTTTAAGATGCTAATCTAATCAGGCCATTCTTTTTAAACACTCCATGGCTTAAGGACCCTTCCAATGAAACAGAGAATACTTAAGTAGATAGAGGACCAGGTCTGTGTCATTCTTTGGTCTCATCTGAAACATAGAATCTTTTGAGAAGTGCTCTTTGACTTTCCAAGGCCATTAGTTCTCTGTCTTTTCTGTGGCAATTAACTGTTATTATATATCTTTCTCTTCCCATTAAATGCTAAACTCCAGAAAGGTTAAGATGTTTGTGAAGCCTTGGTAGAATGTCAGGCATTTAGGAACTCACCTATATGTTTGATGGGTGAATGAACACTAGCACTATCTTTTTAATGAAGTAGTTTAAAAATAGAAGCATTACAAGATTTTTTTTTTTCCCCAAATGGACACTTTGGATAGGGACCACATTGAGTAATAGGTAGGGTAAACATCAATAATATAAATTCCTACATTCTAACACCATCTAACTTGTGAGGTATACAAAAATCAGAACAGTTTTCACATGACTTCAATATTTCTTTTGTTAGGTACCTGCCAGCAACTTACAAAGAGAAGGTAAACATTTACTGAGTAACTGTTCAAGATAGTGTTGAAAGTGCTTTCAGAAATTCTGATTGGACAGAATTAAAGAATTTTGAACGCTTTTCCAACAAATGAAGGCAAAATAAAACCTACTTTTTTTTATTACTCTGATCTAGTAAGAACACTCTTCAAACAAACGAAGGAAAAATAAAATCAGGGCTTTAATTATTCTAATAAGAGGTATATCTTTTGCACTTTGATTAACATCGTTTAATCCAAGGCTATCAATGACGACTCAATTCCTCAGAGTTACTGTGTGTGGCTATTAAACATCTAAATACTTCCCATGTGAATTCAGGCAGTGAGAAGTTCCTAATTTTAATGGGAACACAGCAGGCTTCACAGGTGATTGATTGCTCGCTGTTGGGGACGATCTTTCACCCTGAGGGCGCCTTTATGTTAAAACCTGATCTAATCTATAGGAGTAAAAGTAGCAAATCAAGCTCTCCTCCTGTGCCTTTTTCTCTAAGAGGCCCTCACCATCCAGCACGAACCTTCCCTGAAAGGAGAAAAAAAAAAAAACCTGGACAGATTTCAGGTCCAAATGATGATTGCTAGCTACTCGCTGGGAAAGTTACTCCTTTCCTTCCACGAAAGCAACTGCCAGCCTCGAACTCCCATCTCCGGCCCCACTCCTCTCCGCCCAGGTTACCTGTGGAAGCTGACGTTAATGTGCTTGTTGTAGGTGGTAGCACAGCCCGCGGCGGCGCAATTGGTCGGCATTTCCCTTGCCCCCTCATTCGGCGCGGTTCTAAGCCTGTTCTGAGGCGCCGGCTGCTAGGCTTGCTTCCGGCACAGGTTAGACAATCGAGGCAGACCAAGGGCCTACTGCGCTTAGCCTCGAAAGCGGGGGTGGGAAGAAGGGCTTGTGTGTGGGGGCGCGGAGGGGGTCAACCTCCCCGTTCTCTTTATTAATATGGCGGGTCAGAACCCACGGAGCCAACCATCCTGGAGCGGCAGTGGCCTTCGTCTGCCTTCACCAACATGGCTGACAAATCCCGTTCTTTGCTCCCTCCCTCAGAAGGGAGCAGATCTACTCCGTTTCTTTGGCAGCAGTCCTCGGAGCAATTAAAGGAAAAGGCGCTTCCCCCTCCGAGCCCTAAGAGCCTCTCAAAGCTGCGGCTAAGAGGAGCCCGCCCATCCCGGCACGCACCCAGCTGACCCAGTCCCGAGCTGGCGGTAGGTGTGAGCCACAGGCCGGAAGGACGAAGCAGCTGAGACTCGAGCACCAACCTCTGAAATCTCGTCACCTGCTTTGTTATCGCGTGAGTTGGGAGGCCCGTTTCCTGCGAGGCGCAGGAAGTGACATCTCGGGCACGGCCGCTGCTAGAGCTGCTTTCTCGCGAGGCGGAAGAACCTCAGCGGCGGAAGAGCAAGGGGGCGCTAGGCGAGGGAACGGGGTAGCGACGGGCCGGCGAGGAGGAGCTGGGTGCGGGGAAGTTGGGGAGCAGAGCCCGCTAGGTGTCCGACTCCGGTAAGGCCGCCCCGGCCGGGTCCGTTAGGAAAGAAGAGGGCCGAGGAGGAAGGCAATTGTCGGGCGGATCCCCGGACGGAGGGCTAAGCGGTGCGGGAGCCGCAGCTGCCCGGATGGCGACCGCGGACACTCCGGCCCCGGCCTCCAGCGGCCTCTCGCCGAAGGAAGAAGGGGAGCTTGAAGATGGGGAGATCAGCGACGACGACAACAACAGCCAGATCCGGAGCCGGAGCAGCAGCAGCAGCAGCGGCGGCGGGCTGTTGCCGTACCCGCGGCGAAGGCCGCCGCACCCGGCCCGGGGCGGCGGATCCGGCGGAGGCGCTGGCTCCTCCTCGTCATCGTCGTCTTCTCGGCAGCAGCTGAGGAATTTCTCACGCTCGCGGCACGCGTCGGAGCGCGGCCACCTCAGGGGACCCAGCAGCTACCGGCCCAAAGAACCGTTCCGGTCTCACCCGCCCTCGGTGCGGATGCCTTCGAGCTCGCTGCCCGAAAGCAGCCCCCGGCCGTCTTTCTGGGAGCGGAGCCACCTCGCCTTGGACCGTTTCCGCTTTCGAGGCCGGCCTTACAGGGGTGGGAGCCGCTGGAGTCGGGGGCGCGGAGGGGGCGAGCGAGGAGGCAAGCCCGGGGGCAGACCTCTGGGAGGAGGCGCGGGATCCGGATTCGGCCCCGGCCAGAGCTGGCGAGAGCCCTCTCCCCCTCGGAAGAGCTGTATCCTTAACGTGGCGGTCTGCCCTGGGTGTGTCCCTGAAGTTCCTTCTAGCGTCATTGCTGGGTCTGTGAGATGAGTGGAACTTTTCCGAACCTGCAGAACCGCTTATTTGGCCCCGTGTCAGTGTGCTCTTAGAAAGGAAGCTCTGTGATAATTGTCATGTGTCAAACGACGGAGATGTGTCTTTAGAATTGCTTGATGGGGTATGTCGCTCTTTAACGTATTGCGGGTTGAGGTTAGCTGGTAGGCTCTAAGACTGTCAAATCGGATTTGTCATGGTACACCACACGTCCAACTTTCGTTGGCTTTTTTTTTTTTTTTTTTTTTTGCTGGTTCAGGAACTTCATGTGAAGTTGACTTCGATTTTAAGAGAGAAATAGTCGTAAATATTTTGAGAAATACTGTTTATTGATTATGTCATGTTGCACTTTGGATTGTAAAGTTTCGTTCCTCATAATTCTATTCTTGTGATTCTATTTTTACCCTTTCTTGATATATTTTTCCTCATTGCTGCCTTTTAAAGTGGGCTGGGAGAGGGAGGGTGAGAGCAGCAGGAAGAGACCCAGTGTTTTCATCAGCCATGTTAATTCAGAGATTTTAAATTCGTACATTGTTTTTAAAAGTTTTAACTCCTCTATTTTCTCCGTTCACTTTTGGATATTTTATAACTATTAATGTTGACTAGATGTGGGCTAGCCAAAGATAAATTTAACAGCGTTTTAATAATTAGAAGGGAGAATGTGTAAGTATGGTGGAGATTATGGACAAGTTGAGAAGGAAAACAAAATATTTTTGCTCTCACTTTTCAGTTATCTTTTAGCATTACTGAATTTTCTTAAGATTTATGCTGAGGAACCAGTCATCAGTTTGTTTCCTGTTTCATCATGGCTTTATAGACCATGCCTGACTCTGCAATAATTGCATGAAGTAGTTTACTAAGGACTTTCATTACTAGTTGTAATTTCCATTGTGTGGTAATTTTTTATTGTATTCATTACATATGAAGTGTATATATAATGACGTTTGTTTGGAAGACTCAAAATTATTTTTATAGAATACTTAGGGCAAGAATGGTCTTTCCCAGATGTCACGCTATATGGGGTACAAAGAATGTACATTTAGGTAGGAAGTAGCTTTTGGTGCTAGGGCTCTAAAAAGCTTAACTTATGCGATAAAAATTGAGTTAGGAGCATTTCAGGATTGTTTCAGACAAAATTATGTGTATATTTCACTTTATAAAAACAGTAAGCATTCTCTTGAGGTTAGGATTAGGAAACCACTGCCCAAGGTATTTTTCTTCTCCATGGATTTTTTTTTGTTGTTGTTCTTCATTCTGAATTAAAAAACAGAAAACCTATTAAAACATATGTATTACAGTTTAGTATAAAATGCTCAAATCAAGATAAGTAAAAAGTAACTATGCGCATTCAGCAAGCTTTTTCTGAATTTGTTTTATGTTACAGAAGAAGGAGGCAAATGTGCTGGCCTTTCTCTGCCCCTTCATTGCCAGTTTGCGCCTCTGCTGTGTGCTTTCATTAATTTTTATGCTTATGTTTTTTTTTTATTAATGAACAGGCATATGATAATGCAAAAAAATTGTAGGAAAATAACCAGTTTGCCTGTGTGATTTTTGACTTCTGTAGTAACTTGTCAGAAATGAGCCATCTTGCTTTTTTTCTTTTCACAGATGCTGCACTTAAGAAAAGGATGCTTGTTTTGACCCTCTGATTATTGTTTTCCTCCTGAAGTATCACTAATCTATTCTAGAAGTGTTCTTTCTAAGAATTTGAGAAGGAAAACGTTGTTCCCAGTCTCTTGTGTAACATGAGCAAACAAAATTTGTAACACAAAGTTTTATTAACTTGGATTTCTTTGTCAAAATTATACTGAGAATTCATATTTCTACTATGTGATTTGAAAATGACTTTTATTTTACATATATTGTATAAAGAGTGAGGGTCATTCTGTGGCTTATTTGCCTAATCTAGAAATGAAGTAGCTCAAGTAGAGGATTTGGTTTTGGTTTAGTTTTTTTCTTTTTTTGCAATAATTTATTTTTCTGTAATAATTAAGATGCTAATTGTTACTTTAAAAAATAGATAAACCAAATTCTGTTGTATTTTCATTATTGTTCATTTTAACTTTTTTCTTAATGATAGACACTTTATTGGTCTATCTTCTTAAGTCTCCCTAGAATACTGTTTTAAACTTTCAAATCTGATGAGAGTGAGCATAATTAGGTCAGTGTTTCTCATCAGTAAAAAGTCATTTCATTTTCACTTAGAGCTCTTGTTTTGTTTTTAAATCAGATTTCAGTTAGAACTTGAATCTTGACAAGCTTAAAACTAAATCTAGTGTGTGTGATTTCAGCTAGTCTTGTAAGTAGTGGTAGGAGATTTCATTTAGCCTTGAAAATTTGTCATAGGTCATAATTGCTTTTCTTTTATGTTCTTGCATTGTTTTAATTTTTGTTAATGTATTGAATCTTTTTCCTTTGAGCATGTTCCTAAGGTCTTTATTAGTCTTTAGTTTTCTTGACTTCAGTTATACCTTCAGATGTTTCTGTTGAAAACTCGGATGTAAGTGGAGATAGTTACTGAATTTATGTACAAAGAGTGCATAACGAGAGGGGAGAGCAAGTAACTCTGGCTTCCCTGGAGAGGTGACTTAAATTTGTGTCAAACTGAAGAAAAGAAACTTACACTCAAAGCTATGTGTAAATTGTGATGAGCAGGGGGAAAGGAAAGATTAGAAAGGTAAGCACATGTCAGATCATAGAGAACTTAAAATCATTTTGAGGATTTGGGACTGTGGATGAGATTTACACAAGGGGAATGTTCTGGTCGGATTTGTATTCTGGAAAGATTACCCTGGCAGCAGTATGGAGGATGGCTTGTGGGAAACAGAGAACCCAAAATATCTTAAAACCAGGCCAGACTTTCCTCCTGTGTTATGTGAAACTATTGGAGTGCTTAAGAACTCTCAGAATGAAAAAAGAGGCTAAGTAGAGCTTACTGAAGAGCACTGTTATTTCAGGAGTTGGAAAGAAAGAAGTCAGGAAGACAAGGTAGGGAGACAAGGCATTGGCAGTTGAGAACATCAAAACAGTGGTTTACAGTATCAAGTGCTACAAGTAAAATAAGGTTTGAAAACACTGATGGGTGAACTCCCAGATTCTGTTAATGAATAGGATTAGAAGCTAGATTGCTTTCAGTCGGAGAAGCAAGTGGTCTTCCATAAAGTAGCTCTGTAGAGGTCAGAGATCTAAAGATCTATAAGAAAGTTTTGCTGCAGAAGTGAGAGGATTTCAATTGTAGTGCTTAGATTCTCAAATACTTGGTTGTGATTTTCATTCTTGACTTGGCCATCAAGGGAATTTAAAAATCTTTGCTGGCCGCTTACCTAAGGTTAAATGAAAGGACCATATTTAGGACCTATAATGTTAGATACTAGCCAGTAAGTTCAAAATGATCCTTAAATGATATATTGTATAAATCCGCTAGAGGTACTTATCTTTTCACTTGTTAATTTCCAGGTTGGAAAAGTTAAGTGTAGCAATTCTCATATGCCTTTCCTGTTTTAAATAAAAATTATAGTTTGGAACTTTGTAGCCATTTTTAATGAAGAAATTAAGTTCTAAGTATCATGTTAGACAAGAAAATAAAAGTAATTGCCTTAGATAGCCTTGTCTTTAAGGCAAAGTACTTTAAAAGATACATCTTAACTATTCAAAGGTTTTTTTTTAAGGTTATGTAACTGCCATAATTATTTTAGTAGTACATATGTTGGATATTAGTATATAAAGCTCTAAGCTTGTATGTATCAGATTTTTTTAAGAAGTCTCATAAATTATTTTTTTAAGACAGGCAGAATTAGTGAGAGAGACAGAGAGAAAGGTATTCCTTCCGCATTGGTTTACCCCCAAAATGGCCACTATGGCCGACGCGCTGTGCCAAGCCAAAGCCAAGAGCCAGGTGCTTTTCCTGGTCTCCCACACAGGTGCAGGCACCCAAGCACTTGGGCCATCCTTTACTGCCTTCCTGGGCCACAGCAGAGAGCTGGACTGGAAGAGGCACAACTGGGACTAGAACCGGGCTAGATGCCGGCACCGCAGGCGGAGGATTAATGAAGTGAGCCACAGCAGCCATAAATTTGTCTTAACTACCTAGCTAGCCATTATCAGTGTTCCATCTTTTATCTCTAATTTGTTCACAATTTGAGAAATGAAACTAAAGAGAAGAAACGTTTCCTCCTGATTAGCTGAAATGTAAATTATCCACACCTGTGACAAACCATTGTTTCCGCTTCAGAAAAGAATCTCTAACATTTAGCATGTTTTGGGCTTTACTGATACCTACAGAAGGAGGGATGCCACAAAACTAGGTAGACTACGTGTGGATACTACTGGTAATTGTAATTGCTGACACTAATGATTTTTGTAAGTGGACTATTTATGTGAATCCTTACTAAGTTGATATATGGGCACAGAGTGAAAGTGGGTGTTCTCTATTAATAGAACTTAATAAATTTATCAAATTTTTCTTGAAAGATTAAGGGAGAAAATTTATCTGTAACTTAGATTCTTTTTGGTTAAATTTAACTGGACGATTTTTGGCAACTGATTTCCTTAATATGCTGTTCAGCCAAAAGTTTTGGGAGATCTCCATCAAGAAAACAGAATTATTCATCAAAAAGTGAAAGCTGTGGGGAAGAAACTTTTGAAGATTTACTTTTAAAGTATAAACAGATACAGTTGGAACTAGAATGCATCAATAAGGATGAAAAACTAGCTTTGAGTAGCAAAGAAGAGAATGTGGAGGAAGATCCTAAAACATTGACTCTTGAGGACCAAACAAGCACTGATGATGTCAGTATTACAAAGGACTCAAATAAAGAAGAAGCTCCTGAGGAGAAAACACAGGTCAAAACTTTTCAGGCATTTGAATTAAAACCACTCAGGCAAAAATTGACTTTACCAGGAGATAAGAACCGGTTGAAAAAAGTTAAAGATGGAGCAAAGCAGCTTTCCCTGAAATCTGACACTACTGAAGCTAATCAAGGTAATGGAATTAAATACTTTAATTAGTAATAGTACATCTTTCTATAAGGGAGTTAACTTCATTGATAGGGTTATAATTATTTGTAAATGTTTTTGTCTGTCTTCATCATCATATTATTCAATAATGACAAGTTTTGTTTCCATTCTGATCCTTAGTTTATTTTTAGGCCTGAAATGCTTGCCAGCACTTAATAACACAGTGGTGAATATAAGTAATAATAATAGCACCTTTGTTTCCTTATTTATAAGACATTTACCAGTAACTTGTGTTAGGTTCTTTGTAGCAATTTTTGAGGTAAAGGAAGCTTCTTTTCCTCTTTTTGGTTTGAGATTTGCAAGCATGAATGGATGTGGAAATTTATAAAATCTTTTTTTGTTTTTAAAGATTTTATTTGTTTTACTTGAAAGAATCCCAGAGAGAGGCAGAGGCAGAGAGAGGTCTTCTATCCGCTGGTTCACTCCCCAAATGGCCGCATTGGCTGGAGCTGCACCTATCTGAAGCCAGGAGCCAGGAGCTTCTTCTGGGTCTCCCACACAGGTGCAGGGGTCCAAGGTCTTGGGACAACTTCCACTGCTTTCCCAGGCCATAGCAGAGAGCTAGATTGCAAGTGGAACAGCTGGGACTCGAACCAGTGCCCATATGGGATGCTAGCACTGGAGGCGGCGGCTTTACCCACAGGGCCGGCCCCTCAAATCTTTAAGATCATCAGAAACATCATCTAATTTGTCTCCCTTATTAGTCTAATGAAATATATGAATTTATAGTGTTTTTAAAATTTTTTTTGAATATATTATTTATTTAAAAGAGTTACAAAGAGAGGTAGAGCCAGAGAGGTCTTCCGTCTGCTGGTTTACTCCCCAGATGACTGCAACGGCTGCAGCTGCGCTGATCTGAAGCCAGGAGCTTCTTCCGGGTCTCCCCCATGGGTGGCAGGGGCCTAAGGACTTGGGCCATCTTCTGCTTTCCCAGGCCATAGCAGAGATCTGAATCGGAAGAGGAGCAGCCAGGAGTAGAACCAATGCCCATATGCGGCGCTGGAGCCTCAGGCTATGTGCCACAGCGCCGGCCCCTGTAGTGTTAAAACACCCTTGTATGCCAGGTCAAATAGTTCACGATGTTTCATTTTTAAATCCTGGTTTTGGGTTGTTAATTTTACAACTCTTGTACAGTAAAATTCACTCTTATGTGTATACTCCTTGGGTTTGGACTAATGCAGGTAGTTGGATAACCATCACCGGTCATCACAATTAATATACAAGAATAGTTGCCATCAACCTCTAACAGTAGAGGAGTCTCCCACTTGGGCCCCTGCACCCACGTAGAGACCTGGATGGAGTGCAGGCTCCTACTGCCATGTATTGAGTAAACTAGTGGATAACTGTGTGTGTGTCTGCCTTTCAAATAAATTAACTTTAAAAAAATAAAATGCCACCGAAGCACAAAAAAAATACCCTCTAACAGCTCCCTCCTGCTCCTTTCTAGTTAACATCTCCCACTACACTTTATCCACCTGATAATTACTGATCTGTCCTTTTTGATTCTAGCTTTTTGCTACCTAGTGTGGTGTATTTGAAACTCATACTTGTAGTTGTATATATTAGTAATATGTTCTTTTTTTTGTTGCTGAGTAGTTTTTCATTGTACAGCTATACTGTATTTATTTACCAGCTAAGGGATAGTTGGGTTTTTCCAATTGTGGGTTATTCTCAATGAAGGTTTGTTAATTTTTAGGATTTTTCATCCATGTTCATATGATGTGATCTCTCCCCTTCCTTGCCATTTTTAAATATTTATTTCCACAAAAACATTGTTTATTTGAAAGAGTGACACAGATAGAGTGAGACCTTCCATCCACTGCTTCTCTCCCTATATAGCTGCAACAGCCAGGTACAGACCAGGTGAGGCTAGGAGCCGAACACTCCATCCTGGTCACTAACATGGGTGGCAGAGGCCCAAGCAGTTGGGCCATCTTCACTGCCTTCCCACATGCATTAGCAGGAAGCTGGATTGGAAGTGGAGCACCAAGGATTCAAACTACTCCAATGTGGAATGATGGCATCACAAGCAGTGGTTTAGCCCACTGCACCACAGACTTGGCCCCAAAATAATATTTTTGAACTTCATTGTTTATTAAGTATTGATTTTAGATTTATTTTTACTTATAGTTGTTAGGTTTCCTGACTCTGGATTGGATCTTTTATTGGGTCTGAAAAATGTATCACTGTCTCTTAAAATCTTGCTCCATTTTCTCTCTTCTCTGCAATTCTGTTTAGATTAATGTATTTTAAGTCCACTTGCTTTATCATTCACATTAATATCTCTGAGTTCCTGTTTCTTTGTAGCTGTGTGCTGAATTTTGGAAAATTTCCTCATGTATCTTAATTTTACTGATTCTCTTTTTAGCTGTGTCTGACCTGCCTTAAGACCACCTATTGTCTTAAATTTTACTTTTTTTTTAGTATTTTATCTGTGTTTTGTTTTTCAGATCACTTTGATTCTTTTATGTTTTCTTCTCCCTGTTTATATTTTCAAATTTATTTCTTTAAACAAGTTTAACCATAGATGTATTTTGTCTTCTGTCCCTGGAATAGTTCCACTATCTTGGGTTTTGTTGTACCTGGTTTCTGATGGGTTTTGTTTCTGCTGGTTTTCATTTTTGACACTTTGTTTCCTTAAACCCTTAATGATTTTCATTTATTTACTTATTTGGCAGAAATTGTTTAAGGCCTAGGAAAAACATGGAATCCTCAGAGAGAAATTACGTTTGTACTTGCCGGGCACATGAGTAAACTTCTGCCCTGGGGTCACACTATATCTGAAGTGTTCCAAACTACTCATATGGTATATGTTTGGTTTTAAACCAGAATGCAGACTATTTCTGGTTATACGTTGTTAGAGAGATACTCTTTGTCTCTTCAGTTTAGGACCACAATTTCAGACAGGCAGTTTCCAAAGGGATAGAAAAGACATAGAAATAACCATCTTAGGGTATAATAAGAATTATTTGTGAAAGCTTGTGATAACTTAGAGGAATGATAAATATCCCCACCAGGATTTGAAGAGTTTTCAGAAATGTTGATATGCATCTTGAAAAATCAGTCTTTTGGCCGGCGCCGTGGCTCAGCAGGCTAATCCTCCGCCTTGCGGCGCCGGCACACCGGGTTCTAGTCCCGGTCGGGGCACCGGATTCTGTCCCGGTTGCCCCTCTTCCAGGCCAGCCCTCTGCTGTGGCCCAGGAGTGCAGTGGAGGATGGCCCAGGTGCTTGGGCCCTGCACCCCATAGGGAGACCAGGAAAAGCACCTGGCTCCTGGCTCCTGCCATCGGACGAGCGCGGTGCGCCGGCCGCAGCGCGCCGACCGCGGCGGCCATTGGAGGGTGAACCAACGGCAAAGGAAGACCTTTCTCTCTCACTGTCCACTCTGCCTGTAAAAAAAAAAAAAAAAAAAAAATCAGTCTTTTGCTACTTGGGAAGTTAGAAGGAACCAAGTGAGTAGAAAAGGGTACAGAGGACTTTTTAAGATTAATTAAATATGGATCAATATGGAATATAGTGTATTTTAGAGAGTAGTTGGGAATAATTTATAAAAGGATGGCTACTAGTTGGATTGGGAACGACCTTGAATATCTTGAAGTTTTTTTCTTTAATGTTGAGTAGGCTGTCAAATATATTTGAAAGGAAAAATGACAGAGAGTGAGGGAGAGAGAGATCTTCCGTCAGCTGGTTCACTTCCTAAATGACCACAGTGGCTGGGTCTGGGTCAGGGCCAGGCAGAAGTGAAGAGTCAGGAACTTTATCTGGGTCTCCCACATGGGTAACAATCACCCAAGTACTTGGATCATCTTCAGCTGCTTTCCTAGGTGCATTAGTAGGGAGCTAGATTGGAAATAGAGCAGCTGATTCTTGAACCATCACCCAGAGGTATATAAACATGTCGGAGGCTGTGGCTTAGCTCGCTGCACCGTGATGCCCCTAGATCCAAATTTCAAGGTGAGATTTCAACAAAGTTTTGAAGATGAGAGAATAACTAATGAATCTGGGAAGAGAGGCTCCTAGACCAAGAAAATAGCTACAGTGGTGATTTGCAGAGTCTGGTCTCTGGGGACCATATTATCTGGAAATTTGACAGAAATGCAGATTTTCGGGCCCTCTGCAGAACGACTGAATTGTGAGCTCTGGGATGGACCCAGCATTAAACAGCCCTCTTCTTGATTCTGATACTTGTGAAATTTTGAGAATCACTGAACTGTAGTAAGGACTGTCTTGTAGAATGATGCCTGGCATATTTGAGGAATAACAATCAGGCTGGTGCTACTAAATAAGAGCGTAAGGGGTATGAATAACAGCAGAAATTGGAGATGGCAGATGGGAAGATCATGTAGCACCTTGTGAGAATTCTGGTTTATTCTGAGGGAACTGGGAAGCTTTTATAAGGTCTTAAACTGAGGACTGACAATCTAGTGTTTTTCAAAGGATCACTCCAACTGCAGAGTTGAATACTCTTTAAGGCGTGGACATCTCTACTCATCTCTACCATATTCACTAATCGCTTCCTTACTTTAAAATTTTAGGGTTTCTATAATACTGTATCCTGGATTTTCTTGTAACTTTATTTTCCTTTTTTGTATTTTTAAAAAATAAACTTTTATCTGTGTAACTTCTTTTCCATGTCTTTATTGTCCTATTTTCTTAGGATAATCTCATTATTGTGGTTTATCAGATGGGGAACATTTTTTCTGCCAAGGGCCATTTGGATATTTATAACATCATTTGAAGTCCATACAAAATTATTAACTTAAAAATTAGCCTGCTGTAGATTTACTGAATTCCGAGTCCTGCCTTGGCAGGGCCAGACGAAATGATATGAGCCTTAACGGCCCGCAGGCCAGATGTTCTCCACCCATGATCTATTTGCTGATGTTTCTGTCTTGCAGCTCACTTGAGAATTCTAGTTAATTTTCTAAATACTTATGAGTGCCCAAGACTCATTTTCATTTTGGAAGTTTTGAGTACAAATTGAAGAAATAGAGGGCTGGCACTGTGGTATAGCAAGTTAACGCCCTGGCCTGAAGCGCCGGCATCCCATTTGAGTGCCGGTTCTAGTCGGCGGCTGCTCCTCTTCCAATCCAGCTCTCTGCTTTGGCCTGTGATAGCAGTAGAAAATGGCCCAAGTCCTTGGGTCCCTGCACCCGCATGGGACACTCGGAAGTGGCTGCTGGCTCCTGGCTTCGGATCAGTGCAGCTCTGGCCGTTGCGGCCATCTGGGGAATGAATCAGCGGATGGAAGACCGCTCTCTCTATTTCTAACTCTGTCTTTCAATAAATAAAATAAATCTTTAAAAATTTGAAGAAAGAAAAATTTTATTGTACACATCCATGGCATTAGTATGATAATACCTAATAATGGATGTAAGAGAAAAATTGAATGCCTTCTATATTTATTATTGGAAAGCTGTTTTTATTTTTAACAATTATTTGTATTTTGGTTTTCTTTGAAGTAAAATCTTGTTACAATGGGACATACATATTTCTAAAACTTACCATACTGCAAAATTACAATAAAACCACAAGAGTGTATGATGAATATAGTGTTAGAGGAACAATTCACAAAAACTTTGTCAGTGGCATGTAAAAATGATAAGAATTGAGGAAAAATTATGGCACATCTTTATACATTGAATGGATTAAAAATGCTTAAGATATTATAACAAATAAGTCACTGTACCTTGAAATAGGTCTAAAGCGTGCTTGTGGAAATGGGAGATTTGAAGTTTCCGTGAGGTAATATTATCTGAAATCAGTAAGTTGTAACACCAGATGTGAATGTGTATGGCAATAGCAACACAAAAGGAACTGAGGTAGCTGATAGATATTTGAAGCGTCTATGATTTATGTGTTCCTGCATGGTTCAGGTCACTTGGGTGCAGTTTTCTGTATCCTCTTTTTTTTTTTTTTTTGATAGGCAGAGTTAGACAGTGAGAGAGAGAAGGGGCTTCCTTCCATTAGTTCACCTTCCGGATGGCTGCTGTGGCTGGCGTGCTGTGCCGATCCGGAGCCAGGTGCTTCCTCCTGGTCTCCCATGCGGGTGCAGGGGCCCAAGCACTTGGACCATCCTCCACTGCCTTCTTGGGCCACAGCATAGAGCTGGACTGGAAGAGGAGCAACTGGGACTAGAACCTGGCACCCATATGGGATGCCAGCGCCACAGGCGGAGGATTAACCAAGTGAGCTACGGTGCCGGCCCCAGTTTTCTGTAACCTCTCAGTGTTTATTTGAAACAAATCACACATAGATAGGAAAATTGTTATGTTCTAATTATTTTCTAATATAGCAATCATTGCAGCAAATTCACATTTCTAGAATAAGCCTTATGGCATAACCTCATACCTTAGAATTTGATTACCTACTTTGTATAGGGTGATTGATCATTTATTTATTGAATAAGTTGCTTATCCTTTCACCAATAGGCCTGCTTTAGCGATCAGATTAGGGTGCTGGGAAACTCGACAGGTCTGGTGTTAAGGGAAAAGCACTAGGCTTGGTGGGGTTTAAATAGTTTAAGTGCTAGCTTAGCAACTTCAGTTGTGTCATTTTGTGGAAAGGTTTCCAAGTTTTTAACTTCATCTCTGTTAACTATAAATGGATGTATTGCAATACTTTTTTTTAATAGACTATGGCTTTTTTTTTTTTTTTTTTTTTTTTGTCAGGCAGAGTGGACAGTGAGAGAGAAAGGTCTTCCTTTGCCGTTGGTTCACCCTTTAATGGCCGCTGTGGCCAGTGCGCTGCAGCCGGCACACCGTGCTGATCTGATGGCAGGAGCCAGGTGCTTCTCCTGGTCTTCCTTGGGGTGCAGGGCCCAAGCACTTGGGCCATCCTCCACTGCACTCCCTGGCCATAGCAGAGAGCTGGCCTGGAAGAGGGGCAACTGGGACAGAATCCGGCACCCCGACTGGGACTAGAACCCAGTGTGCCGGTGCCTCAAGGCAAAGGATTAGCCTAGTGATCCATGGCGCCGGCCAACTATGGCTTTCTTAAATGATTTGTAAAGCTCTTGTGGATTAGATATTGTTTAAATATAGGTTTATTACAAATTGGGGCCCAGGGCTAGAATTCTGGGAAACTGGGTTGATGCACTTATTTTTGTTAAGTGTCCCCGCTATTGCCAATTGCTAATATATGGAGGACCAATTCTTTAGTGGCGAATATGCAGTACAATATCTCATTGTTGAACCCATCCAGGATTGAGTTAGTTTAATCATGTAATCTATCAGTGTGAATTCTATTTGGTAATGAAGATTTGCTTGTTGTTTATCTACTCTGCAAATTCTGTTCTTATTTGAAATTATTTCTAGTTCATTTTATCAAAACATAGTTTTAATTTATTTAGTACTTTTTGAGTCATTTTGCCTCAGAACTTTCAGAAATAAGACTAATAGGAGAAGTTAGGTTAGGTTTTCATTTTCTTTCATTGTACTCTTCCCTTTTGTTTGAAAGTGAGAAAATGAGGTTCTTTAATGATACTCTTAAAAGTAATTACTACTAAATATTATTTAACATTTTGTTTTAGATTGGTGTGGCTTTTAGAATATTCAAAAGATGTTATTTTATTTTAAAGGATTAGAAGATAAAGAACAAAATTTAACAAGAAGAATTAGTACCTCAGATGTTCTGTCTGAAAAGGTAAGATACTGCTTTGTTGGATTGAATATCCATTGTTTTAGCTTGTCCTTTTGAAAGGGGAAATTCTTTCTTGCTTTTCATTTATTTCCTTTTGTCATTGCTATAACCTTGTTTGTGACAGAGGCTTAACAATTCTACAGAGATGTCTTGAGAGCCTCTTTCTACTAGATCTTCAGATTTTATTTAATTGAAATACTATACATATCCATAAATGATCTTTATGCTTATTGTTTTTTGAAGCTTTTAATTTTGATTCACAGATTTTCTATTTTTATGGATTATCCTCTGTGAGAAAGCTTTGGCATTAGATAGACCTTGACTTGGTCTCAAATGTAGTTTCTCTTAGTAGCTGTGTAACCTTGTAAAGCTGTTGAGCTTTTGCTTGCCTTTGTTTCCTTCTGATTTTTTTTTTTTTTTTTTTTTTTTTTTTTTTTTTTTTAGTTTATTTATTTGAAACGTAGAGTTAGAGAAACAGGGAGAGAGAGAAGTCTTCCATCTGCTGGTTTACTCCCCAAATGGCCACAGTGGCTGGAGCTGTGCCGATCTGAAGCCAGGAGCCACAAGCTGCTTCTGGTTCTCCTGTGTGGGTGCAGGGGCCCAGGGACTTGGCCATCCTCTACTGCTTTCCCAGGCCATAACAGAGAGGTGGATCGGAGATAGAGCAGCTAGGACTTGAACTGGCACCGTATGGGATATTGGCACTACAGGCTGCAGCCTTACCCTCTATGCCACAGCCCTGGCCTCTTCTTGAGTTTAGAGTAACCTTCTCTAGGTTGTGGAAAGGCTTAATAGAATAAACGGAAGCATCAAGCACTGTGTTTGACATGTAATGGGCATTCAGTAGCCCAAGTCTTCTCTTTGTTGAATTACAGATAAGAAATATCTGCAGTTTGGTCTGCTTAGTTTTCAGTTTTTTTTTTTTATAAGTAAAATGAAATGATTCAAAGACCCTAAAGGCTTTAGGGAAAAAAATGGTCCTGAATTATAGGAATGATACTGTTACACAAATGCCTGTTTTAATATGCTCACTTTAGCCCTATAAATAGGTTTATATTACATATGTTTTATAGATAAGGTAAGATTCAGATGGGTAGATTAAGTAACTTGCCTAAAATTATTTGGGAATTAAGTGTCCTAACAAGAAGTTGAGTGAGATTCTCTGATTCCTAGTGCAGTGCTGTTGGTGTTCAAGCAGGTGCTTCAGGTGCATGTAGTTGTGTGATAGAATCAGTAGTTTTCTTTAATTCTTGAAGGAGTTGTTGCAAAAAATTAATGATTTTTTAAGTGTCAGTGGAATAGAATGGTAGCTTTATTTTAGTTAAATTGTATAGATCATATTGTCCAATAGAATTTTATACAAATAATTGAAATATTCTTCAGTTGCAATCTCTAGTCTGGTAGCTGTTAAACACAGGTGACTACTAGGAACTTGGTTATTATGGTTTGGGTGCAAATTTTTAAATTCCATTTTGGTGGAAAATTTAAATAGTCAGATGTGGCTCATTGCAACTATACTAGACAGCACAGCTCTAGGATTTCAATATCAAACTATAGAATTTGTTGTGTTTGAAGGACTGAATTGAGAGAAATCATAATCATTTCAAAATGTATTTACATATATTTCCCAACAGTGGAAAAGATAACTATTTCCCATTTGGTTAAACTGAAGTACTGAAGCGCATATGATGGTAGTTCATTTAGGGATTTATGGAAGGTTATTTTGAATTGAAACTATTTTCTTCATACATAAGAACAGAGATAATTGAACTGAATTTCAGAAGAATATATTTCCAATTCATCTATAAGAAAAAATTATAAAGGAGATTTTTACCTTTTTTTTTTTATTAGACTCTTTTTTCTTGCCTCCTTAGGCCTTTATATACATACATAAAGGCAAAATACACAATTTGGTATTAAATTCAGGGTGGGGAGGGCAAAGGGCCCCGCCTACCAGTCTCACCATCCCAAGCCAGTGGAATCTAATTAAAAACCTTTGGATAGGTAACCTGATGTTTTCAATTGCATTTTAGTAAACTAAAGGGAATAGATTAATTTTTTAAAATTATCTCAGAAAAAAAAGAGTAATTAAAGGCTATTTCAACTGGAAAAAAGCAAACTACTTTTTTTTCCCACAGATTTTATTTATTACTTATTTGAGAGGTAGAGTTACAGACAGTGAAAAGGGGGCAGAGAGAGAGAGAGAGAGAGGTCTTCCATCTACTCGTTCACTCCACAAATGGCCACAATGGCTGGAGCGGGGCTGATCCATAGCCAGGAGCCAGAAAGCTTCTTCTGGATCTCCCACAGGAGTACAGGGGCCTGAGGACTTGGGCCATCTTCTACTGCTTTCCCAGGCCATTTAGCAGAGAACTGGAACGGAAGAGGAGCATCTGGGACATGAACCAGTGCTCGTATGGGATGCTGGCACTGCAGGCAGGGGATTAATCTACTGCGCCACAGCGCTGGCCCTGCACATCTACTTTTCAGCTTCCCTGAAGAAAAGTTTCAAGTGTTTAGAATATTTTAAATTTTCAGATATTATCTATGGGTTTAGAACACATAATTTTCAAATATAGGCAAATTTCTACATTTTGTTCTTCAATAATTTAAAGAGTTAAAAAATATAAAATTTTTAAATTTGAATCTTGATATTTACTTTATCTCTTCTCTGTAATACTCATTAGGCTAGTGAATCACATGACTAATGACTATGGAACCACATCATTCTAAATTTCTCATCTTTCCTTTTTTTTTTTTTTTTTTTTTAAATCTTATTTGAAAGAGTTACACAGAGAAGGAGAGGCAGAGAGAGAAAGAGGGAGGGAGGGAGGGAGGGAAAGGTCTTCCATCTGCTGATTCACTCCCCAATTGGCCACAACAGCCGGAGCTGTGCTGATCAAAAGCCGGGAACTTCTTCCCGGTCTCCCACATGGGTGCAGGGGACCAAGCACTTGGGCCATCTTCTACTGTTTGCCCAGGCCCTAGCAGAGAGCTGGATTGGAAGTGGAACATCCAGGTCTTGAACTGACACCCATATGGGATGCCGGCACTGCAGGTGGCAGCTTTACCCGCTATTCCACAGTGCCAGTGCCAGCTCCATCTTTCCTTGATTCTAATTTCTCCTGGCTGGTATTCCCCTCTATTAGATTACTATCCTTTCAATTTTGGGAACCCAGATAAATGCTGGTCTCTAAATCTTTTTTTTTTTTTTTTTTTTTTTTTTTTAGTAAATATAAATTTCCAAAGTGCAGCCCATGGATTACAATGGCTTTCCCCCCACCCCACAATTTCCCTCGCACTCGCACCCCTCCCATCTCCCGCTCCCTCTCCCATTCCATTCACATCAAGATTCATTTTCAATTATCTTTATATACAGAAGATCAATTTAGTATATATTAAGTAAAGATTTCATCAGTTTGCACCCACACAGAAACACAAAGTGTAAAATACTGCTTCAGTACTAGTTATAGCATTACTTCACATTGGACAACACATTAAGGACAGATCCCACATGAGAAGTAAATACACAGTGACTCCTGTTGTTGACGTAACAATTTGACACTCTTGTTTATGGTGTTAGTAGTCACCTGAGGCTCTTGTCATGAGTTGCCAAGGCTATGGAAGCCTTTTGAGCTTGCCAACTCCAATCTTATTTAGAGAAGGTCATAGTCAAAGTGGAAGTTCTCTCCTCCCTTCAGAGAAAGGTACCTCCTTTTTTGATGGCCCGTTCTTTCCACTGGGATCTCACTCGCAGAGATCTTTCATTTAGGTTTGTGGGTTTCTTTTCTTTCTTTTTTTTTTTTTTCCCCAGAGTGTCCTGGCTTTCCATGCCTAAAATACTCTCCTGGGCTCTTCAGCCAGATCTGAATGCCTTAAGGGCTGATTCTAAGGCCAGAGTGCTGTTTAGGACATCTGCCATTCTATGAGTCTGCTGTGTCTCCCGCTTCCCATGATGGATCATTCTCTCCCTTTTTGATTATATCAGTTAGTATTTGCAGGCACTAGTCTTGTTTGTGTGATCCCTTTGACTCTTAGACCTATCAGAGTGATCAATTGTGAACTGCAATTGATCACTTGGACTAGTGAGATGGCATTGGTACATGCAATCTTGATGGGATTGTATTGGAATCCCCCGGCACGTTTCTAACTCCACCATTTGGGGCAAGTCTGATTGAGCATGTACCAAATTGTACATCTCCTCCCTCTCTTATTCCCACTCTTATCATTAACAGGGATCACTTTTCAGTTAAAATTTAAGCACCTAAGAATAATTGTGTGTTAATTACAGAGTTCAATCAATAGTACTTTCTTTAAATCATCCTATCAATTTATCCTCCCCTTCTAGCCCTATATATTCATAAATGTACCCGTATCCAATACAGATTGGTCTTCTGTTTGAATTATAGGTGTTAAATTAGGGGCTTAGACTAGGGTGAGTAAAAGTTAGTTTCCTTATTTTATCTGCATTTTCCTTTCGAATATTTGCCTTAAAGTTAACTGTAAATTCTAGTCTTATGAAAGATTTGACTTGCTGAAATATTTAAGGTTAAATAGAATTTAAAAATTCTGTCTCTTTTTTCTTTTAAAGAAACTTGGTGAAGATGAAGAAGAGCTTTCTGAATTACAACTTCGTCTTTTGGCTCTTCAGTCAGCTAGTAAAAAATGGCAACAGAAAGAACAGCAGGTGATGAAAGAAAGCAAAGAAAAGTTGACTAAAACAAAAACTGTACAGCAAAAAGTTAAAACCAGTACAAAAACACACTCAGCCAAAAAAGTTAGCACTACAGGTAATGATTTCTGTTAAATTCTTGTAACTGAATTAAATTTTTGGTATGATTTCTAACTTTAAGTTTTCAAAATCAATAAGTTAATCAATTTTAAAAGTTCAGTTTTGCCTCCAAGAATTTTAAGCCCTGGGGATGTCTCTTCTTAATCAAAAAAAGTATTTAAAGTGTGCTGTGTTAATTATTGCAAATACAGTGTCAAGGATCATTCTGCTTAAATCCCTGAGTGGTAACCATTGTTAATCATTCAAAGTTTGTCTACAGGAGAAAGTCATTCTTAAACCTATTGTAAAGTTAATTTTTATTTTATCTGCTGTAAAACTCTTTAACAGAGGTATGTTTCTGTGTTTTTCATCTAAAGCTAAACAAGCATTGAGGAAGCAGCAAACAAAGGCATGGAAGAAATTACAACAACAAAAAGAACAGGAAAGGCAGAAAGAAGAGGATCAGAGGAAGCAAGCTGAAGAAGAAGAGAGAAGGAAAAGAGAAGAGGAAATCAGAAAAATTCGAGATCTTTCAAATCAGGAGGAGCAGTATAATCGATTCATGAAATTGGTTGGTGGAAAGAGGAGATCAAGAAGTAAAGTAAGAAATGCAAAATATAAAACATTATTCGAATCTATGTGTCTTTGTATTCCCATTTCATAGATTCAGTAAACTAAGCAAAACTAGTTAAGTAAACTAAGAAAAATGAGATATCTTGTGTTTGGAAGAGCTTAATGTATAAATTATTCTTGGGGGAAAAGGAACATCTAATTCTGAGGGAAAAAGGAGACTAAAATTAGGATTAGCAGAGATTGCTTTTTTTTTTTTTACCATTTGCTATTTAGAAGAAAATAGGATTACAAAATTGTGGTAAGGACATATTCTGAAAATGGCTGTTTTCTTAGGTACAAGGGTAGAATTTCATTAGTTTTTCATTTTTAAATTTAACCTAAAAGGATGTCACAAATGACATGGATTTTTTTTTTTTTAAAGATTTGTTTATTTATTTGAAAGAGTTACTCAGAGGAGAGGCGGGGGTGGGGGAATGGTCTTCCGTCTGATAGTTTACTCCCCAATTGGCCACAGAGGCCAGACCTGTACCGATCTGAAGCTAGGAGCCAGGAGCTTCTTCCAGGTCTCCCACCTGGGTGCAGGGGCCCAAGGACTTGGGCCATCTTCTACTGCTTTCCCAGGCCATAGCAGAGAGCTGGATCGGAGGTGGAGCAGCCGGGTCTTGAACCAGTGTCCTTAGGGGGTGCTGGCACTTCAGGCCAGGGCATTAACACCACAGTGCGGCCCCAACATGAATTATTTTAAAGACTGCTATATCATCATACTGTAATAAATTTAGTGCATAGTTTGTATTTAGTCATCAACTATTCCACAAGTCAGTGACATTCACAGTTAGTATGAGGAAGTCAGCTAGAGAGTTAATACCGATCTAATGCTATTATCAATGACAGTTTTTTTTGTTTTTTTTGTTTTTTTTTTTGTTTTTTTTTGACAGGCAGAGTGGACAGTGAGAGAGAGAGACAGAGAGAAAGGTCTTCCTTTGCCGTTGGTTCACCCTCCAATGGCTGCCGCGGTCGGCGCGCTGCGGCCGGCACACCGCGCTCATCCGATGGCAGGAGCCAGGTGCTAGGTGCTTCTCCTGGTCTCCCATGGGGTGCAGGGCCCAAGCACTTGGGCCATCCTCCACTGCACTCCTGGGCCACAGCAGAGGGCTGGCCTGGAAGAGGGGCAACTGGGACAGAATCCGGCGCCCCGACCGGGACTAGAACCCGGTGTGCCGGCGCCGCAAGGCGGAGGATTAGCCTGTTGAGCCACGGCGCCGGCCTATTTTTATATTTTTGAACTTTAAGGATACACTTGTGAATGTGCTACCGAAGAGTTGAATGTATTAAAGATTTAATTATTTAATTGAAGAGAGTCATGAGTTAGGTTTACCAAAATAAGATAGTCACACTTTGAGCTTTTACAACGTATCTTGTAGAATTATTTTTAGTGATAAGTATTATATTTAAATGTTATTTTCATTTGAATTACTTGCTAGGTTTTAGTATGTTGAAAACATTGTGAATGAAACATTAGTAAAAACAAAGCAAAAAAAATCATAAGCACATCAACCCAGAATTATAGTTTTCAGGTATCATTAATTTAGTAATATTTAAATTTCACTGGATTTCTTGGGTAAATATTCTTAGTCTTAATGACATCAAACTTGCATTTATTCTAATTTCATACAGAAATCATAAATATTCAAAAATGGTGTAATTTTCTAGTGGAATAGCTGATTACCTACTGGCTTAGCTTACTAACTGTAGGGAATTTCATGTGTATAGATGGTACTTTTTAGATATTTTTCTGTCTTGTGCTACAGTTGTAAAATGTCATCCATAGCGTACTTATCATAAATTGAGTTTTTGAAATCCGATGTGACAGGCAGATCTTGGTGTGATAATTTTTTATAGTGTGTAGAAGATGATTGTCAGTTCTTTTGTGATATGTAGGCAAAATCTTTGAAACTAAATAATGTGTTGTGTACTCAGTCTTCAGATCCTGACCTGAGGCGATCCTTAGATAAGCAACCTACTGATAGTGGAGGAGGCATTTATCAATATGATAACTATGAAGAAGTTGCTATGGATACAGATAGTGAAACCAATTCTCCAGGTATGAGTCAAAACTTGAAATATTTGCATATGCACAGAAACTAGGTAGAGAATTATTGAACTACTCAAACCTTGAAAAACTATATAAAGAGATTTGTCGATGGATTATCCATAGATAGTATTTGGTATTGTAAATATTTAGAGATTAAATCTTAAAAATCTGTTATTCACCATTATTTCCATATGTTTCTAGATAGGCTTTAAATAAAGTTTTTTTTTTACAACTTTCTTAACTATTCATTTGATCTAAAAAGTGAGGATTGCAGGAAAGATGAAAACACTGCTGTTTTAACAAAGAACGAATCTGCCTTACTCAAAAAGAGAAAGACTTCTTTGTGGTGTTGGAGGCAGAGAGGGTTCTTTTTGACTCTATCCCTGTCTCCTTTTAGTGGTGACACTTTGTAGGAATTTGGAGATGGAAAGTGATACCAGTAGCATCTCAGGGAAAGGCTGGTTAGAGCTGGTCAGGGTTCTAAAGTTGCATAACCTAGAATCTTGCTTATCTTTAGAGGCCATAGACTTGCTTTTGTTGATGTTCAGAGATGATTGACCTTTTCTGTCACTAATTTAAAACACTAGACAAGCCAATAACAGAATGTAACTGGCATTTCAGAAACTAGAGTACTTGAAAGACCACATTCTTCCTATGTTCATATTATGAGAACATGTGTAAGCTAGAATCCTACTTTGGTGTATCTAGGATAGAAACAAAGCAAAATTCCTATGATTTGGATACTGTTTACCAAAACTGTTTATTTTCAGGTTATTGTTTTAGGTTGGTGTTTGATTATCTTATGTTTTTATTTCATAGTTTAACCTGCATGTACTGTTCAGTTTCTTGTTTTCAGGTTCTTGGGGGTGATTCATTGCAGTTCTCAAGTATTGACAATATTGTTAATACTCTGAATTTTTATTTTTTTTAACTTAACAAATTTTATTCTCACAGTTCTAGAAATTAGAAATCAGAGATCAAGATATCAGCAGGGCCCATGCTCACCTTGAGATTCTGGCAGAACCTTGCTTTCTCCCTATCTTACGGTAGCAGTTAATCCTTGACATTCTTTGACTTGTAGATGAATAACCAGTTTCTTCCTCTATTACAAATGTTCTCCCTGCATCTGTTTGGCCTCTTCTTGCAAAGATACTTGTCCTGATGGATTAGGGGACTCCCCTACTCCAGTATGACCTCGTCTTCGCTAATTACGTATACAATGACTATATTTCTGAATAAGTTCACATTCTGAGTACTCCAAATTTTTATCAAATAACTTTGTGCTTTTTAAATAGTATTGTAAAAAATTATGCAGGGGCCAGCACTGTAGTGCAGCAGGTTAAAGCCCTAGTGTAAAGCTCCCGGTATCCCCTATGGGTGCTGGTTTGAGTTCTGGTTGTTCCACTTCCAATCCAGCTCCCTGCTAATGCACCTGGGAAAGCAGCAGAAGATGGCCCAAACAGTTGGGCCCCTGCATCCACGTAGGAGACCCAGAAGAAGTTCCTGGTTCCCAACGTCGGATCGGCTCAGCTCTGGCTATTGCGGTCATTTGGGGAGTGAACCAGCATGTGAAAGACCTGCCTCTCTCTGTAACTCTGTCAAGTAAATAAAAATAAATCTTTTTAAAAATTATACAGAAAACACGCTTTCTACTCAGCTTTGTCAAATTTTTAACTTTTTGCCATATTAGCTATAGATTTACTTTCTTTAAGAGTTCGTCTTATTTTTCCAATGTTCTGTTAACTGTTTTTATTTTTTATTCTTTTTTTTAGAGCATGTATCTATTTTTAAGATTATTGTTATTATTATTTGTCTGAAAGGCAAAGCTACAAAGAGAGAAGAGACAGAGAGGTCTTCCATCCTCTGGTTCAATGGCTGCAAAAGCTGGAGCTGGGCCAGGCTGGAGCTAGAAGCCAGAGGCTGCTTCTGGGTCTCCCACATGGGTGCAGGGGTCTGGGGACTTAGGCCATCCTCCGCTGCTTTCCCAGACACATTAGCAGGAAGCTGGATTGGAACTGGAGCACCAGGTCTCGAACCAGTGCCCAAAAAGAATGCTGATATCGCACATGGAGGCTTAGCTTACTCCACCACAACACCAGCACTGATATTTATGCTTTTAAGAAGTAAAATGTTCTAAAAATCTATGTATGGCACATTATCTTTTAATCCCAGTTTTCCATAAACCTTTTGAAGCCCCATCAATGTTACGCATTTAATGTATTCCTAAGGAAGTGTTTCTGCTATTAAACTCTTACCACAATTTTTTTTAACAGCTCCTTCACCATTGCAACAACCATTCTTCTCTGAATGTTCATTGGGGTATTTTTCTCCAGCACCATCTGTTTCTCTGCCTCCGCCTCCTCAGGTTTCTGTAAGTCAGAATTGATACGATTTTTAAGAAAATTATTGTGTTGCCTTGTGTCTTTTTAAAGTTTGGAAAAAAATGGCATATAATTAAGGAATGATTAGATGTGAAGGGGGCTTAAAAGATCAGAATTGCTTATTAGAATTAATAGTTGTGAAATATACAGAATAAAAGCTGATCATTTACTGGCAAACTATCCATTTGGTAGAAATTTCTAGTGACTAATTTAATTTTAATCAACTTTCTTTCAGTAACTAGCATGTTTCCCTCTTTTCTTTTTGCTTCTCAGCTAGTAGCTACTCAGAAAGTATATCCTAAAACAGAATAACAATTATCTAGTGTTTTAGATTAGCTCTTTTTTTGGAAGTGAGATTTATTTGCATTAAGATGCTTCCATGACTCTGAATAAATCTTGCTGTTTAAAATCTCATTAAAAAAATTATCTCCTCTTTTGGTGAATACTGTTATTTTTAACTTGCAAAATTAGCAAAAAAAAAAAAAACATTGCTTTGGAAGTTAATTTCTTTTTCTCTGTCTCCTTGAAAGAATTACCATTCTCCCATTTTACAAAAGAGAGGGAGGGGAAGGAAGTGGATGAAATCACAAAGTAAAATGTTCTGAAGTTATTTCTAGATTGAGAGGACCTAGTGATCAAAGTGAATATCTCTTTTTTAATTTCCAATAAAAATCAAACAAGATTAATATTTTATAAACTAATTCTTTGAGTGCTAGAGGCAGTACATAAAGAATGAATTATAATATTGTGATAAGGAAGCAGAGGAATGACGTTTGAAATCTCATATTTTATGAGTTCTTAAAGTAAAAAACGTGTTTGTGACATGACAGTATCCTTTAGAGAGAATGGTCTAATAACGATGAAAATCAAGGAATCAGTGAGGCATGTTGGAAATGCAGAAAAGATTAGGGTGGCTAAAGCAAGGAGGCTTCCACTGGGGACCCTGAGGAGGGAGGGTTTGGCTTTCATAATAAGAGGGAACCCTTCCATTTCACATTTCCTAGGTAGATGTCTGATACTTTCCAGGAAGTTTATGGTAAAGGAATGGTAGAGTAGAGAGTAAGAAAGAAAATGACATTTTTTTCTTTTCTTCCTTGAAATGTTTTTTTTTTTTTTTGGAAACGAAAAATGAATGAGCTAACTGCCAAGCGGAATACTAGAAGGACTTTGAAGCAAAAATCTATCCTAACTCAGGGATTGTGTTAAAATTAGTTTCCTTGGCCAGCGCCATGGCTCAGTAGGCTAATCCTCCACCTTGCAGCGCCGGCACACTGGATTCTAGTCCCGGTTGGGGCACCGGAATCTGTCCCAGTTGCCCCTCTTCCAGGCTCTCTGCTGTGGCCAGGGAGTGCAGTGGAGGATGGCCCAAGTGCTTGGGCCCTGCACCCCATGGGAGACCAGGATAAGCACCTGGCTCCTGCCATCGGATCAGCGCGATGCGCCGGCCGTGGCGGCCATTGGAGGGTGAACCAACGGCAAAAGGAAGACCTTTCTCTCTGTCTCTCTCTCTCACTGTCCACTCTGCCTGTCAAAAAAAAAAAGAAAAAAGAAAAAAGAAAAAAAGATTAGTTTCCTTTATTGATAATCTCTAAGAAGCCATTTTATCAGGAATTAATGAGAGTAGTGGTGATTCTTCTTGATACTTAAGGTGCTCTGAAATATTATTCCCAGAATCCCTTTGGTTCTTGATTTGTATTTTTTATTTAAATTTATATGATTTTGGTTTTAGTGTATCTACTTGCTTCAGGTGTAATTTGATTCCTAGATGTTCTAGAATGGTTAATGGAGAGAAAAGAATGGGAAACATAAATGTTTTAAATACTGATTGGTTGAATATGAAATTCAGTTTTAAGATTTACAGCATACTAGCAGCTAGAATAATAACCTGTTTACTTTTTTCTAATTTAATACACCTTCAGAAATAAACATGTGGAGTTGATAAAATTTGCCTTGAAATTGTTTTTTTTTTCTTTCTTAAAAATAGTCTATGCCTCCTTTGAACCAGCCTTATGTGGAAGGCTTGTGTGTTTCTCTTGAACCTCTACCTCCTCTACCACCTTTACCACCTCTCCCACCTGAAGATCCAGAACAACCTCCAAAACCACCTTTTGCAGATGAGGAAGAGGAGGAAGAAATGTTGCTTCGAGAAGAGCTACTAAAATCATTAGCGAACAAAAGAGCTTTTAAGCCTGAGGTAATTTAGATACTTTAACCTCTAGGTGGTGCTCTTGAGCTAAATTTTAGGTTGGTCCTATTTTTTCCAGTCATTTTGAGATTCATTGGGTTTTCCAGGAAAGTAGGAGTTAATTCTAATATTTTGTTTGAGTTTTTTTTTCAAAGGTGACAGAAATTTCTTCTTAACTTATGTTTTATATCTGTCTCTTTCTTATTTAGGAAACATCCAGTAATAGTGACCCACCTTCACCTCCAGTTCTGAACAGTTCACAACCTGTGCCAAGAAGCAATTTATCAATTGTCAGTATTAATACAGTATCTCAGCCTAGGATACAGAATCCAAAGTTTCACAGAGGACCTCGTCTTCCACGAACTGTGATCTCGGTAAAAACAAAAATATTACTTTTATTCAAATAGCTTATGAAGCTTTTGTATGAAATTCTGCTTTTTCTCTACCCATTATTTATGTATATGCATATATTCACAAAAATGCAATGAAAATTTTTTTATTCATAATGAAAGCAACATCTTTAGTAGAAAACTGGTTAGAATTTGATGATAATGTGGTTGGGGAAGTATTATTCTCAGAGTGGCATACAGCCATTTCTTCAGCCCCCCCTCCCTTTCTTTTAATAGAAATTGATTCATTCAGATTTTCCATCTTTCTTGAAATCAGTTGTAACAAATTTCAAATGTTTTTATTTCTCTCATTTTTTTATGCTTTGCTCATATTTTTCAAGCAATGACTATTGTAGTGGAAGAATTTTATTATGCATATTACTTTATATTAAGGAAGTTGAAATGACATTTTCTTTTATTTATTTGAGAGGCAGTTACAGAGGGAGAGATCTTCCATCTACTTGTTCACTCCCCAGATGGCTACAATTGCTTGAGCTGAGGCCAGGAGCCTGGAACTCCATCTGGGTCTCCCACGTGGATGGCAGGGGCCCAACTGTTTGGGCCATCTTCTGCTGCTTTCCCAGGTGCATTAGCAAAGGAGCTGGCTTAGAAGAGCAGTCAGGACTCAAACTGGCACACATATAAGATGGCGGCCTCACCCACTGTAGCAGCCCCTCTACCTTTTAGAGCAAAGCCAAGTTAAAATCTTGCCTTTGTTAAGTAAGCCAACTTCAGCTACTTATGTTCTGTATGTAAGCACGTAGATTGCGAAATTTTGTTAATATCACGTAGAATTATTAAGATCATTTTTTCTTTTGTTTTTAAAAGAGTTAATTTAGATGGCGATTTGGTTCTTTATGAAAAGGTAGATAAAACAAATTATTGAGGAAGATAATTGTGATAATGTCTGGAAAGACTTTAAGAAAATAGAATATTTTATGTTTCTGGCTGTGACCACTATTGGTGGAATGGAACACAATCAGTTATGTAATATGGAGCAGAAGGGAGCCATAGATTACTTACCTCAGGCTTTCGCCTCCATTTTCTTTATGAAACTCAAAAGTGGTTAAAACAGTATAGTCAAAAAAGGAATAGACGTTCTTTTGTTATTTAGAGTAACAAACATGTTGTCTTTGTAGCTTCCGAAGCATAAATCAGTGGTTGTAACACTAAATGATTCAGATGATAGTGAATCTGATGGAGAGGCTTCCAAGTCAACAAATAGTGTTTTTGGTGGATTAGAGTCCATGATTAAAGAAGCAAGACGAACTGCTGAGGTAAGTGTAGTAATGAAATATTAAAAGTTTATTTTTTTTCTTGAAGATTAGATCTTAGAATTTGTAATATATTGATTTTGGAAAATATTTGTGTGCTATTTATATGTGTTATAAAAAGCACGTTAAATTCAGATAGGTTTTATTATATTCAATTGATCCCTTCAGATCAATAAAATTGAGTGGATAATTGTTCTGTATACTGAAGAATTTTTGTTAAGGTTTATTTGAAAGTCAGAGTTGCAGAGAGAGAGAAAGAGAGGTCTTCCATCTGATGGTTCACTCCCCTATTGGCCGTAATGGCCGGAGCTGCACCGATCTGAAGCCAGGAGCCAGGAGCTTTTTTCGGGTCTCCCACGTGGGTACAGGGACCCAGGGCCTTGGGTCATCTTCTACTGCTTTCCTAAGCCATAGCAGAGAGCTGGATCGGAAGTGGAGCAGCTGGGTCTCGAACTGACATCCATGTGGGATGCCAGGGCATTAACCCACTGCGCCGCTATAGCACCGGCCCCCTAAAGAATTTTATTATTATGTTGTGACTGTGTTATCTTACTAGAAAAGTTTTTATTAAAGTGTATAATCTAACTTTTATTTTTTCCCTATTGTACCAGTTATTTAGATACAGTTTAGTTCAATGATATGCCTCCCATAGGTTTTATTTATTTATTTATTTGAATGTCAGGGAGAGACAAAGAAATCTTTCATCAGCTGGTTCATTCCCCAGATAGCTGCATTGGCCAGGGTTAGGCCAGGCCAGAACCAGGAACTAGGAGCTTCATCCAGGTCTTCCACATTTGTGTCAAGGACTCAAACACTTGGGCCATCTTCCACTGCTTTTACCGGGCCATTAGCAGGGAGTTGGATGGGAAATGGAGCAGCTGGGACATGAACTGGTGCCCATAAGGGACGCCAGCATCACAGGTGGTGGCTTTAACCACTGTGCCACAATGCCAACCCCAACCTATGATTCTTGACTACCTGATGTATTATACAACTAATTAGACAATTAACAATCAGCTTTTTTTTTTTTTTTTTTTAAGATGTATTTATTTGAGAAGGCTATTCCATCTGCTGGTTCAGTCCCCAAATGACCGGGGTTGGTCTAGGCTGGAGCCAGGAGCTTCTTTCCTGTCTCCCACATGGTTGCAGGGTTGCAGAGGACTTGGGCCATCCTCTGCTGCTCTCACCAGGTGCACTAGCAGGGAGCTGGATCGGGAGTGGAACCACCAGGACTCAAACCGGCAGCCATAAGGGATGCATTGCAAGCTGCGGCCTAACCCATTACACCACAAAGCCAGCTCCCAGCATTTTTTTTTAAAGTGAATAGAAAATGCTGAAGCTATTTTGTTGTTCCTAAATCTATCAGTGTACACTTGGTTGCAGTGTAAAAATTTGGAACTTTTGAAAGCTATTGATGTGATTAACTTCATGTTTGTTTTTAGCAAGCTTCGAAACCAAAAGTACCTCCAAAATCTGAAAAAGAAAATGATCCTTTGCGAACGCCTGAAGCTTTGCCTGAAGAAAAAAAGATAGAATATAGATTGTTAAAGGAAGAGATTGCCAAGTAAGTGACATGTTATGTAATTCACTTTAAAGGTATATACTGTTTATGGCCGGCGCCGTGGCTCACTAGGCTAATCCTCTGCCTTGCGGCGCCGGCACACCGGGTTCTAGTCCCAGTCGGGGCACCGGATTCTGTCCCGGTTGCCCCTCTTCCAGGCCAGCTTTCTGCTGTGGCCCGGGAGTGCAGTGGAGGATGGCCCAAGTGCTTAGGCCCTGCACCCCATGGGAGACCAGGAGAAGCACCTGGCTCCCGCCTTCGGATCAGCACGGTGCGCTAGCCGCAGTGCACCCGCCATGGTGGCCATTGGAGGGTGAACCAACGGCAAAGGAAGACCTTTCTTTCTGTCTCTCTCTCTCACTGTCCACTCTGCCTGTCAAAACAAAACAAAAAAAAAAAGGTATATACTGTTTACAAAACTTCCCTTAGTCTCTAAAGTTTATTGATACTGGGAATGTTTGATGATGGCTTTATTCTAGATGCAAAGTTAGCATTTTTATGACAGAGAGGAGGAAGCCAGCTGATCATCCAGAGACTTGAATACAATGATGTGTTGAGAGATATAATCAGCTTTGAAAAAGATAAAAAAACAGAAGAACTATGTTAGTGCCAACTTGGTTCACAACATATTGGTCATCATTATAACTGTTGTGTTGGTTAATATTTTTATTTTATGACAACGAATGTAGTTTTCATTCATTGCTTAGTGTAATGCATTTATCTTCATTGATTTTTTAGTCGCGAGAAACAGCGTTTGATTAAATCTGATCAGCTGAGGACAAGTTCATCATCCCCAGCAAACTCTGATGTGGAAATTGATGGGATTGGCAGAATAGCAATGGTTACTAAACAGGTTACAGATGCAGAAGCAAAACTTAAAAAACATAGGTGAGCCTCGTTATCTGGTTAAATACTTCATATGTTTTATTGTTGCTATCCCAGAGGGATGTATTTGTGGTGTGTGTCATTAATAACTGACAAGAATTTTGATTTCATTCCTTGATAGAATCATAGAAACTTATCATTTTCTTGTACTGAACATTGTTTAAGATTTTATATAAATCAGGAGCCAGTGCTATGGCATGGTGGGTAAAGCTGCCACCTGCTGTGTCAGCATCGCATAGGGGCGCCTTGTACCTGCCTGGGAGACCCAGAGAAGCTCCTGGCTTCAGATGGGCCCAGCTGCAGCAGTGGCAGCCATTTGGGGAGTGAACCAGCAGATGGAAGACCTCTCTCTGTCTCTGTCACTCTGCCTTTCAGATAAATGTTACCTTAAGTGTTCCTAATTGCTTATGTTTATATTGGAAGCATTATAAAGCTAAAGGTAAAACTTACTGAAGATTCATAGAGGATGAGATTCAGTCAACACTGAGCATTTTATATAAACTTTTCAACTGTAATATTGACTCATTAATTTTCTTAAAGAACAGATTAGACCCATATTTGTTTTCATAAGAAATAGTGTCTGTTATTTCCCTCTTAGGATTCTCCTGATGAAAGATGAATCTGTTTTAAGGAACCTAGTGCAGCAAGAAGCAAAGAAAAAAGAATCTGTTCGAAATGCTGAAACAAAGATTACAAAACTTACAGAACAACTTCAAGCAACTGAGAAAATTCTTAATGTCAACAGGGTGTTTTTGAGGAAACTTCAGGAACAAGTAATATTAATTAAACTATTATAGTCTTGTGTTAACCACACATTTTTATAAGGTAGATTTTCTTTACGAAGGAAAATGTTTAGGCTGAAGCCATCAAAATATATATAACCTGTAGTTTTCACTAGACATATATTGGAATATTTTCATCTTCAAGTGAATACCTTAATGCTCTTGAGTTTTAAGGAAATGATTCCTTCTCGTGAGATTTTCATTTACATTTTCAGAAAATTTTCCCATATTTTTCAGATTCACAGGGTTCAACAGCGTGTTACAATTAAGAAAGCTTTGACTCTAAAATATGGAGAAGAGCTTGCTCGGGCAAAGGCAGTGGCTAGTAAAGAAATAGGAAAACGTAAACTGGAACAAGATCGTCTTGGAGTAAGTTGTTTGTAGAAAATGTACTTTTGGAAAGCAAAAGTTTTTTTATGAACTTTTGAGAGTAAGAGATGTATAAAATAGCTAAGACTTTTCATTTAAATTTAGAGAAGCTAAGATTAAATCTTTATTTTTTTTGAAAAATAAGAGAGGAAGGGCTGCACTGTGGCATAGTAGGTTAAGAATCTGCCTGCAGTGCCGGCCTCTCACATGGGTGCCATTTTGAGTCCCAACTCATTCCTAATGGCATGAGAAAGCAGTAGAAGGTGGCCTAAGTGCTTGGGCCCTGTACCAGTGTGAAAGACCCAGAAGAAGCTCCTGGTTTCAGATTGGCCTAACTCCAGCTGTTGTGGCCATTTGGGGAGTGAACCAGCCTATGGAAGACTTCTCAAGTAAATAAATCTTTTTCAAAAAAATTGAGAGGCAGACAGATACACAGAGTTTCCGTTTGCTTATCTGCTCCCCAACTTGGCTCAGGAAACCAAAGGCAGGATTCAGGAAACCAAAGGCAGGATTCAGGAACTCAAGTCTACTCCCACATGGATGGCAGGAACCCAAGTATTTGACCCATCACTGCTGCCTTCTTCCATGGTCTGCATTTGCAGAAATCTGAACTCAGGAGCCTGGGTCAGAAATTGAAGCTAGGTACTTAGTTATGGAACATGGGCATATTAACTGGTGTCTAAAACACTAGGCTAAATATGCCCTCAAAATGCATACCTTTGGATGATCAGTATTTTTTATTTTGATTTGACCTTGGTTTTTTTAGATGGTTAGCAGAGCTGTTGGAGACTTGTGTTAAACTCTGTTTTATTCTTTTTATTGATTCAGTTTTGTAATGTTGCCATTATATTGTTAGAGTAGCACAATTATCTTACCAAAAACTGTTTACAGAATCACAGCGATATACAATATTTGCATCATTTTTCTTCCCCTAGCCAAACAAAATAATGAGACTGGACAATTCTCCAATATCGAGTCCAAGAAAGCATTCAGCAGAACTAATTGCTATGGAAAAAAGACGATTACAAAGGCTAGAATATGAATATGCCCTGAAAATTCAAAAATTGAAAGAAGCCCGAGCCCTTAAAGCAAAGGAACAACAAAACATCGCTCCAGTTGTGGAAGAGGAACCTGAGTATTCTTTACCTCAACCTTCACTTCATGATCTGACTCAAGATAAATTAACACTGGATACTGAAGAAAATGATGTTGATGATGAAATTTTGTCTGGTTCAAACAGAGAACGAAGAAGATCCTTCTTAGAATCTAACTCTTTTACTAAACCTAATCTTAAACACACTGATACACCCAACAAAGAATGTATAAACAAACTTGCTAAAAGTACTGTAGAAAAACCAGAACTTTTTCTAGGGTTAAAAATTGGTGAATTGCAAAAACTGTATTCAAAAGCTGACAGCTTAAAACAACTGATATTAAAAACCACTACAGGCAATACAGAAAATGTCTTGTGTGGTCAGGTAACTAGACATTTTTTAATCTTTATAAAATCAAGAATTCACCCCTGCTTTACTTTTTTAAAGAGTTACATTGTCTTCTTTTGCAGGAGATTTCTGTGGATGTGGACTTTGTCACAGCCCAGAGTAAAACCACAGAAATGAAGCCATGTCCATTTAGACCTTACCATAGTCCTCTTCTAGTTTTTAAGTCCTACAGGTAAAAAGAAAAATTCATGAAGTTTGAATTTCAGGATTACTCTTTGGTTTGGTTTGGTTTGGTTTGGTTTTTTCTCTTTAGAAAGATTCCTTTATTCTTTTGAAAGGCAGAATTAGAGAGATCTTCCATCCACCGTTTCACTCCCCAGTCACAACAACCAGAGCTGCCTTGGTCCAAAGTCAGGAGCTTTTTCCAGGTCTCCCATGTGGGTGCAGGGGCCCAAGCACTTGTGCTATCCTCTGCTGCTTTCCAAGTACATTTTCAGGGAGCTGGATCAATAGTAGGAGCAGCCAGGGCTCCAACTGGCGCCTGCCTAGGATACCAACGTTGCAAGCATAGTTTTACTTGATTATGCCATGATGCCGGCCCCACTCCTTGGGTCTTAGTATTTTATATTGAATATTTAATGCAGATGAACATCACAGAAAAATGCACTTGTGCCTTTAGGGAAGGCAAAAATTGAGTGTCTTATGGGGCTTGTATCATATAAGGAAATGAGGCTTATCTCACTCTTAGGTTTATTAATAAGATTCTAATTTCTGGTTGCCAGTGGTAATGTGGAGAATTCTAGATTTCTGTCAGAAGCGTTGGAAAAAATAGTCTTGAGAGGATTATTACATTAGTACATTATCCAACTTCATAAATTAGACATTCTCAATTGATTAACTGTCCCACAAAGCTTTTAGATTTCTAGAAGCTGTGAGACTATATATATATATATATATTTTTTTTTTTTTTGACAGGCAGAGTGGACAGTGAGAGAGAGAGAGAGAAAGGTCTTCCTTTGCCGTTGGTTCACCCTCCAATGGGTGCCGCGGATGGCGCGCTGCGGCCGGCGCACCGCGCTCATCCGATGGCAGGAGCCAGGTGCTAGGTGCTTTTTCCTGGTCTCCCATGGGATGCAGGGCCCAAGCACTTGGACCATCCTCCACTGCACTCCTGGGCCACAGCAGAGGGCTGACCTGGAAGAGGGGCAACCGGGACAGAATCCGGCGCCCCGACCGGGACTAGAACCCGGTGTGCCGGCGCCACAAGGTGGAGGATTAGCCTGTTGAGCCACGGCACCGGCCTTGAGACTATATTTTAAGTGGATATGATTTCACTGTAAAATTGTAAAGCCATTACAAGTAGTTTTTTTGTTGGCTGTTAATCTGTACAAGAAGTACCAGTATTAAATAGCATTGTACCATGTAGTTTAAAAAAACTGCTTTGAGAATACAGGGTATTTTGTTTTCTATTTCAAAACTTTTGTGTCTCAGTACAAACAGTATGAAAGTGTTTCTATCACTTGATAGTCTAACTTTTCAAGAGTTAATTTTTGTATCACCTGGATAAATAATAAGCTCAAAGTATAGTAACTTTGAGATTAAAAAAAAAATAAGACTTTCCTAGTTTTCTGAAAAATGCTTATTGAGTGTATGTCTTTCTTCCTAGATTTAGCCCATACTATCGAACCAAGGAAAAACTTCCGTTAAGCTCTGTGTCGTACAGTAATATGATTGAACCAGATCAGTGTTTTTGCCGTTTTGATTTAACAGGAACATGTAATGATGATGATTGCCAGTGGTGAGTAGTTGTTATTTGTGAACATTTTATAGTTTAAAAGATAGTGTTCATTGGTTACCTTTAATATGTACATGATTATCTTCTTATTTTCATTTTATTTTAGGCAACATACGCAAGACTATACACTTAGCCGAAAACAGCTATTCCAGGACATTCTGTCATATAATCTGTCTTTGATTGGTTGTTCAGAGACAAGCACTGATGAGGAAATTGCTGCAGCAGCAGGTTTTTAGATTTCGTTCTTCCTGAAGTGAAAATTTAAATATTTTATATTCAATTGTTAACATTTTTAAATAGCTACAATAATTCAGTACATTCACCCATGGTGCTTTAGCTCTGTGTGTGCAATACAGTAGCCACTAATGCCCTGTTGCTATCTAAATTTAAATGAACCAATGTTATATAGAAGCAAAATTTACTTTCTCAAACTAGCCACATTTCTTATGTTCATTAGCTATAAGTGGCAAGTGCTTACAAATAGCACAGCATGGATTTAAGAGATTTCCATCATTGCTGGAAGTCCTTTGGACAGAGCTCATCTAAATAATTTATTTAGATGAAAATATTAGCCTATTTGTATAGAGATTGTAAGAATGATACTAACATAGGTCTCTGTTTAGTGTTATCAAAAATAGAGGAGGGCTAGACATTAATATATCTGTAGTTTCAAAGTTTATAATGAAACAGAACTTCCTAACCACTGTAGAAAGCATAGATTACTATCAGACATTGTGAAAAATGTTATTAAGCTTTGCCCCAGATTTAGGTGTCAGAAAAACGTTTAAAACTACAAACCTTTTAGAATTGAGGGAATTGATATTTACTAAATTTAGTGTTATCACAACCCAGAGTGATTGTAAAGTCACTGAATCTATTTCATCATTCCTGGTCTGGGACTTTAACATTTACTTTTATCGTTTATTTTGTTTCAATAAATATTTTTTTTCCCAGCCCAAATTGGGCCCATGTTTTAGTGGGATTTGCTATCATAGTTAGGGTTAGGCCTTGCCTTCTCAAAGGCCATAAGTATTGCTGACTCATAATTAATTCTTAGGCAGTCCTTTGCTTCATACCCTTTAATTCGTTGATCCATATTGATATTTTTTATGAAGATGATGGTGTTCTTGTTTTAGAAAAATATGTTGAGAAGCTTTTTGGAGTCAACAAAGATCGAATGTCAATGGACCAGATGGCTGTTCTCCTAGTTAGCAATGTCAATGAAAGTAAAGGTCATAGTAAGTACTTATGTTGTGTGTATTTAACAAAGAACCTTTTAGTTTTTGTGTACAGCAAATGTTTTGGCATTATGGTCTTAATATAAACTGGGTGTCATTTCTACTTTTTAAATATTGTTTGGATGGCCTCCAAAATAGAATACATGCTGTATCAATTAACAATCTTCTTCTGTCTACTTTAGCACCTCCATTTACAACCTACAAAGATAAAAGAAAGTGGAAGCCAAAGTTTTGGAGAAAACCAGTTTCTGAGAACAGCTTCAGTAGTGATGAGGAACAGTCTACAGGACCAATTAAGTATGGTAAGAAATGTAACTTAAGGTCCAAAATTAATAAAATTGGCCAGTGCCGCGGCTCAATAGGCTAATCCTCCACCTGCAGTGCCGGCACACCGGGTTCTAGTCCCGGTCGAGGCGCCAGATTCTGTCCTGGTTGCTCCTCTTCCAGTCCAGCACTCTGCTGTGGCCTGGGAAGGCAGTGGAGGATGGCCCAAGTGCTTAGGCCCTGCACCCGCATGGGAGACCGGGAGGAAGCACCTGGCTCCTGGCTTCGGATCAGCGGGGTGCGCCAGCCGCGGCAGCCATTGGAGGGTGAACCAACAGCAAAGGAAGACCTTTCTCTCTGTATCTCTCTCTCTCTCACTGTCTAACTCTGCCTGTCCAAAAAAAAAAAAAAAAAAAAAAATTGTCTTGCTTCATCTTTGTCTAAACACTTTGCTAATCTTCTGGTGTATCTACTACCCTTGTCTTATTTTCTTAAATCTGATGCCACTGTTGTTTTGTGCAGTATAGTTACTCTTTGTGCAGGATTGTGTCTCCCATTGCAGGGTGTTTTGCATTCATGGTCTCTGTCCAGTAAATGCAAGAAGCAGTAGTTAAGTAAATGTGACTGCTTCAGGTATTTCCAAACATACACTGGAATGGTGAGAACAGTTCTGCTCTCATTTGAGAACCCTGCTTGGCCTGTATCCTCCTCGAGAGGAGATGTTGCTTTCTTTCATGAAGCAGATTCAAAATGAATGATTTGTGTGAATGAACAAAATGTGAGTGTCTTATTGTCAAGCACATCTTACATTCTGATTTAAAGTTTACATAATTTGTTTACTATTTGTGGATTAACAAGCATCCAAGTGATATACCTTTTCTCTAGTTTAGATCTAGTAGGATAAATCATCCTCATTGATTATAACTTTGACTTAATGTTTTAGTTACTATTAAATTAATATGTATTGGGGTCTTAAGCCTGAGGCTGGCCCCTGATCAGCAGGGGACAATACAAGCACTCCCCAAGGTGAACGGGAAAGGTAAGGTCGACAGGTCAAGCACACTGCAGCAAGCACCCGTGAGTTCTGTCGAAGCCGGAACTACTTTATTGAGGAAGTGTGCAGGCTTATAAGGCTTAGAAAAGACATACGCAGTAGGGGAGCCAATCAGCGAAAAGGTCATGCAGGCCTGGATGGACCACGCACAAGGGCATCTTAAGCAGAGTATAGGGATCATGCACTGTCCACGTGTCCGAAACTAACGCGGACCTATCCCTGCCAGTGGTCTGATCTTACGTAGCTTAACCGCAGCAGCCACAAACACACCCCTCGAACATCTTCCAGGAGCCATATTGTAATGGAGATTTCAGGCAATGCCCAACAAATGTGATTTATCAGATGGGAAACTATACTGCTAGTATACCAACGGAATCCTAATTTCCTATGTAATTTTTATTTTATTTTTTAAAGATTTATTTATTTACTTAAAAGAGTTATAGAGAGGCAGAGGTAGAGAGTGAGAAAGAGAGGTCTTCTATCCAATGGCTCACTCCCCACATGGCTGCAACAGCTAGAGCTGCGCCAGTCAGAAGCCAGGAGCTTCGTCCGGATCTCCTACGCAGATGTAGGGGCCCAAGGACTTGGGCCATCTTCTACTGCTTTCCCAGGCCATAGCAGAGAGCTGGATTCAGAGTAGAGCAGCCAGGACTAGAACTGGTGCCCACATGGGATGCCGGCACCACAGGCAGCAACTTTATCCACTACAACACAGCGCTGGCCCCATCCTGTGTAATTTTTAATAATACCTCTTTTCACTCTGAGAAGTATCTAGCTTGGATGATAAATTAAGTAATCTTAAAAGTATGAGCAATTGCATATCATCAGAATCCTTAGCTTATTAGATAATTTTAAAGATGAGACCAGTTGTTTTTTCTTGGTTTTGTGCATTAAAGAAATATGAAGCTAATGAAACTTCCTTATAGCCTTTAGGCCAGAAAACCGAATAAATGTTCCAGCTTTGGACACGGTTGTTACTCCAGATGATGTCAGATACTTTACAAATGAGACTGATGACATTGCTAATTTAGAAGCCAGTGTGCTTGAAAATCCTTCTCACGTCCAACTTTGGCTCAAGCTTGCATACAAGTACTTGAATCAAAATGAGGGGTAGGCCAATTTCAAATATTTGTGTAAACTTGTGCACGTTTGTATTTTTATGTTTAAGGTTTATTTCACCTGTGATAATCACTTCTTGATGTCAGTGGAGTCTTTGTTTTTCACTGTTTATTAAAAGTTATTAGAAAAGTTTAAGATTAGATTTTGATTTTGTATTCATGCCTCTGTGTTTGGGTAATAAATTATACTAAGTTGTAACTTCAGTAGGCTCTATTTCAAAACAAAAATAGTTAAAAACAATAAAATTAACAGTGACTAGATTAAATTTTATGTTAATTTCCAATAGAGATTTAAAGCTTATCTAAGAACCTCCAAATTCTGATGCATTGAGTATTTAAGTAAGGTAAATAATTTATCTCATAATTGATAGCTCTAGTTGCATATCACACACTCTGACTACTACTTTTTGGTGGTAGAGATAAGCCAGGAATAATCTTTTTATGATCATTATCTTAAAGTTCTACTTGGATTTATTTCACAAGGTACTTGATATATCTGACTATTGTAAAACTTAGTATAAGATCTTTTAAATAAGGCAGTACTGCATAGTGCTAATAAAACACATGTCTGACTTATGGTGCTATTTAACTTTGCTATGTGTCATTTCCATGTTAATGGGGTAAGTTACAGTGTTTTCTTTCTGACTCACTTACTGAGTGAAGGCCAAAAGAACTGTACATTATTTTATGAATAGGATCATGAGAGAAAATTATCTTCTCCAAGAGATAGCAAGCCCTTGACCGTTGAAAAGAACTATTATATTGAAAGCTTTGATATTTTGTGCTGGCAGTAGCTGGCCTTGAAAAGAGAGTTGTTTAGCTTTTCCTGTTCTAGAACAGTGTAAATCATAAAAGATCTTGCTGAATATGGACATAAAGCACATTTGAAGTTGATAATGTTAGTGATTTTATAACACATTTTTTTCTATGGTAAATGCTTACTGAATATGCTTAAAAAGGAAATCTGGATCTTTTAGGACAGATGTGATTTTAAATCCTAACTTATTACCCTGTTTTTTAAGTCATTCTGACTTCTTAACAGATTCAAACAGAAAATAGAATTTTAAAAATTGAGTCATTAGACTATTTAACTTTTCAAGCACTTTTTAAAGAATGCTTGCTATTTCTTTTAAACATGTAGGCCATGTTCAGAATCCTTGGATTCTGCTTTAAATGTTCTGGCACGAGCATTGGAAAACAACAAAGACAATCCAGAAATTTGGTGCCATTACCTCAGATTATTCTCTAAAAGAGGAACCAAGGAAGAGGTGCAGGAAATGTGTGAAACAGCTGTTGAATATGCTCCCGATTATCAAAGCTTTTGGACTGTGAGTAGAAAAGATAACATAGTTATGTGTGTGTGTGTGTTTGTCCTGATAGTTCTTTAGGTGTTCTTAAATATTGATAGTAAAGTTGGGATTAATTTAGACTAAGCAAGAAAAAAATATTTAGTGATGAGGTGATGTTTGTTAGTAACTTTATTGGTAAGGAAACAAATACAATATCGTTAAATATTTTGCCCTTACCTGTTCTTACACAGTTTTGATTTGGGTAAAATTAAGTGTACTTTTGCAAAGTAACCAAGAAAATATCTTTTAACTTTTATATTTTATAAAAATTACAAATTCCAGGTAACATTTTGACTTTTCTTATTACTTTAATGAAAATAATCCTAATCTGAAATTCATACTGTCAACTCTTGCCCAACTACAAAAGATATGGTGAAAAAATGTGTTCTTCCTCTTTCTGAGTGGGATTGTTCTTACCAAATATAATACTATAATTGTGATTATGAAATAAAAAAAGTTTTCAATAATAGCCAAACTTTTTCAGCTGAACTCAAGAACTGTTAAATTCTTAAATTTACACATATATTGGTTGCTATCAGTTCTATCACTTACTTGCTAGCTAAAATTGTGAATCAGATACCTGGTTAACCTTATGGTAAATGAGCTTGGTGCTTTAACTCCTACTCTATGAACTCAAATAGTGAATAGATTTGGACAGTGTAGGTGGGATGCTTGATTTTTGACCTGGAGCCAAAGTTAATGCTGTTGTTCATTACAAGATTTTATAGGTTGTGAAATATTTAAGATGTAATTTTCCTGTAAGTTGTTTGGTCTCTAATGTGTTTTACTTTCTTTTCCTAATATAAATGCTGTCTTAAATTTTTAATAATACAGTCAGACACCTAAGCGACACAAATTGTTTGTAAGCATAAACATGGGAACTTTTGAGTATCCATCATGGTCTTGTGATTACCTACTGACTCGCAGAAAGGAAAAATGAAATTGCTTTAGTGATGCCTCTCAGCGTACATCTGTATTTTCTTTTTAATCTGATTCTACTTTGCAACATGTGATAGAAGGAGAAATCTCGGTTATAGTACTGGAAGATGGGTTTACCCATTTTTATAATTACCCTTTCTGTAGAAAATGAAGATTTGCTATTTGAGACAGTTTCTTAATGAAATGTGAAAATCTGTAGTTTTGGCTCATTCTTCTAAAGCAGTATTAACTATATGAAACCCTTTTGGGTAGTTTCTACACCTAGAAAGTACCTTTGAAGAAAAGGATTATGTTTGTGAGAGAATGGTGGAGTTTCTGATGGGAGCAGCCAAGCGGGAAGCATCAGATATTCTATCCTTTCAGCTTTTAGAGGCTCTTTTGTTTCGAGTTCAGCTACACATATTTACTGGAAGATGTCAAAGTGCACTTGCGATTTTACAGGTAAACATGTATTATAGCACTGAATTGTATTTTGTGGAAAATTCTAAAAGGCCTAAAACAGAGGCTGGATTGCGGATGGGAGTATGTGTGAATATTTGGTGTAGTGCTTAAAACAACTCTTGAGATGCCTACATTCCATTCCTGAGTGCCTAGGTTCAAGTCCCATCTCCACTCCCAATTCCAACTTACTGATAAAGTACATCCTGGGAGGCTGCAGGTCATGTCATGTAGGAGGCTTCCATGTCACACATATGGAAGACAGATTGAGTTCCTGCCTCCTGGTTTTGGCCTGGCCCTGTTTCAATTATTGAGAGCATTTTGGGAGTGAACCAGTAGATGGGAGATTCCCTCTGTCTCTCTCTTTGCCTCTCAAATAAATAAAACAAAACAAAAAGCCTACAATATTGTAGGTAGTATTTTTTGCTTAATGGTGCAAGGATACGATTTTGGGTTTGAATTCTTTATTTTCCACTTCCCAGTAAGTTACATGACATTGGGTAACTATAACTTTACTTTTTTCATTTTCTTGGTGATAATAGTATCTTTAGAGTTCTCATAAGGTTTAAATAAAAATATTATATGTTAAGTACCTCCAAGATAAGTTTTAAGTTTCATATCATAAGGGGAAAAAAATCAGTTAATAATGAAAGTCACCTTCATGGATGTAGGGTTTTTTGTTATTTTACTGTTTTGTCTATCTTACTGGATTTTAAATATTAGGACACTTAAAATACACTCAAAATTTAGTCTTTCATTATGTCATAAACTTTGGTATAAAAAAGTTTGAATAACCTAGTATTGACACTTCTAGAGATCTTTAATCAAGAAAATTAGTAACTCAATTCTCAGATATTTAGAACTACTCCAAAGAAATATGCTTTAGTCTTCTTTACATTAATGTTTGAATCTTACTGTGAATAGTAATCTTTAAAAAAAAGTTAAAAATTTTTTTTTGTCTTACTAGAATGCATTAAAGTCCACTAATGATGAAATAGTAGCTGAATACCTTAAAACAAGTGATCGATGTTTAGCATGGCTGGCCTACATACATCTTATTGAGTTCAACATTCTCCCTTCAAAGTTTTATGATCCTTCAAATGCAAATCCTTCAAGAATTGTTAGCACAGAATTATTTGTGATGCCATGGCAAGTAATTCAAGATGTAAAGACTAATCCTGACATGTTGCTAGCAGTGTTTGAAGGTAAGTATAAGTATTCATAGCATCACCTATTATATAGTATAAATTATAACATCAATATTTAGAGTAGCAGTTTTCCTATTATTCTTAATTAGGTGGAATAAATTTATGTATCACAAGATGTAATTTCATTTTATTGTGTGAATGTTTATAAGATTAAGGATTTAATTAAAATAACGATTGGCATTCATATCTTTGAAAATTAAGAACCGTACTACTTTGTTATCTCATTTACTTTCCTGATTCTGGTAAAAGATATCAGTTAAATATGTAGATAATATATATCATAGAGGTTTGGTGAGTTGATTGAATCCAATAAGCAGATACTATTTTTTAGTTCGTTAAGTTTAAAAGGACATATGTTCTTTTTATTTAAATGATTTATCTATTTGAAAGGCAATTACAGAGAAGCAGAGGCAGAGAGAGAGAAAGGTCTTCCATCCGCTGGTTCACTCTCCAGATGGCCAATCTGAAGCCAGGAGTTTCTTTTGGGTCTCCCACGCGGGTATAGGGGCCCAAGGAGTTGGGCCGTCTTCTATTGCTTTCCCAGGCCATAGCAGAGAGCTGGATCTGAGGTGCAGCAGCTGGGACTTGAACCAGTCCCCATCTGGGATGCCAGTACTGCAGGTGGTGGCTTTACCAGCTACACCATAGCACCGGCCTCAGGCCATATGTTTTTAACTCAGCAATACTTTCGCCATCAATGACGTTAGTTGCTATTATATACTAAATTGATATATCTGCTGTGGAACACATACAAACTATTGAGTCTGTTCTTCCTGAAAAGAAGTACATAGCCTAGTCAGAAGATAAAATTTATTTATTTTTTTTTTTTTTGAATTTTTTAATTTAATTTTATTTATTTGAAAGAGTTACAGAGAGAGGTAGAGACAGAGAGAGAGGTCTTCCATCCGCTGGTTCACTCCCCAGATGGCCGCAACGGCTGGAGCTGTGCCAATCCGAAGCCAGGAGCCAGGAGCCTCTTCCGAGTCCTCCACTTGGGTGCAGGGGCCCAGGTACCTGGGCCATCATCTACTGCTTTCCCAGGCCACAGCAGAGAGCTGGATCAGAAGAGGAGCAGCCGGGACTAGAACCAGCTCCCATATGGGATGCTGGCGCCTCAGGCCAGGGCTCTAACCCACTGCGCCACAGCGTCAGCCCCAGAAGATAAAATTTATATGTTTGGGCCGGCGCCATGGCTCAACAGGCTAATCCTCCGCCTTGCGGCGCCGGCACACCGGGTTCTAGTCCCGGTCGGGGCGCCGGATTCTGTCCCGGTTGCCCCTCTTCCAGGCCAGCCCTCTGCTGTGGCCCGGGAGTGCAGTGGAGGATGGCCCAGGTGCTTGGGCCCTGCACCCCATGGGAGACCAGGAGAAGCACCTAGCACCTGGCTCCTGCCATCGGATGCTAGCGCGGTGCGCCGGCTGCAGCGCGCTGTCCGTGGCAGCCATTGGAGGGTGAACCAACGGCAAAGGAAGACCTTTCTCCCTGTCTCTCTCTCTCACTGTCCACTCTGCCTGTCAAAAATTTAAAAAAAAAAAAAAAAAAAATTTATATGTTTGACATAATTATTAATATATAAAGCCATATATATTAGTATATTAGTATATGGTTCAAATTGTATGCTACAGAAGAAACAAAGATCTGTGACTTATATGTTATTTGATATAAGCTATGAACTCAAAGGGAAGTGATTATTGTATGTTGGCATGATCAAGTAATTCTTCATAGAAGAATCGAAACTTGGAGTTGAATCTTGAAGCATGGCTGTGATGTGGCATAGTGAATCTACTCAGAGATGTATACTCTTATTTATGTATTTCCCAAATTTATAATGATGTCTGGCAGTGTATTAAGTGCTTAGTAAATGCTTATTGAATAGCCCAATGTAGAGAAGAAGGGGGAAAAAAAAGACATTACTGCTAAGGGAACTAAGTAAGTAAAAAGCAACAAATAGGAACTGATGCAATGGGTCTGAAATTGAAAGAAGGGAGAATCCTTATCAAAGAGAGAACTCTGTGCTGGATAATAGCAGGGAGTAAGCTTGGTGGATGGGATGGGATTATTACATTTTTAAGAACTTGAAAAGTGGTAAACCTGATGGCAGGAGAGATGCTTTAAGAGTTAGAGCATGTGCTTGAAGATAAATTAATAGGTAAGAAAGCTGGCAAGTGCCGGCGCCGTGGCTCAACAGGCTAATTCTCCGCCTTGCGGCGCCGGCACACCGGGTTCTAGTCCCAGTCGGGGCACCAGATTCTGTCCCGGTTGCCCCTCTTCCAGGCCTGCTCTCTGCTGTGGCCCAGGAGTGCAGTGGAGGATGGCCCAAGTGCTTGGGCCCTGCACCCCATGGGAGACCAGGAGAAGCACCTAGCACCTGGCTCCTGCCATCGGGTGAGCGCGGTGCGCCGGCCGCAGCGCGCTGTCCGTGGCAGCCATTGGAGGGTGAACCAACGGCAAAGGAAGACCTTTCTCTCTGTCTCTCTCTCTCACTGTCCACTCTGCCTGTCAAAAAATTAAAAAAAAAAGAAAGAAAGCTAGCAAGAAGATGATGGCCATGATTGAGGCACAAGAAAAGTAAACTGGAAAACAGAATTTGTTAGGCACTTAGAGATGTAGGAAACATATTTAATGTCAGGGAAGAAAAAAATGGATAATCTAAGATGATTTTTAGAGTTGGAAATAGAAAGTGTCAGCAGTAGAAAAAATGTTAAATTGGAGGAGCCAGAGCTGTAGCATAGAGGGTAAAGCCGCAGCCTGCAATGCCAGCATCCCACATGGGCGCTGGTTCGTGTCCCAGCTGCTCCGCTTCTGATCCAGCTCTCTACTATGGCCTGAGAAAGCAGTAGAACAGGGCTCAAAGTCCCAGCGTCCGTGCACCTGCTTGGAGACCTGGAAGAAGTTCCTGGCTCCTGACTTCAGATCAGCACAGCTCCAGCTGTTGCAGCCATTTAGGGAGTGAACCAGCAGATGGAAGACCTGTTTTTTCTTTCTGTTTCTGCCTCTCTGTAACATTGTCTTTCAAATAAATAAATAAATCTTTTAAAAAAAGAGGGAGAAAACTGTTAAGTTGGAAAGACCAATTTTGTTAGTAGTGGTGGTATTTGAGAATGTCGTTGGTCATCCAAGTGGAAATAATTGTTGGCAGAAGGAAATAATAAAGTGGACCATAAGTGGACAGTTGTGGATAAAATAAATGGGTGTAAGAGTTGTTAACATAAAAAAAATTAAAACGAATAAAAAAATTAAAAGGAAAAAGAAAAAATAAAAAATATGAATATAAAAAAGAAAGAAAAAATAAAAATTAGAAAAAATACAGGCTGGTGCCACGGCTCACTAGGCTAATCCTCCGCCTTGCAGCGCCGGCACACCGGGTTCTAGTCCCGGTCGTGGCGCCGGATTCTGTCCCAGTTGCCCCTCTTCCAGGCCAGCTCTCTGCTGTGGCCAGGGAGTGCAGTGGAGGATGGCCCAAGTGCTTGGGCCCTGCACCCCATGGGAGACCAGGAGAAGCACCTGGCTCCTGCCATCAGATCAGTGCGGTGTGCCGGCTGCAGCGTGGCGGCCATTGGAGGATGAACCAACGGCAAAGGAAGACCCTTTTTTCTCTCTCTCTCACTGTCCACTCTGCCTGTCAAAAAAAAAAAAAAATACAAAAAAAACTAATAAGATAAAAAGAAAAGAAAATATAAACAAAAAAAGAAAAAACAAAAAGATAGAAAAAACTAAAAAAAGAGTTAACATAGAAATGATTGTATTACAAAGTATTTGCCATTTTCAGTGTGCTAGCAAAGTCTTCAAAAACTGAGGCAGTATTTTCTCTGAGGAAATGACGTTTAATAGCATAACAGCAGTAAGGGGTAAAAGAGTAGAGTCAGTGAATGAGAGGAAATGTAAAGAATAGAGGAAATGTAAACAATATCTGGGAAGCAAAGGCAAGGAAGAACATTGCCAAATAAAATGAGGGTAAAGAGGAGCTTCTAGGTTTGATTAAATATGAATCTTCATCAGTGAACTTCAAGCGCAGTTTTAAGTGTGATGCAAATCTGGGAGGTCAGACAGCCATTGAGCAAGGAGAAAATGTTGACAGTTGTGTAAAGTAAAACTGCATACGCAGTAAAATCAAATAAAGTGGACCAGTTTGTTTTGAAGGAGTAAGCGATGGCTCTAGCTTGTGGGAGACATTTGAGTGGGTATTAAGCAGTAGAGAGGACCTCCTTTGAAGTTAGTAGGCAGGGAAATATGAAATGATAATTCATTTTCTGATTTTTTTTGATCAGCTTTAAGATATTTAGGATAATTGCAGAAACGCTTTTTTTTTTTTTAAGAGAAAACATTGTTAGATGCGAGCGCTCAGATTATTCTAGTGCTACCAGTAAAATGAAGGCAGATGATTAAATTTTAGGGGTTTGGAGATACTGGAGTACTGTCTATGCATAAAATCAAAACTCCAGTAAAGATTAAGCAAATAAATAGATCATCTTAGACCTGGAATAGCATACTCAAGTAATTTATTTCACATTTGCGTCATGTTATGTTTTTGGATAGATGCAGTGAAAGCTTGCACAGATGAGAGCCTTATTGCTGAAGAAAGAATAGAGGTCTGCCTTCCACTTTACACAAACATGATTGCTCTGCACCAGCTCCTAGAGAGGTAAGACTTAATTCACAAGCAGCTAACTTTGTGTTAAAAATTGATAGTGTCCGATGTTTATCAGTTTTTCTCTTGTTAAGGTATGAGACTGCAGTGGAGCTTTGTAAACATTTATTAGAATCCTGTCCCATGAACTGCCAGTTTTTGGAAGCCCTTGCCAATTTATATTTGCAAACAAATCAGAATGACAAAGCCAGAGCAGTGTGGCTTACTGCATTTGAAAAAAATCCACAGAACGCAGAGGTTTTTTATCATATGTGCAAATTCTTCATCTGTCAGGTAAAAAATGACTCATAATTCTTAAATACAACACTTTTATGTTTCATATTTCCTTAAGGACAAGTTCCATGTCTTAGTCATATTTATTCCCAACACCTATCACATTGCCAAACACATAATAGACAACAGATAATTGGTAAATGGTTTAAGGCGTGGTCATGTTGCATATTAAGCTATTTAGTAATTAGTTGAACTTACTTCAAAGATTAGAATATGGAAATTATCTGGATGTGTCCCAGATTTTCCTCTTGAAGCCTTCATCCACCTAACAAGCACAATATAATTAGTGAGTTTTTAGGGTGTTTTCCTCACTTGAAACTTTTTGCCTTTTAAAAAAAAAACATTTTTAATGACAGTTTACTGTGCATATTGATGGAGTATAGTGTGACATTTCATTACATGTACGTTGTGTAATGATTATGTCATGTAATTGGCTTATCTGTCATCTCAGACATTTATCATTTCTTTGTATTGAGAACATTCACAGTTTATTATTTTGAAATAGCCAATTATTTTCAACTATAGTTAATCCTACGGTGCTATACAACACTGCAAGTTGCTCTTTCTTTCCAGCTACACTCCTGTACCCAGTAACCACCTTCTAAACATTTTAATTAAGTCTTGTTAACCTGATGAATATTATTATTCTTCTCTTAAATAGAATCAAGGCGATAATCTTCTTCCATTTTTGCGGAAATTTATTGCTTCCTTCTTTAAGCCTGGGTTTGAGAAATACAGTAATTTGGATTTGTTTCGGTAAGTGTAGAACTCTTGATTTGTATAAAATTAAAGATAGAGTACAGTTCAATGGAAAGACTAATTTCTTTATGGATTAATTACATTTTTAACTGATTTATATACTCTAACACAGAGCTGTTAAGGAGTAGTGTAAATGGAGGCAAGAATAAAGAATTTCTACTATGCAAAAGTTAGACTTGTATTATCATTGACTGTTTCTTTTGCTTTGTTATTGTTAATTTTTGTACTTGATATGATAGCAACTTATACTGATGCAATATCAGTGGTTTTTGAAAACATGAGTTTTAATTTGACTAATAAAGTGGATGTAAGTAATGCTCAGGTGCCTTTTTCTTTCTTTAAATTCTGAAGAAAACTGCTCTAGTTTCTGAACTACTGTTGAGTAAGATCTAGAGGATTCTTTTCTCGATTGTCAGTTTCACCATAACCATATAGAGCTCTGTTATTTACTGTCTTTGTTTGCTTTGCTGAGAGTTCTTACAGAACATAAAGAGTGATAATCTGGGGAGGCTTTTAACTTATTGGGAGACAGACTGGTTCGCTTACCAAATGGGTTGGAGCAGGGAACTCAGTCCAACTCTCCCATGTGAGTACAAGGACTCAATCATTTGAGCATTCCAGGGTACGCATTCATGGAAGGCTAGAATCAGGAATGGAGCAAGGACTTGAAACCAGACATTATGATAATCCATCTGGTTCTCCCACATGGGTAATAAAAGCCCAATACTTGGGACATCTTCCACTTCTTTCCCAGGCACGTTAGCAGGTAGCTAGGTTGGAATTGTAGCAGCCGAGATTTGAGCTGGTGCTCATATGAATGCTGGTGTTGCTGGCAGTGGCTTAACCTGCTGTGTCACAATGCTGGCTCCAGTGAACATGACAATTTTTGTTGGGATTAAGGTCACTATTCCTGCCCAGACTTGTATCTTAATGTTTTTCTAGTTTATTGATACTGTGATTTTGGTGTCATTCCTGAAATTCTGGTCTGTTGCATCCAGATGAATATTTTACAATTAATTACCAACAAAATAATTTTAAATGCAAGTTAGAAAAGAAACTGTTCTGTAAAGAATTTACAGACTTTTTAACTTCTTTTTTCAGATTAGATTTCTTTACTTTTTTTTTTTATTATTTTTTTTATTTGAAAGGCAGAGTTACAGAGAAGCAGAGGTGGAGAGAAGGGCTTCATCTGCTGGTTCACTCCCCAAATGGCCCTCAATGGCTAGAGCTGCGCCAATTCGAAGTCAGGAGCCAGGATCTTCTTCCAGGTCTCCCATATGGGTGCAGAGGCCCAAGGACTTGGGCCATCTTCAATTGCTTTCCCAGGCCATAGCAGAGATGGGAAGAGGAGCAGCTGGGTCTCGAACCAGCACCCATATGGGATGCCAGAACTGCAAGAGAAGGCTTTACTCACTATGCCACAGCACTAGCCCCTTTACTTTTCAACTCAGGCAGAGGACTAATTCAGGGCTGAACAGTCTGTATACAAACTTGCTGGTTCTGGTGTTCCCTTAAGTGTGGAGGTGGTTGGTTTAGCTTCAAAGAATGTGCAGCCAGTTTCTGCCTTGGTAACTCATCAAAGATCTTCAGATATTCTTGATGTCAGATTAATTAAGTAGAATAAATAACAATAAAAATCTGAAGATGGGTTGCCTCCAAATTTTCTTGTTGTTTATTTTTAAATCATCTTGTCTTCTTAGATTCTTCCTAATACATTCTGACTATATTTAAAAGAAAAATGAGTGCTCTTAATAGGCTCAAGATACTTTTAAAATTTCATTAGTGGCCGGCGCCGTGGCTCAACAGGCTAATCCTCCGCCTTGTGGCGCCGGCACACCGGGTTCTAGTCCCGGTCAGGGCGCCGGATTCTGTCCCGGTTGCCCCTCTTCCAGGCCAGCCCTCTGCTGTGGCCCAGGAGTGCAGTGGAGGATGGCCCAAGTGCTTGGGCCCTGCACCCCATGGGAGACCAGGAAAAAGCACCTAGCACCTGGCTCCTGCCATCGGATGAGCGCGGTGCGCTGGCCGCAGTGCGCCGGCCGCGGCAGCCATTGGAGGATGAACCAACGGCAAAGGAAGACCTTTCTCTCTGTCTCTCTCTCTCACTGTCCACTCTGCCTTTAAAAAAAAAAAAAATTCATTAGTAGAAATTGTTAAACAAAATGCTTAGCACCATAATATTTACCTGAAGTTGAATTCTGACAGCTGTGTATATGACATTCAATATAAAAATCATAAGCTGTTTTAAAAAGGGTAGGGGGGCTGGTGCTGTGATGTAATGGACTAAGCTTCCACTTCTGGCACTGGCATTCCCTGTGGGAATCTCAGCTGCTGCTCTTCTGATCCAGCTCTGTTTAATGGCCTGGGAGAGCAGTGGAAGATGGCTCAAGTCCTTGAGCCTCTGCACCCATGTGGAAGACCCGGAAGAAGCTCCTAGCTTCAAATCAGCCCCACTGCAGCTGTTGAGGCCATTTAGAGAGTGAACTGGCAGATGAAGAGCTTTCTCTCTGTCCCTTGTTCTGTCTGTAAATCTTCCTCTTTAATAAACAAATAAAACCTTTAAAAAAATCATAAGCCAAGGGGTGGGCACTTTGGTTCAGTGGTTAAGACACTGTTTGTGACACCTGCCTTCCATATTGAAATGCATGGTTCAGGTCTTGGCTTCTCTACTTTCTATCCTGCTTTCTGTTGATGTGCAGCTTTGGAGGCAGCAGGTATGACTGAAGTATTTGGATTCTTACCACCAACACGATAGACCCAGATTGAGTTCAGGGCTCCTGACTTCAGCCTGGCCCAGTTCTGGCTGTTGGGGGCGTTTGGGAGTAAACCAGCAGATGGAAGATCTCTCTCTTTCACATAAAATAAGTGTATTTTCTTAAAACATCAGAGGCAGAAAGAATCAGATGAGGTGATTTTCCTGTGTTTATAGTTACTTTGAAGATTAAATACATAGCCAGAGAAGTTAACTCTTGGGGATTCTATTCCCTTTATCTAAGTTAGCTAAGGATTGTAGTCTTATGTAGGTTATATCTGGAGTCATCTCTTTTGACCTGCCTCAATATCAATTCAGAAAACTAAAATTTGTAGAAGTTGTCAGTAATTTGTGCTAAGTTAGCTAGTTATGACAAATTAACTTATTAAATTGACTTTTAGTCCTCCTACTTCTTGTGATTGCCCCCCCCATACAGCTTCTGCAATCCATTAAAACTTTGCCCTTACAATCAATTTTTTTTTTTTTAAAGATTTACTTTATTTGAAAGAGTTAGAGAGGTAGAGACAGAGAGAGAGGTCTGCCATCCGTTGGTTCACTCCCCAGATGGCTGCAATGGCTGGAGCTGCGCTGATCTGAAGCCAGGAGCCAGGAGATTCCTCTGGGTCTCCCATGTGGGTGCAGGGGCCCAAGGACTTGGACCATCTTTTGCTGTTTCTCAGGCCATAGCAGAGCTGGATCGTAAGAGGAGCCGCTGGGGCTAGAACCAGAGCCCATATGGGATGCTGGTGTTTCAGGCCAGGGCTTTAACCCACTGTGCCACAGCACCGGCCCCACCCTTACAAACATTTTAAAATTCAGTGTGTAAATCATTATACTAGATTGTCATTTTTGAGATCAGTGTATTTCCTTTAAAAATGCTGTTCTTGAAGTTGCTGGTAAAGATACAGATTCAGTTATATTGGAAGGAAAATTGTGTTAGCCAAACTCAAGTTTCTTTATGGATAGACTTTTTAAAACCTTTAAAGTGCTAGTAAATGTTGTAACTTCTAAAGTGGGCTATAATTTTTGGTATTTCCTAACCTTATTTGGGCATGAACTTCTCTTTGACAAGTGGCTTATGAACCAGTATGATGGAAGATACATTAAAATAAACCTAAATAAAATACACATGTATGGATTTATATGAAAGATTCTCAGATACCGGTGTTTGTAAATCTTAAACTTTTTCGTAAGAAAGTGCAGATTTTATGGAAAATTTTCAGATATTTGATAGTCTTGTTTACCCTTTTCTATTTTTAATTACATGGCTATAGTGGTTTGCCTAATTTTGGAGATAAAATAAAAATTCATTCTTAGGAGAGGAGTTGTTTGAATAGACATAAACCAATGAAATTCTGAAATAAATATGTGATCCTAGAAGTATGATTAAACAGTTACAGTATACATATGAGAAGGAATTCATTACTTCATAAAAATATTTCAATAACATTTAAGTTGAAACTCAAGGTTTCTTTTTTCTGTTTGTAATCCATGTGTGCAAAGTAACAATTTCAAATAAAATTTGGAATTTTTTGTTTGTTTGTTTTTTCAGGTATCTCTTAAATATCCCAGGACAACTTGACATTCCAGCCTGTTTATTTAAAGGGAATTTTGATGATGACATGTTTAACCACCAAGTCCCTTATTTGTGGCTGATTTACTGGTGAGATATTTTCTTAGGTGGAGACAGAAATGTTTCATTTTAAACATGCATTTAGTGTTCATTACTGAATTATACTGTCAAAAGTAATTAGTGTTAAATTCATTAAAATAAAATTGAGAAAGATGCTAAGGTTTAAAACATACTAGAGAAGAAAATTCTAAAGAAGAGTTCCCTTGTAGATCATTATCTATATAGGTATACATCTATAATGTATAATATATGTAACATATAATATATAAAATGTGCTTTGTCATTCCTTTCCTTTCCCTAATAGAATTGAACTATAGACATATATTTTCCTTCATTTTTTGAACAGTCTTTGCCATCCTCTTCAATCAAGTATTAAAGAGACAGTGGAGGCATATGAGGCAGCATTAGGGGTGGCCATGAGATGTGATATAGTACAGAAGATTTGGATGGAGTAAGTTTAGTTCCTCTTAATAAGAATGGGATTTTGGAATAAGGGGATATGGTGGGGGGAAAAGGTAATCAGCTTTCTTGGTAAGATAATTACTGGCTTAATTATTCTGAATTATTATATTTTTCTTTTTGGCAGTTATCTTGTCTTTGCCAATAATAGAGCTGCTGGATCCAGAAACAAAGTCCAGGAATTCAAATTTTTTACTGATTTAGTGAATAGATGTTTGATTACCGTCCCTGCCCGATACCCCATTCCTTTTAGCAGTGCTGATTACTGGTCCAACTATGAATTTCATAATAGGGTAAGAACTGAAAACTCTTTTTCTTAAATATTTGTACAAAATATGGGTATGTTTAAAAATGATAGCAAAACTATTGTTTTATATCGAGAGCTTCTCCTAGGACCACTTTCTCAGCATTCACTGTTACTCTTGACCGTAATTTTTACTTATTTCTCCAAAGTTGAGGAATGGAGCCCTTTAAGGCTTATTGTGATGGAGTGTGAATATTATTTATGATATACTTAAGAAAATTTAGCATGAAATCAAAATTGAAGTGTTTAATACATACTAAAGTAGAGAGATCAAAGGATTCTTTTGTTGAAATATTTGTAAATGTTTTACTTGAGTAATTAAAAATTTTACTGAATGAAAAATTCCATGGCTTCAAAATAAAAAGAATTAGTTTATATGTTGTAACTGTTTTTTTTTGTTAAAATTTCATCAAATGTAGCAATAAACAGGGTATAAGAAAGCTAAAATTAGGTACCTTTTAGAATTCTAAGAGCAGAATCAGATTGCTATTTTTGAAAGAATATCTTATTTTAGATAATGAAGCAGATTTTTTGTTCCATTTTCAGAGTTCCCTTTTAGTTGGAATAGGCTAAGAGCTCCTACTAAAATTCAATCTAGACCAAAAAAATATGTATTTCATTTTTTTGGTGGGGTGGTTTTGTTGTTAATCAGGATAACCAATTACTATGCTTTGTACTTCTATGCCATTCTTTATCCCAGGATCTCAAACCACTTTATGGACATTAAGTCATTTACACACGGGCATTCCATGAGCAAGATGTGGCAGGTATTATTAGCCCTATGACTTGCCCAGCTATACAGCAAGTAAAGGTAGACTCAGGAATGAAAACCCGGACTTCTGGCTTCTTGTCAGTGTTTTGTACATGGCTCTCATCACTAGACCATATTCCCTAATTCATATTTGGAAAATCACTAATATAATTAATGGTAGGAACTATAACTCACTGCATCATGCATTATAATTTACATATTCATATCTTAAAGGCCATTTTGGTTTTCTCATTAAAACATGTAGGATATTGGATTTCACATTTTAGTTGCATTCATTTTCCCCCCCTCAACCTTTACAGGTTATTTTCTTTTATTTGAGCTGTGTTCCAAAGACCCAGCATTCCAAAACCTTGGAACGGTTTTGCTCAATTATGCCAACTAATTCTGGACTTGCACTGAGGTAAGAAAAACTACATTGCTTTTGGTTCTCAGCTCAATAGTATAGATTTCATTTAAAAATATTTTCTAAAACTTAGTAAGAATAGTCTGTTCTTCCATTATTTGCTCATGAATATATACTATGATTTCAGTGTTGTTAAGCAATAATTAACTATTCATACAAAAGTCAGGGTAACGAACTGGTTGCTTCAGAAAACTGCAGGATATTAAGAGGCAAATCATTCAAGTAAAGGTCATCTGTATTCCCTAAGCACATACCATCTGTACCTAGCATGTGCATTTTAAGCAGTAATTATGTTTTACGTGGCAAGGGAATATTACTTAAGAGTTTTCCACAGGTCAGTTGCTCTCAAATATTAGCACATTTTAGAGTCTCCTGAGATGTTCACTTAAAATGTAGTTTCCTGAACTTGAGCCCTCAAAACATATTTGAGAAGCAGTGATCTCAGGACTTCCTACATCAAATTAGAATAATGAGCATTTCTTTGTGGATTCTCTCTCTATATATACCCATTTTCATTCTCAAGAACTGTGCTATTTAATTCAAAAAGGCCTCCCAAACAGCTATGCATCTGGATTCCAATTATGCAGTCATTCCTAATGCATCAGTTGTATCTTGTAATTGATTGTAAGTTTGTTTTATGGACTAAGATTTATGAAATATTTACCAAATGTTCTCTTATCTTTCAAAATATTTACATTCTTCTTTGCATCCATGTAGGGAAAATGATATACGAGTTTTTTTTTTTTTAATTCAAAGACATCCTATTGTCACAGAAATAACCTCAGTGTTTTATAATTAAATATTTTGGCACATATACTAATCTGTAGAAGCTAATTATAGAAATTTGTACTATAAAATATCACTTTTGAGTATGTGAAATAGAAAATTTGATTTTTTTGGCTAGTTTCTAATATGCTAAGTGTTTTAGAGTGTAGATTAAATGTTGATTTTGTGGTAAATCCCCACTTCTATGTGTTGGTGCTTATTTCCTTGTTGTCATCCCTGTCTTTTTTTCTTTTCAGGAGAATAGAGAACGTAATAATTAGTCATTTATTTACATTTTAGTTCAAGAAACATTCAAGATTGAGTGTACTCTGTGAAAGAAAAATATCAGGAAATTGAATTAATACCAGTATATTAAATCATAACTTTAAAGTTTAGGGTTGGAGGGAATGTTATTTGGAGAGAAAGCTTCAGTGTCTTGTGGGAATACCTGGACCTTATTTTAATTTGTTGAAAATATACATAAATTTTGATTGGACCTCTTGCTAGTTTCTGTCCCAGAGTATTTTGAAATAGGCATTCCACAAATATTTACTGAATGATCTTGAGGAAATTTAGTGGACCAAAATTGATGTGTCTCTTCAGACATTCTGCTCAAAGAACACATTTGGGATTCCCTATACTTGCAATGCTTTGTTGATTTTCCTGAATGTACTTTACAGGCTACTTCAACATGAATGGGAAGAAAGCAATGTTCAGATTCTGAAACTTCAAGCCAAGATGTTTACATATAATATTCCAACATGCCTGGCCACCTGGAAAATGTAATGCAACAATCATGTACATGTTTTTGTAGCTATTGCTTTTATTTATTAAAGGTTTGCTGCAGACAGGTAAATCTGAAATGACACCTATTTTTTTCCTGGACAGATCTCTACTCTAACTTAGATTTGATCTGGGCACTTGCTGAGTCTTAATACCAAGAGTTCAATGAGTGCTTGTTAACAATTGCCTCAAAAACAAAAATGATAGGCTTAATTTACCTTGAAGAAGAACATTTAGATAGCAATACTGTTAACAAAAACTGTAACAGACATTGTAAGACCATCTGTTTTGAAAGGTCAGATTTCCCCTGATATGGTCTGATTTTTTTTAACAGATGTTAGAGCCAGGTATTTTTCACTAATTATTACGAGTATTTTCCTCATGAACATTACTTATGTTCAAAACACTGGTCTGCTTTATTCTTGTAAAGTTGATAAAAATTGTTGAATTTTTCTTTTCACTATAGGTTACCCTCCTTGGAAGTATAGCCTGTTACTTTCAGGAAGTTTTGTACTCAGATTCCCACAGTCAGTATTCTGCCAGTGGTGGTGTTTCATTTTGTTCAAAGATATATAAACTTTTCTTTTCCCTTTTCTATATTCCTTTTTTCCCCTTAGAGCCATTGCTGCTGAGATTGTTCTAAAGGGACAAAGAGAGGTGAGCCATGATTGACTATTAGATGAATCACTTTTGTTTTGTTAAAGGTATTCTGCCCGTTTTGTTGACTTCTCAACTTAAAAATGTTAAAAGAAGTTAACATTCCACCAACTCTTAAATGTTTGGGAATTCTAAAGCCAGTACAACCATTTTGTGTTGAAGGTTGTACTGTGAAGTACCATTCTTTAAACAGATAGAATTATGAATGTGTTTTTCATCATGTTTTCTGATGAAGTTGTGTGTGTACTCTATCTTATAGGTCCACCGTTTATATCAGAGAGCCTTACAGAAGTTACCTCTTTGTGCATCACTATGGAAAGATGTAATGCTTTTTATCTTTTATTTTACCTTGATGTTTTCCTATAAATTTTCTGCATGTGCCATATCCATTGATGTGGTAATGCTCAAACTCTAGCTAAGTCTTACTTCTATGCTTCCCTGTCTTTTACAGCAACTCTTGTTTGAAGCATCAGAAGGAGGTAAAACTGATAACCTGAGAAAACTAGTTTCCAAGTGCCAAGAGATTGGAGTCAGCCTAAATGAGCTCTTAAATTTAAACAGTAACAAAACAGAAAGCAAGAATCACTGAACACTGGGTGCAGTCAGTTCTAAGTCCTTATAATAATTGCCAAAATTATTTGAATGATTCTTCAAGATTAGGCTGATCCCTGGCTAAGGTCTGTGTAAAGCAGACAGGCATTATTGGTCATATCAAGCCCCCTTCAAAATCCTCTCCTCGAAACCAGAAGCAATGAACATGATCCTCTTCGGTTGGATAAATGAACTTCCTGTTTGGCCTGCTTCTAGGCCCTGCCAGATTCTCATAACATCATGTACGTAAGTATAGTTCCTCAAAGTGACTGACATTTATTTTAATTTTACTTTGTTTTTGTTTTTTGTTTTTTTACTTTTCCCCCTTCCTTTATGTTGTGCTATTCCTGATTCACTTGACACTCTCTGATGCCTGAGAGATTCTTGTTTGGGATTTAATTGCCAGGGCTGTGTTTACAGTAAAAAAAAAAAAAAAAGAAAGAAAAAAAAAAGAGAAAAAAAAAGCAGGCAGTCCCTTTTAGTTCCTCCTTTTTAAATCTTTTGAGATTCTTCATTTCAGGATTTAAAACTTAAGCAGTCCATCTTAAGGAAAGTGTAACTGCCAAGGCCACAAGTCTGCTAGTTGCACTTGAATGCTCTAACAGGGTTGTTTATTGCCCTTTCTACGCTCTGGACTCCTTGCCGAGACTGTTTAACTTGAAGATTAAAGAAACTATTGCAAATGCCAGTGCATCAGAACCTAAGAGTGATCAAATATTATGTGCAATTTTTTTTGTAAAGAAATTTTAATTTATAATAAAGTTTAACAGTTTAAAGAACAGTTAATATTTGAACTGCTTTGTATTGAAATACTACTTTGTAGTATTAAAATTGTTTATATACAAAAATATTTTTAATATAAGTTAACTTTGTAAAAAATGGTGCTGTCTTTATTCACTTTTCACACTGTGGGAAAGGGTTTAAAGCAGGGATATGAATATTCATCATAACTATATTAGTACTTTTTTAGTACTGAAATTGCTTTTCCATTGAAGAAAAAAATCCAGTGACTTTTTAATCCATGAGAAGTTGGGTCCTGTTCTGAGGACAGTAGTAGGTTTGCAATGCCGTTAAATTCTTTGTTGTCAAAACCATCCAGGTCTCCTGCATAGGTGGCAGAGGCCCTAGCACTAGGGCCATCCTCTACTGCTGTCCTCAGGCCATTAGCCCAGCTGGATTAGAAGTGGAGCAGCCAGGACACAAATTGGCACCCCTGTGGGATGCTGGCATCACAGGGGACAGCTTTTACCTGCCATACCACAATGCCATCCTTGACATATTGTCTTACATTGATTGTCAATATGACCAAATATAAAAGACACTTTGCTTTTTGTTTGCAGTCCATATTGGGTTGTTTCCATGTTGGGCAAAAACTTACTAATGACACACATGCAGCTACAGATCTGGCCTTATAGCCACATACCATGTAATTTTTGGAGGCAGAGCAGCAGCTCCATGAAGTTCAAAGCAAACTTGTACATCTTTTTAAGTTTTATATTGCTTATTCAAAATAAAACCATATTTTGAGGCCCTGTTTAGTGCCTAGCAGCATATTTGGCTAGTAAGTGCTGTTTGGTAGAGTCAGTCATGGAACCCATAGCATCTCTCATTTAAACAAAAAGAGAGCTGGAATCTTGGTTTTTCTAAACCAAAAATACGTGGATGGAAGATGGTAATCCCAAAGGATTAAAATAAGTGCTAAGTGCTTGGAGAAATAGTTCTAGACTGTTCTCCCATAGCACAACAGTTTTGATGTTAATTGAAGTTGTCAGTTTTTAGGAGATAGTGCTAAGGCTTGAACTTTCGTTGTGTTAACAGTTCCATTGACATTGACTGTTATGCCACTTAGAGTCTTTGGCATTGGTGTATGCAGAGCTCCACTTGTGTATCCAGTTCCAGGGGTCTCCATTCACATGTTGTGCACAGTTGTGCAGGAAAAGGGCCTCTTGCCTTTCTGATCAGTTGTCACATTGCTGTTTAAAACCATATCTTATAAATATTACCTTCAAGGTATCCTCTTATGTCACCTTTTCTTCCTGCCATTTTACAGATCATTATAACCTACACATAAAAATAGTAAACACTGTTTAAGGATGAGGAGGTATAAGTACCTGTTGTTCTTCCATATTCAGTTTTACTTGTTTTTTAATGAGGTGCTTTCAACACATAATTTAAACTTTAGGTTAAAGTTGATATAGTTATTGTAGTGACATGAATTTAATGTGTTTAACATATTGTATGACTCAAGTATTTTCTTTGGGCAGAGAAATGTCATACAAAGAAAAAAAGACTAGTCACTGAGAACTACAATCCCTTGCTTCTCCCACACCTACTGTGGGGGAAAAACACACAAAAAAGGCGTTTTAGGCTATGGGGTTGTGTCTATGTAGGAGGAAAGGGAGTGGTGGGTTAAAGTGTATTTTTATGTGTTTTTCTTCATTTTAAAGAACAGCTTAATATTTCTATTTGCCTTTTAACGGAAAGTGGACCTTGTAACGTTGTTGTCACTGGATTATCTAAGGCGGTTTGCTTTCAATTAAAGGCCATATAAACCTGCATCATAAAATAAGCAAGAATTTCCAGGTGCAACATCTAAGAGCCAGAGGCACTAAGCAGACAAGCAAAAGGTGATTAAGACTGACAACAAATGTAGAGGGACTTTATTGAAGATTGTAGTTCAAATATTTATTTTTCAAGGTTGTTGAAAAAGTGGGAACATGTGGCTAGAATACAAAATGGGGTTAATAGTCTCAGTTAAAGCTGTCTCACGTTCATGGATACGTCATTATTTCCTTAAGTTGGCTTTCATGTCTGAACATTAGTGTGATGGAAGAAAGGGGAAATAGAATTTTAGTGAACTTTTGGATATGAGCTATATCATTGCCTCTTTGTGTAAATTAACATTAATTATTACACACAACATTTTGGAACAAGAGCTATTCAAGACAAGACAGCATACTAACAGACATTTCTGATATTTTTCTTTTTGTCTCTCACAATTTTACAACTGAGTCTATACCTTTATCTTAACAGGAATCCTTCTAAATGTAGGTGGTAGAGCTGAGCTGCAGGAGGTGTTTTGTTGTATGGTTTTGGATTCTGTTCCATGTGCCACCAAAGTGTGCACACACTTTGTGCAAGTGTTCCATAGTTGCACATTTCAGTGTGGGGGACAGGGGCACAGAACAGCTGAGGACATGCTGCACTGTTTCCTTGTTCTCAACTTCCACCACCACTCACAGTAACCTTCCTCAGTAGTAGTTACACAGTGCTTGACTGAATATCTGCCTTGAATATGGAAAGAATTTTTCAATTTTTTGTCTGAATCTTGAAGGTAGATAATGAAAAGCTGTATCCACTTTCCACAGGAAGTAAAAGGAATATATAATTGATCTCTGCTTTTCATCTAGTGACCTTCACCTAGAGGGGCCCCACAACATTTTTTTTTTTTTAATTTTTTTGACAGGCAGAGTGGACAGTGAGAGAGAGACAGAAAGGTCTTCCTTTTGCCATTGGTTCACCCTCCAATGGCTGCCGTGGTCGGCGTACTGCGGCCGGCGCACCGCACTCATCCGATGGCAGGAGCCAGGTGCCAGGTGCTTTTTCCTGGTCTCCCATGGGGTGCAGGGCCCAAGCACTTGTGCCATCCTCCACTGCACTCCCGGGCCACAGCAGAGAGCTGGCCTGGAAGAGGGGCAACCGGGACTAGAACCCGATGTGCCGGTGCCGCAAGGCGGAGAATTAGCCTGTTGAGCCACGGCGCCGGCCTCCACAACATTTTTTTGAAGGTCTCCAAGAAGGCCTTCAAAAATTATGCTCCAAGGGCCGATGCCATGGCGTACTAGGCTAATCCTAAACCTGCAGTGCTGCCATCCCATAGGAGCGCCAGTTCTAGTCCCGGTTGCCTCTCTACCTGTCTAGTTCTCTGCTGTGACCTGGGAAGGCAGTGGAGGATGGCCCGGGTGCTTGGGCCCCATGGGAAACCAGGAGGAGTCACCTGGCTCCTGGCTTCAGATTGGTGCGGCTCCAGCCGTTGCGGCCATTTCGGGGGAGTGAGCTAGCGGAGGGAGGACCTCTCTCTCACTGCCTGTGATTCTACCTCTCAAATAAATTTTTTAAAAAAATTAAAAAGAATATGTTCCACTTCTGCCTAAATATTGTAGAATTTGTACATGATTAGAAACCTGTGCATTTTTTCAAACTTCCTAAAGTTCTTTGACATTGTGCAAATTCATTCACAACTGACAATTTGTTAGATATGAAAACAGGTAAGATGTGTAGACCCCATAGCAACCTAACTGTCCAAAAGAGGTCCTACTGGAGACACATTGTTCTTTGAAACCCACATGGTCCTGTCTGACTAATCTCAACAGACCCAGTTTAAACAACCTTGATATAAAAAGTCTTATAGGAACTAAATTTCTGCTACTAGCTTTTTTTTTTTTTTCCTTTTCTAGCTTCTTAGGTAATATATCAATAAAATACTACTTTCAACACTTTGTAGTATCTACAACTTGCATTGTACTCTCTGAGTCCCAGTGACATTATAGTTGTTTTCAGTTACCGCCCCCCACCCCCTTTAAAAAGGAGTCAGAGTTCTTTTTCTGTAGAACTACCTGGAGATGACCCGAAGCATTTTCAATGCTTTAAACTGATTTTTTCAAATGACATTTTAGCTCAGTGCCAGAATTGTTTGCAGTCAACTTGGACCTAAGTAAAGCTGAAAGTAGTTATTATGAAATTGGAAGGAATACATGTCTTCTGGTTTCATCTAGAAAATGTTCAAGAATCTCAGACTAATACAATTGGTCTCAAGTGATGTGCCTATGGTGAGAGGTGGAAGGTCTGAATTTTTTCTTCACTTTAAAGACGAAAGTGCATGACAAACAGTGATTACAGTGTACAAAATAGAAGTCAGTTGTATTCCAAATACTATAGGATAACAATGTTTTATTCAAGTACTATTTAGTTTTGAAGGCTATTCAAGATATAAACAAATCTGACTCGTCAAGGACCATCTTCTATGAATTAAGTAAAAAAAATAACTCCAAGTGAAAACTGTCTGCACCTCTGTTCTTAAAGTGTGTTTACTTCATTTGTCCTTTAATTGATAATCTGAATGCTTCAAGACTAATGGATCAAGTCAACCAAATTCAAAGGTGGATTTACAACATTGGTCAATTAACCAAATTGCGTAAATATTCTTACCTAATGAAATAAGCCTTTTGAAAGAGAATGATAGCCAACAGCCTGAAGGAACTGAATCTATTAGCAAGAATGATAGAGGGTTGGTGAGCTGTTTGCTTTAGTGGAGATAATCAGGTCATTTTATGCCAAAGCCAAAACACATCAAACTTGGCACATCAAACAGTAAAATTTATGAGACTGTTTATAGAATTGGCATTTCATGCTGGTTGAAATGGTGCTACAAAGAAATCATTTCAGGAAATACAGGAGTGAACCAATGTGAGTGATGAAAAAGCACATATCCGAAAGATATGAGTATTAGATTTAGCTCTACTGTTAACTACTTTATTGTGACAGGTCATTTCATTGCTCATTGACCTTTCCAGTGTTGAGAGATCCTAATACAGAAATTTTAATGTAAGTAGTGTTTTAGGTTTGGGGTCATTTTCCAGAATGATCAGAGATGCTACAAAGGACCAGGTTACTTCCTCTAGATATAATTTCATTGCTGTTGGTTGATGAAGAGGGTGATCCTACCAAGGCTCAAGCATGGGTTAGTTGCCGTTTCACAACAGAGCAAACTGCCATGTTAGTTTGGCAGCTCAATCCTGGCACTGTTCCCTAAGAAAACAGGTAAAAATATCTATTCAAAGAGATCAATACAAAAATCCTCGCAGTAGTCTCTTCCATTCCAATGATGATTCTCATTGTGGTACCTAGACTCCTTTTATGATGTAATAAACTAGCCGTTCAGTATGCAGGATTTAAGTGCAGAAGTAAGCAATAATTTAAGACACTTTCCACAGTTATTGAAGTTGCTTATGAAGTACATGACATTGTTCTTGTAGGCAGGAGTACTAAAAGACCTAAGCAGGGAAGAAGACTTGCATACATTTTGCACGGAAGATAAATTCCCCCAGGAACATGTTCTTTAAAAGAAGAGAATTGTCTTTCAAAAGTAGTAGATTGTGCTTGTACTATGAGCTGCTGAAGTTTTGGTCTCAGTGATGGGAAAAGAAAGAAATCAGAATGCAGAGAGGAGAGTAATTGCTAGTGTTCACTTTTGGCAGTTAATACAGTTATAAATAGAAATATAATGGTGGGGAGATAAAAAAGGTATAAATCAAAATGAGGTTACCAGTTCATTGTAAATTAACTGTCTATACTGGGACTGACAAAATAGCAGTTTAAAAGTTTCTTCAGTTGAAGTCCAGGTAGGTGCACCAGGGTTGACTAAAGTGAATTCCATGATGGAGAGCTGAGCACTTTCTAATTAGTTGCTTTATACTGTGTGACCTCCATTTTCAAGAGGACTGCTGCATGTGATGTGCTAGTGATGTCCAAAGTGGAGCAGATGGCCAAAGACTGAAATAATACAAGCTGGAATTCAGTCCATACATCAAGCACTCTAAGACACTTGTTGAGTCAACATGGAGAAAGCTAGCCTTTTCCTAGTTCACACAAAGGAAACACTTGGACCCTAAGTTCTTATGTGAAAGATGAGTCTTTTAGGTAAATTGGACAGCAGCAAGTGTGGGTTGAGAAAGTGATGATTCTCAATGGCTTCTCTAGTCCTGGTTCTTTGGTTCACATTGTGGTTAGCAGGAAGAAAAACAGGCGGCACAAGAGGCCTCAAAAGAGTGTGTCCCAGAATATGAACTACCATGTCTGCCTTGTGCATGTGTTTAGCACATGGACACTTAGATACTACAAAGGAACCTGGAGAATCTGGGTTTTGTGTGTAGACAGCAAAAATTCAAGTATGAAAAAGGTACATATTTGGGTGACAACTGTCTAGTAGAGGAAGTTGACTATAGAGTGAAGTTAGTAGTTTGAATCTAGCTTATTCTGATCTCCAAATATTTTAAAATAGTGATCCTCTAAATTTCCTTCCCATTCTATAACCTTTAGTTTGAAATAGGAAAGCTGAAAGAACAGATAAAGCTCTGGGTATAGATTCAGGGATGGGCTTTTAATAAGAACCTAAACTTCAGGCTTTACATCAGATACTTGAGGTTTAATTTTTCTCAAGAGCCTTAGGAAATACTGTTTCTTCCATGTTACTGAGGTATACTCGGTCACACGTTAGTAACAGCCAGGTTACAATGATTATAACTGGCCGAGCCATTAAGTTGACTCCTTAGTGCGTGCTCTTCACTGACAGTCCATAACCCCTGAAGTTGATCCACTGAGAAGCAGTCCTGCTCCCGCTGAGAGAATTACTGAGAAATTCTCTGTGTTGCTCAGCGAGTTGAATGTAAACATGAAACTGTGTTAACTGGGCTGACGCTTGGAATGAGGCCCACGGTAAAAGCAGGGCTGAAAGGCAGAGTCACAGCAGATTCACTGTGTCTGAAGTGAGGTATTCCTGGGGTTGAAGAATAACATCACTGATGTGATCATTTAATGCCAGGGACTGCAAATAGAGTAAGCTTGTATAGCCACAAGAACTAAGTGATTTAAGTAGTAATTTTTTAATTGGAATTGCGGTGTAGGAGAATGGGTTGGTCAGAAAGTTCATGTATTTAGATACATAGGCATGGGGCTGAGAAAAAAAAAACACGTGCTTTTGAGGGAAAAAGCTATTCACAGTACTTAAGTTCTCTGGGTTCCCCTTGGATTCAGAGGTTGGCTGTATAATCATGAGAAAGTTCACTTAACATTTCTTCATTTATAAGGAGGGATTAATATTAGTGCTTATCTCACTTGAGGCTGTGAAAAAGTGTGTACAAGTACAGATTTTGAAACTACCTGGGGACCAGTGCTGTGGCATAGCGGGTAAAGCTGCACCTGTGATACCGGCATCCCATATGGGTGCTGGTTCGAGTCCCGGCTGCTCCTCTTCCCATCCAGCTCTCTGCTGTGGCCTGGGAAAGCAGTAGAAAATGGCCCCAAGTCCTTGGGCCCCTGCACCTTCATGGGAGAGCCAGAAGTAGCTCCTGTCTCCTGGTTTTAGATCAGCACAACTCCAGCTGTTTGCAGCCAATTGGGGATGGAAGACCCCCACACACACACCTCCTCTCTCTCATTCTGGCTTTCAAATAAATAAGTAAACTTTAAAAAAGAAAGAAACAATACCTGAAATGTAACATTCACTGGCCGTGGCAGATGTGAGACTAGAAGCCATCTGAGGAAAGAAGACTTGGAAGTATGTCGGGTGATGTTTTAGTACAACACAATTCTAGGAGATGTGGTGGGATCCAGTTACTCTAAAACTCTTCACTGGAAGAATGAAGAGCAAGTAGAGACAAGGAGGAATAATCAGGTAAGATTTAGTTTGGACCTATATTTATTTGGCAAAAGAAAGCTCTAACGAAGGTTGGGAAACAAAGTCATGTTGATAGATGGGGATGGTACTTGGAAACAGATGAAGAGACAACTTCATTTGTTTGGAGATTCACCAGTGTAGAGAATGTGCTGAAGATTACATTGATCTGGACCTTTGCTTTTCAGAATTTGTGTATTAATAACATTTCCCGATGGTTTTATGCTCATTAAAATGTAAGAAGTGTTGCTCTAGGCCACAGAGAAATTCATGGATTCCCATTGTTTAAAATATAAAACAAATGTACCAAATCATTGAACATTTTTTTTTTTTTGAAGATTTATTTACTTGGAAGAGTTACAGAGAAAAGGAGAGGCAGAGTGAGAGAGGTCCTCCACCCCACTGGTTCACTCCTCAGATGGCTGCAACAGCTGGAGCTGTGGAGCTTCTTCCGGGTCTCCCACACTGGTGCAGGGACCCAAGAACTTAGGCCATCCTCCTCCACTGCTTTCCCAGGCCATAACAGAGAGCTGGGTGGGAAGTGGAGCAGCCGGGACTCGAACCAGCACCCATACAGGATGCTGGCACTGCAGGCAGTGGCCCCTGAGCATCTATCTTGATGTCTGTAATCCTGTAGCTGCAAGTCACATAATTTTTCTTGAACTTACTCTGATCATGAGGTGTACATCTACCAGATTTCAGAAACACAAAACCACTAATCTTTACTCTCATCAGTGCTCTTTAATTTGAAGAAATAATTCTGACTCTCCAACTTTTAAATAAATGTCCTTGGAATTTAAATGAATTATAACTCTTTATTCACAGGAGAGTTTTATTAATTACTCATTGCTGCATGACAAATTACTCCAACATTTGACGGCTTAAAGCAACATTCATTATATCACAGTCTGTGGCCCAAAAATCCAGGAGTAGCTTATGCAGGTATTTTGGATCATAGTCTCATGAAGTTCTATCAGGCTACTGCTGAGCCTGCAGTCATCACCAGCACGTAGTGAAGTTCTACTTTAAGCTGATTCATGTAGTTACTCATAGGCCTCAGTTTCTCATTGCTTCTTAACAGGGTTCCTGATTTCCCCCAGAGGTGAGTGATCTAAGAAAGCCAAAAAATGGAAACTTCAGTTTTTCATAGCCTAATGTTGGAAGTAATACACCATTATTTTGGCTATGTGCTGTTGGTCACAGAGATCAACCCTAGTACAGTATAGAAGGGGTTTGCTCAAAAGCGAATACCAGAGGAAAGATCATGGACATGCCATCTTGGAACCTGGCTCCTACCAAGGTGGAAGAAGCCCTTTCCTCTGAGCGACTAAGCTCATGGAAAGCTCCAGGTAAAGCTTGTATGAGAGCCTCTGCAGTCTGGAGAAGAGGGAGCTGAGACTACAGTCTGCATATCCATGTTCAAACTCTAGGACTCCTGATCTAAGCAGAAATGGATTTTTGTCTTAATTGGGTGGGGAAAATAGGGGAGTATGGAAGCAAAGAAACCTGTTGAGTTAAGACTGCCTGTACATTCTGAAATATTTGAATGCAGAGCAGTTCTTTAATCCATAATTATATTAAAAAGTGGGGAGGATGTTTTACCTGAACATGGTCAAACTGACTCCTCTGAACAGGCCACACTTGTTTCTACTGGGCATAGCAAAGCCTGGCCTGTGTTTGGCGGTGGGGAGACATGTTGTGGCTCAGTGCATTAAGCTGCTGCTTAGGATGTCCTCATACCATATCAGGGTGCTGCTACTCCATGATTCCAGTCTTCCTGGTAATGCAACTGGGAATCAGCAGACTGTGGTCTGAGTACTTGGGTTCCTACCACCGCCATGGGAGTCCCAGATGGGATTCTTAAGACTACATTCTGCTTCAGGTGATACCATCCACTGCTGAATTTGTTCTTTGTGTCTTTACCCTATGCAATCTCATAGTGAACCAGGCATGTAACCAACATCCCACAGTCCATACACTATTAAACTTTCAAAATTAAGTTGTACGGAGCAGTTACTGTTCATTGCCAATGAGTTTTTGGATGGGATGGATACCTCCAGTTGTACACGAAAAATATTAAAGTAATTCTGAGATTATGACAGAATCAGCAACACAATCTTTTTCTAATTGTACAAAAGAACATATCAGGAATCCGTGTGTTTTTAAATTTTTAAAAAGATTTTTATTTATTTATTTGACAGATAGAATTACAGACAGAGAGAGAGAGAGAGACAGAGAGAAAGGTCTTCCTTCCATTGTTTCACTCTCCAAATGGCCGCAAAGGCCAGAGCTATGCTGATCCGAAGCCAGGAGCCAGGTGCTTCTTCCTGGTCTCCCATGCAGTGCAGGGGCCCAAGCACCTGGGCCATCTTCTATTGCTATCCCAGGCCATTGGAAGAGGAGCCACCAGGACTAGAACTGGCACCCATATGGGATGCCGGCGCCGCAGGCGGATGATTAACCTAGTGAGCCACGGGTCCGGCCCCCCAGGAATTCATGTTTTTCTACTAGGAAATGTTATTCAGCAATGATGATTCTTTGTCTACTTTAGATTGAAGACCCCTCTGTGTCCCAGGACACAGCCTCAGGACAAAAGCCTTGAGTAAAAAGTACATGTTTTTTCCTTATTTTTAAAGATTTATTTATTTGAAAAACAGAGTGACAGAGAAAGAGAGGGAGAGACATTCCCTAACTGGCCACAAGGATTGGAGCTGGGCCAGGTTGAAGCCAGGAGCCAGGTACTCCATTCAGGTCTCCTATGCGGGTGACAAGGGATCAAGCATTTGGAACATCTTCCACTGTTTTCCCGGGTGCATTATTTGCAGGGAACTGGGTTGGAAGTGCGGCAGCTGGGACTCCAACCCACATTCATATGGGATGCCAGCATTGCAACTGGCAGCTTAACCTACTGTGCCACAATGCTGGTCCCATTGTTATTACCAATGAGTCTCACTGGTTATTAGCAAGTTTTGATCAAAATGTGAAGCAAAGTAGTTCTGTTACTATAAATAAAGTTTCAAAATTGAGGAGTTGATCAGATGAATAACAGATACACATGGACAACAAATCCTCCCAATGAAAATAAAACTTTCTTATGTATATGTTTCCATGACCCATTTTACTCTTTTTTGACTTTTATAGTTAATCAGTATCCTTGTCCTTTTAAGTTGCTACAGCAAAAATGGCATAAGTTGGGTGGCTTATAAATGAAAAATATTTATTTCTTATAGTTCTGGAAGCTGGCAAACCCAGGGTAGGTAGCCAGCACAGGGGGCTGGCTTGGCTTAGCGGGTTAAGCCAGTTCCTACAGTGCCAGCATCCCATATAGGCGCTGGTTTGAGTCCCGGCTGCTATACTTCTTGTCCAGCTTCCGACAGTGCATCTGGGAAGGCAGCAGAGGATGGTCCAAGTACTTGGGCCTCACCACCCATGTAGGAGACCAGAATAAAACCCCTGGCTCCTGGCCCTGGCCTGGCCCAACCCCGAACATTGTGACCGTGTGGGGAGTAAACTAGTTGATGGAAGACCCTCCCCTCTCTCTAACTCTACCTTTCAAATAAATAAATCTTAAAAAAATAAAATGAGCCGGCAGATCTGGTGTCTCGTGAAGGCCCATTCTTCATAGATGGTGCCATCTAACTATATCTTCTCTTGGTAAAAATACCAGCTAGGCATCTGGGGGTCAATCTGATGAAGGCACTAATCCTATTCATAGGGGTCCACCTTTATGACCTACGCACCTCCAGAAAGGCCCTTCCTCCTAATAAATACCATTACCTTCGAGGTTAGACTTTCAACATTTGAGTTTTAGATGTGCAGACAAAATCAGTTGGAGAGTAAGCTTCGTGGATAAGTCTAGTATAACGTAAATATTTTTATCAATTCCATTTTCTAGATGAGAATTCTGAAGAAAGAGAAGAAACATTCCTATGGTCACACCACTTGCAAGTATTGGAGTTGGGATTTTCACCTAGGTTACCTGGCTTCAGAATCGGAGCACTCAGTCACTGGTACACTGCCCCTCAAAGTAACTCTGCGGAGCAGTCATTTAGCCTAGTGGTTAGGATGCCCATGTTCCACATCACAGTACTTTGGTTCAGTTCTTAACTGTGGTTTCTGATTCCACTCTGCACAAATGCAGACCCTTGGAGGAAGTGGCAGTGGCTCAAGGAATTCAGTTTCTGCCATCCACCTAGAAGACTTGAATTGTGATCCTGACTCCTGGTTTCACCCCCAGCCATAAGAGGTATTTGGGGAATGAACCAGTAGATGAGAGCATTGCTCTCTTGCTCACTCACTCTCTCTGCCTCTCAAGTAGATAGAAAAGCAACCAGTCTACGCATATTTAATGAATAATTGCTTTAATCTAAATGTGTGTTACATGAATTCAGGGCTTGGGTCAAGTTGAAGCCAGGAGCCAGGAACTCTACCAAGGTCTCCCATGAGTGTGGTAGGGACCCAAGTACTTGGACCATCATCCTTTGCCTTCCAGGTGCATTAACAGGAAGCTGGATGGAAAGAAGAGCAGCTGGGACAAACCAACACTTCAATAAGGGAAGCTGGTGATACAAGTGGTGGCTTAACCCACTGCACCACAATGCTGACCCCTGTTTACAGTTTTATAAATATTTCTCCTAGTCAGTGCATTAGCCAGCATATTCATTCATTATTCTTTAATATGAAATAAAATTTCTCCTATCTGCCTCTGGTACTTTCCTTTTTCTAGATTTATAGCTTCTCCTTTCATTTCCCATTCTCCCTTGCCCTGAGAGTGATAGCTCTAGTTTCCCAAAGACCGAAAGTCTGTAGGTGGTAGACTGCAGGGTTCTCAAACCTTGGCCTGTATCAGAAACACCTGGAGGTTAATTGCTGGACTCCACTCCCAGAACTTAGGATTCATTAACACAGGAGTGAGGCCTGAGAATGGGAATTTCTGAGTTCCCAGGGACCGCACTTTGAAAATCACTGGTGCAACTCTTCAAAGAAATGTCTCTTGGATCCAAATATCTTAGGCAAGTTAAACCTATGTACTACAACTCCCTCTTCTACAAATGGGGATGATCAAAAGACCCATTCCAAAGGCTTATGTCCTGTTTAAGATATTGTGAAGAAAGCACATAGTATACACCCAGCAGCGACCAAGTCCTCATGATAATTATTATGATGGGCTGGCTTTTCCACTTAAAACATATTTAATAATAAAAATAGCAACTATTAGTGGTAAAAGGATTTCCTCATTCTGATACTTCCTTTACTGTAGAGAGCGCTAAAGCACGTCATCTCCCCAAGCGGCAGGAAGGGCAGATCATGTTGCAGCATCTGAGAGAGGAATGTGGCCTGCTTAAGTAAGCCCTTCCCTCTCTTTCTACAGTTTGGAGCTAGGCTGTCTGCAAAAGCCAGGAGTTCTGCTGCTGTATGGAGTAAGCACAGAGAGTTTGGCCTCCACGTGGGGAGGCTATGGCCATCCAGGGCTCTTTGGGACTAGAAGAGCATGGTTAATTCTAGAAAGCTCCCTTGCCAAGGCAATCAAGATACAGTCTATGATATTAAGTTTATTATTGGGAATTGTGACTAACCTGTAACTGCCACTTTATGTTTTCTTATTTCTCCCTTTTTTTTTTGGGGGGGGGGGGAGTGAGACTCAGGCCGAAGTTCAAACCTACCGTGAAGTTTGAGCCTTCAACCATGTGGTGTTTTTACCTTGGCAGGTTGCTGAGGTTTATAGAGTCTGTATCCACAGATGAGTGTTTGTTTTCATGAAGACAACACTAGTCTTAAATAAGTCCAGGATGTTTGAAAGCCAAGGAAAGACACGGTCTTTTGGGCAGAAGACAAATGCCCTGTCCCCAAATGCCCTGTGCCCAGTAGTCCCGAGAGGATGCATCAGGGAGCTGTGGTTGCTGCTGGAGAGTGGCTTTGTGAACGTAGGGGTAAAACTGCCGCTGCACACAGTAGAGGAGAGGAAGGGAGAGCCCCACTTCCGGCGGAGCACAGTCCTCCAGGTTAATTCTAATAGATGAACTTGAAAGAACAAACCATGGTGCAAGCCAGGGAGAGAAATCATGTTTGTTCTCCTTTCATATGGAGGGATCTCTATTAGACTGCAACCCCTGGAAGCTTTCCATTGTCTTACTGACTTTTTCCCACATGGAGGATAGTAAGATATTGTATTGGAATTGGGAACTCAGGACAGAATTTGGCACAGTGGTTAAGATGCCATTTGGAATGCACACATCCCAGATCAGAGTAATCGGGTTCAAGCTGTGGCTCTGCTTACTATTCCACATTCCTCATAGTGCACACTCTGGGAGACAGTAGCAAGGGTTCAGAGAATTTGGGTCACAGCCACCCACATGGGAGACCAGGACTGAGTTCTTGGCTCCTGGCTTCAGCCTAACCCAGCCCTGGCATTTGGTGAGCATTTGGTGAGTGAATCAGTAGAAAGCTCATTCTATCTTTCTGCCTTTCAAATAAAATGAAGATAAATAAGAAAAAGAATTTAGAATTCAGTCTTTTCTTCCCTTTTCTCTTGTCCCCAAGAAGGTTATATTTGCCTCTCATCCCCTACGCAGAAACACATTTCTATGCAGGGAGGTCTGGGGTGGTCCATTGTCCCCTGTGAGTCAACGGACAAGTTCTACCTGTTCTCACAAGCATTAGGAAGGCTCCTTGCTGGTAGATGAAAGCCCTGCCATCTTTCCTCAGCTTCATCAGTAGTAAAGGTGATTTTTTCAGAGAAAAAAAGATGAAGGAGATACAGGAGCCTGGAACTTCCTCTGGGTCTCCTAGGCGGGTGGCATGGTCCCGACCTTGGGGCTGTCTCCTGTTGCTTCCCAGGACATCCGCAGGGAGCTGGGTCAGGAGTAACTAGCTGGGACTCACACTGGCGCCCATATGCGATGCGGTGTCACAGGCAGCAGCTTAACCTGCTGTGACACAACACCAACCTCCAAAAGGTGATGTTTTATCTCTGTCTGCCTTACAGGTTGTCTTGTTTTTCAACAGGTTCAGAGGAAAGGAGGTTCTATTTATTGGGACATCCCAAACACCTGACAATAGCTACAGTTTTTGAACACTTATGGTGTACTTTTTTGACAGGTAGAGTTAGACAGAGAGAGAGAGAGAGAGAGAGAGAGAGAGAGAGAGAGATCTTCCTTCCGTTGGTTCACCCCCTCAAAGGCCGCCACGGCCGGTGCACTGCGTGATCTGAAGCCAGGAGCCAGGTGCTTCCTCCTGGTCTCCCACGCGGGTGCAGGTGCCCAAGCACTCGGGCCATCCTCCACTGCCCTCCCGGGCCACAGCAGAGAGCTGGACTGGAAGAGGAGCAACTGGGACTAGAACCCAGTGCCCACATGGGATGCCGGTGCCGCAGGTGGAGGATTAACCAAGTGAACCACAGCGCCAACCCCCAACTTATGATGTGCTTTTAAATACTTTGTATATGAACAGTTTCTCCATAAGGAGGAAGCTGTGAGCTCATTGCCAGCATTAACCTCATTTTATAGATGAAGGAAGTGCCATTTAGAGAGAGAAACATTGTTAAGAGTCACCCTGATGTAAGCGGTGGCACTGGCATTCAAGCCTAGGGCTGTCTGGTCCCAGAGCCCTGCACCTATCTTGACCACTCATTGTCCAAACCTCCTACTTGAAAACAGAAAGGCATTTTCAAAAATGGAATTTTAGGTTTTAAACAATTATACCTATTTGTAATGAATGTAGTTGATGCAAATGCCTACTGCATTTGGAGTGTTACAGAAATATACCTAATATAGTCAGGAATAAGTGACCGTAGAAAATGACAGGGAGAGGGATGATTTGTAGGGGGTTGGTGGCTCACTGCTTTATTTCCCCCTTGCTAATGGATACTGAACCTGAGCTGGGGAAGAGAGGCTAAAAACACACAGGGGCAGGTAGGACATCTGTATTTAAAGCTATTATGGATTGTGCTCTTTCTGTTGGGGAGGATTGTGTGTGTGTGTGTGTGTGTGTGTGTGTGTGTGTACAATAAGAAAAAAGCTCCTCAACTAGTTAAATATAAAGGGGATTTACTCAAAGAATTTAGCCAAATTCCCAGATATGTAAGAACAGGAAAAAAGTATTAGTAAGCTACCCAGGGAATCGAATTTTCTAGAAATATCATCATTCATGATGCTGCTTGATTTCTTCCATTTCTTTTTCTTGCTACTCAACTCTTGTTTTTCTCAGTGGAGTAATAACGTTGTCTTCTCATGGTGTCAATGATAACCAAAATTCTGTTTGATCTTCTGTTTCCAGTACTTTCTCACCGTGATCTGAGTTAGTGTTTCTCAGTGTCTCACTTTGAAATTCTTGGGGAAAAGAAACTGATTGTTCTGGTCTAGTCCACACAGGACTTAGAGGGGTTGTTTCTGAGAAGCAATTGTAAATGTGGAGGAATGGGTTGGACAAGCACTCCCAATCTGAATCCCGTAGTAAGGAAAATCAAATCTACCTGAGGCTGCATCTGAAATATTGGAATTTGGGAAATTAACTGTTTTAATTGAGTTCCTCATTTAGTATGAAAGACTTTCTTTGGTATCCGATACTCCTGGTGAATGAATACTCCTTAGGAAAGCCCAGTACAGTGTCTTAGATCCTCATCTTTGATCATGGAGATTGACTTTTCCCTCCGACTCTTAGTTTCATCATCTGTACAATGACAAATCTGACTTGTTCATTCCTTGGTATTGTAAGGAAGAAGGAAAAAAGATAGCAATCATTTAATAAATACTTAGTGCTTTGCAGGTACTGTGATTGGAGCTTTGTAAACATTGAGTTACTAATACTGCCAACCTGGGAAGATTTTTATATTAATCCCATTTTACTGCAGAGAATGACAAGGCCAAGAAAAATTAGACTTTGCCCAGAAGTCACACAGAGTAATCGAAATAGAATTTGAACCCAAGTCTATCTGGCAGCTTGTTTGATCATTTACTATTTGGCCTGCTATGAACTAGAATTTATTTATTTTATTTTTAAAAAAGATTTATTTATTTATTTGAAAGTTAAAGTTACACAGAAAGAGAAGGAGAAGCAGAGAGAGATCTTCCATCCACTGATTCACTCCCCAATTGGCCGCAGTGGCCAGAGCTGTGTAAATCCGAAGCCAGGAGCCAGGAGCTTCTTCCCAGTCTCCCATGCAGGTGCAGAGGCCCAAGGACTTGGGCCAACTTCTACTGCTTTCCTAGGCCACAGCAGAGAGCTGGGTGGAAAGTGGAGCAGCCAGGACTCAAATCAGCACCCAAGTGAAGTGGTGTTTTTTATTTGGTTTTGTTTTGTATTATTCTTGATGATATATCATTTCCCTAACCCTTATATTCAGTTCCACTGTTCTCACAGAGTAGCATATTTTCAACAACCTTCTTAAAGTGTCATAATTAAAACTGAAAGTCATGTCATAACAATGTTGAATAGTGTATTAGTCACCTCTTCATTCTGAGAAGAGCTACTCAAGAAGGAAGAGGACTTATTTTGCCTCAGAGTTTGGAGGGTCACAGTCTAAGAAAAGGCAGCACCATTCATCCAGTGTGGGGGACGCTGAATCTGGAGAGTCCTAGAGGAAACTTCCTGAGCCTGCCTCAAGTGTGAAAACCTGACTTTAAGTTTCAAATCCCTGGATCATTAAGGTGGTATAACAGGAGTAGCTAGGACCCTTTTGCATCACAACACCCCACCCCTTGCCTGCATCTGCGCATCTGCTCTGTACCACCTGCTCAGTACCTCAGCTATATATACACCTCCCTTTTACAGTAAAGTGAGACCCTGCTTCGACTGGGCTCCACACCGCGTCTGATTGTCCCCCGGGTTTGGGGAAGGCTAAGTGGTGGGTGGCACACTTCCCCTCCTCGGTCAAGGCAAGCTGCGGGCAGCCTACCTATTTCTCCAGCGGTGGAGAGGAACAGTCACCACAATCCAGCATCTGATAAATGCTGGCAATGACAGACTGTGAGGAGGAACAATCACATGGAAGCCAGGGAGCAGAGAGAGAAAAGAACAGAGAGAACATGCCCTGCTTCTATAGCAAACTCAATCACAGGAACTATCTTCCTAGGCCATGCCCCTAGTGACCTAAAGATCTACCACTAGGACAACTTTCCAGAAACCATAATGGGATAAAGCTCTCACTCTTAATCCACCAACCAGTAACATGAACCCATTAATTGTTAACACAAAACCTTGAGGTTTACACATTGGCATGAATCTGGGGAGCCAAATCCTACTCAATCCATGACAGTTATTAGAAGACCTAATTCCATGTGCTTTTGCAACTCATCACATGTATTTTCTACCAGTTTCTGAAGCCAGGCAAGTTAAAGTTTTACCATCCTACCCAATACATCTCATGAGTCAGACTTGCTGGTGCATGTGTTTGAGCCGAATAAATTGGTATAGAGTTAGTTCAACATATTTAGAAATCTCCAGGAGGATGGAAGTAGGGGTTTGTTTTGGGGTATGGATAATATAGCCCCCAACCACTTCATTTGCAAGGGAAAGCTACCATAATATAACTGCGTTTTGGGCTCTGTGGCCTGAGAGAGGAAACATTCAGTGGGAATGGTCTGAAGGGAGATGATCTCTTTTATCTGCATAGTTGAACTGTAAAATGAAATCACCCAATTTTGAAGAGCATGAATGGAACTAGTATGGTGGCCATGAGCTCTATTTATCTAGGACTTATTCTCATGCTGCCTCATGGGCCCCTGAGCTAAATATAATGACAAGATTAGCAAAAGAATCAGGATGTTGTTATTTTTTCAGATGTTTGAACTTTTCTGGTTCTCCATGAACAGGGTGTTGCTAATTTTACTTCCTTTTTCTACCTTGTTTTTGTATTTTTGGCCAAAACTAAATGAAAAAAATGTTTTCTATTTCATATAAGAATGACTTTGTCTTCAGTAAGAGTTGATAAACAATTATGTGCAATAATAGCCACCTAATATATTTTTCTATTAAAATGTCATTCAAAGTGGTTTGAATAGGTGACGTATGAACAAAGGAACTAAAAATGATGGTTTGCTGGTGCAATTGCTTAAAAGCAGGAGTAAAGGCAGTTTCGATTCATCAATAAGGTCTGTTTAGACAATGGCTTTCCTGAGAGAAGCATCCTGAATTCTGTGCCTATGGTAACATACATGTCACTCCCATCATGCTACTCAGAATAGCTTCATTGTTGGTTGTATGAAATATTATTTTGTGTTTGTTATCTATCTCCCCTCCCCAGGAATGCAAATTCTAAACCTTGTTTTGTTATCCCTGCTGCACAGAACACTGCACATAGTAGACACACATGCTTGTTGAAAAAGTAAATCTGTTTTTAAAAACATAAAATTGTTAGTCACTTCTCTAGGCTAACTCACTACTCTGACTTTATAGTTTGTTTTTGCTGCTGTTCAATCTGTTAGTCTTTATTCCATCTGTTTCTTGTCTCAATGTAGTTAATTATGGATATAATTCCAATTCTATCTAATTAGGCTGTATTTGAGTGGAGAGTGTTTATTTGATAATAGAGCAGTGTTTTGTGTGAGGTGCATTATAACTAGTGTTTTGCTAATAGAGTAATAGAGCATGTGGACTTTTAAAAAATAAATTAGAGAGTATTTAGATGTTATTTTTATGAAAGTACATTACTGACATGTTTTTGTGAGTGGGAGAGGAAGAGGTGGGCTGCCAGGACTTGTTCCTAACTGATCATTCAAAACACCTTGTTGAGAAGAAAGATACATGGTTCTGCAGAGGCAACTTTTTGGTCTGGATTAAGAGAGGTGAGATGAGAAGGACTGAGTCCTTGTTTCACCCGAAGACAAGTCAAGCATGCACTTCACAGTGGGATCCCACTGACCAGGTTTAACTTCTCTAAGTTTAGGCTAAAACATGCGGTAAAGTCTGATGGGTGGGTTGGAAACATAGTGCCAGGGACCCTGGGGTGCTCTGTTAAGAGGCATTGATTTTAGCAATGTTTCTGGACTTCTGACAAGTACTTGATAGTTCATTTTACAACCCATATAGAGTGAGAAACACCACTGAAACTGGTAGAGTCTAAATAATGTATCTGGAAAAACAGTTTTCTCCTTATGTTCTTGGGGTATGGGAACTGAAGGGGAACAGTGCATTTCTTTGTGCCCTGGGAATCTTCTGACTACATGTGTTGGCCTTGATGTGCTCATGGAACACATTTGCTTTAAAGGAGAAATTTATAGAAAGCTCATGTCCATGTTGAGTAATGTAAGATTGATTTGTTATTCATGCATTTCTTTCTAATTGTATGTGTCTGTGTGTGTTTCTTACATTGCAAAATAAATTTGGGAACAGTGTAGGCCCTGAGTACAAAAATTCAAACCATAATAATGTCATGACAACATAATTTATCAAAGTTAAAACAATCTAGAAGTTGGTCATGATTTTTTTTTGTTCTTGTGAAAGATTTATTTCTTAAGTTTAATTTTTCTAAAGTATTAAACAATGACTTTACATAGCAAATGTACTTATACAAAAACATTCGAAAATAATTAGAAGACTATATACCTGTGGTTTCAATAAAGAGACTTGAAGATATTTTATTTTATAGTCACACATTTTATTACAAATTTATTTATATCCAATAGAAAAACTAATTTGAAATCTATTTACATGTACTCTATATTTACATATATACAGTTAATGAATTTAAAGAAAACAGGCAGAGAAACACAATGTATGTGGAAGAATATGCCACTGTACATGGTTTAGCATTGTCCTTAATGGTATTGAATCTTTACTGTAGTAATAAATACAGTTCTATATTTACACATCTTATAAAATATCTCATAAATGTACTTTTTCAATTCCAAGTTAAAACATCTGATCAAAATAAACATGCTTTTATAAAAATAAATCTACCTAATAACCTTTTGCTTTGGATGTTTTGAAGCTAACATAGGGTAATAAAAATTAAGAATTAATCTTTTGATTTTTAATATTTAATAATTTGTCTCTTAAAATATCTAACATACAAATGAATATGGAATAAGTAGAGAAGTAATGTTCCTATTATCAGAGGATTGATCCAAAGAGAACACAGTTAAAACCAAGTGAAATAAACAGGATAACAAGTTACCAAACAGGATAACACATTACTGAGTTGCAATTGAGTCAGACATCTTTGCAAGAGCTACTGGAGATACCTGTTTAAGAGATTACACCAGTGGACATAAATTATGTCATGTCTGCATTTGACCATTATTGTAAGATGCATATTGGTTTGAATCAGGTGATAAATCTTCTTGCAGAAAACATGCATTCATTCACAAAGAAAAGAATCCCACATGACCTTCTATCTTTCCTAGGTAGGTCCATTGCCGGCAATGGATTTGCCTTCTGAGCTTTGGGCACCAAGGAATTAAAACTGAATTAGACAAGACTAACTGTACTAGTGTAAAAATTTCAACCAATTTTCCTTTCAAACTATTTGTAAATTTTATTCCATTAAGGGTAGAACAATCTAGTGCTGATACATAAAACACAGTTAACTCCAAAAATGATCTGAATATGAGAATGCCTTCCTTACCTTATCCATCTAAAGACTGGTGACTTTGAAGTATCCTTTTGAAGAAAGGCAAAATAAGATTAAAACACCTCTTTCTGGTCATTGGAATAAAATCCTATCGGGCACAGCATTTCCTTAGTACTCTAGACTGTTTAAAACTCTTACTTTCCTCAAATCTTCAGCCATCTTTGAAGGGATTTTCAGGACTAAATAAATTCATTTTGTAAGCAAATGATCTTCCCCTCCCCTAAATGAATATACTGGTGAGTTTAAAGACAATGCAATTTTAAACATTGATTAACTTTTCTGAAGAAATTTCAATCTGTTTTCTTGATTGGGGTTCATCTAAATATTGTGACTGGTCCATCCCTTAGTTGAACAAACTATCCAAGCAGCATTTAGACTTATAATTCACTCTCAAGTATCAATAGGTTTTCCGCTTCTTCAGGCTTAGTTCTGTTTGTTCATTTTTTAACCAAGTTTCAACTCAGCTCTTCTTAGCTACTGCTCTGATGTGCTCAACCTCACATTTGGAAACATTTTCTCTCACATATTATTCAGAGACAAGGGACAAATGCTACTGATGAAAGATGACAGCTCTCTGTCATTGGATAACCTGGTGATGACACAGAATTGGAAGACAGGTCGTAGGCTATGCTGGTGCTGGTGAAAGTGACCAGGGCTTGGGTTGAGTCACAAGACTGCTTTTCCACATCTTCAGAGTTAATAGACATCAGGCTTGGGTGTTTCGCTCTTGTCCACAAGTGGGCGTGCTTTCCCAGGCTCCCCAGATCCTCCTTAAAATGGGGATTAAAGAGGATGTATAGAAGGGGGTTGAGACAGGCAGGAAGTGGGACGATCACCAGAAGGATGAACTTAATTACTTCAGGACTAATAAATGTGAGGTTCAGTAAAGAGGAAAAGGACAAGAAAGCCACAGGGCAGTAAAGAATACAGTTGGTGAAAAGCAACAAAGCGATGTGCTTCACCATGGAGCAGTCCCAGATACTCTCCAGGTCCCCCTTTTCCAAGTTGCAGTAGAGCTTGGTGTAGGCAATGGTCATCACTAGGAAGCAAAAGGAGTTGAGTAACACGAGAGCCACCACGTAGCCCGTGGTGCTGGCCTCCCCGAAGGGCAAGGGCAGGCAGAGCGGGGAGGCGCTATACTCACTGCCGCCCAGCAGCGGAACGGCGGCGATGGTCAAGGCCAGCAAGGTGCAAAGAAAAATGATTGCTCTCAGGCTAGCAAAAGGAGTTTTCAATTCAAATTTTGCAGAACCCTTCACAGAGAACCCACGTTCCAGGGCTGCCAGGGTAAGCAGGAAAACAGATGATTCTGAAGCAAAGATGGACAAAAACCCGATGACTTGACAACTGACCCCATTCTCCCACCACGCTCCGTGTTGTGCAAAGCTGCCAAAAGTGAATGCATCCACGCCAGCCAGCACGATGCTGGAGACCCCCGTGAGCATGTTCACCACAGCGATAACCCCAATTAACAGTTTTATGGAGGAAATGTACAGAGGGGCTCTGAACACTGTGGAGGCCACCAACGCATTACAAGAAAGTGCTAGAACCGCGATGGTCCACACTCCGATTCTGATCATCCAGCTTCCAAACAGATGCTCACAGGGCTTGAAGGGGCCTGAAAATCCAAGGAAGAAGAAGATTGTATCAAATTATGGTGGACAACTTTTGCCAAATCACCCTTGGGTGGCTCTAATTAGGACATCAAGAGATAGAGGCCAGTGACGAACTTGGAAACCCATGGCGCACGCGCTGTGCTTTCTCAATTCACTGCTCCAGAGCTTCTGCAGCACGAACTGGGAGAGCCCAGCTGGCTCCAGGGGTCGCCTGGAGAAAGCAAAATGGGGAATCTCAATCACTTGATTGAGGACCCCCAAATATAACAATGTTGGGACTAGGTAAAAAGTCAGATCTCCTGGGCTTTTGTTAAACTTTTCACAATGCTTCAGTACATTTCTGTGGACAGAGAAGATGAATACCAGGGAAAAATTCTATAACATTAGGAAAAGAAGGATGGGTAATAGGAATATATATTTCATGAAAATCTCAGTTTTACATTAATGTTTGTTGTTAGGACGCAAGGGACAATCTAATTGTTGAAAACAAAATATCAGCCATTCTCAATTATCTTTCATCAACTGAGCTATCCTGTTTCTGGGAATGGGACAAAGAACTAAGCGAATGCAACATTGGGGTCTTCCTTCCCTCCCTCCCATTTTCTCTCCCTTTCCTCCTTTCACTTATTTGTACAAACTATTCCAAGTGGTTATTTATATTGAAGACTTAGAATAAATCACTTTCAAAAAAAATCAGTGTTTTCACAGAGCAAGACTATAGCATACTATTTCAGACTAAACTGCTACTATCATTTTGAAAATTACATATGCTTCTAACTATATGCTTGACTCATTAACATGAACCCAAAGTCCCTGGGGAAAAAATCTATTTGTGAATGGAGAACAACTCCAGGGAATGAAGTTTTTGTATTATACAAGTTTCCACAGGGAGAGATACTGGTGAGCCATCAGGGTGACACGGGTCTTGCTTCTGCAGTGCAGCCACAATGTTATGGACAGCCTCCGGGCCAGTGTGGCTGCTGCTGAGCCAGTGTGGATGCCTTTCTCACCTGGGGAAGGTGAACACTGCACTGAATGGAGGGCTTTCAGGTCTTCCTCAAAGTCAAGCAGGAAATCTTCAAGGTCACGCTCATCTGCAGGAATGAGAAGTCCTGGCATGGTTATTTCGGTCTCTCTTTTCAAGGGACCAAATCCCAGGGAGTAGAGCCCTAGGTCACCTTAGAGACATGAACTGTCATAACGACTGAAGGCAAGATATCCGGCTTTCCTCTGGGCTCTGACTTTCATGCAAATCTATGATGAAGTTAACTTTGTCATGCAAGTCTGCTATAAAATCTATTTTATATTATATTAAAAATTGCTATGCAAACTACAATGGCATACTATTGCAGCACAACTGGGGGCGAGGGAAAGTGACCCTGGACTCCCAATTATAACATCTAAGCTTTCCCATTCTGTTCTTCTTCGTTGGAGCTCGTCATGGCCCCAAGTAGCACTGACCTGAATTAGAGAGAGAAAGACTGTGTGCCTCTGTTTAGTGCAGGAATCATTTTTTTTTTTTTTTTTTGACAGGCAGAGTTGACAGAGAGAGACAGACAGAGAGCAAGGTCTCCTTTTCCATTGGTTCACTCCCCAATGTCCGCTGCGGCCGGCGCACTGCGCTGATCCAAAGCCAGGAACTAGGTGCTTCTCCTGGTCTCCCATGCGGGTGCAGGGCCCAAGCACTTGGGCCATCCTCCACTGCACTCCCGGGCCACAGCAGAGAGCTGAACTGGAAGAGGGGCAACCAGGACAGAATCCAGCGCCCTGAATGGGACTAGAACCCGGGGTGCAGGCACTGCAGGTGGAGGATTAGCCCATTGAGCCATGGTGCCGGCCTAACTAATTTTTGTAACACTGTGCTATGTATACTGCAAGTAATCTGGGCTGTGTTCTCTGAGCACAGAGGGTGAACCAGGTGCAGTAAGTTTCTGTCTTTCTTGGAGAATTTTTCATAAAAACAGATTTTGCATAACTACTTGGTGCTTAGTTGACTATACATGAAATAGGAGTTTGATGACCTAATATATTTCTGCAAAGTTTTACTTGGTTTTGTGTGGGTCTTGGGCACCAGTACTCTTTAGTGATTCTAGTATGCGTTCAGGGTTGAGAATCGCTGCCCTTGAAAGCAAACTCCATAAAGGACCTTGTTCTTCTTGTTCTTTGTGTACCCTCAGGGTCTAATACAGTGCCTAACACATAGCAGGCTCTCTGTTTTTCTTTCCTTTTTTTTTTTTTTTTTTTTTTTTTTGGTAGGGGCGAATAAACATGGTAGAAATTAGAGTGGATGAGGCAGGAAGAGCAAAAACTAAAGCAAGAATAAGAGCCAGACACACGCTGTGGCCTAAAACAAGTCAAGGGCCAATGTAACAGTTCCTTAAACTGATAGGCAAGCAGGAAGAACTGTTAAGGTGATCTGGAGACAGACTGAATCACACTTGCTTTGGAATCAACAAATCATTAGGGCCCAAAGGGAAAGCCGGTCTGTTTGGACTCTGTGCAAACTCGCAGGCTTGGCAGGCAAAGGAGAGGGTGCTGCCCACAGTGCCTGCTCATTAGCACAGGTGTGGTTAGAGATGCATGGCTCTCTGTTTAAGTAATGTCTTAACTTCAGGGAAGCCAAGTGCTTCAGAGACATTATCTCATCTCACCTTCCTGAAAGATGCCCCTGTGGGGGGCAGGAGGGGAGAAGGATTTAGAAGTGGTTGGAGAGGAAGCTGGATTCTTAAGTCTTTCTGCTGAAATATGGAGTAATCCAAAGTGCTCCACAGTCCCTCCTGCCCCACCCCATCATAATATAAATGGAGAGAAAGGCATCCACGTGACGGGATTAAAAGTTTAAAGACATTGAGATATCAGCAGTCTCCTCCGAGGAGACCCACAAGGGTCTAACTAAATTAAAATAGGAAGAACTATCTCTGAGAACAGATGGCATTTTAGATCGAATCCCCAGGGAGCCAGGTCTTTCTCTAGGAGTCTTTGCAAAGTAGCATTCATTCGTGTTTGCTGGGGTGCTCACGGGACACATCTGGGGCTCAGATGAGTTGTTTGGTGGCTTTTTGAGACCATCCTGGTCATAGTGTCATAACCATGTTGCAACAGGTCTTACCTTGAACCTGAAACATTCCAGCATCTTTTTTATGCGGGTCATCCACACTGCTGTTGTCACCTTTATTCCACTGATTGGAATGTTTATAGACGTTCTCACACATTCCAAAAGCACAGCACTGATATGCATAAGGCATTTCTATAACCCTTAAAAAGACAAGACCAAAATAAAAAACACACTCTTGAGGAAACACCTTATCAAATACAGTGTTGATATTCTTTTACCCAATGATTGCAACTTCATATTTTAGCCTAAATAAATAATCCAAAATATAAGTAATGTGACAAAGTTTTTCAGTACACTGCTACAAATAACAATGGAGTTATGAGAAATTATTGCAATGAAATATTGATAATTGAAGTCAAGTGATGTAATTTCTGTCACTCAAATGATAAAAAATTTGTACAACAAAAGGTTAAGATGGATAGAAGAATTATAGCAATATTAAAAAGAGCTTATGACACGCTAAGTGACTAAAACATGAAATAAATTCATATGAACACAGTTAAGGTACGCTGCAACAAATTTTAGAAAAATAATTTTTAAAAGTTGGTTAGGAGGAATTTTTTAGATTTTTTTAAAAATCTTCCTTGTACTTTCCAAACTATCCTTTTGGGGTTATGGTAATTTCATGTTTTTAAAGTTATATAAAAAGTACTGTGTTTTAAAATAAACAAATATATAAATCTTTCAAGATACTTCTTTATCATAACAAGCACAACAGGTTTTGAGGATCCCTATTTGCTCAAACATTAATTCAGAACATTTGGTTAGAACATACATACAAGGTAGATGAACTAAAAATTAGGAACAGAAAGACAATAATGTTCTAATGTTAGTTTTTTGCATGCCCTTGTTTATATCACACAGATCAATGGCTTTCAAAGTCTCCCCATGAACTCTGCGATTCTGGGAGTCATCCTTGAGAAGGAAAGGACCCACGGTCAGGAAGACGTCCTGCCACTTCAGGGCTTGTCCTTGCAGTGCTGCAGGGAGGGGCCGTGAGCGCATGAGACGCAGCTCAGAAAGGTCTCATGACCTCATAAATTTGGAAAACCACTATAGCACGTCTATCACTGCACATGACCACAAATGTATCTTATTAGCTTTAATGACAAACTCACTTGAGTTCTGGAAAGTTTTCAGATGATATCAAGCTCTGTAAGTCATGATTTCCTGTTAATTTTAAGTGAGTTAAACCATGTAACCCAGTTACAGGAAAAGACGACAAGAGGTTGGACGATAGATCCCTGCAAAACATCAAACAACGATTGGCCTTTATTCTGTGTTAGCATAAAAATGTTGATGTTGAAAAAGCAACCTAAAGATGATTAAATTGTTCATAAAAACTTCTAAGCAAAGTCCTTACTCTTAATGGTGAAAGTCACCATTTTGGTTCTTAGCTCCTGATAACTTTTCTACTTACGATTGGAATTACGGCGGAGGGGGGAGTTTTAAATGCATCCAGATTGTTCTAGATTTAGCTTCATAATCCCAAGTAGGCATATTTAAAATCAAGAGAAAGGTGCTACATTTCACCTGAAAAGTGATGCTGAATGGACTGAGAGGTTAAAAAGTGTAGGAGGTTTATTCTTTTCTTTTCCTTTCCTTTTTTTTTTTTTTGACAGGCAGAGTGGACAGTGAGAGAGACAGAGAGAAAGGTCTTCCTTTGCCGTTGGTTCACCCTCCAATGGCCGCCGCAGAATCCAGCGCCCCAACCAGGACTAGAACCTGGTGTGCCGGCGCCGCCAGGCGGAGGATTAGCCTGTTGAGCCACAGCGCGGCCATCCTTTCCTTTCCTTCTAACTTCTCTCTGACCAATTCCTTCTCTCTCTATGAGGCAAGAGAAAGGGAGAGGAGAGAGCAAAAAAGAGAGGAGGAAAGGGAACACGAAGGTTTTCAGCCAGCCAAGGTGGCGAACAAAAGGACAGCCCTCAGAACTGAGCTCTTCTTACTCCATCCCACCTGATTACTCATCAAAAATGGAAAATTTCATCTCAATAACCAGAACCAGCTGTCACCCAAATCTTCAGTGATCCACTTAAGGGTCCGTATGGCCTTGGGGGATCAGGGGGACCCTCCCTGGCCTTGAGAGTGAGTGATCTGCACACAATGAGTTTCTGCAGCAAAAACAACACATTCATTTTCTACATGGTTCCCAAACATTAAGAGACAAGTCATAAGGAAGGAAATACTCACAGCTTTATTAGAGATGGCAAGGTGGAAAAGGCTTTGGGATGAATGCTGGCAATTTTGTTCTGAGCTAAATTCCTGAAGAAAAAAAAAGGCAAATGATTTGATAATACAAAAAAAAAAAAAAAAACCAAAACAAAAAAGGATATGTGAAGTTTTGCCCTATGCATTCAGTCTTCTACCAACATTTAATTTCTATTCAGATCAAGGACAATTAGCTTACCAAATTCTTCTTCGGATAAAGATAGCAGTGGTATAAAATGGCTAAAGAGAGAACATTTAATCAACCTTGTTTTTCTAATCAAGGGACAATCATTCAGGAGGATATTTTAGTTTTCACTCTGTTCTTGCAAAAACGGTTGACTTTAATATGGTTGTAGCATTTTATTAGGGATTTTCTAAATGAATGAATAAAGGAGAGTGAGAAGAGACAGAAATTTCTGAGGCTTTTCTTCTGACAAGCAAGTATAGTTTAAATCATAAAATGTTCCTGGAGATGTAATGAAACTTGACAAAGGACTTGTGCACATTAGCCATATATGTTGGGCCTTCAGAGAAACACAGAGATGCTTCTAAGAAAATTCTCAATAAAGGATACTGACAAGTAAATCCTTAACCAGGAAATGAAAAAAAAAAAAAAAACAGAGGCTAACATGCTAGAAATAAAATTCCTTGGTAGCAAAGAACAACTACAGTTTATGGAGAAAAACAGTTCATTTGCCATATACATATAATGAAATGTAGGTAACTGACCAAGAATCAAATTTTTGCAAGAACCTGTATAGGTAATTATCAGGGATAAGAACTTATACATTAAAAATTATTTGAGAGGCAGGTGCACACATACACACACACACATACATACACACACGAGAAAGAGAGAGAGCGAGAGAGTGAGAGCGTTCTCATCCCGTTGGTTCAATCCACAATGTTTACCACGGCTGAAGCTAGGTAAGGGATGAAATTGGGAGCTAAGAACTCAATCCATATGGAGGGCAGGCACCCCATTACTTGAACCATCACCACTGCCTCCAAGGGCCTGAACTGACAAGAAGTTGGGACCTGGAGTTTGGAACCAAACCCAGATATTCTGATGTGGGACATGGGTACCTCAACAGCATTTTAATCACCAGGCAAAACAACCACTGTGCCAATGTCTCCAGTTTTAAAAAGGAATTATCAATTTAAGATTTTTATTTTTTTGAAGATTTTTTAAAAAAGATTTATTTGAAAGTCAGAGTCGAGAGAAAGAGAGAAGGAGGGAGAGAGAGAGAGAGAGAGAGAGAGAGAGAGAGAGAGAGAAACTTCCATCTGCTGGTGCATTCCCCAAATGGCCGCAACGGCCTGAACTGGGCCAGTCTGAAGCCAGGAGCCAGGAGACAGGAGCTTCTTCTGGGTCTCCTTCTTGGGTACAGGGGCCTAAGGACTTGGGCTTTCTTTGCTGCTTTCCCCAGTATATTAGCAGGGAGCTGGATCAGAAGTGGAGCAGCTGGGACTCAGACTGACATCTATATGGGATGCCAGTGCCTAATACACTACAGCGCTGGCCCACAGATTTTTATTTTTAAATGCCTAACAACTAAAGGTAACTTAGATGTTAGTATCTGAGAAAACCTAAAGTGCTCAAAGTCAATTTTTCTCAAATGAAAATATGTTTAAGATATTGGGCTCCAGAGCGTTCTGGAGTAAATGATGTTCACAGACTATTTACATTCTCATTTAATAGGTTCTGTAGAGACTTTCCTTCTTTTCCTGGAAAAAAAACCAAGAAACCAAAAGTCTTTTCCCGTCACTCTTTTTATTGATGCCAGAACAGAAGAAAACTGTAGGTTACAAGAGGAGGACAATGGCGATGATGGGAAAGCTACAATGACAGTTGGGCACTGGCAGGGATTGAGTGTGGAGACTTGTCTTCTAACGAGCCACTCAGGGATTGCACATCCACCGAGGTGAGCGGGTCAGGCCACCTGTCAAAGTCTCCTTGGCAGCTTTCAAGAATATGGGTGTGTGGATGAGCTTCACAGAGCAGAACATCTGCAAGGTAAGCCGAGTCTGCCACAGGGGCCTTCCGGTGATTTGACTGGGTTTTAAGCAAATATGTTAAAATTTGCAAGTGCAAAGAATTCTAATTCCTTTTTAGTTCTGGAGACTGTGGGCTAGAATCCTCATGGCTGCCCTGAAGGAGAACTTTCCACTCTCCTGCTCTGCTCTGTGAGCTCCCTAGTGCTCTCAGCTGAATTCTCAGCAGGGACCCCAGGAGGAGAGAGAGAGAGGGAAGGGAAAAGAGAAAGAGAGAGAGAGAGAGAGAGAGAGAGGTGCATGGCCTAGGAGGAGAGAGAGAAAGAGAGACAGGTCAAGGGGTGCCTGGACTGTGCCTTCGCTGTTTGGGAACCCTGCCTCTGGCACAGCTACACACCTCCTGAAACTCTGCCTCTTTGTCCACGCTGAAGCGCTCCCTGCATCTCTTGCCCCACTCTGTATGATGCTGCTGGTTTCTATACAACTGTCCTTTGCTTGCTCACCACCCACTCCTCTGTAAATGTCCCTTCATTTGACCCACCTGGAGCGAGTTCTGTTTCCTGTCAGGCCCCTCACTGATACACTCAAAAAGGCTATATGCAAATTCTAATAATCATAGCATCTTTCACACCTATGATGTGCCAAGTACAATCATAGTTTTTTGATATGCATTGTCTTCTAACCATCAACACACGCTACAGGTAGGTGTCATTATTCCCATTATTCCCATTTTGGCTGATGAGGAGACAGAGATGCCCTGTGAAGAAGGCAATTGGCCAAAGTCTCAATGTAATCTCAGGATCTGGGATTCAGATCCAGATACACTAATTTCAAAGGTCCCTGAGCTTATACTCAGCCACTGCTCTAGACCCTGCAGATAAAAAGATGAAAACATTATTGTTTTCAGGTGCGGTATGGTAGACCTGATGGCAGTGCTGAGGGTCAAGTCCTGTAACAGAGAATGTGCACAGAGCATCAGAGAGGAGTGGATCCAAAGATGGGAGATTCCGTTTCATGGGCTGGGCAAGAGGACAAATCAAGGGTAGGAAGGAACACAGCAGGCAATGGGAACAGGAGACACAAAGCCCTATGTGTGTGGTGAACGGGAATATGTGGGAGAAAGAGATGATGCTGCCCAGGAGGCTGGGATCCAATTTTGAAGATTCTGGGAGCTTTAGCCTTGATCTTGATAACAAAAAGGGAATAATAGCAATGAAGTGATATGATTAGATTCCTACTTAAGAAAGGCTACTTTTCGCATCTCTTTGGAGACTAAGATAAAGGGTAGAGACTGAAGGTAGGAGGCTTGATTAGAAGGAAGAGGGTAGAGATGAGCCAGGTGAGTCATGACAGGGGCCTGCGGTAGAAGAGTGGAGGGTGACCTGGAGTTGGAGGAGGAATTCAGAGACTCAGACATCTAGTCTTCAGAGTCTGCGTCACACTCTTTTGGTATCGTTAGAGATCCAGCTCCCTGCTTATGTGCCTGAGAAGGCAGTGGAAGATGTCCCAAGTGTTTGGGCACCTGCCACCCACGTAGGAGATGCAGATGGAGTTCTGGGATCCTGGCTTTGCTCTGGCCCAGCTCTGGATGTTGTGGGAATTTGGGGAGTGAAGCAGTGGATGGAAAATCTCTGCCTCTCTCTCTCTCTCTCTCTCTCACTCTCTCTCTCTCTCTCATTCTGTCTTTCAAGTGAAGTTGGTTTTTTTTTTGTCTTTTTGTTTTTTTGTTTGTTTGTTTGTTTTTGATAGGCAGAGTAGACAGAGAAAGAGAGACAGAGAGCAAGGTCTCCTTTTCCATTGGTTCACCCCCTAATGTCAGCTGCGGCCAGTGCACTGCGCTGATCCAAAGCCAGGAGCTAGGTGCTTCTCCTGGTCTCCCATGCGGGTACAGGGCCCAAGGACTTGGGCCATCCTCCACAGCACTCCTGGGCCATAGCAGAGAGCTGGCCTGGAAGAGGGACAACAGGGACAGAATCCGGCACCCCAACCGGGACTAGAACCCGGTGTGCCAGTGCCACAGGCGGAGGATTAGCCTATTGAGCCGCGGCACAGGCCTCAAGTGAAGTTTTAATTAAAATAGAATCAAGTTTGGAAACAGCCAGGATTGAAACTTAGCAAATAAGACAGCTAATGAATGCTGGTATTATATTTTTCTTAAGTAAAAGAACTCCACAGCACATTTAAAGGAAAGGAAAAGACAACACAGCTAAACTCAAAACTAGATGGTCTTCAAGTTAGATTTCCAGGAGAAAGTGATTCTTGAAAGTGAAGTTAGAATGTTTTGAGGAATGGTACTATTTTACCAAAGGTATAGTGTCTTAAGTATTAAGAAAAACTTCAAAAGACAGCAAAGGAAAAAGGTTTTAACACATACAGTCCAGTTTAAACATTACATATTATATCCATTATCAACAACACAGGCTAGAAAAGTTTTAACTGTTATTTCATAAAATGATCTGTTAGTAAGTTTTCTTTTTTTAAAATTTATGGCTTAACAAATGATGTTTTCAATCATAAAATGGAGTTAAATATTTACAAATCCTAGTGGCCTGAGCAATAGAAGTATTTTCTAGACCAGCTGTGCTGACACCTTTGTGTACTGTAAAAAATGCAGATCCCTGGGCTCTAATTCATGGAGCAGGTGAAGACCTGGAATCTGCATTTTCACAACCATCCCAAGGTGATTCTTAAAGCACCTTGAGACACACAGTGAAAAACTGCGTCGTCAGGAAAGAAACGCAGGCAGGAAGAACTGTGTGGTCACCTTCTGCATGCACAGGCAGGCTGTGAACAGAAACCCCCTTAGTAGGCCACTCAATAGCAGGGCTCCTTTCCTCTTTGTCACAGTTTCGTGTCTACCGATTGGTAGAGACCATAATGGCAAATTTACTACTTTCGAATTTATTCCAGGAAATTATCAGCAGCAAAGTATTTGCCTTTTTCTAGCAAATATGTGCACAAAGACCCAACAATGCAGTGAAAAGACAATGTTAGGGGAAGCGCCAAGAGAGAAGGAAGCAGTCTGTGCTGGCAAAGGCGCTGGGCGGCGGTACTCACAGGGACCGGAGGCCGAGCAGCTGCTGGAAAGCATCGAATTTAATTTCATTGATTGCATTATGTCGTAGGTCCCTGAAATAACAAAGTCCCAAAGACGGATTTCAATATTACTGGTTTCAAAGATGTCAACTACAGAGAACTTCTACAGAGGGATTACCTGCCCTCCACCATAGCAACACAAGGAGTCTATCAAGTGACTGTTTTTTATTTGTGTGTTTGTTTAATAAAGAAGAATACAAATAATACACGTAACCAGGTAGTGCCTCTCTTTCAAAGCAGCTGGTTCTCCTGGCTCAGTGTAAAACCATATTTCAGACAAGACACCAGAGCACTCCCTCCCTGGAGCTGCCTCTGAGCAGCTATTTATTTATTTATTTATTTTGATAGGCAGAGTGGACAGTGAGAGAGAGAGAGACAGAGAAAGGTCTTCCTTTGCCGTTGGTTCACCCTCTTTTGGCTGCTGCGGCTGACGTGCTGCGGCCAGCGCACTGCACTGATCTGAAGCCAGGAGCCAGGTACCACCTCCCGGTCTCCCATGGGGTGCAGGGCCCAAGTGCTTGGGCCATCCTCCACTGCACTCCCGGGCCACAGCAGAGAGCTGGCCTGGAAGAGGAGCAACTGAGACAGAATCCGGTGCCCCGAACGGGACTGGAACCCGGGGTGCCAGCGCCGCAGGGAGAGGATTAGCCTATTGAGCCGCGGCGCCGGCCTCTGAGCACCTTTTAAACACGAATTTTTTTCCCCTTACTCCAAGGCATTCAAAGAAAAATTAAGATTTGAAAGCAACACTATTCACTGGACATGCAAGTCTGGATGTTCTTTTACATTTTTTAAAATTTTATTTATCCACTTCATTTTATTTAAAGGATAGAGACATAGAGATAGACAGATAGACAGAGAGATAGATGGTTGAGAACTTCCATCTGCTGGTTCACCTCCCCAAATGTCCATGATAGTCTGGGCTGGGTCAGGCTGAAGCCAAGAGTCAGGAACTCAATCCAGATCTCCATGTGGGTGGTAGGAACTCAATTATTTAAGCTATGACTGCTTCCCCTCCAAGAGTGCACACTAGCAGGAAACTGCAATGGGAAGCAGAGACAGGACTCCATCCCAGGCACTCCAATATGAGACGCAGGTGTTCCAAGCAGCATCTTAGGTGTTTTGCCAAATGCCTGCCCCATGGTTATTCTTGTAAAAAAAATTCAAAGATCAAATAAAGCCGGTTCACTGTTAAACTGGGTTAGAGAAAAAATGCACATATAATAAATGCTTTACTGATACTATAGTACAATGAGTGATAAAATAATATTATCTGTGTTTCCCAACTTTCTGGCCATGCTACACAGTCACACCTTGTGTTTGTAGTAAAGGAAAGCATCAAATGTCTCGCCAGTGAACCACAGGGTAAACAAACCAATGGCCCTAAGAATTTGAGTTTGGGTTCTTGTGACTTAGAAACTCTTTCACACATACATTTTCTGAAGCTTTTGGCAGACTGAAAAACTGGGTAATTCTTCTAACAGGTTGTAAGACAGATCTCTGAAAAACAGAAGGTAGAAAAATGGAAAATCTGTTACATATTAGTAGTAAGGAAACATGCTTTGCTCCTCTTTTCCCTCCAAGATGTTCTATCTCCCAAAGGAAGATGCTGAACATTTATTTCCACGGTCTCAACAAGGAGCAGGTAGTCATAGGGTTTATTGAATTAACTAGTAGATCCAATTGTTTACTAAAATGTAACTGTTACATGTCCATAATTGATTTAAATAATTTACTTAATGAGTTTATATTTTGGTAGTGATGATCTACAGTGTTATAGCCATTATCTTACTGAATGAATACAAATTAAATTAAGTAATTGTGTCTCTTGTCTCTTAAGACCCACTCTATCTGCACAGCTATGAGAATTCATTGTTGGTTCTTTTCTAATCAATTTTAAATAAAACTCCCAGCAATTCAAAACATATCCCCAACTTTGAAATCAATCACTGCCGGAGCAGCAGGGGCTGGGGGGAAAATCTAAGAAAGTTTTCAACCCAAACTCAACAAATCACAGAATAACAAAGACATCTGGATATATTTATAGTATAATACAACTAATCCAAAACAAGCCATGGCAGTTTGCAGAAAGCTTTTTTGTTAAAAAAAAAGAAAGTTGTTAGATAAAGTAACATAGATATATTTAAAAAATCTTGTCTCATGATTTACAAGTTATTAGCTAATCAACTAACACATTTTCATGCTTGATTCTAATTCCTAAAACCAGGTCACCACTATGCACCTGAAAAATCCTTGCTGTTTTCCAAGAGGCTTTTTATTCTTAGAATTGATCACTTTATTATACTTTTATTGAATAAATGGGATTTATACAGGAATAGAGTTCATTTAGTATATATAAATAGTTCAAATGAAGCTGTTTAAAAATGTAATTTTTATAGTTTATATTAGAGGTTTGAGAGACAACCCCCTCAACCCACCCCAAGAAAAACCCCACACAAATATACCTCATTAACTGTGTTCTGTAAAGTAGTTGGTTAACTCATCTCTACCGCTTACAAACGGGGCATAGCCTTTCCAACATACCTTTAGTACAGGAGACATAAAGCCTTCTACACAAAGATGTAGTGTCATTGTCTATCTACCTTCTACCTAATTATTGTTCATGGTTAACACTGACTAAGCACTTCTCACGTAAAGGCACAAAGTACATCCTTCCACTTCAATTGTCTCGTTGAATCCTTGTGGCCACCTTATGAGACAGACTGGTTACTCCATATGATATGAAATGACTTGCCTAAGATCAATCAGCAGCTAGGAGGTGGGGAAAGCTACCGTGGTCTTATTGGAGCAAGTAGATCCGATGTGGTTGAAGCCTCTTCGAGGCAAAAGCACCCCCACACATTTCCTCATGTCAAGGCGGTCAGTGGATGCTTCCACTGAAGGAGAGGAGCTCTCAGACCTACATTTCCAAAAAGAGTCCTGGGATCTATTCTCAACTTCAACTAATTCTACTCGGTTGGTTGCTACACAGGCTAAAGCGTTGATGTCTTTCTTAAGTCTTTTTTTTAAAGTGAGAACACACCTGCCTTGCCAATCTTGCAGGGTTGTTGAAAAGAAGAACTGAATACTACAAAATGAAGTGCTTTGAAAATGGCATTATAATGGCATTAATTTACCTATGCTCTTTCAAGCCTTTCAAATTCCAGCAGTAAATTTTTTTTTTTAAAGATTATTTATTTGAGAGGCAGAGTTACAGAAAGAAGGAAAGGGAGACAGGTCGACCATCCACTGGTTCACTACCCAAATGACCACAATGGTTGGAGCTAGGCAAATTTGAAGCCAGGAGCCAGGAGTTTCATCTGGGTCTCCCTTGTGAGTTCAGGGTCTCAAGGGCTTGGGCCATCTTCCACTGCTTTCCCAGGCCGTTAGCAAAGATCTGGATCGGAAATGGGAGCAGTCGGGACTCAACCCGGCACCCATATGGGAAGCTGGCACTGCAGGCCGAGGCTTAACTTTCTACACCACAACAGAGCACTGACCCCAGAAAGAATAACTTAAGGAGAGAATAAGGACATAAAGGCAATGCAAAAGATAAGAGCTAACCTTGACTGTGAATTTACACTGTCTCAGGTGCTGCCGTGCCTGACATAAACTAATTTCACCCTCATGATGATCCTCCGAAGGAGGTGCAATGGAGCCCCAGAAGAGATAATGACTTGCTAATGGTACCTTGCTGATAAACAGGGGAACTATATCTGAGACAGAAACACAGACTGCAGAGCTTTGCTCTTAACTAGTTTGCCAGTTGGCCTGCATTCACCCTGTTCTATATAGTAGTGGTTTACCAATCACTGTGTGACATAGTGAGACAGAAGCAATTTATTACTTTCTTTTTTTTTTTTTTAATTTTTTGACAGGCAGAGTGGACAGTGAGAGAGAGAGAGAGACAGACAGAAAGGTCTTCCTTTTGCCGTTGGTTCACCCTCCAATGGCCGCCGCGGACGGCGCACCGCGCTCCTCCGATGGCAGGAGCCAGGAGCCAGGTGCTTTTCCTGGTCTCCCCATGGGGTGCAGGGCCCAAGCACCTGGGCCATCCTCCACTGCACTCCTGGGCCACAGCAGAGGGCTGGCCTGGAAGAGGGGCAACCGGGACAGAATCCGGCGCCCCGACCGGGACTAGAACCCGGTGTGCCGGCGCCACAAGGCGGAGGATTAGCCTGTTGAGCCACGGCGCCGGCCATATATACTACTTTCTTACCTATTAGTTACAACATGTGAAGTCATGTTACTGAGCCAGCTTCCTCAAGAAACCAAGACAATCATAACTATTCTGAGTATGGTTGGCAGAATTCTAAGATCTCCCCCAAGGACTTGGGCCATCCTGCACTGCACTCCCGGGCCATAGCAGAGAGCTGGACTGGAAGAGGAGCAACTGGTACAGAATCTGGTGCCCCGACCGGGACTAGAACCTTGTATGCCGGCGCCGCTAGGCGGAGGATTAGCATGTTGAGCCGAGGCGCCAGCCATCTTGCAGTGTGATTTTAACAAATGTACTTAACTTCCCTAATTCTGTGTTCTCATCTGTATCTAAACCTCATGGGGTCATGGTGGGGGGTGGGGTGGTGTGTGGGATGAAGAAGAAGGGGTTTGTATTGCTCCCTCCTCCTTCAGACTTGAATGACTGATTCCAAGGCTACCAGCAGTGTTACAGCAGTTCCATGTCACCGAGCAGCTGGAATCTGAAGTGACCTGAGAGTGTGGGGATGGGCAAAGCCAAAAACACTGTGTAGACAGCAAACATTCACATTCTTCTGCTTAACATTTGTAGCTCTGCGTGCAAGTTCTGCTTCTAGGTGAAGCCTGTGGTGCAATTAAAGGCATTCAACTGTCACAGGTGCCTACTATGTGAGAGTAGAGCCATGGCAAGAGACCATGGTTCTTTTCATTAAGTCCAAACAATGCTGAAGGAGATACAACAGTTCAATGGGAATTGAGGGAGAAGGCTGAAAATGAAAGGCCAAAACAGGGTTCTTCAAATTCCTACAAACTTTTCATAAAACATGGGAAATATGGGGGGTGGGGAGGGACGGAGGTCAGAAGTCAGTAGAAATAACATATGCAAACTGTTCAAACTATCAGGTAAACATTGGAACATAACATCTACAATTACACTGGAAGAATATCTGGTCACCTTTATCAAGGTTTGTGCAAGCTTGGTAACTCAATTTTTCATTTTGGCATCATGTTAGATTGTTATTTTGTTCTGCTCTGCCAAGACTTTAGAGGGGGAAATGAAGTTATTTTGGCTTGTCCATATCCATTTTCTGAAAGGAAATGCGTACCAACTGAAACTCTAATGGGAGACTGTTTGGGACTTGGAAACAAAGGGGATGCTGCTGAGGTTACGAGGTCAACCCAGGGAGCATGGACCAAAGCGGGGGAAAGGAGGACTGACCTCCTGGAGACCTGTAAGGAAGGCACTTTCTCCCCTTTAAAGCACTATTGAAACAATGTCTGCCATTTCACCCCCAGATGGAAGCGGCCTGTTTACACAACATTATTGCCTTACTGATACGCACAGCACTTGGAGATTAGGTAACTGGTCACAGACGGTTTGAGGAAGAGAGGAGATCTGTGCTCCAGTTAAAGTCCTGTTGAAACACAAACCAGACATAGTTCTTTCATTCAGGCATCACACAGTGACAGATTTTGATTCACTGACGTCGAGGCTGATCAGGGTCTGGGACAACGTATCGTCTACATAGAGTTAAGAGCCCTCTCGGGTACTTACAGACTCTCCAGGTTCGCAGTTCCAGTTAAATCAGGAAATTCAGTTATTTGTGAGGCACCATTCAAAGTCCTAGAAGGGGGAATACATGATATTGGGAGAAGATTCTAGAAAGGAGTAATATTTGTTGCTATTTTCAAAGCACTTAAATCTACAATCTGTTGGTCTCTCTGTGGGAGACAGTGATCTACAACAGAAATGGAAACTCACAGTGTTCTTAGTTCAGGTAAATGTTGAAAAGCAGATCTTCCAACAAACTGAATGGGATTGTCATAGAAATGTCTGAAAAAACCCAAATACCAATGTCTTAGTATAAAACTCAGATGATAAGTCAGTATCTTCAAAGATATCAACAAATACATTACAAGTATTTATATTGTTTTGATTATACAGTACTACATAACAGTCCTGATTACTTGGTGTTAAGTAAACTTCGAGCATGTCTGTTTTGTTTTGTCTTGTTTGAGGAGAACAGAAGCAGAGACAGACTGACAGGGAGACAGAACTCCCATCTGTCAGTTTACTCACTAAATGTCCACAATGATCTGGGGCTGGACTAGCACCCAAGCTAGGAGTCAAGAATTCAATCCACTGCTCACATGTGAATGGCAGGAACCCAAATGTGTCAGCCATCACTGCTGTCTCCCAGGGACTGCATTGGCAGGAAGCTGGAGGCAGAAGCCAGATCTGGGAATTGAACCCAGGTACTCCAATATATACTCCAATATAAAAAGATCTTTCTGTCTGTCTATCTACCTACTTACCTATCTATCTATTTGAAAGGCAGAGTTACAGAAAGAGGGAGAGGCAGGAAGACAGACATCTTTCATCTGCTAGTTCAGAAGCCAGGAGTCAAAAACTTCTTCCAAGTCTGCCATGTAGATGCAAGGGCTGATGCATTTGGGCCATTTTCTGCTGCTTTCCCAATAGCATCAGCAAGGAGCCAGACCGGAAGTGGTGCACCCAAGATTTGAACTGGCATCCATATAGGATGCTGGCATTTCAGGCAGTGGCTTAACCTGCTATGCCAGGATGACATTGGCCCCTGGATGTGGCTATCTAACTGGTATCTTAATGCTAGACTCCCTCAAAATTGACTCACATTATAAGGCTTTCGGTAAGAGATTTATATGACATAAAATTTTAAATTTCTGTTAGCAAGACCAATGTGAGAGATAGTGACTAAGGAGAAAAGCAAGTGAACTGAGTGTAATTATGCTTAACTTCCTTTGCATCTAACATTTGTTGACTATCCAACGAATGGCAAAAAGGTGATTCAAGGTGCTAGTAGTTGAATCATTAATTAAAGAAAGGTGAAGTCCAGATCTAATGCTTTTAAAACATTGAATTTTTTAAAGATTATTTATTTATTTATTTGACAGGTAGAGTTACAGAGAGATAGAGAGAAAGGTCTTCCTTCCATTGGTTCACCTCCCCAAATGGCCACCACAGCCGGAGCTATGCCGATCTGAAGCCAGGAGCCAGGTGCTTCCTCCTGGTCTCCCACGCAGGTGCAGGCGCCCAAGCACTTGGGCCGTTCTCCACTGCTTTCCCGGGCCACATCAGAGAGCTGGACTGGAAGAGGAGCAACTGGGACTAGAACCCGGAGCCCATATGGGATTCCGGCGCCAAAGGCGGAGGATTAGCCAAGTGAGCCACAGCGTCAGCCCAAACAATGAACTTTTTTTTAAAAAAATTTTATTTTATTTGAAATGCACAGTTACAGAGAGGCAGAGAGAGAGAGAGAGAGAGAGGTTGGGAAGAGGGGAGAAAGAGAGGTCTTCCATCTGCTGGTTCACTCCTCAAATGACCGCAATGGCCAGAGCTGAGCCAATCCAAAGCCAGGAGCCAGGAGCTTCTTCCGGGTCTCCCACATGGGTGCAGGGGCCCAAGGACTTGGGCCATCTTCTACTGTTTTCCCAGGACAGAGCAGAGAGAAGTAGAGAAGCCAGGATTGGAACCAGCACCCATTTGGGATGCTGGCCCTGCAGGTGGCAGCTTTACTGGCTATGCCACAGTGCTGGCCCTTATCTCTCTCTATTAAAGTTTATTTCTGCTAGTCAAATGTTACCATAAAATCCACAAGAGACTCTTCAAATTTTTGAAAATGAGCTACTCAGGGGTTTTTCTAATTTTATAATTTCTGTGAATTAATTACTGTCCTTAAAGGAAGATATTAGCACTTAAAATATTTTTGGGGGTGCCGGCGCTATGGCACAGTGGGTTAAAGCCCTGGCCTGAAGTGCCAGCATCCCATATGGGAGCCGGTTCTAGTCCTGGCTGCTCCTCTTCCGATCCAGCTCTCTGCTTTGGCCTGGGAAAGCAGTAGAAGATGGCCCAAGTCCTTGAGCCCTTGTACCCACGTGGGAGACCCGGAAGAAGCACCCGGCTCCTAGCTTTGGATCAGCATAGCTCCAACCATTGTGACCATCTAGGGAGTGAACCAGTGGATGGAAGACCTCTCTCTCTGTCTCTACCTCTCTCTGTAACTCTGTCTTTCAAATAAATAAGATAAATCTTTAAAAAAAAAAATTGTTTCGGATGGAGCCGACTTAGCGGGTAAAACTGCCACCTGCAGTGCCAGCATTCCATAAAGGCACAGATTCAAGATTCAGCCACTCCACTTCCAATCCAGCTCTCTGCTATGGCCTGGGAAAAAAGTAGAAGACAGCTTACGTGCTTGGGCCCCTGCATTCACATGGGAGATCTAGAGGAGGCTCCTGGCTCCTGGCTTTGGATTGGCCCAGCTCTGGCCATTATGGTCATTTGGGGAGTAAAACAGCAGATGGAAGATTCTCTCTCTTTCTTTCTCTCTCTCTCTCTCTCTGCCTCTTTGTAACTCTGCCTCTCAAATACATAATAAATCTTTTAAAAAATATTTTTGAGTCATGTGTGTTTGGTTGAGTTGCTCCTTGGGTGCCCACGTGGCATATTGAAGTGCCTGGTTCCAGTCTGGGTGCCTCTGCTTCTTTCCTAGCTTCCTGTTAATGCATATTCTGGGAGGCTTCAGATGATAGCTTAAGTACTTGGGTCCCTTCATCTATGTGGGAGTCTGGATTGAGTTCTGGGTTCCTGGCCTCTGGCTGCCTAACCCTGACTGTTGTGGGCATTAGGGGAATGAACCAGTGGATGGAAATTCTCTCTCTCTGGCTTTCAAATAAAATGCAAATGAATAACTTAAAAATTAGTTTTGTTTTACAGATGTTTTCAATGTAATATTATTTGAATTGTCAGTCAATAGAGTCCCACATATACTTCTTTTTTTTTTTTTAAAGATTTATTTATTTATTTGAAAGTCAGAGTTACACACAGAGAGAAGGAGAGGCAGAGAGAGAGAGAGTTCTTCCATCCACTGGTTCACTCCCCAGATGGCTGCAATGGCCAGAGCTGCGCCGACCTGAAGCCAGGATCCAGGAGCTTCTTCTAGGTCTCCTTTATGGGTGCAGGGGTCAAGGACTTGGGCCATCTTCTACTGCTTTCCCAGGCCATAGCAGAGAGCTGGGTCAGAAGTGGAGCAACTGGGACTCGAACCGGTGCCCATATGGGATGCCAGCACCGCAGGCGGTGGCTTTACTTGCTATGCCAGAGTGCCAGCCCCCACAGATACTTTTTTTATTTTTTTTTGACAGGCAGAGTGGACAGTGAGAGAGACACAGAGGAAGGTCTTCCTTTACCGTTGGTTCACCATCCAGTGGCTGCCATGGCCGGCATGCTGCGGCCAGCGCATCGCACTGATCCGAAGCCAGGAGCCAGGTGCTTATCCTGGTCTTCCATGGGGTGCAGGGCCCAAGCGCTTGGGCCATCCTCCACTGCACTCCCGGGCCACAGCAGAGAGCTGGCCTGGAAGAGGGGCAACCGGGACAGAATCTGGCACTCCGACCAGGACTAGAACCTGGTGTGCCGGCGCCGCAAGGCGGAGGATTAGCCTATAGAGCTGCGGTGCTGGCCATTTTTTTTTCCCCACATATACTTCTTAGCTGAGACAGCCTGCTAGTACAATTAAATTCAGCAAGTATACACGTTTTTAGATTTATTTATTGACTTGAAAGGCAGAGTTACAAAGAGAAGGAGAGGCAGAAAGAGAGTGAGAGAAAGAGCAAGAAAGAGAGAGAGACAGAGAGATATTGAGGTAGAAAGTGGGTGCTGTCGGTCCTCCCCAGGGAGTTTTAGCAGATCAACAGCACTGGGACTGAAAGGAGGGAGAAAGACAATGCAATTTGCTAACCTCTTAATATGTAAATCTCCATAACGGTGATGAATGTTTATTGGTGAATATATATATATATATTTAAAGATTTATTTATTTATTTGAAAGAGTTATACAGAGAGAGAAGGAGAAGAGAAGGAGAGACAGAGACACACAGAGAGAGAGAGAGAGAGATCTTCCATCCGTTGGTTCACTCCCCAATCGGCTGCAACAGCAGGAGTTGATCTAAAGCCAGGAGCCAGGTGCTTCTTCCTGGTCTCCCACATGGGTGCAGGAGTCCAAGGACTTGGACCATCTTCTACTGCTTTCTCAGACCATAGCAGAGAGTTGGATTGGAAGTGGAGCAGCTCGGATTCTAACTGGTACCCATATGGGATGGGATGCCGGCACTACAGGCGGTGGCTTTATCTGCTAAGCCACAGTGCCAGCCCCTGGTGAGGCAAAATATTCCCAGAGCATTTAAGAAACACTGAATAGTTTTTGCTTTATGTTGTTTTGTTTGTTTTTACAGTTGTCAGGGCTCATTGGAACTCCAGCTCATTTGTGACAAATGCCATGTGGTTCTGGGCAGCCCCTCAATCAAGTTGGCACTGGACTCAACATCTACCAAAAAGTGCCCCAGAATTGTGTTCAACTCTCCTCCTCCACATTGGAGAGTGAGAACACATGTGACCCCTAGGTCAACGCTATGCCTCAAACGTACTTTGGACAGGTGTGAGCCAGCCTATTACGTGTATATTTTCAGCTTGCAAATATCATCAATCTCAGTCAGTGCTAAATTTGAAACATAAAATTATTCTTTGCTGTTGTAATGCTATTTTATTCTCGTACAGCATGTAAATTCTCAAATATACCTTTATGGAACACCTATGACTTTTGTTTTGTTTTGTTTTGTTTGTTTTTTTGACAGGCAGAGTGGACAGTGAGAGAGAGAGGCAGAGAGAAAGGTCTTCCTTTGCCGTTGGTTCACCCTCCAATGGCTGCCACAGGTGACGCGCTGCGGCCGGCGCACCGCGCTCATCCGATGGCAGGAGCCAGGTGCTAGGTGCTTTTTCCTGGTCTCCCATGGGGTGCAGGGCCCAAGCACTTGGGCCATCCTCCACTGCACTCCTGGGCCACAGCAGAGTGCTGGCCTGGAAGAGGGGCAACCGGGACAGAATCCGGCGCCCCGACCGGGACTAGAACCCGGTGTGCTGGTGCCGCAAGGCAGAGGATTAGCCTGTTGAGCCACGGCGCCGGCCAACACCTATGACTTTCTTAAATTACCTTCTAATTTTGTATAACTGTGAACTCAATGCTTAAGCTTAATGATGAATGGATATAAAGACTTAGCATAAAATAGTGTTTTCTGCACCTCTACCACTAATTTAGGCTGAAATCTGTTGTTAGCTCCCCAGGTTGTCTATAACATTTATATTTCTAGTATACTTGGGCTCCTGAAGGACTGTGTGTACTTGATATTGACTTTCTAAACATCAGTTTTATTCCTTAGAAAATGGAGATAATTAAAAGACTTCATGAGATTATTGTGAAATGAGACAGGCAACTGAAGATATCGAGCATAATGCAACACATGTCGTAGATCCTATAAAAAGAATCTGCCAAAACCAGGCAAAACCACCTCCATGCACGTCTCTGCATAGATCTTTACACTGATGAGACAAAACTCAGGCAAATATAGAACATTCATTGATCATACTTAAAAGCACAAGATATATTGTATTTTGGCTGGAAAAACCAAAGCACTATGGTCACTTACATTGTAATAAGAGAAGGGTTGCCTACAAAGGCTTTCTCAGGTATTGACCTGATATTGTTGCTATGAAATCCTCTAGAAGGAGAGAAAAAACAATTTATAGAAATTTATTTATTATTTAACAATTCCCTTCCATCCTGTGGCAATAACAAGCACCTTTAGTAACCAGAGGACAAGGTAAAATTCCTCTACTCATCTTGAATCGTATGTGTCCTCATTTACTCTCTAGGAGAGAAGGGAATCACATACTGTCTTCTTTAAAGAGGAATAAAGGGTCTGAAAATAATAATTGCACTTTATAGAAATGTACTGTCTAATGTCATAAAAAGAAAATCCATCTTAATATCCAGTGGAGCACCACTGTCCGGCAGCCTGAGCGAGTGGGAACTATCTGTGGAGAGAGGATTAAGATCACTCCTCCTGACCCCATTTAAAGGGAGGAGAAGAGAAAATTGACTAAAGCTGCAGCGAAGTAGAGATTTTAGTAATCTCCTTATTTGGACACAATTTCCTGACTCTAAGAAAGGCACCCAGCTCAGCGACTGGTTCTCATCTGTTGGTGCTAATGTCGTCTGAAGGGCAGAGGGGCAGAGTCAATGACTGCTGGGCTTGTGTGGCTCCGGGGTTTTGAGGAGCAGGCCTTGAGCTGCCTTCTGAGGCAGAACCCTGGAGGTGTTCCTTATAAACAGCCTCTCCTGTCTACCTCCTTGGGCTATAGGTCTTATTTTCCACTGTCAGTGGAACAAGGTTCAAGGTTTATTTTCCTTTCCAAGTGTTAGAACATTCCTTACATATGTTATTTATATTTTTAAGAGCAAAGTAAAGCTAATCCAATTTTCTCATATAAAAGACAATATACTTAATGGCTGATAATTAGCTTTTCTAGTAAAAATCATATTTTTTAAATAAATATGATTCATGGACCATATTATAAAGAATATTAAATAACATATTTGGAATATCCAGTACTGTACAGGGCACATACAATTTTACTCATCCAATTTTAGACTTATACAACTTAGAAATGTTTGCATTCTTAGAAATGTTCAACAAATAACTAAATTTTACCACAAATCTATAAAGCATATAAATTCTGTAAGAGTATACATATCTTAGGAAAAGAGAAATATGTACATTTCTCTAAACTATATTCATTAGATAAACCCATTACAATATTAGCTAATAGTAGCTGGTGATAGAATCAATTAAAATATATTTCCAGTACTGTTAACCATTATTTATATGATCCTCTAAAATAGTCTACCAGGTCATATCATGTACAATAAACACATATTTTAAAATAAATTCACATAAAATAAAATTCTGTCATTAAAATTACCCTAAATACTTACAGTTCTTTAAGATTGGAGAGTGTCTTGATTGCAGTGGGAAACTCATCAAGGTTATTGTAATTTAAATCTCTGAAAATGAGTAGAGAGTATTTTAAGTTTTTCATTCAAAAACTCATATACACTTCAAGTAATTTTTGTTAAGATTTATTTATTTATTTGAAAGTTAGAGTTACAGACAGAGACACACAAAGAGACAGAGAGAGAGAGAGAGAGAGAGATCTTTGCATCTGCTGGTTCACTCCCAACATGGCCACAACAGCCGGGCTGGGCTAGATCAAAGCTAGGAACCAAGAGCTTCATCTAGGTCTCTGTGGGTGACAGGGGCCTACATATTTGTGCCATCTTCTGATGCTTTTCCTGGGGGCATTAGCTGGGAGCTAGATTGGAAGTAGAGCAGCCAGAAGTCAAACCAGTGCCCACATGGGATGCTGGGTTTCAGGTGGTGGTTTAACCCCCTGCATCACGACATCTGTTTACAAGGAATGATAATATGGTTTCCCAGGGAATCTTGTCATTGATGAACATTCTCATGCCTTCCCTTTATGGGAGAGGTTCTCTTGGTTTGGTGACGTCCAACATCCTACAAGGATCTACATTAAAATGGACATTACATTGACCATGAGAAATTTCAGAGCCAAGGCTCCATGCACCGGGAGCCTTGTGTGGAGAGGACTGCAGCAGCTTTAACATCCAAGGAGGAAGGATGCTTGGTGAGGTGTGGACAGCTGGTCGATGGAGCTCTGCATGGGAGCTTGGCTCACTAGTTTGCCAGTTTGTACTTGCGCATATTGGGCCCTTTGATCACATTCCCCTTCATGTTCCTCCCTTCGTCCTTTTGGAGACAGGACATCTTGTAGGGCTGCTTTGTTCCTGACTCCAGTGGGGTACCTGCATCTCTCCCAGCCCAAAGTCCATGATGAGACCTGCTTCTGGAGAGGCACAGGTGATACAGAACCCCTCAGGAAGAATATCTGGTCCAGAATTTCCTCAGGGTGATTCGGATCAGAAGTAGATGCTACCCTTGGCCTATGAGGCAAAGCTCTCCATTGTCCCTCACACACTGAAATGGAACAGCCAAGCAATCTCAAAGTCATTAATTTCTCTGTTATGACACAAATGGCTTTTCAATTCCATTACTCACAAGAGCTTTCTAGATATATTCTACCTTATATCAGCAGCAACATATGAAAAAGTAATTGCCTCCTGGTGCCTGGGAATGGCAGATTTCCCAGATGACACAGAGAAACCTTTTGGATAGACAATCAGATGTGGTTAGATCCTCCTCTGTGGAGAATTGCTACTTAATTTTAAGAGAGAGAATTTGAGTGAGTTAAACATGAATCAAGATTCCTACTTGCCTGGCACAAACCATCCTTAAGCTCTAAGGCAGGCAGGAAACTCGTGTCTTTTGTGGACACAGATTTCTTCCTGCTTGCAAATCTCTCCAGATGCTCTGTTTTGATTAAACAAGGACTGGGCCCTTATACATTACTTGGATTTCTAGTGAGGGAAAGGAAGAGGCTGGGAATAACCAATTTACTGATCCTCTGTAGCCCTGGGCAAGGTGAGGGGAGACAATAAGACGCATGAAATTTTGCCCTGAAATGTTTTGATCTACGTTATTTATATGCAAGCCTGGATCCTCACCCAGTACTGGTTAGAAAGAAAGACTATTTATGGACATAGCCATCAAAGCCCATTTTGTTTTTTGTTGCTGTTGTCATGTTGGAAAGGACCAAAGGTGATTTCCATTGCTAAGATCCCCAGCCCAGCCCTGTGGAGATAAGATAGTTCTATTTTTTTCCTTGCAGCTCATGGGAACTGCTTGTCTGTGTCATTAAGTTGGCATCAAGGTCCTGCCTGGACAAGTTCATCTTTGATACCTAAGAGGAAACACATAGCGATTTAAGTAACACTGGAAGGAGAGCTATTAGTGTACACTGGCTACAAGACAGCCCATAACAGAGGATCCCTTGGGAACTTAGTGGACCAGGATCTGGTTAGAGGCTACATCCACTGTGTATAAGTTGCTAAGCTCTATATGCAAATGAACAACAGCCCCATGGGCACATGACAAGTAGATTTTGGTGGTATCTTTTTGTCCTCTGGGTCAGAGTCAGATTGTAGATTCAGTGGCTCTATGAGGTTGATGGCAATTGAGTGTTAAAAATGTGGTGGTGGGAATGAGAGCACAGATACTGTAAGTGTCCCAGTGCACCCAGGATCCTCCTTGCCTTTCAACCTACTCTCTTTATACTTCTACTCAATAGGGCAATGAAGAGAAGCTCCTTCACTGGAAAAAGCCTGGGGCCCAGGTGTGGTCCTCAAACACTTCCACTGTGGCTCTGGGATAGTCTGGGCTATGGTCAGCTGGATAGGCTCTATTTCGACTAGAGATGCTAATTAGGAACTGAACTTTTGACCTATTCTTTGGAAGAAGGATATAGTGGTAAACAGTGATTTCAGAATCCGACTGGAGAAGAAAGTGAATCCCAGCTCTGCTACAAATTAGGTATGTATGGTAAAATAACTTAAATTCTCTAAAGCCTAAGCTATGATGGTAATAGCAGTTCTCATAAAATGGTTGTAAAACTATTGAAACAATATATGTCAAGTGCTTGGCACAATATTTGGTTGTAGGTATATTTGAGATATACTCAATAATTGGGAGCAATTATTATTTTCCAGTGTTTTGAATTATATTAGCACGAACCCTTGCTGTTTCCTAATGGGATGGATGCTCATCTCAGAATGCAGACTGAGACATCTGCCTCGTCTGCACCCTCTCATTCAGCAGGGAGAAGGCCATGCACCGTCACAAGCCTAAGTGACAACACGGGACTGATTCTGGATGGAGAATACCTGTTTCTAAGCAGTCACTGTTCAGTAGAAAACATCTCATTTAACTTACATTGATTCTAGCTAACTTACCACTCTAGTTAGCTGAAAACAAATTCTTAGATTTATTCTTTAGTTATGTCTTTTTCTATTGTTTAGCTTTTGCGTATGTTTGTGTCTGTGAGTGAGTGTGGGTGTGTATATGTCTGTATATAAGATAAGGCCACTGGAAATATCAGCTTAAAGCTCAGGCAATTAACCAAACCTAACAGCAAGTTTTGGCTTTAAGGCAATTTTGATTCCTTCAGAATATTCATGAAAACACTGAAAAAAGGGAAACAAATAAAAGGTCAACTCACAAAGTCTCTAGGCTGTGGAGTCCATCAAAGCATTTCTTTCCCAGGGAGTGGATTCTATTGTTATGGAGATGCCTGCCCAAGCACATTATAGACACTCATGAGACACTTGGCAAATTCAGGCACAACATTTTAATTACTGAAATCCAGAGAAACTCATATGAAAGAATGTAGCAATCATAAGAAATGAACATTAAAAAAAAAAAAAAAGTCTGTGTGCCCCTTTTACTCATACCAGAGATGATTCCATTCTATAGAGTTTAAATGACAGTTGCAGTTTGACTGATTAGGTTTGCGGTATCAGGGTATATAGAATAACATGAACATCATGATTAATTTAAGAAAAATTCAGATTTTTTAGCACAGTTTTTAATATAAGTTGCGCAGTTTAATTTTATGATACAGAATGTGAAACAGAGATATTGACCATTATTGACGCATGGAAAGGAGGGAAGATTCTCAGTGTGCTCAAGCACATTTTCTGTGAAAACTGAATTCTTATAAAGGCTGCGTTCCCAGGGGCGGGCCATACGCTAACAGGAAACAATGATTTCAGTGACAGGGAAAGGTGATCAGATTTCTTTGGCTGCATGAGATTAGTTATCTTGACACAGTATTAGTCTGTATGACTATCATCTTTGGCTCAATTGGTAAATCAGTCCAGAGCCAATGAGAGCAGCTGAATATACAACTGAAAATTGGACCAGCTCCCAAAGGGATTTTGGGGAAATGAATTTAAAAGGGACAAGTGAAAAAGCATAGTTGGATCTCTGAAAATGGCATTAATTGGCCATAATATTACACCACATCGGGCATAGTTATACCCTTAAAGACTATTTTTCAAACTATTACTTATTCAAGAATCATTTTGCTTTACTAAAGCAACGAAACTGAGACATAATAGGGAAAAAGCTGTACGAATGTATAACTCACCGTCAAGGGTGAGTACTCCCTGAATTTCTTTCCCTGGTTCAAGAAGTACTTATTAGATATTATTCATATTATTCATAAATACAATTAAATTAAACAATAAAGGCATTTTCCAATTTGTCCTGAACCGGCAATCATAAAAAATACTGACTTTTTATTATCTTTGGTTATTGTACCAATTGTACAGCGTAGTGATTACCTACACAATATACAATGGGCTTTCCTAAGGCAGAAGTCATATTTTATTATCTTTGTATGCCCAACAGTGCCTGGTACTTAGCAGGTGCTCGATAAGTGTCATTTAAGTCATTCACACAATTGAAACATTTATGAGGCATTTTGGGCAAGGGCTCAGTGGGTTTTCATCCTTTAAAATGTTCCCATTCAAGTTTTGAAGGGTCAGCATTTAAAGGCCAAGGTCTCCAGGTGAATTTAGAAACTGTTAAAAAAGAGCAAAATCAATAAAACTTACAGAACTACCAAGCTGGAGAGGTTCCCAAAGGCATAGTCTGGTATGTGGTGTATTTTGTTCAGGGCCAAGGTCATGGCCTGCAATGCCGATAAACTTCTGAAAGCCTGGACAGGAATTTCTGTCAAAGCGTTGTCATCCAGCCACAGGTGCCTCAGGGAATGCAGGCCACTGAAACAGCTGGGAGGCACGTAGCTGATGTGGTTGGCATCCAGTCGCCTAGGGAAGCAAGCAAACAAGAATGGACAAGAGAGTAAAGCCCAGGGGGAACATGGACTTCCCAGAGAATCCTAACGCATGCCAACCAGCAAGAGTGAAACAGAGCCAGGGCTACTCAGAGTTCTTGACATCTGTAGCAGTTTCTTCTCCTGATAGGCTCGCCTGGGCCAAGGGTAGAACCATTGCTTCTCAGTCTCCCTAGCTCTAAAACTGCAGGGTGCTGGGACTCTCTCCCAGGCTTGTGTGTAGCATGTGTTCATGCAAGGAAGTGGCCTCCCCTGGGGTATGAGGTTGCAGCATGATGATCTTTTAGCTTTCCTTTCTGACACCAGCAGGCAGACAACCTTCTGCTTCCTTTCTACTCCAAGACAAAAGAATGCCTTTGCATTCCTGGACGCTTTTGAACCTATTTGACTAGTTTATTTATTAAATTCTGAGAAAAGGTTACTTCAGTCTTTGAAAGGACTTGAGAATTTTTTTTTTTAAATAGGCTTAATTCACTTTATTTTTCCTGTGTAAAAACCTATGTTGGAGCCACAGCTGGAGCCTGGGTCCTATGCACAGACACTCTAGGGTGAGTGTTCACAAGATGGTCCGTGAACTCTAGCTAGGGAGATTGGTGAACATAGTGTGAGCTATTTTTGAAGGCAGACATGTCAGGGAGAGGAGAAGTGGTCCCTCATTTTTGTTAGCACTGAATGAAAAGCCTGAAAAGTGTTGGCTTTCTTGTTTTTTGACACTTTTAAATGAATAATAAAATTAACAGCTTTCCAGTGTCTGCTTCCTTTTTCTAACTCCCCCTTTTCTTTTCCTAAAGGAGGAAATACGTCTAAGAATAAATAGATCTGGTTAATGAGTCATTGCAGCATCAGAGCCAGCAGAGGGAGTGCGATACTTGTATTTTGTCCCAATCCAGCATAAATAGTGGCTGTAATTAAAACATCTTAACTTTTTCTGATGGAAGTGACAAAATGCACGTAGTCTGAAATTTTCCCCAAGGTGTATGAACAACAGAACCACCTTGACTCAGCTATGCTTCCAACAGCCCTCACTTTTTTTCCAATCTGTTTTTAAGACTCACATCTTTGTTTGCATTTTCAAAGCTGGGATTAAAAAAAGAAGAGTTGCATTTTAAGCAGTCCATGTATTAGAAAGGATTAGAAAATCACGAGAGGATTTCAAAAAATGTTTTCGGAAGCGTGTAAGACTAAACAGATGCAGGAAGCACACCAGGATCACAAAATAATCCCTTGCAAACCAAATTTAAACAATTTAGAAATAGAATTCTCTGTGGTAGGGAGCTAATCTCTCTGCAAAGCGGCTTCTTTACTTTTGGTCACATATGTCATGGCAATTGTCCTCTGGTTCCTACTTCTACTTACTGAATGGGAACAAACCATGCCTTGCCAACCCTGGGCCAATTTTTGATAATAACGGAGAAAAGATGACTTGGAAAAACTTTTAAAGGCTGAGTGTCATAGCCCACACACAATTACATTTCCAGTAGAATAATTATCATCGTAGGCAGCAGAAACATCTCAAGGATCTGACAACAAAGGGAGCTGGAAATGTTTAGGCCAACTCAACACCATCTCTTTCCTCTTTCTATAGCAATAATGCTCTGGGCCCATGTTCAGATGAGGTACGACCTCATTAGGGGAGGAAGACGCAATTGTTTTTGTTTGACTAGAAGTGAAGCACATATGTAAACTCTCCTTAACCATGGCACTCATTAAAGAAAGGAAACTTTACAATATTAGTGTTTGCATTTTAGTTAACATATTGGCTGATTTTTGCTGATTGCTTATGCATCAAAACTAAAAATGGCTTCCAAAAGTCTTAAAAATGAAAAACCTTAAAGTTAGGTGTAAATGTTGGGGTACATTTATAGAAAAGGCTCCCAATAAATGGTATTCCTTTTTTTAATCTGATGTAGAGAACAGATTTCGTGCAGTTCACAGATACAATTCCAAGAATACAATGATATCTTCCTCCTTCCCTTCTCCTCTTCCTTTTTTCTTTATTAATTTTTGCGATAACTATGTATTTTTAATTTTTTTTTATAGGCAGAGTTAGACAGTAAGAGAGAGAGACAGAGAGAAAGGTCTTCCTTCTGTTGGTTCACTCCCCAAATGGCCGCCACGCCGGCGTGCTGCGCCGATCCAAAGCCAGGAGCCAGGTGCTTCTCCTGCTCTCTCATGCGGGTGCAGGGCCCAAGGACTTGGGCCATCCTCCACTGCCTTCCAGAGCCACAGCAGAGAGCTGGACTGGAAGAGGGGCAACCAGGACAGAATCTGGCGCCCCAACTGGGACTAGAACCCACGGTGCCGGTGCTGCAGGCAGAGAATTAGCCTAGTGAGCTGCGGTGCCGGCCATGATAACACTTTAAATTTACCTTATAACCACAGGTTTAATGCTCCTCTAAATAAAGAGTTCAACAAGCAAAAAGTGGAGAGGCCAGTGTTCAGCAGGAATGGCGTACCTTCTACTTGCACTGCCAGGTTGTATCCACCTGGCTGCAGTGGTCCAACCCTAATTTGGAGAGTGGTATGTAGTTCACGCTCAAACGCATTATCTGGTTTTATCTCCTCCATCAGCTTTATTAAGGTATAATTATAAACAAAATTGCATATATTTATGGTGTATAATGTGATGTTTTGATATATGTGAACCTTATGAAATGATTAATTTATGCTAATTAACATATCCATCACCTCTCATACTCACTCATCATATTTTGTGATGAGAACATCTATGATCTAATCTCTTAGCAATTTTCAAGTATACAAGACATTGTTATTATTTATAGCCACCATGCTCTCCAATAGATCATCAGTACTTATTCATTCTGTTTAAGTGAGACTTTTGACAGTTTAACCAACATCTCCCCTGACCAAGCAGCCCTGGAAACCACCATTCTACTCCCTGTTTCAGTATCTGATTTGATCTTTTTTTTTTTTTGAAAGATTTATTTATTTATTTGAAAGGTAGAGTTACAGAGAGGCAGAGGCAGAGAGAGAGAGAGAGAGAGAGAGAGAGAGAGAGAGAGAGGGGTGTCTTCCATTCGCTGCTTCTGGAACGATGCCAATCTGAAGCCAGGAGCCAGGAGCTTCTTCCGAGTCTCCCACAAGGGCTCAGGGGCCCAAGGACTTGGGCCATCTTCTACTGCTTTCCCAGGCCATAGCTGGATTGGAAGTGGAGTAGCCGGGACCTGAATCGGTGCTCATATGGGATGTGGGCACTGTAGGTGGCAGCTTCACCCCCTGTGCCACAGCACTGGCCCCTGATTTAATCTTAACAGAAGATCCCAAGGCTAAACCAGAGCATGGAATTAATTATCCAGTCACTCATACAGGTGGTTCTTACAGAACAATGTTAAGATTGTGGGCAAGTAGCTGGCAGGGTACAAGTTGTGCCTATTCAGTGAGTAAACAAAAGGCTCATATATTATATGAATCAAGCCTATTCAGGCAGCTGGGCATTCTCTACTTATATGCTTGGACAATGCAATAGTTAAGCAGAGAGGTGTAAGGTAAACATTACTATGTAATATAAGAAACTGTGTACATGTAAAATATAGTTCTATTGTATACTTATCAGAAAGTAACAAAAATAACTATACAGCTCTGTTTTTTTGTTTCTTTATTATTCCTTTCTTTTTTTTTTTTTTTGCAAGTCACAAAGGGAGTTTGTGTGTACGCAGCTCAGTATCTGTAAATTAGTGAAGAGAAGATTCGGAATGGGAAGTCACAAGTTCAAACCATAATGGTAGCTGTGTGACCATGGCCAAGTCAGTAGACATTAGCTTAGACATTTGGACAATGGAGATAATTTATATCTGATAAAGTTGTTTCATGATTAAAGGAAATAAAAAACAACAAGGATTTGTAAATATAATGGGTTCTACCGATTTTAAATTATTATCTAAAGCCAGGTAACAATTTCTGGTTTTGTCTTCTGACTATTAAACTATTCAGGAAAAAAAAGGAGAAAATCTCAAATTTTGCTTAGGTAAAAGGTGGTTAAAAATGAGTGCTAGATTGTCAGTGAATTTCAGCTCCAAGAAATATAAACTGTTCCATTCCTCAAAACAGAAATACTTAAGAGAAGTCACCCTTATTTTGAAATCTTTAATATTATTGTTGTGTGTGTGTGTGTGTGTGTGTGTACACACACTTACAAAACAACAGGGCAACAAATTTTATTCCTGATACATTGTTGAATATAACATCTTCATTCTTGCAAAGCAGTATTGATATGTGACAGATGGCACATTCTCAGAGAATGTTCCCAACAATGGTCTTGGCATTTAAACAATCATCAACAATGTGATGGAAGCAGCACACAGAACTTGCATAGCAAGTCATGCATAGCAAAATAAAACACATTAACAATAGGAATGGACTTTCCCACAATTCAGACAAATAACACCTCTTAATTATGATCTTGGAGTACAATATGAAATGTGATCATTATGTGGGAAATGGTACCCATTTTATGTTCCTTATGTTACTTACAGTTTATAGTAAAATCATTGAGAAAAAAAATTTAACCCAACTTTCTAGATCTAATATCACCTACATATTGAGCATACAAATTTAAGTCAAGACTCTGCCAATTACTAGTTTCGAGATTTTGGGATATATTGAGTCATGTCTCTGAGGGTCAACTTTCACATTTATATAGCAGAATCACAATATGTCACAGAATTATTGTGGAAATGAACAGAGAAAATCTGTGTGGATGAATTTTGTAAACAGTAAAGTATTCTACAAATGGTTGGTTTTACTATTTGAGGAAAAATTTCACATTCAGGGGGAGGTATTTTTTCTTTTACTTTAAAGGTTTTTTGATGTTATTCTTCCAGTAGTTTCTCAACCATTTGTAATTACATCTTTCTCTCTAGATTGCCTTTTTTTTTTGGTCATAGGGACTTGCGGAACTGCTGGTTCTCTACACTCCAAACATCCTTTAATCTATATGTTCAGTAGGTTTGTTGTAGGTTTTAATGAGTGGTAAAGCAAAGCTTCCATCACAGAGAACAGAGGGTGCAAACATCTTTTGTGTTAGGTCAACAAAAGGACTAAAATGGCCAAGGATTCTCATGATGTCATCTCTCTGGGGCACAATTCTTGTTAACTGTGAGTCTCTGCAATGGTATCTCTAAGTGACATTCAACTACAACCTATAGGAAAGTTTTTAATCGCAATTTCAAGGCTTATTCTGTTGAACTAAGTTCTCTGGAGGGAAGAGTTGAGGTTAGCAAACTTGTCAGTTATTGAAGATTCTGCTGTTCAAGCTGGTTGGCTGGTTGACTGTCTCTCTAGGTCTTTGAGTTGTTTTTCCTATCAATGGGACATGGTCAGAAACATCATAGACTTCAATCATGTTGAATATCAAAGGAAATACTTGAAGTCTGGATAATTTCATTCATTGATGGCTACTGAGCTATGCGCCTATGAGAAATGTCCTACCCTCATCAAGCAATCTTTAATGTCTATGTAAACCCGTTCCTCAGGAAAGAGGGTGATGTACTGACTCCTGACTGTACACACTTATAATATATGTTCCATAGAAGGATCACTCTGATAACAGGGTGTTGGAAGGATTAGGGGGAAAGTAAGAGATAACGGTAGTCATTAGAGTAAGAAATATGAATGCCTCCAAAAGTGGAAATGGAGAGGAAGAGCCTGACATGAGATATTAAATAAGAGGGTTCGAAAGCACCTGGTGACTCACCAGGTGTGGCCAGAGAGGAGATAAGAAAGTTATGGTGATTGGGACTTTTGGTCTGGGAAGACAATGCAAGATCAAGAATGAATGCTACCCAGCATTATGTAAAGTAAAAATAAAACAGAACTGCATGTTCACTGTGAATGTAATCCTGTAATGTCAACACAGTCTATGTGGCAAAGAGCTGGAAGGTAACAGGCAAAAAATTAATCTTTTATGTATAGGCAATGGCCAAAAACCAAAAAAAGTTCATTTTCTCCTAATTTTTTAAGTACGAAGGGTTAACTCTGAAAATATCCTCTTTTAAGAGAAACAATTTGTCAATCTGTTTCACACTCCTGAAAGGAAACTTCAATTTATAAATGGCATTACTGTAGGGATTAGAGAACCTATGAGATCACTCTTGCTATTGTTATATCAAAAAATGGTCCTTTATATGTCTTGCATATGATACCTTGCCAATGTATCACATAAACTTGTATCTTTGTTTGAGAATGCCTTTGATGAGCCATTAACTACAAGGAAGAAAGCGTTAGTCAAAAGATAAGTCATTGATCTTGGCTAATTCCATATCTGAGATGACTATAATAATGTCAATTATTAACATGGGTGACTAAGAGGGAAAAACAGCTAAAAGTGTAAAGAACGTTGCAGTTGCACAATACAGTTTATAGGGATTCTTATACTAAACAGAATTATCAAGAATGAGGTTTTCATGACTAGCATTGCTATTCTGTATTTGGATAAGCATTTTTCCTTCTTAAGTTTTAAGGATATGAACAACTCTCTTGCATGTTCCACATATTTGTACATTTTGTGAGACCATTTTGAACAATTCATGAATAGTTGGGAGAACACTGATTTAGTTCATTTATAAATTTGGAGAAATGAAAGCATTCTCAATTATAGTTAAACATTTTCAATAAAATGAAAATCATGTAGTTCCAAGTCTGTTTATAATATAATTCAATAAAGTACACATATTCTCTGTTACGGTATATTTGACTACTTTGAAATTTTATTGCCTGGGAACCAGTTGGTTATTGGAGTTGAATTTCTCAAAAGATTGTAATAATACTTTTAGGATAAATTTTTATCTATATGAACTCATAAATTTGAATTCATATTGGTTTCTGTAATTCACAGTATTATCAGAGTGGTTGCTGTTTATAAATATTTGTGGATCATAATGTGCCACCTTTTAATGAATTTCCCATAAATATGGGAAATTGTTTTACTCTATGGCAAATAATTAAACATATGACTTCATGTAAACATCATGATTGCTTAGCAGGGAAATTTCTGCTTGTCTTTCTCTTCTCCATCTATTTACTTGTAAACTTATTGTGGTTGCCAGAAAGAAAATAATTGTTTTAGCTTTAGTTCTGAAAAGGTAATAATAATTATTGTTATTATTTTTGGCATCTCTACAGTTTAGGGAGACACAGTCTCCAGCAGGTTCATTGAAATGTAATAATTCAGAGACTAGGAACTGGATGAAAAGTATTTAAAGGAACTCAGCCTTCATCTCCCTGGCATCATTGAGGAGGGCAAGAATATATTTTTTTTTTTTTTTTTTTTTTTTTTTTTTTTTACAGGCAGAGTGGACAGTGAGAGAGAGAGACAGAGAGAAAGGTCTTCCTTTGCCGTTGGTTCACCCTCCAATGGCCGCCGCGGTCAGCGCGCTGCGGCCGGCGCACCGCGCTCATCCGATGGCAGGAGCCAGGAGCCAGGTGCTTTTCCTGGTCTCCCCATGGGGTGCAGGGCCCAAGCACCTGGGCCATCCTCCACTGCACTCCTGGGCCACAGCAGAGGGCTGGCCTGGAAGAGGGGCAACCGGGACAGAATCCGGTGCCCCGACCGGGACTAGAACCCGGTGTGCCGGCGCCGCAAGGCGGAGGATTAGCCTGTTGAGCCACGGCGCCGGCCCGGCAAGAATATATTTTAAGATCAAATTACATTAAGTTGGTCAGAGATCACTGCCACTGTGAATTTTCCAACAAGGAGATGATCTACACCAGAGTAATGTGAGATGTAACTTCTTTGGTTTTATTTTTCTCCATAGAAAACAAAGACTTTCTTTTTGTTAGAGGCACCATTAGTCTCCAAGGAACCACTGAGGTTTGAAATCTAGAGTCATTTTTGAACCTACCAGTGTCTTCCAGCCAATCATTCACCAAGTTCTCTCCATTTATCTTCATCTCTGAGACTCTCCATTTCCACTGTCTAGTTAAGTCTCTTATCTCTTCACACCTGTGTTACTGCAGCAGACTCTGAGTTGGTCTTTTTGCCTTTGATCTCTTATCTCTTTAATGAATCCTGTAGGCAGCTGCCAGATTAATCGCCCTAAAATTGTACTCTATGTGATTCCCCTGTTGAGAATCTACAATTCTTCTGCATATCATTCCTTTCAAACCCAAATTTCCCATTCTGATATCAAAGGATCTCCATTCACCTTTTCTCAAACTTTTTTCTTATATCTCTATCCCAGTTGATATCCCAAGTTGCTAGATATTTTCCACAGTATTTCTGGGCCTCAGGACCATGAGCATCCCCTACTACCTGGCTATCCAAATGTCACTGATCTTCTGCCTTAATATCAGTCTTTTCCTTTTTAGTCATCAATATTAAAAACGCTTTTTTTTAACCCTTTGATCCTTTAATCTTATCCTCTTGGTTATCTCATCTTCCTTTCCCTTCTGTCTGCTTACGTTTCCTTGTCTTCTGTTACTTCCTTTCCCTTCTGTGTCCTGGCTCTGAAATCCAATAGGATCCCAAATGTTAATAGAGAAAACTGGTGCCTATTTCTAGGTTTGCCTTACATCTCAGCATTGTGAGCCCCATCTCCTTGTCTTAACTCATTCTTTTTGCTTATTCCTTTTTCCCCCTTTTTGGTCTATTATTAGCAAACATCTATTATGCAGTCTCTTGTGAAGTTATTGACATTTCAGAGTCTCTAGTGTGAAATGTGTAGCCCTGAGGATATTTTCACAATAAGATACATGGTCAGATCATGTTTCAGGTTGGAATTATACATTCTTCTTGGGTTTTCAAACATAGTCTTCAAAAATATGATTTTGAATATGAATATTTGCTAATAGAAAAGAGACAATAATGAAGATATGTTTAATTCTCTTTTCCTTTTCTATTTACTAACCCATTATCTTTGTGATTGTGCATATTGCAAAATTACCTTTGCTAGTGAGACCTGGAATGAAAATGAACATGTATTAAATAATATTCATACTTTGGTGGTTGGATAGTATGAATGTATAATTCTCTTTGTGAGAAGCAATGGTTTTTCATAGATTGATTTCTTACCTATTAATACAAAATTGTGAGGATACAGAGGGTTAAGTTTTGAGTTTCCATCAAATCAATATAATCTGGCCCTATTTCTCAGATATCTATAATGTCAACAGTTTCTTGGTAAAATACAGCTTACTGTGAATTCTGATTTCATTTTCTATTCTTTTCCAAAAACAGAAAGGAAATTAAGTTACACTTGATTACATTATTAAAGTCCAATTCATGTCTGAGAATTCATTGGTGTGTCAGAAGCCAAAGACAAATGTTGTACAGTGGCAGCCTCAGCGACATGGGCCTGTGCTCTTACTCTTCAGCTGAAGAATTCATAAGCATCAGGAGAGTTAAAAGGATACAAATGCACTTATGTGTTTTCATTATGGAAAAAAACAAAATATCTTATATATGTGGAATAGATGAAAAATTATATCCCTTGAAACTTGATTACTGCTTCTTTCTTTATCTCAGCAATGTTACCAATTTTAATATCAAGTTTCTTAAAGTTTATTCAGTGAAACCACATCTATTTGGGTGGAGCAAAGAATAAGAATGCAAATAATGTATTGCAGTGGTTATCAGCCATTTAGGATTTGTAGATTTAGGATTTGTAGATTTGTAATAGAACATTAAAATCTTAATTTCTCAAAAAGTATTTTGCATACAAATCACCTAGGGTTTTGTCAAGTAAAGATTCCTTATCAAGCAAGACTAAGTAGGAGCCAGCTGTGGCATAGCAGGTAAAGCTGCCACCTGCAGTGCCAGCATCCCATATGGACAGCGGTTTGAGTCCCGGCTGCTCCACTTCCAACCCAGCTCTCTGCTATGGCCTGGAAAAGCAGTAGAAGATGGCTCAAGTCCTTGGGCCCCTGCACCCACGTGGGAGACCAGGAAGAAGCTCCTGGCTCCTGGCTTCGGATTTGCATATGGCCATTGTGGCCAATTGGGGAGTGAAGCATTGGATGTAAGACCTCCCTCCCTCTCTCTCTCCCTCTCTGTAACTCAGCCTTTCAAATAAATAAACAAATCTTTGAAAAAATAAAGTTCTCATAAAAAAATTTAAGTAGAGATCCAAGGTTTTTTAGACCATATCACATGTGGCCTCAGCTTTATCTTCCCTAGATTATCAATGGTGTTGATAGGCAGATGTGTGCTGGTTTCAATTTAAAACAAAGCAATGCCCCACTTTTACATTCTACCTACATTAATAGCTCATATAGGAATGCAAAGTATGGGTTTTGTTACTATGCAGGTTTGAAAAGAGTTCAGGAAAATAGTTTGTAGATCATTTGGAGGTCAATGGTGCAGGAGGCCAGTTCTATTCATCACGTTAAGAAACACTCAATGCAATTAGGCCAGTTAGAAAATGTTGACATAGGGGTCCCCTCCTCAGAGATTCTGATTTTAACTGTTCTGAGTGCAGCCTGGGCTTTGGAGCTCTTTAGATAATTCCTATGTGCTGCCATTATTGAGAAGCCCCACTGCAGAAGCTACAAGGACAGGCAAATAAGGAGTGGTAAGCACGTGGGCCCTGTCATATGGGAAGGGCTTCAGGGAGTGAATGTATAACACAAGGAAAACAGAGTGAACGCAAGAGTGGAAAAAGGAGTGACAATCTAAGGATTGACTCCATTCAGGAAGAGTGAGCAACCACATAGAGGCCTCTCAGATGTTGGCAGCATGGATGAGAGGAGTTGCATCCTTATCATCACTCTTATTCATATGGAGTCATGCAAAGTGCAATCTGGAACATGAATGGAGAATGGGTAAGGAATGTATGTTTGTAATAACCATTAAACTCAAAACTTATGTTTTTATTTTTGGAACTGCTCCAAGGAAGCAAGAGAAACACAATTAAACACCTAAAATACAGAGCAACATAAAACTTTAAAAAAGGTTCCCTGTGTCCCAAACCTCTGAACTGGCCTGGTGTGTGCTATGGCAGGAGGTTCCTTCAGTGGGTGCAATACAGTGTCTGTAGGGTTGGTGGGTAAAACTATGTCCATAATGCTTTCTGACAAATCTCAATTCTTAGATCAAAGTAGCAAAAATCAGCGAGGAAAAGTGTCACATCAGCACACACTGTCAGCATTCAGCACCTCACCTTGATCTGTCTGCACTCTGGGCAAAGAGACCTCGATGGACATTACATAACCCAGTTGATAACAATCCAGTGTGACCAGGGGCCAAGTCTCTATCTGGATGCTTTAGTTTGGATGTGGCAAGTGTCATACCAGAAAGGCAACCCTTGGCCTTTCCTCAGGGAACACATTTTTGTAAGGTTTCAAAACGTAATCCTTTGTGTGAACCAGAAACCAAATGCAAGAGACACCTGGTGAACAGTAACTATCTGGACGGCAAGAAACCAAATCTGAACACCTTTATCGGAGAGCCACCACCCAGTTCGCATGAACAAAAGATTCATGGTTTTCTCTTTCTCAAAGCATCCACTTCTGTTTGTGTTCTGTTTGTGATCTTCTTTCAGCTGATAGTGGCTTTTGGTTACAAACTCTTATCCTTCTATCTACTGTCTGCCTTGCAGCTGTTTAAAGTTCCCATTGGCCACCACCATTATCTCAATTTCAATTCAGCCACTAAATCCTGGGGCCCTGACACAACTCACTGGAGGCTGCTGCTTCCTCTCTTAGGTAAAGGCCCATGCAACAAAGGGGGAGCGATACTGTCTACTGTCTACTGTCATTAAGGAGCTCCTGAAAATGCAGCTGACCTATCCCATACCACAAAGGGGCCCTTGTGGGCTTGTTTATCTATAGGCTGGTGAAAACCCAGGAAGTCACTTTGTTTGAGGGACTAAAAAGCTCAAAATGATCTCAAGCACAGATTTTCTTTCATTAAAAGGAAAAAAAAAAAGATCAAAGGATGAAAGTATCACCTCCAAATCTCAAGTTCCTCCTTCTCTTCTGTCACCCCAGTAAGAGGCATTAAGCAAACAACAGTAAAAGGTAACTGATGGATGCTTCCTAACGATTTTAACCGAATCTGCAATATTTATTTGCCTTTTTTCTGCATTTATCTCCCTCATCACTCAAGACCAGGCACCGGTGTTTTGTTTGACAGATGGAGATCTCCAGTGTGAGTTAAGTGAGAATGCGTATTACACACACGTATATTGGAAACCATGCGATGTACTGTAAACACTCACACATGCTCATGAGAAGATTGACTGACCAAGCAGTCACAGCCAAGAGTTGTTAAGTGATCACAGTAAACAATGGTTTACAACCCCAGTTCCAAAGCAGCTAGCTGGTGAGAATGTTCCTTTTGTGAGTAATAACCAGTTTTATTTATTCAGAGGTTTTAAGTCATTGGGTGTGTTGGTGGGGGGTAGGTTGTGGGGAGGGCCAGGGGAGCCTAAGGGGAGAGAACGTCCAGATAGAGAAGAACCCCAACTTAGAGTAGGGAACACCAGCGCTGTTGCTGGGTGCATTTGTATGTCTGCAAGTGCTTGTAGGTGGCGTCCAGGTGTGGTTTGTGAATGCAAGGTACGGATATAAATATCCATGGGATTGTTTGGGGCTAATGCTAGTTAGTGTATCTGTGTGTGGCAAAGGGGAAGCTCTGGGTTTGTAGCCCTGAGCGGTAGGGCTTCAGACACACAGGTAGATCTCAGTCTCCTGACTTGAGGTTCACTGATGTATAAACAGAACTTAATAAAATTCAGTGTTTGACTCAGCAAAAGTTGATTGCAAGACAGCTCAGGTCATCTGAAAACAAAAGAAACTGAAGATGCCAAGATCTCTAGATTGTGAGAGATATATATTGGTAAAAGGAAAGCATTCTTTCTTATTTCAGTTCAGGAACAAAGATGTTACAGGAAAACATAGGACAAGATTCTGGGAGTAGATGCTTTGTCTTGACATACCAACACATAATGAGAGGCTTTTGGCTTCAGAAGCAGTAATCAGATCTCCACCCTGAAACCCAAACTCTAACACCAGTCCTTCCCATACATATTAATAAGGGTGTGAAGAATTATTGCTGTAAAGGACTCATTCATCATTTATTTAGGCCTGATCCTCAACTAAGGAACATATTAAAATAATCAACTGGCTATTTCCATTCCCTTTCCCAAAATGATCTTGCATTTTGTAATTTCCAATATACATACTTACAGGGATTGGAGGCTTCGCAAGTTCTGCAGTGCTTCTGTGGGTACCTGTCTTAGCTGATTATTCTGCAGCATGCTGTATATTAAAACAAAGAAGAAATCTTAGTGCAAATTAACAATATTTAACAATAAGTAACCATAAGAGTGCCAGGCAATGTTCCAGGAGTCAGAAAAACAGCAGAGCCTGAGGCAATATCTGGACTCTCAGGCAGGTTAGTTTTTTGTTTGTTTGTTTTTTAGTATTTATTTATTTGAAAGAGTTACAGAGAGGCAGAGAGAAAGAGAGAGAGAGAGAGAGAGAGAGAGAAGTCTTCCATCCACTGATTCACTCCCCAGATGGCTGCCATGGCTGGAGCTGCACTAATTCTAATTCAAGAACCAGGAGCTTCTTCCTGGTCTCCAACTCCCAGGCTAAAGCAGAGAGCTGGACTGGACGTAGAGCAGCCCGGTCTCTAACCAGCATCCATATGGGATGGCGGCACTGTATGCAGAGGCTTTACCTGCAGTGCCACAGCACCAGCCTCCCCCCAACCCCCTTTAATATTTACTTATTTAAGGGGAGGTTTCATTTCCATGGGAATACAAGTTATTAAAAATGCGCAAATGAACATATACCACAAGGCAAATGATAAGTGCTAGGAATACTAAAACAAAACCTGGACTGGCGGTGGATGGTAACAGGGGGTGAGATTTTTATTTTAATGCTGCTCAGGGAAGGTCTCTCTGAGAGGGTGATACTTAGGTGGAACCTAGAAGGGGGTCAGGGAGCCAATCATGTGAACATCTGGGAAGAGTCACTGAGGAAGTGGACCAAGCTAATGCAAAGGGCCTGAGGCCAGACCTTCTTGGTTTTTTTTTTTTTTTTTTTTTTTGAAGGAGCAGCAAAGGCTCCATTGAGAATGAGGAGGAATGAGAGAGGGCGAGAGACTGGGAGACAGCACGTGAAGCTGTCTGTCACGGAGGACTCTGCAGGCCACAAAATGGTAAGTGCAATGAGAAACCCCTGTGGAAGGGTTTAAGTACAGAAACAAAATGATTTGTTTTCAAAGGCTCACTCCTATGGCTGTATACATTAGACTTAATGCAAGTAGGAGGCTATGAAGAATCTTCTCCCTTCTTGTGCATGACCACATTTTGATATAAAAACTAAGTTATTTTTGTGAAGAATTGACGCTTTTGCTCTCTTAGGTTGAACAGGCCCCTCCCCTCCCCCCAACATGGGAACTACAGAATAGAAACACCTGGCAACAATAAAATAAAAGCATATCATCGCTGGTAGGAAAAAACATGGAAAAATTCCCAGTAGATTCCTTATATTTTGCTACTTTTTAAATACATGTTTATAACAATAATTTTGCAGCATATTTTTTCTGTAATATTCATGGTCTGTGTAAGCCTGAGGCCGACTATTTTAAGAAAGTAGGAATTTTAAGGAAATATTTCAATGTATCAGGTAACAAACTTACATTAGGTTTCAGAGACAATTTTCGTGTTCTTTGATCTCGACAACTGAAGTTTCATTTCATTTCATTATATAATGAGCTGGGATTCAACCCCAGGTTTGTCTAACGCCGAAGCTTGGGGTACTTTCCACTTCACCATATAGAATTCTCTTGAGGCATATTGGCTGAATGCACACATTCTCAGGTCATTTGGTTAAGGGCATGGGTTTTCAAATGCAATTACCTATTCCCTACCACTGGCCATGGGGCCTCAGGAAAATCACCCAATTTCTCCATGCCTTAGTGACCAGGAAGGACACCACCTCCCAGAGCTTATTGTGATGATTCAATGAGTGAAAGTACACAGAACAATACTTGTTACATGGGAGGCAATCAAGAGATGTTGGGCATTTTACACATTCCTTAATAAGCCCTTTCTCAAAACTAATGATATAGTAGCATTGTGTTGGGTATGACACTTTAATTGAGTCACAGAAAAATAAAAGTTTATGCCAGTAGTTCTCAAACTTTAGGGCCCATCAGAATTTACTGGAAGGCTTGTTAAAACACAGATTGCCAGGCCCCACTCCCAGTTTCTGGTTCAGTAGGTGTGGTCAAGGGCCAGGGTACTTCTCAGCAGTTCCCAGGTGACACGGATATTGCTGAGCAGGGTACCACCCACTGAGAACACCCCATACTATGCTATTTCGTTTTTCCCCTCAATTTTTATTTATTTGTTTATTTGAGATGGAGAGGGAGACCTAGAGCTAGAGGGAGTGAGGAGGAGAGATAGGGAAAGAGGAAGGGAGGGAGGGAAAGAGAGGGAGAGAGAAAGAGGGAGAGAGAAAGAGAGGGAGAGAGGGAGGGAGAGAGAGAGAGAACTCAACCCCATCCCTGCTGTTCACTCCACAAATGACCCCAATGGCTAAGGCAGGGTCAGGCTGAAGTTAGGAGACAGAACTCAATCCAGGTCTCCTAGGTGGGTGGCAGAAGCCCAGTTATTTACATCATCATTGCTGCCTCCCAGGGTTTGAACTGGAGAGAAGCTGGAGTCAGGAGCTGGAGCTGGAGGTCAAGCCCAAAACACTCCAGCGTGGAACACTGATGTCTTAACCATCAGAATGAAATGTCTGCTCCCTACTAATCCTTCCTTCCTCCCTCCCTCCCTCCCTTTCAGGCAGAGTTAGACAGAGAGAGACAGACAGAAAGGTCTTCCCTTTTCCGTTGGTTCACCCCCGAAAAGGCCCCTACGGCTGGTGCACTGCGCAGATCCGAAGCCAGCAGTCAGGTACTTCTCCTGGTCTCCCATGGGGTGCAGGGCCCAAGCACCTGGGCCATCCTCCACTGCACTCCCGGGCCACAGCAGAGAGCTGGACTGGAAGAGGGGCAACCAGGACAGAATCCAACATCCCAACTGGGACGAGAACCTGGGGTGCCGGCACCGCAGGTGGAGGATTAGCCTAGTGAGCCATGGCGCCGGCCTCTACTAATTATTTCTTTTTTTTTTTTTTTGACAGGCAGAGTGGACAGTGAGAGAGAGAGAGACAGAGAGAAAGGTCTTCCTTTGCCGTTGGTTCACCCTCCAATGGCTGCCACGGACCGCGCGCTGCGGCAGGCACACCGCGCTCATCCGATGGCAGGAGCCAGGTGCCAGGTGCTTTTTCCTGGTCTCCCATGGGGTGCAGGGCCCAAGCACTTGGGCCATCCTCCACTGCACTCCCGGGCCACAGCAGAGGGCTGGCCTGGAAGAGGGGCAACCGGGACAGAATCTGGTGCCCCGACCGGGACTAGAACCTGGTGTGACGGCGCCGCAAGGCGGAGGATTAGCCTGTTGAGCCATGGCGCCGGCCTACTACTAATTATTTCTAATTGATGCTTTTTACCTGAACTTGAGGCTGCATTGAGCTTGGAGATAATACCTGAAGTTTTGAATCTTGATCAGCAAATTAATTTAACCTTCCTAATGCATTGGTCTTTTATTTGTATAATGGGAACAGTATCATCTAATTGAAAAGGTGTTTGAGGATTAAGCTAGTAAAATATTTATAATACCATATGTGTAAGCATTTGTTCATATAAGACATGAAAAATACTTGTATACCACAAAATGTAGGCTTTTCTCACTATGTCTGAGATTGTTTTCTTAGAAATTTAATGTGTCATTTGTATGCGGAGATCTTCAAAATTTGTGAAAAATGTGTATTATGAAATAACTACACATGCATTTAAAATATTTTATATCAAAATAAACATATTTTAATTCCATTTCCATGAGCATTTTGATGTCAACTCATATTCCAATACTTATGCTCAACTAATTTTATTATGTTAAACTTGAATTTAATCTAAATTTCATAAATCAGAACTCTCAGTTGTATTGGTTCCTTAGTAGGGGGATCTCATACTTCACTTAATGGTTAGGGAACTTCAATTTGAATTCCATCTCCTGAATAATTTACCTGAATATTAAAAGTATAGATTTCTGTGCTATCTTATATTTGTCTAAGTAGTTTCAATCCACTAATTTTAAACTCATTTAATAAAATTTTCTAAGCCAACTCATTTACTCAGTGATAAACTTAAATGATTGTTAGACATATAAAGAACTTAATAGATGTTTATTGCTGGTACTGAATTGTCCTTCTGTGCTTTGCTAACCATACTGTGAAACTCTTAAAAAGCTGGCTTTCTGAAAGTATCTGGAAAATTGGAGTAGAAAAGAGATATTTAGATAGCTTTCCTTCACTGAATCGTTGCAAATTTCAGTTGCTTTATATATCTTACTTTTAAAAATGGACCATAAATTAGCTTTACTAATGATAACTTTTAAAGCTGTCCCCAAGCTAACGTGCAGAGATTTGATTTCTTAATTTACTTTTACCAGTAAAACACAAAAATGTGACTCAAAAATTTAAGTCCTGATCGCGCCCTAAATAAAGAACTTTAATTACTTTCAAATGACAAAATAAGAGCAAATTATCTCCATTATATCCTTATAAGTCTCCAGTGAGTTAATTAGAAAATCCTGTTGTTGTTTAAAATATTCCAATGGGAGAGAAAACAATGAAAGGGTTTACAGCACAACAGAGTGCAATTAAAACAGAAAGCACTCCCAACACAGCTGCTGGCTTCCTGGGCAAGTGCTCGCACTGAGTACACTGCTTACCAGCAGAACTTACTGAATATAGATGTAAGCATTTACTTTCCTTTTATCCTTCACATATGGGTAAGAAAGGGAAATGAAACACTATCTCTAGAGACAAAGGATGACTTCCTATTTTCTTAATTTCTTTCTCTGAGGAGCTTTAAAATATTCACTATTTTATACAGCTTCCCTATGCTACTGTCCTACCCACTTTGCTATTCTCTTCTTCCCTCTCCCCTTCACCTCCTCCTCCGCCTTCTTGCCAACAGGACTAAAGAAGAACAGGTAAGGCGAAGCAGAGGCAGATGAAAGAACCTCTTCATTTGGGACCTCGTGGCGATGTCCTGGTTCTCGGGTATGCCCTCTGCCTAACTGTCTCATGTGTAGCTATCGAGTCAACGTAAAGGTTCTAGTCTGGGTCTATATGGATTTTGGGGAATTCGGGTTAATTGTGACTCTTCTGTGGTTTCCATGTGGCTTTGGGTCTCGTGCTGGGGTACACGAGGATTAGTTGTTCCTTGACTGAATGGCTTACACAAGAAAATGAACCTTTGTTGAGGACAGCCTGCTTCAGAACTCCAGCAGATTAGATATCTCACAATACAGAACCAATAATTTATTTTTTTGTTGATCCAATAGTTATAGGGATAATAATCTTAAATTTTAGTGATTTCTTTAGAGATTACTGTAGTAAGTTTTCAGATATAAAGCAGCAATTGCCAATGCTGGCTGTTATCTTCATTCTCCAAATTTTTTTTTTTTTTTTTTAAGATTTATTATTGGCCAGTGCCGTGGCTCAATAGGCTAATCCTCCACCTTGCGGCGCCCGCACATTGGGTTCTAGTCCCGGTCGGGGAGCCGGATTCTGTACCAGTTGCCCCTCTTCCAGGCCAGCTCTTTGCTGTGGCCAGGGAGTGCAGTGGAGGATGGCCCAAGTGCTTGGGCCCTGCACCCCATGGGAGACCAGGAGAAGCACCTGGCTCCCGCCTTTGGATCAGCGTGGTGTGCCAGCTGCAGCGCACCGTCCGTGGCAGCCATTGGAGGGTGAACCAACAGCAAAAGGAAGACCTTTCTCTCTGTCTCTCTCTCTCACTGTCCACTCTTCCTGTCAAAAAAAGAGATTTATTTATTTACTTGAAAGTTAGAGTTACATAGACAGAAAAGGAGAGGCAGAGAGAGAGGGGGAGAGGTCTTCCATCCGCTGGGTCACTTCCCAATTGGCTGCAATGGCTGGAGCTATGCCGATTCAAAACCAGGAGCCAGGAGCTTCTTCCAGGTCTCCCACATGGGTATAGGGGCCCAAAGACTTGGGCCATCTTCCACTGCTTTCCTAGGCCATAGCAGAAAACTGGATTTGAAGTGGAGCAGCCGGGTCTCGAACCAGCACCCATATGGGATGCCAGCACTGTAGGTGGTGGCTTTACCCCCTACACCACAGCACCAGCCCCCATTCTCCATCTTAATGGATATCATAATTATCTTTCTTTTCTTTTACCAGGCCCTCCTACCTGTTAGAGCCTGAGATGAATATTACTTCTAAATTTAATTTTTCATCTCCTAGAATACAATTAGTTATTTCTTTTTCACAGACACTTAAAATTTTATACATATATAAATCTCTCTCTATATATATATTATAGTGGAGAGCTCTCAGCCACTGATCCACTCCCCAAATGCCTACAAAGTCCAGGGCTGGGCCTAGGGGCAGAGCCAGGAACTGCAAACTTAATCCAAGTCTCTTACATGAGTTTCAGGGTCTCAACTACTTGAGCCACCCTGATGCCTCCCAGGGTGCATATTAATAGGAAACTGGAACTGCAAGCAGAGCTGGCACCTAAACCCATGCATTCTAAGAGTGATCATGAGGGTTGGGATAAGTCTATCATTTTTAGCATTTTACCCCAGCCCTGTGGTGTTCAGGCCTATTGGTTTAAAATGCTCCTTTTAATAGCAAATATTTCACAATATCTCTTCTACCATACACACATGAAATTCATATATAGCTGATCCATACACACCATTTCAGAAAAAGAAGTAAATACAATGTACTGCCCTAACTATATTTTAAAGGAGAAATCTATAAAGAGTATTTACAGCAAAATGATGTATGTATCACTACACACAGGAAGCTTACATGTCACTACCCTAGGAGACTTTATGAGTGAATCAAATGATTCCCTATCATTCATAGGAGATGTATCTTCTTTCTTTTTCTTTTCTTCTTTTTTTAAATACCAAGGGACGTAGATGAGGAGGCAGGGTCAGACTTATGGTTTGGGATGAGCAGCTGTTTTTTTTTTTTTTTTTTAAGAGTGATTCATTTATTCAAAAAAGAGAGAGAGCGACACAGAGAGAGGTCTTCCATCTGCTGGTTCACTCTCCAAGTGATTGCAATGACCAGGGCTGTGTCAGGCTGGAGCCAGAGGCCAAGAGTTTCATCTGGGTCTCCCATGTGGGTGTCAGGGGCCCAGCGACTTGCATCATCTTCTGCTATTTTCCTAGGCACATTAGCAGGGAGCTGGATCAGGAGTGGCGTGGCCAGGACATCAATTAGCACCCATATGGAATGCTGGAGTCATAGGCAGCGGTTTCACCTGCTACACCACAATGCTGGCACCTGTCATTTGTTAACAAGTTGGTGCTACTGTCTGGCTTCAGAATCAGCCCTTAAGGCATTTGGATCTGGCTAAAAAGCCCATGAGAGTATCTCAGGCATGGAAAGCCAAGACGTTGTGGCAAAAAAATGACCTAAATGAAAGATCTCTGTGAGTGAGATCCCGGTGGAAAGAACAGGCCATCACAGAAGGAGGCACCTCTCTCTGAAGGGAGGAGAGAACTTCCACTTTGACTATGGCCTTGTCTAAATAAGGTCGGAGTTTGTGAACTCAAGAGGCTTTCATAGCCTCACAGCTCATGACAAAAGCCTTGGGTGATCACTGACATCATAAATAAGAGTGTCAATTGTCAACAACGGGAGTCACTGTGCACTTACTCCCCATGCAGGACCTCTGTCCTTAATGTGTTCTACTATGAGAATTAATGGTAAAACTACTACTCATACAGTATTCTATACTTTGTGTGTCTGTGTGGGTGCAAACTGTTTACTCAGTATAGAGTTGATCTTCTGTATATAAAGATAATTGAAAATGAATCTTAATGGAGAATGGGATGGGTGAGGGAGTAAGAGATGGGATGGTTTGCGGGTGGGAGGGTGGTAATGGGGGGAAGAACTGCTATAATCCAAAAGCTGTACTTATGAAATTTATTAAATAAAAGTTTTCTATTAAGAAAAAAAACAAATTGGTGCTACTGCAGAAAAAAATGCTTGCCTATATTTTTAATAAGTAAGATTGGGTGTGGGAAAAATGACATAATCAGAAGCCATTTTGTACAAGAATCAGAACATGAGAATAGGGCTCTAGTATAATAAAAACTAGTTATGAGATAAGTTGTCACAAATCAAACTTAAGGTAAGTTATAAAAGAAGGAATAATCTTTGTGAAAATAAGGCTAGCATGCCAAGACAAAGCAGAAATGTAGTGAAGGAAATGCTGAAGGGTGACCCTTACGCGTGAGCATGGGTATTCTCACAAATGAGTGTCCCTTACAGAGAAGAGGAGTGTCAGAATGATTCCCTGTGTTTTTGGACAAGACAGGGCTGAAGTGTCCCAGAGAACACTTCTCCTGTCTCAAAGTTCTGCAGTTTGCTGAGGCGAGCATTCATTCTGCAGTACCTCAGAAGCCCCTGACAGCACATCCCCCACGGGCAATGGGGAACTGAGATGAATTGGAAAAAAGCAGGAGGCAGTGAAGTAGCAGAATTAAAAAAACAAGAGGCCACTCCCAAGTAAATAAATCATTACACAATTGTCACAGCATGGACTTTGTAGGACTGTGCTTCAAAAATTTTAAAAGGCAAGCTTTGTGAATGAAATTCAATAAGAGCCCTATGTTTCTCATTGCTTTGCTAATTAAATGATAGGTATATGTGAGAATTTTCACATATTTTAAATTTGTTATATATTTTTGTTTTGTGGATTTTGAGATAATTCTACTGCATCAACACTATTTTAAACTAAATATGTGGTTAGAAAGCCTACAACACCAGGAGCAGATAAGATGCATAGAGTTAATTATTCAATGATTTTGAGAAAATGTACTTGTTACATTTAATTTTCCCTCCCCAAATTATTAGTGTTTTCTTGGCAAAGCCTTCAGTATGATTATGCATCAGTGTATTCTTGAATTATAACCAGTGTGGAGGGATAGTCAGAAGTTGAGTCAGATTTGGGAGAATTCTCTTTACACTGGGCTGTCACATACATTACAAAATAGTCTACTAGGCCTGCACCACAGCTCACTAGGCTAATCCTCCACCTGCGGTGCCGGCACCCTGGGTTCTAGTCCCGGTTGGGGTGCTGGATTCTGTCCCGGTTGCTCCTCTTCCAGTCCAGCTCTCTGCTGTGGGCCCAGGAAGGCAGTGGAGGATGGATCCAAGTGCTTCGTGCACCTGGCTCCTGGCTTTGGATAGGCACCGTGTGCCGGCCGTGGCGGCCATTTTGGGGGGTGAACCAACCGAAAAGGAAGACCTTTCTCTCTCTCTCTCTCTCTCTAACTCTGCCTGTCAAAAAAAAAAAAAATAGTCTACTACATGCCAATCATCTGGACAAAGATGCCCTCACAAATTTCCAAAGCACTTTGCAGTAGCAGAACCACATGGTTGAGAATCATTACTCTAACACCAAAATAGTTTCAAAATGTTTGATAATTGAGTACACTTGTTGAATGTTAGTCTTTAGGTCAGCACAATAAAAGAAGGGTGAACACAGTTACTGGTAGGGTCATGTTCTTCATGATCCTTCCTCATGTTGACAGTGATCTAGCTAACTTGCAAAGTCTGGATGTGGCTTTCCTTTCCTTACAACTTTTCCTTGGCTCCTCAGCGTGCCTACAACATCATAATGTACACATTTTCTCGCACAGCCTGTGGAGTTCCTGTGACCAGGGTCCTTTCTATCTCTCTTACCTCGTCTCCAAATATTCTCCACCTTAACCCGAATGCTCAAATAGTAATCTGCTTGGAACTGCCTGTTCATTCCAGATCCTTCCATTCCAGATCTTTCCTGCCCCTGTGTCTCTGTGTGTATTGTCCTTGCATACAGACAGCCAGCTTATCTAGGTGCATAATTTCTAGTTGTGCGTCAAGATTCAGCTCCTAGGTCATCTCTCAGAGACAACTTATCCCCTGAGAAGTCAAAACTGAACTACTGGACAAGACTAAATACTCCCAACCTCTGTAGCGTCACAGTGCCCTGCAGAGGTGATCTGTTTGTGTTAGTCCCATTAGGTTGGTCCCATAATCTATCATTAGGTTCTAAGATCTTCAAAGGCATGAAGCTATTTATTGATCTTTGCATCTCCAGCAATAATTTGCATAATGCTACTTTGAGTATCGCTCACCAGGTTCTGCTGAACTTCTGCTGAACAGAGACAGGAAACATTGGTTAGTTAGGAGTGGATACAATAGAGGGCCACTGTTCTTTTCTTTTCCTGGTGGAAAGAGTATATTTAAATGGAAAGTCTAAGAAACAACCTATGATTTTCATATTTGAATGACATTAAATTGATGTGCTCTGGAGTGTTCATGTAAAATATACTATAAGAAGCAGCAAAGTATGTACCAAAGCAGCATTCTGGGTAGAAGCTAATATTGGACATGAAGGCACAATTTTTTTTGTCTGGTACACAAGAGATATCCCATTAATAAAATATAGCACTGGGTCAACACCATTCAAAACAAAACAAAACAAGTTGTTAAGTTTAGGTCTCCCTTGTTCTCTGTATAACAGATCTCAACCAATCATTCTAAACACTCATATTTGTTAAGTGTCTATATCAGAAACTATTTTAGGAGCTGGCTATGGGAGTATCCCAGTTATCAAGAGAGATGACATAGGCCGGAGCTGTGGTGTAGCGGGTAAAACTGCTGCCTGCAGTGTTGGCATCCCTTATAGGCACCAGCTCCAGTCCCTGCTGCTCCACTTCTGATCCAGCTCTCTGCTATGGCCTGGGAAAGAAGTAGAAGACAGCCCAAGTTTTGAGCCCCTGTACCCGTGTGGGAGACCTGGAAGAAGCTCCTGGCTTCTGATCGGTGCAGCTCTGGCCACTGAGGCCATCTTGGAAGTGAACCAGTGGATGTAAGACCTCTCTCTCTCTCGCTCTGCCTCTCCTCTCTCTGTGTAACTCTGACTTTAAATAAATAAATAAATACATCTTTTTAAAAAAAGAGAGATGACATCACTAATTTTGTAAACATTCAATATAAATATCATGCAACTAGAAAAATAGAACAGTATAACTAGAGACTTTTAAAATGGTGGAAACATTTATAAAATTTTGAGTAATTCAATATAAGGACTCAAGGACTAAAAATTATCATTCAGGGGTGGGCATTTGGTGCAGCAGGGAAGCTGCCGCCTGGGAGGGCTGCACCCCGTATTGTAGTGCTATGTTTGAGTCCTGGCTCCACTTCTGATTTCAGCTTCCTGCCAATGTGTAGCAGGTGTTGGCTCAAGTAGCTGAGTCCTTGCTGCTCATGTTGGAGACCCAGATAGAATTTTGAGCTCCTGGCTTCAACCTGGTGAATTCCTGGCTTTTGCAGGCATTTAGGTAGTGAACCAGTAGATACAAGATCTCTGTCGCTGTCTCTCTCTCTGTGTCTTTCAGATAAATTTAAAACTTACTACAAATATAGTTTTATATAATTAGAATAGCTAGCTTATATATAATTCATATGTTAATGCTATATAATGTATATGTATGCATATTATATACTCATAATTCAAATATCACTATGGTGGCTGGAGAAACACTCATACACACCCTTGCTTATATATCCAATAAGCATTTTATTAAGTGAATTGAGATAACAGATTACAATATCATTTATTTAACAAATACTGAAAATACCTCCTGCTGAGTATTTTGACATAGGGAAAAAAAAATCACTTGTATTGTCTTATCTAAACTGACTTTCTTGATTTATTTTGAATTGTTCCAAATATTTTCCTGGGTTCATGAAGATATAAATGCACTGGAGCTGTTGCTACAACTCAGAATTTTACCACAGAATGATTTAGCATTAAGGTTTGGCAACATGACACCCTAAAAATAGTTCTGCTTAGTAGCATAAATCATCCAAACAGGAAAGGAAACTAAACCTAGTCACCAGTGTAGACCAAACAATGTTTCTGCTGTTGAATTAACTTTTAACAAAGTATTAAATTTAATTAAATCCTGTTTTTTAACCTTCATATCCCTCAGGCCACCTAAGTGCAATTTTCATTAAGCTAAAAAACATAAAATGGTTTTTCAGAATTAATAATTTTACTTGAAAAAAAGGGAAATGATAAAAATCAAGATTTTTTTTCTGAGATAAAATTTTCCCATGATGCAGAATTTCAAGTTGCATTATTTATTTTTTCTGCTACGTGCCTGTTTTGCCTATACAGAATGAACTGAAAAAAGTGAAGCAACAGATACTAGGAGAAGGAAGTATTCAATACTCACACGCTCTGCTAAGCAAATTAGGAAGCTGTACATTAAATAATAAGAATGTTCACATTTATAATTTTCAATACATTAATATTCATTAATTAAACAACGACTGTGCATATTCGCTATGTCCTATGCACTCCTGCACATATTTACAAGTGGAACACAAAGTTGGTGTTCTTTAGCTTTTTTCTAATTAGTGCATGATGAGGTAACAAACTTTAAAACTGATCTGATGCTTTGATCTCATTGTGTCAGCCCCATTCACTCAGTTATCAAAATGCTTCAAGACCCACTACCAAGCTTTGTAACAAAAAATTAGGGGAATATTCTTTTAAAAGTTTGAATTGGTGAGGTGGTTATTTGGAGGAACAATATTTTATTTTATGTATTAAAGTTAGAAAAGGAGAGATCGATTCTTTCTTATTTATTTATCTATTTATTTATTTATTATTTTTGACAGGCAGAGTGGACAGTGAGGGAGAGACAGAGAGAAAGGTCTTCCTTTGCCATTGGTTCACCCTCCAATGGCCGCCGCGGCCAGCGTGCTGTGGCTGGCACCACACTGATCCGAAGGCAGGAGCCAGGTGCTAGGTGCTTTTTCCTGGTCTCCCATGGGGTGCAGAGCCCAAGCACTTGGGCCATCCTCCACTGCACTCCGGGGCCACAGCAGAGAGCTGGCCTGGAAGAGGGGCAACCGGGACAGAATCCGGTGCCCTGACCGGGACTAGAATGCAGCAGCTCAATAGGCTAATCCTCTGCCTTTCGGCGCCAGCTAGAGATCAATTCTTTTAATGAACAAATTTAGCCAGTTAGAGTATCGTTCTACAGTACGAAGTGAAGTGTCTATTTGAGTTTAGATGGGTTATCTCAGGGGTCTAAGCAGTTTGTAGAGGGCCCCCATTTTTACAAGGTAATTCACACTAACATCAGAGCTTCCTCCAGGAATCCCTGGTTTACTTACAGGACTTTGAGACTGTACAGGCCAGCGAATGCTCCCTTGGGAATGTACGTCAGTGCGTTCCCGGCAAGGCGTCTGTGGGTTTCAATGGAGGGGAGAGAGAGTGAGCAGTCTCTTCACATGGAATTCATTTAGTTGTTAAAAGGCAAAATACAACCATGCTCAAGCCACAAATGCCAGAAGAGGTGTAAAGAACTACGTTGTGCAAAAATTTAAATAAATTTCTAATCAGAATGTGGGCAGAAAAGTACCTGGGAGGAAATATAATAAATTACATATTTTGCAATAAATCATGATATGGATACATAACTGTCCTTTACACATTTTTAGACAAAAGCTAACACCATATAATACTTTGCAAAAATTATACCATCAAAATACGACTGTCATATATTTTCACTATTCTTTATATACCTGAATAAATAATAAAACATGGATAGTTTTGTTGCAATTATACCACAAAGTAACTCATTTGGTTATTAAACTTGTCAAGTAAAATGCAGACCATCACAATCAATTATTTACTAAATTCTACCAGAAAAGGGCAGAATATCTTCATTTATTGAACATATTTTAACTGAGCAATTCCTTAAAAATTGAATTTAAAGAAAAGCTTAATATAAAAACATTAACATGGGTTATTTAATGGAAAGTTTTGACTTTAACTGGTAAAATTTTCAAGTTCATTTTATAATATTTCGTAAGTGGGAAACAGTCAAGATGAGAAAACGTGAAGAAAACAGAGCCACAAGTGTGGTACCAGCAACACCTGGGCACTTGGTTCATATTTTTCAGCAACCATGTCAAAACCACAATCTCAGTTGTTAGCTGGTTCCACAAAACAGAAAACCTAGTGTTAATAAATAATGTGATTCAAAAGAGTACAGCAACTTTTGAGGAGCTGATCACATCCTAGGACCGTGGGTAGAAATGGAACCAGGAGTCCCCCGTCTTTTCTTGGTGGAGATGAGGATTTGGGGATAAGGGAGGAGTTGGTCCATTGCTTACTTCTGATGGGCTTAACAGCCTCAAATGTAATTTTTATAATGCCTTCAAAGGAGAGATGATTCAGTCACAGAGATCCACTGACTGACCTGAAATAATCTATTCATCACACAGCTTTAAATATGTGTCCCGTGGCCAGTCAACATCACTGATCATATAACCTATGAGAATATTTCAATAGATACAGCCAATATGAATAGAACTTCTGAATATCATTTATGGTATGAATGTATATTGCTCAATCAAATTAAATTAAATTGAAATATATCACTGTATGTGTAACCCTGCTTTAAAAAAAGAAATTTAATAACACCAGAAAGAACCTAGCATTCAAACCTAGGCTTTGCTTCCCTAGACCTACAGCACTCATCTGCTCTGTGCTGTAAAACAAGTTAGTTAATATTTCTGTAACATTTGCTTACTAATTACATGAAATATTAAGACAAGATGGCTTGTCCCTTCCATCTCCAGAATTCCTTGATTTCCCCACCTTGTTTCATATTTATTTGTGTTTGTGCCCATTTTTCATTCCCTTAACAAACATAATATTTTAAAAGACTTGGATAGTTCATGTACTATATTTATCAAACCTCCCTTGTGGTACTTAAGGCAATGTTTTTCAAACAATTAATTTAGTGGTTCAGTCTAGAATTAAGAACCAGAGAGTAGAAAAATAGAGAATGCATTGACTGAAGTATTGTTTTATAAAACCTTTGTTTCCAAATATATTTGTGAAAACACATTGAAGGGAAGAATTTTTTTTCTTTCTGTACATAGTCAGAAAAGCTTGAAAGACACTGACTAAGCATAGTGGGCATTCAGTAAATATGTTCTTAAGCATGTACATGCACTTAGTATTTGACCAGTGATTTTTAGAGGCATTGCATTTCTTTATTCCTATAACATTCTCTTATCAGGCCTCTCAGGACTATCAACCAAGTCTCCCCCTATGCAGTCTCTGCCTACTCTCACTTGGTGTGTGTTCATGGATGGTTACTGTAAAACCAACCCAGATCATATCACTATTGCCCAAAACAGTGTCAATTCCCATGCCAAGTGACAAGTCAAAAGAAGTCCTCAGCCTCTTCCCCCATAATTCCCTTTATAGTGTAGCTAAATTAGAATATGAGGCTTGTGTTTCTTAGATGCATGCTCTACTTTCCCCTTCTTGCCCCTAAAATGTTCTTCTTCCACTTTCTTCAAAGCAGACTCATTTCTGAGCCTTCCAAACTGACGGGCAATTTCTCTACTTTGAACCCCATTGTGCCTTGCTTAAGAACTTACGGTCTTCCTTGTGTTATAATGGGTGCCTGTCTTACCACACACAGAAGACTGGGGAGTCTCTTTGAGTCCATTCAAGATCCTGGAATTGTAGCTGAAATAGTAGATCACCTTGGTAGTGGTAGTGCCCAACTAATCTTGTAAGTGGAGACTGCTAATTGCCCAGTGTCCATTCCCTCTTTTTCTAGAATAATTCCTCCTACTCAGAGTTTTAGCCGAGTATATGGCCACCAGATAGTTTTGTGTTCAGCCTTCCTTGTATCTAAGCATGGTTGTGTGGCTGAGTTCAACTGTGATCAGAGTGACAGTTGAAGATTCTGTGTTACCCTCTCTTTGACTTTTTCTGGACAAACAGTACTCATAAAATAGTATCAATGATTCTGTTATGGCGAACAGAAGGCAAAATAAGAAAAACAAAAAGGACAGAGGGCCCTTGTCCCCCTGGATAACTTTGTGGAACAAGCTATCCAGCAGCCCTGAAGTCCTTTTGGATGAATAACTGAATCAGTATGGATCCTGATGTTAACTTCTGTAAATGAGTCCATATCAAAGGGCTATTTAGCTGGTGAGGCTAGTAAACCTTCATTGCTGCAGAGAAAGAGAAGGCTGTATGACACCCATCCAGATGCTGGCCTCAAAGAATCTTGTCTGCAAAACTGCTCTAATCTTCTATTCCCACTATCTTCACTTTATTTTCTTTTTATGTTTGTATTCTTTTTTTTTTTTTTTTTTTGACAGGCAGAGTGGACAGTGAGAGAGAGAGACAGAGAGAAAGGTCTTCCTTTGCCATTGGTTCACCCTCCAATGGCTGCCGGGGATGGCGTGCTGTGGCCGGCGCACCGCGCTCATCCGATGGCAGGAGCCAGGTGCTAGGTGCTTTTACCTGGTCTCCCATGGGGTGCAGGGCCCAAGCACTTGGGCCATCCTCCACTGCACTCCCGGGCCACAGCAGAGGGCTGGCCTGGAAGAGGGGCAACCGGGACAGAATCCGGCGCCCCGACCGGGACTAGAACCTGGTGTGCCGGCGCCGCAAGGCAGAGGATTAGCCTGTTGAGCCATGGCGCCGGCCTATGTTTGTATTCTTGACTTGTGGTTGACGTAGCTGAACTGTCACAGGAACAGCATTTTGCTATTTCCCTGTAGATCTCAGTTGGGAAGAAACATACTTGATCATTCTTAAAAGCTATCTTTTTATATCTAACAAGTATTTATGGAGGACTCATGCTGGGCTGGTCCTACTAGGTGTTAGTGACACAGTGGGTGAATAACAGATAAAGCCCCTGACCTCATGAATTTATATTCTAATGTGGGGAGACAGTCATTAAATAATAGAACAAAAGGGGATTGACATTTGGCCAAGCAGTTAAGAGATTGGTTAAGATGCTGCATCCCATATCAGCATGCCTGATTTAGTAGCCAGCCCCAGCTTCTTACATTAGCTTCCTACTGGGAGGCAGCAGTGACGGCGCAAGTAACTGGATTCCTTCCACCCACTTGGGAGACCTGGATTGAATTTCCAGCTCTCAACTTCCACCCCAGCCCAGCACTGGACAATGAGAGCATTCAGAATTAACCAGTAGATGTGGAGGGAGCTATCTCTCTGTCTGCCTCTCAAAAAAATAAATAAATACATTTTTAACAAAGACTCATTTTAACAAATGAGTAGTATAATGAAAAATACCGAAGGAGGAAGGAAGATGATGCAAAGGGGTTGGGCGCTATGGGCAGTGGTGGACAGTGATGGGCTATTGCTTCAGCTGCTCAGGGCAAGCTCTCTGTTGAGAGAGCATTTCCGCAGAGGTCTGAGCCAAGTAGGAATCCGCGTGACGGGAGCAAGAGAACACAAGGCAGAGTGTGCCTGGGGTGGCCCCGAAGCTGCTAGGAGGCTAACATGAGCATGGCTAGAGTGCAGTGTGCAAGGGGGAGAAGGCCACAAGTGAGGTTGGAAAGGTATCCAGGGCCACTTTGCACAGGGCTTTGGAAGCCACAGGAAAGACTGGGCTGCACAGTGATGTGAGACCAGATCTGTGTTTTAAAAAGGTCCTTCTGAAGGGATCCTGCTAAGGGGGAGGATAGACTAAGGGGACAAGAGTGGGAAGCACAGGGACGATTACTGTGCTCAGAGACAGCACGATGCAGCAGTGGTAGGGGTGGCTGGAGGAGGTGGGGTTTGGCTTAGAAGAAAAATCCAACCTGATAAACCACTGGGGTCAAGGTGGAGTGCAGGAAGTCCAAACGGAGCAACATTTTAAGCTTATATTATGTGTAACCCATTTGAATTTGTTTAGTTATCTCAATTTTGTATGCAACACTAAGGTACATTGATGTGTATGGCATGCCATGCAAGAGTTGCTTATTGAATATAGAGGCTCCAGTGTGGTTGAACATCACAGACAACTGCTCATTAGATTGAACTGGCAGGAAATGGTTGTCCCAGGCTGAGTTCCTGAATCACGCCTGCTGCTGCAGCAATATCAGCGAATAGCTTGACAGGTTTTTGAGACACTGACTTTGGAAATGAAAAGGAGAAAGCAAAACTTTTTTGTTTATTTTAATTTGTTTCAATTATTGTTAGAGTATACACCTTTCCGTTACATTTCCTGAAACACACACCGCGCAAATTATTTTCTTTTCTGCACAGGGACTTTCCATACCCCCAGGTCTGCATTCAGAATGAATCTCTACAACCGCAGACCTGTGCTATCAGGGACGTCTGCCTTAAAGCAAAAGAATTTATGATGTGTTATTAGGTGTTTGCTGGGCTGGGGGCAGCTCTGTCTCACTGACTAAAACAACAAGTTAAGGAAACCATTCTCCTCTTATTTCTTTACCATGTGGAGTAGTTTAATCATTTTAAAACTTCAATACATATAAACTACAGGAAAAAAATCAGACTTTCAAATTTGTACACAGTATACAAATAGTAAGACTGTTACATAAATCTTTGTACACAAATGTTTCCTGTCACAATATGAACCAAGAGATCTCTGAGCAGCTGCCTCCCAACCCTAGACTCCCACGTACCAGCTGGCTGACAGGTTGTTTTTATTTGTATTTTCTAAGATTTATTAATTTATTTGAAAGAGTTATAGCAAGAGAGAGAGAGAGAAGGAGGGAGGGAGGGAGGGAGAGAGAGAGAGAGAGAGAGAGAGATTGTCCATCTGCCAGTTCACTCTTCAGATGGTCTCAATGGCTAGTACTGGGCCAGGTGAAGCCAGGAGCCAGGAGCTTCTTCTGGGTCTCCTACAATGGTGGCAGGGGCCCAGGGACTTGGATCACCTTCCACTGCTTTTCCCAGGTCATTAGCAGGGAGCTGGATTGTAAGTGGAGCATCTGAGACTCCAAACAGTGCCCATATGGGATGCTGGCATTACAGGCAGTAGCTTTACCTGCTATGCCACAATGTCAGCCCTGGTTTTTCTTCAAACTTTGCATTTTAAAATATTACTTCATGGGAATATCACTTTTACTTTTTGCATTTCTGTAAAAAAATGTAACTCAGTGAGGAAATAAATGTATGTATCTTTTTATTATATCCGACATTAGAGATTTTATATGTCAGATATTGTTATCCTGAAACATAGAGTTGCATTTTGGATTCCTAGTGTTCTGCCATTGTTAGTTTTAGTGACTGGACTGACATAAAAGGAAAGAAAATCTTCAAGGAATGACAGACAATAGGTGCATTCCTCTTCCAGTAAATCATGTGAGTAGACGTTTTGTGGGTGTAGCAATCAAGGAAAGTCTTTTTTGAGAATGTACACATTTCTCTGAATTGCTAAAACACGGATGTTCTTCTGTATCTACTGTGGATTGGCTCCTGGCCCTTCTCCCTAATATGCATATCAGTTCCTCGTATTGAATGGCCTCCTGGTTGTACATAACCCGGGTACATCCTCCTGAGTGCTTTAAGTAATCTCTAGATTACCTATGATAGTTAACACATTGTAAGTGCCATAAAATAGTTGTTACACTGTGTTGCTTGGGGAATGACAAGAAAAAAAGTCCATACGTGTTCAGTCCCAACTATTTTCAAACTGTGTGATTGGCTGAACCCAACAGATGTAAAACCCAAGGATATGGGGCCTGACTATCTTACAAACCTCTAAAGTAATCTAAAGGGTTACTATTATTCCTTCTTGGTAGCTCCATTTTGTAAAACGGAGGGATGGGGAGTAAAGCGATTATATTTAAGCCTGACTTTTTTCTCTATGGATATTGGCCTGGGGAGAGAGAGAGGTCTGTGTACAAAATGGGATGAGGACTGAGGGTGGAAGACGGTGTCTGACCATGCTGTCTGTTGAGACCTTTGAGAAATCACCATTCAGAAAGCCTTGGTCAGGCATGGGTCCACTCAGCTGAGTAGTGCGCAGGAGTGCCTGGCTAGTTGTGCCAGGCCTCCTAGGTTCTTCCTTGCATGAATTTCCCTAACATATAATCCATTTGTCCCTTCCCCTTCTTGGTGTTTTTCTTCTTATTTTTAAGCTGCTGTGAGATAATGCAAGTCACCTACTTTCCCTGGTCCTCATTTCCATTATTAAAAAAGAGGTAGGATTCATCCAAGAACATCTTCTCTTCATCTCTTTAAAAACTTTTATAACACACAGTACTTGTATAATATACCAACATTTGTATGCAGCATAAACTGATCAAAGCAGATAATTAGCATTCCTATTTCCTAATTTTTTCTTTATGCTTGGAGCCTAAAATCTCTAGCTCTTCCGACAGATTGATACACATTATGGTGATCTCCAGCTGTCCCACTGTGTGTGGAACACTGGAACCTGTTCTTTCTAATGATGTGCTTTATTATGATTTACTCATTAACTTATTTGAAAGGTCGAAAGACAGGGAGAGAAAAAGGTCTTCTGTCCGCTGGTTCATTCCCCAACTGCCTGCAAAAGCTGCGTCTGGGCCAGGCCAAAGCCAGGCGCCAGAAACTCCATCCTGGTCTCTCCCCCAGGAGTGGTAGGGGTCAAATACTCAGACCATCTTTCACTGCCTTCTCAGGTGCATCGGCAAAGAGGTGGACTGGAAGAGGAATAGCTGGCATTCGAACCAGCACTCCGATCTGGGATGCCTGACATGCAAGTGGCAGCATCACCTGCTGTGCCACAATGCTGGCCTCTAGCTGTGTTTTGGCACCTGTTACCCAGCTTCCCTCCCTGCTCCTGCTCATCACTACCCTAAGTTCTGACTGATTTTTTAAACTTTCGTATTTCAGAGAGAACATGTGGTATATGTCTTTCTGGGCCTGGCTCCTTCATGAAGATTCTTTTTTTTTTTTACCCTAAAGTTGGTTTATGTCAGATGTGCATTTCCTGCCCTTCCTCGTCTTTTCCCCTTGCACTCTCCTTCCCCCCTTTAGTCTTGTTTATTGTGAAACTTTTTTATTATAATATGTCATGGACATTTAAAAAAGCACTTTTCCAGACTTCATAAATTTATTATCTACAGTTTGTTAGATGAAGACCCAAAGATCAGAAAGTTTTATGTAAGGTGGAAAAGAGTGTCCCTTTCTTGATTTCATTTATTTTTTAAAAGATTTTATTTTATTTGACACGTAGAGCGACAGAAAGAGAGAGACAGAAACACACAGACACACACACACACACACACACAGACACAGACCTTCCAACCACTGTTTCACTCCCCAGCTGGCTGCAAGGCTATCCAGGTCTCCCACAGGGTCCAAGTACTTGAGTATCATCTGATGCCTTCCCAGGTGCATTAGCTGGGAGCTGGACTGCGAGCAGGCAGGGCAGCCAAGATTTGAACTGGTGCTCTCATGTGGGATGCTGGCATCTCTAGTGGTGGCTTAACTCGCTGCTGTAACCTGGTCTGTCTTGATTTCATTTAAAACTTGTCTAGACTTTTCTATGGAGCTGTGTCTTACAGAAGTTCCTTTTGGAGGCAGCATTGTGGTGTAGCAGGCTAAGCATACACCTGCAATGAAGTGGAGTCTTGACAGCTCTGTTTCTGATCCAGCTCCCTGCTAATGTACCTAGGAAAGCAGCCCCTACCATTGCGGCCATTTGGGAAGTAAACCAGCAGATGGAAGATCTCTTTCTCTTTCTGTCACTCTGCCTTTCAAATAAATAAAAAATAAATCTTTTTAAAAATTAAAAGAAGACACTTTAGACTGCTTAGCAAACTCATGCTGCTCCTAGAAATGAATGCTTGATTTTCCATCTTTAACAAAGTACATAAGACCTAGAGAGCACCATCTATAAAGCTGAGTTAATGTATTTTAAAAATCTGACGACAGCAAACATCAAGCTTAATAGTAGTAACTTTCTCCCTTTTCTCGTTCTGAAGATCAGGATGACCTTTGCCTACTTCCAGTTTGCTAGTACTAATTTCCTTCTCTGTGATTTCTCAGGACTGGTTTCAATAGTTCTTTTACTGTTTTTTGAGTTTTTCCATTCTTCTGAGTCATAATTAACCTGAATGATTGCTGTGAACCTATAATTTAAATCATTAAGTTTTGGCGACTACTGTTGTGACATGGCAGGTTAAACCACCGCCTGCAGCATGACATCCCAAATGGGTTCAAGTTCCAGCTGCTCCACTTCTGATCCAGCTCCCTGCTAATGTGCCTGGGAAAGCAGTGGAGGATGGCCCAAGTACTTGGGCCCCTGCACCAATGTGGGAGACCCAAAAGAAGCTCCTGGCTTTGGTCTGGCCCAACCATGGCTGTTGTGGCCAACTGGGTAGTAAACCACTATCTGGAAGATACCTCTCTCTCACTCTCCCTCTCTTCCTGTAACTCTACCTTTTAAATAAATAATTTTTTAAAAAATGTAAAATTTGAAAAAAAACTTTTATTATCGTTTGAAAAAAATCATCCTAAAATAAAATTAGGTAAAACCATGTAATACTAGTGACTTTCAAAACACATGAGTGATGGAACTAAATAACAGTCAACTAAAATTGATCTTCACAATTCAGTTACAATTGATTAACTTATTCTGGATGATTTTACAGCCACCACAGTTACAGGTTTGGCTTTGTGTTTGCCCACACAGAAGGCAGTATCTGAGTCATAGGAAGAGTGAGACAGAACCAGGGTAAATTTTCTAGTCAGATGTTATCTACTGTTCTTGTCCTAACTGGCAGGAATGCATCTCTGCTGTAATTGACCAAGCCCACCATGGTAGATTTTCTTTTGTAAGATGCCCATGCCAACTGGAAGGCACTGACTCTAAGAAAAAATTGCCCGCCACTTCTTATTACCCTCCGGCCCTGCCCTTCAGATCCAGGCATACTACTATTCTCTCACATGCTAGTCTCACCGCTATGACTTACTTTCCTCCTTTTACCAGCCCCTCTTTAAGTTCTCAGCTTCCAAACAGATGTTCCTCAAGTTTTGTCTTCATAGTTTTCTCCCCCACAACCCTGTCTAGCACTGCTCTAATTTTAGGGTAAACTGTCATCACCTTAAATGTCACAAAAATTCAAATCCCCAGGCCCCAACCCCAACCCAGAATTTCCGGAGGAAGGATATGAGAATCCACATTTTTAATGAGAAGCATCTATGATTTTAATGTAGTTTGGAATTGCCCTGAGAAACTCAGAGCCTCCGCTCTCTCTCAAGGTCCTCATTCACCCCAGCACCCTCACCACCACCTCTTTGTAGAGCACTCTGCAATCACTATCTCTAGAACAGACTCATTATGCCAATAACACAGGTGACCTTACATTCCAACGGTGTCCGAGACTTCCCATCTGCATGTTCTGCTGGCACCTTACACTTGGTGTAACAACAGCCAGGTATCTTCTTGCCTCCTGAATTCCCTCCCTGTTTCTGTTAACTGGCTCACCAGTCACGTGACACCTCATCTCATAACCCTATTCAAAGTCATCTCTCTCCTTCAGGGTCCCCCCTTCAGTCCCTATGTTCAATCAACTGATGAGACTCTACAGGATTCCTCTGTTGTGTTGCTTCTACATATTCCAGGGGTTCTCAGCACATCTATAGAATTTTAAAAAAAATGAGGCCTTAGGGATGAGCAATCAGGACAGTGGTTAAATCTCCACTTGAGATGACTGCATCCCATATCAGAGTGCCTGGCTTCTCTGCTTCCAGTCCAACTTCCTGCTAATGGGCGCCCTGGGAGGCAGCAGGTGACGGCTCAAGTACTTGGTTCCCTACTGCCCATGTGAGAGACCTAGAAAGAATTTCACTTTCCTAGCTTGGGCCTGGCTCAGGTTCCTGAATTTGGCCTAGCCAAGCCCTGGCTGTTGCAGGCATTTGAAGAGGCAGTCAGCGTATTGATCTCTGTATGCCTGTACCTTTCTCTTTGTATCTCTACCTTTCAAAAAAATGAAATAGGCCGGTGCCGTGGCTCAACAGGCTAATCCTCCGCCTTGCGGCGCCGGCACACCGGGTTCTAGTCCCGGTTGGGGCGCCGGATTCTGTCCTGGTTGCCCCTCTTCCAGGCCAGCCCTCTGCTGTGGCCCAGGAGTGCAGTGGAGGATGGCCCAGGTGCTTGGGCCCTGCACCCCATGGGGAGACCAGGAAAAGCACCTGGCTCCTGGCTCCTGCCATCGGACGAGCGCGGTGCGCCGGCCGCAGCGTGCCGTCCGCGGCGGCCATTGGAGGGTGAACCAACGGCAAAAGGAAGACCTTTCTGTCTGTCTCTCTCTCTCTCACTGTCCACTCTGCCTGTCAAAAATAAAAAAAAAAAATGAAATAAATAGATTTTAAAAAATGATATCTGAACCTCCACTGAGGCTTTGGGGATAAGCTGGGGTCATTAGTAATTTAAAAAGCATTCCAAGGGGTTGGTGTAGTTAGTAAGAGGCTGCTTGGAACAAGTGCATCCCACGGTCAGAGTGCCAAGGTTGAATCTTGGCTTTGGCTACCAATTCCAGCCTTCTGTTAATGTAAACTCTGGGAAGCAGCAGGTAATAGCTCAAGGAGTTTGGTTCCTGTCATCATATAAGAATCCTGGATTGAGTTCCTGGCTCCCAGCTTCAATTTGGCCCAGACCCAGCTGTTGTGGGCATTTGGGGAGCAACCAGCAGACACGGGATTTTTATCTCTCTTTCTCTGTCTCTCTGCCCTTCAAATAAAACAAAAAGATTTTTAGGTGATTTTAATGACATTCAATGAAGTGAATTTTCACTGTTTGATTTTTATAAGATTATTCAAAGGTCTTCATGTTCTTCATCCCCACAGACAATGATTCATTTATTAATTGTTCAGGGAATTAGGAGAGATGATCAGTTATCGGATTTTAACAGTTATCCAGATGAGATAATTTAGAAGCTGAAGTAGGTGCTGAAAAAATAGCAAATAAGGTGAACAAACTGGGGAGACAACATGGACATAATGAGTTTTAGGGCTTGGAAACTGGATGGAGATGGGGAGCAGGAGAGAAAGAATGTCAAAAACTAATGGAACAATGGACACAGTAGGCCTGAATTTGGAAACTGAGAATGGTGACAAGCAGGAAAGAGAGTAGCCAAAGTATGGTGGTACATGAATGAATCTGAGTTGAGTTTTAAAACATTAGGGGTGGTGAGGGCAGTAGGGGGAGCTGTCACCTATGCAATTGGGAATTGTCCAAGTGTGGTTGGTAAAGCAGCAGCAGAGGCATCACTGGGAAATCTTATAAATGCAAATTTTTAGCACTCTCCTTCCAACCCTAGCCTACTAAAGAAACCCTCAGGTGGGGCCTATCACTGTGTGGTGGAACAAGCTTGGACTTACCTGGGTCCAACTCCCAGAGTTTCTGACTGCCTAGATTGGGTTGGGACACATGTTTCTGCAATTCTAACAAGCTCAGATAAAGAATGTTTAGAGAAAGAACAAATAACCAGGTGCTGCTAAGGTTGTCCTGGGACCACACATTGAGAACCACTGGCCTAGCAGTCAAAGACAAAAGAGATCTAGATTGGATTAAGTTAGATCTAGAGTTAGAAGAATATGGGAGAAATAGAACAAATCTTGGGTTTCTTGCCCCAGATCCCTTTTAATGGGTCTCTGGGCTTCATAGTTTCTCAATCTAATTTGCATACAGGAATCAGAGAAAATTTTTAAAATCATAAATCCTTTTTTTCTCTGGCTGCATATACCCATCTGACAGCTTCCTTTGGCTCTTCTTTGAATTCTATACATGGCCTGATTGGCTGAGTGATCTGGTCTTAGCCTTCCTCTCCAACCTCATCCCACATCATGTCAGCCCCATCTCACTCTGCTCCAGCCAAACAGGGCTTCTTTCAGATACACAAACGCATGTGGGCCTGTGCTCACACTGCATCTCTGGGCCTGTGCTCACACTGTTCGCTTAGGGTGAACATGCTATCTCAGTTCTTAGAGCACCAACTCTCTGTCCACCTCCTGATCTCAGTTTAGCTGTCACCTTCTCAGAGAGACTTTCCTCTTTGTCATCCCTTGTTATTATTCTCTGTCTAAATCCTGTTTGTGATAAGCAAATATAATATGTGCTCTTTTCTTTGCTTATTATCTATCTCCCCTACTCGATTGTAAGCTCACACAGTGGGCTTACACAGTGAAGCAAGTCTTATTTCATGCCTATATTTCCAGTGGCTCAGGAAATATGTGTTGAATGAAGAAAACAAAGAGTGCTGAGAAAGAAGACAATAAAATTAAGTTGAGAGATTTGGGGAATGTCTATTTTGAAAGAGCTGGGGGTGGGAGACAAAGGAATGCTATGGAAAAAAGAAGAGGCAGAGAGAAAGGGCACTTCTGAAACACTGTCCTAATTGTCATAACAAAACACACATGCACATAGATATACAATGACAAACGTCTGAATGTCTATATCTGGGGTACAGATGATCATTTGGAAGAGAAGCAAAATAACTGCCATGAAATAACACCAGAATTTCAAGGAAGCAATATTGATAATCAGCTTCCAGATCAATGAAGACAGGAGACTGAGCACTATGACAAGGCCAAGGGACCTGAAGATTACTTATGGGCATGAAAGTGTTTTTGCGTTATGACTACAACCTGATATGTCAATTAAAGCTTACCAAAGTTCTTCCAATCATTATTTCATTTTAGCCTCGGAACAAAATCTCAAAAGACAGGCAGGACAACTTTCACTATTTTCAGTGAGATGGTAAAGAAGTAGAAGTAAAAAGCATAGATTGTGCTTTCAGGAAGTTTGGTGGTACCATTACAGATTTCAACTTAATAATAGTTATCTACTATTTATATAGAGATTCTTCAAGGCCAACCATAATATGAACACATAGTTCCAGGGAACAATAGTAACTTAAAAACAGACCTCCCTAGAGCTTCTCATGTTTCTTTTCTAAATTGAGTATTTGGTTCCAATAGCACTAGAATCTGGAAAGATTTAAAAATGCTACTCAGAAATAAAGGCCTTTAACTTAGACTATTTAAAATGGTAACAATTTATTTGCCTCTTTGATTTGATCAGACTTCCAATCTATGTTTAACGTGACTTGTAGATGTCAACGAAAGTTCCACCTGCCACTACCCGCTGACCTCTGAGGCACACACTTGATGGAACAAAGGTATGATTTTTTATTTTCCATATAGCAAGCACTGATAGGAAGCCCTTCGTAGAAATGAGTATTGTCAGAGAGAAATTCAGTAATTGCTCACTTGTTAGAATATGATAAAGAATTCTCCACAGTCATTAACTATATCCAATAAAGCCCAGAATCAGCTTTTCCTTCATGGGTTCCAGATCCTCGGGATCTCTTCAAAAATCGGGCTCATGAAATAGGGAAGTAGGAGATTAACGGTGTTTTCATTTTATGGATACAACTGAAAATATAAATTATAGCTTATCAAAGTTCTTTCATCATCATTTCCTTTGAGCCTCAGACATACCTTAGGCAGAGTGGCTTTCACCATTACCCCCCAAGGGCCTGCCTAAGTGGATTATCAGCGAGCAAGTGGCAGAGCCAGGACGGGAGCCTTGGGCTTCCGAATCTAGAACCTGCTCTCTTTTCTCTCTGCAGCACAGCCTCCCTACATTTAGACTTGGGTGGTTTTGGAAAAATAAAAAGGCTTTCCTGGTGCTAGGGCTCCCAACCAGCAGGACAGTCATCTTGTGCATGCTTGGCCACCTTGTATTGTTCGTTAAAAATAAACAACCAACAAGGAACAAGACCTGAATATGCCAAAATTTGTGGCACAGGGAGTAAGTTCTACTAGATGTCAGAAGCTAGACAGTTTCCTATGATGCTTTTCTTCTTCTTAAAAATATGTTCCAGATAGTCCCTTTATCCAGAGTTACAAGCAGGTTTTTTTTTTTTTTTAACATTAAGTTCACGAATATCTCTAGGGTTTACTGCATCTTACAGAATATTAAAGTATGTCATCTTTGTTAAGCTCTGCTGATGGATGAAGGGTAAACCATGGCTGTCTACACATTTTATTACATAGCTAAATATTTAAACCAGGGAAATGATGTACCGTGTAATTAGAGCCCAGGGGAAGAGTGGTAACTCAACCTTATTAATAGAGATTTTCAAAGGCTGAGTTTTGGAGTGGGGCGTTTATTAATGCTGAGAGTATCAGAAGTTTCCTAATAATGCATGAGGAGGTAAAGCATAGACCTGAGCTGAATAAGCTGAAAGACAGATTTTATACTTTCAGATAGTCCCCGAGTTGTCATTACACAAGACATGCAAACACACTGGCAGATACTTACACTTTGTATGTAGCGTATGGTTAGTCATTTGTTAGTTCAAGTAAAACACTATATAAAACATGGTGCCCAACCATATGTTTTTATATATAAAAATATTAATCTGTTGAACAATGCTAGATTGGTGAAATTCTACACCTGAGAATTCTGATGACAGTTTTCCCAGGGCCAATATACAATGGTATTTGATTAACAAACTGAACATCCTTTTTCCCCTTCCTGAGTAGAGAGTTCTTTCTCACTTTCTCACTCATTCTCTCTGATTTCCCCCCACAGACACAGACACAGAGATATACATGGACACTTATCATTACACAACTTGGTTTAGAGAACATTTAAAAATGTTGAACTGTGCAGGGGCCAGCGCTGTGACGCAGTGGGTTAACGCCCTGGCCTGAAGGGCCATATAGGTGCAGGTTCGAGACCCGGCTGCTCCACTTCCAATCCAGCTCTCTGCTGTGGCCTGGGATAGCAGTGGAGGATGGCCCACGTCCTTGGGCCCCTGCACCCACGTGGGAGACCCGGAAAAAGATCCTGGCTCCTGGCTTCAGATCAGCACAGCTCCGGCCATTACGGCCAATTGGGGAGTGAACCAGTGGATGGAGGACCTCTCTCTCTCTCTTTCTCTCTCTCTCTCTTTCTGCCTCTCCTCTCTCTGTGTAGCTCTGATTTTCAAATAAATAAATAAATCTTAAAAAAAAATATTGAACTGTGCAAAGCACAGGTGTTACTGGGGCAAAGAGAACAGATGGGCCTGCATAATTCCTTACCTTCCTTCTACACCCCAGCAACCTTTGAAAGTCATTTTGAATCTTAGCTTTCAATGAACTTGAATCTTAGCTCTGACACCTACCAACTCCATTATATTTGGGCAAGTTTCTTACTTTCTGTTTATTTCAGTTTTCTTATGTTAAGTGGGAATATAAAAATATCTGCCTTTGGGGGCTTGTTAAGGGGATTCAGTGGGATGATGCGTATAAAGCACTTTGAACAGGCACAAGCACAAAGTAAGCTATTATTATTGTTAAGTTATTATGATAGAACCTTTTATGCTCTAAAAGAGAAGACAGATCTAAACATAGCTGAGTCTAATAGAAACCATCATCAGCATAATAAAGACACAATCAAAAGACTCTGCTAAAGGGGTGCTTGGGAAAAAAAAATCTTCCTAAATTTAGCCTTTGGAAGAAAGGAATAAAGTAAGCAGAGCTGATAATTTTTCCAGGTTCTATAAATACTATTCCCATTTGCTGCTAAATGACTAACAATGTCTTCAAAACATCAGTTAGATGCAACCCAGAATTCTATAAGAGAAAGTGGCCCTGATTTGAAATTCAGTAAGTTGGCCGGCTCAGCAGAAGGAATTCCAGAATAGAATGAGAAAATGGAATGAATAGTCTTTAAAGGGTCCCTCTATTCCTGAAATTCTGTGTTCAAGATATTTGATGGAGTATCCAAGGAGATAAAAATAAGACAACACAGAAAAATTGCATTTTCAAATAGTAGTTTTCCATCCTCCAACTCCACCCATGTTTTGGGAATTTTTCTCAATTATCTTCTGACAAAGTGGGGCTGGAACAGAATTAACATTCACCTCATGAAGAAAGGAATTATTTTGAATGAGTTGGATCACTGAGGGGGAACTCTATTTAACAAAGTCCTTGGGGAAGTGAATTATTTACTGACTCGGTTTGTGGTTTAAAGTTGAGGTGTGTGTTGAGGGAGAAGGGAAACATTTTGCCATGGAATATTATAAGGAAATTAAAGAGAAAATGCTAGAAATGTATATCTTAGGAACATGTGTGTAAACAAGGCTATATATTGTATATTAATTATGGTGGAAAGAAGAATGAGGACACAATTAAGAAGAATTTTTTTTTTTTTAATTTGAAAGGCAGAGTTGACAGAAAGGAAGAGATACAGAAAAAGAGAGATCTTCCATCCACTGGGTTCATTGCCCAAATGGCTGCAATAGCCAGATCTGAGCCAAGCTGAAGAGCCTGGAATTCCATCTGAGTCTCCCATGTGGGTGGCAGGTACCTGGGCCACCTTACACTGCCTTCCGTGGAGCAATAGCAGGAAACTGGATTAGAAACAGAGCAGCTGGGATTCAAACCAGCTTGACAATACAGGTAGTAGCTTAGCTCCCTGAGCCTTAATACCAGTCCCCACAAGAAAATCCTGATGCCTGAAATTTTACTTAAAATAACCCTCAACAGGCTAATCCTCTGCCTTGCAGCGCCGGCAACCGGGTTCTAGTCCCGGTCAGGGCGCTGGATTCTGTCCTGGTTGCCCCCCTTCCAGGCCAGCTCTCTGCTGTGGCCAGGGAGTGCAGTGGAGGATGGCCCAAGTGCTTGGGCCCTGCACCCCATGGGAGACCAGGAGAAGCACCTGGCTCCTGCCATCGGATCAGCACGCTGTGCCGGCCGCAGCACGCCGGCTGCGGCGGCCATTGGAGGGTGAACCAACAGCAAAAAGGAAGACCTTTCTCTCTCTCTCTCTCTCTCACTGTCCACTCTGCCTGTCAAAAATAAATAAATAAATAAATAAATAAATAAATCATTAAAAACATTGGCTCTTGTCATTTAGGTCTGTTACTTTTTTCTGAAGGCAGTTAACATGAACAAGAAGCTCCTTCTCTATGTTTTGCTTTCTCATAAGCTTTCATCAAACATTTACAGATTTAACACAGACCAGTCACGACTAAGACACAGTCCTATCCCTTAGAAAAGTTGCATTCTAGCAATGGAAATGCCAGAGAGAAAAGGAGAGGGAAAAAGAGGAGCCTGGAAACTAGAGTGAAAAGCCATTCTTGGATGATAAAAAATTGTGGTACCTTCTCATTACCTAAGATCATTTAAGACTGAGAAATCATTGGTGTGGCTTGATGTAATTTTATTATCTTCAACTGATTTCAATAGTGGAACAACAGCATTTCATAAATATAAATATAAATGAAAACTTGACTTCGTAGAAATTTGAGAATATTATCTGCTTGAAAAAAGAAAGGTCATCATTGGGCAGGTGCTGTGGCACAGTGGGTTAAGCTGCTGCCTGCCACAATGGCATCCCACATGAGCCCCTGTTGGAGTTCCCTCTGCTCCACTTCTGATCCGGCTCCCTGCTAGTGTGCCTGGGAAAGCAGCAGAAGATGGTTCAAATGTTTGGGCCCCTGTAACCCATGTAGGAGACCCTGATGGAGTTCCTGGCTCCTGCCTTTGGTCTGATCCAGCTCTGGCAGTTGTGGCCACTTGGGGAGTGAACCAGCACACAGGAGATCTTTCTCTCCCTCTCACTCTCTGTTTCTCCCTCTCTTTCTGTTACTCTGCTGTCAAGTAAATAAATGTTAAAAGGAAAAAGATCAATGTAGTGAAATTTGCTTATGATGGGACATTCTTTCCATCTCCCAGGGTGGATAGTGTGGGGGAATCAACAATTCAAATTATACCCCAGATTGGACCCCGACTTTAGGATTTAAAAAGAAAGCATTTTCAAAAGAGGTCATCATCTAAATGATTGCTTTAATCAATAGGCCGAGGATTTACTCCACTGATGGTGCCAAACACTCTTCACAAGGGTTCTGATGGTGTATCACTTCCTTCGTGCCTGTCACTCCAAAGGGTAAAGGGATCAAATGAAATTTCAAATGCAGATCTTTGGTTTATACAGTTCTTTTTCGTCTTCTGGAAAGTGATCACTAGACTTCACCAAAATTCCTCTGTGTATCATTAACTAATCTTAGCTTTTTCCTTTTATTATTATTATTATCTTTTTTACAGTGAGTTTGGGAGAGCCCAGTTTTAAGTCCTTTGTGGATTTCACTTTTTTTTTTTTTTCTGTTGAAGCCTTGAGGGAAGCTAAATTTAAAAGTAGGGAAAGAGTAATTAAAAGTGATTAGGACAAGAAGTTTTGGTGCTATGCAATGTGGACTCAATTCTCCCTGTCACAAACCAAACCAAGCAGCAGTTTTTGGTTTTGATTATAGCTTTACTTGCTATTTTAATAAACATGAACCAGTATTCAAACTTTTAATATCCTGCTGCTTAACTATTTCCAAAAAGCTCTCCAGCTCTTTTAAACAGCCTTTGTTTTAAAATTTTAATTTGTTTGGCTCAGTCTCACCTTAGAAAGTTGTAGCCTCCTGGTAAACTCTTTTATAAGTTGATTTCCAGAATCATAAGCAATTCTCCCCCTGCCCCCCCTCCACCCCACGCCCCAACTAAGTGTTTCCTCATGGGCCAAAACTGTTGGTGCTGACAGCTTCTCTGCCTTGTTTTATCTGGTTCCCACAGTAAGTAAGAGAGACAAACACAAGAATGTGTCCAGTGTTGACTGGATGCATCAGGACGCCCGTGATACTTACAATTCCTCTAGGAAGCGGAGACTGTGCAGAGGACTCAGGGGCAGCTGACTGATGTTGTTCATACTGAGGTCTCTGGAGGGGAAGACAGACAGCGTGTGAGGAGTGGTGTCTGCCACCACAGGCAAATCCAGCTGTTCCATTCACACATATCCAAGCAGTGCAGCAAAGCCAACTCCTTCCTCTGTTCGACAAATGAATCACTATTTTGCATCTCAAATACGTTCCTTTCCCTCTCCCTACCAATATCATTCTCCAGCAAGTTAGAGACCCTAGGAGGAGCTTAAATGAAATTCAAAATGATTTAGACCATTCATGGGCATGGTTGTAATTTTTCAAATTATGTAAGTAGGAGAGCAAAGGAAACAGACATAACTCAAGTGCAGGCGTAACTCAACTCTGTCTTGCTTTACATTTTGTGACACAGAGAAATTTCTTCACCATGCCACTCTACAATTCCTGTTTCCCTGGGACTTTAAGCACCTTGTAAAAACAAATGTTTTGATTCAAAGAAACTCAAAAACAAAACAAAACAAGACAAAAAGCCTATTCCTTCCTTCTAACATGCTCCTTTGCAGGTTCTCAGATTGCATTAAATAAGTGAAATGAACCATAAAACGAGGGTGTAAGGTGATCCTGCTCTGTAGCACACTTCCTGCTGGGCCTGCACAGTAGTTCCTGGCACAGGAAACAACAATCTACTTTGAGCAAAACTCAATTTTTGTTTCTAAGCAAAACTCTGCATAGTTAGATTTTATTCTGTTTTTTGTTTTTCTATTTCTTTGCTGTCTCTCACATGATCCTGCCCATCTCTGGTATTTGCCACCTGTATCTCAGAGGCCAGAAGAATGATGCCTGGCACCTTCAAATCAAGATCAGCTCAGACTTCATATCGTCCGCAGAAGGTGGATTTAAGTGACTCAAACCTGAAGATTCCAGTTTAATGCCATTATAATGTGAGACCAAGCCTCCATGCTTAAAATTTATCTTGAGAAAAGACAATGAGCATCTTTTCAATCTGAATTATTCCTATTATCGAAGCAGACATACCCGTTGTACCCAGTGTGGCAGACATCAGTATAAATAGATTAATGCTTTTTGTCAAATATTATCTTTAACTCACTGATGCTAAGAATTGAGGGATTACTCACTCTCTGCCTTTATAAAGTCACAAGTATGTGTAAGGAAGACAAAAGATTTTGTTAAATGTTTTAGCATATGGAAAAAAAAACCACAAAAACACCAAACCAAGAATTAGTTAATTTTAATAATCATTAGTGAAAAATAATGAAACCATGTAGATGCTGTATTCTCAAGCTGAAACTAAACAATGTCATAATAAAGACTAAAAATTGTATTGGTTAAAGTTTAAAATCTAGAGTTTGCTGGCATTGTCTCAATAAGAAAGCCAATGACTGCAAACAATTTCAATTACTTGCTCTGAAGTAACCAAGTCATTTGGTTCACTGAATCACCATGTATCAAACTTGTTAATGCAGTTTCTAGATTCTTCACAGTGACTCTCTAATCTGCAAAGATTTTGTATTTCTCAGAGATATTCACTTACTTTTAATTGCTATCTTACTCATTTCCTTAAAGATCAGGGTGGTTTGCTTTTGGAACACGTTTATTAGTAATCTAGATCAAACCAATCTCAACATCAAGGCATCTGGAATGGACAGCACCGACTTTCTCTCTTAGATTTTTCTGTGTGATGTGCAAATCAGTTTGTGTCAAACATGTATTTTCTACTTGCAGAGAGCTCTAAATAGAACAAGGACATACTTAAATATTAAGGAGAATCATAAGCACTCCACATTGCTGTGAGTATTTGTTATTCATTTTCAGTATTTCAGGCACCTGGAAGTGAAGCTTCTATAAGCATCACTCTCGGGTTCCCCCTGGAACCCTTGTTTTTGGCAGAGGAGCCTAGGGTGGCAAACCTGAGAACAGTCTGAACCCAGGCTGTATGATTTGGGGGAAATTCATCTCCTTGTGTCGACTCCCTCAGATTCAAACAAGCATGTCTATGTTAAAAGTTATAGATCCTGTGGATAGCTAATTCCAATCAGAAAGGAGTGACTTAATTCTCTTCTTAAAAAGTACCTGTGAAATATAAGAGTGGGAATAAGAGAGGGAGGAGATGTACAATTTGGGACATGCTCAATCGGAACTGCCCCAAATGATGGAGTTAGAATTGTGCCAGGGGATTCCAATACAGTCCCATCAAGGTGGCATGTACCAAGGCCATCTCATTAGTCCAAGTGATCAATTTCAGCTCACAATTGATCACACTGATAGGTCTAAGAGTCAAAGGGATCACACAAACAAGACTAGTGTCTGCTAATACTAACTGATAGAATGAAAAAGGGAGAGAATGATCCAACATGGGAAGCGGGATACACAGCAGACTCATAGAATGGCAGATGTCCTAAATAGCACTCTGGCCTCAGAATCGGCCCTTAAGGCATTCGGATCTGGCTCAAGAGCCCATGAGAATATTTTAGGCATGGAAAGCTAAGACACTCTGAAAAACAAAAAAAAGAAGACCTAAATGAAAGATCTCTGCGAGTGAGAGCCCAGTGGAAAGAACGGGGCCATCAAAGAAGGAGGTACCTTTCTCTGAAGGGAGGAGAGAACTTCCACTTTGACTATGACCCTGTTGGAATAAGATCGAAGTCGGCGAACCCTAAAGGCTTCCATAGCCTCGGCAACTCATGACTAGAGCCTAGGGAGATTACTGACGCCATAAACAAGAGTGTCAAATTGGTAAATCAACATCAGGAGTCACTGTGTACTTACGTCTCATGAGGGATCTGTCCTTAATGTGTTATCCGATGTGAAATAATGCTATTACTAGTACTGAAACAGTATTTTTACACTTTGTGTTTCTGTGTGGGTGCAAACTGATGAAATCTTTACATAGTCTATACTGAATCAATCTTCTGTATATAAAGATAATTGCAAATGATTAAAAAATCTTGGTGTTAAATTGGAAATTACATAGATAATTAATCAATTCTTTAAAAAAAATCATGTAGGATCTCTGTCCTTAATGTGCTGTACATTGTGAATTAATACTATAACTAGTACTCCAACAGTATTTTCACTTTGTGTCTCTATGTGAGGGAAACTGTTGAAATCTTTACATAATATGTACTAAACTGATCTTCTGTGTATAAAGAGAATTGAAAATGAATCTTGATGTGAATGCAAGGGGAGAGGGAGTGGGAAAGTGGAGGGTAGCGGGTGGGAGGGAAGTTGTGTGTGGGGGAGCCATTGTAATCTATAAGCTGTACTTTGGAAATTTATATTCTTTAAATAAAAGCTTTATATATATATAAAAAAAGAAAAAAATAAAGGGGGAATTATAATAAAGGAATCCGTGAGACACACACACACACACACACAAAAGTACCTGCAGGGGGCAGCGTTGTGGCGCAGGGGGTTAAGCTGTTGCTTGCAACTGATTAGAGTTCCAGCCATTCTGTGTTCAATCCAGCTCCCCACTAATGTGCCTGGACGGCAATGGATGATGGCTCAAGTGCTTGGGTACCTACCACTCACCGAGAGACCTGGATGTAGTTCCAGGTTCCTGTCTTCGGCTTGGACCAGTTCTGGTCATTGTAGCCATTTGGGGAGTGAATCAGCTGATGGACTCTCTCTCTCTGTCTCTCTCTCCCTCCCTGTCTTGCCCTCTCTTCTTCTGTTTACTGTCAAATAAATAAATAAATATTTTTAAAAATATGGAAAAAGTACCTCCCTTTCCCAACAGGCATGAATAACTTCCTGTTCCTCTCTGAAGATGAGCTTGTATCACTAAACCATCGCTTTATGGTCTGATTTCTAATACAGGTTGTTTTCTTTTTACAGAGCTTCTAGTAGTTCATATAAGCTTATCATAGAGGAAGATCTGAGTTAATAGATCCAGTATGGCACTGGAATTTTAAAAGGCTTCTTATGTGACTCAAATGTTCAGCCAAAGCTGAACCATTGCACAGGAGTAACTCTTAGATTTTTAGGTGAGTCCTCTTAACTCTACAATTCACTAAAAATTTGGGAGCAATAAGATGACTGAAGTACTGTCTTGAGTTCCTATGGGTTTCATCCCAACAGACAGCATCTTTTCCTTGAAAATGTTTTCACTATATTAAGCTCTATTTTATTTTTCAGCTGACAGATGCTAATTGAGCATTCCCTGTGTCAGGTTTTATTCTGGAGAATTAATCTGAGTCATCTTCAACTTCTCCCTTTCCCACCATCTGTACATCCAGAGCTGCCCAGTGTTAAGTCTACCACAGGGCTCCCTTCTGCCTCTGGCTTCTCTTCTTTGTTCATGGCTGCCTTCAGCCAACTCCTTGTCAAAAACATTGATAACCATTCAGCTCTCCATGCTTGCCTTCAGGGTCACTGCTAGCCAGTCAGCAACGCCTGGCCTCAGGTTCAGGAGTGTAAGTTAGAAAAGAGCTCCCCCTTCTGGTGGGGCAGGCGTGTGAGGAATTACACAAAAGATCCTTTCCTTCTTGCTGAAGTGGTCACAGAGCAGAGTCAGGCCTGGAGTTCAGCCCCCATGGAGGAGCCCCTCTGAGAGACACAAGCTGCCCCATCATAGCCCTAAGAGACAGCCCTGACTCCCCTGACAACCTCTGCTGTCTCTTGGCCTCTCAGGGGAAATGATGCTCAACTCTTCCAGGCTCTTCACAATCTGCCCTAGTCTACATTTCTATCTTGATTTGCTCACTTCAGTTACATAAAATTTCTTGCTATTACGCTTTGTATCATCTTTAGGTATATGACTCCTTCCCTGGGATACAGTATCCCTTCCATTTCCAAATTACAACTTCTCATACTTCCTGCTCTCTGCCCCTTGCCATTCAAGATCTAGTTCAATAGACCCCCATGTCTCTGATCCAACCTCCTCTCCATCTTAACTGTTCTGTTTCCACAACTAGCCCTTTGATACTTCCAGTACCAAAGCTTTGTCTTTGCGTAACCCCATAGCTTAGCTCATGTGTTGGTCCCTGGATCACTGGCTCACACACACCCTCAACTCCCTGGTTCCTATCTTTGGTTTCATTCTCCTGGCAAAACCCCAGGTCTGGAAAAACACAGTAATTCATCTTCTCTGTTACTAAACCAGGGTACTGAGTGCTACTAAAAAAGAAAACTTACAAGTGTGCAGAGTAGTGTCTATAAACTCATGGTGTTTGTGGGTTCTCAACACCACTGCAGAATCCTGTTGTTATTGCTCACCTCTCTCCTGTGGGAACCATTGCCAACCGCTTGCCTCAAACCTCTTAACAACAACTATTCCCATCATGCCCGTGGGACACCTTCCTTCTTACTTTATGAAAATATCTGGAGTTTCTGGACCACCAACAATGAAAGAGGCCAACTTCTTGCTCTCTTTTGTCTGCTGCTTACCATACCCATATTTTCCTCCTTTCTCAGACATACCTCATCACTTTAGTATGGGATATAGCATATTACTATATGCTGTAGACTAAATGTTTGTTTCCCTCCAAATCAATACATCCCAAAGTGAAGACAGGGTCTTTGGGAGGTAATTAGGCCATAGAGGTAGAACCGTCATGTTGGGGTTGTGTCTGGATAAGAAGAGACACAAAGATCCCTGCTGTCTGCCACGTGAGGATACAATGAGGAGAAAACCCTCTGAAAACTGAGGCAGCAGAGTGTCTCCAGACACAGGATCTGCTGCTTCATTGATCTTGGGTTTCTCAGCCTCTGGGATCTGGGAGATCTTGATCTTAGAAATGGGAGAAATAAATGTCTGTTCTTTAAACCACTCAGTCTATGCTAATTTTATAGCAGCCAGAAATAAGAAAATCCTTGAAAAATTCCCATTCTGACTTTTTCAACCTTTTTTCTTCCTTTACTTTTTTTAAATTTTTTTTTTTTGACAGGCAAAGTGGACAGTGAGAGAGAGAGACAGAGAGAAAGGTCTTCCTTTGCCATTGGTTCACCCTCCAATGGCTGCCGCGGTCGGCGCGCTGCGGCCAGCGCACCGCGCTCATCCGATGGCAGGAGCCAGGTGCTAGGTGCTTTTTCCTGGTCTCCCATGGGGTGCCGGGCCCAAGCACCTGGGCCATCCTCCACTGCACTCCTGGGCCACAGCAGAGGGCTGGCCTGGAAGAGGGGCAACCGGGACAGAATCCAGTGCCCCGACCGGGACTAGAACCTGGTGTGCCAGCGCCGCAAGGCGGAGGATTAGCCTGTTGAGCCACGGCGCCGGCCTTTTTCTTCCTTTTCAATGTATAAACGTGGTTAAGTCTTTTCCCACTATTTAAAAAAAAAAAGGCCAGAGACGGGTGTTGTAGCACAGCAGGTTAAGCTGCTACCTGCAATGCTGGCACCTCATATGAGTGTTGGTTTGAGTCCCAGCTGCTCTTCTTCTGATCCAGGACCTTGGGAAGGGAGGGGAAGATGGTCCAAGTACTTGGGTTCCTGTCATCCACATGGAGGACCTGGATGGAGTTCCTGGCTCCTAGATTTAGCCTGGCCCAGCCCTAGCCATTGCAGCCATTAAGGGAGTGAACCTGTGATTGGAAGATCTCTTTGTCTCTGTATCCTCCTCTCTCTCCCCCTCTCTTTCTGTAACTCTGACTTTTAAATACATAACTAAATCTTAAAAAAAGAAAATGACAAAAAAATTCCCAGGAACTTTTGATCTCTTATCCTCCTGAAGCTATGACCCAATCTTTCTCATTCCCTTTGGGATTACCATTTGAAGGCAATTTTCAGTCTCCCTTTTCGTTTCCTCTCCACAACACACAGGCTCCCAACTCTATGGTTGCACTGAAACTGCCCTTGTCAAGGCATAGTGACCTCCATATGTCGAATCTAATGAACACTTGACTTACTGGGCCTTTCTCATGCACAAGGAACACTCTCCCTGTAAACTATATACTCTGTTGGTTTCCATTGTAATTCTAAGTTGTCATCCTTTCAAGAGTCTTTCCATAGTTTCCCAACCTTTTTCCCTCCATCATTTTTTAAAAATCACATTTCATCTCAAATAGCCACACTGCTTCTAAGAGCATGATGGGTATAACTCTCTTGGAAGAAAACACTTTTGGGAACAAATTCTCTTTGTGCTGTGCCCTCCATTGCAATGATTTTTCTTTTTATATCAGTTTTCCCTCTTCAGTTGACCCTATTTGCTTTCTGTCCTAGAGATTCCTAGAGTCTCATCCATTGAATGGTCCCCCTTCATACTCAAGGCTAGGTATTATGACATTGCTATTACTTCCTCTGCTCTCCCTCCTCCTTTTCCCCACTTATTCTCTCCTATTCCATTTTCTCCTCCTTGTTCTGCTAAAGTATGTCTTCCATCATTTCTATGGATTTGTTGTAGGAGGGTTGACTGCAGTAGATACTTAGTCCTCAGTCTTACAATGCAGCCATTCTACCTGCATTTGAGAATGGTATCTGAAATCAATGAACAAGGAGGCCCTTCCTAACTGAGCTACTACCAAAAAATTAGGGGAAAAAAAACTGGATTCTTTCTTTAATCTCTGCCACAGTCAAAGACAAATATTTTGCTCTTTAGTAGCATAGTACAACTCTGATTTCTTCTAAGCACAATAATTTCATATTTGTCTTGGGAGATCCAGCAGCATTTAGCCCTCTGCCAGACACCTCTGTGAACAATGGATCCAGGATGGAGCCATTCCAGCATTTTTAATTGATCACATTTCAAATATGCTTCTTGAGATAAATCTCCTTGTGAACTTCAAAGGGAAAAGTACAGGCTTGAGAAGTATTTTATGATAGTATGAATAATGTTATGTCCAGCTACTTTTGTTGTACTATTGTTTCAAACTCCAAGAATACTTTTTTAATAGAAGTAGGACACATACAGGGAAATGCATGAACCCTAAGTGTCCAGCCTCATGAATTTTCACAGTGTGAGCATACCTCATATACCAGTACATACCAAGAGACAGAACATGGCCATCGCCTCTGAAGCCCCTTATGATTCTTACCATTCATTATTTCCCCCCAGAAGCAACCAGTGGCCTGATGTATAAGATTTTATATTAGTTTTGCCTATTTATGATCTCAGTGCACAATGTTTTTCTGCATATCTAGCTTCTTTGCTCATTATCTTTATTAGATTTTATTCCTTCTCAATGCAACATAGTATTGCATTTTACTATCATACTACAATGTAATTATCCACTCAACTACTGACAGACATTTGAGTGATTTTTAGTCTGTAGCTGTTATGAACTGAGCTGCTCTAAATGCCTTTTTTTTTTCTTTAAGATTCATTTTATTTATTTGAAAGACAGAGTTATAGAGAGAGGTAGAGACAGAGAGAGAGGTCTTCCATCCACTGGTTCACTCCCGAAATGACAACGGCCGGATCTGAGTCAATCTGAAGCCAGGAGCTTCTTCTGGATCGCCCATGTGGGAGCAGGGGCTCAAGGACTTGAGCCATCCTTTACTGCTTTCCCAGGCACATTAGCAGAGAGCTGGATTGAAAGTGGAGCAGTCAGGACTCCAACTGGCACACATATGGGATGCCGGCGCTGTAGGCCAGGGCTTTAACCTGTTGCACCACAGCAACAGCCCTACTCTAAACTTTTTTTTTTTTTTTTTGACAGGCAGAGTTAGACAGTAAGAGAGAGAGAGACAGAGAAAAAGGTCTTCCTTCCGTTGGTTCACTCCCCTAATGGCCGCTATGGCCAGTGCTATGCCAGTCCGAAGCCAGGAGCCAGGTGCTTTCTCCTGGTCTCCCATGCGGGTGCAGGGCCCAAGGACTTGGGCCATCCTTCACTGCCCTCCTGGACCACAGCAGAGAGCTGGCCTGGAAGAGGAGCAACCGGGACAGAATCTGGCACCCCAACCTGGACTAGAACCCGGGGTGCTATCGCCGCAGGCAGAGGATTAGCCAAGTGAGCCACGGCGCCAGCCACTCTAAACGTTTTTAAATGTTTCTTTAGGGGCTGGAATTGTGGTGTAGCAGGTTAAGGCACCGTTTATGATGCCAGCATCCCCTGCTGGAGTTTGAATCTTGGCTTCTCCACTTCCAGTTCAGCTTTCTGGTAACATGCAGAAGGGGAAGGCAGAAGAAGATGGTCCAAGTGTTTGGGCCCTTTCCATCCATGTGGGAGACTCAGATGGAGTTCCTGGCACCAGGCTTCAGCCTGCGCAGATCTGGCTATGTAAGGCAATTTGGGGAGTGAAACAGTGGGTGGAAGCGCTTGCTTTCTCTATCTCTTTCTCTTCCTGTCTCCCTCTCTATCATTCTGCCTTAGAAAGAAAGACAGAAATACAGGAAGGAAGGAAGGAAGGAAGGAAGGAAGGAAGGAAGCAAGGAAGCAAGGAAGGAAGGGAGAGAAAGAGAAATGTTCTAAAACATGCGTTTCGTGGAACATACACAGTGTGCATCTCTGTGGGGTCTATATCTAGGAGTGGAATCATTAGGTTTTGGTGTAGGCATATATTCAGCTTTAATACACATTGACTGACAGTTTTCTAAAGCAGTTCTATCAGTTTATGCTCCCATCAATATTCTTGAGTAGTAAATGTTTTACAATTACTTGTTTCCATTCGTTATCGCCAGAATTGATGTTATTTTTCTTTCTGTTATTCTACAGTTGTGCCATGGTAGCTCATTTTGATTTTAATCTGTAATTCCCCTGTGTCTAACAGAGTTGAGAATTTTTTCATATGACTTTTGGCCATTAAGACACCCTGTGGTTACAAACTGCCAAAAGAATATTTTATGTTATTTGATGACATCCAAATTAGAGATAAAACACACTTCTTACAACAAATGAAACTATACTTATATGTAAAGGAAGGATAATAATCTCTTCTTTATTACTCCTCTTGGGATTTTAAAGGTATTTTTGGAAAGACGATAGTAAGATAGTTAAAAGAATACATTCAGGAGTTATTTTGCCTTAGAGTACTGGCTTTGCTTCTGAGTTTTTCTGAGCTCAATAAACTTGATTGAGTTATTTAAACACCTTTGTACTTCAGTTCACCATCTCTGTCATCTGTCAAATGGATATAATGATAGCATCTATTTTATAATACTGTCATGGTAAATAATTGTATTAATATATGTAAAGTACCTAAAGTACTACTTGGACTTTCTAAGCACTATGTATTTTTTTATCTTATCATCATCATTATTATTATTACATAAAATCTCTTAATGCTTTTATAAATCATACCTCTGGTCTATACAGATGTATCAAGGGTTGAGTCAATTTAGTTTATTGCTGTTTATAGTTATTGTGAAAAACATCAAATTATAGGATAGTTCAAAAAATGTTCAGCGACAGTTGGCTTATTTTCTGCTGGTTCCAATAATGGCCATATTAGTATTAGTATTTTAATAGAAGGCTCAAAGAGACAAAGCCATAAGCCAAAGCTCATTTGAAAATGTTCTCATTATACTTATAATCTCAATAGGTAGAAATATTTAATGTGGCTGGGCATTCATCTGCCTTGCTTTTATGTTACACCAACAAAAGAGATAGATGTACTATTTGGGGAGAGATCACTTTTCTAGGAACCTCATGTACTCAGAACATAGCCCCAGATAGGGAAATATGTAAGCAGGCAAAAAGTCAAAACCAACCCAACCCACCAACCAATGAGAACATCAACAATAAGTCCTTTTTGAATGGCTAGAGTCAGGAGCCCACACAGTCAGGCACAAATGTTTATGTGCTTTCCTCATAGAAAAGTCTCTAATCAGCAGGGAGGCATTCTTTCTCTGGGCAATCTGTGTTTGTGTTGTTTTTTAGTTCATAAGAGGAAATTACCAATGGGTGGCAGACTCAGCAAGGCTGGCAATGATGTGGGAAAGCATATTGAAAACCTAAAATTACAAAAATGAGAACTGATATCACACATATAGCTGTTTGATCATTTAGCATGTTTGTATCTAGATACCTCAAATGCTCTCAAGGACAGCCAATCCTACTCCCCCTCTCCCAGATAGTGAAGAGCTTTTAATGACTAGTCATCAAAAACATGAGAAGAAGTTAAGCATTTAGGAATATATTAGAGTTATAGCTCTTCAGCCATTTTCTTTTTTCTTGAGGCAATTTCGTCTAGCTACACAGAATCAACACTGTGAACAATTTCTACTCTTCACCTTTCATCTGAGCCACATCTTTATTTCCAACAACTTCCTGAACATCCTCATGTGGTTAGTGGAACCCTCAACACATTTCAAATTGAACTCATTATTTTTATTTCTTTTCTCAAACCAGTTTTCTTCCTTTTGTTCCTCATCTTGATTAATGCATTCTCATTCTCTCAGTTAGTCAAGCTAGAAACCTGAGGTTTATTTTTTTTACACCATCCCATCATTTATGTTCACTTGCATCAGAGTGGTCATTGGCACTACTGATGAATACCTCTGAAATGTTTCTGGAATAATAATCACCAGTGTTATTTATGCCAAACACTTCACACACACACACACATATGCACACACAATATAATTTGCATATAATAACACTTTTGTTTAAAGACTTATTTTATTTATTTGAAAGAGAGAAAGAGGTCTTCCATTCGCTGGTTCACTCCCCAAATGGCCACAATGGCCGGAGCTGAGCTAATCCGAAGCCAGGAACCAGGAGCTTTTTCTGGGTCTCTCATGTGGGTGCAGGTCCCAAGGAGTTTGGCCATCCTCTACTGCTTTCCCAGGTACATTAACAGGGAGCTGGATCAGAGTGGAGCAGGCAGGACTTAGATCTGCGTCCATGTGGGTTGCTGGCACCGCAAACTGGGGCTTTAACCTGTTTCTCCACATCAGATGCTTTTCATTCTTAAGAAGTGCCATGGGCCGGCGCTGTGGCTCAACAGGCTAATCCTCCGCCTTGTGGGGCCGGCACACCGGGTTCTAGTCCCGGTCGGGGCGCCGGATTCTGTCCCGGTTGCCCCTCTTCCAGGCCAGCCCTCTGCTGTGGCCCGGGAGTGCAGTGGAGGATGGCCCAAGTGCTTGGGCCCTGCACCCCATGGGAGACCAGGAAAAAGCACCTAGCACCTGGCTCCTGCCATCGGATGAGCGCGGTGCGCCGGCTGCAGCGCGCCGACCGCGGCAGCCATTGGAGGGCGAACCAACGGCAAAGGAAGACCTTTCTCTCTGTCTCTCTCTCTCACTGTCCACTCTGCCTGTCAAAAATAAAATAAAATAAATAAATAAATAATCAGGGACAGTGTCCTTTCCACCTTCCTGATCCTGCCTGTTCACACCTTGTGGCATCTCAGACTGCTCTTACATCTTTATCAGCTCCTTTGGATTGAGTCCTTACTCAGACCGTGTCTCTGGACTGTCTCCTCTGCCTCTACTGAGGCTTTAGACATCATCATGTGGGTCTTTCTTGACCCTGGTCTACAGCTCATCGTTCTCCTGGTCTACTCTGGGACTGCAGTCAGGATCCGAAGCGTCACACCTGTCAGAGAGGGGTAGACAAACAGTCACAGTCCTCTCTGCCTTGGTCCTTACCTCTTTCCCGGTCCATCTGGACTTCTCTTATTTTTTTCTTCTAAAGGGGAAACAGAATCTAACTTTCCTAAGAAGTTGCTTTGAAATCTGGTGAAAAAACTTGATGTCTATGATATTTTAACATGGATATCCAGAGTTCTAACTAAGATTATAATTCCCAATACTGATATTTACTTGATTAATATGTTTTTCTTTATGCTGAAACAAATCAGTTCCCCGGATTCAGAGCTAGAATAAGATTTGCCACCCTTGACACTATTGCTATTTGGGGCTAATAATTCTTTGTCCTAAGGGACTGTCCTGAGCATTGAAGAGCATTTAGCAGTACCCCTGACTCTAGATCCTTCCACTTGTGACAATATATTTTTTTTTTTACTGATATGGGCTGAATTGTGTCTCCCCTCAAAATTTATATGTTTAAGTTCTAACCTGTAGTGACTTTGAATGTGACTGTATTTGGAGATAAAGTCTTTAAAAATATAACTAAGTTAAAATGAGGTTATTAGGGTAGGCGCTCGTCCAACATGACCAAGGTGGACATAGGTACAAGAGGATAGACTGTGAGAAGGTATAGAAAGATGACCACTTAGAAGAGAAGGAGCAAGGCTTTAGAAGACATTTCTGTTATTTAAGCCATCCAGTGGGTGGTACTTTATTATGCCAGGCCTAGCCAATTAATGCACACTCACTGCCAAGTAAATGTCCCCAAATGTTGGTCATCTCTGGTTGAGAATCACTGAACCAGTACATATGAATAACAAACAGAAAATTATTAATTTTGCTTTTTTGATCTCAGAAAAATTAAGTGTCAAATGATTTTTTCTTCAAAAGAGACTTAGAAGGACTCTGGGGTTGTGTCATTGCATCTCTGCAAAATTTTGGGCTGTGGCTGCACCTAATGTTTCCATGATTATTACCCAGGAAAGACGTACAAGATTTCAAAGAAAATCTCCCAAAGGTAGCCATTAAAAGAATCATCTATTTTATTTCATTTAGGCATTGCTTTTCCTATCTTGTACCAAGAAAATGAAATATCTGGCAGTTAACATGATGTGACTATGGGGTCCTTCCATGCCAACAGGACAAAATCTTTCTCTCCTACTCACATTCCATGTAATATCCCGAAGCATGCACAGAAGCTTTGAGTCATCATTATTAAAAAAGGCTGATCTGATCCATGTCTTCCTATCCTATCTCATCCCATAAGTTCAAGATGTATGTGATGTCTGCCTGCATTTGCAGAATATGGCTAAAATATTGTTATCCAACTATTATATGATGAAAGGAAAATGAGTTACATTTTTGAGAAAGAGACTTAGGTCTCAAATGATGGTCCAGCCATCAAGCTGCTGGTAGACTTTGGTCACTTATGTGCTTCCATGGCCTTTACTTACGATTATTGTATGCCGACACCTATTTCATGTTGCCACTGGGGAGAATTAAATGAGATAAGGTGGTTGAAAGCTCTTAACAGCACAACTGGCACTCAAAAGGGTCTCTGTAACTGTTGGTTGAAGTCTTCATGGTCCAGTTCTAATCCACTAGATTAGGTTCATCTTTCTCTAAACCTTTCCACAGTTTATGTTCCAGTCCAACTAGACTTTCATTCTCCCAATGGGTCCTGGGGTTTTTCCCTTCAAATGGACCCAAAAAGTACATTCCCAGTGAACTTGCTCTTCCAGGGAAGGGATCTAGAGAACACTTGTCTGGTGGCTTCCTGCATCCAGGCTTTTCTGGAGCTGTGCAGATTCCAGAAAAACTTCAGTTCAGGTGCCTGGCACAAAGCCTTGTCCAGAGGGAGCATTTGTCATCTCCCTCTGTCATATCTCCTGGCTTAACTCCTACTCCATCGTCATTCCTAAGTGCTCTTCCTTGCTGGATTTCACTCCTGCTCCCTCTGTAAGATGCTCTGCACAGAAGCAGACTCAGCCTTCCAAAACAGAATTAGAGAGTTCCCCAACATTACCTGAAATCCTCCAACGAATTCCTATCACCTATGAGATGAAATCCAAATGCCTGAGTCTGGTTGATGAGGCCCCGAGTGATTGGCTCCTCCCCAACTCTCTGTTCTCATCGTGAGTCACTGCCTTTGGCTACACCCATCACCAATCAATTCCTCCTACGTTCTATGTCCTCTCCGTTCTCAGGGCTTTGCCTGCACATTTGCCTTTGCTCACAACACTCATCTGCACTCCACACTCCCCTCCAATGGTTGGCCCCTCCTCATTTGCACCAATCTCTTTTTTTTCAGATAAGTCCTCTTGACCATCTACTGCAGTGTAGTCCTTTCCCACCATTTTTTGCTCTTCTGCTTGCTTCCCTATGCCCTGGCCCCCATTTCTATTCTTCTCACTTAGAATAGTTGTGGTCACATCTTTCTTTACTTCCTGTCTTCCTTTCTTGAGTGCCGTGAGGGCAGGGGTGTGCTAAATCACCAGCTTTCAGCACAGCATCTGGCACACGGTTGACACTCAATAAATACTCTTGTTGAGTGAGTGACTGGCTGAATAAATGCCGCATTCTCTGGCCCTGTTCCCTTTCTTTCTGACTTCTGGGAGGGTTATTTTTAATAAGTACATTTTTGTGAGTATAGGAGGATAGTATAGCAAGCAGCTTAAAGAATGTTGTATTTTGCTTTTGTTTCCTTTAAATAGTTGCTAAAATGTACTTGTCAAAATTACTGCACAAGCTAATCTGTTTATCAAAGATACTAATGAACAACTGATAAAAAGGAACCTGATGAAGCTCACTCATTTTTGAGTTAGTTTCCAATTGAGTATAGAAATATAATGGCGTTTTAAAATCAAATAGAAAAGGTACAGATTGTATTCTTTGTTTTGCTGTTAAACAATATGAGCCATATAGACACAAATGACTCTCTCTACATTGAAAAAATTTCCCCATAAAATGAAAGAATCTTTACTGTTCTTACCTTAGTGATGTAGGAATGTGGATGTACTATTTATGAAGCATATTCTGGGACTTTGAAGTGCCTGCAATATACTTAATGAGCTCTTATTTTTGCAATGCTTTCCAGAGGGAATTTAAAGCAATGCAGTAAAAAACAGATATGTGAGTCTTCAAAAGAACAAAATGTTACAAAATAAGCCTTGAGTTGTATTCAAACTACCCAAGAATTTGATTTAAATGTTGCTTTTCTTTAACCTAAAATAATCTTAAAAATTATGACCTGCATTTAGAATGATCAGAAACAAAAGTTTCTCCCTGCCATAGAAGCACTTTTCAATTATGCACTGAAAATAAGTTCCTAGCTTAAAACTTGTCTTCCTTTTAGTCTGGGACTGAATGACCAGTTCTGAAGAGACGCTGTTCAACTTCATGGCAACTGCTTTTCCATTCAATTTAACCAAGGTTCCAGTAGAGGGAGCAGAGTCAACAATTAGAGATTTCTAAAACTCAGATACCTAACTGTGAAAAGACTAACTGCTCGCTTAATTTGAGAAACTGGTAAGACTTCATTTTAACTACCAAAAAATGGTTTATTTATTTACCTTCCAAAGTGTCACTTTCACTGTCTTCCCTTAACATCTGTGCTGAACATTCATTTGTGTGCTGACAAGTCCCTCAATTGCCCATAAGTCACTGATGCACTTTTAAAAACAACAAAAAGCATAAGCATTCATTGTTATTGGTTAAATAAGTTAATAAGTTACAGAGCTTAATAAAATGTGAAAATAAGTATAACATTTGAATTTCTTTAGGCCATTCTGACTATATACTTGTATATAATCAGAAATTTGAAATGTCAATGTTAGCTATATCAAATACATAATTAATTATTATCTGAGAAAAGATGGAAGAAAAAAATGAAGAAACTCCAAAAGGAAAAACCTATACTTGTATCTTTATAGTGAACTGTGTTAAGGAACTGAGTCATGAATGAAAACTTAACAAATACATATTGATAATTAAGGTAATAGCGTCACAAAGGCAAGGCATTTGCCATCAACTCATAGGAAAATGAGTTTATGAATTTTACTACAGATTAAACAGACAGAAGTGGAGAGGTAATGCTCTTGGAAATTTACCATCAGTCATGGCATTGCCAGCTCCCTCAGCCCTGTGGTTGAGATGTAGATGGCAGGTGTGGCTGGATGTGCCAGTCCAGCTTCCATGTCCCTGGCAATTCAATGTCATGAAAGGAAGCCACTGGAAAACAGAGGCCACTATTAAAAAGAAAAATTCTCAGGACAGTTAGTGGGATAAATTAGCAGTGTAATATAAAGATTTTATTTGTTCATGTAATAGTGTGACGTTTAAAATGTGTGTTCTGTGAGTATGAAACTTTTAATTCTTTTATTTTACTTCTTGAAATTAAAATTTTATTTTAGGCCAAAAGAACATAAGTATACTATATATATATATATATATATATATATATATATAAAATCACTAGATGATATGAGATATATAGTGCATTATCCAAAATATTATAGTAAGTCATTACACTTGTATGTCTGTGTGTAAATATAAGAGTCTGTGGAAAAATAGACTTGAAATATATAGTTCGTTTTGGTGCAAAACAACAAAAAAAAGACACAAGGAGTCTTCTAAAAGTTCCTTGGAAATGTGTAATATGAAAAACCAAGTATGAATTTAATTTGTTATACCAAAATAAGCTTTATCTTTTAATTCTGTTTTTCCATGAACTTTTTGAAGCTCCTGTATGTGTGTGTGTGTGGGGGTGTGTATATACTGTTGAAGAACTACAAGCCTTGTAATGAAAAAACAAGAAGCAAAAACAAAGTCACTGAACCTTCACCCATCCTTTCCACTCTGGTTCCCACTTCCCAGAGGCGACCACGTGTGCCTTTCAGTCTGGAATCTCTTGGGGGTTGCTCTCTCAAGACTGGAAGCCTCCAATCTCTGTCCAGGACTTCTGTTTGTGGTAGGAATGCAGGTGGTGAGGAGAAAGTTGCCTGGCTGTATGAGCTAAGGGATGTGCTTGGTTGCTTATTAATAAGACTTTCAATGGATCTCCCTGTTTTCAAAAATTCTCTGACCTTCAAAAATACCCCTTTCTAGGATTTTATGTTTAAAGATGGCTTGCTTCTTGACTCATTCTATGTTGTTTTCTATTTTAAAAATTGTTAGAACATTCTACTATAGTTTTCTTTCCTATTCTCTTTTTTTTTTTTACAGGTTTATAATCTTTAAACTACTTTTCTGCTACTTGAGATTACTTATAGCTGGCGCCATGGCTCACTAGGCTAATCCTCCACCTTGCGGCGCCGGCACACCAGGTTCTAGTCCCGGTCAGGGTGCCGGATTCTGTCCCGGTTGCCCCTCTTCCAGGCCAGCTCTCTGCTGTGGCCAGGGAGTGCAGTGGAGGATGGCCCAAGTGCTTGGGCCCTGCACTCCATGGGAGACCAGGAGAAGCACCTGGCTCCTGTTTCGGATCAGCACGGTGCGCTGGCCGCAGCATGCTGGCCGCTGTGGCCATTGGAGGGTGAACCAACGGCAAAGGAAGACCTTATTCTCTGTCTCTCTCTCTCTCACTATCCACTCTGTCAAAAAAAAAAAAAGAAAGAAAAAGAAAAAGAGATTACTTGTTTATTTACTTCTTTGTCACTTGGGATAAACATGTTTAATCTGCTATATTTTCTGTTATTTTTTCTTTTTTTAAAGATTTATTTGTTAACTTTGAAAGTCAGAGTTACAGAGAGAGAGAGAGAGAGAGAGAGAGAGAGAGAGAGAGAGACTGATTTTCCATCTACTGGCTTACTCCCCAAATGGCTACAATGGCCAGGGCCGGCCTAGGCAGAAGACAGAAGCCAGGAGCCAGGAGCTTCATCTGTGTCTCCCATGTGGGTGCAAGGGGCTGTCGGCCGTTTACCCAGCTCTTGCACTGACTCAGTGACTCCCCTAGATCAACTGTCCTAGATGTTTAACTCAGACATTTCCACCTGAGACGCAAAAGGATCCAGGGCACTACTGGTACCACGATCAACAGATCATCATCACCAGTGACACTGCCCTCGACCCAAACTTCTCCAGGAAGGCAACATTCCTTTTAGATCCTTCTGAGAAGGATTCTGGGTCTCTCCGTGTAAATCTAAGTTTCCTCAATCAGACTCAAATCCCAGAATAGACATAGCTTAGATGCAATTTTACTGCTTGATCTACTCAGAAGTTTGTATTACTCAGAAGAACATGTCTTTAATTACCCCATGTTCAGAAAGCTGTCAACATGTTTTTTCCATTAGTTGGAGATGGGATTTCAGAAGCTTTTAAAAAAAATGTCAATAGAAGAATAGAGGGGTGGATATTTGGAACAGTGATTAAGACAAATGACTCTAGGGATGCCTGCATCCAGTATCAGAGTGCCTGGGTTCGAGTCTTGGCTCCACTTCTGAATACAGCTTCCTGCTAATGAGCACCTTGGGAATCAGCAGGTAATGGCTGAAGTAGGTGGGCCCAGGACTGACACTGAGGGACAGCAGGATAAACTGCCACTTAGGAGGCAGCATCTCCTATCAGAGTGCCGGTATGAGTACTGGATGTTGTGCTCATGATCCAGATCCCTGCTGATACACCTGGGAAAGCAGCAGAAGATGACCCAAGTGCTTGGGTCCGGTCCCTGCCATCCATGTGGGAAACATGGATGGATTTCAAGGCTCCTGGTTTTGGTCTGGATCAGTCCTGGCCATTGTGGCCATTTGAGGAGTGATTCAGCAGATGGAAGATCTCTCTCTGTCTGTCTCTCCCTTTGTCTTCTTGTCACTGTTAAGTAAATAAATAAATACTTGTTAAAAAAAAAAAAAGTAGTTCAGTCCCTGCAATCCATGTGGAAGATTTGGACTGAGTTCTGGACTCCTTACTTCAGCCTGAACCAACCCCAGATGTTGTGGGTGTTTGGGGAGTGAACCAGCATATCTATGATCTCTCTGTCTCTGCATTTCAAATAAAAATAAATACATAAAATTTAAAAAATAAAAATAGCAAAGCAAAGGTTGGTATGCAGAGGAAGTAACTGGTGCTTCATCTGGTGGATGTGGGTGACTTTGTTGGCCACCTACTGATCTGCTTGGCTGGAGACTGTCCTAATCTTTCCTCACTGATACACGACTTTCTTCATTTTTTTTGGAAGATTCATTGTATTTTTATTTGAAAGTCAGAATTATAGAGAGAGGGAGACAGAGAGAGAGAGAGGAAGAGAGAGAGAGAGAGAGAGAGAGAGAGAGAGAGAGAGAGAGAGAGAGATCTTCCATTCATGGTTCACTCCCCAAACAGCCACAATCCAACCAGGAACCTGGAATAGCATCCAGGTCTCTCACATAGCAGGCATGGTTCCGAGTATTTGGGCCATCTCTGCTGCTTTCCCAGGTACACTAACCGGAAGCTTGACCAGAAGTAGAGCAGCTAGGAGTTGGACTGGCACCCATATGGGATGCCAGTGTTGCAGGCAGAGGCTTAACCAGCTGTGCCACAATGCTGGCCCCAATAAATGCTCAAAGAGAACATCCTTCCTCAATAGAAGTGCTGTGTGTCATTCATTCACATACCAGTGACTTTTCTATCCTATGGGAATCTCAGGCTAACTCTCACGGTCCATAAATTTTTGGGACCAAAATGTTCAATGAAGAACTGAGATGTACAGAACAAGAATCTTTATTTTCTATGTAAATTAAAGTGATAAAAATTTCTTAGTCCTATCAGAGTTAATATAAAACTTATCTATTCATAAACCATTTCCCCAATATTACCTGGTAGGGAATTAATCTCTTCTTTCACCAAACTCAGAAATAACTTCCTTTTTAATTTTTTTAAAATTTATTTATTTATTTGAGAGTCAGAGATACACACAGAGAGAAAGAGAGGCAGAGAGAGAGAGAGAGAGAGAGAGAGAGAGAGAGAGAGAGAGGTCTTCCATCTTCTGGTTCACTCCTCAGCTGGCCGCACGTCTGGAGCTGAGCTGATTCGAAGCCAGGAGCCAGGAGCTTCTTCCAGGTCTCCCACTCAGGTACAGGGACCCAAGGACTTGGGCCATCTTCTAATGCTTTCCCAGGCAATAGCAGAGAACTAGATTGGAACTGTAGCATGCAGCAGCCGGGACTCGAACTGGTAGCCATATGGGATGCTTGCACTGGAGGCGGTGGCTTTACCTTCTATGCCAAAGCGCCTGCCCTTCTTTTTACTGCTATTAGTTAGTCACAATCTTTCTACTGTTAGAGTTCTAGGGGGACTGACACTTACATTAAACCTTAAAGAGATGTGTCAGGCTAAAAGGGGGCACATACTTCTGACAGGAGAACAGCATAAACAAGAACTTTGAGGGCCAGTGCTGTGGTGCAGTGGGTTAACACCCTGGCCTGAAGCGCCGGCATCGCATATGGGCGCCGGGTCTAGTCCTGGCTGCTCCTTTTCTGATCCAGCTCTTTGCTATAGCCTAGGAAAGCAGTAGAAGATGGCCCAAGTCCTTGGGCCCCTGTACCTATGTGGGAAACCCAGAAGAATCTCCTGGCTCCTGGCTCCTGGCTTCGGATCGGAGCAGCTCCGGCTGTTGCGGCCATCTGGGGAGTGAACCAGTGGATGGAAGACCTCTCTCTCTGTCTCTACCTCTCTCTGTAACTCTGTCTTTCAAATAAATAAAAATAAATCTTAAAAAAAAGAACTTTGAGGCATAAAACAGCAGGATATATTTTAGAGACTACAGTGGCTTGGCATCATTGTGTTTCAAAAGGACCCATCATAAGGTCCCCCAACTAGGGCCTGGGCCAGATGAAGTTGGCCCTGGAAGTCATGTTGTAGAGCTCAGGCTACCCCGGAGGCTCTGGGAGCCACTCTCCAATTTTAAGCAGGGAAGTGGTATCATCTTTGGATTTTGTAAATCTTTTGGGTGATAGTTCTTTTTCTTTTATATAAGCCCCAAATATGGAGATATGCTTTTTTTTTTTTTTTTGACAGGCAGAGTGGACAGTGAGAGAGAGAGACAGAGAGAAAGGTCTTCCTTTTTGCCATTGGTTCACCCTCCAATGGCTGCCGCGGCCGGCGCGCTGCGGCCGGCGCACCGCGCTCATCCGATGGCAGGAGCCAGGAGCCAGGTGCTTTTCCTGGTCTCCCCATGGGGTGCAGGGCCCAAGCACTTGGGCCATCCTCCACTGCACTCCCGGGCCACAGCAGAGGGCTGGCCTGGAAGAGGGGCAACCGGGACAGAATCCGGCGCCCCGACCGGGACTAGAACCCGGTGTGCCGGCGCCGCAAGGCGGAGGATTAGCCTGTTGAGCCACGGCGCCGGCCGATATGCTTTATTTTTGAAGATTAGGATAGTAGTATCTTTCAATTTACCTTCCCTCCTTCTTTACAGTGAGCATTGGGTTGTTTGGTCATTTTTGTGCATACTCTGTGTTAACTTTGAATTACATACAGGCTCAAATTAGAATAATTCTTCACAAGTTCTTTCTTTTGCGGTCAAGCAAGCATCTTAGATGCATTTTCATGAGACTTGCACGTCTTCTACCTTCAGACTGGCTTTAAGAATCTTCTTGAACCCTACTTGCAATTCCAATTAGTCATACATCAAAACATTAATGTGGACAGATTAAAGCAGAAGCCCTCATGCTTTATTTCCTAATATCATCTGTCTTTGCTTTGAAAAGCACACCAACGAAAACTTCTGCATCTGTACACTCCAAAGGCAATTTAATCTCCCTTGGCCAACATTAAAGCTTAAAGTAACTCTATGCTATGACGTGTTTTTCCTCCTTTTCCCAGTTCAAGCATTATATAATTCACTTTTTATCAGCCTCATTCATCCTGATGATCAGTTGGCCCATTGTTTATAGTTTTAACCCCACCTAAAAGAAACTTTACAAGCTTAAAGATTTTAGAGTATACTAACATATGCTACTTTGAAATGTTTTTACTAATGCTAGTGCTTTAAAACTTTTGAAAGTAAACTACCTGTTTAGATACTTTTCATGGCAAAATAAACAATTTTCCCCATTTAAGGGTTCTTTTTAAAAAAGATTTATTTTATTTATTTGAAAGACAGAGTTACAGAGAGAGGTAGAGACAGAGAGAGAGGTCTTACAACCGCTGATTCACTCCCCAGATGGCCGCAATGGCTGGAGCTGCACCCATCCAAAGCCAGGAGCCAGGAGCTTCTGCCAGATCTCCCACATGGGTGCAGGGGCCCAAGGACTTGGGCCATCTTCTTCTGCTTTTCCAGGCCATAGCAGAGAGCTCGATCGGAAGAGGAGCAGCTGGGACTAGAACTGGTGCCCATATGGGATGCCAGCGCTTCAGGTCAGGGCATTAACCTGCTACGCCACAGGGCCAGCCCCTAAAAGTTCCTTTTAAAAATAGATGTTACATAGTTGTTGGTCTCACCTAAATTGAACCTTATTCTTTAAAATGGCAAAACATTTTCAACAAATGTCATATAGAAATTTTATTGTATACTGTATTGCCTCCTTAAAGAGAATTGAATTTTCTTCTTGGTCATTCATGGTCACTATCATATAAATGCCAGTCTTGCTCTGAGACATCTTTTGAAAATACTGGGTGAAGTTTGTAGAATTTATTGTCCATATACCAAATGTTGACAGATTACTTCAGGTTTTTCTTTTCTTTTTTTGGTTCTAAAAGAGAATTCTTTCTTTTCTGCTACTGATTAGGTTATTGGTTGATAAGTCTTGCTATTTTCAATGAAAGTTTTTAATTTGGCTTTTATATAATTGTAATATATACTTGACATACATTCAGAAGCCAAATAATCAAGCCTATCAGGATTATGTGTAAAAGCAAACAAATAGGATGTGAACGAAAGCTCAGGGCTCTTTTTTCAAGAGATGTTAGCTTTTGGGATTTGTACAGTAATATTTGACACCCAGAGTCCCATTTCATCCTTGGCTCTGTTTTAAGAGGCTGAAGTTTCCAGAAAAGTGGTCTCCGGGAAAGCAAGGCATTGTTACTTATCTGTCTGGTCTGCTGGTAAACTGATTCCAACTTTTTAATGGTTGCAGATGAATGCCAAATACATTTGTCACTTCAGAGTTTGAGAATCTATAGAAAACTGTTTTGTGATTTCATTGTTTCACATATAATAAGAAAACACCATAATTTGGTAACTTGAAAAGTCATTCTGATTTAGGATGACTTATTACCCCAAATTTACCCTTGTTTTTAAACTGAATCTTACAACATTTTTTTAAAGCTTTATTTATTCACTTGGAAGGCTGAGTTACACAGAGGGAGAGGCAGAGGCAGAGAGAAAGGTCTTCTATCTACAGGTTCATTCCCCAAATGGCTGCAATGGCTAGAGCTGGGTCACTATGAAGCCAGGAGTCAGGAGCTTCTTACGGGTCTCCCATGTGGGTACAGGAGCCCAAGCACTTGGCCCATCTTCCACTGCTTTCCCAGGCTCGTTAGCAGGGAGCTGGATCAGAAGTGGAGCAGCCGGATCTTGGACCGGTGCCTATATAGGATGCCAGTGCTGCAGGCAGCAGCTTAACCCGTTATACCACAGCATCTGCCCTTTAAAAATATTTTCAAACAGAGTAAACAGAACAGTGAGAATGAATGAAAACCTAATTCACTTTTCAGCCTCTTTCTGAAAACTCACCTTGCCATAGTAATTAATTTAAATTTCATTCATCACTCAACAAATTGATAATGAATATTTTAAAATGTGTTGAAAAGTGTTAATTTTTAAGCATGTTATATAACTGCCTCCCAAATCATAATCCATTCAACCACTCATTCGACCAAAATTTATCGAGAATTTTCTGTGTGCCAGACCCACGACAAATGTTGGTAATGCAAGATCCAAGGAGACACGATCACTGTTAACATCTTTCAACCTAGATCATAATCTCTTTGAGGACAGATCTAGTGGGAATTAAATACTAAAATATGACTATGTTCAGAGACAAAGTACTTATATATTATCTTTAATCTAGAGATTCACTGATTACTCCTGGGGAGAGAGAATTTAACCTGAAGCCATAAAAGTTTGCTACCAGATGTTCCAAGTGAATTCTGCTATCCACTTGGGATTAGTTATGCCTTGTCCTTTCTGATAATAGGGTGTGCTCTCTACAATCAACTCACACTGTGGTATGCATATGCCATGTGTAACACATTTTTTTTTATTCTAACTACAATGATTGAAGTCAGATGTTATAAGCTTTTGTTTAGCTAGTATTCTTAATAGTGTTTTAATGCTGGTGTTGAGAGACAAGGATCATGCCCTTGGGGAACAGACCCCCCAGCCTATCCTTTCTCAGGTTATATTTGTTTAACAACATTTTCCAAGACAAAGGCTCTGCCTATTTTCCATTTCAAAAGAATATTTCTTATTGTAAGATCTCCAGCAAGACAGGAGGGCCTGTTGTGTTGGTTTGATGTGGGAGATGTGTTTAAATAAGGAAAGCATTGTGGAGCCCATCACAGGCATTCAGGCAGTTCTCTCCAGGAGTGATTACGCTATTTGCTGGATATGCTATTTGCATGGGCACACTTGTAACATGACAGAGTCTGTCTGGTGTACTGGAAAGGACACAGGCCTGGGGATCACAGAAATGGAAACTTAAACAAGTTACCCCCTCTGTGCATCAGTTTCCTTATCTGTAAGATGGGGATAAGGATAGTTATCTCATAGGGCAGTTCTGAGGATTAAATGACATCATAATGTGTGTATGCACGCATTTTATTATGAATTGTATGTAGTATATATAGATAGGCTGGCTTATTAACCCAGAATGTTATAGACATATTACCATTTTTGAAAGAGTTAAGACATATTTAATATCATAAGTATATTAGGATATGTTATGATTTTCCTTACATGATTTAGAATACACTACATAGCCTTTTTTTCCTTTTTTTTTTTAGAAAACTTTTATTTAAAAAATATAAGTTTCGAAAGTACAACTTTTAGATTATAGCAGTTTTCCCCCCATAACCACCCTCCCACCGGCAAACCATCCCATATCTTACTCCCTCTCCCATCCCATTCTTCACTGAGATTCATTTTCAATTATCTTTATATATAGAAGATCAACTTAGTATATACTAAGTAAAGATTTCAACAGTTTGCACCCACACAGACATACCATTACATAGCCTTTTAACAATAGGTAGCCCAAGTCCTTGTGCCCTTGCACCCATGTGGAGACCTGGAAGAAACTCCTGGCTCCAGGCTTTGGCCTGGCCCAGCCCTGGCTGTTGAGGTCATCTGGGGAGTTGCAAATGCAGTATTTCTCTGTCTCTCCCTCTTTCTTTCTGTAACTCTGCCTTTCAAATAAATAAATTTTTTTTAAAAAAATATACAATTCAATGATTTTTAGTATGTACACAGAGTTGTTTGATCATCACAAAAATCTAATTTCATTTTTAGATTTTTTATTCATTTTATTTTCAAAGTGAGAGAGGGAGAGATCTTATCCAGTGGTCCATGCTCCAAATGCCTACAGCAGGGCTAGGCCAGGCCAAAGGTAGTAGCCTGGAACTCAAGTGGGTACTTGAGCCATCACCTGCTGACGTCCAGAATATGCATTAGCAGGGAACTGGGGGCAGAAGTGGAGTTAGGACTGAAACCCAGCTACTCTGATATGCAGGTATCCTAAGAGGCATCAAGAGCTTTGCCAAACACCCTTCAGACCACAATCTACATTTAGGATATTTTCATCACTCGCTAAAGACATCCTAAGTTTATTAGCAGTCATCAGCCAATCCTAGGCAACCACAGCTCCCAATCCTAGGCAACCGCTAATCTATACTGTCTTTATACATTTGCCTGGTTTAGACATTTCACACAAATGACAATAGATACAAAGTTCATTCCTGTGGTATCATTCATCAGTACTTAGTTACTTTTTATTGTCAAATAATATTCCACTGCGTGAATATACCACGTTGTATTTGCACGTTAGTTGCTGGACATTTGTTATTTTCCACTTTTTGGTAAAGCCCTCATTCTTAACTCCTTAAACTTGACTGTGCTGTTTATAAATCATTTACTTTATAACTATTATTAACTTTTTTTATTGGATATCTCTCATAATTTGCCTTCCAGACAGCATTTAATTAATCAAGTAGTTACTTAACAGATACCAGGTACTAGCCAGCTGTGTTAGGGACCTGAACAAAATTCCTATCCTCGCGTGATTTACAGAATACCAGGGGAGACAAAAACATTTGTTAAACAAAGAAATGGTAAATGGTATAATAAAGATATAACCAAAATGCTATGTGAGCTCAATGGAAAGGATGCTACTTCAACTAAGGGAGTCTGAGGGGAAGGAGAAGAGAGAGAATGAGAAAGAGAGGGCACTCCCATCCTCTGGTCCATTCCCTCAATGGCCACAACGGGTAGGGACTGGGCCAGGCTGAAGCCAGAAGCTGGGAACTCAGTCCGGGTCTTCCATGTAGGTGAGAGGAACCCAATTATTTGAGTTATCATTATGGCCTCCCAGAGTGCACGTCAGCAGGAAGCTGGAATTAGAAGCTAAAACTGGATATCCGTCTCAGAAGCTCTGATGTGGGACACAAGTATTTTAACCATTAGGTTAAATGCCTGCCCATCCACAGACTTTTTGAAGTACTCTCATAATGGAGGAGACAGGGTTTCTTGAGGGGTGGCCTGATGCTTAAACTTGGAATGAAGAGCAATGATGTAGGTGGAGAAGGTGAGGAAGACAATCCAGACAGCAGGGAATTCCATGCTGTCAGGGAGTCCAGCACAAGTTGGGGACTGCAATGGTTTGATAGTTTGTTACAAGGTATATGTGAGACAGTTGGAGGGAAATAGGGCTGGAACTAAGATTGTGGCAGGACTTACACATTGTGTGAGGAGTTTGGACTTTAACTCATAATTTGATGACAAATTCATTATTTTGCTATATAAGGGCAGTAACTGAACTGTTGTTTTATAATACACACACACATACAAGACAAATAGGTGTTGATCTATAGATCTATATTAACTAACTCAACTCATGTAGAGAAGTTTAATAAAAATGGTAAATGTTTATCACTGTCTATACTAGAAAAGCCATACCAACCGTCAAAAATAGAAGGAAACAAAGTAAATACAGTGAAAAGTCCACACTTACTTAATTCTTCTTAAAGTCTTAGTTTGATCTGCCAAGTCAAATGGAGCCTGAAAGCTGTCCTCCCTTAGATAGGAGGAGTGTAATGAGTGTAAGAGAGTTGTTGAAGACAAACTAGTCCTCTCCAAGATTTTCTCATTAATGATGCCAGAAGTTTGAAAGGGATGTGTTGAGATGTTTTAGATTTCACGATCCAACATCAAGGGAGTCCACTTTGGATACTGTTGGTGATATAGGCATGCTGGGGGTTGCAGAAGGTTTTTTTTTAGCAGAGGCAAGGATGTTGCCTGGGTGCAGACCTAGAGAATGAATAATGAATTGGAGGACAGTCAACCTGGAGGGGGCCATTCCAGCACCCAGGCAAGAGAGGAGGACCAGCAGTGGGCCATGTCTGTGGGTGTGAACTGTAAGCTGTTACTCTGGTTAGGGGAGAGCTTTGATTAGGTTCCATCTTTTTAAAAAGAGCAAGAAGCTGACTACTAGGCTTTCTAGCTTTTGTGGGGAGGGATTGCAGGTGCTTGTGTAAAAATCCTTCCTTCAAGGCACCAGGCCTTTAACTGTTACCAAGGCAGTTAAGTTTCTTCCAGGGTTTGTGGGAGGTGTGTCCAACTGAAGTGGGCTGAGAAGCGGCTCTAAGCCTTCATGTGTTTATCCTCTCAGCTTCCACTTCACTGGATTTTCTCAGTTTCTCTGCTTTGACCTCACCCCCATCTCCTGGCCCAGTCGGCTTCTTTGTGTCAGTGTCGCTTTCTGTCAGATCACTGTCAGTGGCCCCGGGGAAATGGGCAAACAGGGGCAGGGTGTGCTGCTCCAGAATGGCCAATTCTTGGGCAGTGATAAGACAATGCAGTGACAGGCCAGCCCATAGCCAAGTGACTCATCCCATGCCTCTCTGGGGAGCAGAGAAGAGGACATCAGGAGTTGTCCTGTTTATGAAATCACCCCCAAGATCTCATACAGTGAGTAGAAGGCCAGAAACAAAGCACAAATTGGGGGTGATTCTAATTCACATTACAAATCCACTTTAGAAATATCATAAAATTGCATTCAGACTTTTAACATATGAGCAATGTTTTAAATATAATCTCTTTGGAAATGTGTTACTTTTAGGGCTTAATAAATTTTATCTGAGCTAAAAGCCAATGGGAAAATGCACATAGGAATGAATGTGGAAGAGAGTGATACCCATAGTCACTGAAATTTGATTGATATGGTATACCTGGCTATGACATTCAATAAGTCAAGAATCGTCTATTTATGAAGACTAAACAAAAACACAAAACCTGAAAAACAATCCAAGCACCTTTTAGAAGCACTGACTTCTTATTTGAACAATGCTACATTACCGTTTCAACTTGGGGGGCTCTTTCAGTCCCTATATTAATAGAAAGGCAATTGAGAAAGGTATCCTCTACGGCACGATTGTCTACCAAGAGTTTATTTAATTCTTACTGGCAAACAGAAGCATATAGGTAGCTTCTGAGGATAGAAGGATATTCAAGGAGGGCTTACTGTCCTTTTACTAAGCCCCACATTTCAGGAATTCAGCAAAGATAAGGGGGCTGGAGCAGGAAAGAGAAAACTCAACAACACATCCACACCTAAAATCTAGGGGCCACCACATAGACCCTTCAGAGCTGTCTTCTGTAGTGCGAGGATTTCCTTTAAATCCTTTTCAAAAGCATATGGATTGCTTTGAAGGCTTAAATGGCATTTGTCAACCATCAGTAAATCTTTAAAATTGTCTCTGCAAATAGGCCAACTCAGAGTTTCGGCTTTTCCCATTAATCTTTAGGTAGGACCACTGAAGACTTTTTCAGAGCCTAGATAATGCCTTGATTAAAAGGCTCATTCAAGAGGGAAGGCTTTAGCATTCACCTTGGGTACATAGTCATTTCTCCAGGGTATTCATGGGCTGTTATTTCAATGTTATTTCAACTCTGCAATTGTGTCCCAAACAAGACTTTTTTTTCACAAAGCTTTGAGTAGAGACATTCTTCAGTGAATTACTGAAACCTTGCCCTTCTATTTGTCACAGCTTGTTTTTTTAATCAGCTGTAATCAGCTCAAATAAGACTCTCAGATTGACAACTTTACTATTGTTACTATTTAAAACAGACAACATTCCATTTTATTTTTCCAAGAGCACAAATATAATTACTTAAATGACATGTACCTGTCTGAGTGCTGTCTTATATCAGTTTATCATTTATATCACAGTTTCTGGCAATCAAAACATAGAAACAAATAAAAATAGACGAAAGCTAAAGCATCAAAAATATTCCATTGTCATCTTCACCTTTCACAATGTTTAGTGAAAATTAGTCTTATCACATATTATTGCATAATGTTCCTTGGTCATTATAATATACCTAAAAGCATTTCTCTCACATTTGTAGAAATACCATAGGAATTAATGAAAGTTCAGGTAAGGCTCTGGAAACTCTGGATACAGTGTGCTTTACAAGTTTAAACTATAAAATATTTTGGATTTTCAAGAAGTTAAGGTACATCTACTGAGGCATTTTATCTGAGGTGGATCTCGACTGCTTACAGCATTTCCATGGAAATGACATTGGACACAAAAAGTAGTTTTGAGGCACAATACTCAGAATTTTGTTGCCTACACTTACTATGCAGGTAAGTGTCATGCAGCCTGACAAATTGGCATCAATTGTTCAGGCCCATGGAAAACAACAGTTTTGATCTCTATCATCATTCCATTGTCACTGAAGTCATACACAGGTAACACTCTCCTTAGCAAGCAACACTGTTAAGCAGCAAACACATAAATAGTAAAAAGAAAATTATTTCCCCAAGAAAGATTATGATAGAGACACAAGTGAAATGACAAGGAGGCTTTCCTGAGGCAGATGTCAGAATGACGACAGATGGGGAGTAGCCAGGATCTTTAATGGAGTCCCTGGCATTTAGTGTGCACCCAGTTCTTCAGGCCAAATTCACTCCAAAGGTACTCCATACCAGTGAAATCTTGGACAAGTCTCTCGGATGTATAATTATGTTCACCACTTTGCAAAGTACCTCTAAAAATTCAATCTTCTGAAAGCAAATTAGAATGGCCATCCCAGCTGATATTATTAGCACACAGTTCACACTGGGAAATTCTGCTTGGAATCCTAGGAAGGCATAGGATTTAGAATTAGACAGTGTCTGTTCCACTATTTGTTATCTTTGTACCTTGGTAAATTCCTTAATTTTTCAGATTTACTCATTAATGAACTACAAACCCCTCTTACTGGTTTGACATTGGAAGTAAATAAGCTAACATATGGGAAGTCTGGCACGTCAGCTATGATAACTATTCTTACTTTTAAAAAAGCCTTGCCCACATTATTTTCCTTTTTGTGTTTCTCATCCTTTAGGCCTTCAGATCCTACCTCATAGCCATCTTGGCAGTTCTCATTATTACTCAACATTCACCATGACTTTAAAACTCATTTTAAAAAAAATTTTATTTTCATATATATGTCAATTTAATGACATATATAGTCCCCTAAAGAGCCATAGTAATGTTCCTATCTTCTCAGTTTCCTTAAAGCTGGAACACCTGAAAATGACAGCTAGAACTTTGAGAGCAAAGAAAGCTTTTTAACTTTCCAATTCCTTATAATTTGCCGGGTCCTCCTTAGACACTACTCATAAAAGGTCAGGGCAGACAGAGAAAGTTATCAATCATGTGTAGAATCCATTTTTTAAAAAACTTTTTAGTAGAGAATCCAACTACAAAATAATATGATCATAAAGAATCAGAGATGTAGCAAATGATTTTGTATTACTTTCTTTTTAATCCTCAACACAGTATATGGTTTTTATTTAATCTGCTACATTTACATTAATTTCTCCATCTTCTTCCCATCCAACTGTGTAAATGAGAGATGTACTCTCTACATTATCATCAATTCCACACCATCTAATGTTCAGGAGTCTGCACCAAGCCAGCACTGCTGAATTACCACAAGTTTAGTAAAAGTACTTACAATTTTTTGAACTCCATTTGGAAAAAAAAAAAAAAAACACCTCTGCTAAAATGAAATGAAGGAATGTTAAGCCCTTTCAGAGTTGATGATACAGAAGTAACATAATTTCATAATCCCCCTTGTTCTTTTGGTTCTCCTCTTGATTCATAAAGAAGGATTATACCAGTATATTTTGTCCTCATTTAAAAAAATACAAACAAAAAAAACTGTTCTATTCAATCGATAATCCTCATAGCAGTCTGTCTGGATGCTGCAATTCATGACTTTCTACTTCTACATAAAGGCACAGGAATCACTGAAGTCTACCAGGCATCTAGTTGGTGGCAGCCTGCCAGTCTTCCCAGGTGCAGTGCTGGATAAAAAAATTATCTCATTCTATTGAGTTTTAACAGTGTGCTAGACATTGTCCAATGGGAAGGAACACAGAACAGGTGCAATTGCTGCCTTTTAAGAGTTTATAGTTAAGATCAACAAAACATTATTGCTGCTGCTGTTTCACTGAATTATATTTATTTAGGTTTTTCTGAGTGGTTAGGAAGTGGCCATTTGATAACCTCTTTGCTGTGGATTATCAGCCTGTGTTTTTTTCATTTCCTGTTAATCAGTTTATTCTACCTGAAAAGGTAGTTCTAAGTTTCTAATAGACAAATGGAGAAATATTCTTTTACCAAGTATTAAATGGCAGGAAGCTTACCTGATGGACAAGGAAAATTATAACTGTAGGAAGACAGAAAGTTTATGCAGCTGGATGGGAGATGGAAGTAAGCTAGTCTGAGGGGACTTCAAAAATTCATGGAAAGTCAAATTAGAAGATGTTTATTTTTTGTAAAAAAAAAAAGTTTTGAAATCCATGCACAGTTTTTTCATAATATGTATTTTTGTCATGAACACTTTGAAGATTCCTTATATACATGGATTTAGATTTTTTTTCACCAAAATAACCTTATCTTTTAATTTCACTTTCCATGAATGTTTTCAAGTCCCCTCAGATGGTAGTGTCTTGAGGCTATTCTGTACTTCCTGAAGAATCCTAGGAGACAGAGTTTTGTTTAAAAGACAGGGGGAGGAAAGCCAAGGAGTATAAACACCTTTGGAACAGTAAAAGTGCACAAATGCACATATGATAAAGAGAGGAAAGGAACTGATGAGAACATTTAAGGAGCTTATGGAACAAAAGAGGGAAAAATGGCAGAGGAAGATTAAAGGCTTGCACAATTTTCAGACTGGTCATTTTCAGAGTTGCATTATTTCATTTCAGTAAGTCAGCTACACAGCCTGTTCCCTCTCTTCCAGACTAACTTCTAGATAAGTTGCAGGTTACGTCATGGTACACTTCCTAGTTGCCCCCTTCAGGACTGAATTTCTCATCCCCATAGCTAGAGCCTCAGCTGAATCATCTGCTGAGCAATTGCAGAGACACTGACAAGACAATGACCTTGCCCTTGGTCACACTCTGGGGAAAGGAGAAGCGAGGGAGACCTGCCTCCAGTAACTGGTCAGTGTGAGAGCATGAAGGGACACTCCTAAAGGGCCACCCCACTGTCAGAGCTCCTTGTAAGACTGCCTACAGGCTTTGTTGTAACCTCAGTTCAGTTCAACCTCTCCTTCTGCCCAACCCTGCCTCCTTCATTACCCATCTCCTGATTCCCCCACAGTTTTAATCTTCAGGGTGTATCCTGGGAGATTTTCTGTACTCAAATCTCCAACTCCACATCTGCTTTTCTTTTCTAACCTACTCTGTTTTGTGAACATAAAATTCTCATTCCAATTTTTAATGTCCATTAAATATCATTACTGAAGTAACTCAAAATGATTATATTGCTTATCTCAATAACAGTGCACATGCCCCCACCCTCTAGCCTGCTCTAAGTCCCTTTAACATGGATCTACTGTTATTTCCTCTCTCTCTACCCTAAGGTTACATTATAGCTTATGTGATACAGTTCAGATTTTTCTTAACTCAGGTCATTTTTTCATCTTTTTTGATCTACCCTCTGGATCTCTGTCTTCTCCATTTATTTTAACTCCTCTGGAAAGTCATCTCTTCCTGGACCACTTACAAAGTGTACTGAGTGGGATATATTTCTGAATGTCAGACACCTGTAGCCAGTGAATAAGCTTTGTTGGGTTAAGGTTGTCTTAGTCCTTGTATACTCCACACATAGTTCAAAGTTTATTCTGTATACTGCTCCTAGTTCTGTTATAAATATTTAAGAAGAGACAGATTCAGCTTTCCCTCTCTTTCTTTCTTATCTTCCTTTCTTTTTTTAAAAAAAGATGTATTTGTTTATGTGAAAGGCAGAGTGCCAGAGGAAGACTCACACCCACTCCCCCTCCCCACACATGGAGAGAGAGAGAGAGAGAGAGAGAGAGAGAGAGAGAGAGAGAGAGATCTTCCATCTACTCCCCAAATGCTAGGCTGAAGCCAGGACACAGGAACTCCATTCTGGTCTACCATGTGAGTGGCAGGGCCATCTTCTGTTGACATCCCAAGCCCATTAGCAGGAAGCTGGATCAAAAGCAGGGCAGCCGGGAATCCAAAGCTACACTCTGATATGGGATATGGAGTGGCAAGCAACAGCTTAACCTGCTACACAGTGCTGGCCTCCCACCTTCCTTTCTTCATCATACTCGACAGATATTTACTTGGCATTTACCATGTGGCAGGCCTGGTGCTTGGTTCAGGGATCCAATAGTGAACAAGATTCAGTTCCTATATCTTTAGGCTCACATGGGAATATTTATCATCAAAGTAGACATTATATATATATAAATACTTATTTAATTACAACTCTAAGTGTTGTGAAGGACAAGAAAAGTTATTTTGATACAACAAACATAATATAATTGTAAACTTGAATTTACATCTACCACGTAATTACAAATTTGATAGTGGTATCTTTATCATTTTGGCCAAAATTTAACACAATAAAGGGTCTTCAGCTAATCTCTAAGGTTTTTGTTTGTTTGTTTTTTGTTTTATTTTTCTTTTTGCCTATGCTGAAAAAGGCCTGCAAACACTTTTAGCTTAAAAGCCAGAGAGGGTCAAGATTCCTTATATGGGGTCTTGATGTATAGGAGATTACACTCACATGCATATTGCATATACTCACACAGTTGGCCCTGAGTATTTGTGGGTTCCACACCCATGGATTTGGGGAAAAAGTGCATCTGAACTGAACTTGTTTAGACTTTTTTCTTGTCAATATTCCATAAACAATACTTGCATAGCCTTTACTTTGTACTAGGCATTATAAGTACTCTAGAGGCGATGTAAAATATCCAAAAGAATGTGGGTAGCTCATATGCAAATATCATTGCTTACATGAGCGAGTAGAGTGTCTTCATATTTTGGTATCCAAAGGGTTCTCAGAACGAATCTCCCATGGATACAGAGGGACAACTGTACATGCCATTATAATTCATATATGCTAAAGTTTATTTCAATAACCTTCAGAGAAATAAAAATATACGACAGGCATTTGTTGCTGAGATACTAATCTTTTAACATATATAAGTAGAGTGATCAATTACTTTATGTTAATATTTTCCTCGGTAGTACACTGGCAGGCAGCTGGAGTCAAATGTCAGAGTAGGGAATCAAATCCAGGTACGGTGTTACGGGACACAGATGTCTTAACCACTAGGTTACCACTCCCTGAAGTGCGTCTTAAAGCCACTAAGCCAATAAAGGATTAAGAGAGAGGTACTTAAATAATCACCATTGTCATCATAATAGTTGATATTTATTGAATGCTTACCATGTGCTATGAGCTGTGCTGAGTGCTTTGTAGACACAAATTCCCTCTATCTACCTCTAGTGTAAATACTAACAATGTCCCATTTTACAGATGATTCGGATAGCATGCTGAGGTTTAGAGAGACTAAACGATTTTCTCAAAATAGCACATCTAGGGAGTGATAAAGCTAAGATCCTAAGCCAAATGTTACTGATGATAAAGCCTAAATAAGCCTCTGATTGTGGCTAAGAGAATATGCATCGAGAATGTCACTTCCTAGAACTGTGCAACTGTGCCCTGTAAAATTCCTGGAGCTGTTCCTTCCAGCCACCTTGATCACCTGTGACAATGTTAAAGAGCATATGTCCAGGTCTATTTTCAGATCTATCAAGTCAGAATCTGAAGTCCCAGGAATGTGGACTTTAGAAAAATCCCCATGATTCTGATTTCTGTCCCATTTAAGAACTATTGGATGGAGTATAAATGCACTCAAATATGTATTCAATTTTACTTAATCTGTTGTAAAATGACTAAATATGCTACAACCATTATAGATCTTTAGTAAATAGAGTTGAAGTCTTTTAAACCACAATTTGCTGATTTTATACTAACTTTGTACTAGTTAGTTAATGACACAATTATTATTACTCAAGCCCCTCATAGTCCTTTCCAGGTAGCTACATTGGCTTAAGTTTGCCTTGATTCATTGACGGATCAGAGGACTAATGCGATCTGAGACATTTTAGAGAAGTGTTTTGAAGCCTTGGATAATAATGTTGGATTTGAGACACTGGAAAATGTTGAGGTAGCTTAAGATCTTTATCTAAGGGGTGGCATAGTCAAAACTGGCAAGAGGAAGACAGAATCAGCCAAAGTTCAAAGGTTAAAAGAGTGGGGCAGGACAAAGAGGAGAAAATTACAGTTATACAAATGAGACTTGTCAGACAGGAGTACACTACAAAAGAGGACGAGGGGCTACTGTTGAGTGGGATGATTTCTCTGAGCCATGGATAAGGAATGGCTCCTAGGAGAGCCTGAAAGAGGGACTTGTATACATGGGCAGGGGAAAGCAGCAAGTCCAGCCAGAAACTGGGAGATAAAAGACACAGAGAAAGGATAGCAGGAGCAAGTTAGGACAATAAGGCTCAAGACACAGGAAATTGGAACAGAAAGTGCAAAACTAAGGCCAGAAAATTAAAATCATAGAACGCTATAGCTAAGAGGAGCATTAGCTTTAAATTAATCTACTATACCAAACTACTAATGAAGATACTGTAAGGGACATTAAATGACAGCCATTCAGAGACCAACTGACATAGAGAACTGTCTCTGTGTTCTCAATTCTGTATGATGCCTATGGTTGTTGGAGCACAGCTATTCATGACTTGAGCCCTGCAGAAACCTTGCATGCTGGGTTATGGATTTGGAGTTTTCAGTTGCTAGGGTTTGTGGAAGCTTTCTGAGCAGGGAAGTGGCCTGGTCATCATGATGTCTTGGGAGACTAATTTGGCAATGGTGTGTGTGAGATGAGAGGGATGTAAGATAAACAAATAGCAGGCTGACTAGGCATGTGCTAGACACTCATGTTGGGCTTTGTTAACTCCATTTTACAACTATGGAAACCGAGCTATGAGTTATGGCCAACCCCAGGCCAGGCAGATTCTCAAACTTGTTCATTTTGTGGCTGGGATCTTGGAGTGCACCCCGTTTAGGGTAACGATAGGGGATGGTGGCAGAATCCAGTACTACGGAGTGGTCCAGAAAGGTTGAGGGCTGAAAAAAGACCATTTAAGATTTGACAATATTATGAGGCCATTGGCGGTGTTTCAGAGAGCATGCTTTCAGCTGAATGGCAGGGGTGGCAGGCTAATTTCTAAAGGGGAGAAAGTGAGGGTGTGGTGATGGAGTGGTGCAGTGAATGCAGCCTCCTCTGTCAAGAATGTTGGCAGTGAGAGGAAGGAGGGAAAGTTTGAGGAAACTGCAGAGCAGAGCAGTGTTTTGAATTGAGGACTCCCTCATTCCACCCATATAAAATATTTACATACCACGTGTATATGTCAGGCACTCTGGTAGGTAGTAGGGAACATGATCATAAGTAGACTACAGAGGAGGAAGTAGATGATGCTAAGGTGACACTGTCTTTACAAAGAAACCTCCTTTAGGGGGCCTTATCGTAAGGCAAGATAGAATGTAAGGGAGGAGGAAGGATCAGAGTTGAGCGACTGCTGAGAAAAGAAGTCGGTTATGGAGGAAATTCCCAATCCAATTCTACCTCCAGTTTTCCACTGGCTCATGGACATGGAATGCGTGTACATGAAACATTTATTTGCAAGTTAGGCAGTTTCCTCGCTGTATATTAAGTTAATCCAGGCCAGTATTTGCACCAAAACGGACACTGTCATTAGCAGACGACATAAAAGATCAGAGCAGGTAAATGCAGCCCCTCTGTCATAATTAATTAAGGGCAGGGTAAGAGGAAAGGCCTGAGCTTCTAAAGCTTGGTGTACTGTGGAGACCTGGTCATTTGAAGGAAGTTAAGTAAGGACATGTGATCCTATTTGACAGGCAGCAGTCACAGCTGGAACAGCGCTTTAGCAAGGTTAGCCATTTCTACACACTAAGTCCTCAACATTCTCGCATGGGTTCTCCTGGCCATTAAAATGGTTTTTGAACAAAAATTGGGAGAATATACTATGAATGAGAAATTGACAGAGGGAAATTTTTGCCTTCTACTTCCAGTGGGGAGCAGGGCTCAGTATGTACCTGGTTCTTGGTTCCTGGCTTCCTCATCTAATGAAGAGACAACATAATGGCTCATCTAACAAGATTACCACCTCCTCTTTCATTTAGACCTCTGTAAAATGTTTCCATGAGCAGGTTCCTAGTAACGGTAGTCAGATCCAGAGGGGTAACTGTGTTATGACCTCCCCTGCTGTAGGGTACCTGCTAGCTCTTGACATCATGCTGTGTATTCTAGCTGCTGAATGCAGGAGGGAGAATTCAGCAAGTGCTTAAATTTAAGTGGGAAAGTCTGTTCAGAACACCTTTTCCTCCTCCTTCATTACTCAACTCTAATTCATTCTCCAACATGCAGATTAAATATTGCTTCCTAGGGGAAGCCTTCCCTGATTACCAAGACTGGCAGATTATTTTATTGTACTCCTGTTCTCTTCCAGAACCTTTTCAAAATCTTAATAGTTTATTTTAAACACACATTTGCTTAATGTTTGTCTTCCCTGCATAGGCAAAAGTTGTGTTCTTCTTATGCACAAAGTAGGCAATTGATAACTATTAATTGTGTGAATGAATGACCATATGGGGACATGAATTTTACACTATTAAAGATCTCCTAAGCCATAGATTGACCTTTTATTCCCAATGGCGGCTATGTTTTCTCTGCCTCATGAAAACTAACAAGAAAATGCAAAACAGATGTATCTGCATTTTGGGTTAAACCACTGTCTGTGATGCTGGCATTCCATATGAGCACTGGTTCAAGAACTGGCTGCTCTACTTCTGATCCAGCTTCTTGCTAACGTGCCTGGGAAAGCAGCAGAAGACAGCCCAAGTACTTGGGTCTCTGCACCCACGTGGGAGATCCTGATGAAGCAGCTTCAGCCTGGCCCAGCCCTATCTGCTGCGGCCATTTGGAGTGAACCAGTGACACTGTCTCTCCATCTCTCTCCCCCTGCTTCCTCTCTCTCTCTCTCTAATTTTGCCTTTCAAATAAAAAAGTCTTTTTAAAAAAAGAATTAAAATTTTTGTTGATTGCAGCCTTCCAAAAAAGAAAAACAGAAAAAGTAAATTATTTTAAAAACATGGTAGAGTACTGATGTTAAAAGCATATTTTCTAGCTTTCTTTGAAATTATTCCACAATAAGAGTTTCTCTATAACCTTAGTGAACTCAAAACTCAGAGAGACCTTTTCAAAAGACCCACTCTTTTCATAATACACATTAAGTCTGACTTGAAGTGCACGTACCTAACTTGAAATGTTGGTATCTAAAACCCTAGCAAAGCAGATTAGTAGCCAAAAACCCAATTAAGTTTGCAGTAGGGGTGCAGATACCATTTCTAGTACAACAGTTTGGGAAACAGGTAATACAAAGGTCCTATCAACAAGACAAAACATTAAATAGATTTTTTTTTTTTAAGAAACACAATCCCATATTCCTAAATCTTTCCTCCTCATCTATCAACTACATGTGTTTGGGAGTTTAGAAAAAACAAGAGAGGAGGAAGCGGCATTACTGAAGTTGGTCACAGGCACAAGAATGGTGAGGCAGTCTGTGAAACTGAAGAACCTGTAGAGTCAGGTTCCTGATTAGCTGTTTGATCTCAGATCCCATTCTAGGATATCCAGGATTGCACGATCCCAAACTGGCTGCGTCTGTGTGCTGTAGTGGAGCAGCAGCTTAGGATTCAAACACTAACTACCCCCAATAACTGAAATGTGAAAGGTTGAGCTGCAGGGGAAAGCAAAAACGTTTAGGACTAGGCAGTAACTGTACCTTTTCACATGAAGGTAAAGGTGTCCCTACAAAAGAATAGGACTGGATGACACAGGTAGTAATTATAAATCACCTTTGGCTGTTTTGTTTAGTGACATAGCACTGTGGATCCCTGGACTTACAGTGGTTGTGCACTCATGAAGCTGTCTATACCCAGAGTTCCTCTCTGGTTTTGGTATCCTATGTTGAACGAACAATGCTCTCAGATGAGCCGAAAAGATGCATTTAGCTTTCAACATTACAATTTCTGATCTCCTTTACTTTAACTCCTTTGAAATAACATGAAAGCTTTGGCTTGCTAATCACTTTTATCCAGCCCATAGAAAAATTAGTTTATCTTCCTGATCAAAGCAAATTAGGCAGATCATGGTTGATTAGAATGCAACAGTAAAATCTCCATACTTTCTCTTCCATCCCCTTTCTCTCAGAAATAGGGCCTGTGTCAAATATGTAGGTATTTCCCACGGCCAGGCCGGACACTGTTTCCAACAGGGGCTGCGGCTTGGACAATGGTTCTTACACAGACACTAAAGTTCTTTAGTTCAGTCATTGTGTTCAAAAAGAACTAGTAACCCCTTAGCTAGCATTTGATGAAACATCTAGATTTACATATTTCCTTAATTGCATTTTTGAATGAGAGTGAGATTTATCTGACCAGAGTTAAATGCCTCCTTTATTCCTCTATCCAAGGCAAAATTCAACTCCATGCTCTTTAAAAAAAAAAAGTGAGGTGGGTGGGGGTGTATGGAATCTTTTCAGTCCTGATCTTAACGAATTTTAGAGCAAATTTTAGAACAAAGTGGGATGAGCGAGTTACGTTACCAAAGACAGGAAAGATAGATCTTTACCTTTCAAAGTGGAACTGTCAGTTTCTAAAGTGTTGGCTTGCTCAGCCCTTTCAAAAAGGCTATTTCTGATTTTAAATGAATGTTATTCCTTGTGGAATTCCTCAAGTCAGTTGTTAAAAGCTCCAAAATTATTGTCCATAATAATTTCTCACTGAAATTTCTGCTGGGTGAATACAAACATTTGAAAGTAAGTTTTTTTTTTAAACAATGTATTTACTATAAATTAACAGTAAATCTTGCATTTAGCTCCATTTAAACCTCCCTCTGCAGCTGCCCATTTGAAAAATAAAATGGTTGCCTTCTTTCACTTCAGTGGGCACAACACAAAACATCCATTGAGCTTTTCCTTTATTGCAGCTGCCAATGCCCAGCCGACTTTTAACAAACCAACCAAGCGGAATCACAATGCAGCTGCAACATTTTATGGTGTTTCTGTTGGTTCTCTTTTGAGACTGAAGGTGTTAATTAGGAATCAAAGAACACAACCCTGCCAGCTTTCTTTCACAAACCATACCCTGGTCACTGCAGTTTTCAGAAGAAAAATAAATCTAATAAAGGGATAAAAATGTTGTTTGTCACACCAGTAAAGTGTACTTAAGACCCTTTGATCAAAAGCTTTTTATGTAGTCTTGTCAGATGGGCTGGAAATATTGTTATTTTTCCCTTTTCTCCCCCTTCTTCACGCAGACTTCTCTGAATTCTGAATTTAATTTAAGATTGTCTGGAAGAAAAAAGCATAAGCCAAGTCATATATGGGATTCTTTATAGGTGATAATTGTTTTTAGAGAAGATAATTTTGTTTCTTAGAAAGTTTTCACATTCAACACTCCATCATGTTACAGCTTCACACAAAATGGGGCCTTGTGTTAGCATATTTACGATATCCTAATAATAAGATTCACAGAATTTATGTGCACATCTGTCAATACTCTAGTATAAGGATTATTCTTACATAAATCTCAGTGTTTTAGAGGATCCTTTTTCACACCCACAGAGTTGAGGTTTTTTTTTTGGTAAGTGTAAAAATTGTATGTATACTACAGTCTACACGTAAAATGTTAACATCAAATAGCTGGACATTTTTGTATAGTTTTTATGTATCTTACGTATCTTGAGTATCATATATTCAAATGTAGCAGCAAGGAGTCATTACTTTAATCTTCAGTCAAAGTTGAAAGCTTAAAGTAAGTTTATGAAGTTAGCACTGCTGGGAATTAGTCAAGCCTGCTAGCTTTCTCAGCACGAGGTTTTGCTGCTAGATGCACAAATCATGCCAAAATCCATTAATCCTGCTAGAGAGAGGCAGAAAGAAGGTCTGCTTGTTGATTTAATGCTAATGAAATGAATGGGCTCCTGAGACTACCTACTGAGGCCCCTCTAAACTGTAAAACAAATAAAGTCATTTTAAGTAATGCTCACTGCAGGAGAGTAAACAATGCTTCCAGATTTGCTGCACAAATGAGCATAGGTGTGAGTATGTAGAAACCTCCCATTTTCTACAATCCTGCTACACCTTCACTATTATCATCCCCACAAATGTCAAGGTGATCTAACGATCAAATCAGGAGAGGCCTGGGAGCATGTGTTTACCTTTCTTATTTTATGGATGCGAAAACTGATGCTGACAGGATCCGCATCTTGCCAGAGATTCTACGGCTGGTTAGTGCAGTGGCTAGAATCTAGATCTACGTCAGAAACACTGGTTGGTTGCACAATGAATTTGCCCTGAAGAGTTGAAAAATGTTTGGATATTTTGCTCCTTCTCCAGAAATTCTAATTTAGTTGGCTCACGTGTGATCAGGACTTTGAGATGGTTAAAGTAGCTTCCACGCGGAAGAGATGTGCTAACAAGGTTAGTGAGGTAACACGCTTGAGAACCCCAGATCTGAACTTCTTAATCTAGTGCACTATTTGCCTCGTTGTTGGTTGTTGTTTGCTGCATTGTAGTGTTACTTCTGAGCTCCTAGGAGTGTGCCACTGTTTTATCGTCCTATTCAGGGGTTGGAACATCCAACCCACAGGCTGTATAAGCCCTGCTAAATCACTTGGTCTGGCCTTGCCAAGGCACCTGCAGGCGAGACTCAAAATTCAGTAAATCTATAGCAGGCTAATTTTTAAGTTGATGATTTTGAATGGCCCACAAATGATGTTATAAATATCCAAATGGCCTTTGGCACAGAAAGGTTTTCTTTTCCTCCTCTGCTAGATAGATATTTAGAGATTTTGAGGTTATTTCCAAAATGAGTGTTTTTTTTTTTTGTTTGTTTGGAGGGGGGTTCGTTTCTTCCATGTGGAAAAGTAGACATAAGATAGTGTCTATGTATGTGTTTGTGTGTGTTATTGTGTTTTGCGGTTCCCTTGAAGGACTGAATGTTACTCCCTGGGTGAGCCAGCTCCTCAGTGGAGCCAGGAGCCAAGATGTGGGCCACATGGGAAGTGCATCTTCTTGCTCCCCACTCTCTGTCTAACCCTTGAATCCCTTTGGGAGCTTTTTTATTTCTAATTTGCCACTGTGTCCTCTGTGCTGCCCCTTTCCTTAATTCACTCTCCTCCTGGAGAATTTCCCTATGTCTGAGAAAGAACCTCTGAGCGTCACAGGCAATTGATTGACTTTGGTTTGGTTTGGTGATGGCTGAAACTAAGAAAGTTGTGCTGTCAGAGCCCACCTCTCCTGTCTGTGCTTCTGGATGACATGCAATAGTTACCTGCCTGAACATTCCTTCCATTTGTTTTAGAGTAGTAAAACATAAAACAATTGTCCATGTTAAAAAGTCAGTAGGCACTTGGGAGTTCCAGAATCATCTTTCCACATGTGTTAGGATACAAGATTTTCTTGTCCTGTTCAGATCTACTCTCCTGACTTCATGAATTATGGGCAAAGCAGCTCACCTCTTTTGCAGAGGATACAGAACTCCTCATCTAGAGAAACTGTTAAGACTGTTCCAGGAATTGCTCACACAGCTCCCCACTCTGCTGGGGACTGTTGTGCCTAATTCCAAAGGCTTCCTACTCTAAATGCATGCCCATGTCCTACACTGCCCCCCTCCCTTAACACGGAACCCCCTCTCCTACACAAATTCATGTCACTGGTTTCTCATTCCCCAGGGAATTATTTTAGCCTCATTGTCATCACTGATTGAAAGATCTTCCAGCAATTATTTTGAACCAACTGCTTCTTTCTCAAAGAGAGCTACTGAAGTTCTTCATGAAAATTCAGCTCTCATGCATGTTTCACCTATATATCAGCCTTTTCCTGAAATAAGTTTCTGTCCTTAGAGAACTATTTTTCAGATTATCAATATTAAAAAAATGAAAAACATGTTTGTAGTGTTGAAGCCTTGGTTTTCCCTGAATGTATCTTTGGTTTTGGGAATGCTAGATTCTCTGCTGCCTTTCAATTGCCCTAAAACCATCATCTCTCAGCTGCTGCTGGAGCAAACCAACAGCTGACATTGGAGCATTTAAGAGCCCAAGAAACTACTATGCTGAATTTTTTCTCCATAGTCAAGAAAAATCACAGGAGTGGATGAGATGAAAAACAAGAGGATAAAAATATTCAAGGGGTGTGTGTCTGTATAGTGCTTAAGACATTACTTGGATGTCTGCATCCCTTTTCTGAGTGCCAGCTCAGCTCCCAGCTCGGCTTCCAGTCCCAGCTCCTGCTAATGTGGACCCTAGAGGGTATCAGGTAATGACTCAAATAGTTGGGTCTCTGTCCTGCAGATGGAAAATCTCTATTTCTGCCTCTCTTTCAAATAAAATGAAAAATAAATGAAAATTAAAGACAATTCAATCCCAAATTATGGGCCAATTATTCATTAAATCATACCTGAGGGGTGGATTTTTTAAAAAAAATTATTTATTTGGAAGACAGATTCACAGAAAGAGGTAGAGACAGGGAGAGATCTTCCATCTTCTGGTTCACTCCCCAAATGGCTGCAATGGCCAGAGCTGAGTTGATTCGAAGCCAGGATCCAGGAGCTTCTTTCAGGTCTTCCATGTGGGTGCAGGGGGCCCAAGGACTTGGGCCATCTTCAGCTGCTTTCCCAGGCACAACAGCAAGGAGCTGGATAAGAAGTAGAGCAGCTAGGATTCAAACCAGTGCCTATATGGGATGTTGGCGCTGCAGGCCGGGGCTTAAACTCACTTCACCACAATGCCGGCCCTCAGAGATGGATTTCTAACACTTGGCCTTCAGCCTTGTCCTTGAGGTAAAGAATTCACTCAGACAACAGCTATCCTGGAGATTTGTGCAATGTCTACACACCCATGTGAAAACAGAACTTCACTCAAAACATAACTCTTGTATCTATTTGACACCAAGAATCAGAGATGAAAGAAAAGTTTGTTTCTAACAGATGCAAAGTGATGCCTAATTCATTTGAAGTTCCTCCTTTCTTCTCTCCCTATTCTTCTTTTCTTAGTTGATGTCTCTCTGCTGGTCTCCCCTTGTTTGTAGCATTTAACAAATCTTGTTTAATGAAAAATACACTTATAAAGATTCAGGGCAGTTGAGCTATTTCAGAAATTTACAGTAAGAAGAAATATGGTGTGTTTGAAAGGCATGAGTTTAGTGTGATAACAAGTGTCACATGATCAGCAACAAAAATAATAGCATCTAATATGTGATATATGCACCATGGATGAGGTGCATCTCCTTACCAAGCTCCACAACAACCCAGTGAGGGAGGAGTCATTATCATGGCCATTTTATGGATAGGAGAACTGAGGCACAGAGCATCTTGCCAAGGGCACTGAAGACAGGGCTTTGATCTTTATCAAGAGATTTTCTCATCTGTAGGGTGAAGATCACAATAACTATTTCAATGTCTGTTGTGATGGTCAAACAGGAAACTGGAGATAAAAGTATTAACTGTACTTCTTGAATGTTTTTTCTCTTGGAAGCTTACAAACAATGCGGTCTGTCGAGTTTAGAGGAAAGAACCTCTCTGTCATCACGTTATAAGATTACACTGGGCCAGTGCTGCTGCTCAGTAGGCTAATCCTCTGCCTGTGGCGCCGGCACATGGGGTTCTAGTCCCGGTCGGGGTGCCGGGTTCTGTCCAAGCCAGCTCTCTGCTGTGGCCCGGGAGTGCAGTGGAGGATGGCCCAAGTGCTTGGGCCCTGCACCCGCGTGGGAGACCAGGAGAAGCTCCTGATCCTGGCTTCGGATCAGCGCGGTGCGCCGGCGCTGGTGGCGGCCATTGGAGGGTGAACCAATGGCAAAGGAAGACCTTTCTCTCTGTCTCTCTCTCTCTCACTGTCCACTCTGCCTGTCAAAAAAAAAAAAAAAAAAGATTACACTGGAGATTATATCAGCTCATCTCACTCTGGGCTGCACATTTGGTGACTAGAGAAAATGACACATTACATCTTAGGTGTGGACAGAGTTCAAGTCTGACACCGAGAGGAGGGGAACAGGAGAGTGCCCTCCAGAGAAAACAGTGCTAACTCTCCATTCATCGTCTGGGCCTTACTGCTTTTTGAGGTTGCGCAGGCACAGACACGCACATGGGCACAGAGTGGTTTTAAAATGTGGCTTTGATATCATTCAGATATGATGAGGCCAACAGATCAGGGGACAACTGCTCCTAAAAAGGTAGTTTGGTGCTCTCAGTTTTTTGAGGAAGGAGCACACTGGGCTGTGTGTGACCATACAGGGAAGCCCTGAGGTCAGACAGCAGGAGGAAGGGGCGCTAGGAAAGCACAGACAACAGCTTTCATTGTGGTTTCCACAGGAGGGAAGGGACAAGGCACGGTTTGTGGGGGTAGGCTTGGCTACTGTGAGTAATGTCAGCAGGGTTTGGGGTGGAGACTGTCCTGACTTGCTAGAGATTAGGACAGGGGAATAGTAATCTAGAGTGTAAGAATCCTACAGAAGGAGGTGGGTGGGGGTCGAGGGCTTTGGTTTGATTGGTTTGCAGATGAAAGGTTCACCCACAGGGGAGTCATTTGCTATTTCTAGAAATTAGCTGTTCCCAAGAAGGACAGTATCTCTAGAATCACAAGACCCCAATATGTCAAAGTATCATAAAATAGGAAACACAATATACAGAAACTCTGCCTTTTGATCCAATTTTAAGGGGATACCTCTGTTATCTGGTCAAAGAATACCTACAGTTCAAGAGGCATATAGTTCAGTAGAAGAAATAGATAAATAGATCAAGTATGGTGATCAGGAGTGGTGAGTGTCATGATGGAGGTGGGCATGGCATAATGTGGGAGCATTGAAGACGGTGATCACGGAAGCCTTCCCAGAAGAGCTGACATTTGAACTGAGTAGAGACTCATACTCAGAGAAGTTAGCAAGATGCAGAGGAAGGATGAAATTCCAGAGGCCAACACATGTGAGCACTTGGAGGCATGAAATAGGGAAATTGTTGGATGTAGTTTGGTATGGCTAGGGAGAAGGGAGCCTGGGGGCTGCAGCAGGGGTTGCAGGAGGTAGATGAAGTAAGAGAAGTCAGTTTTGTGGTCTACACTGAGATATTAGCTCTATTATAAAAGCCATAGAAAATCATCAAAGGATTGGATGGAGGAGTGACTTGACCAGAGGTACATCTTAGGTAGCCTAGTGGCATGGAGTTCTGTGTAGACCAGGACAAGAAACTGCCACAACTGTTCAGGAAAAATGTGAAGAGATGCTAAACTAAATATAATTTCAGTGCTGGAGGAGAAAGGAGAATAAGATGTGTACAAAATGTGTATTAAGGTGGCCTAAATTAAAGCGACAAGTTTTAAATTACAATAAATGTATGCTTAACAGCTATGAATGGAAATTTGAGAAATGGATTATGCATTTTTTTTAAAAGATTTACCTTATTTACTTGAAAGACAGAGTTACAGAGAGGCTGAGGCAGAGAGAGAGAGAGAGATCGAGAGAGATTGATCCTCCATCTGTTGGTTCACTCCCCAATTGGCCGCAATGGCTGTAGCTGTGCCGATCCGAAGCCAGGAGCCAGAAGCCTCCTCCGGGTCTCCCACGTGAGTGCAGGGCCCAAGGACTTGGGCCATCTTCTACTGCTTTCCCAGGCCATAGCAGAGAGCTTGATTGGAAATGGAGCAGCCTGTGCCCATATGGGATGCTTCAGGCTAGGGCGTTAACCCGCTGTGCCACAGCGATGGCTGCGGATTATGCATTTCTTAAACTAAATCTGATTGTTCCTTTTTGCTCTGCAGATCTTTAGGTGATACAAAGGTGCCTTATCTGTATCTACAAATGATCAAAATAAGATGAAAGATTCAATTGCAGGCACATGCCTAGATATGACCACATATAATATACAGAAGCAACAGGATATTTGGCAACATCTGGAAAGTCACTGGGAGGTACTGAATTCATCTGAGTACCTGGCATTGCAGAACAGTAGTGACAAGAAGGAGTACTAGACTGGGCTTTTAGGAGACCTAGGTTCCAATTCCAACCTGGCCAGTTCTATGATTTTGGGTTCATCATTATTTCTTATGAACATGGGTTTCTTTATCTGTCAAACAAAAGTGTTGAATTACGTGACTTCCAAGGTCTAGAAATTAGCTGTTCTAAATTCGCTGAGTACACATAGCTTTGACTTACAGAAATGCTCCGTAACCCATCTAAGTGATTTTAATTCCATTTAGTTGGGCAATTGAGGTAATGCTGTAGCAATCATGATTGAATTTAGTCTTGCACTGTGTGATATGACCTTAGGTATTCATATTAGTCATTCTGGTAATTTGTGCATAAAATATTATCCTTTTAGTTCTTTATAGTAGAGCTTACACTAACTATAGCTCGTACAAGCTCTAAATTAGTTTTTATTATAATTAATATAAATATACCCAAATTAGCTTTTCCTTCCTAAAACACAATTTATTGTGTTCTAAGGCATTTCTACAGCTAAGACAACAGGGATGTCAAATTACTATGTAATAGTCACTCGGTTCCAGATCATATCCACTTAACATTTCTCATGATTGTAAGACCCTGGGGAAATAGGAGTTTTGCTAGAAGGTCAGCAGCTGTAAGGTGGGCAGGTGAATACTTGCTGTCAGCTAATCATGTTGCTAAAACTTTTGAGATCTTCAAAATGAGATAGGCTGATACCCTGGAAAAATCCTGTTTTCTCTAGGATTTCCTTTTGTGACTGCTTGAAGAGTCAATGAAAAAAGATCTTAACCTTCCTCCTGTATACTGTTGCACTGAGAGAACAACAGCTGCTGAGAAACAGGGGCTGAAGACAAGTTACGATCTTTCAGCTCAGGGATAGGATAGTGATGTATCCTCTCCAATTTAAAAGTCAAAGACCCCAATCTTAGTGTACTTAGAGTTGACACTTTAATCACAAGATTTTTCATCCTAAACTTCCCTTCATCATGTAGTTTGAAGCCCTGGAGAGGAAAGCGTCTGAGATAAGGGTAGTGTATCCTTCCTGTTCTCTGATACTATCTCGGAGGGATGGACAAAGGTAAGGAGAGAGGCAGGAGAAGTGTATCACCTGGGAACAGGTGCACAGTGAAGCCCCATCACCCCTAGTTGCTGCACTGCCCCAGAGTAGCACGTTTCTCAGTTAGTCTCTATTTCCCTTGCTATCTTCTTCCTAGGTCTTGCTCTATTGTGCAGTTAACCTTATAACAATTATAGAATCAGCCTATTTCCAAATGCAGAGATGTCTGATAAGGGGCCCACTAGGACAGGAAGTATGAAGAGAAAACAAAAAGGAAGATTCCTTATCGCAGCCTTTAGCAGAAGATTCCAAACTCATTTTGTAGGTTCATTCAACGTACATTGTGAAAAAAATGTGTATTGTGAAAGTCTCAGTATATATACACAAAATAGATAATTAAGGAATATAATCCCTTCCATGGAAATTTTTATTTGGCGTCCATAACCAAATAATCTTCACTTCAAACGTATACAAAGACTGAAAGGTTACTTTTGTGCTGACAGATTTAAAGACTGATTGATTATATAACAGAGTTCCTTCAAGTAAGTGGCCTCCCAAGAACATTTATAATCTAAAAATTTCATGCACCATGTGGTGTTTTGTGTGTCAAACCAATAAATTCATTAAAATAACACTAAGTAAACCCAAACACAACACAATGAAAGTTCTAACAGTCCACATTAACCAACCAACTTTAAAATAATATCTTTGTTATGTATGAAGGTTAAAAATTCAGCAAATTCTTTATATTTTTTCCACTTGAGATCATGTGTGGTTTCCTACTTTCCTGAGAAATACACTTTTGTGGTTTTTTTTTTTTTTTGATCAAAGGAAGGTTATTTTTGCAATAGACATCTTTTGTAAAGGTCCCTGCTCTACTTAATCAAGGTTTCAAGAAAAAGGAAAACAAAAGTATTTATCAGGCTTTTATTTTAGTTTAGTGAAACATAAAAATTCTTAGGTTCTCCTCTTCATGTAGGCTTTGGAAAGAAGACACACATGGAAGCGTAACCACCCCAGGGGTAGGGGTGTGTGTGTCTGTGTGTGTGTGTGTGTGGAGGAAAGGGAGGGAGGGAGGAGGTGGGAGGAGGAAATAAAGGAATTTGGCTACAAAATTGAGTAACAGTTTGAAACACTTGGCTTCCAGTTGTGAAAGATGAGCAACACTGGGGAAAAAGCCAGCTAACAAGGAACCACTTGAGGAAGCTTAATCTCTGTTGGCAGGCTGATGAGGAAGGTCAGCTCAGAGCAGGCGTTCTCAGCTGGAGTTGGGCTCCCTTTGCCAGGACGATTGTCTTCTGCATTTCAGCTTCTGAACGGGACTGAAGGTGCCTTAACACAGCCAGCCCCCAAGTCTCTCCCTTTAAAAAGGCTGACCCTCCACTGCCATGTCTTGTCAATGTATGTATCATTTCTGCCAAGCGAGTGGCACAAAGAGAGTTGCTTCTTATTGGTGTGTTGTGGTGGGTGTTAGTACGTGCGTGAGATTGCTTCTTCTCCCGTGAGCACCAGTCATTGTTCAAAGATGAAGGGAAATTCCTCCTGAAGGCATGAAGGAGAGAATGAAGATAGGAAAAGTATGCCTAAATTAAAAATGGGACACTTGAAAATTAGGGCTTTCTCAGTACATTTACATGATTAGTGTGTGAGAATGATGTTTTAAAAGCTTTTAGAGATTGTGTCCCAATCTATCTTAAGTTTTCTGAACATCATTACTTATTGGATGAGGGGCTCTTTATACTGAATATAATTTATAACTAAGTGATTGCTTCTTGGCTTTTCATGTTGATTTTTCAATATAATAAATGATTAATGTTTATCAGGTTTATATTAGCAAATGACTTGAAGGTTTGAAGAAATTAAATATGTAGTTCAGGCAAGATTCTTCTTTATTTGAAAGGAAGGATTTTTTGACTTATCCAGATTTCTAATTGACAAAGAAGTCTGTATCACTGTTATAACTGTTAAGCCATGCAAAGTTTTAAAATCCATGTTGAGGACTTTGATAAAATTTTGAAATACAGATCACCTCTGACTTATGATGAGAAGGCAATAGGCATCCAGTAGAAACCACACCTCCAACTTTGGGTTTGATATTTTTGGGAACTATCACTATGTAATACAATGCTATCTCTTTTTAAAAATTAAAAAAAAATATTTAAGGTATACAAATTTCACGTATTTCCTATATACAGATTCAGGAATATAGTGATTCTTCTCACCATACCCTTCCTCCCGCCCACGCTCCCACACTTCCTCCTCCCTCTCCCACACTTCCTCCTCCCTCTCCTACTCCCATTCTTAACTTTTACAAAGGTCTATTTTCAGTTACTTTTATACTCATAAGATTAACCCTACACTAAGAGTTCAACAGATAGTATGAATAAAAAAACACTGTCACTGAACAGGGAAATAACTGCAAAGAATGCACCTATTTTCTTTGATACATAGATCCGGCATAGCAAAAAAAAATAAAGGTTATTCTCTCCTAAAAGGTTACCAATCTATTGATTACACTTGACAATATTTTGGCACCCATCATAATTTATCTGACTTAGAGACAACAAAAATGGTGTCTATGGCAGTAAGAAAGTGGATATATAAAAAGATACCTATTAAACTGAAAATATTAAACTATGTAATATAATGCTCATTTTATTGGAAATTAAAAATTTCACTTTAATCTGCAACAGGCAAATTCATAAATTCTGTTTCTAAAAAGAAAAATATGCCAAAAATATTTTAGCACCAATCACAATTATTGAGACATGACTGTAAAAGGCTGGTGTTTTTCATGTTGCTGGTAAACTGGCCCCAAAGATAACTTTAAGGAGGTCCAAAGATGTTTTTGAGCAGTGGAGATATTCTTGAAATAAGCTTACAGCCCTCCACCCCCGAATGACAATAATATCTGCATAACAAAGTTGCTGTGAGGTGTATAACCCAGTAGCATATTTAGTATAGTGCCTGACACTCAAGAAGGACAATATAACATCAGCTGTTATTATCAAGATAATAAAGTACTTTGGATATGTAAATTCTGGTGTGTGTGTGAAAGTAAGCAACTCACTGCATCATTTAAACTGAACACAATTAAACTATATTCCTTTTTTTTAGATTTGAGATTTTAAATTTTTGCCTATGTGGTAGAGAGAAACAAAGAGAAATAAACAGAAAGACAGACAACTGGAGAGGGCTCCCATACTCCAATCTACTCTCCAAATGCTTGCAATGGCTAGGGCTAGGCCACGCTACAGCCCAGAGTCAGCAATCCAACCTATGTCTCTCATGTGGACGGTGGGACTCAACTAGTTAAACATCTACTGCCTCCTAAGGTACATATTAGCATGAAGCTGAAATCAGGAAGGGAACTGCAACTTGAACCCAGGCACTCGGATGTGGGACTTGGGCATGTGAACTGCTATCTTAACAGCTTGACCAAACATCATCCCAAATTGTATTTCAAATAGGGCTAAGCCATAATTGTGGGATACTGGGAGACTTGTGTTCTGTTACTTGTAGACTAGAAGTTCTCACCTACTTTTCCTGACCCCTTTTGACTACTAAGATTCTAGCAGCTGGTTCAGCCAATTTTACTAAATTTAACACTACAAATATTTACCAAATTTCTCTTAACAGTCAGGCACTGGTGTGGGGTATAAAGCAGGACATTTCTTGCTCATAGTAGAGCACAAAGACCAGCGAAAAGAAAAAAAAAAAACTCAGAAGGATAGAAAACCCATCATTACATTCTGAATTATTGTTCTATCTGATTTTTTTTTTTTTGACAGGCAGAGTTAGACAGTGTGAAAGAGAGAGTTACAGACAGTGAGAAAGAGACAGACAGAAAGGTCTTCCTTCCGTTGGTTCACCCCCCTCCCCCAATGGCCGCCATGGCCATTGCTAGGAGCTTCTTCTAGGTCTCCCATGCAGGTGCAGGGACCCAAGCACTTGGGCCATCCTCCACTGCTCTCCCGGGCCACAGCAGAGAGTTGGACTGGAAGAGGAGCAACCGGGACAGAATCCGGCGCCCCAAGCGGGACTAGAACCTTGGGTGCCGCCACCGCAGGTGGAGGATTAGTCAAGTGAGTCACGGCGCCGGCCTCTAACTGAATTTAAGATGTTTCATGGTCATATTTTTTGGCATACTCTCAAAGTCAACTTCAGCTTCTCAAATTCTATACTTGAACATTAAAAATAGAACTAATATAGGAGGGTATGAGACAGCATTCCTGCTTGAGAAGCATCTTTTGAACAGTTCCCTCACTAGTGCGAACACACTGTTAAGAGTCTTTTAGGGGCGGGCGCTATGGTGCAGCGGGTTATCGCTCTTGCCTGAAGCTCCAGCATCCCATATGGAAACCAGCTCCAGTCCTGGCTGCTCCACTTCTGATCATAGCTCTCTGCTATGGCCTGGGAAAGCAGTAGAGGATGGCCCAAGTCCTTGGGCCCCAGCACCCGTTGGGAGACCTAGAAGAAGCTCCTGGCTCCTGGCTTCGGATCAGCGCAGCTCTGGCCGTTGTGGTCAATTGGGGAATGAACCATTGGCTGGAAGACCTCTCTCTCTCTCTCTCTGCCTCTGCTCTCTCTGTGTAACTCTGACTTGCAAATAAATAAATGTTATCTTTTTTTAAAAAAAGAGTCTTTTAACATTACCACTAGATAATATTACTCCATGTATAAATGTTCAAGTAAGGCATTCCAATTTGGTTTCATCAATGTAACAACAACAACAAAAAAACTGGCATGGGTGGGAGAAAATGCTACATATTTCAAGAGTGGACCCACTTCCCACCATGTAATCTATAGGGAACCAAATTGATTTTGAACTATGAGAATTTTAATGAAAAATTTCAAAGAATAGCCCTGGCAACGTCTCCTTTCTCATAGATAAAGAGTCCCACAGCCAAAATAGGAAAATCTGGTTGGTCACTACAATAGCTAAATAAAAATGTGAACTGAAGTGAACAGAAACTGGAATAAAAGAGTTGTAGTGGGTTGGAACTCACTAATATGAAGTCCTACTAAGATACATCAAGCATAACAAAAGGACTAGATAATCACCTTGTTTTATTTGGTTATGTAATAACCATTGGTGACTTTAATTCAACTCAGATAAAAAGACTTATGAGAAATCACAGACCAGTTTGGTGTGTCTGAAGTTCTTTTAAACACACCCAAGCATGAATGAGTCCACTATCAAATCATGATTTTAACTTCACAGATTACTTCTTGAGTCTAATCTTCTAAGTCATATATGATTGCTACCTTTTGTTGTTTAATCAGAACTCTTTTACTTTGAAGAAAATAGAAGAAAGACCAAAGTAAAGATTGTGTTTGTTAAGTATAAAAATTCATTCTTTTTTTTTTTTTTTTTTTGACACGCAGAGTGGACAGTGAGAGAGACAGAGAGAAAGGTCTTCCTTTACTGTTGGTTCACCCTCCAATGGCTGTTGCTGCTGGCGCACTGTAGCTGGCACTGATCCAAAGGCAGGAGCCAGGTGCTTCCTCCTGGTCTCCCATGGGGTGCAGGGCCCAAGCACTTGGGCCATCCTCCACTGCACTCCCTGGCCACAGCAGAGAGCTGGCCTGGAAGAGGGGTAACCGGGACAGAATCCAGCACCCTGACTGGGACTAGAATCAGGTGTGCCAGCGCCGCAAGGCGGAGGATTAGCCTATTGAGCCATGGCGCCGGCTTAAAAATTCATTCTTGTCGCACAGATTCTGCCTTTCATATGCTGAACATATTCAGGAAAAAACTTAATCTATATTCATGCCACATAATGTATGAACCAGAATTCATTATTTTAAAAAATTACTTAGATTAATTTAGTCAGTTAAGTTCAATAATTAGCCCCATAACAAATACTATGGGAAAAACTCCTAGGAATACTGGAGAAAAAGAAGGAAATTCATTAAAATGAAGAAAATTGTTGATATTATTATATTTTAAAAGTAGGTTGGATAGCACTTTTGTAACAATTTCTAAAATATAAATATTTTCTTATAAAATAATTTGCTTGAACGGAAGCAGAGATAAATCATTTTCAGGGAAGATTCTAAAACTGTGTGTTTAATTTTGAAACTGTATTGTAGGTGCTTAACAAACATACCAGGGTAGCTCTTAATTTGACCAACTGTGACTTTTGATCAGTTCTTATTATCATCAGCTTTACTAATTTTGTGTAAGATTATATTTTGTTTCACAGTCATAAATGAAAAAATAACCTAACTCCATAAAATTTTTTAAAAAGTTATTTTCTCTGGGTTCCTTTGATTCATACAACATAAACTTGCTTATGGATGAAATTTTTGTACCATAATGCAACAGCAAAGAAAAACTTAATTTTCATTTTAAGTTCTAGACTAATAGAAAAGCACCATTTACTCTGGAAGGTGATTCATTGGGATTTAGTTTTCTAGCGGGGTGCCACAGTAACTGGATGAAGGACACATCAAAGTGGCACAGTGGAGTTTACTTTGAGGATCCCATGAGCAGATGTGTCCACATTTGATGTATTAAGATGACTTACATATAATAAGGTTAGATGCTAGGCCTATTTTATTTCTGACCGATTATTACTGGTAGATTGAGACATTGTAACTGGTAGATTGAGACTTGTTGTATGCTTTAGTAGTTCAATCTCAGTGTGTTCCTTATTTTCATTAGTTATTTTTGGTAGAATCAGAATCAATCGCTATTGGTGGAAGGGAAGTCAGGAGAAAAAGAGAGAAAGAGGAGGAGAGGGAGTCAAGGTGAGGAGGAAGACACACACAGAGCACTTTTTAACTTACTGATCCCACCATGTTCAATGGTCTAGTTATAGATCTACTGGAGAAAGCAGTTCAGTAAGAAAGGAGAGTTAATGTTTGGACCAGCTTAAGATTTAGCTTTTCTGGGAAGAAGATTATAAATGGCACATAAACAGCTCTTGCCGTCAATGAAGAGATTTAAGAAGCTTTCTTTACCTACAAGCCTGTCTAGCCAGCTATCAGATTGTGGCAAATCTATTTGCCAAATGTGTACAGTTGAAACTTGCCATTGTTAATCTATTGAAAAAAATGAAATGCTTGTTCTTTTTTGGACGGGAAGATTAAGAGATAACATTTTGACTACATAAATGGTGAAAACCTACTACAAACCATCAAAGAGAGTAGTTTTGACCTTTCACTCAACAGTCTTTGCACACTGCAACTTTCTCATCAAAGCTTAATTTCTTTTGGGCCCCAGCGGAGTACAGCCACAGCTAAGTGGTCCCTTTGAAAGCAAACTTAGTCCTTAAACTAAGAAAAGCAGTAAAACAAATGCTCATTTGCTTGAACATAAGTCCATCAAACTTCCTCTTTTAGATGTGACTGCATGCACGAAGGCAGGAATGGACAGATAATACTAGGTGTAACCAAAAGAGGGCGTCCTTCACCCTTCCTGTGTGCACGGAGTTCTTGAGCTTGTTACAAGAACCCACCAGAACCCTCAAGCCACGGTGGAAGAATATCCTATGGCCCCTGGCATTTAGCGTTCTGTCCTTTACAGGAAACCACATCATGAAATCACACATTATGAAGAGCATCAGATTGGTGATTTAAGTCAGCACTAATTTCTACATTAAGCATTTACATTCTCTGAAATGTTCATCACTAGCAGCAAGTAGTTGACACTGTATCATCTTCCACAGACACTTCGAATTTACTATTTTGTCAGGCACTGAGAAAACCTCCCCTTAGGTCAGGCTGCAGGCTTTATCAAATAGTGTGAGAATAATAAGACGATTAACTTCTTAATGGTATCTGAAATTGAAGGGTTATCTATAATGCCAGACAGATAGGGAGCTGCACCTGGAGGATGTAGTTAAACACATCTGAGTTACGTGGGAAACGGTTTGGGCAGAAATGGATGCTTTTCGTAATAGAAGCCTAACATAACTTTTTTTTTTTTTCCCCAGTGAGAAAAGAGCCTTGACACTATTCTTAAATGTATTTAATAATGGATGTAGGATGTAAATAGTAGGCGTGTCAGGGGACAGTGCACACCCCCTTTGCTAGTGGTTGAGTTCCTTCAGAGAGACGGGAAAGAATGGTTTTCCGCTTCTAAGTGAATGGCCAAACTGCTCTCAGAAATCCCCTGCGCTGGAGAACACATTATCCTTGAAACCCGGACTCCTGCCCAGAGACCAGACAGGTTGGGGGGTGGGGTGGGGTGATATTTCGCTTTGTAGTAGAGACAGCTGTTCAGGAGGAGGAAATGTGAATTCTGAGAAGATGACCATTAATGAAAGCACATTTCCATCGCTGGAAAAATATCACTACCACATGCAATGTCTGCACCTGAAGGAAACCCGGCGGGGAAATAATTTCATAACCCTTTTGGACCAAGAAAAGCCGCCTAACCATTTTATGGTAGACAGGAGGTGACTGCCATCTACCAATACTAAAATCGAGCAGGCATTCCCTTGCTTTAAATGCTATATGACAACGCGTAAATAACAAAAAAAGAGGAAAAAAACCCTAAAAACCACTCATCAGTGTGTTTTTCTGCCCTACTCTGTCGTCAGGAAGATCCAACACCTTGTGAAAGCAGTGTGAAAACCTGTTCATGTCCTTCCCTCCAGAAAACAGAGGGAAAGAACAAGCCCACGCACATCCCCAATTCGCTCTTGCCAACAGTGCACATCAGAGAGGCCGAAACTGGGAGCCTGCCCGGAATTCAGAACTAGTGGTCCTGCGCGCTGCTTCCCAGGGTGGTCTCCACCCCGTGTCCCGGAGTCTGGGCCTGCGGGTGGGGGGCAGTAGTCACGTTGGTCCCCGGGAATATAGCTACGCCTGGGTCACCTCATCCACCGGTCCACCTGCTAGCCCTGGGATTCCCAAGGAGCGGCTGCCGGCGTCGGAGGTCGGGGCCTTATCAGCCGCGGTGGGTTGACCGGTGGGAAGATCCCGTGGGGGATGGCTTGGAGCTCGGGTCTCCCCGCGGAGGTCGGCGCCGCGGCTGACCCCCGCGGCCGCCGTCAGCCCCTTCCCTTTTCCTCCCGGGGGAGGGGGTGGTTAAAGATTACACCGCGGCCGCGGGCACTTCAAAGGGCGGCGGCTCGGACAGCCAGAGGTAAAGATAACGTTCTGGCAGCTGTAATCGGGGTTTGTGGTTGCCACATTTTAATCACTTCGTTGAAAAAAAAATAAAAAAGGAAAGGAAAAGGTTACAACACGAGAGGGTGCAAGGATGCAGCGTTAAGTCCCCTGGGCGCTGGGCACTCTGGGCTGCTCCTTGGAGGGAACTTCGTGCAACGCCGCTAAAGCTTAGGGTCTGGGACCTGCTCCAGGGCACAAACGCACCCTCCCACGCGAATGCCCATGCTCGCTCGCACTCTTTCCCGCCACGCACCCAGCGCCGCACCGGGAAGCTGTGGCGCACCTGCGCGACCCCGGGGTGGCACTAGAAGCCGTTTCTCTGCGCGCTCAGATAGACTGTGCAGCCGCGCTACCTTTCTGAGCCACGTGCGCTTCTCTGGGGCCGGCCACAGGTCTGGCCAGAATGACCCTGGCAAAGTCGCCCTCCCGTCCAGCACAGGCAGGGCTCCGTCTAGGACAGGTCCCCACTTCCCCGCGGGAGGTGAGGGCGCACTTACAGGTAGGAGGTGAAGACGCTGAGATTGGAGGGCAGCTCCGAGAGCCCCAGGTCGGAGCAGTCCACCCTGAGCAGCATCCTGCCGTCGGGCTCGCACAGACAGTTCGGGGGACAGCCCCGCGGCAGCGGCGAGCCGCCCCCGGCCGCCAGCTGCAGCATGACGGGCAAGGACAGGAGCACGCCGACCCGGGAGGTGTCCATGGTGCCCGAGGCAAGGGGCCGCGGGCTGGACGCCGGCAGAGAGCAGCGCTCGGGCTGCTGCGGACCGTGGCGCGCCCGGCGCCGCTCGGCGGGCCGCTGTCCCTCAGCAGGCGCGGGCCGCCCTGCGCGCCGCACTTCTGCCCCCCGGCGGGAGCGCCGAGGAGACGCGCCGCGGGGCCCGCCAAGCCTGTGTCCTCCAAGCCCGCCTCCGGAGCCGCGCTCGCTGCAGCGGTGGCCGTGGCGCTGCGCGTGGCTGCTGCTGCTGCTGCTGCGGGCGGCCTGAGCGCTGTGGAGCAGCATCGCCGCTCGCACGCCCGAGTTTTAAAGCGCTGCAGCCCGAATTGCGCGCCCAGTGACGTCAGCGCAGCGGGCTTCCCAGGCACCCCCCGCCCCGCCGGCCCCACTTTCCCTCCTCCCGCTCCCTCCTCCTTCCCGGAGTCCCGGGCGGGAGGCAGCAGGCGGCGCGAGGTGCCGGCGAGTTCGCTGCGCTAGGACGGCGCCTCCGCGGGGTGGCTTCCGGCGCTCTGCGCGCGCTCGCAACAGGGGTTCTTCGCGCTCACCCCCTTCCTGCGTTCCGGGGACCCAGACCCGAGAGCCACGCGCGACCTGCTCGGAGCCACGGCGGCAGACGCGTAGGGCCCGAAGCATGAGGCGCAGATCCTCTGAGTCTGCTTCAAATAATCCCTGAGATACGGGGGCTCTTCAAGCAAACCCACAGAACCCCAAATCCTATCCAGAAACAAAGGTATCGGGGTAAAGAGGCAGACGTCCCCAGCGAACGACGGGTGGCCTTTTTGATCTTTGCACCAGCCGCACTGTCTGGCCCGCTTTTGCCCTAAAATCAAAGTGCTGGGCTAATCGCTGAATAAATACAGGTCGTGAGCGAGCACTCCAGTTCTACCTTCCTCACCCATGCGGGGCGAGGAAGTCCAAGTGACAAATAGGTTTTTAGCTGTGCGTTAGAATCCCATGGAGGTCACCTTTAGCAAAGCGAAGCTGTGCGGGGCGGACAGCAGTCTGTCTGCTTTAGCTCTGGAACGTTTTCACCCCAGGTGTCTCAGGGTTCTTGAACTAAAAGCAGTCCCACGGCACTGGCCTCTGAGGGCTGAGACGAAGCGCTGGTGGAAGTGGTCTTACACGCTTCAAAATTGGCCTACGGTGAACCTGTTAGAGGGGGAGGAGGGAATTCAAAGAGTTTCTTGGCAACCTGGGGTGCCAGTTGTCCTCTCCAGACCTGAATGAGCACCAGAAAGAGGTGGCAGCCCAAGACTGCTACACTGACTCACAAAAATGCACCATTGTCATTCTGCTTCTTGAAGGTAGGGAACCCTTTTGACTAACGAGGTCACTCTGAAGCGTCTCCCATTTTACCGGTCCCCTGGAAATTTTCATATCGATTTATGGATCTTATGGTTGGGACAAATTTTCTTTGTGTAGGGGGTGTATTTACCCGCATCGGTTATGTGGTGATCTCCAGAATTACTGGTGGTTCATTCACCTGTGGGATTTTTACAGCTATATAGATTTCTTGATCTAAATCTGTATTTTTTAAAAAAAATTTAAACATTGTACATGGTTGTGAAGCTCAGGGTATGTTTCTAAATCTGTATTTTGAACACGCTCTTTTCTTGAGTGAATCCGATCATTAGCAAGGCTGTGATTCTAAGCATTGGATGGGGAGGGAGTGGGAGAGATTATAGACTCCATCTTCCTATTTTGCAAATAAAGAAACTATGGCCCAGGACTTTGGCAAATTTGACAATACCTATAAAAACTGAGGTGACCCAAGTTTCTGACAAATCCTACAGCACCCAGTTCTGCCCTGTTCCCTCCCTTTACCCTATGCACATCACCAGCCAACCCACCTTTGCTTATTCTTACATTATTCTTGCTTCTCCCAGTCATCCTTTCCACATTTATAGTATGTTTACTAATTGCCTATTGTCCTTCCATTTTTAATGTATCTCCAGATTATTTAGTTTGTAAGTACAACTCAAGAGTTATTCTTTCTGTGAAACCTTCTGTACCCACAGCCCAAGTTAATCAATTAACAGGTGTTAGTAGGACCACTACAGCTGGCTTCCAGCAATGTCCCAGGGAGGCAACCTCTCCCTCCTCGTGGAGGTTAGACTCTGGGGGATGACAGACTCTGAACAGGAAACCTAAATGTGAGAAGCCTCTTCTCTCTCTCTCTCTCTGTCTACTCTGCCTGTTAAAAAAAAAAAAAAAAATGTGACAAGCCTCACCTAAGGCTGTGTTACGCATGCCACATGGTTGTCTAACCCAAGCATTTTGTTGTGACCACTTTGGTGGCAGGGACTTGGTCCCTGTGTCTTGGACCCGTGGGGTGAGTAGTGAGTGCTTGACAACAACATAGGAGTCCAGAATATTGTTTTGCCCACCCTTTGTTTTGGGATGCTAAGCAGCACTTTCCTTGACTTTGAGGTTGTTAAAAGAAGCCTAGCACTTTGATTGTAGAATGAAGCAGGCAAAACTGCATTGGAATCTGGATTCTGCCCTTTCCCGGTTGTTGCATCATAGGCTTAGAATGAGCCTGTCTAAATCTCAGTTATGTGCATTTTAAAAGGGGGCATATTATTCATCTAGGTGATCCTAAATGTTCCAGGAACTGGAACCTGGCCTAGGCCAGAGTAGGTCTTTCAACCTGTGTTACTGCCTTCCCTCTTTTTAGGATTTGAAGGTTGGTAACAAATTCATGTGGAGCAGAGGGATTGCAGATCCCTCAGTTCAATTCAAGTAAGTGGAGAAAACACCTGTGCTGGATGAGGCCCAGTATAATGAGCACACCCATCATTTTTTTCCCTCTCTTTTGCACACCCATCATTTCTCCTCTCTCTTTTTGGTAAGATCACCCTGCAGGTTTCCTTTGGGAAATTGCCTTCTTCCTGCTGCCCCACCCCCCTGTGTAGGGTTAGGAATGTGACCTAAGAAGAACAATCTGAATCTTATTGGAGGATTGTCATGGACCCTGGGACTAAAGGTTCCTCTTTGACTTCATAAGCTCTAAGGAAACCTGGAGCTCACCTGGGGGCTGCTGTTTTGCCTTTGGCAAGAAAGCTCATTGGGAGAAGCAAAGCAAGAGCCTAAAGTTATCTCTCTCTCTCTCTCTTTTTTTTTTTTTGGACAGGCAAAGTTAGTGTGTGAGACAGACAGAGAGAAAGGTCTTCCTTACATTGGTTCACCCCCCCCCCCCAAATGGCCGCTACAGCCAGCACTGCACCAATCCGAAGCCAGGAGCCAGGTGCTTCCTCCTGGTCTCCCATGCAGGTGCAGGGTCCAAGCACTTGGGCCATTCTCCACTGCCTTCCTGAGGCACAGCAGAGAGCTGGACTGGAAGAGGAATAACCAGGACAGAATCCGACACCCCAACCAGGACTAGAGGATTAGCCTAGTGAGCCGGGGTGCTGGCCTAAAGTTATCTTTTAAACACCTGGATCTAAAGCTGTTTCTGCTCCATCACCTCCCAATTGGGTGAACCAATTAAGTTTGTTTTGTTTGGTTGCTAGAACCAGGGAGTGAGAAATCAGCTGTGATCACTTGCAGTCAAGCACGCTCAGGAAAAATCTGGAAGCCCAGGAAGCATGAATGTTTGAGAGTGGCCTGCTGAATAGTCAAGGTATGGCAGATTTCACAACTTAAAAAATCATATTGGTGGAACATAAGAGTGATCTGACTGATGGTGATTTCATTGCCTGCATGGATTTGTGTTAATTATTTTAGCTAATAATGATGAAAATACAGAAAAGGAGATTCCTTGGATACTGAAGCAAAAAGTTTCAGTCAAGCTGTTGAGCAGTAGCCTCAATGTTTTGTGGCAAATTCCATTTAATGTGTAAGATCAAGTTTTCAAATTGCTAGATAATAACCATCAACACTTATCCTTTTGTATAGTTCCATGCTACCCCTGAGTCCTTAGGGGAGATAGTTATTATTCTTACCCCATGTTTAGGGATGGGAAATGCAAATGATTTTCCTAATCATGGCCAGTAAATTTCTCCCTCCCTGCTTTCCTCCCTTCCTCCCTCCTTCTCTCCCTTCCTTCTTCCCTTCCTTCCTCTCTTCCTCCCTTCCTCTCTTCCTTCCATTATTTATTTTTTATTTATTTGAAAGGCAGAGTTACAGAGGGAGGATGAGGGGAAGAGAGAAAGATTGATCTTCCATCTGCTGGTTCACTCCCCAAATGACCACAAAGGCCAGGGCTGGGCCGGCTTAAGCCAGGAACCTGGAGTTTCTTCTGAGTCTCTCACATGGGTGGCAGGGGCCCAAGCACTTGGACCATCCTCCACTGCTTTCCCAGGCATATTAGCAAGGAGCTGGATCAGACGTGGAGCAGCCAGGACCCATATGGGATGCTGGCATTGCATGCAGAGGCTTAACCTGCTATGCCACAACACCAGCCCCAGCAATTTTCATAATGGAATCACAATTCTGACCTGAGTCTTTTGGCTTTAAATCCTGTGTGCCTTTCTAAATCCTTTGGGTATTCTAGCCACATAAAGACTTAAACTGGGTAGGACCTTAGGTTTAGTATCATTTTATTGAAAAGGAAATTCATTTTTTTTTTGTAAAAAAAAAAGTAAAGTCTTTGTTTTTTGTATTTCAGTGGGATCAGTTAGAGCAGAGAAAGGTGATTTTTATATGAATAGTAGGGACAAATATTCATCCTCCCCCCACCTAAATTTGTGTATTTCTAGTTTCTCTCAACAAACAATGACTCATAGGAATGCATACTGTGAGATGTCAGAGAAAAACACCACTATCCTCACATGGGATACTAAGGTTAGTAGGCTCAAACTGGATTTTGTTTGGGTGAGTGCATATGAATTTGGAAGGTATCTCAGTGTTAATGAACCCCTGTAAAAGGTAATATCTCATGCCTGAGTGGAAATCACTCTTTAGTGTTTAGACTCTTAGATTTCAAGTTCCTAAAACTGATTCTAGTACAGTGTAGTTTGCTACGTGCCTACTTTCTGGACTTGTTAAGCGGATGTTTTCTCAATTCTTTAAACTTTGATAGAAGTCCACAACTAAAAACATTTCCTTACACCACGAGAATTACTAACAAGCTTAGTTGAAGCATGCCAGGATAATTTTAGTTAACAGGTAAGTCAATATTTCTTTTACAAGTATAGTGAAATAGTGTTTACACAACTGGTGGGCTATTATGGACTTATTTAACTTGTTTGAAAGAGTATAGAGCCCATTATTTGCCCTGCTCATTTTACATTCATGATATAATCAGGCTTATACTGAATTTCTTTAACTTCCTTTCACCAACAAAGCCTAATTAATAGAGAAGGGAGGAGGAAGATTTAAGAATAAAGATCTATTTTCTTTAGAATTATTTATTTTGTGAGAAAGCATTAGTTCAGCTAATTCATTACTTTGAAATAACCCATTATGTAGAATCAATCAGATCTGTCTTTGATTTTATCCAACATAAAGGCAACGTTTAAATAAATCCACATGTTTGCAATGTTCTAAAAGAAAAAACAGTGGTATATGATATTATCAATTCTTTAGCTTTTTTTTGAGTCCCTTGTCTAATTTCATGTATGATAATTAACATAGTCCTACTGGTATGCAGCCTGCTTCCTGAGAACATGTGTCCAATCAAAGTTGCATCCAAACGAGGGGTAGGTTTTCTTTTCAAATTAAGAATAAAATTAATGAGAAAAAATAACAAAACACTTGAAATCAAATGGTTTTCCTGCCTATTTACATGCTTTATTGCAGTCTGCCAAATAGTACCTGGTACCTTCTGTATGTCCAAAGCACTGGAGTTTTTTTTTTTTTTTTTTTTTTTGGTCTTGTTAGAACTATACTTTTTAGTATATTTAACCATCTACCATACCCACATGCTCCACTCAAAGTTTGGGCTATGTCCCAAAATGATGAAGTGCTAATATGTTCCCTTGTGGAGAGCTGCTTCCTCCAAGTCCTGTAGACAGAGTTTGTACTGATCCACAAGCCCCCATCTGCAATGCTGAAATCCTGAGAACTTTGAAAAGGTAAAATTCTGGCTGGCGCCGTGGCTCAACATGCTAATCCTCCGCCTAGCGGTGCCGGCACACCGGGTTCTAGTCCCTGTTGGGGCGTTGGATTCTGTCCCGGTTGCCCCTCTTCCAGGCCAGCTCTCTGCTATGGCCCAGGAGTGCAGTGGAGGATGGCCCAAGTGCTTGGGCCCTGCACCCCATGGGAGACCGGGAGAAGCACCTGGCTCCTGCCATTGGTTCAGCGTGGTGCGCCAGCCGCAGTGCACCGGCCGTAGCGGCCATTGGAGGGTGAACCAACGGCAAAGGAAGACCTTTCTGTCTCTCTCTCTCTTACTATCCACTGCCTGTCAAAAAACAAACAAACAAAAAAAGAAAAGGTAAAATTCTTTCAAAAGGTATTTGGTGACATAATTTGAAGTGAATAATTGTATCTGATATATTTTTAAATAAAATTATCTTTTTATATTTTCCATATTTGAAAGGCAGAGGAACACACACACACATACACACAGAGACAGAGAGAGAGAGAGAGAGAGAGAGAGAGAAACAATTATTTCTATGTGGGCGGCAGGGGTCCTCCAAGCATTTGGATCATCTTCTGCTGCCTTCCCAGGCACATTAGAGGGAGCTGGATCAGAATTGGAGCTGCTGGGGCTTGACTCAGCTTGAGCTAGGGCTGAACTCCACAAGGTCACCCCTAATCTTTATATTATTCCATATAAATAGTCATTCAAACTCTTGATGAACTACGTGTATCTTTCACTGTAGGATGCTTCCCCAGACCTACTAGAAATTTTATATAATATATGGGATATTGCTCTCAACATATTCTCTTTTTAAAAGCCTCCAAAATTCTGAATTTTATAACATGTGACCCTGACATTTTTGGTTGCTGGATTATGGATCTATAAATACCAGCAAACCCTGGAATATCTATCTCATAAACAATGTTCAGAAAGAGACAAGGATAAATAGTACTGGCTGGCTGAGGAAAGAGTGGGAAGTATCTTTAACAGCCAAGCCAGAGAGAGGAGACAGGAGGTAGTCAGCCCAGATGAGACGTGTGGCCCTCACCAGACGACATCCCATTTGCAGAGTATGGGACAGAACTCCCTGTACTCTTACTCTGGAGAACTCTGTGTGAAAAGGTAATAGCAAGCATTCCATGTGTTAGTAGTTAACTCTCTGAAACACTAGAGAATAAATAACAATGGTGAGCAAATTCCAGAAAAGAAAAAGAGGAGTTGAGCAGAAATAGTAAAGTTAAAGAGAAGGAAATATAGCACTCATTATGAAGAACAAATTCATGGATTTTATTCTATGGACATGCAGGATTTATGAGCTAAACAAGTAAAGAGCATACTATTTTCCAAAATGCCTTACTTTGGCAAGTCTGGTGGATTTTAATTGAAAATGTATAGTAGCATTTCACTGCAATTACAATCTCATAAAGTGGAGCAAAATATATTGCACAAACATTGTGGCTTAGTCAGTGAGTCATAGAAAAACATTGTCCAGATTACAGCAATTAAAATTTACAGAAACTTTTTGTTGAATGTTATTAGTTTTGTGGATTAATAAAATGAGCTTACTTGTTCTAATTGTTCTTTAATATGGATTGACTTTTTATTTTAAATTTTATTGATTATTCTTCCTTTGCATAGATTTTAGATTGGTATATGGTATAAAGAAATCTCATTGTAGCTTAAAAAGAATTCTAAATACCTTTTCTGAGACATAATTCTTTTTTTTTAAAAAGATTTATTTATTTGAAAGGCAGAGTTAGAGAGAAGGAGAGACAGAGAGAGGTCTTCTACATGCTGGTTCATTCCTCAAATGGCCTCAATGGCTAGAGATGGGCCAAAGCCAGGAGTTTCATCTGGATCTTCTATGTGGGTGCAGGAGCCCAAAGACTTGGGCTATCTTTCACTGCTTTCCCAGGCATGTTAGCAGGGAGCTAGTTCTTAGCAGCCAGGAGTTCGACTGGCACCTATGTGGGATGCCATTGTCCTAGGTGATAGTTTAACTTGCTGCACCATGATACAGGTGTTTCTTACCAAACATCACTCTTTGTTCACATCTTCTCTGTTTTTCCCTACTTCTAGTTTATCCTTAATTTCCCACTAGGATTTGTGGAAGTAGGTAGGAGGGCATGAAGGTCTTTGGCAAAGTCATCTATTAGGGAGGCTTAATATAACAGTGTAGCACACTGTCCTAGAGTCTCACAAATCAGAATTCAAATCTCTGTTCATTGACTGAGCTATGGGACTTGGAGCAGCTTTTTCCTGAGGTCCAATTTCCTCATCTTGCAGATGAGAATAATTGTTTCAAGTTTGCAGAACTGTTGTAAAGGAAGCTACTGCTTTATATGGCATTGCATGCAGTAAGTGCTTAAACTATACCAGCAATAGGAAAGTTTCCATCCTTAAAACTTTATTTAAAAAATTTTTGTATTTGACAGATAGAGGGTGGGGAAGGCTCCTCTACTTGCTAGTTTACTTATCCAAATTCCCTCAATGGCTAGGGCTGGGCCAGGGATAAAACTGGGAGCTAGAAACTCAACCTAGGTCTCCTCTGTGGATGGCAGAAACACAATAACTTGGGCCATCACCAATGCTTCTGAAGATCTGCACTAGCTGGCAGCTGGAGCCAGGAGCTGGAGGTGAGAATCAAACCAAAAAGCACTCAAATGTGGGAATCAGGCAGCTTAGCCACTCCACCAAAGCTTGCCCCCAAGACTTTTCATTTTTTCCTAAGAGTTTTGAGAACATCTTTTCAACTCCATAGAAAGGGATGACTGACCGGCGCCATATGGACACCCGGTTCTAGTCCCAGTTGCTCCTCTTCCAGTCCAGCTCTCAGCTGTGGCCCGGGAAGGCAGTGGAGGATGGCCAAGTGCTTGGGCCCCTGCACCCGTATGGGAGAACAGGGAGAAGCACCTGGCTCCTGGTTTTGGATTGGTGCAGTGCCGGCTGTGGTGGTCATTTTGGGGGTGAACCAACGGAAGGAAGACCTTTCTCTCTGTCTCTCTCTCACTCTAACTCTGTCAAATAAATAAATTAAAAAAAAGATGACTAAAACAATATATATATACATATGTAAACTATATATTATTTGTAAATGTGGTTTTTACTAATGACCTGGGGGCTTTGAACATTTACCCCAGTTTCACATGAAAGCAGTTTGGCAGAAAATTTTGGGTCTACCTCACTTGGGAACGTGTCCTAGTGAAATATTCTCAGTTATATTTAGCAGGCCTAAGTTTTCTGTTTTAAGAAGGCATTGGCCGGCACCGTGGCTCAATAGGCTGGTGCCTGCGGCGCCGGCACCCCGGGTTCTAGTCCCGGTGGGGGTACCGGATTCTGTCCCCGTGGCTCCTCTTCCAGGCCAGCTCTCTGCTATGGCCCAGGAGTGCAGTGGAGGATGGCCCAAGTCCTTGGGCCCTGCACCCCATGGGAGACCGGGAGAAGCACCTGGCTCCTGCCATCGGATCAGCGAGGTGCGCCGGCCACAGCGCGCTGGCCGTGGTGGCCATTGGAGGGTGAACCAACAGCAAAGGAAGACCTTTCTGTCTGTCTCTCTCTCTCTCTCTCACTGTCCACTCTGCCTGTCAAAAAAAAAAAAAAAAATTAAACAGCTTTGTAAATGCCAGCCTTGATGTCTTCATGAGAGTTTATTCTCCCAATGAGGCTAGAAGAGCTTGAATGACTTCCCTAAATGTAGAGTGAGTTTACCTGTGTCCTCCAGTATTTGGCATCTGGATTTGGCAAGGGAGATTCGAAGTTTGGACAAATAAGAATTTAGTGTATGGGAAATTCATCAGAGGAAGTTCAAAGGGCTATAGTTAGAGGCAGAAGGGAGTGCCTCCTGCTGCTTAGGAAAGGCATCTGATTGGGTCTCAAAGATGGACAGCAATTTGACATTGAAGACACTTAGGGACAGGGGACTATCTGAAAAAGGGATGATAGCAGAAAAGTTAGCACCCATTTAGAGAACTGTAATTAATCCAGTCTGGCTAACCCTTGGGCTTTCTGAATATTTTACTATTGAGGGTATTAAGGCACTAAAATTGATGATTGGGGGAAGGTTGATGTTAAGATGTTTTGTACATGAGTGAGTAGGAAAGATACTGGATTTCAGCTCTGCCTGAGAAGGGGTACTCCAACAGCATGGCTCGGGACTCATTGAAGGGAGAATGAATGTGACAGAGAAACCATTCATTCAGTATATACTTAATGATTTAGTGCACACTGTTATTTTCTGGTTGTACCAGCTGAAGAATACGGTAATGTTGCTATGTGGGCTGGTTGGAAAAAAGATGTTTCTGTGAAAAATGAGCAGATCTACGGGAGAATAGTCCAGATGTCAGTGTATTGATTTTGAGCTGCCCAGAACTCGCTTGGATATTCAGGCTAGCCCTTCAAAGAGGTAGCAGGAAAAGATGTCCTTATATTTGGGAATTCTGGTTGATTAAATGGTAAAGGCTGATATTGATATGGTGAATGGATGTAGTATGGGAAATAATGACATTGTGGAGTAAAAGATTGTAGATTAAATATATAACAATTATTGACTACTAACTATGCATTAAGCACTGCTCAAAGCATGTTTAGGTATTATATCATTTAATCCCCACAACAAGCCCATGCAGGGTTTTATGTATCATTTTTAATTGATGAGGAAAACGAGGTCAAAGATCACACAACCAGAAATTTTTACAATTAGTTAATTGATTTCTTATTTGAAAGGTAGAGAGTGAGAGGGAGAAGTTGCAAAGATGGGGAGATCTTCCATCTGTTGCTTTACTCACAAAATGCCTGCAACAGCCAGGGCTAGACCAGGCCAAAGCCAGGAGTCCATCTTGGGTGTCAAGGTGTTCAACTTGGGTGTCAGGGATTCGAGCTATCTTCTCCTGCCTCGAAGGGTACTCATTAGCAGGAAGCTGGATTGGAAGTGGAGTAGACTCAAACCCAGGCACTCTGATATGGGTTGTGACATCTCACATGCTGACTTAGCTGCTCTGCCTCATACCTGCCCCAGAAAGGTTTTCTTAAAAGTATCTTTAAGGTTTTTTTTAAAAAGATTTATTTATTCATTTTAAAGGCAGAGTTACAGAGAGAGGAGAGAAGGAGAAGGGGAGTAGGGAGAATCTTCTGGTTCACTGTCCAAATGGCTGCATATCCTGAGGCTGGGCCAGGCTGAATCCAAGAGCCAGGAGCTTTATGCAGTCTCCCATGCGGGTGTAGGGGCCCAAGGGGTTGGGCCATCTTCTGTTGCTTTCCCAGGTGCAGTAGCAGGTGGACCAAAAGTGGAGCAGGCGGGAATCAAACCAGCACCCATATGGGATGCCAGCGCCACTGCAACACAGTGCGCTATTCCGTCTACCCCCACCCCCACCCCCGAAAGTTTCAAATCTGAGATTTGATCTTTTGACCTCAAGAAGGCTGACCCTAAACTAATGGTGCTAACTCCTACTATATGCTGCTTCAAAGACCAAAGAGAGAGAGAGAAGACAAATCCGAGAAATACCAACACCTGGGGTGGGGGGCAGTCAGAAAGAGCAGTGAGCAGACACTCAAGGGGAGCAGTTAGAAAAAGACATTGGAGAGAAGCCCAGAGAGGCTGTGACTGAGAGTATAGGCAGGCACAGTATCAATTACTATAGTAATTTTGTTAGTTGAAAGGTACATCATTTTTGCCATGAAATAAATGTTTAACAAAATAGTATGAAATAAAGCACATACCTAAAGGAATAGTTACAAATGACTTATAATTATTTTGTGGCTTTGAAAAGGGTATATTTACTTATTTATTTGAAGGACAGAGAGAGAGAGAGAGAGAGATCTTTCATCCACTGGTTCCTTCTCCAAATGATTGCAATAACCAGGAACCCAGAATTCAATAGTCTCCCATATGTGACAGGAACTCAAGTTCTTTAGCCTTCAGCTGCTGCTGTCTCCCAGGTACATCAGAAAACATCTGAATTGGAAGTGGTAGTGGAACTCAATCCTAATCACTCCCATATGGGATAAGAGTGTCCCAAGTGGTGGCTTAACCAGCTACACTGCAATGCCTGCTCCTATTTTGGTTGTTTAATTAACAAATTGGTAATGGCAACATCACCCTTAAGACTATCCTCTAATGAATTTAACATGAATGAATTAAATACTATTATAGCTTTAAACTGTGTTAGGCACAGAGATGGCTATAAACTGGACATTTATAAGAGAAAATGTATTATGAAATAGCTACAAATGGATTTCAAGACACTTTTACAACAAAATAACTTGAATTAACCTTTTATGTTTGAATAGGATCTAGTTGGAGGTGTAAGGATATGACATCAGTTTGAAAACAATCCTAATCAGAGAAACTTGAATTCTGCCAAAATTAAAGGAAAACTAATATCAAATTGATCATGAGGCTGAGTGAAATCATTAATGCCTTATGAAAAGTTTATGGGAATAGTAATAAAGGAAATCAGTAGTTTACAAATAGCTAATTCAATTTAAGAAGGAATAAGATGATGTTGAGGATGATATAGATCATCTATATCAAATTGTGAGAAAAATTAATCTTATTCATGCCCTAATTGTAAAGGACCGATGATTAACAACAGAAGAAAAGGCAGTATCACAGACATTTTAATTGGTTCAACTTATGCAATTTGCACTGACAAATTGAAGTTGAGCAAACTTCAATGGGTTCCAAAACTGTTGTGTCCCCATCAGCTGTGGATAAGAGCAGGACTTTCAAAAGAAATGTTAAACAAGGGGATCAAACATTTCTTTGAAGAATTATAACAAATATGAAACATGACTTGATCACTCTACTCCTAAAGACAAAGCAGAAACAAAGTAATGGCTGCTAAGAGTGGAAGTGGTCCCATCAAAGCAAAAGTGGACCAGTCAAGAACAAAGGTCATGGCCTTTGGTTTGTTGAGATGTGCAAGGTATTTTGCTTGCTGACTTTCTGGAGGAGCAAAAGACAATGAACTGATATATTAGCAGAGTGTACTGAGAGATTTGACACAAGTTTTTGCAGACACATTTTTAGGAAAGCTTCACTGGAGTCCTCTAGCACAACGATGCTGCTGCTCATTCTTCTCCTTAAACAAGGGCGGTTTTGCAAGAGTTTAATGGGAAATCATTAGGTGTCCATGTCAGAGTCCTGATTTGGCTTCTTATCTCTTTTGTTCCTTAATCTTTTAAAAAATATTTATTTATTTGAAAGACAGAGTTATAGAGAGGCAGAGGCAGAGAGAGAGAGAGAGAACGTTTCCATGCTCTGGTTCACTCCCCCAAATGGCTGCAATGGCTGGAGCTGGGCCAATCCGAAGCCAGGAGCCTGGAGCCTCTTCTGGATTTCCTACGTGGGTGCAGGGGCCCAAGGACTTGATCCATCTTCTGCTGAATTCCCAGGCCACAGCAGAGAGCTGGATTGGAAGTACAGTAGCTACCAGGTGGTAGCTTTACCCAGCCCCCTGTTCCCTAATCTTAAAAAAAATCTTTGAAGTACATCCACTTTCTTCAGTTAATAACAACAACAAAAATAACATGGACACAGCTAGATTCCCAGGACCCTCAGTTCTTTAGTGATGGATCAAGGGACTGGTTCAATCACTTACAAAATGTCCTGGACTTGATGGAAATTATCATGACAAATAGAGTTTTCGCTTTTTTAAAATCTTTTAATTCCACTTACTATGATCTTTTTGAAGTCCTCTCATATTTATTCATTGGCTAAATATTTATTGAGAACCTACTCTGGGTTAGGTACTGGGTTTGGCACTGAAGATACACTGTCAAGTAAAACAGAAATGATCCCTGACCCTTGGAGCTTATGATCTAGTGGGAGTGGCAGGCATTGATTCAACACACACATGCACGCATGCACACACACAGAGAGAGTTTTAAGTCCCATAAATGATGTTGTTTGGAAACAAGATTTATCAGTGAAATAAAATAAAATGGGAAGTAAAAATGAGCTACATTTTTAGAATGTTTTTTACACAATTTGTTTAGCTATCCTTATTTCCAAAGAAAGGTGAAGTAAAATGATTTCAAAAACTAATAAAATTATCATCCTTCTCAACGAGCAGGATGCAGTTTTTCTTTCCATCAATTTTTCTGCTTTTCTTTAGGCATTTCTTTATTTTTCCCCCTGTGCTTGTGGGGTTGTATAATTGAGGTGGCAGTTTGTTGGCTGCAGGTTTGTTCTAGTGGCAAGTGGGCAAAGAAAATGTATCAAAGAATCATATTAATAGATTGGGTGGAGATGAAATAGGGTTTTAGAACCTCAGTTTCCAGAGTGCTTTGAGTGTCATGGGAGGTGTGCTTTTTCTCTGCAGCAAAGAGAAATGTGGCTCTCTCAAGTAGCTGAACTTCAGCTCCTTAAGTTGAACTCTTTTGGAAATTAAATTAATGTTTTCTATGGAGTGTGATAAAAACCTCTTGAGTGATAAGTCACTGTGGACATTCAACTGTCAAAAACACATCATTGACTTCTAATGTTCCTTTATACTGTTGTTTTGTCTATATATGAAACTTCAGAACAGATTGTGTTTTTAAAAAATATTTATTTAATTAAACTTATTTGAAAGGCAGAGTTACAGAGAGGCAGAGGCAGAGGCATCTTCCATCTGCTGGCTCACTCTCCAAATGGCCACAATGGCCAATGCTGGGCCAATTGGGAGCCAGGATTTTCTTCCAGCTCTCCTATGCAGGTGCAGGGGCCCAGGCACTTGGACCAAGAATGTATTGTATTTTTTCACGAAATTAAAAATGTTTGGCAGCATGCTTTACTATTTCACTTACAAATGCTAAGGCTTTTCATCCTTCATACTGGGAGCCAGTGCTCATAGCCCAGGACAAAACAGATGGCAAGACTGCAGCTAGTGTTTTGTTGTAGGAACAGGTATTTTAATGATAAAGAAAAGGTGGATATCAAAGTTTTTGGAGATAGAGAAAAGCTCACAAGACGAGACCATTCTGAAAAGATATAGAGGAGCTGGCATTGTAGCACAGTGGGTAAAGACAAGGCCTGTGATGATGGCATTCCATATGATCTCCCGTTTATGTCCTGGCTGCTCCACTTCTGATCCAGCTGCCTGCCAATTAGCTTGTGAGGTAGCTGATGATGGCCCAAGTACTTGGGTCGTTGCCACCTAGACAGGAGACCTGGATATAGTTACAGGTTCGTGACTTCAACTCAGCCCAGCTGTGATCAGTGAGGCAATTTGGAGGGTGAACCAGTGGATGGAAGACCTCTCTTGCTGTGTCTCTCCCTGTGCAAAGACCTGTCTCTGGAACTCTACATTTCTAATAGATAAAAATAAACCTTAACAAAGAAGCAAAATAGGCAACTTGGTGTATTCTGACATATAGAAAATACACATATAATTTCTAAAATTAATTTATTTCTTTAGAAACCATAGTGATAAACAACCTATTTTCACAAAAATTCCTTAAAATGTAAAATTTTTGTTTTTTTTTACATAATGTGGATAAGACAAAGAACATAATAAAAGATGTCTACAATGAGTGGAGGAGCATTAAAAAACCTCCTTAGGTGGCCAATTTAGAATAGCAAAGGATGTGTATTGGTAAGGTTTCAGTTCTAGCATGATGTGGCTAGTGCTGTGGCATAGTAGATTAAGCCTCTGTGTGCAGTGCCAGCATCCCATATAGGTGCTGGTTCCAGTCCTGGCTGCTCCACTTCTGATCCAGCTCCCTGCTAATGGCTTGGGAAAACAGTGGAAGATGGCCCAAATGCTTCCCTGCATCCACATGGGAGACCTGGATGAACCTCCCGGCTCCTGGCTTCAGATTGGCCCAACTCTGGCCATTGTGACCATTTGGGGAATGAACCAGCAGACGGAACACCTTTCTCTCTTTCTGTAACTTTGCCCCTCAAATAATAAATTTTTAAAAAATAATTCTAGCATGATGTATAAACTAAATTTAGTGGGGTGCTATAAAAGAAACATGTTTACCAAGTAGACTGTATATATCTATAAACATATTCGTACACATACATAGAATATTGTATGGTAAGGGACCAACTATTGTGTGTGCTATAGTAGATTTTGCTTCATAAGCACATTTAAAAAATTTCAAATTGACCTACTTATGTGCCAGAAGCCTTAAGGCTTTCATTATATTTAGGAAGTTAATTAACTATTCTTGGCAGAGAAAAAGTATTCCTTAATCATTTTCACTTATTTGAGAAATAGTGATTGAGCACCTGCTATGGTGAGATATGGTTCTTGATTCTGGAGACAAAGCAAGCACTCAAACAAAACAGACAAAAATCCCTGTCTCTTACATTCCACAGCTAGTTTACATACTAGAGAAACAGACAATTGAAAAAAAATAGATAACTGAAATATATAGGATGTCTGGTAAAAAAAAAAAAAAGAAGAGGGATGGAGTAGCAGGGAGAACGAATTGCTTGTTTGTGTACGACAGCCAAGGGAGAGCTCATTGAGGGCTGCCTTCTAAGAAAAACTTTAAGAAGGGGAGTGAGCCATGCAGGCCTATGTGGGGAGGAGCTTCCCAGGTATAAGAAACAGCAAATACAAGGCTCCTGGGCAGGCAGGAGCAGGCCTGCCATGGTGATGAACAGCAGATGCCAGTGTCACTGTAATACACTGGGGAGGAAGGAAGACTTCAAGGTGGCCTCCAGTCAGCCATTGTGAGGACATGGAATGGGGAGCCCCTGGAGGTTTGGGGTAGAGAAATGACCTGACATAATCCGCATTGAAAAGAATGATCTGTCTTCTGGTAGGGGATTAGGTGAATTATGAAGAGAGGGAAGGGGAAAAGCAAGTCTATCATAATCCAGGTGGTAATTTGGGCCAGAGTGGTAGCGATGGAAGTGAGTACAGGTGGCTGGATAAGGGGTTGGATTTTGGATGTGTTTTGAAAATGCAGTTGACAGAATTTGCTGATGAATTGGATGTGGGGTTTGTGAGAATGAGCAAGGACTCAAGAAAGAATTCGAGGTTTATGACCTGAGCAACTGGAGGGATGAAGCTGCCATAAGCTGAGATGTGGGAGGCTTTGGGAAGAAAAGGTTTGAGAGAAGCAAGAAGAGGGTTTGAAGTAGATGCATAAATTTTGGGGGCATAGTATATGTCTGAATGGAGACGTTGAATATGTAGTTGAATTGGAATATACTTCAAAGTTTGTAGAAAAATGTAATTAATTTAAATTTACTTTTGGAACAGAAAGCTTTGCAACCCAGGCTTCAAAAGTTTAGCAGAAAATGCATATTATAACAAAAAAGTGTGTATGGCTTTCAAAAATTTTGGCACTCAAATAGGCAACTTTTGATTCCATATTTTTCCCCCACCAAATTTTGGAAGTATACTTACGTGCTTGGCATTCAGGGATAACTCCAAGCTGGAGATTAAAATTTTGGGATTGGCCGGCGCCGTGGCTCAACAGGCTAATCCTCCGCCTTGCGGCGCCGGCACACCGGGTTCTAGTCCCGGTTGGGGCGCCGGATTCTGTCCCGGTTGCCCCTCTTCCAGGCCAGCCCTCTGCTGTGGCCCAGGAGTGCAGTGGAGGATGGCCCAAGTGCTTGGGCCCTGCACCCCATGGGAGACCAGGAAAAAGCACCTAGCACCTGGCTCCTGCCATTGGATGAGCGCGGTGCGCCGGCCGCAGCGCGCCGACCGCGGCAGCCATTGGAGGGTGAACCAACGGCAAAGGAAGACCTTTCTCTCTGTCTCTCTCTCTCACTGTCCACTCTGCCTGTCAAAAAAAAAAAAAATTTGGGATTGTCAGAATGTTGGTAGTGTAGAAAGCTATGAGACTTTTTGAGATCACTGAGGAGGTGAAAGCAGATAGAAAAGGAAAGATATCCAGGGAACTGTTAATGGAGGTTAGCACTGTGCAGGTCATTAATAACTGTTAGCAGGAACAATTCTGAAGTGATGGAGATGTGGTCTCAAGTGTATTCTTTTAATGTATTTTAAAGTATCTATGATAAATAAAACACCCCAAAGTATTCTCTAAGCCAAAGACCTAAAAAACATACATTCAGATACGAAGACAAAACCAACGAAAACTAAGTATTTCAGTATCTACTTGTGCCAGTCACTGTGTACATATGCACATAACTGATTTTATTTGACTCTTCATACGAGATATGTAGATTATTAAAAAAAATCTCCATTTTAAAAATGAGAAAATTTTCAGACTTTAGTAAGCTTTCTAAAGACACATAATGAGTAATGACAGAGCTCAAAATATGTGTAAACTAGACAACTCTTTGTTTCCATAGTTTCCATAGTATGTTGGATCTTTTAGAGGCATTCTTTAGAAACTAAAGTAGTCTTTTGTTCATTCCATTTACTTCATATGTGTTTGATTAGGAGAACTATCCAAAATGTCTCCATTTGTTGAATTGGATTAACACTTCCAATCACATTAAAATGTTATTAAAGGAAATTAATTTCTAGAATGATTTCTATTTTTAATCTAGCTCGAATTAGCAGGGTGGGTGACGAGAGAGGCTAGTGTCCGTGCAGGCTCGCCTCAATTGTGCTGTTTTCCCCCGTGGGGGGTCTGCTTCCCCCCGCCAGTGACTCGGGATCCCTGTATCGGCCCCCGTTCAAGCGCTCAGTTCCAATGGCGACTGTGTTCCGCCCGGCTTCCGGTTCAGCCGGCGGGCGCACGCCGTCCCACTGTGTTCAGTCTAGCTCGAGTGAGCAGGGTGGGCAACGAAAGAGGCTAGTGTCCGTGTGGGCTCGCCTCAACTGTGCTGTTTCCCCTGTGGCGTCTGCTTCCCCCCGCCAGTGTCTCGGGATCCCTGTATCGGCTCCCGTTCAAGCGCTCGATTCTAATGGCGACTGTGTTCCGTCCGGTTCCCGTCCCTCCCGGCAGCTCCCGTGCCACTAAGGCACGATTTGCCGTTCGCAAACTTACTTTCCCATAGGTCCTCTGCGTCTCATTCACTGGGTCCGGAAGAATTTCCACTGCATTTTTTTCCGTGAGATTTTTCCTGAGGCTACAGTAACTCTGTTTTTATTAAACTATCTTTTTGCGGACTGCTAGTGCGCGTCCTCACTATTCCGCCATCTTGGCTCCGCCCTCTATGATGATGATTTCTATTTTTAATAGAAGTTTTTTTTTTTACTACATTTTTGGGAAGTAAATTCTCAAAATAATGATTTTGAGAAGCCACTGGGCATTTAACATGTTCATGTTATGTTTATGGCCTCTCTGTTGGGTAGACATTATTATCTCTTAGATTTTATACATGGGGAACTAGAGGTCTGCAGAAATTGAGTATATTGCCACAGTTGTAGAGCTTAGAAGTGGTTAAGGATTGACCCCATGTCCTCTGAAATTACATTCCATGCTCTTTCCACTACAACATGCATGTAAATTTAGTTAATTCCAAAGCTCAGCTTGAAATATTATATCTTTAGTCATCTGTGTAAAATTGATTACTCTCATTTGATGCACCATTGTAACCCTAACAGCTGGTGCAATTGGGGCCCACAATTTTAGGAAGCACGTATACATTTTAAAATTAGACTCGTTTTCTTTGGGAAGCATGTGAATGGTTTGATTTTTCTTTAATAGAAATTTGAGAGTCTTCCAAGATGGCAGAATAGAGAGGGAGCACACTGATAGTCCGGGAAAAGATAGTTTAATAAAAGTGGAGATACTGTAGTTTCAGGGAAGAGTTAGGGAAAAAATTGCGGAGGAAACTCTTCTGGAACTAGTGGGACACGGTGGACCTACTTGGAGGGCACGAGTGCCCACGGCTTGGGAAACCAGCCACTGAATCTACACACCAGTGCTGGAAAGGGAGGGGCCAGCGCTCAGACATTGACTGCCTTCAAGGAGAATAGCTCAGCTGTGTGGAATTACTTCCCTTCTGAATAGAGAGAGAGAGAGAGAGAGAGAGAGAGAGAGAGAGAGAAGAAATTTTACCACGCCAAACCTGGGTGTGTCACCTTTGGCACACCCTTAACCCTGAAGAACTGAACAGCACTATCTGGCCACACCCATCACTAGCCTGTAAAGATCCACTAAAAGCAGACAGTCCACTTAATGTAGAGTCATAATATAACATGAAAAGCCACCACAGCAAGGAAAAATAAAGAAGATACCAAAGAATATCTCCACAATGCCAAACAGCAAACGCAGAAACTGAGGAAACAAGAACAAGGAAGACATTATGAACATGACACATCAATACAAGATTATGAAGATGATGAGATAGAAGAAATGCAAGATACAGATTTAAAAAAGTTTTTGATAAGAACATTTAGAAGCTCTCAAAACAAATTCTTGAACTACAGAAATCCTTACTGGACAGGAAAGAAAATCTCTCTCATGAAAATGAAATCTTAAGGAGGAATCAAAATGAAATGAAGAATCTGGAAGAACATGAAATTGTGATATTGAAGAGAAATCAAAATGAAATGAAAAACTCAATAGATCAAATGACAAATGCAATGGAGCCTTAAAAACAGAATGAGTGAAGCAGAAGAGAAATATCGGACTTAGAAGACAGAGAACAGGAAAGAATACAGTCAAACCAAAGAAAAGAAGAGGAAATTAGAAATCTAAAAAATATTGTTGGGAATCTACAGGATACTATTAAAAAACCCAACATTCGGGTTCTAGGAGTTCCTGAAGGCATGGAGAGAGATAAAGGATTAGAATGCCTTTTTAGTGAGATACTAGCAGAAAACTTCCAGGGTTTGGAGGACAGAGATATCCAAATACAGCAAGCTCATAAAACCCCTAGTAAACATGACCAAAAGAATCCTCAGCATGACACATTGTAATCAAACTCAACACAGTGAAACATAAAGATTCTAAAATGTGCAAGAGAGAAACATCAGATTACTCTCAGAGGATCTCCAATTAGACTCACAGCAGACTTCTCATCAGAAACCCTATGGGATAGAAGGGAATGGCGAGATATAGTCCAGGTACTAAGAGAGAAAAACTGCCAGCCCAGAATATTTTATCCTGCAAAGCTCTCATTTGTAAATGCAGGTGAAATAAAGACCTTTCATAGCAAACAGAAATTGAAAGAATTTGTTGCCACTCGTCCAGCCCTGCCAAAGATGCTTAAAGATGTGTTACACACAGAAACACAGAAACATGGCCATCAATATGAAAGAAGGTAAAGGAAGAAAACCTCCCAGTAAAAGATCACAGGAAGTTCAAAGCATGTATTAGAAAATATCTTTGGGAAATGACAGAGCAAAGTTACTACTGATCAATAGTCACATTGAACGTTAATGGCTCAACTGTCCAGTTAAAAGACACATACTGGCTGAATGGATTAAGGAACAAAACCCGTCTATTTGCTGCTTAGAAGAAACAACATCTTTCCAACAAAGAAGTATAAAGACTGAAAGTGAAAGGTTGGAAAAAGATATTCCATGCCAATTGAAATGAAAAAAGAGCTGGTGTAGCCATCATAATATCAGATAAAATAAAGTTTAACAAAAAACTGTTAAGAGAGACAAAGAGGGGCACTATATAATGACTATGGAATCAATTCAACAGGAAGATGTAACTATTATAAATGTATATGCACCTAATTACAGGGCACTGGTTTATTTAAAAGATTTGTTAAGGGACTTAAAGGGAGACTTAGACTCCAATACAGTAGTATTGGGGGACTTCAATACTCCACTCTCAGAAATAGACAGATCAACCGGGCAGAAGATCAAAAAGGAAGCAGCAGATTTAATCGACACTATATACCAAATGGATCTAACAGATATCTACAGAACTTTTAATCCTACATTTAAAGAATTTACATTCTTCTCAGCAGTAAATGGAACCTGCTCTAGGACTGACCACATACTAGTCCATTAAGCAAGTCTCAGCAAATTTAAAAGAATTAGAATCATATCATGCAGCTTCTCAGACCACAGTGGAATGAAGCTGGAAATTAGCAAATCAGGAATCCCTAGATCATATGCAAACACATGGAGACTGAACAACATGCTCCTTAATGAACACTGGGTCATAGAAGATATCAAAAGAGAAATCAAAAACTTTCTGGAAGTAAATGAGGATAACAACACAACATACCAAAACTTATGGGATACAAGCAAAAGCAGTGTTAAGAGGAAAGTTTATAGCAATAGGTGCTATGTCAAGAAATTGGAAAGGCAGCAAATAAATGAGCTTTCAATTCATCACAAGGATTTAGAAAAACTGCAGCAAACCAGATCCAAAACTAGTAGGAGAAGAGAAATAATTAAAATCAGAGAAGAAATCAACAGAATTGAATCCAAAAAACATTACAAAAGATCAGGAAAAAAAAAAGAGCTGGTTTTTGAAAAAAATAAACAAAATTGGCACACCATTGGCCCAACTAACAAAAAAAGAAGAGAAAAGACCCAAACCAATAAAATCAGAGATGAAAAAGGAAACGTAACAACAGACACCACAGAAATAAAAAGAATCATAAGAAATTACTACAAGGACTTGTATGCCAGCAAACAGGGAAGTCTATCAGAAATGGGTAGATTCCTGGACACATGCAACCTACCTAAACTGAACCAGGAAGACATAGAAAACCAAAACAGACCCATAACTGAGACAGAAATTGAATCAGTAATAAAGGCCCTCCCAACAAAGAAAAGCCCAGGACCAGATGGATTCGCTGCTGAATTCTACCAGACATTTAAAGAAGAACTAACTCCAGTTCTTCTCAAACTATTCAGAACAATCAAAAGAGAAGGAATCCTCCCAAATTCTTTCTATGAAGCCAGCATCACCTTAATTCCTAAGCCAGAAATAGATGCAGCATTGAAAGAGAATTACAGACCAATATCCCTGATGAACATAGATGCAAAAATCTTCAACAAAATTCTGGCCAATAGAATGCAACAACACATCAGAAAGATTGTCCACCCAGACCAAGTAGGATTTATCCCTGGTATGCAGGGATGGTTCAATGTTCGCAAATCAATCAGTGTGATACACCACATTAACAAACTGCAGAAGAAAAATCATACGATTATCTCAATAGATGCAGAGAAAGCATTCGATAAAATACAACACCCTTTCAAAATGAAAACTCTAAGTAAATTGGGTATAGAAGGAACATTCTTCAATACAATCAAAGCAATTTATGAAAAACCCATGGCCAGCATGCTATTGAATGGGGAAAAGTTGGAAGCCATTCCACTGAGATCTGGTACCAGACAGGGATGCCCACTCTCACCATTGCTATTCAATATAGTCCTGCAAGTTTTAGCCAGAGCTATTAGGCAAGAAAAAGAAATTAAAGGGATACAAATTGGGAAGGAAGAAATCAAACTATACCTCTTTGCATATGATATGATTCTTTATTTAGGGGATCCAAAGAACTCTACTAAGAGACTATTGGAACTCATAGAAGAGTTTGGCAAAGTAGCAGGATATAAAATCAATGCACAAAAATCAAAAGCCTTTGTATACACAGGCAATGCCATGGTTGAGAAAGAACTTCTAAGATCAATCCCATTCACAATAGCTACAAAAACAATCAAATACCTTGGAATAAACTTAACCAAGGACGGTAAATATCTATACAATGAGAATTACAAAATCTTAAAGAAAGAAATAGAAGAGAATACAAGAAAAGTAGAAAAATCTTCCATGCTCATGGATTGGAAGAATCAATATCATTAAAATGTCCATTCTCCCGGGGCCATCAAAGAAGGAGGTACCTTTCTCTGAAGGGAGGAGAGAACCTCCACTTTGACTATGACCCTGTTGGAATAAGATTGAAGTCGGCGAACCCTAAAGGCTTCCATAGCCTTGGCAACTCATGGCTAGAGCCTAGGGAGATTACTGAGGCCATAAACAAGAGTGTCAAATTGTTAAATCAACTTCAGGAGTCACTGTGTACTTACGTCTCATGTGGGATCTGTCCTTAATGTGTTGTCCAATGTGAAGTAATGCTATAACTAGCACTGAAACAGTATTTTACACTTTGTGTTTCTGTGTGGGTGCAAACTGATGAAATCTTTACTTAGTATATACTGAATCAATCTTCTGTATATAGATAATTAAAAATGAAAAAAAAATCTTGGTGTTAAATTGGAAATTGCCTAGAAAATTAATCAATTTTTTAAAAAAAATATATCATGTAGGATCTCTGTCCTTAATGTGCTATACATTGTGAATTAATACTATAACTAGTACTCCAACAGTATTCTTCACTTTGTGTTGCTATGTGAGGGCAAACTGTTGAAATCTTTACTTAATATATAGTAAACTGATCTTCTGCATATAAAGAGAATTGAAAATGAATCTTGATGTGAAGCAAGGGGAGAGGGAGTGGGAAAGGGGAGGGTTGCGGGTGGGGGGGAAGTTATGGGGGAGGAAGCCATTGTAATCTATAAGCTGTATTTTGGAAATTTATATTCTTTAAATAAAAGCGTTATATAAAAAAAAAAGGAAAAAATAAATAAATTTAAAGTGAGAAAAATAAAATAAAATAAAATAAAATGTCCATTCTCCCAAAAGCAATTTATAGATTCAATGCAATTCCAATCAAAATACTGAAGACATTCTTCTCAGATCTAAAAAAAATGATGCTGAAATTCCTATGGAGACACACGAGACCTCGAATAGCTAAAGCAATCTTGTACAACAAAAACAAAGCCGGAGGCATCACAGTACCAGATTTCAGGACATACTACAGGGCAGTTGTAATAAAAACAGCATGGTACTGGTACAGGAACAAATGGATAGACCAATGGAACAGAATAGAAACACCAGAAATCAACCTATACATCTACAGCCTACTTATATTTCATCAAGGATCTAAAACCAATTCCTGGAGCTAGGACAGTCTATTTAATAAATGGTGCTGGGAAAACTGGATTTCCACGTGCAGAATCATGACCCCTACCTTTCATCTTACACAAAAATCCACTCAACATGGATTAAAGATCTAAATCTACGACTGGACAGCATCAAATTATTAGAGAACATTGGAGAAACCCTACAAGATATTGGCTCTAGCAAAGACTTCTTGGAAAATACCCCGGAGGCACAGGCAGTCAAAGCAAAAATTAACAATTGGGATTGCATCAAATTGAGAAGTTTCTGTACTTCAAAAGAAACAGTCAGAAAAGTGAAGAGGCAACCGACAGAATGGGAAAAAATATTTGCAAACTATGCAACAGATAAAGGATTAATAGCAGAATCTACAAGGAGATCAAAAAACTCCACAAAAACAAAACTAACAACCCACTTAAGAGATGGCCCCAGGATTTCAATAGACATTTTTCCAAAGAGGAAATCCAAATGGCCAACAGTCACATGAAAAAATGTTCAGGATTACTAGCAATCAGCGAAATGCAAATCAAAACCACAAGGAGGTTTCATGTTACCCCTGTTAGAATGGCTCACATTCAGAAATCTACCAACAACAGATGCTGGAGAGGATGTGGGAAAAAAGGGACAAAAACTTATTGTTGGTGGGAATGCAAACTGGTAAAGCCACTATGGAAGTCAGTTTGGAGATTCCTCAGAAACCTGAATGTAACTCTACCATACAACCCAGCCATCCCACTCCTTGGAATTTACCCAAAGGAAATTAAATTGGCAAACAAAAAAGCTGTCTGCACCTTAATGTTTATTGCAGCTCAATTCACAATAGCTAAGACCTGGAATCAACCTAAATGCCCATCAACAGTAGATTGGATAAAGAAATTATGGGACATGTACTCTATAGAATACTATACAGCAGTAAAAACAATGAAATCCAGTCATTTGCAGCAAAATGGAGGAACCTGGAACACATCATGCTGAGTGAAATAAGCCAGTCCCAAAGGGACAAATATTATATGTTCTCCCTGATCGGTGACAACTAACCAAGCACCAAAAAGGAAGCCTGTTGAAGTGAAATGGACACTATTAGAAACAGTGACTTGATCAGCCCTTGTCCTGATTGTTGATGAACAACTTAATACTTTATCACTTTTAGTATTTTTTTTCTATTTAATACTATTGGTTGAACTCTGTAATTAACATGCAATTATTCTTAGGTGTTAAAATTTAACTGAAAAGTGATCTCTGTTAAGTATAAGAGTGGGAATAAGAGAGGGAGGATATGCACAGTTTGGCACATGCTCAATTGGACTTGCCCCAAATAGTAGAGTTAGAAACATGCCAGGGGCTTCCAATTCAATCCCATCAAGGTGGCATGTACCAATGCCATCTCACTAGTCCATGTGATCAATTTCAGTTCACAATTGATCATAATGATAGGACTAAGAGTCAAAGGGATCACATAAACAAGACAAGCGTCTGCTAATACTAACTGATACAATAAAAAAACGAGAGAACAATCCAATTTAGGAAATGGGATACACAGCAGACTCATAGAAGGGCAGATGTCCTAAATAGCACTCTGGCCTCAGAATCAGCCCTTAAGGCATTCGGATCTGGCTAAAAAGCCTATGAGAGTATTTTAGGCATGGAAAGCCAAGACACTCTGGCAAAAAAAAATGACCTAAATGAAAGATCTCTGCGAGTGAGATCCCAGTGGAAAGAACAGGCCATCAAAGAAGTACCTTTCTCTGAAGGGAGGAGAGAACTTCCACTTTGACTATGGCTTTGTCTAAATAAGATCGGAGTGGGCGAACTCAAAAGGCTTCCACAGCCTTGGCAGCTCATGATAAGAGCCTCAGGTGTTTACTGACACCACAAACAAGAGTGTCAATTGTTAAATCAACAACAGGAGTCACTGTGCACTTATTCCCCATGTAGGATCTCTGTCCTTAATGTGTTGTACTATGTGAATTAATGGTATATCTAGTACTCAAGCAGTACTTTAAACTTTGTGTGTCTGTGTGGGTGCAAACTGTTGAAATCTTTACTTAGTATATACTAAATTGTCCGGCACCGTGGCTCAATGCCGGCACACCGGATTCTAGTCCCGGTTGGGGCGCCGGATTCTGTTCCAGTTGCCCCTCTTCCAGGACAGCTCTCTGCTGTGGCCTTGGAGTGCAGTGGAGGATGGCCCAAGTGCTTGGGCCCTGCACCCCATGGGAGACCAGGAAAAGCACCTGGCACCTGGCTCCTGCCATTGGATGAGCGCGGTGCGCCGGCCGCAGCGCGCCGGCCGCGGCAGCCATTGGAGGGTGAACCAACGGCAAAGAAAGACCTTTCTCTCTGTCTCTCTCTCTCTCACTGTCCACTCTGCCTTTCAAAAAAAAGTATATACTAAATTGATCTTCTGTATATAAAGGAAATTGAAAATGAATCTTGATGTGAATGGAATGGGAGAGGGAGTGGGAGATGGGCTGGTTGCGTGTGGGAGAATAGTTATGGGGGTAAGCCACTGTAATCCAAAAGCTGTACTTTGGAAATTTGTATTTATTAAATATAAGTAAAAAAAAAAAACACAGCAAAGTAAAAAAAAAAGAAATTTGAGAAACGGAAAAGCAACCTTTTTCTTAACTTTGCTATGCTCTTGATAGTTTCTGACTTTTTGATGATGTAGCTAGAATTGCCATTGGTAGAGAACTGGGGTAGACATAGATCATTTTATAGATTATGAATCCTGCCTTGAAATGGCTGAGGAGTGTCATATTTTTTGTAGAACGACTCCTACTACTTTTGATTGCCTCCCGATCTCCTATTCCATTTACAATAAAATAGTTGGTTTCTTTATACTAGAGTGCCCTTCTTGCTTCTGTCTGTGAGCCTCTTGGATTAAACTCCTACTTTATGGCCAAAATGCTCTATTAAATGCACATCTGTGTCTCAAGTGCTTGGGACCCTGCCACCCTTGTGAGAGACATGGGTGGAGTTCCAGGCTTCTGGCTTTGGCGTTACCAAAAGCCCAGGCCATTGCAGCCATTTGGGGAGTGAACCAGTGGATAGGAGATCACTCCGTGTGTCTCTTTCTTTGAAGGTCCCTCTTTCTATCACTTTGCCTTTCAAATAAATTAATGTTTAAAAATGCATCTCTGACAATCCTTTCAAGTGCTTAAAATTCTTTAATTGCTCCAGATTGCATTTCAAATCAAATAGCAATGTTTAATATAGTTGGCAGGGTTTATTAGTACCTGACCTGGTCCTCTCTGTGTTCTCTAATGTTAACCAGAGCCTTTTTCCATTATGCTGCAGGTCCCAGGCCTACTTGAATCTCCTTATGATTTTTCCCTTCCTGACGTTCATGTAATAATATTGCTGATGCCTAGAATAGTCTTTCCTCTATTTTTGGTGTGAATGCTACCTTCCTTAAAGACCTTCCTGGCCATTTAACCTAAATTGGGCCCATCTGTTATCTTTTACTTTGTGTTTTCATTCAAGGTGCTTATTGAAATTTGGAATTATATTTTACATGTGGACTGATTTTATGGCATTTCCACCACAATGCCCTTAGAAATGTGAGCCACACAAGGCAGAGTCTATATCTGTTTTTTTTTTTTCCCCACCAATGACTGGTATCTGAAAGATATTCAGTAACATTTCTTGAATAATTGTATACCCTTTCACAAACTGTTTTCTCAGTTTGGGTTACAACAAAAATAGATGAAATTTATTTTTACTCTAATACCCTAAGTGCTGTAATGATGTGATTGATCTGTTAGTCTTGGAGCTGGGACAAAGATACAAGGGGCCTGTGTATAGCCTGGAACAATTAGGACATTCTATGAATAGGATGCTAACTTTTATGCTGCTGCGTTTCATTGACTACCTTAAAAATCAGGTGATAAAGAGCTCCAAAGGATTTTTGTGATATTGTGTCTAGATACTCTTAAGGAAAAATCAAGAAGCTGAGATTGTGGTCTTATTTTAAAAAGATGTATGTTCATGTAAATTTTCTAATATTTTGGGTGGGGACCAGTAAAGATAAAACTCAACTACTCTTTTATCTCCCTAAAGTTGAGAATATTCTCTTACTGTCCTCCTAGGATGCACGATAGGGAAGAGATTGGTTAAAGCTATCATTTTAGCTCCCTCTGCTGGTGGTAAATGCTGTTGTTAGCAGAAGACAGTACAAATGTTGACAGACAGGAATGAAACACCTTCACCTTTCCTTCTGCACTCACCTTGGTCAAGAAAGGAAGCATACATGCTCTTTTAAAAATTATCTTACAGCCTTATTGAGATTTAATTCCCATACCCAAAACTTCACTTGTTTAAAATGTACATTTTGACAGTTTGGGCATATGTATAAAGTTGCATAGCCATTGACATCTAATTTTAGAACATTTTCATCATCGCCCCCATAAGAAACCTTCCATGCATTAACTATTATTTCTAATTTTTTAACCCCACCCTCTACTGCCAGTAGCTGCTGGCAACTACTAGTCTAATTTCTGTCTCTGTTTGCCTATAGTGACTTTTTGGGTGAATGGTATCAAATAATATGTGATCTTTTGTAGCTGCCTATTTTTCCTAGCATACAGCTTTTCTGTTTCATCCATATTGTAGAATATATCAGAACCTCATTACTTTTTATTATGTTATCTGTTTATTATTTGGTGGACAATTGGGTTTTTCTGCGTTTTGGTTGTTATGAGTAGTACTGCTAGGAGTCTTAGTGTATATAGTTTTAGGTGGGCATGTGTTTTCAGTTCTCTCAAATAGACACCTAGGAGTGGAATTTCTGGGACATATCTAACTTTAGTGTTTTGAGGAACTGCGAAATTATTTTCCAAATGGGCATACCATTTTATATTCTAACACACGTGCTCCGTTGGATAAATTTTTAAAAATCATGCCTGGGGCTGGCGCCGTGGCACAATAGGTAAAGGTGTCTCATGCAACTCCAGCATTCCACATGAGTGCCAGTTCAAGTCTCAGCTGCTCCAGTTCCACTCTAGCTCCCTGCTAACGCACCAGGGAAAACAGCAGAAAATGACCCAAGTGGTTGGGGCCCTGCCACCCATATGAGAGACCAGGATGAAGCTCCTGTCTCCTGGCTTCAGCTTGGCCCAGTATTGGCTGTTGCAGTCATTTGGGGAGTGAACCAGCAGATGGAAAATTCTCTCTCTCTCTCAAGATTTATTTTATTTATTTTAAAGGCAGAGTTAGAGGGAGAGAGGGAGAGAGGGAGTGAGGGAGAGAGAGGTCTTCCATCCACTGGTCAATTCCCAGGTGGCTGCAATGGTCAGAGCTGTCCTGATCTGAAGCCTGGAGCCAGGAGCTTCCTCCAGGTCTCCCACATGGGTACAGGGGCCCAAGGACTTAGGCCATCTTCCACTGCTTTCCCAGGCCATAGCTGGATTGGAAGAGCTGGATCGGAAGTGGAGCAGCCGGGACTCGCTATGCCGCAGCACTGGCCCCATCTCTCTCTCTTTCTCTTTCTGACTCCCTCTCTAACTCTGCCTTTCAAATACATAAATAAATACATATTTTAAGTCATGCATAAGAGAAAGAATTAAATTTAATAAATGTCACATTATTTTCTTTGAGTACTTTCATATTGCTTCATTTGCCTTTTTAAATTGTTTCACAATCTTTTTCCTCCATTTCCTTTGTGAAATCTTTTTTTCTCTCCTATAAAGATGGTTGGTGAGTTGATGACCAAGCTCCCACTCAGATGAAAAATATTAGGTTAAAATAAAAAGCCAAAATATAGTGCTGGATGCTAGATTTTTTAGTGACATGGCTGTAAAACTCTTTCTGGAGATTGATATCATGGTGTCTTAGTGGTTTGGCTGTAGTTAGACTATCTGGAGTAAAATCCGTATTAGAGTTCTCTAGGGGGACAGAATCTACAGGATATGTATGTAGGTATAGGAAAGGGGATTGATTATGGAATTGAATCATGCAGTTATGACAGCTGAGAGTTCTCATGACAGGCTGTCTCCAGGCTAGAGACCCTGGGATGCTGGTAGCACAGTTCAGTACAAGTCCAAAGTCCCCACTAGGGAAGCTCATGGTAGAACTCACTGTTCTAGGTTGAAAACCAGAGTGCTCAGCAAGGGGACTATTGGTTCAAGTTCTGGAGTCCAAAGGCCAGCAAGCCTGGAGTTTTGAGGTCCAAGGCAGGAGAAGAGCATGCCCCAGCTGTCAGAGAGAACAATTGATTTTATTTATTCATTGCAGGTCCCAGTCAGCTGATGGTACCCATCCACACTGAGGGCAATCCCTTCACCTACTCTACTGAGGCTTCCATATACACTCTCACAGATATAGCCAAAACAATGCTTTTCATATTTCTAGGTATTCCTTAATCCAGTATAACTGACATCTGAAATTAACAATCACAAGATCCTTGACCTGGGACCGGCGCCATGGCTCACTTGGTTAATCCTCCGCCTGCGGCGCCAGCCAGCATCCCATATGGGCACCGGGTTCTATCCCGGTTGCTCTTCTTCCAGTCCAGCTCTCTGCTGTGGCCTGGGAAGGCAGTGGAGGATAGCCCAAGTGCTTGGGCCCCTTCACCCCCATGGGAGACCAGGAGTAAGCACCTGGCTCCTGGCTTCGGATTGGTGCAGTGCTGGCCATAGTGGCCATTTGGGGGGTGAACCAATGGAGGGAAGACCTTTCTCTCTGTCTCACTCTCTCTCACTAACTCTGTAAAAAAAAATCCTTGACCTTCATTTTTTGATTCCCTTTCCTCCATTTGATTGCATAAATTGGACATAAAAAGGATTTAATTTTTTCCCATTTTATTGAGGTGTGATTAACAAAAATTATTTATATTTATGGTATGAAATGTAATGTTTTATATACGTATATGTTGCTAAATGATTATTAGAATAAAGCTAGTTCACTGATCCATCAAGTTATCATTTTTGTATGAGGGGTGACTTTTTTTGTGGTGAGAACACGAAATCTATTCCCCTAAAAAATTTCAAATGTACAAGATAGTACTCTTAGCTATGGTTACCAGGCTTTATGTTAGATTTCCACAACTTATTCATCCTAACTGAAACTTTATACTTTTTTACTAACATCTTTCTGTTTCTCCATTCTGCAGCCCTGCCAATCACCATTCTACTTCTGCTTTAAAAATATACACCTATATGGTTTTTAATTTTTTGTCTTTTTTCTTTTAAAATATTTCAAACAACACAGAAAAGCATAGGGGTTAATGAACACACAGAGACTTAGCAATTTTAAACATTTTCCCATATTTACCTCAAGTATAAATATTATATATACATTTATTTCTTAAATATTTATTTATTTATTTATTTATTTATTTGAAAGGTGGAGTTAGAGAGGAAGACACACACACACAGGTCTTCCATCCACTGGTTCATTCCTCAGATGGGGGCAATGGCTGGGGTTGGGCAGGACAAAACCAGTAGCCAACAGCTTCTTCATGATGTCCATGTACGTACAGGGGCCCAAGTACTTAGATCATCCTCTGTTGCTTTCCCAGGCATATTAGTAGGGATCTGGATCAGAAGTGGAGGAGTTACAACTTGAACCAGCACCCATGTGGGATGCTGGAGTTGCAAGTGGTGGTTTAACACCCTGTGCCACAATACCAGCCACTTTACATACAATTTTAAAAAGATTTATTTATTTATTTGAAAGTCAGATTTATACAGAGAGAAGGAGAGGCAGAGAGAGAGAGAGAGAGAGAGAGAGAGGTCTTCCATTTGCTGGTTCACTCCCCAACTGGCTGCAATGACCAGAGCTGCACCATCCAAAGCCAGGAGCTTCTTCCACTTCTCCCATGTGGATTCAGGGGCCCAAGGACTTGGGCCATCTTCCACTACTTTCCCAGGCTACAACACAGAGCTGGATGGGAAGTGGAGTAGTTGGGACTCGAACTGGCACCCATATAGGATGCTGGCACTGCAGGTGGTGGCTTTACCCAATATGCCACAGCACTGGCCCCTGGTGAATATATTTTAAAACATTTAGTGAGAAACAGCACTCTGGCCTCAGAATCAGCCCTTAAGGCATTCGGATCTGGCTAAAAAGCCTATGAGAGTCTTTCAGACATGGAAAGCAAAGACACTCTGGCAAAAAAAAAAAAAATGACCTAAATGAAAGATCTCTGCGAGTGAGATCCTAGTGGAAAGAACAGACCATCAAAGAAGGAAGTACCTTTCTCTAAAGGGAGGAGAGAACTTCCACTTTGACTATGGCTTTGTCTAAATAAGATCAGAATGGGCAAACTCGAAAGGCTTCCATAGACTTGGCAGCTCATGATAAGAGCCTCTGGTGATTACTGACACCACAAACAAGAGTGTCAGTTCTGAAATCAACAACAGGAGTCATTGTGCACTTACTCCCCATGTAGGATCTCTGTCCTTAATGTGTTGTACTATGTGAATTAATGCTATAACTAGTACTCAAACAGTACTTTACACTTTATGTGTCTGTGTGGGTGAACTGTTGAAATCTTTACTTAGTATATACTAAATTGATCTTCTGTATATAAAGAAAATTGAAAATGAATCTTGATGTGAATGGGATGGGAGAGGGAGTGGGAGATGGGATGGTTGTGTGTGGGAGGAAATTTATGGGGGGAAAACCACTGTAATCCAAAAGCTGTACTTTGGAAATTTATATTTATAAAATAAAAGTTTAAAAACATAAAATAAAATTCATGATTTATGAAATGTTTAAAGTAAAAAAAAAAAAAAAAACCTTTAGTGAGGCAAAATATTCCCAGAGCATTTAAGAAACACTGAATGGTTTTGTTTCGCTTTATGTTGTTTTGTTTGTTTTTACAGTTGTCAGGGCTCATTGGAACTCCAGCTCATTTGTGACAAATGCCATGTGGTTCTGGGCAGCCCCTCAATCAAGTTGGCGCAGGACTCAACATCAACTAAAAAGTGCCCCAGAATTGTGTTCCTCCTCCACATTGGAGAGTGAGAACACATGTGACCACTAGGTCAATGCTATGCCTCAAACGTGCTTTGGACAGGTGTGAGCCAGCCTAATATGTGTATATTTTCAGCTTCCAAATATCATCAATCTCAGTCAGTGCTAAATTTGAAACATAAAATTATTCTTTGCTGTTGTAATGCTATTTTATTCTTGTATAGCATGTAAATTCTCAAATATCTTTTTCTAGAACACTCATGCCTTTCTAGGATTATGTTCTATATAACACTGAACTCAATGTTTGGGCTTAATGATGAATGGATACAGAGACTAAGTATAAAATAGTATTGCCCTTGGGGGCAGGCGCTGTGGCGCAGAGGGTTAACGCCCTGGCCTGAAGCACCGGCATCCCATATGGGGGCTTGTTCGAGAGCTGACTGTTCCACTTCCGATCCAGCTCTCTGCTATGGCCTGGGATGGCAGTAGAGGATAGCCCAGGTCCTTGGGCCCCTGCACCAACATGGGAGACCTGGAAGAAGCTCCTGGCTTTGGATCGGCACAGTTCCAGCTGTTACGGACAACTGGGGAGTGAACCACTGGATGGAAGACCTCTCTGTCTCTGTCTCTCTCTCCCTCTCTCTCTCTGCCTCTCCTCTCTCTGTGTAACTCTGACTTTCAATTAAAATAAATAAATCTTTTTTTTTTTTTGACAAGCAGAGTGGACAGTGAGAGAGAGAGAGAGAGACAGAGAGAAAGGTCTTCCTTTGCCGTTGGTTCACCCTCCAATGGCCGCCATGGCTGGCGCACTGATCAGCATCGCCCTGATCCGATGGCAGGAGCCAGGTGCTTATCCTGGTCTCCCATGGGGTGCAGGGCCCAAGCACTTGGGCCTTCCTCCACTGCACTCCCAGGCCACAGCAGAGAGCTGGCCTGGAAGAGGGGCAACTGGGACAGAATTCGTTGCCCCAACCAGGACTAGAACCCGGTGTGCCGGCGCCACAAGGCAGAGGATTAGCCTAGTGAGCTGCGGCGCTGGCCCAAAATAAATAAATCTTTAAAAAAATTAGTATTGCCTCCATTTCTGCCACCAACTTGCGGTGAAGTCTACTATTAGAAAGGTCCCCAGTTTGTATATAACATTTATATTTCTAGTATATTTGGCTTATGATGACTGTATATACTTGTTGTTGACCTTCTAAAAATCAGTTGTATTCCCTAGAAAATAAAGATAATCAGAAGACTTCATGAGGTTTTTGTGAAATGAGACAGGTATCTGAAGGTATCAAGCATAATGCAACATATATGATAGATCCTACAAAAAGAATCTGCCAAAACCTGGCAAAGCACCTCCATATTCCTCTCTGTGTAGATCTTTACACTGATGAGACAAAACTCAGGCAAATATAGAACATTCATTGATCATACTTAAAGGTATAAGAAACATTATATTTTGGCTGGAAAAAAACAAAACCACTATGGTCACTTACATTGTAGTAAGAGAAGAGTTACCCACAAAGGCTTTCTCAGCTATCAACCTGATATTATTGCTATGAAATTTCCTTGAAGGAGAGAAAAAAACAATTTATAGAAAATCACATGTAGGGTAAAAATGATTTAATAATTCCCCTGCATCATGTGGCAATAATAAGCTCCTCTAGTAAGCAGAAGACAAACTAAAATTTCTCTTTGCATCTTGAAACTTATGTGCCCTAAGTGTTTTAGGGTTAATTTTCCTCCGTATCCTTGTCAGCATTTGTTTTTTGATGTTTGAAAAGAATCATTCTGGGGCTGGTGCTGTGGCGTGGGGAGTAAAGTTGCTGCCTTTGATGCTGGCATCTGTATGGGTGCTGATTCAATTCTTAGCTCCTCCATGCCCTAACCAGCTCCCTGCTAATGTGCCTGGGAAAGCAGTGAAGATGGTCCAAATCCTTGGCCCCTGCACCCTCATTAGAAATCTGGAAAAAGTTCCTGGCTTTGGCCTGTCCCAACCCCTGCCATTTGGGCCATCGGGAGGGTGAACTAGCTGATGGAAGATGGGTCTCTCTCTTTCTCTCTCTGTAACTGTGCCTTTCAAATAAATAAAATAAATCTTGAAAAATGGAAAAACAAGAAAAGAGCCATTCTAACTAGTGTGAGATGATAACTCATTGTGGTTTTTATTTGTATTTCACTGATGGTTAGTGATACAAATAGTTTTTCACCTATTTCCTGGCCATTTCTAACCCTTGTTTCAAACAATGTCTGTTTATGTTATTTCCCTTTTTCTTAACTAGATTGTTTATTTTGTTGAGTTTCTTGAGCTCCTTATATTTTTATGCCACTGGCATGCTGTGAGTTCAACTTTTCAAAATTCTACATGTGAGATAATGCAGTATTTGGCTTTCTGTGCCTGGCTTATTTCACTCAGCATAATGCCTTCCAGGTTCATCTTTGTTGCAAATGACATAATTTCTTTCTTTCTAAAAGGTTGAATAATATTTCACTGGATGTGAAGAAAACATATATGCATATATTTATGCAGCTACATACACATATACACAAATATGAATGTCTTCAAAAATTCATGAAAAATGCATGCATATTATCATGAAGTTTTTGAAGACCTTTCATATGTATGGATTTCAAAAATTTTTGTACCAAAATAAACTTATCTTTTAACTTCATTTGCAGAAACTTTTAAAAATATGCTTGTGTGTGCATGTGTACTTTTCTTCTTTATCCATTTAGTCACCAATGGGCATTTAGGTTGTTTCCATATCTTGGCTATTTTTTTGAAGATTTTATTTATTTTTTTGAAAGGCAGAATTACAGAGAGGCAGAGGCAGAGGCAGAGAGAGAGAGAGAGAGAGAGAGAGAGAGAGAGAGGTGTCTTCCATCTGCTGGTTCACTCTGCAAATGGCCATGATGGCTGGAGCTGAGTCGATCTGAAGCCAGGAACCAGGAGCTTCTTCTGGGTCTCCCATGTGAGTGCAGGGGCCCAAGGACTTGGGCCATCTTCTACTGCTTTCCCAGGCCATAGCAGAAAGTTGGATTGGAAGTGGAGCAGCCAGGACTCGAACCGGCATCCATATGGGATGCTGGCACTGCAAGTGGCAGCTTAATCGGCTACGCCACAGTGCCAGCCCCTCCCAGAGGTTTTGATATGTTGTGTTTTCATTTTCATTTATTTCAAGAGTTTTTGATTTCCATTTCAATTTCTTCAGTGACCCATTGATCATTAAGTGGCACAGTGTTTAATTTTTAAGTAATTATGAATGTTCTAATGTTCTTCTTGTTGATTTGTTTTATTCCTTTATAGTCTGAGAAGATAGATAGTATGATTTCAATCTTCTTAAGTGTTCTGAGACTTGATTTTTGACATAATATATAGTCTATTGTAGAAAGTGTTCCATATACTGATGAGAAGAATGTGTATTCTGTAGCCATTGGGTGAAACATCCTAAATAAATGTCTGTTAGGTCCATTTGCTCAATAGTATGTTTCAACTCCAATTTTTTTTTTAAACCATACATCCTTTTTATTGTTAAGTCATAAAGAGGTATCAAAATTAAAAGCAAAAATTACAGGGCAATACTTAACAAAACTACTAGGAGCATCAAAAGAAGTGAAAATGGGACTAGGCGCAGGGAAATATGAATTAATGAACATGGGAAGGACAAGGATAGGGCGAACAGTGAGCATGTGCTGAAGATACTAGGGGAGAGGATCTGGTGAAAATTTTGATCTTAGACAAGCGCCTAGGTGAAGAAATAACGGGATAAGATTCCTAAACCCCACTATGTGCTTAAGAGTCATCCTTGCCATTGGCGCTGTCTCTGTCATCCTCTCCTTCCTCAGCCTCTTTTTCATTATCCTTGATCAACTCCAGCTGGTCATCCCCCCGATCTTCATTATCATCATCATCCAGTAGGTCCTCCTCCTCAGCAGAGTCATCTGCAACCCCCTCAGACTCCATCCATTAGTCTCATATTTCTTCTGGGAGCTGCTGCTCTGCTCCTCTTCTGACTTAATCATTCTTCATCTCTACTCCTTGTTTGCTCTGTTCCTTTTCAATTTTTTCCAGGCTTTCCAGCAGAGAATCCACTTTTTGTTTTATCTGGGTCAACTCCTTCTTAATGGCATGGATGTCATCTCCTTTCAACTTTCCAGACTTGGAAGAAGATCCTCGTTGTCCACTCTTAGAATTGAAACTTTTGGCCGGCGCCGTGGCTCAACAGGCTAATCCTCCGCCTTGCGGTGCCGGCACACCGGGTTCTAGTACCGGTCGGGGCACCGGATTCTGTCCCGGTTGCCCCTCTTCCAGGCCAGCCCTCTGCTGTGGCCCAGGAGTGCAGTGGAGGATGGCCCAGGTGCTTGGGCCCTGCACCCCATGGGGAGACCAGGAAAAGCACCTGGCTCCTGGCTCCTGCCATCGGACGAGCACGGTGCACCGGCCGCAGCGCGCCGACCGCGGCAGCCATTGGAGGGTGAACCAACGGCAAAGGAAGACCTTTCTCTCTGTCTCTCTCTCTCTCACTGTCCACTCTGCCTGTAAAAAAAAAAAAAAAGAATTGAAACTTTTTCCCCTTCTGGAGGTGTTTCCTGATAGACGCTGGCGTTTAGAGGGCACTATAGCCTGAGAAATAGGAGGAGGAGGAGGAACGCGTGCTGGGTAGCTGTACATCCTGTCATAATAATCCCGTTGAAAGTCATAGTCCAAGTCAAAAGAGGAGCCATACATCTCTGCTGCAGATTGTTTCACACCTGCTTTTCCTAGGTTCACTTTTGGCTCTGCAGCCAGATTAATATCTAAAACCTGCCCAGCAATCATTCTGCTATCCTCTCCTGCTACTGCAGCTCGGGCATTTCTCTCATTAACGTACTGAACAAAGGCGAAGCCCTTGTGAACAGAGCATCCCACAATTTTGCCATACTTCGAGAAGATTGCCTCTACATCAGACTTCTTGACCACAAGAGTGTTGAGATTCCCAGTGAATACACGGGAGTTCATGGAGCGAGGATCTGTCTTGTTAGTAACATTGCTTGCCATTGTGTTTGATGCTAGGTTCTTCACAAAGCCAAAAAATGTAGCTGAAGATCAAAAAAATCTCACTCAAGCAAAGTTCCACTAACTTATGAATTTCAAGTGATTTGTAACCAGGAGGGGGAGGGAGAAGAGATTTGATTCTGAATCTCCCACTCCTGAGTTCTATGTGGAGAGGCCGACCGCTGCTTGAGGTAGGCAACAAGGCCACAACCGCACTATCTTTGTCTCCGCACCTCAAATTTTTTTTTAATATTGATTTTCTATGTGTATGGTCTATCCATTGATGAGAGTGGGGTATTAAAGTTACCCACTATTATTGTATTCAAGTCTATATCTTCCTTTAGGTGTAATAGTATTTGGGTGGTCTTCAGTTGGGTGCATATCTATTTGTGATTGTTATGTTTTCCTGATGAATTGAACCTTTTATCAAAATATAATGTCCTCTTTATCTCTTTTTATAGTTTTTGATTTAAAGTATGTCTTATCTGGTATCAGGATAGCAACACCTGCTTGCTTTTGGTTTCCATTTGCCTGGTGTATCTTTTTCCAACTCTTCACTTTCAGCCTGTGCATATCTTTGTGATGTGAATTTCTTGTATGCAGCATATAGTGGGATCCTGATTTTTTATCCATTCAGCCAACCTACGTCTTTTTGTTGGTAAATTTAATCTGTTTACATTCAAGGTTGGTATTGATAGACAAGAATGAAGACCTGTCATTTTGTTGATTGGGTAATGATTCTACCTGCTCTGTCAGTGAATTTGGTAGTGACATGTGTTTCATGTTTACTTCTAATGCAGAACAGCATTCAGAATTTCTTGTAAGGCTGATCTGGTGGTGGTAAATTCGCTCAGTTTTTGCTTATCTGGAAAATACTTTATTTCTCCTTCACCTTTAAAGGATAGTTTCACTGGCTATAATATTCTTGGTTGGATTTTTTTTTTTCTTTTAAGGTATTTTTCTTTTAAGAGTCTTTAAGACTCTCTTCTGGTTCATAGGCTTTCTGCAAGGGCATCTGATGTTACTGTCTTTAGGATTCTTTCCTTGTCTTTAACTTTTGGCAATTTGATGAAAATATATCTTGGAGAAGACTTTTTGGTTGAGACTGCTTGGGGTTCTTTGAGTTTTTTTTTTAATCTAGATGTCCATGTGTCTTTCAAGACCTGGGGAATTTTCAACTGTTATTTCATTTGGCAGGTTCTCAGTACCTTTTCGTATTCCTCTTCTTTAGGAATAGCTACAATATGAATATTTGGTTATTTAATGGTGTCTGTTAGTTCACATAGACTTTCTTCATTATTTTTAATTTTTTTCTCTTTGTTTTTGTCTGATTGGGTTATTTCAGAATTCTTGTCCTTGAGAATGGAAATTCTTTTTTCCACTTGGTCTACTTTGCTGTTAAAGCTCTCAATCATATTTTTTTGTTTCACTGATGGAAGATTTCATCTCTATAATTGCTATTTGGTTCTTTTTTTTTTTTTTGGCAGGCAGAGAGGACAGTGCAAGACTGAGAGACAGAAAGAAAGGTCTTTCTTTTGCTGTTGGTTCACCCTCCAATGGCCACCGTGGCCGGTGCACTGCAGCCAGGCACCACGCTGATCCGAAGCCAGGAGCCAGGTGCTTCTCCTGGTCTCCCATGGGGTGCAGGGCCCAAGCACTTGGGCCATCCTCCACTGCACTCCCTGGCCATAGCAGAGAGCTGGCCTGGAAGAGGGGGAACCAGGACAGATTCTGGCTCCCCAACCAGGACTAGAACCCGGTATGCCGGCGCCGCAGGCGGAGGTTTAGCCTATTGAGCCACGGTGCCGGCTTATTTGGTTCTTTTTAATGATTCTATCTCCTTAGTAATATTTTCATTCATGTCACTCATTGATTTTGAGAAATATTTATTCAGGTCTTTTGCTCATTTATAAATAAGGTTATACATTTTTTCCTATTAAATTGTTGAACCACTTATTACTTGTACTTTGGATATTGCAAATATTTTCCTCCATTCTGTAGATTGTTCACTCTGCTGATTGTTTCCTTTGCTGTGTAGATTTTTAGTTTGGAGCAAAGGCATTTATTTAGTTTTGATATTGTTTATATTTTTGGGGTCATGTCCAAAAAGATATTTAATCACAACAATGTCAAAAAGGTTTTTCTATGAGATTCAGGTCTTATGTTTAAGTCTTTAATCCATTTTTAGTTGATTTTTATATATGGTGGGAGATAAGGATACAATTTTATTGTTCCACATATGGATATCCAGTTTCTCCAATACCATTTATTGAAAAGAGTGTTCTTCACTCATTTAATGATCTTTTCATCTTTTTCAAAGATGAGATACATTTTGTGTAGATTTTGTTGGAATCAAGTGTTGAGATTATACTGGCTTTCTTTTATTTTCCCTCAGTATTGTTATCACTATTTGGGGTCTTTTGTAGTCCTATGTAAATTTTAGGATTTTTTTCTTTTTATGTTAAGAATGCATAGAAATATGCATAGAAATGGTATATGGAATCTTCAGATTGCTTTGGATAGTAATAACATTTTCACAAAATTAATTCTTCCAGCCTATGAGCATGAGGCATCTTTGCATTTATTTGTGTCTTCCTTAATTTCTTTCAGCAATGTTTACAGTTTTCATTATATAGATCTTTCACCTTCTGCTTACATTTATTCCTAGGTATTTCATTTTTCTGATATGATATAAATAAAATTTGAAAAAACTTTTTCAAATAGTTTGTTGTTTTTAGAAACATGACTTTTTTTTTTAAAGATTTATTTATTTATTTGAAAGGTGGAGTTACAGAGAGGGAGAGGCAGAGGCAGAAGAGAAAGAAGTCTTCCATACACTGGTTCACTCCCCAAATGGCAGCAACAGTGAGAACTGGGCAGATCTGAACCCAGGGTCTTCTACATGTGTGCAGGGGCCCAAACACTTGGGCCATCTGCCACTGCTTTCACAGGTGCATTAGCAGGGAGCTGTATCAGAAGTGGAGCAGCCAGGACTTGAACTGGTGCCCATATGGGATGGAGGCAGCAGCTTAACCCACTATACCACAGTGCCAGCCCCACATTACTGATTGTTGTATGTTGATTTTCTCTTCTATAACTCTGCTGAATTTATTTATTAGTTCTAACAGTTTTCTGGTGGAGTCTTTAAGGTTTTCTATACATAAGAACATGTCATTCACAAATAAGGACAATTCAGCTTCCTAATTTTCTTTTTTGGATGCCATTTTTTTTTTTCTTGCCTCTTTGCTGTGGCTAGGATTTTTCAGTACTGTGTTGAATGTGAGTGGTGAGAATGGGCATCCTTAACTCATTCCTGATCTTAGAGGAAAAACTTTCAAATTTTCACTGTTGAGTGTGATGTTAGTTATGGGCTTGTCACATATGGTTTTTATTGTGTTGGGAGATATTCCTTCTATAGGCAGCTTGTTGAGATTTTACCTTGAAAGGATGTTCAATTTCCTTTTTTTTTTCAATTTCTTTTTTTTTTAATTTTTTATATAAAGCTTTTATTTAAAGAATATAAATTTCCAAAGTACAGCTTATGGATTACAATGGCTCCCCCCACACACACACAACTTCCCTCCCACCCGCTACCCTCCCCTTTCCCGCTCCCTCTCCCCTTGCATTCACATCAAGATTCATTTTCAATTCTCTTTATACACAGAAGATCAGTTTAGTACATATTACGTAAAGATTTCAACAGTTTGCCCTCACATAGAGACACAAAGTAAAAATACTGTTGGAGTACTAGTTATAGTATTAATTCACAATGTACAGCACATTAAGGACAGAGATCCTACATGATTTTTTTTTAAAGAATTGATTAATTATCTATGCAATTTCCAATTTAACACCAAGATTTTTTAATCATTTGCAATTATCTTTATATACAGAAGATCGATTCAGTATATACTATGTAAAGATTTCATCAGTTTGCACCCACACAGAAACACAAAGTGTAAAAATACTGTTTCAGTACTAGTAATAGCATCACTTCACATTGGATAACACATTAAGGACAGATCCCTCATGAGACGTAAGTACACAGTGACTCCTGATGTTGATTTAACAATTTGACACTCTTGTTTATGGCGTCAGTAATCTCCCTAGGCTCTAGTCATGAGTTGCCGAGGCTATGGAAGCCTTTAGGGTTCGCCGACTTCGATCTTATTCTGACAGGGTCATAGTCAAAGTGGAAGTTCTCTCCTCCCTTCAGAGAAAGGTACCTCCTTCTTTGATGGCCCCATTCTTTCCACTGGGATCTCACTCGCAGAGATCTTTCATTTAAGTCTTCTTTTTTTTGTTTTTCAGAGTGTCTTAGCTTTCCATGCCTAAAATATTCTCATGGGCTCTTGAGCCAGATCCGAATGCCTTAAGGGCCGATTCTGAGGCCAGAGTGCTATTTAGGACATCTGCCCTTCTATGAGTCTGCTGTGTATCCTGCTTCCCATGTTGGATCATTCTCTCCCTTTTTCATTCTATCAGTTAGTATTAGCAGACACTAGTCTTGTTTGTGTGATCCCTTTGACTCTTAGACCTATCAGTGTGATCAATTGTGAGCTGAAATTGATCACTTGGACTAATGAGATGGCCTTGGTACATGCCACCTTGATGGGATTGTATTGGAATCCCCTGGCACACTTCTAACTCCATCATTTGGGGCAGGTCCAATTGAGCATGTCCCAAATTGTACATCTCCTCCCTCTCTTATTCCCACTCTTATATTTAACAGGGATCACTTTTCAGTTAAAATGTAAACACCTAAGAATAATTGTGTGTTAGTTACAGAGTTCAACCACTAGTACTAGGATAAAAAAAAAAAACTACAATGGATAAAGTATTACATTGTACAACAGTCAGCACAAGAGCTGATCAAGTCACTGTTTCTCATAGTGTCCATTTCACTTCAACAGGTTTCCCCTTTGGTGCTGTTAGTCATCGCCAATCAAGGGAAACAAATGATATTTGTCTCTTTGGGACTGGCTTAATTCACTCAGCATGATGTTTTCCAGATTCCTCCATTTTGTTGCAAATGACCGGATTTCATTGTTTTTGACTGCTGTATAGTATTCTGTAGAGTACATGTCCCATAATTTCCTAATCCAGTCTACTGTTGATGGGCATTTGGGTTGGTTCCAAGTCTTAGCTATTGTGAATTGAGCCGCAATAAACATTACTGTGCAGACGGCTTTTTTGCTTGCCAATTTAATTTGGGTAAATTCCAAGGAGTGGGATGGCTGGGTTGAATGGTAGGGTTATATTCAGGTTTCTGAGGAATCTCCAGACTGACTTCCATAGTGGCTTCACCAGTTTGCATTCCCACCAACAGTGGATTAGTGTCCCTTTTTCCCCAGAAAGGATGTTCAATTTCATCAAATGCCTTTTCTGCATCTAATGAGACTGTTGTATGACTTTTATTCTTCATTCTGTTAATATGATCAGTATTTATTGATTTATATATGTCGACACTCATTTTGATATGCTGTTGAATCCAGTTTGCTAGTATTTTGTTGAGGACTTTTACATCTCTATATATCAGGGACATTAGTCTGTAGTTTTGTCTTCTTTCAGTGGTCTTGTTTGGCTTTGGTATCAGCATAATGTTGGCCTTGTAGAATGACTTCAGAAGTATTCCATCCTCTTCAATTTTTTGGAAGACGTTTGATAGATTTCTCCAGTGAAGCCATGAGAGCTTGTGAATTTCTTTCCTGGGAGGCTTTTGAATGTTGACTCTATCTCCTTGTTTGCTAGTAGTGTATTCAGATTTCCTGTTTCTTCCTATTTCTGTCTTGATAGGTTTTTAGGAACTTATTCTTTTCTTCTTGGGTATCCAATTTGTTGATGTGTAGTTTTTCCTAGTAGTCTTCATGATCCTTTGTATCTCTGAGTTATTAGCTATGATGTTTCCTCTTTCACTTAAAATGTAATTATTTGAGTCTAGTCTCTATCAGTTTTTATAATAAAGTTTGTCAATCTTAGTTATCTTTTAAAAATGCTCTGAATTTCATTGATCTTTACTGTTGTTTTTCTAGTCTCTATTTTATTTATTTCTTTTCTAATTTTTATTATTTCCTTCCTCTGGATAACTTTGACTTTAGTTTGTTCTTTTAGCTCTTTGAGGTATAGATTGTTCATTTGAAATATTTTTTTTTCCGATTATAGTCATTTACTAGCATTAATTTCCCTCTTAAATTGTTTCTGCTGTACTCCATAAATTTCAGGGCATTGCTTCCATTTTCATTTACCTCAAAATATTTTTGGGCTTCCCTGATGATTTCTTCATTGATCTATTTGTTGTTCTGTAATGTGCTGTTTAATTTCCATTTATTGGTAAAAATTCAATTTTCTTCTGTTCCTGAGTTCAAGTTTCATATTATTGTGTTTGAAAATGAAATTGATGTGATCTTTTAAAGATTTATTTATTTGAAAGGCAGAGTAACAGAGGGAGAAGGAGAAGGAGAGGGAGAGGGAGAGGGAGAAGGGAGAGGGAGAAGGGAGAGGGAGAGGGAGAGGAGGATCTTCCATCCTTTGGTTGATTCCCCAAATGGTTGAGCCAGGAGTACAGAACTCCTTCATGATCTCCCACATGGGTGGCAGGGGCCCAAACACTTGGGCCATCTTTTACTGCTTTCTTGGGTACATTTGCAGAGAGCTGTATGGGAAGTGGCACAGCTGAGACTGGAACCAGCATTGTAGGGGGTACGTTAGCCCACTGTGCCACAAAGCTGGCCCTGATATTGATATTATTTCAATCATCTTAATTTTGTTAAGGCTTATTTTGTGTTTTAACATACTAACTCCTCTGGAAAATGTTCTATGATTGCTTGAGAAAAATGTATATTCTGTTGGATGGAATGTTGTATATAATCTATATTATATAATATAGTTTATATACTATATATAATATTGATGTCATGTATGTATATATGTATCTATCTATACAGACATATATGCCATATATAGATGTCTATTTTGCCTGGAATGTTAAAGTCTGTTGTTCTTTAGATTTTTTATCTGGATGGTCTATTCATTGCTGAAATTTGGGTATTGACATTCCCTGCTGTTATTGTATTACTTTTTGTTTGTTTGTTTGTTTGTTTGTTTTTGACAGGCAGAGTTAGAGTTAGACAGTGAGAGAGAGACAGAGAGAAAGGTCTTCCTTTTCCGTTGGTTCACCCCCAGATGGCCGCCACGGCCAGCGTGCTGTAGCCAGCACGCTGCAGCCGGCGCGCTGTGCCAATTAGAAGCCAGGAGCCAGGTGCTTCCTCCTGGTCTTCCACACGGTTGCAGGGCCCAAGCACTTGGGCCATCCTCCACTGCCTTTCCAGGCCACAACAGAGAGCTGGACAGGAAGAGGAGCAACCGAGACAGAATCCGGCGCCCCAACCCGGACTAGAACCCGGGTGCCGGTGCCTCAGGCAGAGGTTTAGCCTAGTGAGCGGTGGTGCCAGCCATTGTATTACTTTTTAATTTGAAAAACAGAGACTGTGAGAGAGGAGAGAGACCTCCCCTCTTCTGGTTTACTCCCTAAATACCTGCCATAGCCAGAGTCGTGCAAAACCAAAGGTGGGAAGTGGGAACTCAATCTGAATCTTCTACGTGAACGGTAGAGACCCAGCTACATCTGCCACCACTTGCTTTCATTCAGGATGTGCATTAACAGGAAGCTGGAAACAGGGATGGAGCTACGACATGAAGCCAGGCATTCTGGGTATGAGATGTGGGCATCTCACATAGAAGCTTTAACCACTCTATCAAATGCTCACTCCTATTGTATTCCTTTTTATTATTCATTTAGCTCTGTTAATATTTGATTTACTTAGGTGTTTTGAGGTTAGGTATCTATATATGCAATTATTATATTGCCTTAGAAAACTGACCCCTTTATCATTATGTAGTGATGTTTTTTGTTTCTGGCTCTACTTTTTGACTTCAAGTCAAGCCTGGAACAAATATAGCCACCTTTGGTTTCTTTTGTTTACTATTTGCATACAATATCATTTTTTCATCCCTTCATTGATAGCCCATGTGTCCTTAAATCTAGAGTGAATCTGTTATAGGCAACATATTGTTGAATTTTTTTAAAAAATTATATTCTATTACTCTGTTTTTGGAGAGTTTAATTCATTTGTGTGAACTAATTATTAATAGGTAACGATTTATTATTTTCCTATTGTTTGTTGGTTTCTGTGTATTTTGTAGTTCTCTTTACCCCCTTCTTTTGTCTTCCTTTGTGATTTGATTATTTTTAAGGTGCATGCTTTGATTGCATTCTCTTTATCTTTTTAGTATCTACTACAGGTTTTTCCTTGTTCACATTAGGCTAATATAAAATGTCTTATACTGGTCTATTTTAAGTTGATAATAACTTGACGACATGCCAAAATTCTACACTTGAACTTCTCTCCCCATTTTGCGTTACTGATGTCATAATTCACGTAACTGAATTTCATTTATTATATATCCACTTGCAAGTTACTGTGACTAGAGTCATTTCAATACTTTTATCTTTTAACCTTTATACTGGAGTTCACAGTGATTTGCAAGCCCCCATTGTAATACTACAATAGTCAAATTCAGGATGCTTTTATATTATAAAGGGAGTTTGTAGATCACTTTAGCTCTAGTATGAAAGTGAAATTTGACTGTGTGAGCTCGGAAAGGGTAATGAATGTAATGTGTAAATGTCCTTCCTATACTCTTTTCTTGTTTCTGTGCTTCACCCAGGTGCTGTAATCTCTCAGCTGGAATCCCTAGCTCTGGTGAAGGTATTTTTGTATGGGCTAATTATTCAGATTGATGCTTTTTGGAGAGGATTTGTTGACATCACTCTGGAAAGGGCTTAATTTTCTAAATATCATATGTAAAATAGAAATAATAGTAGTTGTTAATCTAATAAATTATTGTGGAAATAAAATAGGTCAGGGTGCTTCCCACAATGCCAGCTGTATATATAGGAAATTCTCAGTAACTACTTGCTATTCTGGTTAAGTCAGTAGGAACAGAGGCAGTTCTTGGCAGAGAGATAGGTACTTTATCGACTGAGGGTAAGAAGGGTAAAAGAATAGACATTAAAAAATAGACATTCAAAATGATCGCTGTCACATCTCTGTCTATGTAAACAGAAGGTTGCATCTATATCTCTATCTTCAGGAGCAAGGTGCTTAATCCTGCCAAAATTTTGTGGCATTTGGAGTCCATGGATCCAATGACAAATAGTAGTGTACCATGGGGGAGCATTTGGTGTGGCAGTGGTCATGGCTTGGGATTCCTATATCCCCAATTAGAGTACCTGGTTTCCGTATTGGCTCTGCTCCCAATTTCAGCTTCCTGTTAATTCATGACCTGGGAAACAGTGGGAGATGGTTCAAGTACTTGGGTCCCTGCCACCCACATAGGAAACTCAGATTGAGTTCTTGGCACCTGGCTTAAGCCTAGCCTACTCCTACCGATTGTGGGTATTTGGGGAGTGAACTAGTAAATGGAAGATATCTTTATTTTCTCCCTGTCTCCATGCCTATGAAAAGAATGAAAAGAAAAATCCAACACTGAAATAGACACAAAATGTTCTTTAGGTAGCTTCTCCTTTAAGAATTTTGAAATTCCTTGGTTTTACTTAAAAATGTTTTGCTTCCATTCTTCCCAAGAAATGTGGGAAAATGTGTAGAAATCACAATGGTGGCATCATTAAAATCATCAATTCATCCCCCACTCCATGCTTTTTTTTTCTTTAAAGATTATATCATAGAATTTAGGGAAGGGTGTATGAATTTTAAGATCTGAACAATAGAGACAAAATATACTATTTAAAGAACAGTATACTTAGGGAACAGTAGGCTCCCACCTATGTAAAGATTCTTGAGATGAGCTGTGAGCCCACTGGGCATGTTTAGGAAAGACTTGATCTTTCTGAACTAGGAGGGTGAGAGAATGTGACAGCCTTCCTGCAGCTGCAATGGACGAGGACGATAATATGGAGGAGAGCTCTGTGGGTCCGTTTGTGCTTTCTGTGACTAGTCCAAAATTTCCTTCCAGATCTTGAGGCTCTGAGACTAGGGATAGAGCAGGTAGAAAATGCTACTGCTTTGATGTTCATTCCTTATTGGTGGAGAATTCTCTTCCTCTAGTACAAATGCTGTTTGAATTAGGATGGGGTTAAGTCCTGAATATATTCACAGTGGAAGATGCGTTTAATACACCTAACCTACTGAACATCATAGCTTAGCAACACAGCCCTCCATAGAATGTCAATTGTTCATCTACCTGATTTCGTGACTGACTGGAAGCTGATGCTAACTGCTGCTGTTTATTATCAGGAGGCAGCATCATACTGCTTATCACTAGCTTGGGAAAAGATCAAAATTTGAAGTATGGTTGTTACTGAATGCGTATCACTTTGTCACTATCATAGAGTCAAAATATTGTGAGTAGAACCTTTATAAGTTGTCTCCACATTTCCAGTCCTGCATTTATGATATTGACTCCTACTCTTCATATACCTAGAAACTCAAGTTCGATTCTGTGTCCAGTGTTATACTCTACGGATGTGGCCAAGTTTTCTCTTTGCTCTTTCTCCCAAGAGTTTAAAATAGAACACTAAATTCTGAATCAAGAAGTTTAATGTCCAATATGGGAGATAATTTAAAAAATTGTATGAACATATATAAGTTGGAATATTTTATGATTAAAAATATTAAAATTTTAACTCCAATCTGCTACTATGAATAAGATGATAACCAAGGATTTTATTTTATTGTTTCATGGAGGCTATTTGGATCTGTAATGTAAGAGGCATTTCAAAGTTTAGAAGGCCTGTGAGAAGAAAATGCCATATATGTTGAATTGTGCACACAGTTTTTAATGTGGAGGAATGATTCCCAGATTCAATGAGCTAGCACAGTTCTTCAGAGCTCTAAGTGTATTTGCAACTAAGAATCTGTACTTGCTGTGCACTAGTTGATTCTTTCTCTAGGGGATTTTTGTTTACCTGCAAAACTTCAAATCCGGGTATTGATCTGCATGCACAAAATCCTGTTGATTTAAGCGGGACTCCCCAAGGCTGAACAACAACAAATCGAGAGACTCAATTTACTGAGCTTGGGTTTCAGGAAACATTTAATAGTGGGCAGTTTTGGTTTTTATTGTTTTACATTTAAGTTCCTACCAAAGCAAATTGTCTTTAAAAAGAGCTGCTGCCATCCAGACAATATTCAGTTACATATCCCTAAAGAAATAAAAAGTTCTGTAAAAAATCCCCTCTACCTCGACCTCACATAAAATGGGCCTACATTAAGCCAAAAAGGATTAGGTGGATATCATGGTAAAACAGTGATAGAATAATGATGTCAAAGATGCAAAGCATGTACACTGTTTGAAGATTCTTTAGGAGCCCTCAATAATCAAGGATGGAAGTGAAGAGGAATTTGGGAATAATCTCATTTTGTCTGTTTTGGAAACTTAATAAAAGTTGGTATTAAATATGTCCGGAAGAAGAGGAGGGGAAATAGTTTGATAAAACTGTCACCTGTCATTGATTTCCTTGTTCAGAAAGGTTTTATGTTTGACATGCTTCCTGGAGTTTGGTCTTGAAGAGATGAAGTCTGGCCAAGCTGTAATGATGTTAGCGATAATGCTAATAATGATGATGTTGATGGCTAATATTTATTGAGCATATGGTAATTAGCATAGGTCCTGTGATAAGGGTGTGTGTGTGTGTAATCTCATTTGATACAATATCAGTTCATAATGGTTAGGATTAATTCCCCCAGCCTGGATGGCTGCATAGTGTGAAAGTTACAGAAAGGTAAAAGGGTTTATTTCTTCTTCTACCACTAACTTGCTGTATGGCCTCATGTACATCTTTTTTCTGCGTCTTGGTTTCTTAATCTGTAAAATAGTATAAGGCCTATTTCACTGGTTTTGAGAAAATTAAAGGCTGGTAGCAGAGGCAAACTATGCTGAATATAGTAACCACAATGAGATGTGCTGTTGGGTACTGGGATCAGGTCACAGGAATACTTCTGTTCTCTCAGAACTTTGGGAATGCAGGATGTCCTGGAGGACCTACCCTATAATTGGAAGTTTGGGTTACAGGTGGGAGTAAGTCAGGAGGAAGTGATAGAATAGTGTTCCAAGTTGAAGGAGTAGTGTGTTCCTGGGGAATTGCCTACTGCTGAAAAGCTGTGAAGAGAGAGGGGGGATGAGATAGAGAATGCAGCAAGTTAAGCTTTTGAAGGATTTTGCATGACATTCTAGGAAGTTTGGACTTTCTCCTGAGATCAGAAGGGAACCATGGAAGAGTTTAAGTGGGAGAGTGACATAATTAGAATTGATTCTTGTGATGTGCACTCTCTTTGATATTAAAAACACTATGAACAGACACTATTTCTTGATTCTACATTTGAGCAAACCCATGTCCTTGACTTCTTTGGTTTTGGGACTGTCATCTTGTAAGCTAACCGATATTTGCTCCCTGCTACTTGAATTTCTGTTATAGCCTCTTGCTCTAAATTGTACCCTTGTCTGAGATGAATGATTTGGTTCAAAGAATGGAATAGGGACATCTCTGATCATGGAAATGAATGAACTACACAAATACATTTTTTATTCATTTGTCTTACTGTTCAAGGATTATGCCCTTAATATATTAAATGCCACTAAAATTTCATCTCAGTTGACATTCAAAGGCTGTCTTCTGTATTGCAATCATTGACTGAGATTTGGCATGTATTCTGGCAAAGTGAAGTATTTTCCAATGTTAATCTAAGTAAACAATAATAAAAAAACACTTGTGGATACCTTTTCCCTTTTTTCCCCCAAACCTGAGAGTTTATTACTTGAGTGAAACATACAATGAAATCTAGCTGCATGACATATTTTTGAGGGCAGGTGTATCTGTGTTTCTTCTCAACTTGAATACTTGAATAGAAAATTGACTTTTTTGCCGGCACCGTGGCTCAACAGGCTAATCCTCCGCCTTGCGGCGCCGGCACACCGGGTTCTAGTCCCGGTTGGGGCGACGGATTCTGTCCCGGTTGCCCCTCTTCCAGGCCAGCCCTCTGCTGTGGCCCAGGAGTGCAGTGGAGGATGGCCCAAGTGCTTGGGCCCTGCACCCCATGGGAGACCAGGAAAAGCACCTAGTACCTGGCTCCTGCCATCGGATGAGCGCGGTGCGCCGGCCGCATGCGCTGGCCGCGGCAGCCATTGGAGGGTGAACCAACGGCAAAGGAAGACCTTTCTCTCTGTCTCTCTCTCTCACTGTCCACTCTGCCTGTCAAAAAAAAAAAAAAAAAAAAGAAAATTGACTTTTTCTTTTATTACAATCTTACATTCTCAAAAGATCACAAGAAAATCAACTTTTTTTTTTTGACAGGCAGAGAGACAGAGAGAAAAGTCTTCCTTTTCCATTGGTTCATCCACCAAATGGCTGCTACGGCCGGCGCACTGCACATTTCTGAAGCCAGGAGCCAGGTGCTTCCTCCTGGTCTCCCATGTGGGTGCAAGACCCAAGCACTTGGGCCATTCTCCACTGCCTTCCTGAGCCATAACAGAGAGCTGGACTGGAAGAGGGGCAACCGGGACAGAATCCAGCACCCTAACCGGGACTAGAACCTGGTGTGCTGGCGCTGCAGGTGGAGGATTAGCCAAATGAGCCACAGTGCTGACCAAGAAAATCAACTTTTAAAATTGAGTATTAATGTATTTCAAGTTCACATTTTAGTGATAATCAATTACTGTTTTATAAAATGTTTATCAAACATTTAATAACATTTATCAACACCTGCATAGTTGCAAGATTAAAGTTAATTGTGATAAAAATAAAGTCACATTGATAGAAATATTTCTGCTTTCAGTTTCTGGTAAAGCAGATTGAAATTCACATGAATGCTTATTTAGAATTTGATATGTCCTAGACTTGTGGTAAAATTAGGAAGTTGATCAGATAGTTGCAAATAATAATCTACATTTTTCTGTCTACAAGTTTACTTAACACTAAATAATTCCCTCCAACTTTACTGGGGTGACTGAGCACATCCATGACCAAATCTGCCTCTAAACTGGAATCCAATTGCTGACCCAGCCCCAACCTCGTCTTTCTGGCTTTCTTTTTTATTTATTTATTTATTTATTTATTTATTTTTTTGACAGGCAGAGTGGACAGTGAGAGAGAGAGACAGAGAGAAAGGTCTTCCTTTTGCTGTTGGCTCACCCTCCAAGGCTGCCGCGGTCGGCGCGCTGTGGCCGGCGCACCGCACTGATCCGATGGCAGGAGCCAGGTGCTAGGTGCTTTTCCTGGTCTCCCATGGGGTGCAGGGCCCAAGCACTTGGGCCATCCTCCACTGCACTCCTGGGCCACAGCAGAGGGCTGGCCTGGAAGAGGGGCAACCGGGACAGAATCCGGCGCCCCGACCGGGACTAGAACCCGGTGTGCCGGCGCCGCAACTTTCTGGCTTTCTTGTCCGCACCAGGGGTACAGCACAGTCTGTAAGCATCTCTGTTGGCCACTCCCCCTCCAGACCTTGGGCCAAGGCCTGCGAGTCTCAGGTCGGCTGTGGCACAGGGTGGCAGGCACGATCTCTGGGGGCAAGTGGAGGTAATCCCGGAGATACTGGATACCCTCGTTGGTAAGGTACCAGTAAGTGTCTCCAGGTGAACTGTTCCTTCATGTAGCCTTGAGACTGGAGTGACTGCACAACCTTCATAACGTGGAGGTTGGGCACATTCTTGTCTGCCAATTCTAGGCACTTCGGCATGTGGACATCCTTTTTGGCTACCATCACCCCGTCCTTAAAGAGGAGTTCATAAATGGCAATCGATTCTTCTTGGGCATCAGCATCGCAGTGGCTGTAGGGTTCCTATGGTTTAATACTAAAGGAAATTAAATGTCAGAGAACGGTGATACAACTTTTATTGGAAAATTTTAGAATTTCTTAAGAAAGAAAAATATGTATAATGGAAATCAAATATATTTGCTTTGAGTTGTTCGCAAAGTGACTTAGCACTCTTGGAGCATTTTATGTTTTACTAACACTGTTAAATCCCATCTGGTGTTTGTAAAGTCTTTTACTATCCCCTGCTGGGACAGGCAGACATTGGTTTGCATGACTGTGTGTTCCCAAAATATTTTTAAAAAGTATCTAGTGGATTTCTACCAACTGTGGCAGGAGGATAGAAGACCACATTTCCATTATAATATCTTCAGGAATGGAGACAAATGTCATCAGGTCACAAAAGATCCATCAGTTTTACACTGTGTGACATTTGGGGAGGAATGTGAATGATTAGTGGTTTTCAAAAGTTGTTTGGAATTCAACATCCTGTGTCGATATTACTTGAAAAATATTTATAGGTTCTGAGTCAGTGAGATGCAATTTATTATCCATGGAATTTATTCTAGAACATGTGGAATATTGCTGGGAATCTTAGTTGTTCCAATAAATTCCCTGGAAATATCATTATTGTCAATAAACAGATTGTTTTGCCTCTGAGTGATTTTTTTTTAATTGTACTATGACAGCTGTACATTTCTGGAAATCAGCAAGATCTTTGTATAAAGAACAAAACAAGGTAATTCAGTAAGAATTTATTGAATTACCTCTATGTTCAAGGAAATCTGATAGGTATTGTGTGAAACGTAAAAAAATACATGTGATATCTACTTTTGGGAAACTTGTAGTATAGGTTGGGAGTGAGATAAAAAATCAAGGTAATGTACATTTCAAAATGAAATATAAATATGTTATAACAATGTTAAGAAAGAAGTGATAAAGTTTGAGTGGGGTATGAAAAAAAGAATAACCGTCCTTGAAGGAAAAGCATAATATTAAAAAGTTATTTATTTATCTGGGAAAGAGGGAGAGAGAGAGAGAGAGCAAGCTCCCATCCAGTGGTTCATTTGCCAGATACCCACAATGGGTAGTGGTTGAGCAAGACTGAAGCTGGGAATTGAGAACTCAATCCAGGTCTCCCATGTGGGTGGCAGGAAACCAATTACTTGAGCTATCATCACTGTCTCCCAGGGCCTGCTTTAACAGGAAGTTGGAGTCAGGAACTAGAGAAGAGTATCAAACCCAGGTACTCTGGTATGGGGTGTGGGCATCTTAACTGCCAGGCCAAACACCTGCCATGATAAGTATAATTTTACTTCAAAGGAGGAGATAGATAGAGCTCATTATATGTACTGTGAGCAGTACATTTTCTCACTTATAATATTCTAAGATAAAGTCATAAGAAGTCAGAATATAGTAAAAACAAAGTTATATGTGAATACTTGAATTTTAGTTTGACTTTGGAACTAGTAACATTAGCCAACCCTCAACTAACATTTATTGAGTACTTATCATGTACTGTAGTTGTAATACTGTATGTGACAGGCAGGATATCTAATAGTATGCATTTTAGTGGAAGGAGATAGAAATAAGTAAATAAAAAATTAGTGAAAAAAACAGAGTAATCAATAGTATAACAGAATAAAACTAAATGATGTGAAGGGATTGATTAAGGTGAGCTACTAAGCTTGTCAGGATTAAAGACCCTTCCAAGGAGGTGATATCAGTGAGGACTGAATGATAGTGAGCTTTCTCTATGAAGATTCATGTGAAGACAATTCCAGAGCAAGAAGCCCAAAGTTGGAACAAACTTGGAATGTTCCAGCAGCAGAAATAGGTTCTGACGATGGAAAGAGAACATGAAGAGAAGAGCATGAAGTGAGAGGTATTGGCAGATCACCCAGGGTTCTGTGTGCAGGGTAAATAATTTGGATGTTTTAAATATGATGTGGGAATCACTGGAATGTTTGAGCTACTTTGTTTTATGATTTACATTTTACAAAGATTACTCTGGCTTCTGGGTTAGGGAATGAAGTGGGCAAGTATGGAAACAGAGATGAATTAGGAAGTCTTGCAGTAATCCAAGAATAGTGGTGATTGTTTGGACTGGTGGGTGTGGTAGAGATGAAGACAAGTATAAATGTCAAGGATGACACACAGATTTTTAGATTGAGCAACTGCTAGAGTGGTGGTGACATTGGCTGAGTTGGGAAAGACTGGAAGATACAGAATTTTGGAAAGAAGTCCTCAAGCTCTATTTTCCAGTAGTGACATGGCATTGATAATAGATATCCTATAGGATTAAGAATTAACTGCATTAGTCAGCTTCATGTTACTTTAACCAAAATAACCTGAGAGGAGCCACTTAGGAGGGGTAAAGGTTTATTTTGGTTCATGCTATGGAGGTTCACAGCACAAAATTAGGCAGTCCCATTTGTCTGGCATCTGATGGAGACTGGCTATGGAAAAGACTGGGCGGAGAACCAGTTTTTCAAGGAGAATCAGGAAGCATAGAGACAGGGAGCTTGCTTAGCTTATATAACCAAGCATTTTGTGAGAACTACCTTTGCAAGACAAGACCGGAATGACCTAACAACCTCCTGCCAGGCTTACCTCACAGACACCATCATTGGATCAAGCCTCCACCCTTAATCCATCAGCCATTAGTCCATTAACCATTAACATAAGACTTTGGGGATTAAGTGTCTGCGTGAGGTTGGCGAGCCATGTCCCGTTCAACCGAATGAAGTAACTTGTATAAGGTGTCTGGCACGCAATGATGGCTCAACCATTGCCAATTTCCTCTATTAAATAACAACTCTAAATAAACAGTTTCAAAACAGGTGAGGTGGAAATAACATGATACTCTATCATGACTCCAGACTTCAAAATGTAGTATATTTAAAAATTATCATCTCACTATGTTTTATACAGGGTTCATTATTTTATGGCCTTGCGTTAGATGTGCTGGCATCTGTCAAAGCAATGACTCCTGGAAGAAAATATAAGTGGAGCTATGAGTGTGACATGTGAGAGTTTACATGATAGAGTTCAATGGTAGAGAACTAAATTGTTTTCTATATACCTGCAATGTTATCCCCATCTGAACACATGCTAGTGATTGTTGGATTGTATTGTGATGCCCAGAGGCCTTTATTTTACGTTATGGTGAGACACTCATACCACTCTGTTAGATAACTCTGAACGTTAGACTTACAATAGAATAATCTCTTCAGTATCTCCTATGTGCCATATGTAATAGTGACTAGCAAGAAAAGCTGATCATGAGAACATGGAAGATCCTGTTAGAAAATCCTAGAGAATCGCCCACCTTCAGCATCTTAGCCACTGCTCTAACCCATAAGGTTATCTCAAATGTAGTAATGGCAAGCTGTGAAAACTGAAAAGATTTTTATAAAGGATTGCTACAGTATTTCAGTAGTTTTAGTGTGGTTAGAGATGGTTGAGAGGCAGTTTCCACCATTAGATCAATATAACTTCTAACAATTGAGCTGTATCCTTCAGTATTTAAAGTGGAAGAGGTAGAAACCCAAATTGTGATGAGGTATATAAGAATAGTTAATCAGTGCATGGATTATGTTTCCAAATTGGAAAATACTGGTCATTGCACAGACTTTAGTGGTGAAATATGGAGCTATTAATTAATTTCTTTAACATTTATTTAGTACTTAATAAGTTTCAGCCCTATTCTATTGTTTAGAGAAATCTCAATAAGCCAAACAAGTTTGTGCTTTTATACTAGTGCAGCTGAGCCACAGCAAGGTAACAAATATGTAATGTGATGTAATGATAAACACTTCTGGAAAAAAATCAGGATTAGGGGCTAGAATGATAGGTGTTCTAATTTAGATGAAATAGAGACTGCTTCTCTGACACGTGACATTTGAGCAGAGGCCAGAGTGAAGTGAAGGAGCCATCTTAGAATACCTGGAGAAAAAAGCTGTTTAGGGGAAGAAACTGCATAGACAAAAACCTCCAACTGGGAGCAAAGATGAAATTTTCAAGTAGCAGTAGGGAGGATAGCATAGAATGGAATGAGCAAGGAGATGGAACTGGAAAGAAAACCAAAGACAGTATTAAAATGAACTTATAAAACAAATTGAGAAGTTTGGGTTTATTTTATTAAAGTTTATTTATTTAAAAGGGAGAGAGAGAGAGAGAGAGAGAGAGAGAGAGAATGAATCTTCCACATGCTGGTTTGCTTCCCAAATACACGTAATAAGCAGGGCTGGGCCATGCCAAAGCCAGGAGTCATCTGAGTCTGCTTTGTGGGTAGCAGGGACCTAAGTACTTGAGCCATCACCAGCTGCCTCCTAGGGTTTGTATTATCAAGAAGCTGGATTGGAAATGGAGTTTGGACTTGAACCCAGGAACTCTTTTTTTTTCTTTTAAGAAATCTTTTATTTAATGAGTACAAATTTCATAAGTATAATCTTCCCTCCCACCCCTCTCCCACCCCACCTCCTCATCCCTCTCCCATTCCCAGTCCCATTCTCCATTAAGATTACTTTTCAATTAACTTTATACACAGAAGACCAGCTCTATACTAAGTAAAGATTTCTACAATTTGCACACATACACAATATTAAAAAAACCCTGAGAACAAGTTTTACAGTTAATTCTCACAGTACAACTCATTGAGGCCAGAGGTCCTGCATGGGGAGTAAGAACACAGTGACTCCTGTTGTTAATTTAACAATTAACACTCTTATGTATGACGTCAGTGATCACTGGAGGCTCTTGACATGGCCTTTTGAGGCCACAGTCTCAGTCAGTTTTTAGGCAAGGCCATAAACAAAGTGGAAGTTCTCTCTTCCCTTCAGAGAAAAATACATCCTTCTTTGATGGCGCCTTCTTTCCACTGGGTGTCACTCACAGAGATCCTTCATGTAGGGCATCTTTTTTGTTGCCAGAGTATCTTGGCTTTCCATGCCTGAAATGCTCTCATGAACCCAGGAACTCTTGATATGGTATGTGGGTGTCCCAAGCCATGGCTTAATCCATTGTACAACAACACCTGTCCCTAGATTTTATTTTGAATGCCATAAAAGCCATTGGAGAATGTAAACACAGAAGTGACATGATTTAACATGGTTCTGGCTAGAATAGACAAGAGTGAAAATAGAGTATTGGTTATGAGGCAGGGGTAGTTAGCAAGGTTTATGAAGGATTGGATCAAAGTAGTAGTTAATGGTTGATTAAAAGTGATCAGATTTGGAATATATTTTCAAAGTGAATCCACTAGAATTTGTTAATGGTTTGGGTGTGGAGTATGAAAAAAAGATAAAAAGACGAAGGTTTTGGCTCTAAGCAGTAGGTTAAATTGTAGTTTTGTTAAATTACATTCCCCAGATTCAGGAAGGAAAGACAGCAGAAGCTATGCTAGAGGGAAGGCAGAATGATAGCTAAAGAACTTGTTTAGCAAGCATAACCATAGCACTGGACTGAGGACAGAGAAGTAGGTAGAAGTAGTCTCATTGGCTGGTTAGGTATTAGGCATATTCAAATCGGTCTTTCATTTCTCTGTATTTTTCATAATTCCAGGTCTGGTTAATGGCGATTCAACCATGTATTAAACTTTTATAATTTTAATTTCACAATTATAATATCTTTTCATTATAATCTTAGCAGTCAGATTAACCCATGATCTGCCTTCAAAAAGTGGTTAATTGTTGTCATGACTGGGAAAACATGTCAAGGAAGCAGCTGGTTTCTCTGCTCCCTTGTTGTTGGAGTATGGTTTGTGGTGACTTTGATGGACGAGAAGAGGAATGACATGATCTATGTGATAAAAGTCAGCATATTGAGTTTTAGGTAGTGTCAGCTCTGCCAGCTGTGTATGTAGGATTCATTTAATTTACGAGGGCCTTGGTTTTCTCATTTGTGCAATTAGTAACTCGGGTAATGTGTATAGGAGAATAATCTTTAGAACACTGAAATCCAGCTTGTGGACACACTAATTTAGAATACTCATTTATATTAGCCAGTAAAATGGTAATAGTTGCAAATAATAGTAGAAAACACACACTGAAGATGACTTTTTAAATGATTTTTATAGTTGTATGTTAATATAAAAAATGATTTATTTATTTATTTAATTTATTTTTTTGGACAGGCAGAGTTAGAGAGAGAGAGACAGGGAGAAAGGTCTTCCTTTCCCATTGGTTCATCCCCAAATGGCCGCTACAGTTGGCGCACTGCGCCAATCCGAAGCCAAGATCCAGGTGCTTCCTCCTGATCTCTCATGTGGGTGCAGGGCCCAAGGACCTGGGCCATCCTCCACTGCCTTCCCGGGCCACAGCAGAGAGCTGGACTGGAAGAGGAGCAACTGGGACAGAATCCGGCGCCCCAACTGGGACTAGAACCTGGGGTGCCAGAGCCGCAGGTGAAGGATTAGCCTAGTGAGCCACAGTGCCGGCCGAAAATGACTTTTAAAATGAGGAAAATGCTTACTGTAACAAAAGAAAAAAAATTCCAAGTTAAGGTAGCTCCAGTTATGGTTAATAATATTTGATTATATGGCCAGTGCTGTGGCTCACTAGGCTAATCCTCCGCCTGTGGCTCTGGCACCCTGGGTTCTAGTCCCGGCCAGGGCACCAGATTCTGTCCTGGTTGCCCCTCTTCCAGCCCAGCTCTCTGCTGTGGCCCGGGAGTGCAGTGGAGGATGGCCCAAGTGCTTGGGCCCTGCACCCCATGGGAGACCAGGAGAAGCACCTGGCTCCTGCCTTCGGATCAGCGCGGAGCGCCGGCTGAGGCAGCCATTGTGGGGTAAACCAACGGCAAAAAGGAAGACCTTCCTCTCTCTCTCTCTCTCTCTCACTGTCCACTCTGCTTGTCAAAAATAAAAAATAATATTTGATTATTATGATGCTTATCCTGTGAGGTGATAAAGTTATTACCTGCAGTTTACACATGTGCCATCTGAGAAGAAGAAAGATGAATTAATTTGCCCCCATCACAAGTCACTGAGTGAGACAGCAATGCTTCCCCGTGGGTGTCTGACTCCAGCCCACGTCTGTAACTGCAGGCTCTACCACTTCCTTTTATAAGGATGCTTTCATTATGTCTTCTTTGTCTGCTGTTATAAAGGCAAGTGGAAAGCTATGAAGAAACTTGAAAAATGATAATCACCATTATTGACTACTAAGTGTCAGGCTGTGTTAGAGAACTGTTCTTTAATTTTATGAAAAGAAAATGTTTCTACTTCTAACATGCAATGATAGTTTTTGGCCACTAGAGGACACTTCACAGGCAACATCTTTTAGAATGCAGTAACTGCCTTCTCTAGGTTTTTCAGTCGGTGCCATGTTTTACGGTCTAAGACAAGAAGGTTGACTGAGGACTGATGAAGCTTACGGACATCTACTGCTAGGGGCATTTGAGGAGTTCTGTTGCTGTCTCAAGATGACTTCCACATTGGAGTTGTCTTCCCAACCTCGATGTGGGCTTCCTCTTCCATTTAGGGCCTTTCCTTATTCACCCAAGAAAACTATCCTGAGGGTAATCTTTCCAGCTATGCTAAGTGTATCCAATTCGTCATTGTTTCATCTATTGCAAGTAAAAGCCCAAGTTCTAAATTCAGTTAAATCGAATTATTATTATTTTTATTACTTCCTGTGATCTTGCTCTTGAGTTATCCTAATCATTTAGCAATTAGAAAAAATTATAGGAGTGACTGATATTGTTTTTCTGTAATTCGACATTTGTCCATGCTAATATCACCTGGTATGATTTCTAAAAACAGATTTTTTTTCCTCAAAAGTTTCCAACATGTAAAAGGGGGGAGCCTTCTAAATTTCATGGAACAATGTGTATTATGAAAAAATGATGCATAGATTTCAAAATTTCTTTCTACCAAAGTAGTAATGTTTTACATAAATGTTTTTAAGTCTTCTCATATTGGTAGTTAAAATGCTACTTTATAAAGTTGATTAATATTCATAGGTAAAATTAATCTGGACAAATTATAAATAAGAATTACAAAGATAGATAACAGATTTAATTTCATTTATAGGTTCCCAAATGTTTTTTTTTAAAAAGATTTTATTTATTTATTTGAGAGGTAGTTACAGATATAGAAAGGAAGAGACAGAGTCTTTCATCTGCTGGTTCAAACTCCAAATAGTCACAACTATTGGACCTTGGCCGATCTGAAGCCTGGAGCCAGGAGCTTCCTCCGGGTCTCCCACGTGGGTGCAGAGGCCCAAGGACTTGGGTCATCTTCTCCTCCTATCCCAGGCCATAGCAGAGAGCTGGATTGGAAAAAGAACAGCAGCACCCATATGGGATGCAACCCCATATGTGGAAGCTTAGCCCACTGTGCCACAGTGGCACCCCAACCAATATTTTTGCCCTATTGGTGCATTTTAGGTGTAGAGATGTGAAAGTTCCCCATGGGCAGGCCAGAGAGCAATCATTCTCCACTCAGCTTTGTAACTGAGTCCATCTAGAGGAAGAATAGTCTCAGATATTTATGCTAATGCTAACCTAAATAAATTATAGGGGCTGGCGGTTAAAGCCCTGGCCTGAATTACCAGTATCCCATATGTGCGCCGGTTCTAGTCCTGGAGCTATTCTTCTGATCCAGCTCTCTGCTATGGCCTGGGAAAGCAGAGGAAGATGGCCCAAGTGCTTGGGCCCCTGCACCCACGTGGGAGACCTGGAAGAAGTTTCTGGCTCCTGGCTTCAGATTGGCTCAGCTCTGGCCGTTGCGGTCATCTGGGGAGTGAACCAGTGGATGGAAGACCTCTCTCTCTGTCTCTACCTCTTTCTGTAACTCTGTCAAATAAAAAAATAAAATAAATTATATACTTGGCATACAGGATGACTAAAAAGGGAAAAGACACACAAATTTTGATCATGGGAAGACACCAGAAAAATAAGAGAGGGACTGCACTCCCAGGGGATAGCTGGAGAGAATTTTTCAGTAGAAAATGTACAGAAAAGAGGAGAGACTCAGTAGAACAGCAAAGAAAGCATACAAATGCAGCAGCTGGCAGACACTACCAGTTACTTCCGTGACTGGTGGCTGGAAAGGAGACTCTGTCTTATCAGAGCAAGGGGAGAGGAGGCGGCAGCTGCCCATGCACTGCTAGGGACCTGGTGTGAGGGAAAACCTCGTGGTTTCCACAGACTTTGAGTCCAGCTCAGAGAGCTGGGGGTGGGGTGAGGGAAACCATATTGTTTCCCTCGCCTTCCCCTCACCAGTCACCTGGCAGCCAGCAGGTGAAGCATCACCTCCACAGTGCAATGCCACAGGAGGCTGCAGCAGCCCACAAGCCACTAGTGGATGGTTTCCGAGGAAGAATTCTGTGGTTGCCACTGACTTTGAGTCTGGCCTGGAGCATAGGTAGGAAAAGGGTGACCACTTATCTGAGTGCAGTGAGGGAATATTTGTCATCAGAAACCAGTAGTCCATGTCCTTAAAGAAAAAAGAAAAAACTGTCAATCCAGAATAATGTTGGCTGCAAAGCTCTCATTTATAAATGAAGGTGGTGCTGGCCAGTGCTGTGGCATAGCACGTAAAGCCACTGCCTGCAGTGTTGGTATCCCATTTGGGTGCAGGTTTGAGACCCAGTTGCTCCACCTGTGATCCAGCTCTATGCTATGGCCTGGAAAGACAGTGGAAGATGGCTGAAGTGCTCAGGCCCCTGCACCCATGTGGGAGACCCGGATGAAGCTCCTGGCTCCTGGCTTTGGGTCATCCCAGCTGTGGCAGTTGCAGCCATTTGGGGAGTGAATCAACAGGTGGAAGATCTCTCTCTCTGCCTCTACCTCTCTGTAACTCTGCCTTTCAAATAAACACATAAATGAAAGTGGAATAAAGATCTTCCAAAAAAAAACTAAAATTGAAAGAATTTGTCATCATTTGTCAAAATGATACTTAAGGATGTACTACATATAGAAACAGAGAAAGATAATCAGCATCATGAAAGAATCATGTAATAGCACAAAGGAGACCCAAAATAAACAAAAAGAATATTTACAGGAAAATGGCAGGACCAAGTCATTACTTATCAATAATAACCTGGAATGTAAATGGGCTAAAGTGTGCAAAGAAAGAGACAGACTGGAAAGATCCAAGTTGGCTGAAGAGGGAAAAGATGTGCTGATTTTGACCACAGGAAGATAACAGAAGAAAAGTGGAATAACTGCATTCCCAAGGGAGAGCTGAAGAAAAGTTTGCAATGGAAATTCTGCAGAAAGAAGAGAGATACCATGAAGCAGTGTGGACAATAAAAACATGCAGCAGTGAGTGGGGACACCACCAGTGACTCCTGCAGCCAGGGGCTGGAAGAGATGCCATCTTCTTGGAATGAGCTGAGAAGAGTCTATGGCAGACCACATCACTGGTGGTATTGCCTGAGGGAGAACCTTGTGGACTATATTGACACTGAGTCCAATCTGGAGCACTAGTTGGGGGCAAGGTGTCCACCGAACCCTGTGAATGGAGAGTACATTGCTTTCTTCCCAACCACCCACAAGGTGCCTGGTGACTAGCAGGGAGGAAGTGCCATCTTAATAGAGTAAGTAGAGGCTGCTGCAGCTCATGGATGCAACTAGGGCATAAATCTACAGTCCTCATTGACTTTGAGTATGGCCTGGAGAGTTGGCAGGGGATAGTGTGCCCACTTAGGACTGTGAGGCACTCCCCTCCCCTCACTCTGTCATGGGTGCCTGGACTCAAATTGTCAAGGCAGAGAACCAACAGGCAGCAGGCTCTGGGAATGCCTCAGTTCTCTCTGAGGATGGAGCAGATTTGTGAGGCTTAGAGTAGATTCCATGCTCTCTATGACTGTGGAAGCCCTGTGCACTAGCCCTGTGCACTAAGACTGTAGGAGCTCTATGATTACATGATACTGTGTGGAGTGTAGCTGGGTCTCTGGGCAGTTACTATGTCTGCCTTCAGAGGCTCAGAGGTCCATGAGTAGCTTGGGTGGATTATTGCAGTGTTCTGTGCTCACTCCGAGGAGTACACATCCTTTGTGTGGTTCATGCACCCACGTGGGTTGGGCGTGTAGCCATTATGAACTCACCCTGGGCATCGATCACCTTGGAAGAGAGGAAGTGAGGCTGTGATCATGCCAGCTAACATGATCATACCATACCTGCTACTGACAATAAAGTGGACTGCCCAAGTTGGGTGACACCCTGGACTCTTGCCCCAACCTTCAACACTGAGTAGAACTCCCACCCGGCACATGCCTCTGGATATCCAATGAAGGAGCAGACACTCCACTAAGACACAGAGGCATATTTTAAAGATAAAAACTATTAGAGGAAGAAACCAATAAGTATTTCCACAAATGCCTAAAAATATAGAAATACAAGAAACATGAACAAGGAAGACAATATGACCCTAAAATGAACAAAACAATACTTCATTATTAGACTGTGAAGGTGAAGAGATGGATGAAATTGATCATAAGTTTACTCAAAAACACTGAGAAGTAAATACATGAATTAATGAAATATATACACAACATGGATGAAAAATTTTGTTAGGAGATAGAGATATTGAACAGAAATCAAACTGAAATATTAAAAATGAAGAATTAAGTATGTCAAATAAAAGTACAGTGGGAAGGCTTAACAACAGTCTTTGTGAGGCAGAAGAAAGAATATCCAAACTAGGTGACAAATCTTTGGAAATATCTCATACAAAAAAATAAAGAAATTAGAAAAACTGAAGATAGTGTTTGAGATGTATGGAATACTATCATATGACCTAATACATGTGACTTAGGGGTATGTAGGGAGGGAAAAGGAAGGAAAGAAATTATGGTCATCTTTTTTAGAACTATACCTGGGGCCAGCTCTGTGGCACAGCGGGTTAACACCCTGGCCTGAAGCACCAGCATCCCATATGGGAGCCGGTTCTAGTCCTGGCTGCTCCTCTTCTGATCCAGCTCTCTGCTATGGCCTGGGAAGGCAGTAGAAGATGGCCCAGGTGCTTGGGCCCCTGCACCCACTTGGGAGACCTGGAAGAAGCTCCTGGCTCCTGGCTTCAGATTGGCGCAGCTCTGGCCATTGCGGCCATAGGGGAAAATGAACTATTGGATGGAAGACCTCTCTCTTTCTCTGCCTCTCCTCTCTCTGTGTAACTCTGACTTTCAAATAAATAAATAAATCTTTTAAAAAAGGAACTATACCTAAAACATATGAAATCTATTCTCCTTATATCAATAAAATACAAAGGAAATAAAATAAAAGCTACTGTAAATGAGTTATAAGGAACTACACATCTAATAAATTTTATATAGATCCAAATCTTCAGTGATCCCACCCATGTAAGGCAAATGTCTCTATAAAAAGCATGCTGTTTGCATATTTATATTCTTAATGAATGTTTCCATTGGAAATAAAAAGATAAACTGGCTGAATGGATTACAAAACAAGGCCCATTTATATGCTACAAGAAACATATCTATGAGCTATGCACAGACTGAAAGTGAAAAGATGGAAAAATATTTCATGCTAACAGAAAGCAAAAAGGAGCAGGAATTGCTATCTTAATATTGGACAAAATAGACTGAAGGACAAAAACTTTTTTTCTTTGACAGGCAGAGTTAGCCAGCGAGAGAGAGACAGAGAGAAAGGTCTTCTTTCCGTTGCTTCACCACCCAAATGGCTGCTATGGCCAGCACGCTCTGCTGATCTGAAGCCAGGAGCCAGGCGCTTCCTCCTGGTCTCCCATGTGGGTGCAGGGGCCCAAGCACCTGGGCCATCCCCATCCTCCACTGCCCTCCTGGGCCACAGCAGAGAGCTGGACTGGAAGAAGAGCAACCAGGACTGGAAGAAGAGCAACCGGGACTAGAACCCGGTGCCCATATGGAATGCTGGTGCCGCAGGTGGAGGATTAACCAAGTGAGTCATGGCACTGGCCCCAGAAGGACAAAAACTTTTAAAAGATACAAAGAAGGTCATTATGTAATGATTAAAGGATCGATTCAAAAGAAGATGTGATTACAGTAAATGTGTATGCACTGAATGCTAGGGCACGTGATTATTTAAGACAAATGTTAATGGACACAAAGGGAGACATATGCTCCAAAAAATAATAATCAGAGATTTTAATACCCCACTTTCATCGCTGGACAGATCAGTCAGGCAAAATATCAACTAAGAAACAATATACCTAATTTATACTGTGGATCAAATGAATCTAATTGATAGTTACAGAACATTTCATCCCAAGTTTTCTCCCTAACTCTTCCCTGAGATTGCTCTCTCTCCGCTTTTTTTTTTAAACTATCTTCCCCTAGACGACAGCAGTAAGCTCCCTCCCTGTTCTGCCATCTTGGAATCTCCCTGTCATTGTGGTTTGGAATTGCATTTCTCTAATGATTAGTGATATTTAACATACTTTCATGGGCTTCTAGGCCATTTTTAAAAACTTTTATCTAATAAATATAAATTTCCAAAGTACAACTTTTGGATTATAGCAGCTTTTCCCCTCCCACCCATAACCATCCCATCTCCCACTCCCTCTCCCATCCCATTCACATCAAGATTCATTTTCAATTTTCTTTATATACAGAAGATCAATTTAGTATATACTAAGTAAAGATTTCAACAGTTCACCCACACAGACACACAAAGTTTAAAGTACTGTTTGAGTACTAGTTATAACATTAATTCACATAGTACAACACATTAAGGACAGAGATCCTACATGGGGAGTAAGCGCACAATGACTCCTGTTGTTGATTTCAGAACTGACACTCTTGTTTATGATGTCAGTAATCACCAGAGGCTCTTATCATGAGCTGCCAAGTCTATGGAAGCCTTTCGAGTTTGCCCACTCTGATCTTATTTAAACAAAGCCATAGTCAAAGTGGAAGTTCTCTCCTCCCTTTAGAGAAAGGTACTTCCTTCTTTAATGGCCTATTCTTTCCGCTGGGATCACACTCACAGAGATCTTTCCTTTAGGTCATTTTTTTTTTTTTTTTTTTTTTTTTTGCCAGAGTGTCTTGGCTTTCCATGCCTGGAAGACTCTCATGGGCTTTTTAGCCAGATCTGAATGCCTTAAGGGCTGATTCTGAGGCCAGAGTGCTGTTTAGGGTATCTGCCATTCTATGAGTCTGCTGTGTATCCCACTTCCCATGTTGGATAATTCTCTCCTTTTTAATTCTGTCAGTTAGTATTAGCAGACACTAGTCTTGTTTATGTGATCTCTTTGACACTTAATCCTATCATTATGATCAATTATGAACTGAAACTGATCACTTTGACTAGTGAGATGGCATTGGTACTTGCCACCTTGATGGGATTGAATTGGAATCTCCTTGCACATTTCTAACTCTACCATTAGGGATAAGTCCGAGTGAGCATGTGTTTAGACCATTTTTATATCTTCTTTGGAGCAGAGTTCAATTTTTAATCAGCTTTTTATTGTTGCTGAGTGTTAGGGCTTCGTCACATTTTCTGGACATCAAACCCTTATTAGACATAGAATTTGCAAATATTTTCTCTCATTCCCTGGGTTGACTTTTCACTCCATTGTGCTATATATATGCATCAGAATATTATTTAGCCTTAAAAATTCTAACACATGATACAATATCAATGATTCCCAAAGACATTATGCTACGTGAAATAAACTAGTCATAAAAAAGATAAATAATATTTTATTTGACTTGTATAAGGTACCTAGGTTAGTCAAATTTTTAGAGAATACTTAGAGAATAAGCATAATGATGACTGCCAGGAGCTGAAGGTGGGTGATGGAATGAAACGGAGTTAGTATTGATAGCATAGGGTTTCATTTGATAAAGATGAGAAAGTTCTAGGGCCAACATTGTGGCATGGTGAGTTAAAGTGGCTACTTGTGATGCTGGCATCCCAAGTGGATGGGATGATGGTTTGCGACCCAGCTGCTCCACTTCCAATCCAGCTTCCTACTGATGTGCCTGGGAAAGCAGTGGAAGATGGCCCAAGTACTTGGACCCCTATACCCATGTGGAAAGTCCAGAAGAGCTCCAGGCTCCTGGCTTTGACCTGGCTAGCCCCAGCCATTGTGGCCATCTGGAGAGTGAACCAGCAGATAGATGGAAGATCAATCTCTCTCTCTCTCCCTCCCTCACTCTCTCTCTTGTTCTGTCTTTCCTTCTCTCTCTGTAACTAAAAAAAAGGGAAAAAACGATGAGAAAGTTCTGGAGATGGATATTGGTGGTGGTTACACAACAGTGTGAATATACTTTATGCCAATAAATTGTATGGTTAAAAATGGTTAAGATGTTAAATTTTATGTATATTTTACTATAATAAAAACATAAAAATGCTTTAAGTACATATTTATTGCCTGCCCCATGTTTAGTCCTGAGCTGAGGGGAAGAGAAATTTCCATAAGAAATATGAAATATGATTTCTGCCCTCAAGGAGCATAGTTAAGTTCCTACATTGTGTCATCATTGTTAAAGGTAATTAAGGGGGTTCAGCGCTGTAGCATAGTGGGTAAACCTGCTGCCTGTGGCTCTAGTATCCCACATGGGTGCCAATTCAAGTAATGGCTATTCTGCTTTCTATCCCCTCCCTGTTAATGGCGTGGGGAAGCAGCAGAAGATAGCTCAAGGGCTTGGGCCCCTGCACCCACGTGGGAGACCTGGAAGAAGCTCCTGGCTCCTGGATTTGGACCAGCCCAGCTCTGACTGTTGTGGCCATTTGGGTAGTGAACCAGAGGATGGAAGATTTTCTCTTTCTCTCTCTAACTCTGCCTTTCAAATAAATAAATCTTTTAAAAAAAGGTAATTTGTGAACATCACTTATCTCAAAATAATTTTTTGAGTACTTGCTGTGCTCCAGATGGTGATTTCATTCTGAGAGGGCATTATTTCTCATGGGAGAAGAGGGACAATGAACACAAAAAGAAAAATGTATCATGTTGGAAGATGATTGGTGTCACGACATGACATAAAATCGTAAAACTGGAAAGGAGACTAGAGATGCTAGGGGCTGGAGTAAGGAAAGGCCATTTCTTAATAAGAAGGCAAGGAGAAATCTTACAAGGTAACATACAGGCAAAGTCCTGAAGGAATTGAGCGACGCATGGAAATATCTAGGGGAAGAGTACTTCTGGCAGATAGAATTTGAAGGACAAGGGTCTATAGGAAGGAAGGCGCCTAAAATGTACAGCTGAGTTGTGTCTGTATGTTTAAAGGATTTATTTATTTATTCAAACAGCAGAGAGAGAGAGAGAGAGAGAGAGAGAGAGAGAGAGATCATCTTCCATCCCTGGTTTACTCCCCAAATGGCTGCAGTGGCCAGAACTGGGCTCATCTGAAGCCAAGAGCTTCTTCTAGGTCTTCCATGTGTGTGCAAAGGCACAAGTACTTGGGCCATTTCCCATTGCTTTTCAGGAGCATTAGTAGGGAGCTGGAGCAGAAGTGGAGTATCAGGGACCTGAACTGGCACCCAAATGGGGTGCCAGAGGTGGCAGCTTTACCCACTACAACACAGCATTGGCCTTAAGTTATGTTTTAGATAGCATCACTCTAGCTATCTGATTGAAAATAAGCTGTGGCCTCACTCATAGAATGACAATCACTCTAAATAGCACTATGACCTCAGAATCAGCCTTTAAGGCATTCAGATGTGGCTGAAAAGCCCACGAGAGCATTTCATGTATGGAAAGATATGACACTCTGGCAAAAAAAAAAAAAAAGATGCCCTACATGAAGGATCTCTGTGAGTGACAGCCCAGTGGAAAGAAGGGGCCATCAAAGAAGGATGTACTTTTCTCTGAAGGGAGGAGAGACCTTTCACTTTGTTTATGGCCTTTTCTAAATACTGATGGAGTTTGTGGATTCAAAAGGCTTCCATAACCTTGGCAGTTCATGACAAGAGCCTCCAGTGATCACTGACATCATATATGAGTGCTATTTGTTAAATTAACAATAGGAGTCACTGTTCACTTACTTCCCATGCAGGATCTCTATCCTTAATGAATTGTACTGAGAGAATTAATTATAAAACTTGTTCCCAGTTTTTTATTGTGTGTGTGTGTGTGTGTGTTTGTGTGTGTACATGCATGAATTGTTGAAATCTTCACTTAGTATAGATTTGGTCTTCTGTATATAAAGTTAATTGAAAAGGAATCTTAATAGAGAATGGGACTGGGAATGGGAGAGGGATGAGGAGGTGTGGTGGGATGGTAGGTATGATGGGAAGAATCACTATATCACTAAAGTTGTACTTATGAAATTTGTACTGATTAAATAAAGATTTCTTTGGGCAAATAGAAAGAAAATAAACTGTGGATGTCCTTGTTATTTTCCTGTTATTGTTATAAACAATTACAACACAAGTTCCTTAATTACATCTGCAAAGTCCCTTTTGCCATGTCATTTACCATATTCATAGGTGTCAGGGATCAGGAAGTGAACACCTTTGGTAGGCATTATTTTGACTTAGTGCCGTCCACTCACTGACCCCCAAGGATTCACATTTGCCCTAAATATGACATACATTCACCTGATCTTAACATCCCTAAAAGTCTGAATCTAATTCAGCAGCAACTATAAATTCAAATAATCTTATTGAAACCTTCTCAATGCTAAACCTCCAAATCTCAATTTATGAGCTAGGGGTGAGGCATTGTGTATAATCTATTACATGGCACAGTTTATCTGTGTGAACCTGTGAAACTCAAGAAACAAATTAGCTGCTCCCAAAATACGATCATAGGAGAGGTATAAGTTAGAAGTTATATGCGGCTGGCACTGTGGACATAGTGGGTAAAGCCACCGCCTGCAGTACTGGTATCCCATATGGGCACCAATTCGAGACCAGCTGCTCCACTTCCGATTCAGCTCCCTGCTATGGCTTGGGAAAGCAGTAGAGGATGGCCCGAATCCTTGGTCTCCTGAACCAGCCTGGGAGACCCAGAGGAAGCTCCTGGCTTCTGGCTTCAGATCGGCACAGCTCTGCCCTTTGTGGCCAATTGGGGAGTGAACCAGTGGATGGAAGATTCTCCCCCTCTCCTTCTCTCTCTCTGTAACTACGTTCTAAGTCTATACTAAGTAAAGATTTCAACAATTCACGCACATGCACACACACAATAAAAAACTGGGAACAAGTTTTACAGTTAATTCTCTCAGTACAATTCATTAAGGATAGAGGTCCTGCATTCAAAAAAGAGAAAATGGAGGTGGGTATTTGGCATAGCAGTTAGGACACTGCTTGGGATGCATGCATCCCAAATTGTAGAGCCTGGTTTCTGGTCTTGGCTGTATGCCTGATTCCAGGTTCCTGCTATGCCGGAGACCAGCTCCAGCCAGTCCAGGGGCCCCAAGGTGTGAGAGGTGTCGGCACTTGAAGAAATGAGAGACACTCACAGCAAGGCTGATGGCATGGCTCTGGCTTTTGAGCACCAGACTTTATTTTTATATCATAAACCACATAATGATTTTTTCTTCTTACAATGAAAGGCCTGTTGTCCATTTTTTCTAATTACAATTTTTTTGATTTTCAAGGGCATACTCAGAGCAGGGGTTACAATCACAGACAGGTGCAAGATAACAGGCTGCCCACACAAGCCAAGGCCTCGAGTGCTGTTGAGTTGTGCAGAAATTGGCTACATAAGCTAGAATAATACCTTCCTAATCTAATCTTTACTAGAAGCCCCAAGTTCAAAGCAGACCCTTTTTAAAATGTATCCCCTCTTTGCAATTTTTCTGTAATTCTTTATTTTCTTTATTGTACTTATTTAAAGGTTTACTTAGATCTATTCTACAGTTTTGACATCCTAACCATTGTAGTATTTGTAGCATATAGTGAATTAAAGCTTTATTAACATCTATCTTTATTCCAGTGGGAAGTATATTCCAGAGAGCCTGTTGCCTTTTAATTCTTTTCTACAAACAGCTCAACCTTGCATAAGGCATTAACTAATTTCTTCTACACTAACACTCTGCTTGATTAAAATTCTACAAGACAATGGACATTTTGGAGGTTATGAGACTAAGTGCTCTTCCGTAAAATTAGGAATACAGCAATCGTTAGCAGGACCACCAGGAAGCTCCAGCTTGTAGTTCCCATCAAACCTAAAACCACCAAGAGACCACAGCTGTCCTTCTCATGCCTTGCTGAGACAGACCTGCTGTGACCTTGTCAGCCAGCTGAAGTTGCCTTGGCCTCATCACAGCTACTGCACACCCTGGGAGGTAGTAGCAAGGGCTCAAGTGGGTGGATTCCTGACACCTGCATTGGAGACAGATTGTGTTCTCACCTCCTGGCTTTGGCCTGGCCCAGTTGTGATTGCTGTGGGCATTTGGGGAGTGAATTAGCTGATGGTGGATATGTCTGTCTGTCTGTCTGCCTTTGGAATTAAACAAATAAAAAAGAGAAAACTTAAGGAAAAAGGGATCATCAATTCCAAGCAATTTTGAAATCCAGGTATGTAAATAGCATTGTGTTTTCCAGTTCTGAGAAGAATCCATTGTGGTTTTAGCTCACCCTCTGCTCTGTGGCTCTACCTTCAAGGTCATACTTACTTTCCTATGAGGGTTGGTGACCATGTAGATTTGCCAGTCTGTTTTCTGCCTGTAGAGGAGGAGTCTGTACCTTTCTTTTATTCATCGTCTTTCAATCTCTTTCAGTTTAAACCCATTGTGCTGGTATAAAATTCTCAAGAATATGAGTCTCTTGTATATGTCTTGAGATTTACTCTGTTAGACAACAACAGACTTCCCATATTTATGAAAACACAAATAATCTATTTCCTATTTTTGGCTTTTGCTTAAATGGCTAGGGGACATATGAGTCACAGTTTAATCTTTTCAAATATTCTTTTTTTTTTTAAAAAAAAGATTTATCTTATTTATTTGAAAGGCTGAGTTACAGAGAGAGGTAAAGACAGAGAGCGAGGTCTTCCATCTGCTGGTTCACTCCCCAAAGGGCTGCAATGACCAGGGCTGGGCCAGATTGAAGCCAGCAGCTTCCTCTGGGTCTCAAATGAGGGTGCAGGAGCCAAAAAGTTGGGCCATCTTCCACTGCTCTCCCAGGTGCATTAGCTGGGAGCTGGATCAGAAGTGCAGCAGCTGGGACTCGAGCAGGTACCCATATAGGATGCCAGTGCTATAGGCTGGGCCTTTAACCAACTGCGCCACAGTGTCCACCCCTCAAATATTCTTTTGTGTGAATAAATATTCTAATTATTTGACTTTTTCAAGGCACTAACAATATGTATTCTAAATATAAATAATTGTTTGAGATTGTTTATATACAATAAATTTTAAGTGAACAGTTTATGGATTTTAACATGTGTATGCATCCTGGTAGTCACTACTCAGATTAAACTACAGAATATTTCAATTTCCCCAACCTTCCTTTGTGCATTGTCATTCAATACCCTCAGTTGATAAGTCCCTGATCTCTGTCACCATAGATTAGATTGTCCAATTCTTGAACTTCACATATAGAATTACCCTGCATATACTTTTGTGTCTGGCTTCTTAGGCTCTACATAATATTTTTGGCACATTCTTCTGTGAGTGTGTGTGTGTGTGAGTATGAGTGTGTGGTGCCCTTTTCACTACCAAGTACTATTCCATTGCCTGTATTTTTATATTAAAATGTAGTTTTTATTTCAATTGAAAGATACACAAAATACACACACATACATACAGACTGAGAGATGAGACAGAGAGATCTTCCAGCTCCTTCTTCACTACAGAATTGCCAAAAACAGCCAAAGCTGGGACAGGCCAAATCTAGGAGCCTCAGCTTCAATCCGTGTCTCCCGCATGGATGTTAGGGACTGAGTTACTTGGGCCATCATCTGCTGTCTCTTAGATGCATTAGCAAGAAGCTGGATTGGGGGCCTGGCCCCGTGGCTCACTTGGCTAATCCTCCGCATGTGGCACCGGCATCCCATATGGACACCGGCTTCTAGTCCCAGTTGTTCATCTTCCAGTACAACTCTCTGCTGTGGCCCAGGAGTGCAATAGAGGATGGCCCAAGTCCTTGGGCCCCTGCACCCACATGGGAGACCAGGAGGAAGCACCTGGCTCCTTGAATTTGGATCGGCGCAGCGCCGGCCATATCGGCCATTTGGGGAGTGAACCAATGGAAGGAAGACCTTTCTCTCTGTCTCTCTCTCCCACTGTCTATAACTCTACCTGTCAAATAAAAAAAAAAGAAGCTGGATTGGAATTGGAGGAGGGATGCTATTTCAGGTACTCTGATATGGGATGTGGCATGTCATGTGTCAAATGCTTCCCCACCATTGCATATATCTTAAGGAGTGAAAAGAGTTTACAATGAATTGCATGAAAGATGTGAGAGGAAGAAAATAATTAAAAGATGACTCAAAAGTTTTTGTCCTGAATAACTAGAAGTTGGCATTAACTGAGATGGGGAAATCTGTGTGAGGAATAGATCATGGGAGAGTGAGGGAGGTTAGAATATAAGGCCCTTAATTGTGCACATGTGATTCTTTAGATGTGTATTAGATATACAAGTGAAAACATGGAGTAAGAGATTGAGTAAATGAGTTTGGTGTTTATGAATGTTCAGATTAAATTGGGGCATTGTTAGTAACGTGATGATATTTAAATTCATGAAAGTTGAAGTGATCCAGGTATTTAGAGAACCTGAAGATAGAGCCCAGCAACTGTCCAAGTGAGTGTTAAAAGAGATAAGGGAGCTGAGGAAGAATCAGCAAAACAGACTTAAAAGAAGCAGTTGGGGAAGTAGGAGGAGAATCAATAGCATATGCTATTCTGAAAGCCATTTACAAGTCTATGTAACATGATAATATTAAATACTCGGGTACTTCAAAAAACTTGTGAAAAACTGGAATTAAAAGATAATTCATGGGGTGGATGTTTGGCGCAGTGGTTAAGACTCTGCATGGGGGGGCCAGCGCTTTGGCGAAGTGGGTTAATGCCCTGGCCTGAAGCGCCAGCATTCCATATAGATGCCAGTTCGAAACCTGGCTGCTCCACTTCTGATCCAGCTCTCCGCTATGGCCTGGGAAAGCAGTAGAAGAGGGTCCAAGTCCTTGGGACCCTGCACCCATGTGGGAGACCCTGAAGAAGCTCCTGGCTCTTAGCTTTGGATCGGCACGGCTCCAGCTGTTGCGGCCAAATGGGGAGTGAACCATTGGATGGAAGACCTCTCTCTCTCTCTCTCTCTCTCTGTGCCTCTCCTCTCTCTGTGTAACTCTGACTTTCAAATAATAAATAAAACTTAAAAAAAAAAGACTCCGCTTGGGATGTCCACATCCCATATCAGAGTGCCTGGGTTTGAGTTTCAGCCCTGTTTTCAATTCCATCTTCCTGATAAGGTGCACCCTGAAAAGCAGCAGGTGATGGCTCCGGTACTTGGGTCCCTGCTTCCTATGTGAGAGACCTGGACTGAGTTCTGAGTTCCTGGTTTGGCCTGGCCCAGCCCTGATGTTATGGGCATTTCAGGACTAAATCAGTGTGTGGGAGATTTCTCCCTGCCTGTCTGTTTCTCTTTCTCTGCCTTTTAAATAAAATAAAAATAAATAAGAATTTAAAAAAGATTATCTGCATTTCAATGATCATTTTAAAGTATACTCAATTATTTTGCATTTACTCTATTTTAACATGAAAACAATTTCTATGGTTCTTAAAAAGTTAATGAACAGTTGCATTAATAATATTTTCCAGGAACACATGCAGTGAACTGGTAGCTATTACTAAAGTGGTCAACAAATTGTATTACTAATAATTTTAAAATGACCAAGGACCTATTAATCAATGTTCTTTTATGATGACTGCTTATTTTGGATTTAAATTTGCTGTTTTGGGCCTTGCTAGTTCATGAATCTGAGCCTCTCTCATAAGAAAATTGGCTAGAGTAAGCGTCACAGGAAACAGATTATAGAACTAGAGACCCAAGAAAAACATCTCAAATCCATACAGCATCAAACAGAGGGTTTTGAAAAGTCTTATAATTCCACACAAATCATCAGGCCACATGTGTAGACATCTTTCAACTTTTAGAGAGAGTACGGAGTTTCTCTTTAAATATCACTTCAAAATTAAGATTATAACTGGAATAAACTCAAAAGATGTATTTGAATAAGCTAGAGTTGCTAATTTCCATCCAAATATTCACTAACAGTCAACCAAGTGATGCCCCAGTTTTCAGTTACTCCCAAACAGTGATTGTGAGCTTTGCTCAAATCTTGTATTTGTTTGTTGGATTTGGTATTTCAATGAGAAAAAATGACTTCTGGAAGTAGAGAATTGCCATGAAATTTCTTTCTGATATGACTGTAAGCAAATAACAGCCATAGAACCTTGTTTTACTTACACTTTTATGAAATTTTGATGCTAATGATGAGAATACCATGTGCACTATTCTGATAGTATGAAGCTTGAAATATCTTATAAAGTGGAAATAATACATCATGCCGTATCCTCCAGCTTAAATATTTTTCAAATTTCCCAGGGCTGTTTAATACAATGTTGCTGTGCAACCTCCATGCCTTCAGAGGGGAAATTATACAGAAAATGTCTCTCAGCAGACTGATTGATGACTTATAAATGACAGCAGTGTTAACTGTTCTAATGGAGGGTTTGTCAGCAGGATTTTAGATGGCTGATCACATAACGTTAAGATCTTAGTTAAAATTCCTGGTTGAGTTGATTGGCCAATGATTGTTTTTTAAACTGATTTTGGGGGCTAATCAAAGAGGGCATTAAATTCCCTCTAAGAGCTATGTCCGCTGTTTTTGAATACTTTATGATTAAAACTAATTTTTTTGAGGAGATGTGGAAAGGCGTTTTCTTTAATGCAAATATTAATTATCAAATAAGGAATTCGTAATAAGGTATGTTTTTCTACTCCAAATATATGGGAACTAAAAATGCATTAGAAAACACCCACTAGAAATTCTGATTCACTGGTATTATGTTGTAGGTCTTGTATTTTTATAAGGTTTATCTGCCTGGTCCAGAGTATGAATATTTATTGCATTTATTTGGGGACTTTAATTGAGCTGGCCTAGAAGTCTTATCATTAAGCAATTTCTTTTTTCCAATTTGTCTATTAATTAACTCATCTATGCATTTGTTTTTCAACTGCTACCTGCCATTGATAGAAAAGTATACCAGTTCCTCTGAGGAAGCATACAGAATATGATCCCTTGATTTCAAAAGATTTATAATTTCAACTGGAGATGCTATGTGTGCAAGGAATCAGAAGATTAAGTAGAAAAATTATTGGAATGAGGAAATAAATTCTGAATACCAAGTTACCAGTTTATAACTCCTAGAATCCAAAACAGGATAAGCTCAAGTCCACCTGTGAATATTGGTTTATTTTTTGCTTGTTTTCCTATTATAAAATCCTTGAAAATGATGTAATTTTGAATATAATGAGAATTTTGTTCTCTTAAAATTCTGTTTCTACAATGCAGACTATGGTTTCCAGTGAGTGAAATTGGCATGAAATCTATGAAAAGTCTGACAGTGCTGCCAGTTGTTTTGTAGTAACTGAGATCTTGGAGTTAGATCTATAATTTATCCTACCAGTAATTTATATTATAAAACTTTTAAACATTGGAAGTACATAAATTTTCTTTTTTATTTGAGAGGCAGAAAGAGACCAAGACCTTCTATATGTTGGTTCACTTCCCAGATGCTTCCAACAGCTTGGGATGGGGTCAGAGACATGAGCCAGACGCTCCATCTTAGCCTTCCACGTGGATGGCAGGGAGTCACGACTGTTGCCTTCCAGGGTTTGCATTAGGAGGAAGCAAGAGTCAGGATCCAGAGTTGGACATTGAACCAGGCACTCGATGTGGGACACAGGTGTTTTAAACTAGTGTTTTAGGGACTGGCACCGTGGTGTAGTTGGTAAAGCCGTGATTTGAATCCCAGCTGCTTCACTCCGATCCAGCTCCCTGCTAATGGCCTGGAAAAGCAGTGGAGGATGGCCCCTGTGGGAGACCTGAAAGAAGGTTTCGGCTCCTGGCTTTGGATCAGCCCAGCTCTGGCAGCTGTGGCCGTTTGGGGAATGAACCAGTGGATGGAAGATTCTCTCCCTGTCTCTCTCTATAATTCTGCCCTTCAAATAAATAAATGAAACTAAAAAAAAAAAAAATAGTGTTTTAATCACAAGGCCAAATGGCTGTTCTTAACATTTTAAGTTTAAAACATGGTGATATTTTTATCTGTTTTTATTCCAGAATTTCTTGTAAATTCCATGTCAAAGTTGCCACACTTTTCAAATTTAATGATTAGTGAACTAAATAGGGAGTTATTACTGTGATCCTGACTACCTTTGCAAGATTTTTTCAAGATTTTATATAAATAACAGCAACCATAAAAGCAATATCAACTTCATATTTTATAGTAAGACATTAGATTTTGCTATAAGATACAAAATAACTTTATAACAATTATGGAATATGCATATTTTAATTACTATTCATCATTAATATATTTGACTTCTAAAATTTTTATTTGGCTCATTGAATTCTATTAATAGGAACAGAAGCTTACACTCTTCTCCTTATTTAGTCCATGTACATTAAGACTTTGTGTTACAATGACTTGAGTTTGAATCTTAAAATTATGATATTTAAAATTCTTAACAACCTGGAACCATGATCATCAACCCGTCTTGAAGCCCTTTTGCTATTTAGTCTTCACTGTTTAGTTGTTGGATCCTGGCAAGGTCCATGGACTGCAGAGGTGCTTGGGAAGTGGAACTTGGGGAACCTGGGCAGTGACTATTACTGCCCTGAACAGAAGTTATTTCAACATATGAAGATCTCATAAGGATGTGCAATGTACATCAACTGAATATTTGCTTTGCCTCAGATTTAATTTCACTTTCTTCTTCTATACAGTGATAAAAAAAATACATGTTCATCCAGGTTTTGGCTGCCTCAGGGTTTTCATGAAACACAAAAGTTCTTAAAACAGTAACATAACAGCTTATGCTAGGATTATGTTAAGTATTATAATCACTAGTTCATATAATTCTCACAAAAGCCTCACAAGGTAAGCATTATTTTTATTCTTTCTCATTACATCAACTTTATGAGCCAATATACATTACACATACATATGCATCAGACTGTGTGTACAATGCACATTTTATGATAAATGATAAATTTAATGAGTTAAATAATTTGCCAAAAATCACATACTAATTAGTTCGTAGGTAGAGACAGGTTTTGAAAACTGACATATTGTACTTACATATTTATATATTGTATATAAAGTACATATCATACATAAAAGTAATATTAGTAAAACTAATTCCATTAGTTATATAACATATGCATTGGTACAGAACTTGAGTATCTACAGCTCAAATCATAAATTATTTTAATCTATTTCTCACATGGCTACAAATACCATTATTGTCTGTTCCCCTGGTTAAAATTTGGCAGATGGAAATGAGAAAACCTAGGAGGTAAAAACACAATTAAAACCATTTTAATTTGGAAAATGTGTTCAGACTTTTAGTTTAGTTTGGATCTTAGTGTTATATTGGCAAGAAATTATGCCTTCTCAAAGTAAAGTTTACAATTTCTTTATTAATAAGCACATGATTTGACACTGTATTGCCTAAGTGGCAGATCTGGTAAAAGTTCAGAAAGTTTAGAAGCCTTCCCTTTAATGTCATCAACAAACAGGGAGGCCTGTTGTGACCTTCTCTGTTTGACAAAGGACTGAATGTCCTGACAAGTGAAATATGAGAACTAAAAGAAATAAGGGCTAAGGCTAAAAGGTAGAGGCAAAGCTGTCTGTGTGTACAGATGACTTAATTGCCTACATAGTAAATGTAAGAGAATCAACAGACCATGGAAGTTAAAAAGCAAGTTTACAATGCTTGGTGAGCACAAATCAGTGAACAAAAATCAATATAATTTTTTACATCAATATCCAATTCAAAATATTTATCGTAGCAAAAGCAAATCCACAACGCATCTAAGAATTGATGCAAAAACGCCAAACTTACTTTACAGATGATATGAGTATGTTATTGAAGGGCAAAAAAAAAAAGACCTGATTAGGGTCTTATTGATGGAAGATTTAACACTATAAACATTCTTTCTAACTTCAAACATACATTCAAGGTAATTATTTTTTAAAAACGAATGCGTTTTATTTTCCTAGCGGGTGCCCTTGCGTGTTGTGGTTTGGAGCTGGGGAAGTTCTGAGGAAGGGACCGGCGAGCAGGCCCGAGGATAAAGCGAGGGAGGAAACGCGCAGACGGAGGGCAGAGGCGGCAACCAGGGCCTCCCACCCTGGCGTCGTGGCCGCCGCCGCTGCGAGCTGGGACCAGTCAGTGCCGCAGAAGCATGAAGCCGGGGCAAGAAAGAAGCGAGAAGACCGGAGGCCAAGGGGAGTGTCGTGGTTGAGACCACGCAGGCTCCGGCCCCATCGTACAGCTCTGCAGACTGAGGCCGTGCGACGCCGAGGACCTGTCCCTGCCGCTGCGGACGCTGCCCGGGCTCTGCCAGGACTACTGCCTCCCGCGCCTGCGCGCACTGCGACGGCACGCGGGGTTTCCTGGGCCTCGCCTTCTCCCCGCTTCCGGCCGCGGCTCTACGTCTGCTGCTCGGAGGGCGTGCACTTCCGCCGCTGCCGGGCCTCCGGGGATGACCAGAACGCCGCGGCCGCAGCTCCGAGACGTGGTGTCCCGGCAGGCGAGGCCCGGGTAGGTGGCGGTGATCCGGGCCTGAGACTGGACGGGGGTCACAGGTTTGCCTGGTGTGACCACCGCTTCCTGCCTGCTGGTAAGTAGTGTGAGCGTCCCAGCTGCCCGGTGGGGGACAGAGCTTTTCGCCATGCGCTGGGCACCGGCGAAGGATGGTTTTAGAAAGCAGACATGCCTCAGGGTGGTGTCCCAGCCTCTCCCAGGGCCCAGGGTCCTCCCTCAGCTCTTCGCTCAGGCACTCTAGGTGGGTCCTGCATCTTGTTGGTGCTGTTTATAGTGACAGAAGTAGGGAGACGGGGAGATACACCATCTCGGCCTGCTCCGCTGTCGGTCTCCGGCCTTCGGCCGTATCTGAATGCAGCCAGGGACTGAGGAGCACCGGAAGTGTAGTTCGCCGGAGTTGGCCCCTGAGCCAGTGTCGGTCTCTTCCTAGGACTGGGATCCCAGTGGGAGATGGCCAGTGGGAGGTACTGGGTCTGGGCTTTGCATTTCTCACTGCGCCGCGTGCATGGGCCTCAGGATGGACCGGTTTCCAGTTTGGACTCTGGGGGCCCAGAGTGAGATGGCTGGGGTCAGGTTACCTTTCCGAGTTTCTCTTATGCCCTCTGTCGGCAAACCGCCCTTGAAGCCGGCTGGTAGGTAGGACAAGGCAAGGTTTCTTGCAATGGCAGCGAAAGTCGTTTCTGAGGTTGTAATTAAAATTTATAAATGAACAGAAGTGAATTGGGCACAACAAATTCAAAAATAGCTGCAAGTCTTAAAAACAAGGGTAAAGAAAGAAAACATTTCCCGGATACTAAGATATGTTTCTGATAGTAATTCATTGTGATACTGATACTAAAATTGCCACATAGATGTTGGGATAAAATCTAAAGCAACTCCATGTGTGTATAGGAACTTGGTGAACTGTAGGTCATTGAGGGAATGGTAGATTATTTTAACTAACATTACTGTGAAAATTGGCAAAATATTTGGAGGAAAAAGACAAGCACACCACATAAAGAAATAACCCACCATGGGAATAAAGAACTAAAAACAGAAAGTAAAGCTAAAGGTATTATAAAAACATGAAGGAGTACCTTTTTTACCTTATAAATTTAAAGAATATTTATTTGATAGGCAGAAGTATGGAGAGATTGAGATGTGCAGTGGCAAGAGGAAGCTATGGATGCAGAGAGTGGCCTTCTGCTGATTTACCCCTCAAAGACCCACAGTGATCAGAACTGGGTTAGGCCAGAGTTGGGAGCAGAGAGGGAGCTGAACGCAATCTAGGTTTTCCATGTGGGTAGCAGGAACCCCATTACTTGAACTGTCATCACTGCTATGAGTGTGTGTGTGTGTGTGTGTGTGTGTGTATAAAATAGGAAATTATCAAATTATCCAAGGGTCTGTATTAGCAGGAATCTAGAATCAAGTGTCAGAGATGGGTATTGAACTCTGCTACTCTGATGCCGAATGTAGGTATTTTAGCCTCTAGGCTGTTCACCACCCAGGAGAATGTCTTTTCATAAACAATGGTATGAGAAAAGATTTATAAGGAAGGTAAAAAAAAAGCATAGACCATAAATAAAAAAAATGGTAAAAGTGAGAACGTCAAAATTATTGGTTTTCTGCTTCATGTAAGATACTGTACACAGAGTAAGAGATTATAGTTGGAATATAGATAGCTAATAAAGGATTAAAATATATGCAAATCCCACAACCCAAAAATTTAAAATCCAGGTGCTTTAATGGAAGAAAAATCAAGGAATATATATTTTTAAAATTTTATTTTTACTTGAAGGGCAAAGGGCCATGCGTATGCACATACACACATACACATACATAGAGACAGAGACAGAAATCCTCCATTTACTGGTTCACTCCCTAATACCTGCAATAGCCAGAGCTGGACTAAGTTGAAGCTGTGAGCTGGTAACTCCATCTCTCTTACATGTGAGTGACAGGGGCCTAACTACTTGAACCATCTGCATGCTGGCAGAGCTAGAATTCAAAATAAAGACAGAACTGAAGCCAAATGCTCTCATATGGGAAGAAGGTGTTTTAACCACTGTACCAGATGGTCATCACATGAGGAAAGACAATAAAGAGACAATTCAAGGAAGGGGAAAACTGCAATGACTGAAAAACGTAGAAAATGAAGAATAACTGGGATAATCACAAATTAAAACTTTACACATGAGAATAGCAATATTTAAAAGGTTGGATAGTATGAAGCACTACTAATGCTATGGAATCAGACATCCTGCGTTATTGCTAGATGGAGTACAAGCTGGTACAGACATCCTGGAGGCCATTTTTTGGGAATATTGACAGAAATTGCATGTTGCAAACTTACATATCCAGCAGTTCTGTAGCTGGGCATGTTTCCCTGAGGAAGTCTTGCACAGAGGAACAAGGAGACATGGATGGGAATAACTCTTTCAGGATTATTTATTATAGAATTTTCTGAACTTACAGAATATCAGCTTGTTTTAGAGCACCCAGTTGCATTGGTATTCTGTGACATGCATGTTGGCAGTGGTTCTTAAATTCAAGGACATGATCAGTTAGGATGCTGATGAGAACTAAAGCCTTCCTGCATCACTATCAAACCAGAGTAGTTTATTGGCATAATATGAGCTATTCAGTATGAGATACCACACTCTTAATAAAAGTGGTTTAGAATTGTGCTGCATTTAAGCCATATCAAATGTAATTTATCAGAGAGATTCCAAGATGGTGGAACGGGGAAGGGCAAACTGCTCTATGCTAAGGGTAAATAGTAGAAAAAAAGTGTAGGAAGTACACTCTCAGGGGAGAGTTAGAGAAAAAACTACAGTAGAAATTCTGTGGATGGAAGAGAAATGCTGTGGATCAGTGTGGGGGGTGTGGATGCGCAGCATGAACGTGAATACAACACACGACCCCAGCAGCCAAGAGGAAATGCCAGCTTTGGGGAGTGGGGTGAGATCAGACTGGCCCATGGTGATATGGCCAGAAGGAGAGCATGGCGTTGAGTCTGGCCTGGAGCCCTGAGTGGGGATAGGATACCTGATGACACAGAAAAAAAAAAAAAAAAAAGGAAACCCTTTCTCTCCCCCCATCTGTCCCAAAACAGTACCTGGCAACTGACTGAGAGAGGGTGGGCACCATTTTGGGCTTAAACAGCCACTGCAGAAGCTGTTGTGTGCTGTCCAACACCTAGCTGGGATAAGACATCCTCTTGTCAGCAGTACTGCAGGCAGCAGCTCGGGTGTGTGCACCCAGCAGCCAGCAGGGAGAAGGCAACGTTTGGCCAGTGGCTCTTGTGCAAGTGTGTGGTCCAGAGATTCTAGCAGAGGGAAAAATCTGGCTGGAAGGATTGGCAGGTGGCTGGGTACCCACAGGACTGTGAGTGCCCCTAACCACTTAATATCACAGGCTCTGGGGCTCAGACCACTTAGGTGGAGCACCCACAGGTAGCTGGCTCTGGGAACATCTCTGCCTCTCAGTATTTGGGACAGGCTAGTGGGGCTGAGTGGGTCCTCTGCATCCCGTGATTGTATGAGCCTTGTGTGCTGAGACTGTGGGAACTCTGTGACTCCATGAGAGGGCACAGGGTGTAGCCAGGTCTCTGGGCAATCAATGTGAGTGGCTCCACACTCAGAGCTCCCTGATTGCCTGAGGTGGGTCATTACAATAGGATCTGTGCTCACACTGAGGACTGCACAGATCCTTGGTGTGGTTTATATGGCAGCACAGATGAGTATTGCACCCACTGTGGGCTAACACCCAGGCATTGATCACCTTGAAAGATAAGAGATGAGGTTGTGATTACACCAACAGAAGTGATCATACACTCCTTTCTGCTAGAAAAAGGAGATCCACCAAGCCCAACTTTGGGTGTCATCCCAGATACTCATCCCACACTGGAGCACTGACCAGAACTCTCTGGCCATACCCAGTATACATCTTGGGTATTCACTGAAAGAGCAGACACCTCACTAAGCCATGGAAACATAGTTCAAAGATAAAAGCCATCAGAGGAAAAAAACCAACAAGTATTTCCACAAATGCCTAAAATTAAACACAGAAATTCAAGAAGCAAGAATAAAGAAGAGAATATAACCCTCCCATAGGAACACAGCAACACTTCAGTATTAGAGCATGAAGATGAAGAGGTTGAAGAAATGCTTGAAATGGAATTCAGCACATTAATCATGTTCATTGAACAGCAATTTCTTGTTCCCTCTCCTTTTAGTTCCTGGCAGCCACAGTTCTAATGAGACTATTTTAGCTATCCCATTTGCATAGGGCATATGGGGATCATGCAATATTAGTTGTATGATTGTCTTATTTTACTTCAGTTAATAATGTTGGATTGGAAGATGGAAATAAGAATGTTAGAATATCAGATAAGGAATAGTAGAGAAGAAGGTTGAGATGGAGAAACCTGAGAGATAGAGTAGATTTGTAGAAGGGGGGTAGAGGGAGTCCAAAATCCGAGAGGAGAAAGATCTCAAAGGAAAATAGAGGGCAACTTTGTTAAATGCTTTAGAGAGAAATCAAAGTTAAAGTTCCAGTAAAAGTCCTAGACTTAGCAATGGGGAAAGCTTTGTGACATTAATAAGGGCTGTTTCAGTTAAGGGCTGTATTTAATTTCGTTAGGGCTGTATTTAGTCTCCTTAACAAATACTATAAACATAGACTATAAACCATATCTTAAAACAACAAAAACTTACTCTCTTATGGTTCTGGAGGCTAGAAGTCCAAAATCAGGTATCAGCAGGACCAAGGCTCATTGCCTCTCTCATAGGCTCTGTTTGCTGGTTAATCTTGATGTGCCTTGTCCTGTAAATGTATCTCTTCAGTCTTTGCCTCCATTGTCAGGTATTGTTCTTTCTGTGTGTCCCTATATCTTCACGTGGTCTTCTTAGAAGCACATCAGTCACTGGATTTAAAGTCCACTTTTATTTTTTAAAGATCTACCTATCTACTTGAGAGGCAGAGCCACAGACAGAGGGATAGAGGTCTTTGATCTGCTGGTTCACTCCCCGAATGGCTGCAGTGGCTGGAGCTGGACTGATCAGAAGCCAGGAGCCAAGAGGTCCCTCTGTATCTTCCATATGGGTGGAGTGGTCCGCACACCTAGGCCATCCTCTAATGCTCTGCCAGGCTACCAGCATGGAGCTGGATGGGAAGTAGAGCAGCAAGGACTGAAATTGGTGCCCACATAACTATGCCACAGCACTGGACCCTAAAGCCCACTCTTATGCAGTATGATTGTATCTTCACTTTATTACATCTACAAAGACACTATTTTTGAATTAGGTCATATTCACAGATACAGGGAGTTAATATTTTAGCAAATTTTTTTATGGGAACACAATTCAACACTCAACAGGGCATAATCAGATCGAAATAGGCTGAGAAGTGAATGCAACAAGGAGGTGAAGACAAGGAGGTAAAATCTTCGAAAACCTCAGTAATAAAGAAAAAAGAATAGAGCATCACCTACAGACACTACGTTGAACCCTTAAGGGAAAGGTCTGATAGGTAGAATCAGAAAATATGTGGGAGAAAAAATGTGAACCAAATGAATAATATGAAAAGAAACTGTTACTTCTCCCCTAGTATCCATCTTTCTATTCCTTCCTCTCTTATTTAGTTGGGCTTAGGCTTTTCCATAATAAAGATTCATTTTCTTTCTTCCCATACAGGTGGGTATGCCTTGTTATTAGGTTCTGGTCAATGAGGTAGGTGGAAGCTATATTGAGAACAGTGGAGGCACAAATCAGAAGGAGCCATATTTCTGATAATTGTGGCATTGTTATATATGATCTGATTTAATTATATGGGATCTCAGTTTTTACAAAGAAAGATTTTTTTTTTTAACAGGCAGAGTGGACAGTGGAGAGAGAGAGACAGAGAGAAAGGTCTTCCCTTGTCGTTGGTTCACCCTCCAATGGCTGCCGCAGCTGGCACACTGAGCTGATCCAAAGGCAGGAGCCAGGTGCTTCTCCTGGTCTCCCATGGGGTGCAGGGCCCAAGCACTTGGGCCATCCTCCACTGCACTCCCGGGCCACAGCAGAGGGCTGGCCTGGAAGAGGGGCAACCGGGACAGAATCTGGTGCCCCGTTGGGACTAGAACCCGGTGTGCCGGCACCGCTAGGTGGAGGATTAGCCTATTGAGCCGTGGCGCCAGCCAAGAAAGAAATTTTTGTCTTGTTTAAATTACTATCATTTTGTTCTTTTACTTGCAATAATAATTTTGACTGTGGCATAGATAGATGTTAACACATCCAAAATGGTGAGGAATTTAGACTCAGTTCAGGCAGAAGATAATTTATATTGAAGCAGGAATGAAGAATGGAAAATGGTTATGGATACACACGCAATGGTAAGTAGATAGTAGGAAATTTAGAGAGTTCCCATCAAATGGCAATTATTTTCTCTGTAAAATAAAAGTAGAATTATTCATTAAGTATAACAGAATACATTTTAGTAGAGCATATTTGAGATGGATAGTGAAGATTTATCAAAAGCTATTTGAAGGAATAACAGAGGAACTCAGAACGAAAGGTTTAGGAGTGGTATAATGGCCAAGTGAAGACATCTTACGGTGTTCTATGTGATACAAGAAGTTCACAGTGGAGGCATTCTATGTTTAGACTTTTGCTTTATGAGAATAAAGGGACAAGGAGACTTAGTGGCAACACTTCAGCCATCCTCTGTTAGACTTTTTCCTTATGGTATATGGACTAGATGGATGTGCCAACTTGCAACATTAGTCTTTAACTTCTCTGTAAAGGAAACTAATTTGGAAAATTTTATCCTCTTTTTAAATTTTTTTTATTTTTTAAAGCTTTTATTTAAAGAATATAAATTTCCAAAGTACAGCTTATGGATTACAATGGCTTCCCCCCCCCCCCCATAACTTCCCTCCCACCCGCAACCCTCCCCTTTCCCGCTCCCTCTCCTCTTTTTTTTTTTTTTTTAAATATTTATTTATTTGAAAGGCAGAGTTACAGAGAGGCAGAGAGTCTTCCATCCTCTGGTTTACTCCCCTGATGGCCACAATGGCTGAGGCTGTGCTGATCTGAAGCCAGGAGCCAGGAGCTTCTTCCAGGTCTCCCACACGGCTGCAGGGGCCCAGGGACTTGGGCCATCTTCTGCTGCTTTCCCAGGCTATAGCAGAGAGCTGGACTGGAAGGGCAGCAGCCAGTACTCGAAACAGTGCCCATATGGGGTGCAGGCACTGCAGGTGATGTTTCTACATTATACCACAGTGCTGGTCCAGGGTTTTATTCTTGAGAAAGATCCTGAACACAATGACTGAGTGTGAGGGAAGATGGATAGGTATTACTTCAGAACAAGTTAAGAAGTAAAGAGTTGACCTAATATTTCAAAGTTTATATCATAATTGCTTTCTTTAAGACAGAGCCATAAATATAATAGGACAGCGCGTTCACCATTGTTCCATGATGGTTTTTGCCTAGTGTTACTAGGGCTGTTGTACAGTGGCACAGTATAGGGAGAGTTCCTACTTAAAAAATTTATATTTTTAGCTTGAAGGAACCTTATTAGATCAATATTTTGTTTTCATCAATGTGGCTATAAAAAAGTATATAGTTTAGAAATAAAAGCAAACCATCTGAATAACAGTTATACAGCAATGATGAAATTTTTCACTTTTTTAGTACTTGGAAATTTTGAAGATACATTTAGAAAATATATTATCTCACTTAATCTACCAGTTTAAAGATGCAGACGTTGAGGTTCAGACTGGTGAATCGTTTTTCCAGGACACATGTAACTAGCCAATATGGAAATCGAGTTTTGACTCTGGGGTCCAGTGAGTGTTTTTCACCATGTTCATCCCCAATATGATGATTATTAACAACAAGTAATTAGTCTGGATAGTCCACAGTGAAGTAGGTAGGTTTTCATTCTCCATAATGGTTTTCCAAATGTCTGAGTCCTTTTCAAACTATTATTTAAAACTTCAATTTGTGGTTTGTGGTTGTTAGTTCAAGGTAATATATCTACCTAAAATGGAACCTCGTTCTCTTGAATTTGCTCAGCTTTTTAGTGCCTATAAATCTTAAACTCATGAAGATTGTACCAGGGCACTGTTGAATGAATAAAATACATCACGTTCATGTTGGCCTCTAGAGGTCACAAATGCAGCAGAATTTTGTTTTCTTCTTTTCTCTTCAGCAGTGCTTAAGACAACCCGCAAACCACCATGGTTTTTGATGGATGTGTGTGGTCCTCATAATTCTTAAGATTTTAAGGATTTCACTAAAAGAATAAGTTCACTTACAATGATGTACTGAACTTTACTCTTTTAACTAGCATTTTCTGAGTAGTCATAGCTTTGGAGAGCTGGAAAAGGCAAAAGAAAGATGTTTTTGGAATCACTGGAAACTTTTTTTTTTAAATGGAGAAAGTGATGCCATATTATTCTTAGAAGACCAATGGAATTATTTGCTAATATTTTTAGAATCTGGCTAATCAGTGTACCAAAGATAAATGGGAAGTACTTATTTTAACTATGTAGGCAATAAAATATCCTTTAAAGTACTTTATGTATAAAAATAAATGGAAAATTATTACTTTACTATTTACATGAAATAGTTAAAATTTATAATTAAATTGCTTAAATATTGTGAAAATATTTTAAGGAACAACAAATTGTGGTCAGTAGAACTTCGAATTTTGTAATATTTGTAATATTTGAATTTTATTATGTTTTCCTAATAAAAACCTCTACCACTTCACAGTCATTTATAACTCAGCAGGAGCAGACATCATGCTAAGCACTCTCTAAACACATTATCCCATTAATTTTCACAAAACTCTCATGAAAACCTTTCATTAAATTTAAAAACTGATGCTTTTTATTTGCTTATTTTTCCTCAGGAATGTTTTTGTTTCCCATTACATAGTAACTTGCAGAAAATAAGCAGACATTTCAAATTTTAAATTACTATTTGAAGTGAAAATGTTTAATATGAAAATATCTGTCAGTCAAGTACATTGGTGATCTAGTTCACAATGAAAAATACTTTTAGGTCAAATGGGCAGTTAATGAATGTACAAATGTTACTGCCATCCTAATTTTTGCTGGCCTAGGAAATACTTATTTCTTTATTTAATATTTTGATTTTAATAGCTGGAAGAAAAAATGTGTATAAAACATAAATATACAATCTTTTTTCTTCATTAAGTATGCATTTCATCATGACAATCACATGATTAGATTCACAACATAATTTTGTTATTATGACCAAAAGTTTGGGCTGTCATAAATTGCCTCATTTTCTAGTTGAGATGGAAAGGATCAAGGTGGAGAGAAGATGAGGCTAAAACTAAACTTTATGAAATGGTAACAGAATTTTACCCTTAGCACTTTGCACTGTTGTCTTTCAGTCAATGTATGTGCATTGGTTCTGATGTTTTAAGTCCTGTAGCAACATCAGGCAAGGGAAGTACGAGGGAGTACACAGACTGTGTTTCCCATGGTGCCTATAGGCCAAGAGCACCTGAACACCAATCAGCCTTTCTTGTAGATCTTGGTATGCCCACCAGAGATTTTCTCAGGATTGAAATCACTGGGTCCTATCTTAACTAATATTACAAGTGAAAATCTTAGAAGTCATCAGAATACTTTTGCCCTTCTATGTCTTTTTTATTATTATTTGTATTCTTTTTTGTTTATCAGTTTTTCATTTTTGATTTTCGTTTTAATTAATTTTAACAGATTAAATATAATTGGTAGATACAACTCTAAGAAAATAATGATAATCCCTTTTTCCCTCCCTACTTCCTTCCTTACTTTTCTTTATTTTTTTAGTTTTTGAGATAACATATTTTAACTTTATGTTATAGTTAAAAGCCTTAATACTTCACCGAATAAGAAGTTTAACAAGTAAAAACAAAAGATCCTTGGAAATATAGGCAATGGCTATATACAATAATTGAATGTGTAAATGACCGTTTCATGCATACACTTTTTTTTGTGAATTAGTCATTTGTGATTTCTTTCAATGAAGTAGAATGCATGACAATGTAACATCTAAATATTTCCTGTGTGGTTACAAGGTAATAATTAAGTTCATTTATACTTTAAGCCATTTTCTCTCAACAGTTTATGCCCAGGAATAATTTTATGCAGATTGCAATACAAATAATTATGTATTACATTTTTTGGTACTCTATTAGTTACTTCAGATCAGGGAAAACATATGGTATTTGTCTTTTTGGGACTGGCTTATTTCACTAAGTGTAATGGTTTCCAGTTGCATCCGTTTTGTTGCGAAAGACAGGATTTCATCCCCTCCTTTTTTTGCTGCTAAGTAATATGCTATAGTGTATATATACCATCTGGGTTGATTGCATTTCTTAGCTATTGTGAATTCAGCTGCAATAAGCATTGGGGTAAAGATAACTCTTTCATATGCTGATTTCATTTCATTTGGGTAAATTTCCAGGAGTGGGATGACTGGGTCATGTAGTAGACTTATTTTCACATTTCTGAGGAAACTCTATACTGTCTTCCACAGTGGCTATTTTAGTTTGCAGTCCCACCAACAGTGGATTCCAAAAGAATTTTCTCCACATACTCACACAGCATTTATTATTTTTTGATTTGTATATGAGAGCCATTCTAACTAGGGTGAGTGGAAGCCTCATTGTGATTTTGATTTGCATTTCCCTGATGGCTAGTGATCCTGAGCATTTTCTTGTGTCTGTTGGCCCTTTGAATTTTCTCTTTTGAAAAATGCCTGATAAAGTCCTTTACCTTTTTCTTAACTGGATTGTTTGTTTTGTTGTTGTTGAGTTTCTTGAGCTTTTTACAGATTCTGAATATTAATCTTTTCTCAGTTGCATAGTTTGCAAATATTTTCTCCCATTCTGTCAGGTGCCTCTTCACTTCCTCAACACAATCAAGGCAATATATGACAAACCCACAGCCAGTAGCGTATTGAATGAGGAAGAGTTGGGAGCATTTCCACTAAGATTTGGAACCAGACTAGGATAAGCACTTTCCCATTACTATTCAATATAGTCCAGGTTATTTTAGCCAGAGTCATTAGGCAAGGAAAATAAAGAGATTCAAATTGGAAAGGAGGAAGTCAAATTATCCCTATTTGCAGATATGATTCTATATATATGGAAATCAAAAGACTCCACTACTAGACTATTGGAACTCATAGGAGAATTTGATAAAGTTGTAGGATGTAAAATCAACACACAAAAGTTAATAGCCTTTGTATACACAGACAGTACCATGGCTGAGAAAGAACTTGCAAGATCAGTCCCATTCACAATAACTATAAAAATTTAAATACCTTGGAATTAATTAACCAAAAATGTGAAAGATCATACAATGAAAATTATAATGCATTGCCCGGTTGCCCCTCTTCCAGGCCAGCCCTCTGCTGTGGCCCAGGAGTGCAGTGGAGGATGGCCCAAGTGCTTGGGCCCTGCACCCCATGGGAGACCAGGAAAAAGCACCTAGCACCTGGCTCCTGCCATCGGATCAGTGCGGTGCGCCGGCCGCAGCGTGCCGACCGCGGCAGCCATTGGAGGGTGAACCAACGGCAACGGAAGACCTTTCTCTCTGTCTCTCTCTCTCACTGTCCACTCTGCCTGTCAAAAAAAAAAAAAAAAAAAAAAAAGAAAAGAAAATTATAATGCATTAAAGAAGGAATGGAAGAAAACACAAAAAAATGGAAAAATCTTCCATGTTCATGGCTTGGAAAAATTAATATTATCAAAATGTCTGTACAACCCAAAGCAATTTACAGACCTAGTGTGATGCCAAAGTACCAATGACATTCTTCTCAGATCTAGAAAAAATGGTGCTAAAATTCATATGGAAACACAAGAGACTCTGAATAGCTAAAGCAGCTTTAAACAACAAAAAGAAAGCTGAAGTCATCTCAGTATCAGATTTCAAGACATACTACAGGACAGTTATAATCAAAACAGCCTGGTACTGGCACAAAAATAGACATATAGACCAACAGAACAGAATAGAATCCTTGTATCTACAAACAACTAATCTTTGACAAAGGAGCTAAAATCAATCCCTGGAGAAAGGACAGTCTCTTCAACAAATGGTGCTGGGAAAATTGGATCATCATGTGCACAATTATGAAACAAGACCCCTGCATTATAGTTTACACAAAAATCAACTCGTAATAGATCAAGGATCTAAATCTATGACCAGATATCATAAAATTACTGGAGGAGAACTTTGGGGAAACTGCAAGACATTGACATAGGCAAAGACTTCTTCTTAAGGGTTCCAGAAGCTCAAGCAATCAAAGCAAAAATAGACAAGTGTGATTACATCAAACTAAGAAGCTCTGTACTGCAAAGGAAACACTTAACAAAGGAAATACTTCTTAAAGCCACTTCTCAATATAGTGTTAACTGAAAATGCTGAAAATTATTCACTACATCATTTTTACACAAGGAAGGTTAAGATCCAATGAATTTTACAGATGTCACTGGAACTGGCATCTTCCGTTCTGAGCTTTCTTCTTCATAGAGTGGGAGAACTTGGCCCTTGGAATTAAATAGAACAGAATTTAAATTCTGAGTGTATTATCTTGGACAAGTTACTTTTCTTCTATGAGCCAGATTATTCTTTGTGAAAAGGGGATAATTGTATTTTCTTGGTGTGAAACTGCCAACGTGGTAACCCACAGCTCTCTCATCCTTCTTTTCACCTTTGTCTGATAGCAGTAATTAACTTCTTGGTGGTACAGGAAAGGAGGGAAGGATTTGACTGTTAGCTGGAGTCTATCCTCATCCCCATCATATTCTCCACTTTTCTCCCAGCAAATGAGTTCTGTTAACTCTCACCAATCACCAATTTTTAATTCAGTTATTAGAAAAAGTAGAAAATCATGGTGACTCCTGGCTGGCATCTGGATTAGCTAGCAAGGGCAGTTTGTCTTGGCGTAGTATACAAATAGAGGGGTTGGTATCTTATGTGCCAAGGGTTTCATTTAGAGCAAATTTTTAACTACAAACATTAACAACAGAGAGATACTAATTGGAAGGTGGATAGTTAACAGAAATGGTTAGAACAGATTCCAAGGCCAGAGCACTTGGATTTAGATTCTGCTACTTGTTAGCTGTGAAAATTTTAGGAAGTTACATAGCTTGTCTGTACCTCAGTTTCTTCATCTTTAATGATGTAATTATGAGAGTTCCTACCTCATTGGCTGTTGTGAGGATTCTATGAATTAAAACAGAAGGTTTTAGGACAGTGCCCAACATGATGTAGGGCTTGCATAAGTAGTTACAGCTATTATTTATGATTATAAAATAAAACTGAAAAAATGGCTGCCAAAATTGAGAGAAGCTGAAATTATGCTCATTATTTCCTCCTCATATAGGATTTTGATTCTGGTGTGAATAGCTGAAAATGATGTACAGTTGCAGTCAGAATGTTAACATTAAAGGTTGAAGGAAAACAGAACTGCCGCACTTTATGGTTTCACCCCAGACCTCAAATGAAGCCAGGCTTGCTGTGAACTGATGCCTTTATTTCTTTGCTTTGGTTTGAAAGATTAGGTGATTCCTAAAATAGGACTTTTGGTTAGTGCTTCAGGATGTCTTATGAAGCTTCAATATTTGAACTAAGACAAAGGTGATTTTGTTATAAAAATTGGCCTGATTTACAAAATGCAGTTAGAACCTCTGTAAGCAGGACTAAATCTTGACAAATTAGTGTCATAAAGACCTAGTAATATTGCCTACGTTTGTTTTATTTTTCATTCATTTTTGCCCCATATATTAATAACAAACCTTGAAAAATAAAATCTGACCTGAATCTAGACTGCATTTAATTGCTTATTGATAGATACCTCAGAATTCTATCTTGAGTCGATCGCTTCTCGTTTTGTTAACACCATCACTCATCCCATTTCCAATGTTGGACCTCTTGGAGACACTGGTCCGAGGACGTTGTCCAGTCTTCATATGCAGTAAGTCTGAAACCTGTCACTTCCATTCCCATGACCAGCCTCACACACTGCCACTCTTGCCCTTCAGCTTACACTTGGCCATGTTTGATAGTCAAGATACTTTTAAAGTTTGGGTCTCAAATTGAAAGCTATGTACTGGATTGTTTAATTAGATTCTTTTAATTATTGTCTAGACTCTCATTTTAGATTAAAGAGTCAGCTAGCTAGGAGATCCTATTTTGCCTTTGTTTCCCCTGGAGTAGTGTGTGTGTCCTGGCACATGGTGTATGCTCCATGAGTGTTTGTTGAATGAATGAATAAATCCCCAAAAGGATGTCACCTTCCTCATGTGTCAAAATGGTTTCACACAAACTGATTTCAATTATAAACTAGCTTCAAGAATCAAAATATCAGAATAATTTGTTGGAATTCTTAACTATGAGGAGTTCTAACTTCAAAAACATACATTTGGGGCCGGTGCTTGTGGCATAATGGGTAAAGCTGCTGCCTGCAGTGCATGTATCCCATTTGTGCGCTGGTTCAAGTCTTGGTTGCTCCACTTCCAATCCAGCTCTCTGTTATAGTCAGGGAAAGCAGTGGAAGATGGCCCAAGTCCTTGGGCCCCTGCACCCACGTGCAAGACCTGGAATAAGCTCCTGGCTCCTGGCTTCAGATAGGCACAACTCTGGCCATTGCGGGCCAAATAGGGGGTGAATCAGTGGATGGAAGTCCTCTCTCTCTTCCACTCTCTCTGTGTAACTTTGCCTTTCAAATACATAAATAAACCTTTTTAAAAAAACAAAGCGTACACTTTTGTAAGAGGTTAAAAAATGTTAACAAAGTCTTTTTTTCTAAAACCAGGAGATATTTACACTTAGGTAATTAAAAATACATATGTAGGGAAAAATATTGCTTCCTCTCCCCACCCCAAATCTTTGGCAGGAATGACTAACTGCTCACCCCTCACCATAGTGTTGGGTTGTTTTTGGGAAGCAGCCTCCCAGCCAGCCCTCTGAATTGAGAAATGTCTCTTGCTGACTTTTAACTTTTGTTTATTTTGATTTTATTTGAAAGGCAGGGGGACGCAGAGAGAAAGTGAGAGAAATAGAGAGACAGATAAATATTCCATCTCTTGGCTCACTCCCCAAAAACTTGTAACAGTCAGAGCTGGGCCAGGTTAAAGCCAGGAGCCCTGAACTCAGTCTTGGTCATCCAACTGGGTGACAGGAACCCAGGTACTCTAGCTGTCATCTGTAGCTTCCCAGGGTGTGCATTAGCAGGAAACTGGATAAGAAGCAGAGGAATGGGACTGGTGTTGTGGCACAGTGGGTTAAGCTGCTGCCTGCAATAGATGCTGATTCAGGTCTCCACTGCTCCATTTCTCATCCAACTCCCTGCTAATTCACCTGAGAAAGCAGCAAAAGATGACCAAAGTACTTGGGCCCCTTCTACCCATGTAGGAGGCCCAGTTGGGTTTCTGAGTTCCTACCTTTGGCCTGCAATGGCTCAGGCCATTGCAACCATTTGTAGAATAAACCATGAAATGGAAGATTAATTTTTCTCTTTGTCTCTCTTTATCTCTACTTCCCACCCTCCCTCTCCTCTTTCCCTCTCTCTGTCATTGTATCTTTCAAACAAATAAAATAAATTTTGAAAAGAAAAGCAGAGGAGCCAGGACTCAAACCAGATACTCCAATATGGGGTGTGGGTGTTTCAAGCAATGACTTGACTGTTGTACCAAAAAATTAATTAAATAGGAAGGAGGGAGCACGAGTGAGTGAGCTAGTACCTCTGTATACTGAATCATTCTCCAGAGGTTTGCAACAACCAAGACTGGGCTGGACTGAAGCCAGGAACTGGAAACTCAATCTAGATCTTTCATGTTGGTGCAGAACTCAAGCACTTGCACCATTGTGGCTGCCTCCCAGGGTTTGTATTAGCAGGATGCTGGAGTCAGGAACTTGAACCAGGTACTCTGATACAGGACATGAGTATCTTAACTGGCATCTTTACTGCTAGGCTGAATGCCTGCTCCTATTGCTATCTTCTAAATATGTAAAATAATGCTTTGAAAGGTAAGTCATTTGATTATTACTTCATTTAAAATACTTTTGAACTTCATTGAAGAATTTTTAGCTCAAGTTTTTCTTATAAATTATTTCCTTACAGCCTTACCTCATGTTTTCCAAAGTAGAAATGACTATCCCTTCTTTTAAGCTCATAAAGACATTTTCTCTAGTTGTTACAACCTTGTTTTACTTGGCCTATGCTCACACATTGTAGACTTTCACTTGTTACTGAGGAAAACAAGTTTCAGTTTAGCTTTGTGCATTACTTTCTCTTTTTGAATGAAGGTCACTGGAGTAAGCCATGATTTGTTATCAGAGGAAAACAAATCAGAATGATACAATAATGAAAAATTAAAAATATGTAAAAATGTTGTCCTTGTGCAAATTTGAAAAAGAATGTTTTAAAACAAATTGTTCAACTTCAGAGATTAATGTTCTAGAGATGTGCTCATAAATGAAAAAAGAAAAGCAATTGTACATTAAAAGCTTGATGCTCCACTCTGTGTTAACTCTTAATTTTTAATTTATTTTTTCTTTTGATTTTTTTTTTTTTGAGGTACAGAATGCTAAAATGGAAAGACAAGGAGAGGCTATGAATCTTGAATCTGAAGTGTAGTGTTGGGTAAGTCAATCATTTAATCTTTCTAGGCTTGAATCCTTTTCTTAACTGCAAAAGTGGGGTTGTTGGGTCATAAATTCTAATTTTGTAATTTCATAATTTGTTTTGAAAGTAGCATGATTAAAAATGTCATTCTTTTAACATGCTCTATTTATTGATTTTTAAAAAGATTTATTTAGTTGAAAGTCAGAGTTACATAGAGAGAGAGAGGTCTTCCATCTGTTGGTTCACACCCGAGTTGGCCACAATGGCAGGAGCTGTGCTGATCCGAAGCCAGGAGCAAGGAGCTTCTTCCGGGTCTCCCATGTGGGTGCAGAGGCCCAAGGATATGGGCCATCTTATACTGCTTTTCCAGACCATAGCAGAGAGCTGGAGCAGAAGTGGAGCAGCCAGGACTCAAACTGGCACCCATAAGGGATGCCGGCAATGCAGGTGGTGGTTTTTCCTGCTTCACCACAGTGCTGGGACCCTTAAAATGCTTTATTATTTTATTCATATATATTATTTTTTAAAAGGTTTGTTGCATCATAGATGTTGTAGTCACTTTAACCATGCGATTTATTGCCATTTCTTATTAATTATTAATCTATTAAATAATATAATTTTTCCCTTATTGTGTTATGATTTAAAAATACATAAAATTGGGCTGGCATTGTGGTATAAATAGCAAAACTGCTGCCTGCAGTGCAGGCATCCAATATGGGTGTCCGTTCCTGTCCCAGTTGCTCTGCTTCCTATTTAGCTTCCTGCTGATAGCCTGGGAAAGCAGCCAAGGATGGGCCAAGTGCTTGGGCACCTGCTACCCATGTGAGATACCTGGAATAAGCTCCTAACTCTTGGCTTTGGTCCGGCCCCACCCTGCCATTGTGGCCATCTGGGGAGTGAACCAATGGATGGGAGATCTCTTTCTCTCTCTGTAACTCTGACTTTCAAATAGATAAGTAACTCTTTTAAAAATGCACACAAATATAAGATAGAATAGTTACAGTCCTTTCACCCATATTTCGTTATGGCTCCTTTCAGTATTTTTATTGTGAACATTGAAAATTAGGGTTATGCTATATGTAAACCTTTCCTCTCTCTCCCATCCTTCATTCATTCATTTCTTATTGTACTTAATCTTAACTTGGGTTTTAGAGCATTTTCCTCTTGCTATTGATTTAGTGAAGTGGTATTCTTTTGTAGGAATGTCTAGAATGTATTTAAACATTTCCTTGTTTTAACAGGTTGGTCATTTACTTATTTATATATTTTTGGTTAGAATAAAAGCTCCTTTAAATAGATGTTATTTTTATCATGTCCTATTAATAAAAGCTGATTATAGAACATAGAAAAGTATATTTCAAGTAGAAAAGACTAAAACTCTATGTTCTTAAATGGGTTTTCTATGCATGAGAAGTCAGACTGATATTTGTTACCTTTTGTTGCTTATATTTTTACTCTTAAGAATTCTGTAATTATTAGCAAGGCAAAATAAAGTGGAAAAATCAAGTACATTGTATGATGAGAAAGTATTTCTACAGACTTTCTTGAATAAGTGATTAAAAGATTGATATTCTCTTTAAGAAATTATTAATCCAAGTGTCACAGAGTCAAACTGATGAAGAACAATAAATCCATTTATATAATTTTCCCTCATGGTCACTGTATTTAATCATAACATCTTGTCATATTTATTGCTAAATAATTATAGCTGCTGATGAATAACAGTCATTTGTAAAATGTTGCTTTGTGTTCATAATATTTCCTACAAAAATATTTTATTATTTGGGTTAAAAAACTGTAAATCTCTAAATATTTTGAAAAAATGCATCCTGAGCAAAAGTTAATAGCATATGCTATTTGAAGAGTCTGGCCAAATGCCCTAAACAGCACTCTGGCCTCAGAATCAGCCCTTGAGGCATTCAGATATGGCTAAAAAGCCATGACAGCATTTCAGGCATGGAAAGCCAAGCAAAAAATGACCTAAATGAAAGATCTCTGTGAGTGAGATCCAGGTGGAAAGCAGGGGCCATCAAAGATGGAGGTACCTTTCTCTGAAGGGAGGAGAGAACTTCCACTTTGATTATGGCCTTGAGCCTCGGGTGATTACTGATGTCATAAACAAGAGTGTCAGTTGTTAAATCAACAACAGGAGTCACTGTGCACTTGCTCCCCATGTAGGACTTCTGTCCTTACTGTGTTGTACTATGTGAATTAACGGTAAAACTAGTCTTCAAACAGCACTTTATACTTTGTGTGTCTGTGTGGGTGCAAACTGCTGAAATCTTAGAGTTGATCTTCTGTATATAAAGATAATTAAAAATGAATCTTAAGAATGGGATGGGAGAGAGAGTAGGAGGTGGGATGGTCTGGGGGTGGAAGAGCGAGTCTGGGGGGAAGAACTGCTATAATTCAAAAGTTGTACTTTTGAAATTTATATTTATTAAATAAAAACTTTCTGTAAAAAAAATCTGGCGCCGAACACCCTTGGGGAACCAGTGGCATGACATGATGGAAGGAGAATGTCTCTAGAGCCTGGAAAATCTGCTTTTTTCTTAAATCTTAGCTTAATAACTACCTACCCATTTGATAATGAATTATTAAACTTCCATGCTTCACGCTGTGCTAAGTGGAAGGATTTGAAATCTTAACAACTAAAGTGCCATTCTGCTCTAAAGTGTTACGGATCTGTAATTCTCATTTTCAAGGGAGGAAAATGACAACAGATTGTATCAGAAAAAAATGGTTCATGATCTCTGACACATTGATTGCAAAATGGCCCCAACCCGCCTTCCTCCCTGTGTCCGTACCCATTGCAATGTGGTTTTGAACTTCCTCCTATCAAGGAGAAGTGTGTTTCCTTACTCTTTGAATCTGCGTTGGTCTGATAACTTGCTTTGGTCAATAAAATGTGCAGAAGTGAATCCGAGTTCGTTTGGGGAATTTAACTACTTGCTGGGAGACCTAATAAACAAATTAGTAGTGACACAAATCACTTACAAACCTTTTTTTTTGAAGTTAAAAGGTTAAAAGTTTTTTTTTTTTAATCTCCCTGGTGCCCAGCACAAATACTTAGTACATTTGTTGTTGTTTTTGCTTCATTTTAATCAGGTGTGCATATCTATCTGAATTTCACAAGTGTGGTAGAATTACAGATTGTTGAATTAAATTCCATGCTTAGAGTCCATAAATATTTTCACATACTGATGTGTGTAATCAAGGCTCAAGATGTTTAAACAGACACATGGCTTTTCTTTATATTAGAACTAGAAACAGTCATTTTGTGGCTTTATGAAAAGTATACTTCTGTATGTGAACATCAGGCTCTCTTTTCGAAGACTAGAAAAGCTGTTCAAAGAAAGAGAATCTATGATTGTTAAGACACATGTTGGGATTATAGCAGCAGTAAGTGTGATTTGGTGGATGGGACCTAATTTTTGGCAAAGATAAAAAAGATGACAAGCAAAGCTTCCCAATGCTGAGGGAAAGAATCTAGGCCCTTTGTGATCATCATTAAGGTCTTGCCCAGATGCACCAGCATTGCTGGAAATGAGTTCTCTGGTGCAGAGACTCCAAAATCTGAAATACCTGCAGGGCCACCTGAAAAGCACCTCATCAACCCCACAGATTCCCCAGCCTAACCCCCTGACCGTTCATGAGGCCCAGTCATCTCTGTGCTAGAGAAGCTGAACAGGAGATCCCAATAGCCAGGCTTATCTTGGCTTGAATGTAGGGTAAAGTAGTTACACATTTTTTTAGGGTAATGCTTTTTCTGTAATTGAAACCTCTGTATAAAAACTTGTGAAGCAAAGACATTATAGTAAGAATTTTTTAAAATGGTATGTTAGCAAAGGTATGAAAGATACATGGAAATACACACATAACACACACAGAAATTGAGTGTTTTGGTTAAGAAACGATGTAGTTTTTTTGCTTATGACAGATTTTGGCTTTAAAGCCAAAATTTCTCTATTCAACCAGAATAAAAATAATTTATTTGGGGCGATTATAATTTTATTTCCTTTATTTTGGCATCTACACATCCTTTTTATATTAGGGGATATTGTGGAAATACCTTTAAAATAACTTCTATGTTTATCATTTTGTGAGGTTTATTTGCAAATGCTGTGTTGCTTATTTTGTACTGAAAGTTAAAAACTCCCTTTTTAGACAGTAAAATATCAGCTGTGACAATTGACTGAGAAAAAGGACAATTCCTGAAAGTGAAGGGAAGATATAGTTCCTTTCTTGGAAAATTTGGTTTGAAAACAAATTCTGAACTCACAATAATTTCTCTAGGGATGTAGGGTCAAATTTTCTCAAAACATTGTTTGCCTCCATAAAAAAATCAGTTGCCAAAGTTTCAGCTAAAACCACTGAGAGCTGTCAAGAATTAACCAGATGGCAGCCTACCTACCTTGATGAAACAGAAATTAAAACAACATGTGAGGAGGAACACACACAAAATAAATAGCTCTTCAATATGTGTGTTCCTATTCAGAGAACTTTTTAAAGGGGAAAATATATGTAGGGCTTCGGCCTAAGTTTAATGCACCTTTTAATAGCAGAGTGTGTAACTTTGACAAAGAATGTGTGATCCTTAAAGGATAAAATACTGTCTGACCCCTTCCAGAATTGCTGGATCTGTACCAGGTTCTTTCTGTAGCAGTAAATCTAAGATAGAAAAGTAAAGAGATATAAAAGCAGCAAGCCTATACATTATGATTCTCAACTTCGTAGAACTAGTAGATACTAAAATATTTTTAACTGGGCAGGAAATATTGTTTGCTTACCACCTAAGAAGTTATGAATCCATGTTAATAATCCAAAGGCTACATACTTGGTCCTATATGGGATAATTATCTTCTCTCTAGTGATTAGAATATAATCTATTATATTGGAAATGATGCTGCAAAGTCATGGTGTTCATTGTAAGAAAAACAGGTTGAAAAAGTGTGACTTAATCAACACAAAATTTTTGGCATAGCAGAACAAATAACTAAAGTGTATCTGTTTCTAATAGTGGGCTCACACTGTCCTTTTTGATCAGATTAAAAACAGGTGTTGGGGAAGAATAATAACAGAAGGGGAAGAGACTGCAGCAAAAATGGCAGCACTTCTAAGATAGTTTTCTAATGGAGGTAGCGGATGTCAGTCAGTTGACTGTACCCTTGAAGCTATTTTACTTGAGAAAATGGAAGATTCTCATCCTGTAAGATAGAATTCAGAGTCAGGGGCATAGTGCCAGCTCTGTTTTAATTAGACTGCTTGTTCAGAATCTCCAGAATTGCTTCTGTAACTCTGAGCTAAGGAGGAAGACTTGCTTCTTTTTTTTTTTTTCCTTTGACAGGCAGAGTGGACAGTGAGAAAGAGACAGACAGACAGAAAGGTCTTCCTTTTGCAGTTGGTTCACCCTCCAATGGCCACCGTGGCTGGCATGCTGCGCTGATCCGATGGCAGAAGCCAGGTGCTTATTCTGGTCTCCCATGGGGTGCAGGGCCCAAGCACTTGGGCCACCCTCCACTGCACTCCTGGGCCACAGCAGAGAGCTGTCCTGGAAGAGGGGCAACTGGGACAGAATCCGGTGCCCCGACTGGGACTAGAACCCGGTTTGCCGGTGCTGCAAGGTGGAGGATTAGCCTATTGAGCCACGGCGCCGGCCAAGACTTGCTTCTAACTTTGCACTGTGAAGTAGAGGGTCCACCAATGAGGATGTGGGACTCTCCATGAATCTTTCACTGGAATCTGTGAAAGTCCACCAACTCTAAGAGTACATAGGAGGAAACAAGCTCTTTATCCTAGCTTCCAACCAGAGGAGGAAGACTTGGGCTCTCCCAGCTTCCTGAAATCTGGGCTAGGGATAGTCCTTCCCTCCTTATGTCACAGATAGAGGTTAAACTTAACTGCATATGCAAAATGCCTGACACTTGGTTTTAAGATAGCTTGGAAAAATGGCCTCAATGGTAATTATTTGGGTTTGGAGAGAAAGTGAACAGCTCTTAATTTCATTCAATTGTCAAATGATGTGAGGTTTCATTTTCTTCAATTAAATTAGCATGCCTTCTTCAAAATTTGATTTATAATTTCAAACTCTGGGAAAAATAGAAATTATCTGTTTTCAGTTGACCAGAGTTGACCAACTCAAGCAAATAACTTCACTTGATCCAGGAAAAATCAAGTCAGTACTCAGTGAAAGTTCTAGAAAGAGACAAATAACATCCCAGCAGAGTAAATTTGTTTAAAATGAGGAAGCCTAGTTGATTAGGCACACTATCTGGTTGCAGGCCTTTGGCCTTCTATCCTGGCATCCTGAATTTCTTGCCATGTCACTCTAAGTTAACTTTCTGCCATTGCTTAAAGAATTTTTTTTTTAAACAAAATCAGGCATCCCATTTGACTAAATGTATAACTGCATTTTCTTTTACTTAAAAAAAGAACTACTTGGGGAAAGTTTAGTTCCTGTCCTAGAACTACAATACTAGTCCTACACTTAATAGTAGTGAAGGGCAAATGTTGTCTGATGTATATAAGCATGGAAAGAGAGTGTCTCCCCCTTCTTTCTTACAGGCTTACTCTTATTGGTGCTTCTTTTCATTTCTTGTCTTTCAGCTCTGTCTCCAGTTTGGTTGAATGGGCAACTAGGGTGGTCCCAGTTTTCTATACACCCTAGCATCAAGTAGACATGGTTGTGATGCTGTTTTCCTTTATATATGCGCATAATAGGGATCATTATAGTATTTAATTAGATCTCTCATGAGTGTTAAACAGCACAGTATTTTTTTTTCAACTTTTGAAATTTATATAAAGTGAACAAATTTCATGTATTTCATATATATAGATTTAGGAGCATAGTGATATTTCCCATCCTACCCTCCCTCCCACTGATGCTCTCACCCTCCCTCCTCCTACCTTTCTTATTCTTTCTTTTAATTTTTACAATGCCATATTTTCAGTTTGTTTTATTATCATAAGCTTAGTTTTTCACTAAGAATTCAACAAATAGAAGGAAAAAAAAACACTGTTTCTTAACAGTAGAGACAAGGGCTGTAAATAATAATCACATATCAAAATGTCAATTTTGTTAATATACATTGCATTATTTTGTACTCAGTTCCCACGGATCAGGAAAAATATTTGATATTTGTCTTTTTGGGACTGATATTTCATTGAGCATAGTGGTTTCTAGTTGTATCTATTTGGTTGTGAAAGATTTCATTCCTTTTTTACAGCTGAATAGTATTTCATAGTGTATTTTCACCACAGTTTCTTTATGCAGTCATTAGTTAATGGACATCTGGGTTGGTTCCATATCTTAGGTATTGTGAATTGAGCTGCGATGAATATGAGGGTACAGATAACTCTTTCATATGCTGATTTCATTTCATTTGGGTAAATTCCCAGGTATGGGATGGATGGCCATATGGTAGATCAATTTTAAGCTTTCTGAGGATCTTCCATAATGTTTTCCACAATGACTGTACAAGTTTACATTCCCACAAACAATGGATTGTTCCCTGCATGCTCACCTGCATCTATTTATTTATTTATTTTTGATTTCTGTATGAGGGCCATCCTAACAGGGGTAAGATGAAATCTCATTGTGGTTTTGATTTGCCTTTCCCTAATGGCTAGTGAACCTGAGCATTTTTTTTTTTTTTTGTCTGTTGGCCATTTGAATTTCCTCTTTGAAAAATGCCTGTTCAAGTCCTTTGCCCATTTCTTAACTGGATTATTTGTTTTGTTGTTCTAGAGTTTCTTGATCTCTTTATATATCTTAAATAGTATCCTTTATCAGTTACATAGTTTGGAAATAATTTCTCCCATTCTGTCAGTTGCCTCCCCACCTTGTTGAGTGTTTCCTTTGTAGTGCAGAAGCATTTTAATTTGATGTAATTCTGTTTATCTATTTTTGCTTGACTGCCTATGCTTCTGGGGTCTTTTCCAAGAAGTCTTTGCCTATTTTAATGTCTTGCAATTTCCCCAAAGTTCTCCTCTAGTAATTTTATGCTATTGGGTCCTAGATTTAGATCCTTGATCCATTTTGTGTTGATTTTTGTGTCAGGTAGGGATCTTGTTTCATACTTCTGCACACAGAGATGCAATTTTCCCAGCACCATTTGTTGAAGAGACTGTCCTTTCTCCAGGTACCTAGTTTAGCTACTTTGTCAAAGATTAGTTGGTTGTAGATGTGTGGATTGATTTGTGGAGTTTCTGTTTTGTTCCATTAGTCAACATGTCTATTTTTGTATCAGTACCAGGCTGTTTTGATTATAACTGCTCTGTAATATGTCTTGAAATTCTGGTATTGTGATGCCTCCAACTTTCTTTTTGTTGTTTAAGATTGCTTTAGCTATTCAGGGTTTCTTGTGTTTCCATATGAATTTTATAATCTTTCTAGGTCTGAGAACAATGTTATGGTACTTTTATTGGGATCATGTTGAATCTGTAAATTGCTTTGGGTGCTATGGACATTTGGATGATACTAATTCTTCTAGCCTTTGAAAATGGAAGATTATTCCACTTTTTTGTGTCTTCTATTTTTTTATATACTGTTTTATAATTTTCATTATAGAGCTATTTCACCTCCTTGGTTAAATGTATTCCAAGATATATTTTTTGTAGCTATTATGAATGGGATTGATCTTCAAGTTCTTTCTCAGTCATGGCATTTTCTGTGTATACAAAAGATATTATTTTTGTGTGTTGATTTTATATCTTGCAACTTTACCAACATTTCTTTTGAGTTCCAATAGTCTGTTAGTAGAGTCTTTTGGTTCCTCTCTATATAGAATCATGTCATCTGCAAACAGGGATAATTTGATTTCCTCCTTTCCAGTTTGTATCCATTTAAGTACATAAATAAATATTAATTATTATATTTCAAGACATGAAATAACGTGACAAACATTTCTCTATTGAAACAATGTGAATTGAATGTATATGCCTTTTGTCAGAATCAGAGTTTTTAGGTTTATATTTCAATATGGAATCTACTTGTTTGATTCTGGGGAATCTAGCCTGTTTTTCTGAGCTGGAATAATTTCTGTGCCTCTGAATCCTAGGATTTCCCGAATATGGTTGATTGCTTTGTCTTGAGCATCACAGTTGAGCAAGGAGGAGGTGGAGACCACCCATCTTCCTAGGAGAGGAGAGAGTGTTGTGAGTCAGTGTGGGTATTTTGTAATGGGGTTCTGATATAGGCTGAGGCGAGGAAAGTTACTCACTTCCTACACTTTGATTAACTGACAATGGAGTGATGAGTCAACTGGTACCACTAGAGGGCTTTCTATGTGTGAATGGGAATGTGCAGTTAAGTGTGTGCAACACCTATTAAGTTATGTGCTTTATAAATAAGTTATCTAGTGTGCATCATAATAACCATATGCATGAGGTGCCTGTTCTTACTGTAGTTCACCAAAGATTAAGCAGAGACTGTGAGAAGTTAAGCCGTTCTTCTGAGACCCTGTAGCAAGCAAATGGCAGGAGTAGTATCAAAATTCAGATGTCAGGCCCTACAGTCCATGTTCTGTTGTTTTGAAATTATAAAATCCTACCTTCTATTAAAATAGGATGCTCAGACATAAAGAGGAATAAACAACAGAAAGAACCCATAACCTTGAGGAAAAATTCAAAAGCTTGGCACACAAGAAGGAGGAAGTGGGCACTGAGCCCCATTAAGTTAGGATGGGTGATTGGGAAGTCAGCCAGACCACTGTGCCTTTTGCCCCCCTTCCTACTGCATCTGACATGCCTGTTGCTTAAAGAGTGGGTGGCAGCATGATGCAGTGGGAGAAGCCCAGGATTTGGTGAAAAACTTCGGGCTAATACCTCAGCTTTGTGATTGTTGGCTCTGTAACATTAGGCAAGTCACTTCATCTTTCTTAATCTGTCAAATGGAAAATAGTTAAAGAAAAATTATACAAATAGCATAATCATAGTATTAATTATTTGTAATCACAGCTCCTCAAGCTTCTTTAGTTGAATGAATTCCATCTTGTTCTCTGTACCTGGTATCTTATTTATTTATCTTTCATCATAGGGAAATAGACTGTGAGAGGAAAATTATGAGCAGGTTTATTGGGAGCACTCTTGGGAACCACACCTGTAAAGGAAAGAGGGAAGCCAGACTGAGGGGTGGAGAGAGTGAGGGAGGAGAAGATGTTTCATGATGCATTTGTAACGTAAATCTCAGATCATCCTCATGCTGGGACTGACAGCTTAAAAACGTTATAAGTTACACCTGCCCCTGGGACATGACTTTGAGAGAGATGCTTTCATTTGGCCAGAGAGTATTCCCTTAGAAGGACTCAACTCTGAGCTGGCAGCAGGCAACATATGTGGTCTTTGTGAGGATGAAGTTGGCTCTGGGCACACATCACAGTGTCCACTATATATTTATTGTCTTAGGTGTAGTTAATCATCGACTTGCATCATCTCCTATCTCTTTCCTTTTCTTCTTCCTTTTTTTTTTTTTGCTTTATTTTTTAAATTCAGGAGACTAAAGATTCATATTTATGGAGTATCTATTGTGTACCTAGCACTGTAAGAGGTATGTCACATAATCTTAATTCACATACAGAACAGTTCTAGAAAGTAGGAGGAAACTGAGCTTTGTACCACAACTAGATCCAAAAGGTGCGGGTTTGTCATCCCTTTAGGATGGCATTGTTTAGAGCCTGAATCTGGTTTCTGTGAAAACAAGTTGCCTCTCCAGGACATGGAGCATAGCACCTGCCTCTGCTGCTTGACACAGTAACTTGCTTGCACTGGCAGGAGCCAGGGCCAGGTGTCAGATAAAAGCTGCATAGAACTGAAGTCTTTCCCCCACCCATATATTTCTGTGCCTCCTCACTGCCCGCATTAAGTCCATTCTATATACAGTTTCTGATATGATTATTTTTCTTATTCCTTCAGTAGATAACTCTAAAATGTGCCATCCCACATAGCTTTTTGGAAGGGTTCTTATTTTATTTTAAAATATCCACATCTTTCCTTTAACATATTGTGTTTAATTTCCAGAAAGTTATACAACTTTGAATCTGGCAATCATCAAGGATCTATAAATATGAATATGAACACAAGATAATTTCATCATGTTTGTAGGGCGCTCGCTAATTTAATTTCAAGTCTCTTCATCAAAAATCCTTGTGACATAATGAAAGATATAACTTCAGATAGAGATCTGTTTCTGAAGACCCCACATAAAGAGTTATTAAGTTCTGTCCTCTTTTAAGTTTTAGTGATGATTCAAGGATTCTGGAAAGAAGTAACAAAAATGAGAGAAGGTCCTCTGATTGTGGTAAATTATTGGGAAATTTTTTTTAAAGATAGTAAAGTGATATCAACATAACAAGAGATAAAAGCTAATTTTCTCTCACTTATATTTCCCACTTAAGCTTTCCCAACAGTTCCTAGCACAAAACAGATTATGTTTTTTTCTTTAAAAAGCATAAAAGGACACTCTGGTTTCTCTTTAGATTGAATGAATCTTTTGCCTTTTACTAAAAAGTGTAAAAGGGGTTAAGCATGTATTGGGGAGGTTAAGATGACACTTGGGACACCTGCGTCCCATATTGGAGTGTCTAGCCCTGCCGTCTCTTCCATCTGGATTTAAGCTTCCTGCTAATGTGCACCCTGGGAAGCAACAGATGGCAGCTGAAGTACTTGGGTCCCTGCCACCTGCAATGGGAGAATCAGGCTGAGTTCCCAGCTCCTGGCATCAATCTGGCCAGCCCCAGCTGTTGTGGGCATTTGGGAAGTGAACCAGTGAATGGAAGATTGATTCTCAATTTCTCTGTCTCTCTGTCTCTCTCTCTGTCTCTCTCTCTCTCCTCTCCTTTTAAATAAAAATAAATAAAGTTTTTGGAAAAAGTACTAAAAGGAAGACATATTTATTTCTTTTCTTTAAAAAGATCTTATTATTTGAGAGGAAAAGAGATGGAGAGTGCTCTCATCCTCTGGTTCACTACCCAAATGTTTATAATAGGGCTGGGCCAGATGGAAGCCAGGAGTATGGAATTCAGTCTGGGTCTCCCACAGGGATGGCAGGGACCCAGCTACTTGAGCCATCATCACCAGCTGCCTCCTAGGGTTTGCTTTGGCAGGAAGTTGGAATCAGAAGCTAGAGTCAAGAATTCAACCCAGGAACTCTGATATGGGACAGTATCTTAACCAGAGTCTAAAACTGCTAGGCCAAACACCTGCCCAAGAAGTGTCTCTTGATCAAATTCTTTCTCTGCATCCTATAGAGTTGTTGACAGTGTAATGAATTTAAAGGCAATTTCCAGTTCTTTCCCTTCTTCCACAGAAACCCTTAACATATCTTTGAAAAACGTGGGTGTGTCAGTCCCTCAAATTATTTCTAAAATAAATAGCTATGAATCAAACTTTCGTACAAGTGACCTTTTCCCTACTGTAAAGGGTAATGTAATTCTTTGGCCACTAATTTCCAAGTCCCAGAAGCTACTGGATTTCTATTCCTGTTTTTGAAATCAACAAATCCTGCTACTAATAAATAGCACTTTAGAATGTTGAAAAAAATCTCACCACTCTTTGCTTTCCCAAAGGGAGCTAGTTTCTGTTTTTCATATTTTCTAACAGAGTGAATTTAAGAAACAAAATTTACCTTCCAAAGCCAAAGTCATGGTACTCAACAGAGAAATGTGACAAAGTTCTAGGCAAAGTTCATGACAAAATAGTTCACTTCTTCTTTGATTCTAGGATAAGCAATAAAAGTGTAAGGTGATTTTTTGTTCTAATGCTCTTACTTAATTTTCTTTCCTGGGTAGCTCATCCTTGCTTCTTGCACTTGGAGCGTGACTCTTGTGCAGCTGTTTGCAGGATCCTTCTCTGCTAGTTTCCTAAAGGTTTAATTCACATAATATTATAGCACTATGACTTATAGAAGGCCTTCTTGGTGTCTTTAATGCTGTCTCCGGCTCCTTCCTATTCTTTTCTTTTCATTTTGTCAGTACCTTAATGGTTAAGCAGTGCCTAAAAAATAGAAGTGTTTCTGAGTTTTGGCCATACTGATTAGTAAAAACATTAAAGCACAAAAGGAATTAAAGTTTGTATGCTTTAAAGATCAAGTAATTAAAAAATATCCTTTGTTCTTAGTTTTATGTGTAGGAAAATGTTGAGGTTAATTCCCTGACCATGTGGGATAATTTGACTCTCAATCAGTAAATTTAAAAGATCTTTCATAACATAAAAAAGACCCAGCACTGCCAAGGACGAATGACTGGCACTGAAATTCCTTTGTTAGCTTAAGTCATTGATATGTAAAACAAAAGAAAATTCTTTGGCAGAAAGCAGAGGAATGTCCAGATGGTTTCTATCTATTTTCTCATTGATTGTATAATTAAAATCCTCTTTAATCATCAGAAAAATTGAGATAGAATGTTTGTAATAGAACAGTACTGTGTTTTAAAGAAATACTTCTTTGGTGGTAGGTTCACCAGTAACAAAGTACTGACTGAAACTGTTTTGTGAATTTGTCCTGTGAGGAAAGATATCCAGAAAGTTCACTTCTCATTGTCACTGCCTATTTGCAGCATTATGTTGCTTGTGCCAAATAAAGTCAAGCACAACCTGTTAAAATGAATGTAAATTAGCGATGGTCACCTGACTTCAGGCAGGATTTCCACTTATCTGAAGCAAGATTCATACCTTTGATGGATTAGAGGTAGCCTATTTTATTTGTGAGGCCAAATTGCTAAAGAAAACACCAATAAACTAGTTTGTACTTCTTACAGCTCATATTTTCAGTAATTATGGGATGGAATTTGTTTACTCAGGGAAAACTTGACCTAATCTTGCTAAACTATATTCTGTGAAATGTGTCTGTGATATTGGTCAACAGAACTATATTCCCTTATGTTCCTTTTGAATTCCACCTGCTGTGCGCTAGATCTTACTTCTGTAAACATACAGGATGTGAATGCATAGCATGGTTGTAGTTAGTGGATGGCTGTCTTTTTAGGTTGAAAGGTTGAAAAACTACTGTAGCTTGTGGTGACCTTGCATAACATTACATCCACCTACATATAAATGTCTGTCTACAAGTATATCCATATCTCACTGATGTATAAATGTTGTCAATAATGGTTTTAAAATGGAAAACAAAACACAACAACAGAAGCAGAAATTCTAGTGATTGACCCATAATCTCAGGGTTTTTTTCCTAGTGCTTATTTTTAAGGTCTTTACTTTGGAGTAAGGAATGAGACACTGCTTTCATGACTTTTAGAATGGTAATGAGATAGAAGACAGTGACATAGGGTCCCTTTCCTAGCATTTATGGAAAAGAGCTAGATGGTAAAGTATTAGACTCAGTACTACCTAGAAAGATATGATATGGTTCTCAATGTCAGGTTCAGGGAGTAGTGGGGAAGAATCTGGAGAAAATTTAGTTTTTTGGACCTCTTTCTTGCTGGTCTGGTTCCTGCTAGGTGGTGAAGGATTGACAACCATGGAACAACAAAGCATAGGAGGGTAACTGATCAAGAAACATTGGCTTTGATAATTGCTAGGCTTTTTAAGCACTTATTAACTTGTGCACAGTGCTAAGCACATTATGTAGATTATCTCATTTAATCCTTACGATAGCACCTAGATATGAGTACCAGCATGATTTCCATTCTTGGGTTAGGATAGGAGAGACTTTGGGACATTAATTAATTTGGAGGACCTACAGTTCAATTCTGAAGGTTGATTTGAAAGGAAGCCACTGTCCATCATTACTCAGTTCGTCCTCAAAGTATAGACAGTAGCTCCCTGGCATAATGTAGCAGAGGTGCTCATCACTATTCTAATAGGAAAATCTGTATCTGTACCAGGGAGCATCCTTGTAGCAAACATTAAGAAGAATTGCTGTCTGCCACAGTCAACTGGTTTCCTTACCTCTCTCTGAGGCTTGGTGGTTCAACAGGGAGTAATGGGCACAGGAAAGATTAGAAAGAGGTGGATGGCTCTTGGGGCTTAACCTACACCTGACTCTACTTGACAGTGACAAGAATATCTTAATTCTTAACCAGTCTTGCCAATGAAGATTTATTTTTGTGTAGGTTTTATATGGTTTTAGTTGGTGTGAGTCCATTTTTTTTAAAGTTGTCTGATAGAATTTGGTGATTCTGCGACATGACCTATTAACTAGCAAGTTGCTTTGTTTCATAGCCCAATAGTCAAAAGAGGCAGATATTATAACTAATTCACAAAATCTAGATCATAATCTGCTCCCCCAACACCACATATTTTAACATTGTCAAGTCAGAGTGTTCCTTGCAGTTGATAATACACTTAGTTTAAATGGCAGCACTGTTTTCCTTCTTAGTGGTTCATAAAATAATGATGCAGTTTAAAAAATGATGGCATGTTGGATGCATCAAATGTACTATCTCCATTTACAGAGGCAGCAATGAGGTTAAGTAATTTCTTCGAGGCTACTCCATCAGAGACAAATTTTGACATAGGTTGGCTACTTGAAAAAAATCCTGGACATGGCTAGTCTAAATGTTGACTTTTCTTGGAATTAGATTTGGTGTGAGACACAGTTCTTGACAATAGAGTATAGACGAATAACTGGATCCATTTAAGCTACTTGATTTTCTTCACTCCCTTCTCTTCTCTGCTAGCTGGATACCACTGTCCAGAGAAGTCCTGTGAGCCACATGTTGAAGATGGCTGAATTTCTCTAATTTGATTACCAAATTACTACACGGAACAGATCTATCTTCCCTTCCCCATTTTCTCAAATCTATTGAAGTATTTTTATATGCATGAGAGAGAAGCTTACATGAGAGATCTTCAAAACGTTCATGGAAAATATGTATTATGAAAAAATCTATTCATGGATCTCACTATTTTTGGCACAGAGTAAAATAACCTTTCAGTTTCATTTCCATGAAATTTTGAAATTGACATCTATATGTTGTCACTGAAATTTTAGGGTTAATATGTTGTCATTATATTCTGTTTAATACATTTCTAAAAAGATTTATTTATTTGTTTGAGAGGTAGAGTTACAGACAGAGGGAGTAGCAGAGAGAGAGTCTTTCATCTGCTGGTTCACTCCCCAAATGGCCACAATGGCTGGAGCTGGGCAGATCTGAAACCAGGAGATTCTTCCGGGTCTCCCACGTGGGTGCAGGGGCCCAAGGGCTTGGGCCATTTTCTGCTTTCCCAGGCCATTACAGAGAGGTGAATCAGAAGTGGAGCAACCAGGACATGAACCAGTGCCCTTATGGGATGTTGGTACTGCAGGTAGCGGCTTTACCTGGTATTCCACAGAGCCAGCCCCAACTAATACATTTTTATTACAGGTAGAAACCTTGTATTCTCATTCCAAATGTCTGTCTTTTTAACTAGCATTTTTCAAAGTTAAGAGGTATTATATTGAATAAATTTTTCACCATGAAAGAAGTTTGGAAAACACTTTGTTAAGAAAGTTTTTCGGGCCAGCGCCACGGCTCACTAGGCTAATCCTCCACCTGTGGCGCCGGCACACCAGATTCTAGTCCCAGTCGGGGAGCCGGATTTTGTCCTGGTTGCTCCTCTTCCAGGACAGCTTTCTGCTGTGGCCTGGGAAGGCAGTGGAGGATGGCCCAAGTGCTTGGGCCCTGCACCCGCATGGGAGACCAGGAAGAAGCACCTGGCTCCTGGCTTCAGATCGGCATGGTGCGCTGGCCACAGCGCAGCAGCCATTGGGGGGTGAACTAATGGAAAAGGAAGACCTTTCTCTCTGTCTCTCTCTCACTGTCCACTCTGCCTGTCAAAAAAAAAAAATCTGTTACTTTGTATGGGATCATATTCTTAATGAAAGCTTATAGCATTTGAAATTATAAACTTCTCTAATCTTATTGACCTTCTGGTGTCATATATTATAGTGTAGTAGGTGTGTTTCCCTATCCAAAGATAGAAAATTATCTTTAAATCCTTAAATGTAACTATCATAATTTTTTTGTTGACAGGTACTAAACGACCATTTTTATTGACACTTTTTTTGGAGGACAGGATCTGAGGCTTCCTTTTTCTCTAGCGGTGGTCCTAGTTCCCTTGCAGGCACTCAGTAACTACATGCTGCTATTTGTCAAGAGATAGCATGTGTATGGCTGGCGCTGCGGCTCACTTGGCTAATCCTCCACCTGTGGCCCCGGCACCAGGGTTGTAGGCCTGGTTGGGGCGTCGGATTCTGTCCCTGTTGCTCCTCTTCCAGTCCAGCTCTCTGCTGTGGCCCGGGAGGGCAGTGGAGGATGGCCCATGTGCTTGGGCCCTAAACCCGCATGGGAGACCAGGAGGAAGCCCTTGGCTCCTGGCTTCGGATCGGCGCAGCGTGCTGGCTGTAGCGGCCATTTGAGGGGTGAACCAATGGAAAAAGGAAAACCTTTCTCTCTGTCTGTCTCTCTCACTGTCTAACTCTGCCTGTCAAAAAAAAAAAAAAAAAAAAAAAGAGATAGCATGGTGTAGTGGAATGAGTGTTGAGTTAGATGTCAGAAAGGATCTTTAATATGAGATTTAGCAACCTTAATTTCCTAGTTTATAAAATAAGAATAATTTTTTTTCTTCAAATGACTGTGATAATCAACTAGAATAATACATTCCTATAATGTAAGACATTTATGCTACTACTGGAGTGAAGTACTTAGTGTTTGGTAGACTGTAATTTAAACAGGTATTTGCTTGTAATTGTTAAGCCTTGGTACAGAGTATATAGTAGATATAGATAATAATACTGAGTCACACATCTGTACTCTTTGGAACATGAGAAAAATTGAAATTCAGTAAACCTTGAAGTGCCTAGATCTTGCTTAGCTTCCAGAGCTAATGTACTTTTCTGGGTATACTAAATAGCTGTGTGGAAATGAATTTAGCAAGTATTTGAAAGATATAAAGAGTACTGGAATTACCAGAAAAAGTTAGTTAAAAAACACATAATGAAGGACTAGCACTGTGGCACAGCAAGTAGAGCTGCTGTTTGCCATACCAGAATCTCATATTTGAGCTCCAGTTTGAGTATTTGCTGCTTTGCTTCTGATCCATCTCCCTGCTAATGCATCTGGGAAAGCAGTGGAAGATGGACAAAGCACTTGGGCCCCTGTAACCCACGTGGGAGACCTGGATGGCATTCCTGGATTCTGGATTCAGCCTGTCCCAGCCCTAGCTGTTGCAGCCATTTGGGGAGAAGATCTCTTTCTCTGTTTCTCCCTCTGTCACTCTGGCTTTCAAATAAATAAAGAAATAAATGAATCTTTTTAAAAACTCATGTAATGAATAATCTTTTAGACTATCTGGGAAAAACAATTCATATTTGGAAGTCTTTTCTTTCTGAATTTGCCATGTCTATTTATCTTAGAGTGAGCAACACATTCATAATAAAAAACAGATTAATGTTTGAGTCAGTGTCCTTCACATCAACCACTGATTTCCCTTTGGTTATATATAAGAAAGGGTTCATTACTTCATTGGCATAAGCTTCTCATTGTGGGAAGCACTTAGATGAATTGTGTCCCGTGATACTGAGTATTCTGCCTATTAATGTACTACATATACTGGCTGTGTTGTCAAGTTTATTTGAGCCCTCCTTTAAGTGTTGGTGATGAAATTAAAGTAGATTTCTTTCTTTCAAACATCTAGCTTTCATCACTGCTGGGTCAGATGTTTTTATTGTCAAATGACAAGGCTGCATGTGTGGGTATTTCCAGGCAGTGATAGATGATGTTGCAGCAAGTGAAGGAAATAAAGCCCTTAGATTTTGGTAATGTACCGAATGGTCAAGGGACTGACTGACTCCTGTCTCCAAGAAACCATTCCAGAAACAAAATGCTTTCTCCTAACCTTAAATGAGAAACAGATACAACAAAGGCTTTAAACTGAGAAATAATAGATTCACTGGCATCAGGTACTGAAGGAGTTGCACATTATTTAGACTTCTCAAAAAAATTGGCTCTGCTTGTTAGTTGGAGGTCCAGAAATTCTCTGGAAATTATTTTCTATGTTAACCATAAAACTACTAAACAGTTTATTATTGTCAAATTCACTTAAAATGGATAAGCCTGATCTCTGAGTAATTCCCTGTAGGGACTAGCCTGTGGTACTGTATTTTAGAAGTCTATTGTTAAATATTTCAATAAATCAGTATTATGCTGGAAAATATGATATTTCTATGGAAATTTCCATGCTTTCATTGCTGTTTCCATATTATTAAGTCTAGTGATTCCTATACTAAAGAATCTGGGACTAACTTGTTTTAGTTTAAAGTAGAGTTTATGAATATTGATGGAAAGAATGTTGCTGTGGAAATTCATTTTCCTTAGTGTGCAGTATCTATTCTTACTACTTTCCAAGTTTACCTTAAGCCCTTGTCAACCTAAATTAGTTCTGTTATCCAAACATAGATATAGCATACATACTTGCTGTGAGAGGGGTGTAGGCCTCAAATATTTGGTTAATCCGGTTTTCTGATGGAGTCTTATTGTTAAAATCGTCTAGGGATTCTGATACAGATTTTAGCTGGAGGTAAATAATCATTCCTATTTGCCTGGTACTAAAAGGGCTTCCTAGGACATGAGATGGTCCCATGTAAACTGGAACATTTGGTCATTCAAGTACTTCCATAAGATACATTAAAATTGTAACAAAAATTATCTAGCTCAGTAGCACAACCTTGATTATGAAAATGTTTATTTTCAGAAGATTTTCATTTTTAAAAGGGATTCTATTTTGGGTTGAATTCATCCTTTGAAATGCTACTTAGTTAGGTACTGATCATTGTAAACCAAGATATAATTGATTGAATACTTCTGACTTAGAAAATATACTTTATCTCTTTATGTGTTTAACCCCTGATAGATTTTTCTATATTCAAAATACAGAAATTGTTTTAAACTCCCTAAATTATTTCATAGTTCTAATTCAATAAGACGTCAGAAATTATAGATCAAGAACTTCATAAATAAATATTTTAAATGGTTTGTTTTTGGGTTGCTTATTTATGTTAAGATGTTTACTTTTAGAGGTTCTTAAATGTACCTTTTCTCTGACAATTTGAGAGGAGTAATTATAAAGTTCCTCATGCATTGTTTTTTTCTGAGAATCTGAGTCTAGGTTTTACATGTCTGAAAAGTAAATATCTTGTCAACACTCTTTACTGCTTTTTATTTTTCCAGCACTCTGGTTTGTAAAACATGCGTGATGTTTGTTGGCTTTGTCTTATAGATAACTCTGCTCCCTTGCATGAAATGTTGTAATCCAAAGCCCCAAAGAACTTGGATTGGCCCAAATATTGGCTATTTTAAGATTCGAATGTGTAAATCACAGCCTATGGAGCAAAGAATACCAACCAGATTTCCAGAAGAAACTTTGAGTTTAGAGGATCTCTTGCGAAAAAAATCTTTCTTAAACTTTGATCTAAAAGACTTTTCTTCTTTACATAGTTCCAAAGAATCAGTTTTAGCTTATTGGGGTAAAGTATATTATAATATTGAACATAACAAAGCTATACAAGCATATTGATTCACTGTGGATAAAGCTAATAGTTGATGTATGGACACATCTTCTTGGTCCATTGATTTCTGTTGGTGGAACATGGAATGACAGTTGGTCAACAAATGTGTTGAATACCTGTTTAATTTGTGAAGAAAGTGAAAGAAAATAGATGGTCTATCTGGTCCACTTCTCTAGAAACTTATGGAAAAATTGTTTCTTTTTTTTCCTTATGCTAGCTGGTGGCTATATTAAATAAGAGAATCCGTTGTTTGTAAATTTTTCCTTTTTGTGTGTAGTTTGTGGGCTCATGTTCCCATGCTGCTCAATGTGAAAAGCTCAACTTTCTCCTTCATTTCTTTTTAGCAGTGTACAGACCCTAATATTAAAAAATGAGAATTTAATTACATGTTATGTTTAGTACCAGGTGAAATCCTACTACTAAGGATATATGAAGAATGTTACCTGCCTATTTTTCAGATCCTTTGTAGAATATTTATATTTCAATATTTTAAATATTTAGTATATCTTATTTTCTTTCATTATTTTTAAAAATTTATTTATATTTATTTGGAAGATAGACAAAGAGAGATGTTCCATCTCCTGGTTCAGTGCCCAAATGCCTGCAACAATGGGCTGGGCCAGAATGAAGCCAGGGGTCAGGAATTTAATCTTGGTTTCACACCCAGGTAGCAGGGACCCAACTACCCAAGCTATTACTGCTGCTTCCAAGGGTGTTCATCAGCAGGAAGCTGGAATCAGAAATGGAATTGAGACTTGAGCCATATGTTGTGTTATGGCACGTGGGTGTTCCAAGCAGCATCTTAACTGCTGTGTCCCAAAGCCTGCCTTTATTTAGTATTTTTAATGCTCATATTGTGTTTATAATTTGTTTCCAATGGGAAAAGATGCATTTTAATTATGAAGGACTTTCAAAAACTTCATGGAAAGTGTATATTGTGAAAATCTAAGTGTGTATTTCAAGGCTTTTTTTTTTTTTTCTGTGAATTTTTTTTTCTTTTTCTTTTTTTTTTTTTAACTTTTATTTAGGATATAAATTTCCAAGGTACGACTTATGGATTACAATGGCTTTCCCCCCATATTTTCCCTCTCCCCCCTTGCCCGCTCCCTCCACCCTTTTGTTCACATCCAGATTCGTTTTCAATTCTTTTTGTATACATGTGATCAATTTAGCATGTGTTAAGTAATGAATTCGTCCCTTTGCCCTCATATAGTAACACAAAGTGAAATATACTCTTTGAGTTCTCGTTTTAGCATTGAGTCACATGTACAGCACATTAAGGACAGAGATCCTACATGAAATATATATATATATATATATTTGAAACTGATTAATTTTTTTGATGCAGTTTCCAATGTAACACTGAGTTTTTCTTTTTCTTTTTTTTTTCCTTTTCGATTATCTTTATATAGAGAAGGTCGGTTCAGCATGTATTAAGTAAGAATTTTCATCAGTTTGCATCTACACAGAAACACAAAGTGTAAAAATACTGTTTCGGCACTAGTTACAGCATTACTTCACATTAGATAACATATTAAGGACAGATCCCACATGGGATATAGGTACACAGTGACTCCTGGTGTTGATTTAACAATTTGACACTCTTATTTATGGCGTCAGGAATCTCCCTAGGCTCTAGTCATGAGTTGCTGAGGCTATGGAAGCCTTTAGGGTTCGCCGATTTTGATTCTATTCCGACAGGGTCACAGTCAAAGTGGAGGTCCCTTCCTCCCTTTGGAGAAAGGTGCCTTCTTCCTTGGTAGCCCCGTTCCTTCCACTGGGATCTCACTCGCTGAGGTCTTCCCTTTAGGTCTTCTTTTTTTCCTTTTTCAGAGTGTCTTGGCTTTCCATGCCTATAATACTCTTATGGGCTCTTGAGCCAGATCTGAGTGCCTTAAGGGCTGATTCTGAGGCCAGAGTGTTATTTAGGACATCTGTCATTCTATGAGTCTTCTGTGACTCTGCTTCCCATGTTGGATCGTTCTCTCCCTTTCTGGTCCTATCTGTTTATATTGGTAGAAACTAGTCTTGTTTGTGTATTCCCTTTGACTCTTAGCCCTTTCAGTGTGATCAGTTGTGAACTAAAATTGTTTACTTGGGCCGTTGAGATGGCATTGGTATATGCCATCTTGATGGGGTTGTATTGGGATCCCCTGGCACGTTTCTAACTCCATCATTTGGTGCAAGTCCAATTGAGTTTGTCTCAAATTGTACCTATCTTCCCTTTCTTTTTCCCTCTCTCAAAGTTGACTGGGATCACTTTTCAGTTAAACTTTAAACACCTAAGGCTAATTGTGTGTTAGTTGCAGAGTTCAACCATTAGTACTATCACAAAAACAAGCATCAAAGAGAGATACTAAGATGGGTAAAGATTTACATTGTACATCAACAGTCCAGACAAGAGCTGATCAAGTCTTATTTTCTCATAGTGTTCATTTCATTTCAACAGGTTTCCCTTTTGGTGTTGAGTTAGTCGTCGCTGATCAGGGAAAAGAGATGGTATTTGTCTCTTTGGGACTGGCTTAGTTCACTCAGCATGATGTTTTCTAGATCCCTCCATTTTGTCGCAAATGACAGGATTTCATTGTTTTTGACTGCTGTATAGTATTCTGTAGAGTACATATCCCATAATTTCCTAATCCAGTCTACTATTGATGGGCATTTAGGTTGGTTCCAGGTCTTAGCTATTGTGAATTGGGCTGCAATAAACATTAGTGTGCAGACGGCTTTTTTTGTTTGCCAGTTTGATTTCTTTTGGGTAAATTCCAAGGAGTGGGATGGCTGGGTTGTATGGTAGGGTTATATTCATGTTTCTGAGGATTGGAAGAATCAATATCATCAAAATGTCCATTCTCCCAAAAGCAATTTACAGGTTCAATGCAATACCAATCAAGATACCAAAGGCATTCTTCTCAGATCTGGAAAAAATGGTGCTGAAATTCATGTGGAGGAATAAGAGACCTCGAATAGCTAAAGCAATCTTGTACAACAAAAACAAAGCTGGAGGAATCACAATACCAGATTTCAGGACATACTACAAGGCAGTTGTTATCAAAACAGCATGGTACTGGTACAGAAACAGATGGATAGACCAATGGAACAGAATAGAAACACCTGAAATCAATCCAAACATCTACAGCCAACTTATATTTGATCAAGGATCCAAAACCAACCCCTGGAGTAAAGACAGTCTGTTTAATAAATGGTGCTGGGAAAACTGGATTTCCACGTGCAGAAACATGAAGCAAGATCCCTACCTTACACCTTACACAAAAATTCACTCAACATGGATTAAAAACCTAAACCTACGACCCGACACCATCAAATTATTAGAGAGCATAGGAGAAACCCTGCAAGATATAGGTACTGGCAAAGACTTCTTGGAAAATACCCCAAAGGCACAGGCACTCAAAACCAAAATTAACTACTGGGACTGCATCAAATTGAGAAGTTTCTGTACTGCAAAAGAAACAGTCAAGAAAGTGAATAGGAAACCGACAGAATGGGAAAAAATATTTGGAAACTACGCAACAGATAAAGGGCTGATAACCAGAATATACAAAGAAATCAAGAAACGCCACAACATCAAAACAAACAACCCACTTAAGAGATGGGCCAAGGACCTCAATAGACATTTCTCCAAAGAGGAAATCCAAACGGCCAACAGACACATGAGAAAATGTTCAAGATCACTTGCAATCAGGGAAATGCAAATCAAGACCACAATGAGGTTGCACCTCACCCCGGTGAGAATGGCTTACATTCAGAAATCTACCAATAATAGATGCTGGAGAGGATGTGGGGAAAAAGGGACACTCACCCACTGTTGGTGGGAATGCAAACTGGTTAAACCACTATGGAAGTCAGTCAAGGCTTTTTTTTTTGCACCAAAATAAACTTATCTTTTAATTCTGTTTTTTCCTGAACTTTGAATTACCCAAGTGTGTCCCAAAGAGCTTTTCATGATATTAATGCATATATAAAAGAGGATCTGGCTGTGGGTCTCAGATTATTTGAGTGTGAAATAGATGCATAATTTCCTGTATGGAAGTAAAGCTGACTACTAACCCAGCAACATTGCAGGCTGCCTTTCCTTACTGGAGTAGTTCAGATGCCTAACAAGCCTCCATATTTGACCGCTATTATCTGTTTTTAATTTTTGAAGAGTAAGTTTATCTTTTCTGCTTTGGATGATAATGAAAACTAGGGAGTGTGAATTTGAATTCCAAATGACCATCCTTAAGATTTCACTTCCAGCTCATTTTCTTTTTTAATTTTCTATTTATTTGAATGAGTTACAGAGAGAGAGGTAGAGATACAGAGAGGTCTTCCATCTGCTGGTTCAATCCTCAAATGGCCGCGATGGCTGGAGATGAGCCAATCCGAAGCCAGGAGCCAGAAACTTCTTACTGGTCTCCCACGTGGATTCAGGGGCCCAAGGACTTAGGCCATCTTCTATTGTTTTTCCACGCCATAGCAGAGAGCTGGATCAGAAGTGGAGCAGCCAGGAATCTAACTGGCACCCATAAGGGATGCCAGGACTGCGGGCCAGGACTTTAAAACGCTGTGCCACAGTGCTGCCCCTCATTTTATATTTTCTTAATGGTTAATACTATTCTCCCACAGTTCCAAGCAATGGATAACATTATTCACACTCCAAGAAATTGAAATAATTTTGTTTATTCAGAAAAGATCATCTTCTGGGTTTATCTGTCTTTAGCAAATTGTGTCTTAGTCACATGTGTTAAATTATTCATTCTCATCTGCTAGCAGTTTTTCAGGTGGAATCACTGAGGAAGACTGACATGGTCAACAGTTAGCTGTTCTCTAGGCAGATGTGAATATACAATGTGTATAGCTAAATTCTCATGGCAAGTGCACAGTGCCAGAGAAGTTAGGCATCATGGCTGTGCAAAGTTAGCCAAGGATCTCAAAAGGGCAATAAATAGTATCACTTTTCCTTTTTCTCCCCGTAAGCAAACCATTTCAACGGAGTGGTTCTAGTTCTTCATCAAACTTTAATACTGAGGCATATTAATCATCCGGCTAATCATATTAATCATCTGGTGCCCAAAGAGAAAGTTTCGGACTCTTTTTCTCTTTACTTTATTCAGGTGAATGAGTTAAACATAGGAAGTTCCTGAGGGGAGTGTTTGGCATATTGGTAGAGTTGCTTCCTTGGACTGCTACATCCCCTATCAGAGTGTCTGGTTGGAGTCCAGGGTATTGGCTTCTGATCCAACTTCCTGCTAAAGTGTATTCTGATAGGCAGCAGGTGATTGAGTTCCAGGATCCTGGCTTTGTCTTCACTCAGTCCTGGCTGTTGCTGGCATTTGTGGAGTGAATCAGCAGATCAGTCTGTCTCCATGTCTGTCTCTCTGCTTTTCAAATAAAATGAAATATCAGTGAATAAAAATTAGTAAATAATGAAAGCCTCCTAAGACCCATAGTTTTTAGAGTTCCTATTGTGGAAGAAAAACTAAGTTGAACATCAATGTGAATGCTTAGCTGGTGGAGGAAGTGGCTCTAGTGGTGCATTTGTGACTTAATGTGTTTTGAGTTCTTCATGTTTTCTCAACCCATCTTTAAAGCTATGGAAGAATTTGCTGTTCTCTGAATGAGCCAAGATCCTGTGCTGAGCCACAGGGGCTTTGCATTTGCAGTTTTCTCTGCCAGGAATGTTCCTTTCCCAAATCCCAAACTGGCTCTTTCTTTCTCTTCATTCCAGTCTCAGCTCAGGTGTCTTGTCCTCCGGGAGGGCTTGCATTGCAGTCCAAGCTGCTGCTTTGGTGTTTTCATCAGAGCACTTATGACAATGTTTGAGATTGAACATAGATCCCTATTCATTCCTTTGTTTTTTGTTCATGTATGAACTTTGGGATCAAGTACATCCAGGTTTAAGTTCTGACTTTGCCACAAACTGGTTATGAAACCTTGCATAAGTTGTTAAACTTCTCTAAGCCTCAATTTATCCACAAATTGGAGTATGGGAAATATCTTAACTAATGTAGGCTGCTTGTGAGTACTGATGAGGTATGAAAGGGAAGTACCAGTGTCTGGCACATAGTAGGCTTCCAATAAGGGCTAACTATTAGTGTTGTTGTTATTCTATGCCTTTGAGTAATCATACCCCATCCTAAAACATATTCATATCAAAGATTAGCTAAAGAGTAAGCTTTCTATGTAACTCATTTTTGTCTTTCAAAATAGAGTAAACCTGTCTGATGATTCAAGATCTTTCATTGTGTAGATTCTCAGTATGGCTATTGTCATCTTGCCTTTTGTCCATGGTCTTTTAGGCAAGACAAATAAGTATAAACATTAGTCATGGTAAAACAATACTTGTAAATGATATGACAACAAAACAATTGTAACCTGACATGGATTATAAAGATACCATACCAAAGTTACTAATATTGTAATTTTTATTTTCTCTTTAAACAATCATTTAAAGCTAAACTAATTTAGGTTACTAGCATAAAATCTTGGCTACAGTTTCTGGCATCTTAAAGCCAAAAATAAAACTGCAATTTAATTAGCTTTCCTGATTCTGGCAATAAACTATATAATAGATTTTACTTAGGAAATTTTGACAATTTAAGAATTATTATTTTAAAAAGCTTCTAAAAGAGTATTTAAATCTAGGAAGAAAGGGGATGGGATGGGCAGGGGGAGAGAGAGGAAGAAAGAGGGAGAGCAAGGAGAGAGAAAGAGAGAGAGATTGATTTTGGCTCTGGCCAAATATAATTTTAAAAAGTATTTATTTATTTGCAAAGTGGGATGGAGGGAGAGGGAGAGAGGGAGACAAATCTTTCATTCTCTGTTTCTTTCCCTACTTACTTGAAATAGCCAGGACTGGAATGGAGCAGGCAAAAGCCAGGAGCCTGGAACTCCATCTGGAGGCAAGGACCCACGTACTTGGGCCATCACCTGTTGCATTCTATGGTACTTTAGTAGGAAGCTAGATTGGAAGGTTTGGTGCTCAAACACCAATAACTCTGATGTGGGAAGTGGGTGTCCCAAGTGGCAACTTAATCTGCTGCATTACAATGCCAAACTCCAGTGTAATTTTTAAATGAGAATTTGGACTGGGGGCTGGTGTTATGGTGTAATGGATTAAGCTGATGCTGGTGATGCTGGCATCCCATATGGGCACCACCTTGAGTCCCAACTGCTATGCTTCCAATCCAGCTCCCTGCTAATGACCTGGGAAAACCTGTAGGAGGTAACCCAAGTGTTTGGGCCCCTGACACCCATGTTGAAGACCTGGTTGAATCTTCTGGCTATCTGGGGAGTGAACAAGTGGATGTTAAGATCTCTCTCTGTCTTTCCCTCTCAACCTGTAACTTTGACTTTCAAAGAAATAAAATCTTAAAAAGAAAAAAAAGCTATTGTGAATTGAGTTGCCATAAACATTGAGGTGCAGACAGCTATTTTATTTGCCGATTTGATTTCCTTTGGGTAAATTCCAAGGAGTAGGATGGGTTGTATGGTAGTTCAATTCACAATAGCCAAGACATGGAATCAACCTAAATGTCCATCAACAGAAGACTGGATAAAGAAATTATTGGGTATGCACTTTATAGAATACTATACAGCAGTAAAAAAAAATGAAATCCGGTCATTTGCAACACAGTGGAGGAATCTGGAACACATCATGCTGAGTGAAATAAGCCAGTCCCACAGGGACAAATATCATATGTTCTCCCTGATTGGTGACAACTAACCGAGCACCTAAAATGAAACCTGTTGAAGTGAAATGGACACTATGAGAAACAATGACTTAATCAGCCCTTGTCCTGACTGTTGAGGAAGAACTTACTATTTTATCCCTTTTAGTATTTTTTTGTTCTACTTAATACCATTGGTTGAACTCTTTAATTAACACACAATTATTTTTAGGTGTTTAAATTTTACTGAAAAGTGATCCCTGTTAAATATAAGAGTGGGAATAAGAGAGGGAGGAGATGTACAGTTTGGCACATGCTCACTCGGACTTACCCCTAATGGTAGAGTTAGAAACGTGCAAGGGGATTCCAATTCAATCCCATCAAGGTGGCATGTACCAATGCCATCTCACTAGTCAAAGTGATCAGTTTCAGTTCATTATTGATCATAATGATAGGATTAAGAGTCAAAGGGATCACATAACAAGACTAGTGTGCTAATACTAAGTGATTGAATTAAAAAGGGAGAGAACAATCCAACATGGGGAGCGGGATACTCAGCAGACTCATAGAATGACAGGTGCCCTAAACAGCACTCTGGCCTCAGAATCATCCCTTAAGGTATTCAGATTTGGCTAAAAAGCCCATTAGAGTTTCACAGGCATGGAAAGCCAAGGCACTGTGGCAAAAACAAAACAAAACAAAACAACCTAAATGAAAGATCTCTGTAAGTGAGATCCCAGTGGAAAGAACGGACTATTAAAGAAGGCAGTACCTTTCTCTGAAGGGAGGAGAGAACTTCCACTTTGACTATGACCTTGTCTAAATAAGATCAGAGTTTGTGAACTCAAAATGCTTCCATAGCCTTTGCAGCTCATGACGAGAGCCTCTGGTGATTACTGACGTCATAAATAAGAGTGTCAATGTTTAAATCAACAACATGAGTCACTGTGCACTTACTCCCCGTGTAAGATCTTTGTCCTTAATGTGTTGTACTATGTGAATTAATGGTAAAACTACTACTAAAACAATACTCTATACTTTGTGTGTCTGTGTGGGTGCAAACTTTACTTAGTTAATACTAAGTAGATGTTCTGTATATAAAGAAAATTGAAAATGAATCTTGATGTGAATGGGATGGGTGAGGAATGTGAGATGGGATGGTTGTGGGTGGGAGGGAGGTTATGGGGGGAGAAAGCCACTATAATCCAAAAGTTGTACTTTGGAAATTTATATTTATTAAATAAAAGTTAAACAAAAAAGAAAAAAAAGAAACTTGACTGAGGTGATGTTTACAAGACAATTTAATCTCCATGAAAGAAAGCTAGTATTACAAAGTAGTATTATTATTTGCATATGTGGTTATGTGGGATCCATCTATATGCTATAAAAGAATTTAAAATGAGATACTATATTGATGTCAATAAGCATGAAGTGTCTTAGGTTACTCAGAGAAACATGGCATCCTGGGGTTTCTAAGGTTGTCACAGAATTGTCTAGGTAAGTCTGCTCCTTTACCCAGATGTATACCTTAAACATACTAGGAGATTGCTTATTTGATTTCATTTGAAGTCTTTCCTTAGGTAAAATCCATTGGTTTGATCTCATGGTATAAAAATCTTTCCTGGGAAAATTGCTTCCACTTCCTGAAACTCTTAGCTCTCTGTTGTTCACCTTTGGTGTGTAGTAGCTGTTTTTGTGCCATATCTAAATAACATCCTCTACTGTTGTTTTTTTATTTGTATATACATTTAAAAGTTGCTATTGTAAAAGCAATACACAGGAAATAGTTGAAACAATCCAGAGGTGTAAACATGGGAAAGTAAAGATTTTCCTTTCCTCAATATCATCTAACCCTTCAGAGAGAACTTTTTGTTCTCAGGCCTTTTTATTTTATTTTCTTGTGACTTATTTTATTTTATAATTTTTTTTAGATTTATTTATTTGAGAGGTAGAGTTACATTCAGTGAGAGGGAGAGACAGAGAGAAAGGTCTTCCATCTGTTAGTTCACTCCCCAAATGGCCGTGATGGCTGGAGCTGCGCCGATCTGCAGCCAGGAGCCAGGAGCTTCTTCCAGGTCTCCCACATGGGTGCAAGGGCCCAAGGACGTGGGCCATCTTCTACTGCTTTCCCAGGCCACAGCAGAAAGCGGGATTGAAAGAGGAGCAGCTGGGACTAGAACTGGCACCTATATGGGATGCTGGTGCTGCAGGTGGAGGATTAACCTACTGTGCCACAGTGCTGCCCCTTTATGTTAGTTTTTAAAACTACTTTTTTGAAGTTTGGATGACATATAAAAAGCTGCTGTACATGCTTAACACTTCTTGAGAGCTTGGGGATGAGGATATGCCAGTGGCACCATCACATTGTCAAAACTGTAGAAACATCTATACCACCTCCCAAAGTTTCCTCCCATCTTTATTGGTATTGTTTTTTTTTTTTTTGTCTTTCTTTTTAGTAAAGGCACTTGTCATAAGCTCTAAGTAAAAGAATACACTACAGTATTGTTAGCTATAGGCACTATGTTGATTAGTGTACATCTGGAATTTGTCTTCCTTAATTGAAACTTCGCATTCTGTAACCATCATGTACCCGTTTCTCCTGTTCCCCAGACCCTCACAGCCACCATTGTGCTCCCTGCTTCTATGAGTTTGACTATTTTAAGTTGAACGTTTAAGTGAAATCATACAATACTTGTCTGTCTTTATTTCACTTAACAGACTTCCCTCCAGGTCCAACTGTGTTGTTAGAAACAACAGAATTGTCTTCTTTTTTAAGGCTAAATAAGGTTCCACTGTTTGTATAGTCCAGAATTTCATTTTCCATTCATCCATTTACGTTGCTTCCATTTATTGGCTCTTGTGGAGAGTGCTGGAATGAATATGAGACAACAGATACCTCTCTGGAATCATGATTTCGGTTTCTTTAGTTATATAAAGTAGATTTGTGAATCATGTATTTGGAGTTCTGTTTTTAATGTTTTGAGGAACCTCTGTGCTGTTTTCTATAAGTTTGTACCAGTTTACATTCCCACTAACATTGCACAAAGGTTCTCCTTTTTACACATCCTTGCCAACATCTGTTATCTTCTTTTTGATGATAGACATCTGGAGAGGTATGAGGTGATATATAATTAGGATTTTGATGCACTGCTTTCATGATTAGTGGGTTAGAGTACTTTTTCGCAGACCTGTTGGTCATCTGTATGTCTTCTTTGGAGAAATACTGATTCAGTCCCTTTGCCAATTTTTATGTCAGCTATTTTTCATTATTGTGTTATAGTAGTACCTTATATATTTTAGATATTAACCCCTTATCAAATGAATGGGTTTGCAAATATTTTCTCCCATTTCATAGGTTGTCTTTTAATGTTATTGATTGTCTCCTTTGTTGTTCAATAATGTTACTGCTTTTGGGGTCATGTCCAAAAAAATCATTGCCAAGACTAGATTCCAGGAGGTTTATCCCTATGTTTTCTTCTAGTTTTATGATTTAAGGTTATAAGTTTAAAACTTTAATCTTTGTGAGTTGGTTATTATGTCTGAAGTAAGATAAAAATCCATATTTATTCTTCTCTATGTGAATATCCAGTTTTCCCTATATCATTTGTTAAAGAGACTATTTTTCCCCCCATTGTGTATTCTTGAAGCCCATCTCAAAAATTAGTTGACCATATATGTGTGCATTTATTTTGGTGATTTCTATTGTGTTACATTGGACTATGTGTCTGTTTTTACACTAGTACCATGATGTTTGGATTAATATTTCTTTTTTTTTAAAGACTTTATTTATTTATTTGAGAGGCAGAATCACAGAGAGAGGGAGAGAAAGAGAGGAAGGTCTTTTATCCACTGGCTCGCTCCCCAAATGGCTGCAACGACGGCCTGAGCTGTGCTGATCCAAAGCCGGGATCTCCAGGTTACCCACAAGGGTGCAGAGGCCCAAGCACCTGGCTATCTTCCACTGCTCTCTCAGGCCATAACAGCATGCTGGATTGCAAGAAGAGAAGCTGGGTCATGAACTGGTGTCCACATGGGATGCTGGTGCCTGCAGGCGGAGTCCTAGCCCACCATGCCACATGGGTACCATCCCCTAGTATTGCTTTGTAATAAGATTTGAAATCAGGAAGTGTGATGCTTCCAGATTTCTTCTTTTTGCTTAAGATTGCTTTGACTGTTTGGGGTCTTTTGTGGCTTCATATGAATTTTAAGATCAGTTCTTCTAGCCATGAATCCAGAATGTCTTTTCCCTTGTTTTTGTCTTTAATTTCTTTCAACAGTGTATCATTTTCATTGTACAGATCTTTCACCTATTTTGCTAAATTTATTCCTGGCTATCCTATTCTTTTTAGTACTATAGTAAACAGGTCTCTCCCCCCTTATTTCATTTTGGATAGTTTATCAGTAGTATATAGAAATATAATTGAATTTTCTAGGTTGATTTTTTTGTATCCGGCAAAAAATTTGCTGAATTCATTATTTCTAATAGTTGTATTAGTGGAGTCATGTTTTGTGTATGTAAAATTATATCAAATGCAAGTGGGGTCAGTTATACTTCTTCCTTTCTGATTTGTGTACCATTTTCCATTTTTCTTGTGTAGTTGCTCTGGCTGGGGTTCCTAGTACTATGCTGAATAGAAGTGGAAAGAGGACACAATCCTGTCTTTTTCCTGATCTTAGAGGAGAAGCTTTCAGTTTTCATTGAGTATGATATTTTCTGTGGACTTCTCATAGATAGCTTTAATTATGTGTAGGCAGTTTACTTTTATTCCTAGTTATTGAAGGTTTTCTAAATGAAATTTTGAGTTTTGTCAAACTTTTTTCTACATCTGTTGAGACAGTTGTGTGATTTTGTATCCTTCATTCTTGCACCTCAAGAGTAAGTCCTACTTGATTATGGTATATAATACTTCTACTGTGCTATTGAATTTGTATGGCTAGCATTGTTAAAGATTTTTCTATCAGTGTTTATCATGGATGTTGGCCTACAGTTTCCTTTGCTTTAATCTTCCTGTTTGGTTTTGGTATCAGTGCAACACTGGCCTCATACATTGAGTTTAAAAGTGTTTTCTCCTCAACATTTTGGAAGAATTTGAGATCGATTAAAGTTAATGTGTTAAAGGCTTTGTAAAAGCTACCAGTGACATCATCTGGCCCTAGGTTTCTCTTTGTATGTTGTGAGGTATTTGATTTTTCATTCAGTCTCTTTACATTTTCCATTTCTTCATTAGTGTTATAAAAACTGTGTTCCTAGAAATTTGTCCATTTCTTTCATGTTACTTAATTTGTTAGTATTTAATTATTCATGGTAGTCTCTTATGAACTTTTTTATATTTGTGATACCAATTGTAAAATCTTTTAAATTTTATTTATGATTTCCTTTGTTACAGTCTAGATAAAAGTTTACTAATTTGCATATTCTACAAATTTTTAATTTCATTGATCTTTTCCACTTTTTTCTCAGTCCCTAGTTTCTTCCTCCTACTAACTTTGGACTTCAGTTTGTTTTGTTTCTCTAATTTCTTGAAGTATAATGTTATATTATTTATTTGAGATTTTTTTTTTCTTCTTAAGGTAGATATTTATCACTAAAAACTTTTTTTTTGACAGGCAGAGTTAGACAGTGAGAGACAGAGAGACACAGAAGAAAGGTCTTCCTTTTTCCGTTGGTTCACCCCTCAAATGGCCGCTACAGCTGGCACGCTGTGCCGATCTGAAGCCAGGAGCCAGGTGCTTCCTCCTGGTCTCCCATGTGGGTGCAGGGCCCAAGGACCTGGGCCATCCTCCACTGCACTCCCGGGCCATAGCAGAGAGCTGGACTGCAAGAGGAGCAACTGGAACAGAATCTGGCACCCCAACCGGGACTAGAACCCAGGGTGCCGGAGCAGCAGGTGGAGGATTAGCCTAGTGAGCTGCGGTGCCAGCCACTAAAAACTTTTTGCTCTTAGAATTACTTTTGCTGTATTCCCTAAGTTTTAGTGTGTAGTGTTTCCCTCTTTTGCCTGAAGACATTTTTTGATTTTTCTTTTGATTTATTTTATGGCTTATTGTTTAGAAGTGTGCTGCTTAATTTTCACATATTTGTGATTTTCCTCCTGTTACTAATTTTTAATTTTTCTACAATGTGACCAGCAATATTTGATATGATTTTAGTCTTCTTAAAGTTTTAAGACTTAAGATGTGGCTTCATATATAGTCTTCCTTGAGAATATTTTGTGTATACTTGAGGAAATGTGTACTTTCCTGCTGTTGGATAGAGTATTCTATATATATGCCTGTTAGATCCATTTGATTAAAAGTCTAGTTTATGTCTGATGATTTTCTTCTAGATAATCAATCAGTTGTTGATAGTATGAAACTGAAATTTCATATACTGTTATTGTATTTCTATTTCTTTTTTTCAGATCTGTCAATGTTTATGTGTTTATATATCCCCAAGTTGAGTGCATATATATTTACAATGTTGTATACTCTTAGTAATTGACCACTTTATCATTATATAATGTTCTTTGTCTACTGTGATAGTTTTGACTTGAAGTCTATTGTGTTTAATATATCTACCTATGCTCCTTTTTCATTGCCATTTACTGAGAATATCTTTTTTTTATTTTTTCAGTGAAGTGCCCTTAAAAGTTAAGGGTGTCTCTAAAATGAAGTGGTTTCTTATAGGTGGTATATATTATGATTTTTAAACCATTCAGTCATTCTATTTCAAGTGGTCAATTTAATCCATTTATATTTTACTATTGACAAATAGGACTTACAAATTTCTTGTTTTCTGGCTATTTGGTAGTTTGTTTTTTCTTCCTGTCTCGCTGATACTTTTGTGATATGGTGGTTTTTGTAATGGTATGCTTTAATTCTTTTCTCTTTATCTTTTGTGTATCTACTATGGACTTTTTCTTTGTCATTATCATGAGGCTTAAATAAAGCATCTTATAAAGTCTATTTTGGGGCTGGTGCTGTGGCATAGTGGCTAAAGCCATGCCTGCAGTGCCAGTATCCCATATGGGTGCTGGTTCTAGTGTTGACTGCTCCACTTCTGATCCAGCTCTCTGCTATGGACTGGGGAAACAGTAGAAGATAGCCCAAGTCCTTGGGCCCCTGCACCTGTGTGGGAGACCTGGAAGAAACTCCTGGCTCCTGACTTCAAATTGGTCCAGCTCTGGCCGTTGTGGCCATTTTGGGAATGAAACAGTGGGTGGAAGACTCTCTATCTCTCTGCCTCTGCCTCTAACTCTGCCTTTCCAATAAATAAATAAATAAATAAATAAATAAATCTTTTTAAAAATAGTCTATTTTAAACTGCTAACTTAAAACTCTGTTCTCTTATCTCCCATCTCCCATTTTATGTTATTTATGTCACAGTTTACATCTTTTTATTTTGTGCATCTATTTTTTTTTTTTTTTTTTTTTTTTTTTTGACAGGCAGAGTGGACAGTGAGAGAGAGAGACAGAGAGAAAGGTCTTCCTTTGCCGTTGGTTCACCCTCCAATGGCCGCCGCGGTCGGCGCGCTGCGGCCGGCGCACCGCGCTCGTCCGATGGCAGGAGCCAGGAGCCAGGTGCTTTTCCTGGTCTCCCCATGGGGTGCAGGGCCCAAGCACCTGGGCCATCCTCCACTGCACTCCTGGGCCACAGCAGAGGGCTGGCCTGGAAGAGGGGCAACCGGGATAGAATCCGGTGCCCCGACCGGGACTAGAACCCGGTGTGCCGGCGCCGCAAGGCGGAGGATTAGCCTGTTGAGCCACGGCGCCGGCCTTTGTGCATCTATTAACACATCATTATGCCAGTAGTTATTATTAATAGTTTGCTAGTAAGTTATTTGCCACCATTTAATTCTCTTACTACTCTGAGTCTATTTGCCTTTCATGCCTTCATATGTTTTTTCTTTTTTTTTTTTGACAGGCAGAGTGGACAGTGAGAGAGAGAGACAGAGAGAAAGGTCTTCCTTTGCCGTTGGTTCACCCTCCAATGGCCGCTGTGGCCGGCGCGCTGTGGCCGGCGCACTGTGCTGATCCGGTGGCAGGAGCCAGGATCCGGTGGCAGGAGCCAGGTGCTTATCCTGGTCTCCCATGGGGTGCAGGGCCCAAGCACTTGGGCCATCCTCCACTGCACTCTCTGGCCACAGCAGAGAGCTGGCCTGGAAGAGGGGCAACCAGGACAGAATCCGGCGCCCCGACCGGGACTAGAACCTGGTGTGCCCGCGCCACAAGGTGGAGGATTAGCCTAGTGAGCTGCGGCGACGGCCATATGTTTTCATGTTGTTAGCATCCTTTTGTTTCAACTTGAACTCCTGTTAGCATTTCCTGTAGGGTAGATCTAGTGGTGATGAACTCCTTTGGCTTGTGTTTGGAAGTTCATCTTCGTTTCTAAAGGACATCTTTCCCTTTAATTGGCAGCTTTTTTTTGCCTCCAGCATTTGGAATATGTTTATCCAGTCTCTTCTGTTTCTGTTCAGTAATGTGCTAATGATCTTCTGTTGTATACCTTGGATGTGGCAAGTCACATTTCCTTGTGCTTTCAATGTTCCCTCTTATCTCTGACCTATGGAAACATAATGCGATGTGTCTCTGTGAACAAGTATTTATGATAATACTATTTGGGGTTCTCTAAGTTTCTTGGATCTGGATATTAATTTCCTTCAGATTTGGGAAAGTTTGGGTTATTCTTTGTTAAGATTTATTTTAAAGGCAGAGTTTTACACATACACACACACACAGAGAGAGAGAGAGAAAGAGAGAGAGAGAATCTTCGTTCCTCTCAAATGTCTGTAAAGGCCAGGACTGAGCCAGGTCAATGCCAGGAAGTCCATCTGGATTTTCCATGTGGGTGACAGGGGCTCAAGTACTTGGCTATCTTGTATTGCTCTCCTGGGTCCATTAGCAGGGAGCTGGTTTAGAAGCAGAACTACTGGCTCTCTGATATGAGATGCCCACATTGCAGGTGGCAGCTTAACTCACTGTGCTACAATGCCAGACCCTATTATTTCTTTAAGTAAGTTTTCTGCTTCTTTGTTTTCCTCTGTTCGTTCTAAAGCTCTAAAATGTGAATATTGGTTCAATTGATGGTGTCCCACAAATCCCTTTTTTTTTTAATTCCTTCCCATTCTTTCTTTCTTTTTGTCCCTCTTACTGTCTAACTTTAAATAATTTGCCTCTGAGTTAGCTAATTTTGGATTCTGTTTGTTTGAGCCTAGTGCTGAAAATGTCTGTTGAATTTCTCCATTTGGATTTTGTATTCTTAAGTCCCACAACTTCTGTTTGGTTCTTTAAAAATTTTTTTAAATCTCAATTGAACTTCAAATTCTGTTCATGTATTCTTTCCTTTATATAATTTCATCTTTTACCTGATTTCTATGTAGCTCACTGAGCTTCTTTAAAACAACTATTTTGAATACTTTGTCAAGCAAATCATAGTCTATTTCTTTGGAGCCAACCACTGGGTATTTATTTTGTTCCTTTTGTTGCATCATATTTCCTTGATTCTTTGTGTTCCTTGAAGCCTTTCTTTACTGTCTTCACCTCTGAAGACGCAGTCACCTCCTCTTTTCTTTTCTGACTGGCTTCAAGAGAGGAAGATCTTCACCAGTAAGCTTTGCTTGAGATTTGGTGGTTTTTCAGACTTTCTGGTGATGACTTATTCCATTCCTCTTGTTTTCTCTTGAGAAGTGTCGTATGTCTTCTTTAATCCTGTAATACCAGATATGGTGCTGAGAGCTTATTGTTATTTCCTAGGACAGTGCCCTGAGGTGCTCAAGGTTGTTATCTTTCTTTCATACCAGCAGAATCAAGTTGGTGGCTAAAATTTGTACCTGCTATTGATGTCTTTGTGCTGTATATGGGACTTTGAGTGGTTCGTGCATGGGGACATGTACTGTACTTTCCATGGATGTTGTGGGACATGAATCAGCTGACTTGAGGTAGGAGAAGATCCATAAATGAGTTTTCCTGCAAGATTCATGGGCAGAATTTTGGTGGAGATATGGGTTAGCTGGATCTGTGGCTGGGTATTGAGTTGAGAATAACGTATCAGGTGTTGTGCAGCCCTGTCCCGTCTCCTTGCTTCTAGCGGTCCCTAGGTTATTCAGCTATACTGATCCCCTCAGGATCCTGTAGGGGATGACACAGAAGTGAGTTTGTTGCTCAGTGTCCTGCAAGGCTAAGAAAGCTCTTATCTCTCACTTTCCCCTTAGGACAAAAAGGTCAAAGAGCACTTAGCACTATGATGTGTTACTTTAGGAATAGGATGACATAGGTAAAGTGAAATTGTTCCTCTTGTCCTCTCAGTGTGTCTACTCTTGGATTTTTTTCTCTATTGTATTTCTGGACTCTCTCAGCTAGAATCCAGGATTTCCCAAATGTATACTCCTCTCTGAATGGTTGCCAAAATAAAATGTTTATGGTGGGAGGTGGGCTGGAACCTCCCATTCAACTTTGGCTCATGCCACTCCCCTCAGCACTCTTTCAGATTCTTAAAAGCTATGGAAGACTTCAAAGAGCTTTTGGCAATCTATCAATATTTATCTTATCAGGAAGTTAGAGTGATTATTCATTCATTAAAATAACAATACAAAACAATAAAAACCATTTGCATATTACCATTGAAATATGTCACTTAATGAAAATATTGAATAGTTCTCTGTAGTTGTTAGAAGAATAGCATTATTCTGTATTTTTGCAAACCTTTTTGTTGTCAGAATTAGTGCTAGACAGCAGCATTCTTTGTTCTCTGTTCAGTCTAAATCAGATATATGATTTATCATATATCACTTAACCTTTAGAAACTTTCACCATTTAACTATGGCAAAGTGAGAGTTAAAAAGGAAACTAACACATTTAAAACTATGGTATTATGAAAATAGTTTTGGCTTTGTCAGGGGATCTGAGCCATATTTGGAAAAATGCTTACTTGGAGAAAATAATTTTGGACCATTCCTGGATGTAGCTTTTCTGATTGTTACTGCCACAATGTTAAATAATACACTTAAACTTCTAGCTGGTTAGTTTTCAGTTAAATTTGTATCTAATCATTCCCTACACTTTTTCCTTCTCAGTTTTTTACTTTTAGTATTTTTCTTGGTTATCTAGGTGACTTTATATAATATCCTTACATTGCTTCCTAATCAATCGTAGGAGCTTCTCTTCCATGCAGCTACATGAGATGAATACTTTTGAAAGTTTACATGTCCTTCCCCTCCATTTTTCTTCCTCTTTTTCAGAATCTGCCCAGTGTACTATTACTATTATTATTTTTTAAAAGATTTATTTATTGGCTTGAAAGGCAGTTACAGAGAGGCAGAGAGAGAGAGAGAGAGAGAGAGAGAGAGGTTTTTCCATCCGTTGGTTCACTCCACAGTTGGCCGTGATGGCCGGAGCTGCGCTGATCCGAAGCTAGGAGCCAGGAGGTTCTTCTGGGTCTCCCACATGGGTGCAGGGGCCCAAGGACTTGGGCCAACTTTTACTGCTTTCCAAGGTCATAGCAGAGAGCTGGATTGCAAGTGGAGCAGCCAGGACTCGAACCGGTGCCCATATGGGAATGCCAGCACTGCAGGGGGCGGCATTACCAGCTACCCACAGCACTATCCCCCTACGCCCCAGTGTACTATTATTTTACAAGGTCAAGATTTGGAGCATTTACATTCTCATTACATTATTGTAATTAGGGCTTCCATGCATTACCTGTAAAATGGAAAATAATAAGGACTAAAAATGGAAAATACTAATAAGAAACACTTATTTTGTGATGATTATGTAAATATTTCAATGTGTGAAAAACTCATGAAAAATAGATAGAATGCTATATTCTTAAATCTGTGCTGGAAGAATTTTCAAGCATGAAAATCACTAGATTCACTTTTCTCAGATGCCTATTGCTTAAAAAATTGGTATTTTAATTTGCTTCTTAATTGGATCATAATTTTCTTGTATAACTTTTAGTTCTACCTAGCATTTCTAATTGCTTTGCTTGTGTATGTGTATATATGTATGTGTGTTTGCTGAATTAGCTGGTGTCTTTTTACAAAAATACAAATATCCCTAGGATAGCTTAATCTCTTAATTACACTGTTTATTGGATGCACCAATATGTGTTCTAGGCCTGCTGCAGAGGCTTCATCATTTGGGATTCTCTTGGGTCTATGTCTCCCTTTTTTCTGGATTGCATTTTAGTTTAGCTGTAATGCACTGCCAAGTAATTTTTTGCAGAAAGGGAGATAAACTTGCTGATTGTCTGTATTTGCTAAGATGTCTTTAGTTTCTTCACATTTCAATTGAAAATTTGACTGGATACAAAATTCTAGGTTGGAAATTGCTTTCTTTTGTATCTGTGGAGGCATTGTTTCAGTAGTTTCCAACAGGGGTGTGGTTGATGCAAAATGTAATACTAATCTGAGTTTTGCTTCCTTATAGGTCACTTATTTGTTCCTCTGGGTACTTTGATTATTTTTGTCTTGCTATTCTGAAATTTTTTTAGTGTGAATCCAGGTATGGGAATTATTTTGTTTATTTATCTTTGCAACCAGTGAGACCTTTCAATTTGAAGATTTTTGTATGTTTCAGTTCTTACAAAGTTTTACTGTTTCTCCAATTATTTCCTTCTCTATTTTGCTTTCTTTTTTCCCAAAACTCTAAGAAAGTATTGGACATTTTTGGTTCTCTCTCTCTTTATAATTAAGACTTTTTTTCTTACTGGGAGATGGCCTTAACTTTTTCTTCCAACTTTGTGCTGAATGTTTTATTTTGGCTATCACATTATTATTTTCTAATAGCATGCTCTCTCTCTCTCTCTTCCTCCTTTCCTCGCTTTCCTTCCTTTCTTTCTTCTTATTCTTATATACTTTTTCTTTACATATTTAAACAAATTTCCCCTAATTTTTTAACAATCCCAATTTAAAGTTCTTTTGATTGAACCTGGATTATTTTTGTTTCTTCTGAGGTCAATTGCAGTTGATCATCATGGTTCTCCATTTTGGTGCTGATGATTTTCCTCAAATGTTTGATGATCCTAGGATTCTTATTCAAATTTGTCAAGAAGAATTAGTTTGAGCTTTGTGTAAAGTGAGTAACTTCTTGACTGTTAGACCTCATGTGAGCATAAGCCAAGAAGTCAGAATCCCTCACTTCCATCCTCAGAATACTTGTGAAAACAGTGAGGGCTTTATTGTGTGGCTCTAGTCCTCTGCCTGGGCCCCTGCTTCCTTTCAAGCACTGTCTCAGTCTGCGTTATGTTGCTATAACAGGATACCTGAAACTGGATAATTTATAATGGACAGAAATTATTTTGTTCATGGTCTGGAGGCTGGAAATTCCAATATCCATGTGCCAGTGAGCTTGGTGATTAGTATGGCAAGTGGCACCTTGAATCTGTCCTTCAGAGGACTTCATCTTTACATGGTGGAATGTGGAAGTTCAAAGAGATAAAGGGGCAGTAATCCCTTAGACCCTGGTGGCCTAATCACCTTTGTAAGTTTTCACCTCTTTACAAGGTTTCAGTGGCAGTTAAATTTCAACATGAGTTTGGGAGGGGATGAACATTTAAACTGTAGCAGGCAGATAGCTCGTTTTCTTCACAGCATAATTTTCCACTTTGACTTGAGCACTTAAGTCTTTGCTGCACACATAAGACTGAGTACATCAGTCAATGCAGATATTCTGCAAACAGTGCTTGTTTTCCTTCCCTCTGTCTTACATTCCTTGATTCTTACTCCTGATCTCTATCTGCTGCCTGAAGTTGAGATAGACTTGGAAGGCAGATTGACAATGCGAAATTAACTTCTGTTTCCACAGACATCTCTCTTCTAAATCCCAGGGCTATAATGACAAGCTTTCTTTTGATTTTTCTTTACTTTTTCTTTTTTTAAAACTTTTATTTAATAAATATAAATTTCCAAAGTACAGCTTATGGATTACAGTGGCTTTTTCCCCCCATAACTTCCCTCCCACCTGCAACCCTCCCATCTCCTGCTCCCTCTCCCATTCCATTCACATCAAGATTCATTTTCAATTATCTTTATATACAGAAGATCAATTTAGTATACATTAAATAAAGATTTCAACAGTTTGCACCCACACAGAAACACAAAGTGTAAAGTACTTTTTGAGTACTAGTTATAGCATTACTTCACATTGGACAACACATTAAGGACAGATCCCACATGAGAAGTAAGTACACAGTGACTCCTGATGTTGACTTAACAATTTGACACTCTTATTTGTGGCGTCAGTAATCACCCGAGGCTCTTGTCATGAGTTGCCAAGGCTATGGAAATAGCCTTTTGAGTTCACCCATTCCGATCTTATTTAGACAAGGTCGTAGTCAAAGTGGAAGTTCTCTCCTCCCTTCAGAGAAAAGCACCTCTTTCTTTGATGACCCGTTCTTTTCACTGGGATCTCACTCACATTTGTGAATGAAGGTGAAATAAAGACCTTTCATAGCAAACAGAAACTGAAAGAATTTGTCACCACTCATCCAGCCCTGCAAAAGATGCTTAAAGATGTGTTACACACAGAAACACAGTCATCAGTATGAAAGAAGGTAAAGGAAGAAAACCTCTCAGTAAAAGATCACAGGAAGTTCAAAGCATATATTAGAAAATATCTTTGGGAAAATGGCAAGGCAAAGTCACTACTTATCAAATAGTCACACTGAATGTTAATGGCCTCAATTCTCCAGTTAAAAGACACAGACTGGCTGAATTGATTAAAAAACAAAACCCATCTATTTGCTGCTTACAAGAAACACATCTCCCTCAAAAAGGTGCATGCAGACTGAAAGTGAAAGGTTGGAAAAGAGATTACATGCCAACAGGAACCAAAAAAGAGCTGGCGTAGCCATCTTAATATCAGGCAAAATAAACTTTAACACAAAAACTGTTAAGAGACATAAAGGGCACTATATAATGATTAAGGGATTAATTCAACAGGAAGATGTAACTATTATAAATGTACATGCACCTAATTACAGGGCACTGGTTTATTTAAAAGATACATTAAGGGACTTCAAGGGAGACTTAGACTCCAATTCAATATACTGGGGGACTTCAATACTCCACTCTCAGAAGTAGACTGATCAACTGGACAGAAGATCAACAAGGAAGCAGCAGATTTAATCGACAGTAAAGACCAAATTGATCTAACAGATATCTACAGAACTTTCAATCCTGCATTTAAAGAATTTACATTCTTCTCAGCAGTGCATCTTTTGTTTTTGTTTTTTATTTATTTGAAAGGCAGAGTTATAAAGAGAGAGGTAGAGGCAGAGAGAATGGTCTTCTATTTGCTGGTTCACTCCCCAAATGGCCGCAACAGCTGGGGGTGAGCTGATCTGAAGCAAGGAGCCAGGAGCTTCTTCAGGATCTCCCATGAGAATGCAGAGGCCCATGGACTTGGACCATCCTCTGCTGTTTTCCCAGGCCATAGCAGAGAGCTGGATCAGAAATAGAGCAACCAGAACTTGAACTGGTAGCCATATGGGATGTTGATGCTGCAGACCAGGGCTTTAACGTGCTGTGCAACAGAACTAGTCCTGACAAACTTTCATAGGTAAACTTTTGGCCCCACCTGAACAAGGCATTCATTACAATGTCCATGAGCCTTGTGTAAAGAACAGATATGGTCAATTCTTGTTCTCCATTTATACCCTGGGAAAGTGGTATTTAAGTATTATGACATCTGATGAGAACTAGGACAAGTTCATTTAATTGTTTAATTGACAAATTAAACTGATGGAACTTCATGCTGAAGAATTCTTCACAGACCTGCTCTTTATGCTTCAAACATTGTTAGGAAATCTCAAACACAGATCTGGCTGCATTTGAGATAGGTATGCAGTCACCTAGAAGCACATAGAATCTCCAAAAGCAGTTATTTGGGGTATAAGCTGTGTATTTGGACAGATAAATGAGTACTGCATATTAAATTAAAATGAAACATTTTGATGCAATGAGTACATGTGCTTATATTTTATGGAAACCTTTTAAAACGACACCCTCAATGCTGCACATAAGCCCTTATGAACAAAACATAAATGTTTGCCAAGTGATATTTTTAGGAAGTATTAGTGAATGCCAATATGCCTACAGGACACCGAAAGAAGCAAAACAAATGCTGCATTTCATTGATGTGAGCAATAGCTTGTAAACCTCAGACGTGACTTCACACCCAGGGATTGCTCCACTGCCCAGAATGCAAAGCCGTTTCAAGGGAGCTCCTGGCATCGCTTTTGAGAGCACTCCGTGCGTGGCCGCAGCATGAGGCTTCGTGTGAAGGGCAGTGAAGCAGCAGCTGGTAAGAACATAAGCCTCTCGCCTCTGGAGGTCTGAGTTCATAACTTTGGCCACAAGCAAAAATTTGCTTCTTTCATTCTTGTTCCTACTTAACTTCATTAGAAAACTCCACACTATTTAGCTTGGTTTGCTCTGCCTGGCAGTGGCTATTGAAGAGGAGGCCAGGGGTAGGATAAACAGCCCAGCTGAGGTGTGCTGGCTCTGCTGAGTGGAATCCTGCCTGCCACCTGCCTGGCCTTGAGCTTTTTTTTTTAATGCCAAGTGCCATTAATCCTTCTCTGTCATGAACACTGAGTCCATGTCAAACCTTTTCTGTTTTAACTTTGAACTAATTCATGAGATATTTGCTCTTCTGAAGTTGGAACCTGTAAAGGTTTAACACAGAAGACTGACTGGTCAGGATGGCTGTTGACTGGGACAGGTCCTATTCTGGAAAACAGTTTGTTTTTATTGCGCCAGGCTATCCACAGACTCCCAGCCACTGGTGTTACTGCCACCTTTTTTTGTAGTTTTAAGCCAGTTGTGAATGTTTTAGGTTTTCCATCAGAGAATTTGAAAATAATGGTAAAAATGGAAGGCTTGAGAAATGTTGACAAGTCCCACTCTTTCTGTATCATTAATTTTTTTTTTTTTTTTAACAGGCAGAGTGGACAGTGAGAGAGAGAGACAGAGAGAAAGGTCTTCCTTTTGCCGTTGGTTCACCCTCCAATGGCCGCCGCGGTCGGCGCGCTGTGGCCGGCGCACCGCGCTTGTCCGATGGCAGGAGCCAGGTGCCAGGTGCTTTTCCTGGTCTCCCCATGGGGTGCAGGGCCCAAGCACCTGGGCCATCCTCCACTGCACTCCCGGGCCACAGCAGAGGGCTGGCCTGGAAGAGGGGCAACCGGGACAGAATCCGGTGCCCCTACCGGGACTAGAACCCGGTGTGCCGGCGCCGCAAGGCGGAGGATTAGCCTGTTGAGCCACGGCGCCGGCCTGTATCATTAATTTTAAGGAGCTTCTTCATCCAATAGTAATATGAATGCAGCAGTGATACAAAGCTCCCATGTGGACTTTGTGCTGTCCCCCACCAGAGCCCCTGCTCAAGCCCAAGCAGGTCCATTTCTCTTGCCTCTGCCACATTGGCTGCTGCTCACAAACATATCACACTGGCCTTTTTCATTTATTCCTTTTTTTCTTTTTAAAGATTCATTTATTAGTTTGAAAGAGTTACATACACACAGAGGGGGGGAGAGAGAGAGAGAGAGGTCTTCCATCTGCTGGTTCACTCCCCAAATGGCCACAATGGCTGGAGCTGTGCTGATCCAAAGCGAGGAGCCATGAGCTTCCTCTAGGTCTTCCATGCGGATGCAGGGGCCCAAAGACCTGGGCCATCTTCCACTGCTGTCTCAGGTCACAGCAGAGAGCTGGATCAGAAGTTGAGCAGCCAGGACTCAAACTAGTGCCCATATGGGATGCTGGCACTGCAGACAGCAGCCACAGCACCAGCCCTGGCCCTTTTCATTTTGAAAGGGTCTCCAAATGACCCTCAACACTCCAAAATCCTTTATAGGAATTAAAAAAATCTTCCTCTGAAAATTGTTTAGTAAAAAACACACTGTCATGATTTGAGACCAAAACACAAACACCCCATACACACATACCATACACACACACACACACACACACACACACACCCCATACACAGCACACATCATACACATTCCATATACACACACCGTGACACACCATACACACACACTCATACACTACACACACACACACACACACACACACACACCATACACACAGTAAGGAAGAATCTCAAATTCTAGGAAGAAAAGATTCAGGAAAAAATATTTTCAGCATTCTAAAGTAATTGGACATGCTTGTCTGATGATAAGTTTTAAGGTGACATGTCAATGACCTGTTACTCACTGAATGATTCCTTTATTTCTGCTATCTGAGGAGAGATATTTAAGAACCAGAGATATTTAAGAAACTGTGCTTGTGAGAAGAATAGAAATCCCACACTCATCCTGTTTTAGGCAATACAGAGCCTCTGGGGTTACCTTCTGTCATCCACAAAAAGCAAAACAGTCAAGATATATGGTGTGTTTCCACGAGTGACCTAAAAGACAAAAGTGTACTTGGAGAGTCTTTGTCTCTGAAGAATATTTCATCTTCTTGCATCAGAGTAGAGGAGTAGTCTCACTTCCATCAGTAAGCCTCAGGGATCCCACAGGGACTGCACTCTGCTTTCCAATGGATGTCTCTCCCACACACCTACTCAAAAGACATTTGTTGAGCATCATTTATTTACCAGGTATGGGTCCAAGTGCTGGGGGGACACTCATAAAGTGCACAGAGCCTCATCTTTCAAGGAGCTCACTTCCCTTTGACAAAGCATGTTTGTATTCGTGACGAGACCTGTGAAGGGTCTGAGCTTCATGCTATTGCAAAGCCTACCGCAGTTTCACAGATGAGACGAGACTCTGGGTTAGAAATAAAGGATGGTCTATTACTCCGCAATAGTAGGTGCTAGCTAGAGAGTTAGCATTTAGCATTGTAGGTTTCCTGACCCCAGTTCCCACTGTGTGAATGTGAAGAGGGCCCAGATGATACCTGCATGTGTCAGAGAGGAACTTTAAGTGAAGGAGCCTGAAGTACCCGGGAGTCAGCAGGCCTGCCCTTTATCTTGGAGGGAAATGCTACCTTGCTACGCAAGACAGTGAGCATGCCTCAACTTTCCCCAGAGGGAGACACTCTGTCTTCACAAAACACACTCCTTGAAAAGGACTTTTGGAGCAAAGAGCTGTTGGTACTTCATGTGCAAGATGAGCAGAAATGAGACCCAAGGAGAATTCTTTTCCAACAGTTCAGGGCAATGGTCTGATTTGTCAGAATGGAGACAGCTCTGCCTATTTTGTGAGGAGTAATTTTTTTCACATGGCTACCATCTGGGATTTATGGATGTGACCACAATGTGGAAAGGGACATGTCTTCTTGTGGGATGGGGAAGGAGTAGGACTGAGCCAAGAAAATCTCCAGTGTGACAACACGGTTCACAGCTTGCAGAGAGCTTCACACAGTGAGAAACATGAGCTTTGCATCTCATGGCCAGAAGTATTGGGCTGCAGGTGTCAGCCAGGCTAGCCAAGATGCTGACCCGGCATCCACCCAGGAGGGGGCTGAGGGACTTGGAGGAAAGATGAGAGACAGTCACAGAATAATTACATTAAGAAACAAAACAACAAACACACGCTGCATTTGAAGGCTGTTAGCCTTAGTGTCTCATGTTGGATATGATTTGTTTTATTTAAGCCTGATATCCAGGAATTTGGAAACAGCCGTATGGCTTTTCTTGAAGGCTGGTAAAAAGAAAATGTTCTCCTAAGCTGTCTGCCAAGTTTCAGCCTTAGTTAATTTTTATGGGTGAGCCTAAAACTCCTAAAAAACAAATGTATTATAGAAGTGCTGACGCTGACACAGACTTAACTGCAAAAAGATGTTGTGGAGCTGAGATAGACATTATGGAATTCTGCAGAAAGAATGTGATAAAGGTAGGGGCTGGCGTTGTGGTGCAGCGAGTTAAGTCGCTGCTCGTGACGCCGGCATTCTGTATTGGAACAGAGGTTCAAGTCCTCACTGCTGCACTTTCAGTCCAGTTCCCTGCTAATACTTTTGGGAAGGCTGTAGAAGATGGCTCAAGGGCTTGGGCCCCTGCCACTCACTTGAGAAACCTGGGTGAAGTTCCTGGCTGCTGGCTCACACCTGGCTCTTTGGGGAGTGAAACAGCAGATAGATGATAGCTCTGTCTTTCTCTGTCTCTCCCTCTCCCTGTGTTACTCTGCCTTTCACATACGTATACCTTTTTTTTAAAAAAAAAAAAAAAAAAAGAACTTCATAAAGGTACATTTAGCATGATAATAAATTTGGTATGTAGTAAAGTTAAGTAAAAATAAGAAAAACAATTACTACAGGTGAGTAGGATGTACAAAATGAATGAAAATAATCTCTTAATCATAAACCCAGGAATATACACAGTATATATCTCTGGAGATGCTTAGTCATATCTATCTTAGGTAACAAGTTGAGTACAAATTGTCTGAATTCTTGAACCCATGATCTGATTTCTTTCTCACTAATAGTTTGAATAAAGATAGTAACTGTATAACTTACTTCTAGCCTGCCTCAAAGAGAAACTGTTAGTAATTAGTCCTTTTGGGGGGGGAAGGAATTCAAAGAAAAATTTGGATTAACATGTAATAATTGTACATTTTATAGGGCACAATGTAATATTTCAACATGTGTGTATAGCATGTACTGATCAAATCCTCTAATTAGTAGTTCCATTTCCTTATCATTCATAATGGTTGGAGCCTTTAAGCTACTCTGTTATAGTTGTTCATAAAGTATAGGATATATTACAGAGAACCACAGTCATTCCACATTGCTGTATTAGTTTTGTTTAAAGTTTTATTTTAATTTTATTCTATGTATGACATGCCAAAGCCTGCCCCATGTATGCTAGGAAAAGGTATTTATACTTTAAAAGTAAAAAAAAAAAAACCTACAAAATGATTTTGCATACACTGCATGCATTTAGTTAGTCCTAATAATTATATTTTGCATAGGTAAACTATTATTTCCTTCTTATGGATGGAGAATCTGAGACCAAACTTCAGAGATTGTTCAGAGCCATCACTGAGTGAAAATACAGAGCAGTGAGTTTTCCCCAAACACTGTGGTCTGTCTTTCACCTCCTCAAATGCGATATGTTGGTAATGTCTAGCTTAGATTACCCTTTTGATAGAGTTATCTCCATTGAGTGCAGCTTTATTCATTTAAAAATAATAAAATTATGTTAATAAGCAAGGTGACACACACCAGAATGAGTGTGGGTGCACACACATATGTACTCACATGGTTTTTTCTGTGGTCCAATTTTGGAAGAGGATAGTTGGGGCATTTTTTTGACAAACAGTTTTTCTCAAGAATCTGCTCTACGCAAACTGGTTTTGCCAATGCTTAAGAAAGGAGTGAAGGGTAGAAATTCAAGGGGAGCAGGTAATGCTTGAGACTCCACTGTGACCTTCCTTCTGGTTCATGAAAACTTGGGAATCAGAGACAGAATTGCTGGAGGACTTGTTTCAGGCAGTGACTTTTCATGTTAAGGAATGTCAACCTATGTTGTGAATCTCCAAACTATTTAATAATAAATACTAAGTACCTTAATCTTAGCTTTAATAACTCTAATATTTTAGTTTTTTTTTTTTTTTTGGACAGGCAGAGTGGACAGTGAGAGAGAGAGACAGAGAGAAAGGTCTTCCGTTGCCGTTGGTTCACCCTCCAATGGCCGCCGCAGACGGCGCGCTGCGGCCGGCGCACCGCGCTAGTCCGATGGCAGGAGCCAGGAGCCAGGAGCCAGGTGCTTTTCCTGGTCTCCCCATGGGGTGCAGGGCCCAAGCACCTGGGCCATCCTCCACTGCACTTCCCGGGCCACAGCAGAGGGCTGGCCTGGAAGAGGGGCAACCGGGACAGAATCTGGCGCCCCGACCGGGACTAGAACCCGGTGTGCCGGCGCCGCAAGGCGGAGGATTAGCCTGTTGAGCCACGGCGCCGGCCTAATATTTAGTTTTTATTATGAGGAAAGCTACTGAGCTTTTGCATAGATAGTATTTATTCTATTGTGATAATTTCTGTCTATTTTCCTTAGGAATGCAATTAAATTTAACTAAGTGGTGTTTTTAGATTTTATTTGCAGCATGATATGCCTTTTGCTCTTCTTTAATTTGATAATGAGAAAAATTATGTTACTTTCTTTAAAATTTTTTATTGATTTAAGAGAGAGAGAGAAAGAGAGAGAGAGAGTGTTTCATCTGCTAGTTTACTCCCCAATTCTATCAAATATCTGGACTAAGCCAGGCTGAATCTGCCAGCAAGGGACTCAATCCAGGTCCCCCATGTGGGTGGCAGGAACCCAACTACCTGAGCTGTCATTGCTGTATCTCAGGATTCACACTGGTAGGAAGCTTGAGTCAGGAGCTTAAACTAGGAATCGAACCCAGCCACTTTGTTGTGAGATGTAGGTTTTTTATTTATTTTTGTTGTTTTTAATTAATTAATCTATTTTTTTATTTTTTATTTTTTTTGGACAGGCAGAGTGGACAGTGAGAGAGACAGAGAGAAAGGTCTTCCGTTGCCGTTGGTTCACCCTCCAATGGCCGCCGCAGATGGCGCGCTGCGGCCGGCGCACCGCGCTCGTCCGATGGCAGGAGCCAGGAGCCAGGTGCTTTTCCTGGTCTCCCATGGGGTGCAGGGCCCAAACACCTGGGCCATCCTCCACTGCACTCCCGGGCCACAGCAGAGGGCTGGCCTGGAAGAGGGGCAACCGGGACAGAATCTGGCGCCCGGACCGGGACTAGAACCTGGTGTGCCAGCGCCGCAGGGCGGAGGATTAGCCTGTTGATCCACGGCGCCGGCCAATTAATCTATTTTTAAGGAATGTAAATTTCCAAAGCACAACTTTAGGAATATTGTCATTCTTCCCACCATACCCACCCTCCCACCCCCACTCCCATCCCTTCTCCTCCTCCCTCTCCCCTTCCCAGTCCCATTCTCCATTCAGATTCATTTTCAATTAACTTTGTACACAGAAGACCAACCCTACAAAGTAAAGATTTCAATAATTTGCACACACATGCACACACACACGCAAATGCTTGAGAACTAGTTTTACATTTAACTCTCATAATACAACTCATTGAGGACAGAGGTCCTGTGTGGGGAGTTAGTGCACAGTGACTCCTGTTGTTAATTTAACAATTAACACTTTTATGTATGATGTCAGTGACCACCCAAGCTATTGACATGAGCTGCTTAGGGTATGGAAGCCTTTTGAGTCCACAAACTATGTCAGTATTTGGAAAAAGCCATAAGCAAAGTGGAGGCTCTCTTCTCCCTTTAGAGAAAAGTACACCTTTCTTTGATGGTCACTTCTTTCTGCTGGGGTCTAACTCATAGAGAACCTTCTTGCAGAACATTTTTTTGCCAGAGTGTCTTGGCTTTCTATGCCTGAAAAGCCCTCACAGGCTTTTCAGCCAGACCAGGCTGTAGCAGAGAGCTGGATCTGAAGTGGAGCAGCCAGGACTCAAACCGTCACCCACATGGGATGTCAGCACTGCAGGTGGTGGCTTACCCGCTACGCCACCATGCCAGCCCTAAGTATAGCATTCTTATTTTTTTTTTTTTGATTTTTCTTTGACAGGCAGAGTGGACAGTGAGAGAGAGAGAGAGCGAGAGAGAGAGAGCGAGAAAGGTCTTCCTTTTGCCGTTGGTTCACCCTCCAATGGCTGCCGCGGCCAGTGCGCTGCGGCTGGCGCAACGCACTGATCCGAAGCCAGGAGCCAGGTGTTTCTCCTGGTCTCCCATGTGGGTGCAGAGCCCAAGGACTTGGGCCATCCTCCACTGCACTCCTGGGCCACAGCAGAGAGCTGGACTGCAAGAGGAGCAACCGGGACAGAATCCAGCGCCCTGACCAGGACTAGAACTCGGTGTGCCGGTGCCACAGGCGGAAGATTAGCCTATTGAGCCGTGGTGCCCGCCATGTATAGCATTCTTAACTGTTGATTTGACAGAGGTATAAAACAAAGTTTCAAAAAATGTTTTCTTTCTTTCTTTCTTTCTTTCTCTCTCTCTCTCTCTCTCTCTCTCTCTCTCTCTCTCTCTCTCTCTCTCTCCTTTTCCCTTGTCTTCCTCTTTCTCTTCCCCTTCCCCTCCCTTATTTTAGCTCCCACATATAAGGGGGAACATGTGGTACTTATCTTTCTGTGTATGACTTATTTTACTCAACATGATATCTTCCAGTTGCGCCCACTTTATTGCAAATGATAGAATATCATTTTTTTTAGCTGAAAAATAGTCCGTGTGTGTGTGTGTGTGTATACACACCACATTTTCTTTATTCTGTTGATGAACACCTTGGCTGATTGCAAATTTTGGCTATTGTGAACAATGCTGCTGTAAACATAGGGTTACAAGTATCTCTTTGATAGAATGTTTGGGTATATACTCAGTGGTGGGATTGTTGGATCATGCAGCAGGTCTGTTAGTAGTTTTTAAAAGAAATCTCCACCCTGTTTTTCACAGTGGCTGCACTGATTTACATTCTCACCAGCAGTGTATGTGTTTCTCTTCCTTCACATCTTCGCCAACATTTGTGACTCTCTGTGTTTTGCATTTTAGCCATTCTGACAGGGTGAAGTGATATCTGATTGTGGTTTTGATTTGCATTTCTTTGATGTATAGTGATGTTGAGAATTATTTCATATGTTTGTTGGCCATTTGCATTTCTGCTTTTGAAAGCTGTCTGTTGAGGTCCTTTGCCCATTTCTCCACTAGATTGGTTATTTTCATGTTGTTGAGGTTTTAAAGTTACTGATATATTCTGGATATTAATCCCTTTTCAGATAGGTAGCTTCCAACTATTTTTTCTCATTCTGTTGAATGTCTCTTTACTGATCATTTAATTTGCTGTGAGAAGCTTCTGAGTTTGATATAGTCCTGTTTATTTAGTTTAGATTTTATTGCCTATCCTTTGGAGGTCTGAGAAGTCATCCCCTTTGCCAATGTCGTGGGATATTTTCCTTATATTTTCTTTCAGCAACTTCACCATCTCAGGTCTTAAATTTAGGTCTTTGATTCATCTTGAGTTGATTTTTGTATATAGTGAGAGATAGGGATCTAATGTAATTCTTCTACACATATCCATTTAAAAAATTTATTTTATTTATTTGAAAGACAGATTACAGAGAGAGGTAGAGACAGAGAGAGAGGTCTTCCATCTGATGGTTCATTCCCCAGATGGCTGCAATAGCCGGAGCTGCACCGATCGGAAACCAGGATCCAGGAGCTTCCTCTGGGTTTCCTACGTGGCTGCAGGGGCCCAAGGACTTGGGCCATCTTCTACTGCTATCCCATGCCATAGCAGAGAGCTGAATCGGAAGAGGAGCAGCCAGGACTAGAACCAGCACCCATATGGGATGCTGGCACTTCTGGCCAGGGCATTAACCCGCTGCACCACAGCTTTGGCCCCTATCCATTTTTTTTAAGATTTTTTTTTTTTTATTTGAGAGGCAGAGTTGAGAGAGAGAGAAGTTGTCCATCCACTGGTTCACTCCCAAGTGGTGACAATGGCCAGAGCTATGTTGATCCAAAGCCAGGAGCCAGGGGCTGCTTCTGGGTCTCCCACATGGGTGCAGGGGCCCAAGGACTTGGGCCATCTTCCACTGCTTTCTCAGACCATCAGCAGAGAGCAGGATCAAAGTGGAGCAGCCAGGACTTGAATGTGTGCTGTTACGGATGCCAGTGCTGCAGGCAGAGGCTTAATGTGCCAGGCCCAATATATCCAGTTTTTCCATTTGTTGAAGAGATTATCCTTGCTGCACTGTATGGTCTGAGAACTTTTGCTAACCAGTTGGCTGTATGTACATGGATTAATTTATAATGGAGTTCTCTATTCTGTTCCATTGATTTATGTATCAACATCTTATGGGGGTACCAGCCTGATTTAATCACTATAGCTTTGTAGTATTCTTTGAAGTCAGGTATTGTGATGCCTCCAGTTAGATATTTCTTGTCCAGTATCACTTTGGCTATTCTGGGTCCTTTGTGATTCCATATGAATTTTAGGATTGTTTTTTCTAATTCTGTAAAGAAGGTCATCAGTATTCTGATAAGGGAGTGCATTTAATCTGTAGATTGCTTTAGATAGTACAGACATTTTAATGATATTGATTCTTCCAATCCATGAGCAAGAAATATATTTCCATTTTTTGTGGCTTTGATTATTTCTTTCATCAATGTGTGATCACTTTTATTGTAGTGATCCTTCACTTCTTTGGTTAAATTTATTCTTAAATATTAGATTTTTTTTGTGGCTATTGTGAATGGGATTTATTTCTTTATTTCTTGTTCAGTGCATTCATCCTTAGCAAATAAAAATAACTACCATTTTTGGTTTTTTTTTTGGTTTCTTTTGAACCTGAAACTTTACTGAATTGGATTACCAGTTCTAACAGCTTTTTTTTTTTTCCAGTTTAACACCAAGTTTTTTTTAATCATTTGCTATTATCTTTATACACAGAAGATCGATTTAATATATACTATGTAAAGATTTCATCAGTTTGCACCCACACAGAAACACAAAGTGAAAAAATACTGTTTCATTACTAGTAATAGCGTTATTTCACATTGGATAACACATTAAGGACAGATCCCTCATGAGACGTAAGTACACAGTGACTCCTGAAGTTGATTTAACAATTTGACACTCTTGTTTATGGCGTCAGTAATCTCCCTAGGTTCTAGTCATGAGTTGCCGAGGCTATGGAAGCCTTTAGGGTTCGCCGACTTCAATCTTAATCCGACAGGGTCATAGTCAAAGTGGAAGTTCTCTCCTCCCTTCAGAGAAAGGTACCTCCTTCTTTGATGGCCCCATTCTTTCCACTGGGATCTCACTCGCAGAGATCTTTCATTTAGGTCTTCTTTTTTTTGTTTTTTTTGTTTTTCAGAGTGTCTTAGCTTTCCATGCCTATTTTTTGATGGAGTGTTTCGGTTTTTCCATGTATAATATCATGTCATTTGAAAACATGGATAATTTGACCTACTCTTTTCCAATTGTGGTGCCCTTTATTTCTTTCTCTTCCCTAATTTCTCTCATTTAAACTGTCAGTAGTATATTGAATAAGAATGATGAAAGTGGACATCTTTGTCTTATTCCAAGTAAGAGGAGAAATGCTTTCAGTTTTTCCCCATTCAGTATGATATTGGCTGTTTGTCATATGTAGCCTTTAAAATTTTGAGGAAGATCCTTTCTGTACCTAATTTCTGAAGGGTTTTATCATGAAGGGATGTTGAATCTTATCAAGTGCCTTCTTAGCATCTCTTGAGATGACCATATTGTTTTTGTTCTTCATTATATTGATGTGATTTATGATGTTTATTGATTTGCAAATGTTGAACCATCTTTGCATTTCTGGGATGAATCCCACTTGATCATGATGTATGATCTTTTTGTTGTGGTTTGGATTTGGTTTCCTAGTATTTTGTTGATAATCTTTGCATCTCTGTTCATTAAAGTTATAAGTATGTATTTTCCGAGTTGAGTCTTTGGTTTTGGCATCAAAGTGAAGCTGGTCTCATAGAAAGAGTTTGGCAGTGTTCCATCCTGTTTAATATTTTGGAATAGCTTGAAAAGTATTAGAGTTACTTCCTTTTATGAATGTTTTGTAGAATTCAGTAGTAAAGCCATCAGGTCCCCAATTTTTCCTTGATGAAATATTTGTAATTACTGCTTCAATCTCATTGCTTATTATGGGTCTCTTTATGTTGTTTTTATATTCTTTATTTAATCTTGGTAGGTTGTATGTATCCAGGAATTTATCTACTTCAAGAGTTTCCAGTTTTCTTAAATCATAGTTCTTCATAGTATTTTCTTATGATTCTTTCTGTTTCAGGGTGTTGGTTGTAACAACTCCTTTTTTCATTTCTAATTTTATTTATTTTAACTCTTTTTTTTTCTTTGTTAGTCTGGCTAGTGGTTTATTTTGTTTGCCTTCACAAAAAACCAACTTTTGTTTTGTTGATCTTTTGTATTTTTTTAAATTTCAAGTTCATTATTTCTGCTCTGATCCTTATTATTTCTCACCTCCTCCTGATTTGGGGTTTGATATGTTCTTGTGTTTCTAAGTCCATGAGTTGCATTATTACATATTTGAGACATGTTTCTTTTTTTAAAAACCTTTATTTAATAAATATAAATTAAAAAGTACAACTCTGGATTATAGTGGCTTTTTCCCCATAACCTCCCTCCCACACACAACCATCCCATCTTCCACTCACTCTCCCATCCCATTCTTCATCAAGATCCATTTTCAATTTTCTTTGTATAGAAGATCAACTTGGTATATACTTAGTAAAGATTTCAACAGTTTGCACCCACACAGATATACAAAGTATAAAGTACTGTTTGAGTAGTATTTTACTGTTAATTTGCATAGTACAACACATTAAGGACAGAGATCCTACATGAGAGCAAGTGTACAATGATTTCAGTTGTTGATTTAACAATTAATACCCTTAATTATTACGTCAGTAATCACCGAGGCTCTTGTCATGAGCTGCCAAGGCTATGGAAGCCTTTTGAGTTCACAAACTCTGACCTTATTTAGAAAAGGCCATAATCAAAGTGGAAGTTCTCTCCTCCTTTCAGAGAAAGGTGCCTCCTTCTCTGATGGCTCATTCATTTTGCTGGGATCTCACTCACAAAGATCTTTCATTTAGGTCATTTTTAATTTTGGCACAGAGTCTTGGCTTTCCATACCTGAAAAACTCTAATGGGTCTTTTGCCAAATCTGAATACCTTAAGGGATGATTCTGAGGCCAGAGTGCTGTTTAGGGCACATGTCATTCTATGAGTCTGCTGTGTATCCTGGTTCCCATGTTGGATTGTTCTCTTTTTTAATTCAGTCACTTAGTATTAGCACACTAGTCTTGTTTATGTGGTCCCTTTGACTCTCAATCCTATCATTATGATCAATAATGAACTGAAACTGATCACTTTGACTAGTGAGATGGCATTGGTACATGCCACCTTGATGGGATTGAATTGGAATCCCCTGGCACGTTTCTAACTCTACCATCAGGGGTAAGTCCGAGTGAGCATGTGCCAAACTGTACATCTCCTCCCTCTCTTATTCCCACTCTTATATTTAACAGGGATCACTTTTCAGTAAAATTTAAACACCTAAAAATAATTGTGTGTTAATTAAAGAGTTCAACCAATGATATTAAGTAGAATAAAAAAATTACTAAAAGGGATAAAATAGTAAGTTCTTCCTCGACAGTCAGGACAAGGGCTGATCAAGTCATTGTTTCTCATAGTGCCATTTCACTTCAACAGGTTTCATTTTAGGTGCTCGGTTAGTTGTCACCAATCAGGGAGAACATATGATATTTGTCCCTTTGGGGCTTAATTCACTTAGCATATTTTCCAGATTCCTCCACTGTGTTGCAAATGACCGGATTTCATTTTTTTACTGCTATATAGTATTCTATAAAGTACATACCCAATAATTTCTTTATCCATTCTTCTGCTAATGGACAATTAGGTTGATTCCATGTCTTAGCTATTGTGAATTGAGCTGCAAGAAGCATTGAGGTGTGGACAGCTCTTTTATTTGCCAATTTAATTTCCTTTGGGTAAATTCCAAGGAGTGGGATTGCTAGGTCACGTGGTAGGGCTATAATCAGGTTCCTGAGGAATCTCCGAACTGTCTTCCATAGTGGTTTACCAGTTTGCATTCCCACCAACAGTGGGTTAGTGTCCCTTTTTCCCCATATCCTCGCCAGCATCTGTTGTTGGTAGATTTCTGTATGTAAGCCATTCTAACCGGGATGAGGTGAAACCTCGTTGTGGTTTTGATTTGTATTTCCCTGATGGCTAGTGATCCTGAACATTTTTTCATGTGTCTGTTGGCCATTTGGATTTCCTCTTTTGAAAAATGTCTATTGAGGTCCTTGGCCCATCTGTTAGTGGGTTGTTTGTTTTGTTGTTGTGAAGTTTCTTGATCTCTTTGTAGATTCTGGCTATTAATCCTTTATCTGTTGCATAATTTGCAAATATTTTTTCCCATTCTGTCGGTTGCCTCTTCACTTTTCTGTTTCTTTTGAAGTACAGAAACTTCTCAATTTGATGTAATACCAATTGTTAATTTTTGGCTTTGACTGCCTGTGCCTCTGGGGTCTTACCAAGATATCTTTGCCTGTGCCTATATCTTGCAGGGTTTCTCCAATGCTCTCTAATAATTTGATGGTGTCCAGTTGTAGATTTAGAACTTTAGTACATGTTGAGTGGATTTCTGTGTAAGGTGAAAGGTAGGGGTTTTGCTTCATGCTTCTGCATGTGGAAATCAGTTTTCCCAGCGCCATTTATTAAATAGACTGTCCTTGCTCCAGGAATTGGTTTTAGATCCTTGATCAAATATAAGTTGGCTGTAGATGTTTGGATTGTTTTCTGGTGTTTCTATTCTGTTCCATTGGTCTATCCATCTGTTTCTGTACCAGTACCATGGTGTTTTAATTATAACTGCCCTGTAGTATGTCCTGAAGTCTGATATTGTGATGCCTCTGGCTTTGTTTTTGTTGTACAAGAATGCTGTAGCTATTCGAGGTCTCCTGTGCCTCCATATGAATTTCAGCAACCTTTTTTTCCAGATCTGAGAAGAATGTGATTTTTTTTTTTGATATTTTGATTGGTATCGCATTGAATCTATTAATTGCTTTTGGAAGAATGGACATTTTGATCATATTGATTCTTCCAATGCATGAGCATGGAAGATTTTTTCATTTTTTGGTATCCTCTTCTATTTCTTTCTTTAAGTTTTGTAATTCTTATCTTAGAGATCTTTGACATCCTTGGTTAAGTTTATTCCAAGGTCTTTGATTGTTTTTGTAGCTATTGTGAATAGGATTGATCTTAGTTCTTTTTCAGCTATGACATTGCCTGTGTCTACAAGGCTTTTGATTTTTGTGCATTGATTTTATATCCTGCTACTTTGCCAAACTCTTCTATGAGTTCCAATAGTCTCTTAGTAGAGTTCTTTGGATCCCCTAAATAAAGAATCATATCATCTGCAAAGAGGGATAGTTTGAGTTCTTCCTTCCCAATTTGTATCCCTTTAATTTCTTTTTCTTACCTAATGGCTCTGGATAAAACTTCCAGGACTATATTGAATAGCAGTGGTGAGAGTGGGCATCCTTGTTTGTTACCAGATCTCAGTGGAAAGGCTTCCAACTTTTCCCCATTCAATAGCATGCTGGCCATGGGTTTTTCATAAATTGCTTTGATTGTATTGAAGAATGTTCCTTCTATACCCAATTTGCTTAGAGTTTTCATTTTGAAAGGGTGTTGTATTTTATCGAATGCTTTCTATGCATCTATTGAGATAATCATATGATTTTTCTTCTGCAGTTTGTTAATGTGGTGTATCACATTGATTGATTTGCGAACATTGAACCATGCCTGCATACCATGGATCAATCCCACTTGGTCTGGGTGGACAATCTTTCTGATGTGTTGTTGCATTCTATTGGCCAGAATTTTATTGGAGATTTTTGCATCTATGTTCATCAGGGAAATTGGTCTGTAACTCTCTTTCTCTGCAACATCTTTTTCTGGTTCAGTAATTAAGCTGATGCTGGTTTCATAGAATTTGGGAGGATTACCTCTCTTTCAATCATTCTGAATATTTTGAGAAGAATTGGAGTGAGTTCTTCTTTAAATGTCTGGTAGAATTCATCAGTGAATCCATCTGGTCCTGGGCTTTTCTTTGTTGGGAGGGCCTTTATTACTGATTCAATTTCTGTCTCAGTTATGGGTCTGTTTAGCTTTTCTATGTGTTCATGGTTTAATTTAGGTAGGTTGCATGTGTCCAGGAATCTATCCATTTCTGATAGATTTCCCTGTTTGCTGGCATAACACTCTTTGTAGGTATTTCTGATGACTCTTTTTATTTCTGTGGTGTCTGTTGTTACATTCCCTTTTTCATCTCTGATTTTATTGATTTGGTCTTCTCTCTCCTTTTTTTTAATTGTTGGGCCAGCGATGTGCCAATGGCTCAATAGGCTAATCCTCCGCCTTGTGGCGCCGGCACACCTGGTTCTAGTCCCAGTCAGGGCGCCGGATTCTGTCCTGGTTGCCCCTATTCCAGGCCAGCTCTCTGCCTTGGCCAGTGAGTACAGTGGAGGATGGCCCAAGTGCTTGGGCCCTGCACCCCATGGGAGACCAGGATAAGCACCTGATTCCTGCCTTCAGATTAGCGTGGTGCGCGGCTGCTGGCAGCCATTGGAGGGTGAACCAATGGCAAAGGAAGACCTTTCTCTCTGTCTCTCTCTCTCTCTCACTGTCCACTCTGCCTGTCCAAAAAAAAAAAAAAAAAACACCAGCTCTTCGTTTTGCTGATCTTTTGTTAATTTTTTTGATTCAATTCTCTTGATTGCTGCTCTAATTTTAATTATTTCTCTTGTCGGTCTGGTTTGCTGCAGGTTTTCTTGATACTTGAGATGCATTGATAGTTCATTTGTTTGGTGCTTTTCCAATTTCTTTATGTAGGCACCTATTTCTATGAACTTTCCTCTTAACACGGCTTTTGTTGTATCTCATATATTTTCATAAGTTGTGTTGTTGTGTTCATTTGCTTCCAGAAAGTTTTTTGTTTCTCTTTTCATTTCTTCTATGACCCACTGTTAATTAAGGACTTGTTGTTCAGTCTCCATGTGTTTGCATATGCTCTAGGGATTCCTGAGTTGCTAATTTCCAGCTTCATTCCATTGTGGTCTGAGAAGCTGCATGGTATCATTTTTTTTTTAAAGATTCGTTTATTTTACTTGAAAGTTAGAGTTACACAGAGAGAGGGGAGGCAGAGAGAGAGAGAGGTCCTCCATCCGATGGTTCACTCCCTTTTGGCCACAACAGCTGGAGCTGTGCCGATCCGAAGCTAGGAACCAGGAGCTTCCTGCAGGTCTTATGTGGGTGCAGGGGCCCAAGAACTTGGGCCATCTCCCACTGCCTTCGCAGGCCACAGAAGAGAGCTGGATATGAAGTGGAGCAGCTGGGTCTCTAACTGGTGCCCGTATGTGACGCCAGTGCTTCAGGCCAGGGTGTAAACCTTGCTGTGCCACAGTGCCGGCCCCACATGGTATCATTTTGATTCTTTAAAATTTGCTGGCCGGTGCCGTGGCTCACTAGTCTAATCCACCACCTGTGGCGCTGGCACACCGGTTTCTAGTCCTGGTGGGTGCTTGACTCTGTCCTGATTGCTCCTCTTCCAGGCCAGCTCTCTGCTGTGGCCCAGGAAGGCAGTGGAGGATGGCCCAAGTCCTTGGGCCCTGCACCCGCATGGGAGACCAGGAGACGCACCTGGCTATTGGCTTTGGATCAGCACAGTGCGCTGGCCACAGTGCACTGGCCGCAGCGGCCATTGGTGGGTGAGCCAACAGAAAAAAAAGAAGACCTTTCTCTCTGTCTCTCTCTCTCACTGTCCACTCTGCCTGTCAAAAAAAAATTGCTGAGACTTGCTTTATGGCCTAGTATGTGGTCTGTGCTAGAGCAGGTTCCATGTACTGCTGAGAAGAATGTGTATTCTTCAAGTGTAGGATGAAAATTTCTGTAGATACCTGTTAGATCCATTTGGTCTATTGTGTCGGTTAAATCTGCTGTTTCCTTGTTGTTCTTCTGTCTGGTTGATCTGTCTATTGCTGAAAGTGGAGTATTGAATTCCCCCAATACTATTGTATTGGAATCTAAGTCTCCCTTTAAGTTCCTTAACATATGTTTTAAATAAACCGGTGGCCTGTAATTAGGTGCATATACATTTGTAATAGTTACATCTTCCTGTTGAATTGATCCCTTAATCATTATATAGTGCATTTGTCCTTTTTAATATAAGCAGTTAATGGGATAAACTTCCCTGGAATATTGCTTTTCCTGTATCCCAGAGGTTTTGATATGTTGTGTTTTCATTTTCATTTATTTCAAGAAAGTTTTTGGTTTATTTTTTAATTTTTTCAATGACCCATTGATCATTAGTGGCATGTTTAATTTCCAAGTATTTATGAGTGTTTTATCATTCTTTTTGTGGTTGATTTCTAGTTTTGTACTTTTATGGTCTGAGAAGATACATTGTATAATTTCAGTCTTTGTAAACTTGCTGAGACTTGATTTGTGGTCTATCTTAGAAAATGCTCCATGTACTGATGAGAAATCTTCTGCAGCTACTGGCTAAAATGTTCTGTAAATGTTTTTTAGGTCCATTTGCTTTATACTATTTTTCAACTTGATTATATCATTCTTGATTTTTTTTCTGGATGATCTGTCCATTGATGAGAGTAGGTTATTGAAGTCACCCATTATTATTGTATTAAAGTCTATCTCTCCCTTTAAGTCTAATAGTATTTTCTGTATATATTTGGGGTGGTCTTTTAATGGGAACATACATATTTATTACTGTTATGTCTTGTTACTGAATTTAAAGTCTGTCTTACCTGATATCAGGATAGCTATACCTGCTCATTTTTTGTTTCCATTTGCCTGGTATATCTTTTTCCAACCCATCATTTTCAGTCTGTGTGTATCTCTGAGAAGTAAGTTTCTTGTAGCCATCATATAATGGGGTCCTGGTTTTTTGTTTTGTTTTGTTTTGTTTTGTTTTTTTTTACAGGCAGAGTGGACAGTGAGAGAGAGAGACAGAGAGAAAGGTCTTCCTTTGCCGTTGGTTCACCCTCTAATGGCCGCTTCGGTCGGCGCGCTACGGCCGGCGCACCGCGCTCGTCCGATGGCAGGAGCCAGGAGCCAGGTGCTTTTCCTGGTCTCCCCATGGGGTGCAGGGCCCAAGCACCTGGGCTATCCTCCACTGCACTCCTGGGCCACAGCAGAGGGCTGGCCTGGAAGAGGGGCAACCGGGACAGAATCCGGTGCCCCAACCGGGACTAGAACCCGGTGTGCCGGCGCCGCAAGGCGGAGGATTAGCCTGTTGAGCCACGGCGCCGGCATGGGGTCCTGGTTTTTTATCCATTCAGCCAACCTGTCTTTTGTTTGGAGAATTTAATCCATTTGCATCCAAGGTTAGTATTAATAGATGAGAACTAAGACGTGTCATTTTGTTGATTGAATACTGATTCTACTTGCTTTGTTGGTGAATTTGGTGATGTCTTGTGTTTTCATGATGTTTACTTCTAATGAAGGATGCCCTTCAGAATTTCTTGTGTGGCTGGTTTGGTAGAAGTGAATTCTCAGGCTTTGCCTATCTGGAAGATACCTTATTTCTCTCTCATATTTAAATGATAGCTTTGCTGGATATGATATTCTTGCTTGGAAGTTTTTTTTTTTCTTTTAGGTAGAGGTAGAGTTTGAGAGGTAGAGTTACAGACAAAGAGAAGGAAAGACAGAGAGAAAGGCCTTCCATCCACTAGTTCACTTCCCAAATAGCTGAAACAGCCAGAGCTGGACTGATCCGAAGCCAGGAGCTTCTTCCTGCAGGAACCCTAGCACTCGGGCCATCTTCTACTGCTTTCCCAGGACATTAGCAGAGAGCTGGATCAGAGAGCTGGGACATGAACCGGTGCCCATATGGTATGCTGGTGCTATAGGTAAAGGCTTGGCCTATTATGTCATGGAGCTGGCCCCTCCTCATTCTTTTTTAATTCTTCTTTTTTCTTAGTTTTATCTGGATCACTTCAAATGTCTTGTGATCAAGGTCTGAATTTCTTTCCTCCACTTGGTCTATCTGCTATTTAAGCTCTCAATATTATTTTTATTTAACTGATTGAAGATTTCATCTCCAAAATTTCTGTTTGGTTCTTCTTCATGAGTTCTATCTCCTATTTTCATTCCATATCTGTCATTTCTTAGATTTCCTTCAGTTCATGATCTATGATAAAGGATTATTGTGTTCTTTTGGAGGCATCATGCATTGCTTCTTCATGTCTCCTGTGTCTCTAGGTTAATGTCTGTGCATCTGGTGTAACCTTCCTTCTTTTTCATGGACTAGGTTTTATTGGAAAAGAATTTATGGTTTAGCCAGAATTCAAAGAATCACTTAGGTTGTTGCTTTGGCTTGAGTTGTAGGTGAACCCAGGTGTGTAGCCTCTGAGTAATTTCTTTTGTTTTAATCAGTGTCAGTTGTGTCTATAAGTGACACAGTGATCTAAGTGACACAGTGGTCTAAGTGTGCTCCAGTTCATAGGGATAGAAGAGTGGCTTTGAGATGAATGTGTGTTTCCTAGGGAGTGTGTCTGATCCACAGAGAGTTTGGTGTCAGTCTCCCTGGTGAATGTGATAGCCAGGGCTTTATTCTTGGTGCTGAGGGAGACAAAGGTGGCTGCCCTCTTGTCCTGGTGGCAAGCCTAAGTGACACCAGGGTTTGTGGCACCAATTTCTATGGCTATAGGACTTCTTGATGTGGATGAACCCTTTCTCAGGTCTTGCTGGGAGAGTCCAACTGGTGCTGTGGCTTATAACATCAACTGCTCTAATTCTGGGCCTAGGGGATGTGAACTGAACCCTGCTACAATCCTATAGAGTGACTGCATTTATAAGATTTTGCTCTGCAGGTAGGTTCTTTCCTACATCCACCACATAAATTCCAGTGGCAGGGAGAAATTTACAGCTAATTGTTACAGTGTTTGTGTTGCAGGGTATACTGAGATCATTACCCAGTTCTCCCAGGGAGGGAGTGGATTTTTTTATTGCCTGCCTCTGCTGTTAGGCCCCAGAAGCTATGGTGAATCTCCCTGGCTCACATAGAGTGCATAAATGCAGCTCTGGGGCTAATGCCCCGAACTCCCACAGTCCTGCTACACTTTGTAAACTGAATCATTCTTCCATTCCTGGGATGGAACTTACTTTGTTTTATTATTCTTTTAATACATTGCTAAATTGGCTTTGCTTATATGTATGAATCAAGTTCTGTACTTTTTAAAAAGATTTACTTATTTACTTGTAAGTCAGAGTTACACAGAGAGAGGAGAGGCAGATACAGAGAGGGGGGCTTCTATCTACTCGTTCACTCCCCAGATGGCCAAAATGGCTGGAGCTGTATTGATCTGAAGCCAGGAGCCAGGAGCTTCTTCCAGGTCTCCTACGTGGGTGCAGGGGCCCAAAGGACTTGGGCCATCTTCTACTGCTTTCCCAGGCCATAGCAGAGAGCTGGATTGGAAGTGGAGCAGTTGGGACTCGAACTGCTGCCCATATGGGATGCCGGTACTACAGATGGTGTCCTTACCTGCTGTGCCACTGTGCCGGCCCCAAAGTGTTTTAATATTAAGGTTATGCTAGTCTGAGAGAAAATTCCTCTTTTGGGTTATCCTAGAAATGTTTATGTAAGTACATAAAGAATGATATTGATGTTTGTGGAGGATAATATGGGAAATGTGACTATTCATTAATTCAGAGGATGATTGAAAATGTTTATATATAAATATATATGTAATTTATATGTTTTATGTAATAAGTATATACAATATATAAATTAATATATAAAACATATAAACATGCTTTGTTGACTATTATGTAGTCATCAAGACAGAATAAGGCCCATTCATACGAAGTCACTTGTTGCATAATGAGCATAATGATGTTTCCATCAAGGATGGATCACATATTTGATTGAGTTCCCATAAAATTGTAATGGAACTGAAAAATTCTTGTCATCTAATAATGGACAGGACAATGTGTGGCTCACATGCTTGTAGTGATACTGCTGTTAACAAACCTACTGCTCTGTAGAAAGTTCTAGCATATACAATTATGTACAGTACACAATACTTGATAATTATTAAAAACAACCATGAAACTTTTATATTTTACTTGTACTGTAGTAGACTTTTTAATTATTAATCAGAGTCTATCTTTTCTACTTATAAAAACAGTCCCTGTAAAGCTCTCTGCCATGTTGGATCAGTAGCAGCCTCATGCATCTCACATTCACAGTGTCTCTTGATTGCCTCAAGGGGGCATGTGGAGTCATTAACTTGTACAACTTGTGTTTGTGTTACGTACACTCTATGGTATTTGCTCAACAATGAAATCAGCTTTCTTAAATCATTTACTCATAGTTGAGCCATATAATGACTTTATATTTCACACATGGGCATATCCAAGGTAAGTTTTGAAGTGAAATGTCACAGAGTAGTGCAATAAGGGTAATATGAATTTTTAAATTAAAAACTTTTATTTATTTGAAAGGCAGAGTGAGAGAGGGGATAGAAGGAGAGATATTTGATCCTCTGGTTCACTCCCCAAATGGCCACAATAGCTAGGGCTAGGCCAGGCTGAAGCCATGAGCCTGTGCCTCCATCTGGGTCTCCCATGTGGGTGGCAGGGTACCAAGTACTTGACCCATCTTATGCTGCTTTCCCAGGCACATTAGCAGGGAGCTGGATTATAATTGGAGCAGCCAGGACCCCGGTTAGTAGTTTAACCTACTGTGCCACAATGCCAGCCCTAAGAATAATATGAATTTAAAAAATTATTTATTTATTTGAAAAGAAGAGAGCAAGAAAGACAGACTGAGAGATATTCTGTTCACTGGTTCACTCCCCAGATGCCTTGGAGCCAGGAACTCAATCTGAGTCTACCACATGTGTAGCAGGAAACCAACTACTTGAGCCACTGTCTGCTACGTCTGTGGTTGTGCTTTAGTGGGAAGCTAGAATTGGGAGTGGAGCTCTGACTTTAACTTAAGCACTCTGAATGGGATGCAGGCATCCCAAATGGTGTCTTAACCATAATTCCAAAAGCCTTCCCAAGAATAACCTGAATTTTTTAAAAAATCAAGTGAAGAAAAATCAATATATGTGCTCATATGTGTATGTTGCTACATACTTTGATAGGTGAGGGGAGGATAGACACCAAATAGATAACATTGGTAATCCGTTAGATGAAATTGTTTGGGAGTTAGAGATGATTACTATTTTTTTTTTTTTTGCCTTTCCATTGTTTAACTTCTAACAGTAAGAACATGCTACTTCAAATAATTGCAAGGGTAAAACAGCAAAATTGATACTTATTTGTAAAACAAATAGAAATGTAAAAATAAGATGTTAGGCCTCCTAAGAAGGTTAGAAACTCTTGGTAAAAGAATAAATGGTACAATCCCAAATGGTGAAGTAAAGCTGTTTCAGGAACCTAGAGAAGGAATAGAGCCAACCATTCAACGAGTTTTTGGAGTTCCTGGAATCCACAGCTCTGAGATGATTATAATACCACATAATTATGGTTATTAAATGTTGTTATATATTTATTTATTTGTGGCCAACTTGTGTTAGTATTTAGAAATTAGCAAACTAAAGGCAGTAAGATATGAAGACTGATTTTTGATGACTTTCTAATTGTAGGGATCTGGAATTAGCCCTGAACTGTGTAGTAAAGATGTCTGCTTCCCATACCTGAGTGTCTTTCTTCAATCCTAAATTCGGTTCCTGCCTCCAGATTTCTGCTGGTGCAGATCCTGGGAGGTAGCAGTGAGGACTCAAGTGATTGGGTTCTTGCCACTCACATGGGAGACATTGATTCAGTTCTCCACTCCCAGCTTTAGCTCCAGCTCGGGTCCCACTGTGGGCATTTGGGAGTGAACAAAAGGATAGGCACACTTTCTCTGTCTCTCTGTTAAATGAATGAATGAATGAATACAATTTAAAAAAAAAATTTTAAAAGACACACAAACTCTGGTCAATGGTCTGTTTTTTCCTCTTGGCTTTCTTTCTTTCCTTTCCTTTTTTTTTTTTAAGATTTATCTACTTATTTTTTTAACTTTTATTTAGCAAATATAAATTTCCAAAGTACAGCTTATGGATTACAATGGCTTACCCCCCCCCATAACTTCCCTCCCACCTGCAACCCTCCCACCTCCCGCTCCCTCTCCCATTCCATTTACATCAAGATTCATTTTCAATTATCTTTATATGTAGAAGATCAATTTAGTATATATTAAGTAAAGATTCCAACAGTTTACATTTATTTATTTGAAAGGCAGAGATAGAGAGAGAGAGAGAGAGGGAGAAAGAGAGAGGAGAGAGAGAGAGATTGATTTGATTTTCCATCTGTTGGTTCACTCTACAAATGGCAGGAAAACTAGGGCTAGGTCAGGCCGAAACAAGGAGCCAGGAGCTTCTTCCAGGTCTCCCACATGGATTCAGGGGCCCAAGCTCTTGGACCACCTTCTGCTGCTTCTCCCAAGTGCATTAGCAGGGAGCTGGATCAGAAGTGGAGCATCTGGGACTCAGATCAGGAGGAAGCTTAACCTTGTATGCAGCAGTGCTTGCCCTTCTTGGCTTTCATCCAGCTTTTCTGTCATTATTAAGATGTGGCCTTAAAGGATTCTCTGAATCATCAGCACAGAACAAAAAAAAACTTTTATGAGGACTTACAAGAGGAAACTGACTCAGGAGAGTCTACCTTGCCAAAGTTCAGGTGAGTCAGTGGTGATGTTGAGATGGGCTCCAGATAGTCGTTTGCATTAGAATTCTACCTCTCCTTGTATACTTTAGATACTATGATTAGCTCTTGCAAGATTGTGCTCTTTCTCCCTGCAAGTCATAAATGACACTACTTTAAGATATAAATGAACACATGTGATAAGACTGTATTTGTTTGATTTTTAAAATACCTAGAGATTATATCATAGATAGTTTTGATTATAGTTTAAATTCAATCGCCAACATTATAGACTGACTAGATTAGCAGAGATTTAAATCTCACAGATATCCTATTCCTGTTTTTTCCTGTATTGACATTTTACAGGAGACAGCCAGAGATAACCAAAATGCTTTATAAATATCAATGTGGATGCTTATCTGAACTCTGTAAACATATATGGTTTATTCATATAGATTCTGTGCATGAGTTTAAAATGAGCAAAAAACATATAATAAAGTTTAGTCTTTCCCAGGAAGATCCTAATGTAGAGTTAATGACCCTTATATTCTTGGAATAACCATTGATTTTCCAATAAAATATCATGCAGAGGAAGGAAGGCTTAAGTCCAGGGGAATAGATCTATTAACAGAGTACATTTTCCTAATTATATTTATAGTAAAGACTCCGGTGCTTATAGCATGATGCAAGCATATCAGATTAATCATAAGATATTGAAAACTAGAATATAGTTAGAATTGTATATATTTTGAATTTGGTTAAATGTAAAAAAAGATTTGGGAACTTTAGAGGAATGACTGGATTCGGTACTTAAGGAAATCATTGGAAGTGCCTTTTATGGAAGCTGTCACTGATGCTTGTGGCATGGACTGGAGTGTTGGGGTTGGCGAACTGCAAGCTACCTCTTTTTTGTATTAACTGTGAACTAAGAATGGTTTTTCTTTTTTTTAAATGGTGGAAGAATATAAAATGAAGTATTTTTTTTAGCAAATGAAAAATATATGAAATTCATATTTCAGTGTCCATAAACAGAGAGACACATTCATTTATTTTTGTATTTTCTATGGCTGCTTTCCTGCTAATAACAAAACTGAGTACATGTGACAGAGACTGTGTGACCATGAAAACCTAAAATATTTACCATCTGACCCTTCCCAAAAAAGTTTACTTATTCCTAGGTCAGAAAATCTTCCAGAATTTTGTTATCAACTCGTTTATGCTATGTTTCTTTTGTGGTAGGCTGGATGACATTAATTAAGTCATTCTTTCATCCTTTTAGTCATATTCAATAAAACCTTTGCTCAGTACTGACATTGAATTGGCATTAGAGATAGAGATAGAGATATATGCAAGACAAGATCTTTATCCTGGGGCCAGCATGATGGTTTAGCGGGTAAAGCCACTGCCGGCAGTGCCGGCATCCCATATGTGCACCAGTTCAAGTCCCAGCTGCTCCACTTTTGATCCAGCTCTCTGTTATGGCGTGGGAAAACAGTAAAAGATGGCCCAAGTCCTTGGGCCCATGCACCCATGTGGGAGACCCGGAAGAAGCTCCTGGCTCCTGGCTTCAGATCAATGCAGCTCCAGCCATTGAGGCCAATTGGAGAGTGAATAGAGGATGGAAGACTTCTCTCTCTCTGTGCCTCTCCTCTCTTTATGTAACTTTGACTTTCACATAAATAAATAAATCTTAAAAAAATCTTTATCCTGAGAGATGATATGAAATAATTGCATGTCATACTAAGTACTTTTATAAAGAAATGCCTTATTGGGTAGGGTACCATAATAATTCTAGGTGTTATAGATTCTTTCCTAAGATTAGCTCTAGCACAAGGTTTGGTGCAATGCCTGAGGACCAAACTTTTCCCTCCCCACTCTGCACCAGCATCCTGAACTTCCTTTTCCCTGCCCACTAAGGGCTGCCTGCTCTAGTGAGATGAATCTCCCAATTATGATAGTCTTGGAGGTTCAACTTAACAGCCACCATACCTGAGCACTTTAAGTGTGATAAGCACCATGCTGAGGGCTTTATCTGAAATGATGTCATTCTAATACCCACAGTATGCAAGGTAGACATTATCATCTCTATTTTTACGTATGAGAAAACTGGACTTCAGATAGGTCAAGTAAACTGCTCATAAATGGCAGATACAGGACCCCAAAGACAAGGCTACTGTTTCCAAAGACAAACTCTCCAATGCTGTTTTTTGGTTTCTCTTGAGATGCTAAGTCTGGTCGTCTGTGGCTATGTGACAGCAAATAAATATTTATCAGGAAATATGTTGTTTTTGTCTTTGTGGGTGGCAGTGTCTTTATGCTAGTTCCACCCTGTGTTTTGTTTTTGGTTCTACCTTTGTTTGTAAAACATTTGTGTTTATTAGAATGAGAAGCATTTCCAGGCAGACAGTGACTCACACTGGCTTGTAGCCACAGGGTAGGTAGTGTGGAATAGTGAAAAGAGCCTTGATTCAGTGTAGGGCAAAACAGAGGTTCAAATGTTGACCATTCTGCTTTCTTGATGTGGACCTTTCATAACCTAACTTCACTCTCTTAGCATTAGTTTTCTCATCCATAAAATCACTTGTGATATAATTGAAGGTCAGTATGCAGCTGTTCCCTATATGTGTATGACTGTCTTTAAAATCAGTGTCAGGATGGTTGTTGTGGCACAGTGAGTTAAGCTGCCTCTTGGGATACCTGCATCGCATATCACAGTGCCTGGGAGTCCTACCTGTTTTAGATCCTGCTTCCTACTAATGCACCTGGAGGCAGCAGGTGATAGCTCTAGTGCTTGACTTCCTGCCCCAGATGTGGGAGACCAGGATGGAGATTCCTGGCTCTTGGCTTCTACCTAGACCAGTCCTGCCTATTGCAGGCATTTGGAGAGTGAACCAGTAGATAGATGATTTCTCTCTCCTCTCACCTTCCTTTCTGTCATTCTGCCTTTCAGATAAATAAAAATGGATAAACTTAAAAAAAAAAACAGTTTCAATTAAATCCTGCCAATAGTAATCTTTGGCTGGAATCACAGTTGAGAGGGACAGTTAATGTATAATTTCTGAAGACAGACAAGGCTGGGGTCATTGCCAGCTGAGGGATCTGATTGATTTTTCTTGAGCTTCAGTTCTCTTCAATGTAAAATAGGGCAACTGTAGTACTATCTCAGAATAATTATAATATTGAGAACTTACTGTGTGCCAGGCATTGCGCTGTTATAGGCACTTTGCATGGATTCACTGATCAGTCCTTGTAACAACTCTATGAGGCCATTATTGATATGAACCACATTTTACAGAAAGAGAAATTGAGATTCAGGCCAGGATTTGCTCCTTGGCAGACTGGTTCTTTCTCTCTCCTTTTCTTTCCTTCCTTCCTTCCTTCCTTCCTTCCTTCCTTCCTTCCTTCCTTCCTTCCTTCCTTCCTTCCTTCCTTCCTTCTTTTTTCCCCTCTCTCTTGATAGATTTATTTATTTGAAAGCAAGAATGACAGAGAGAGGACAGACAGAAATCTTCCATCCCCAAATTTACTCCCCAAATGTCCACAGCATTTGGGGTTTGGCCAGGCCAGGAATTGATCTGTAGTTCCTTCATGAGTAGCTGGGACTGAAGTACTTGAGCCACCATTTGCAGCCTCCCAGGTGCAGTAGCAGGAAGCTTATTCAGAAGTGGAGTAGCTGCGACTCTACAGGACGTGGGCATCACAGGCAGCAGCTTAATCTGCTGCACTACAGTGCTTGCCCTGGCAGCCTGGTTCTCAATAATGATGCTATGGCTCCCACAGAATTATGTTAAAAATTAGTGAAGAAAGAACATGTGTTTTTTAAAGAAATGTTTAAAAACTGACAGATAATATTGTGTTTATTCATCATGTGCGGCAAGATGTTTTGAAATACATATATATATAGTGTATATATATCAATGGTTATATCTAGCATATATATTACATGCATACATTATATATGTATGTGTATATATAGGATGGTTAGATTTGACTAAAAATTTATCACCTAAATTTAGCTATAGCACAAAGAGATAAGGAGGGAGGGAAGGAGAGAGGGAGGGAGGGAGGGAGAGAAAGAGAGAGAGAGAGAGAGAGAGAGAGAGAGAGAGAGAGAGATTGAGAAAGTCTTCTATCTGCTGATTCATGCCCCAGATGGCTGCAACGGCCGAACTGCACCAGTTTGAAGTCAGGAGCAAGGAACTTCTTCCAGGTCTCTCATGTGGGTGCAGGGGCCCGAGGACTTGGACCATCTTCCGCTGCCTTCTCAGGCCATAGCAGAGAGCTGGATCAGATATGGAGCAGCCTGGACTCAAACCAGTACCCATATGGGATGCCAGCACTGCAGGCAGCAGCTTTACACACTATGCCACAGTGCCAGCCCCAAGTATTTTTTTAAAAGTATGACTTACATTCATAGTTATTAGAATCACCTTGAGTGGAGGGTGGGAGGTGGATTTGACAGAGATGCTGATTCTTGGACTCCAACCTGGATTTTACAATTACTGCAAATTCTGAATTTTTTTCAACTAAAAAGCTTCCTGGTTGACTTCCAGTACACTGAAGACTGAGAGACTACCTTAGAATCAATCCAGTCTAGTTTGCCAACGATGCAGAAATCCCTATATGATATTGCTGACATTATTCTCAGGGTCCAGACAAATTCCTGGTGATGGTGCAATTCCTGTCTCACAGAAACTTGGAATTATTTGAAGCATCTTCCTTGTAAATGAGTAAAAACCATCTTCTTCAACTTTATCTCCCAATGACCTGTTCAGCTTTCTGAGTCACAGCTTATCAGCATAGGGAGTGCATAAGCCTGGAGATTAGATATGTTCACGAACCTGCTAGGTGGAACCCAGTCTCCAGGGTCAACAGTGAGCTAAGGGGGAGGTTCTCAAAGTAATGTCTATCCCAGATCAGTGACAGGGAGGCTACAAAGGGATAAGATGCAGAAATCAGAGCAGGAGGCAAGCACATGACAGCATCATGGAGATGATCAAAAGATAGACAATACACAAGGACTTGGATGCTGAAAGAGGGGACTGGGTGATTGATCACAGGGATAAGAAACCCTGAAGTCAGTGTGGGGTCACCAACAATTTCAGTTAACACTGAGGAAATTCAGTTACTACTCTAAGTTTTCCCTTAGTAGGGACAGGGTGTATGTCTGTATATAATGTAAGTAGAGCTCTTTAATGAGTCAGTGTAAATGGTGGTCAGGTGAGCCTACTCATGGAGATTGCAAGAGAGCAAACGGGCACATTTTCTTCATCCAGTCATCAAAATAGTCAAAGCTTTTCCTTCTCTAACTTATAAATTCCAAGTTTTTGTTTTTGTTTTTGTTTTGTTTTTGTTTTTTTTTTTTTTAAGCCTAACAGCATAGGGCCCAGGCTCTGGTTTTTGGAGCTTTCTCCCATCAGCAGAAAACTTCATCAGATGCTCTGGTTTGTTCTTATTCCTCTAACATTGTGGGACGCTGAGCTAAACACACAGTGTTGATGTAGCATGACTGTTGAGTGTAGCCGGCCTTGTGCTTTTCTTGTTCTTATGTTACACTACCACTAATAGCCACTACAGACTGCTTCATAATTAGGCAGGATGTGTATTATGAGTAAGTCACTTCAGTGAAGGCAGCCTAAAATCACATTCACTCTTCTAGCAACCATATCGTGTGCTTGGCTCATATTAAAATTTCTGTCAGTGAAATCCCTGAAGCTTTGTCACATAAAGTACTGCTAACCTCAAACAAATTTGCTTTGTATTTGTGCAATGAGCCTTTGATCCTAAGTACAGGGTTTTACATTTATCTCTGTTTAATTGCTTCTTGTTAGTTTTGGCCCAATAGTCAAGCCTATGGAGATATTTTAAAAAATTCTATTTCTGTCAACCAACATTTTTAGTTAATTCTTCATCCTTAAGCCATTTAAAAATATTCCCAAACCTTCTGTACACTCTTTTAAGTCACTAATCAAACATATTTCACAATAATGTACTTGTTGCATTTCCCTAAGATTTCTCTTCAAGATGACATTACCACATTTTTCAATATTCTCTTAGGTATCTATGGTGTGCAAAATGCCACGTTATGTTCTGGGGATAAATATATAAAGATGGTCTACTCTTTAACAAGGAAGACTAAAAAATTATTAGACAAATGAACTTTTATGATGAGAGCTATAATAGTTGACTGTATAAGGGATAATGGTGGAATCGGGACTCTGGAAGAATAATCGTAGAATGATGAAAATCTGGTTGGAGCCAGAAGTAGTTTAGAAACACTTGTCTTATGTAATTCCAAATTTTATGAGCTTCCCCTTCACCCCCCTGTTTTATCACTCTTATGTAACACTTTAAAAGTTACCAGTGCTGTGATTTTATTGACCAGTAAGTTGAAGGCCCAGCTGTGGTTATGAAACTGTTAACTCTACTCTTTGTGTTGTCTGGAACTCTTATCAACTAGTTGAGAACCAACATTAACTGGCCTCCCATGAAGAATGTTTTTGGCCTCTTTCCTTTTATGTAATTTATTTATGCCTCTCACACTCCCTCAATTCTTCTCCTGTACCCACGACTGAGGATAGTTCATTCAATCACAGATGGCAACAATTAGTTCTGTTTCCATTTCAAATTGTAGTCATGTTTGTGTGTGTGTTCTTTAAATGCTAGCGGCTCTAGAGTCCCACCCTACTGTCTTGTTTAGCCTAAGTTAGGTTCAATGCCAAAGTTAGTTTAGAGTAGCTCTAATTGTGTCTCTCATACAGAGCAAAATACTCAGAGAAATATCCTGGTGCTCTCCACCCACTCAAGATCATTCAGGCCAAAAACTTTGCCTCAAGATTCCATGGAAAATATTAGTTATTTTTATATATACAAGTCAGTTCAGAATTAATTTAGAACTGGATTTGTTTTTAACCATAAAATGAAAATAGAGAGATTTGAAGAGATGGAAATTGGACTAATTCAGTAAAAGCAAATTGGGTTGTTTCTATGTGTTAAAAAAAAAAGAGACTGACTTCTTTCTGAGCACTGAGAACTGCTATTTGGGGGTGGCAAAGTCTATTCTCCTTACTATTTTTTGCTCACTTTTCAGATTTCTATTTATCTTGCTAATTTGAGTTTAGTGGATTAAGGATTAAGATGAACCAGGGTTTGCATCCCACTCTTTGTAGTTGTGTGTATTCAATGGGACACAACTTCCTAGGCATCCCTATTTTGGATTGTAAAATGTTAACAACCAAGTTTCCTCCTTATTGGGCTACTGGGAGGATTAAATCGTATATGAAATATGCTTAGACTAGTATACCATGTCAAGAAAGTGCTTAAGTTGTGTGAGAAATTGTGTTGTTGATGTTAAGATAATGCTTTGAGGGTTCAGATGCTGCTGCTAACATCATCAGAATAGGAGAGGGACCATTGCATTCCCATAAATGTAGTACTATATAGCTCTAGAATATTTCTTTTTTTTTTTTAACAGGCAGAGTGGACAGTGAGAGAGAGAGACAAAGGTCTTCCTTTTCTGTTGGTTCACCCCTCAATGGCTGCTGTGGCTTGCATGCTGCGGCTGGTGCACCGCGCTGATCCAAAGCCAGGAGCCAGGTGCTTCTCCTGGTTTCCCATGCTGGTCCAGGGCCCAAGGACTTGGGCCATCCTCCACTGCACTCCCGGGCCACAGCAGAGAGCTGGACTGGAAGAGGAGCAATCGGGACAGAATCTGGAGCCCCGACCGGGACTAGAACCTGGTGTGCCGGCGCCGCAAGGCGGAGGATTAGCCTGTTGAGCTGCGGCGCCGGCCAACTCTAGAATATTTCTAACAAGGGCTCAGGGTTGTTTTTCTCTAAGCTATTAACATATTGGATCAGACGATGTTTTTGTTTGCTTGTTTGTTCCTTTGCATTGGTAGTGGTCCCATGCTTTACACTGTAGAATGTTCATCAGCATTCCTGGTCCTACCCACTAGGTGCTGGGAGTATTTTTTACTTCCCAGTTGTGAAAACCAAAAATATCTTCAGATACTGCCAGATGGCTCTTGGGGGAGGGGGGCAGATAGCCCTTGACTGAGAACCACTATTCAAGGCAAAGATTGAGAATTTGTCACTTCTCAGCCTTTGTGCCAGACAGTTCTTTTATCTTTCTGGAGAACTGTGAAAATGAGTTTTAAGGGATCCCCTTGGCTTGGTAGGCTGGATGCCTGTAACATTTAAGTACATGTGTTCCTTAAAATTAATGAATGTTTTTATGTTGCTGACACCATACCCATCAGAAAAAAATGTAGTGCTCCGGAAGGCATCCTGGAGTAATTCTAGAGTGGGGAATATGGTGCATTGCATTTGCATGCTGTTCTACTTGCTCCTTTTGACTCAGCACTAAATCCTTCAGTGGACGCAAGGAATTTTCATTAACAATAAATGCCATTTTCAATAACCATTCTTTGGGCTCATTAAAGGCAAACCACTAAACTAGAGAAAAATAAATGGCAGAAAATGATATTCACATAAAATAAATGTGCTAATTGGCAAGAATAGTTCAAGAGGACTTCTCTGCTCTCCAGACACTTTGAACTTTCTCCACTTTTTCCTTTTCAGTGGGGTGTAAAAATTGGTTCTTTGAGCCTTTTGATGACATCTTTTTGGATCATAAGAAATATTGGATTTAGATTTGTGATCTGCCAGAATTCCACTTTGTAGCAATTATGGGAGATTGTGCCACTGATGATGATTGCACATGGTCTGCGCTTATTATTTACCTGGTTAGTTAGAACACACTAAACTGAAAGAACAATTTAACTTGTTTTGGAGAATTTGGTCAATAATTTCATTGCTCTGGATGGTTTGTGTGAGACAAAAATTGGTGTACATTTTCTATAAAGACAGTTAAGATTTTTCCTTTGTAAATGGACATCAGAAATTTGGAGAGAAACCCCTCTCAAAGACTCACTTTGCAAGTGAGTGCTAGAGGCAAATAGCATAATAAAATCCCACAATTCTTTTAAATCGCTACTATTTGTCTTCTTCCCAACCCAAGTAAATACTGTCTATGAATTTAATGAGTTCCTATTGTACCATTTTCTAGATGCTGTGATTTTTTTTTTTTTTTGGGGGGGGGATGCTCCCATGAGAATGAAACAGGAGTTACTGGTTCAAACTTACATGGCCAGTTATATAGCTTCAGTAGGCAGCTACTGTCATGGCCACTTAAGTGTCAAGGCTTTTGCTATCCATTTGTAACTATAACCTGACATTTAAAAATACTGCTACTTTCTTTGGCAGCAGTCCTAACCTAATTAGGAACTAAGGCAGACTTGTAGGTTTCTTGTAAACACATCAGCAGACCAGCCAGGGCTAGAGCATGCTTTGAGCTTGATTGAGAGAGTTATCTTTTTCCTCCTTTCTATAATGCATTTATGGATCTGGATTATATTGACCAGGGCTGCTTTTCTTTTTATTTCCAAGTTTTGACATTTTAAATTGATTTACTTTCTTGCTCTCATTCTTTCCAGGATAGGTGTTCTCTTTCCCTTTATTCTACCATGATGGTTAATATTATTATTTTATTTTTACAACTTTATCACTTAAACACAATAGATCTAGTCTTATGTCTTGCAGACAGGAAGCAGCATGATTTAATGATGACATAAGAGACAGTCATTATTTTAAAAGTAAATTGTGTATTAGCAGTATGGTTTTTTAAAGCTCTTTTGAGAAAAAGCTTGCTTCATTTTCTGCATGGCTCTAGTGGTTGGCCTGTTGCTCAGATGAACATGCAGAATCAGATTCCTTTTTAAATGTAAGCTGTGGAGAAATGGCATTCCAAGTGCTCATCAGCGTGTGTTGAGACATGCACAGTTTACCACAGAGATGAACTGCAGTAGATTGTGTGCTTTAGACTTTGTATGTCAGTAGTGATAAGCACCAAATTATTCTTTGGGCTGTAAAAGAAGTAATAATACTAATAGCTAATTTTAAATGTCTAAGCTCTATGTACTTGATGTATTATTCATATAGTTTCACAAATAATCTTAAGGAGATGAAAATCATTTTGATTTCCATTTTAGGTGAAATTCAGTGTACTCTCTTAGAGTCACACAAGTGTAAGCTTGATCCTAAAACCTATATTATTAACCATCACTTTTTACTAGCTTCCCATGAATTTGAATTTGTCATTTTATAATATCTTAGAAAAAGAGTATGAAAAACTATATTTAATAATAAAATTGCTTCTGGTAGCTGTCCAGCTAGGCTAAGAAAAAACTTGTTGTGTGTTAGCATTTTCTATGCCTCATATTAATCCCTGGATATATTCATACTCACAGGTTTTAACCACTGATGATGAGTGACATTGCTTTTCTTTTAATTTTTTTGTTCATTTTATTTGCAAAACTTGTACTTTCAAGTGATTTCCAACAACTTTATAGAAGTACTCTTCAGCACAGATATGAACATAGCATGCAATAATATATTTCCAAAAATAATATATTTCCCTTCAGCCTTAAGTCTTGGGATTAGGTTTTTACCTAATGACAATTGATAAATAATTAATGGAGATAGCCTAAAAACATAGTTACTGAGCTTCAAATGGTCAATTAGATGGCATTGCTATTTGCCAAAAGAACTTCCAACTTTTAGATTTTAAGATAAAAGTGTTTATCGTTGAATTGTTGTTGAGAGACTTGATGTGAAAATAATAAATATAGGAATGAAAGTCGAAATCAGAGTTGTTGTGGTGTTTTGTTACTGTTTTTTGATCCATTGGAATCTATAGGATAAGAATCTCTAGTACAGATAACCAGAAATCTAGACCTATGTGCTGCATGATATAGGAATGCCTGTGGGTACAAGAGACAGGTGGTTGCAAAGGAGAAACAGGAAAGACAGATCTTAAGAAGAAAGAAAATAAAGCTGAAAAGTGGAAAATGGAAAGAAGAAAGTGGAGCTGGGAGGAAATAAGATTGAAGGAATGAGGTGATAATGACAGAGAAAGCTCTCTTCATGGTGGGAATAACTAGTTGTTGTCTTGGACATATGCCAGTGCTATAGTTGAAGTAGTAATGTAGACTTATTTGGCCATTAAATATTTGTGTTGCTATAGCAAAATACTACAGAGTAGGTCATTTATTTTATTTTATTTTTTTGACAGGCAGAGTTAGACAGTGAGAGAGAGAGAAAGAGAGAGAGAGAGAGAGAGGTCTTCCTTTTCTGTTGGTTCACCCTCCAGATGACCGCTGTGGCCAGTGCACTGTGCTGATCCGAAGCCGGGAGCCAAGTGCTTCCTCCTGGTCTCTGATAAGGTAAAGAAATTTATTGCTCATGATTCTGGAGGCTGGGTAGGCTAGTCAAGGTAATGACCAATAGACTGCTGTTTTCTTCCTAGATGCTTCCTTCTTGTTACATCCTCAGGAGGAGAGGAATGTTGTGATTTTATGTGGTGGACAGGAGGGTAGAATAAGAGGAGATGAATGCTGTGACCTCACATGACAGAAGTGTGGAAGAACAGAAAAAGTCTAAGTTATTTTCCCTCCAGGCCTTTTAGAAAGCACAAATCACCTTCCCCAAACCACTCCTCTTAATAGTGTTGCATTGCAAATTAAGTTTCAACCTGAATTTTGGAGGAACATCATCATTCAGACATTATCAAATAATATCCATGAAGGGGTATAAAACACATGAGAATCCATTCCTTTTTTTCTTTGTTTATCATGAAACAAAAAGGTAAAATATAGTTTTCTGTCCCTTGCTTTTTTAATGAATAGATTTTAGTTTTTTGGAGTTATTTTAATTTCATAGCAAAATTGAACAGAAGATAAAGGTTTCCCAACATATGTGTTGCTTTCTCTATTATCAACATCCCTCACAAGAATGGCACATTTGTTGTAATAGATGAACCTACATTGAAACATCATTTCCCCCTATGTCCATAGTTTATCTTAGGTGCTACTCTTGGTGTTATACATTTTACGGTTTTGAACAAATGTGTAATGACATAATTCTACCATGATAGTATCAAAGAGTAGTTTCACTGCCCTAAAAATACTTTGTGTTCCTATTTAAACTTCTTTTCTCCAAAACTCCTGGCAACCACTGACCTTTTTAGTATATTCATTGTATTACCTCTTTCAAATGTCATATACTTGTAATCATACAGTATGTAACCTTTCAGATTGGCTTCCATTAGTTGGTAATATTCATTTATTTTTCTCTATGTCTTTTCATGGACGGATAGCTCAGTTCTTTTTAGTGATGAATACTTTTCCATTGTTTGGATGTACCAGTTTGTTTATCCATTCACATACTGATGATGTCTTAGTTGCTTCCAACTTTTGACAGCATGAATAAAACTGCTGGAAGCATACATACATGGTCTTTGTGTCGATATAAATTTTCAGCTCCTTAGGTAAATACTGGTCAGTGTGATGGCTGAATCATATGGTAAGAACACATCAAATTTTATAAGATTTCCAACCTGTCTTATAGTGTAGCTGTACCACTGCCTTCCCACCGGAAATGAGAGTTAATATTGTTCCACATTCTTGACAGCACTTACTGTTATCAATTTTCTGAATTTAGGTTATTCTACTAGGTATGTAGTGGTAACTTAGTGTTATTTTAATTTGAATTTCCTTGGTATGATATGGAGCATATTTTCACATGCTAACTTGCCATTTATAGATATTTTTTGGTTAGGTGCCTCTTAATGTCTTTGGTTAATTTTTTAATTGGATTGCTTACTTTGTTGTTGAGAATTTTTGGTCTATGTTGGATATCAGTCCTTTGTCAGATACTTTTTTGTGAATATTTTCTTCCAATCTATGACTTGTGTTTTCCTCCTCTTGACAATGTCTTTAGCAGATAAGTTTTTAGTTTTAATTTTAATGAAGTTCAGTTTATCAATTTTGTTTGAAAGGCAGAATGACAGACAGAAAGGAGGGCCAGTGTTTTTCATTGTTGCCGTTGTTGCAATAATAAGGTCAGGGGCCAGGCTGAATCAGGAGCCAGGATTCAGGAGCCAGGAACTCCATTCTGGTCTCCCACATGTGTGGCAGGGTGACAGGGAGGCAAGAGTGCACATATTTAAGTCATCTTCTGCCTTCCCAGGCACATTAGCAGTAGCTGGATCAGAAGTGGTTCAGCCAGTATTCAAACTGGCATCAGATATGGGATGCCTACATTGCAAGCAGTAGCTTGACCTGCTGTGCTACAACAAACCTTGAGCTCATCAATTTTTTTTTTTTTTAATTCATGAAATGTGTCTTTGGTGTTGTATCTAAACCAGGGTCACCTATAGTTTCTCCTATGTAATATTCTGGACATCTTACAGTTTTGTACTTTAGATTTATGATCAATTTTGAGTTTATTTTTTGGGAATAATATAAGGCATGTGTTTAGATTTTTTTTGCAAATGGTTTTCCAGTTGTTTTAAAATTATTTGTGAAAAAGAATATCTTCTCTCGATTGCATTATCTTTCCTCCTTTGTCAAAGATTAGTTGGCTATATTTATGTGGGTCTATCTCTGAGCTATCTATTCTGTTCAATTTGTCTATTCTTTTATTGATACCACTCGGTCTTCTATGTTTTGAAGCAGAGTTATATCAATCTGGCAAATTTGCTCTTTCCTAATATTGGCTGTGCTGCCACTTCTCAGTTATTTATCTAGCTACATGAATTTTATAAATAGTTTGTCAATATCCACAAAATAACTTGCTGAGATTTTAATTAAATTGTATTATATTTATGGATCAATTTGGGAAGAACTGACATCTTGACAATAAAATGTCTTCCATCTACTTACTTAGTTATTTGATTTCTTCCATCTGAGTTTTATAATTTTCCTCATGACAATCTTGGACATATTTTGTTAGATTCATTTCCATGGGTACTAATGTAAGTGGTGTTCTATTTTTAATTTCATATCACACTTTTTCTTTGCTTGTATATGGTATAAGATATTTTTGTTTAATAGTAAATCCTACAATATTGCCATAATTGCTTGTTAGTTCCAGGTTTTTTTGTTGTTGTTGTTGATTCCTGTGAATTTTCTCTATAGAAAATCATGTCATATGAGATTAATGACAGCTTGAGTTCTTCCTCATCTGTAAACCTTTCCTTTTCTTCTCTTACTGAATTTGTTAGTAAATCCAGTGTGATATTGTAAAACAGGATTGAGAGGGAACATCTTTGCCTGCTTCTTATCATAGTGGAATGGTTTTGAGTTTATCATAATTAATTATGATGTTAGCTGTAGGTTTTTTTTTAAATAAATAATCTTTTTCAAGTAGAGGAGCTTCACCACTATTCCTAGTTCACTGAATGTATTTTTCTCTAATACACATTTACATAAACTTTTTGAAGACTTTTCATATTCATGAATTTCATTTTTTATATCAAAATAAACATCTTTTAACTCCATTTCTCACAAACTTTTTTTGTAAATGTGAAGATTTTTACAAATTTTATGAAAGAGAGAGAGAAAACAAACTCCTATCTCTGGGTTCATCCTCCAATGCCTACAATAACCAAAGCTGTTATGAGGCCAAAGCTGGGAGCTGAGAACACTATTCAAGTCTCCTAAATGGGTGGCAAGAATCCAAGTATTTGAGCCATAGATATTGTATCCCAGGCTGTATACTAACAGGAAGCTCGAGTCAGGAGCCAGAGCCGGGAATTGAACCTGGACACTCTGATGTGAGATGTGGGCATCTTAACTGGTAGGCTAAATTCTCGGTCTATCCACAAACTTTTTGAAGTACCTTTATATGTATATTCATATTTAGGGTGAGTTAGTTGTAGACAGCATATTCTTGGGTTTTGTTTCTGGTCTACCTTGACAATCTCTGTCTATTAATTGCTGGATTTGCACCAGTGATGTTAAAAGTAATTATTTATGTAGTTAAGAGTAATATCCACAGAATTTGTTGCTCTTTTCTGTTTGTTGTTTCTTGTCTTTTGTCTTCCACTTTTTCTTTGCCTTTTATAATTTATTTGAACATTTTGATTCCTTGTGCTCTTAATTTATTGTTATTCTTTTTAAAAAATATTTATTTATTTGAAAGTCAAAGTTACTGAGAGAGAAGTCTTCCATCTGCTAGTTCATTCCTCAGGTGGCTGCAGTGGCCAGGGCTGAGCCAGGCTGAAACAAGGAGTCAGAAGCTCCATGTAGGCCTTCCTCATAGGTAGTAGAGGCACAAGCCCTTGAGCCATTTTCTGCTGCTATTTCCAAACCATTAGCAGGGAGCTGGATGAGAAATGGAGCAGCTGGGACATGAAGTGGTGCCCATACAAATCGTTGACTTTGGAGGCAGTGGCTTTACCTGCTATGCCACAATGCTGTTCCATAGTTATGCTGTGTGTGTGTGTGTGTGTGTGTGTGTGTGTGTGATTGCCCTCAGGTTGTGTAAATACATTTTACAATTAACATGAGTCTACTGTGTCACTTCATGCAAAGTGTGTGTACCTTTAGTAACAAATATTCTTGATGTCTCCTCCTATACATTATCATTGCTGTAAAAAAAGGCTAAAAAGTAGTTGTTTCTTCAACTATGCAGGTATCTATTCAGGGCAACCAAGGACATTTAAGAATAAAAAGAAACATAATACAATCAAAGGAATAAGTTAAATCCCCAGTAACCAACCCTAAAAAATGGAGATCTCTGAATTTTCTGGAAAAATAATTAAAAATAATAGTTTAAAGAACCTTAGTGAGTTACAACACAACATAGACAGACAGTGAAACAAAATCAGGAAAATGATACTTGAATAAAATGAGAATATCAACAAAGTGAAAAAATTTTAGAAAGTCAAAAATTATGGAGCTGAACAATGCAATGAGTGAACTGAAAATTTCACTAGATCGCTTTAATTATAGACTTGATCAAGCATAATAGAATCAGAAATTTGACAGTCCATCATTTGAAATTATCCAATTATCCAGTCAGGAGCAAAAAGAAGAAAAAAAAAAGAGTAAAGGAAGTGTAATGGACTTACAGGACATCTCCAAAGGAACCAACTTACATTATATATTCCAGAAAAAAAATCTGAAATTTTTTTTTGAAAAGGGAAAGTGATTACTTAAAGAAATAGTAATTAAAAACTTTCCAACTCTAGAATGAAAGAAAATTAACAACCATATTTATGAGCCTTAAAATACCATGTATTTGTATTCACCAAAGGATGAATACAAAGAAATATACAGTACACAGTATGATCAACTTTTTCAAAGTCAAAAATTGAGGATTTTATTTGATTTTATTTTTTAAAGGTTTATTTATTTATTTGAAAGGCTGAGATACAGGTCAGGAGCTGGGAACTTCTTTTGGGTGCAGGGGACCAAGTACTTGAGCCATCTTCTGCTGCCTTCCTAGGCACATTATCCAGGAGCTAGATTGGAAATGGAGCAGCCAGGACTCAAACTGGTGCTCATATGGGATGCCAGTAATGCTGGTAGAGGCTTAAACCTTCTATGCCACAGTACCTGTCCCAAAGACTGAGAATTTTACATCAGCAAGAGCAGAGTCACACACATACACACACACACACACACCCCATGTACAAGGAGGACCTCATAAAACTATCAGTAGATTTGGAAAAAATATTGCAGACCACAGAGGGTAGTATGATTTATTCAGATTGCTAAAAGAAAAAAAAACTTACCAACAAATAATGCTTATGCAACAAAACTGTTATTCAAAAATTAAAGAGAAGGGCCAGCGCTGTGGTGTAGTGTTCTAAGCATCCACCTGTGGTGCTAGCATCCCTTATGGGTACCATTTTATGTACCAGCTGCTTCTCTTCCAATCCAGCTCTCTACTATGGGCTGGAAAAGCAGTAGAAGATGGTTCAAGTGTTTGGGCCCTGCACTAGTATAGAAGACCTGGAAGAAACTCCTGACTCTTAGCTTTGGATCTGCCCAGCTCTGACAGCCATTTAGGGAGTGAAATTATACCAAAAAAGAGAAAGAAAAAATTTTTCCAGGCAAACAAAAGCCAAGGAAGTTTGTCACCACTGCACCTGCCTTACAAGAAACACCTAAAGAAATTCTTTAATGCTGAAACAAGAAGATGCTAAATGGAAACACAAAAGGGTATGAAATTATAAAACTCTACAGTGGAGGTTAATGTAGAGACAAATATGCAGTACTATAATTTTATGATACTATGAGTAAATCACTTTTAATTCTAATATAAAAGTTAAAAGACAAAAGCGTTAAGAATAATATAACTACAAACACTTGTCAGATCAACTCAAAATAGATCAGAGATCTAAGTTTAAGAACTGAAGCTATCAAGCTATTAGAAGAAAACCTAAGGGAAACACCGTAAGACATTGGCCTAGATAAAGATTTTTCAGTTAAGACCCAAAGGCATGGATCATACAAGGAAAAATAAGTACATAGGAATATATCTAGCTAAGAAACTTCTGCACAGCAAAGGAAACAGTTAACAAGTAAAAAGAGCCATGAAGAGACAGCAAAAGAATGGGAGAAAATATTTGTACATTATGATATGACAAAGGATTAATTTCCAAAATGTGTAGGGAGCTCAGGAAATTTAAAAACAACACAGAGGGTGGCTTACAGTGGCATTAATCAGAGAAGTCTTCATCTTGGTTAAAAAATTCCAAGAGAGGGGCTGGCACTATGGCACAGTGGGTTAATACCCTGACCTGAAGCGCTGGCATCCCATCTGGGTGCCGGTTCGAGACCTGGCTGCTCCACTTCCAATCCAGCTCTCTTCTGTGGCCTTGGAAAGTGGTAGAAGATGGTCCAAGTCCTTGGGCCCTTGCACCCGCGTGGGAGACCAGGAGGAAGCTCCTGGCTCCTGGCTTTGGATCGGTGCACTTCTGGCTGTTGCAGCCTATTGGAGAGTGAACCATCGGATGGAAGACCTCTCTCTCCCTCTCCTCTCTCTGTGTAACTCTGACTTTCAAATAAATAAATAAATCTTTAAAAAATTCCAAGAGAAGGGGAATTAATGCTTGAAAAACAGAAAAAGGGGAAAAAGTAGAATTCAGTGTAGACAAAGGAAACTACAATGTTTATCCGCCATTGAGATCTGAAGGTTTTTTTATTCCTTCCCTCCTTGTACTTCTGAGATCTAAGAAAGAAAAGAAGGCCCAAGTGGGAAAGAGAAAACCTGTTAGAAGCTATGACACACAGACATCATAGAATTGTTTCAGCAATGTTTTGTTGTCAGAAAAAGATTCAAATGATAAATTAACATGAGTGTCTTGGGATTATGCTATGGGGATTTTGATTATTAAATAACTAAGGATTACTTCTACAGGCATATTTGTAGTCATTCCTTGCTGGGATGAAAGAGTATGATGTAAGTTTCAAGAGTAAAGTCACATGTGATCTATTTTGGAAGAAAGAGATGGAAAAAAATAACAAGAACTTCTGGCTTAATGTTCTAGGAATACAGCTAGGCAGGCCAAGATTGTATTAAAAGAAAAAATGCACATTACAGAAATGAGAATACAATGTTGCATAAGGAGGCACTGTGATGTTTTAAGCTGGTTGAATAAAATAGAATATGGCAATGGAAAGTGAATAAGATGCATAGAAAAGGGTGCTAGAAATAAAACCAGATATAGAAAATTCTTTTCTGGGAATGGCTAGAAATTAATGAAGATAAATGAATCCACTAGCAGACTGCCCTTGTAAGTGAATTTGTGACTGCTGAGGAATTGGTTGATGCACATTCACATGTTTAGAATATTAGGAACGTGGTATTTAATGCAGGGATAGAAATCTTAATTGTGGCAAGAAACATTAGCTTTTAACATATTTTAACAGAGAACATAAGACAAAGAAAAGATGGAAAAAATCAGAGGTAACCAAATTTGATCCTGTCTGTAGTTTTCAGAAGCAGATAATGTATCTCTTAAATGGAAAATACTTTTATTAATTGAATAGAGGATGATTATTCAAAGAAATTGGGAAGCATAAGATATGGAAAAAACATTCCAAGTATGATACACCAATCTGTTCTTGTTTTGTAATTACACACTTACTTGAATATGTTATCCATTTTAACATGCTTCAGTTTTTTAATTTATTTTTACCTGTAATTAAAAAGACATTGGTATCACTCAGTTATGCTAGCAACATTATGTTGTCACTTGGATTACAAGAACTGTATTGTATATATAAGAAGGGCAAGATTCCATGAGAGTAAGATGAAATATGAAAAAAATAGAGAAATAACTACAGAAAATGTACATTGTAACTATGTTCAGAACAGGACAACCAAAGAAAGGTAAGGCGGAGTGCTCCAGAAAGCTCTTTGAGTGGGGTCTGAATTGTCAGAGAAAGGCTAGAGAATGCTGGAAGGGTAAGACCAAATGATCAAACACATCTTATCTCACATCTGAGGTGTTTTGGTACAATGGTGGTAGAAAGTTTAAGCACATTTATTTTTAGATTTTTCTGCTTTTAGTAGTCATTTTCTAAATCTGAATAAGCATAAGATAACTAATAACAATAGAGAATTTTTCTGCTACTCTTTCTCATGTTTGTAGAATATTTAAATGTATCATGGATACATTGGCTTCCATATAGTATGAAAGTGAAATATGCTTCTTTGATATGTTCAAATACACCTGTTAATTGTCTTAATATTTATATATAAGTGTATTGGGCATTTGCTATATTTCAAGCATCATGGAAAATGCCTTCTATAAACCAGCTGAGCTAATCTTCATAGCAGCTTGCGAAAATGAGTCTATAACTTTCACCAATTTACAAATAGAAACAGAGAAAGAGTAACTTTGTCACGTCTCCCAGGTGGTAAGTGAGGGAACCAAAGTTTAGATCCAGGAAGTTTCCTTTGCAGCTTGTGCCATTGAGCTTGTTAAACCCATTTCATATTTGCTTTTTGTTATATCACATCTTTAATGTATTGAATTCCCTCAGAAATTATTTTCTGGCAAGAAAGAGATGTTGTTGTGTTAGGCACATTGGAGCAGAAGATTTACATTAGCTTGTTAATCTTTTATGTCTGTGTATGTTGAAGTATTGGAGTAGGAGTGGTCAGTAGAGAACAAGCAGAAGCTACTCTGGATAAGTCGATCCTGATAGTATTTGTTGGAACCCAAATGAAAACCAAGAACAGTAATCCTTCCAGCACTTGCAATGGCTCAAATGTTACATGTTGTATGATGATTTTTATATCAAGTTATGAAACGGGAAGCTCTAATTTATGGTAAGAAGAGTCAGAGTAGTGTTTGCTTCTTTTAACTTTTTTTAAGATTTATTGGGGCCAGTACTGTGGCCTAGCAGGTTAAGCCACTTTTTTTTTTTATTATCTTTTTAAAGAAAGATTAATTTTATTTATTTGAAAAACTTACAGAGGGAGGGAGAGACATAGAGAAATCTTTTATCCGCTGATTCACTCCCCAAATAGACACAACAGCCAGGGGTGGGCCAAGTTGGACCAGGTCAAAATCAGGAGTCAGAAGCTTCTGGTGGGTTTCCCGCATGAGTGGTGTGGCCAGAGCCCTTGGGCCATCTTATGTTGCCTTCCCAGGTGAAGGAGGAGCTTGATTGGAAGCAGAGCAGCGAGGACTTGAACTGATGTCCATATGGGATGCTGGCATTGCAGGTGGGCCCCTGCGCCACAATACAGGCCGCAGAATAGTGCTTGCTTCTAAAGGAGGAGGGATACCTGCAAAGTGCCACAAGAAAACTTCTTGGATAAAGAGAATGCTCCACAGCTTGTGAGTACTACTGCTTGGCTGCTTGGCTGCATGGATTTGTCCAAATGAATCAAATTGAACCCTGGAAGTTTGTGCATTTTATCATATGTAAATTATACCTCAATTCATGAAATACTGGGGTTGGCGCTGTGGCGTAGCAGGTAAAGACGCCACTTGCAGTGCGGGCATCTCATATGGGTGCTGATTGGAGTCCTGGCTGCTCTGCTTCCAATCCAGCTCTCTGCTATGGCCTGGGAAAGCAGTAGAATATGTCCAAGTCCTTGGGCCCCTGCTCCCACGTGGGAGTTCCAGAAGAAACTCCTGGCTCCTGGCTTTGGGTCGGCCAAGCTCCCGCGATGGCCATTTTGGGGATGAAACAGTGGATAGAAGACCTCTCTCTCTCCCTCTCTCTCTCTCTCTGCTTCTGCCTCTCTTTAATTCTGCTTTTCAGATAAATAAATAAAATTTTCTTAAAAATATGAAATATCATTGTTTATTTTATTATAGAAAGTCCATTATTTTAGTTATTTTTAGCAATAAAAAATAAAAGTTACAGTTGTAGAGGTAATTTTGGACATTTTATTTAATTTTTTCAGGATTATTTTATTTATTTATTTTTTATTTAGTAAATATAAATTTCCAAAGTACAGTTTATGGATTACATTGGCTCCACCCCCATAATTTCCCTACCACTCACACCCCTCCCATCTCCCGCTCCCTCTCCCATTCCATTCACATCGATTCATTTTCAACTATCTTTATGTACAGAAGATTGATTCAGTATATATTAAGTAAAGATTTCATCAGTTTACACCCACACAGAAACACGAAGTGTAAAAATACTGTTTTAGTACTAGTTATAGCATTACTTCTTATTGGATAACACCTTAAGGACAGATCCCACATGAGAAGTAAGTACACAGTGACTTCTGTTGTTGACTTAACAATTTGACACTCTTGTTTATGGCGTCAGTAATCTCCCTAGGCTCTAGTCATGAGTTGCCAAGGCTATGGAAGCCTTTAGGGTTCGTCGACTTCGATCTTATTCCGACAGGGTCATAGTCAAAGTGGAGGTTCTCTCCTCCCTTCAGAGAAAGGTATCTCCTTCTTGATGGCCCCATTCTTTCCACTGGGATCTCACTCGCAGAGATCTTTCATTTAGGTCTTCTTCTTTTTTTTTTTTCCAGAGTGTCTTGGCTTTCCATGCCTAAAATACTCTCATGGAGTCTTGAGCGAGATCTGAATGCCTTAAGGCTGATTCCGAGGCCAGAGTGCTATTTAGGACATCTGCCATTCTATGAGTCTGCTGTGTATCTTGCTTCCCATGTTGGATCGTTCTCTCCCTTTTTTGATTCTATCAGTTAGTATTAGCAGACACTAGTCTTGTTTGTGTGATCCCTTTGACTCTTAGACCTATCAGTGTGATCAATTGTGAGCTGAAGTTGATCATTTGGACTAGTGAGATGGCATTGATACTTGCCACCTTGATGGGATTATATTGGAATCTCCTGGCATGATTCTAACTCCACCATTTGGGGCAAGTCCGATTGAACATGTCCCAAACTGTACATCTTCTCCCTCTCTTATTCCTACTCTTATATTTCACAGGGATCACATTTCAGTTAAAATGTAAACACCTAAGAATAATTGTGTGTTAATTACAGAGTTCAACCAATAGTACTAGAACAAAAAAAATACTAAAATGGATAAAGTATTAGATTGTACATCAACAGTCAGCACAAGAGCTGATCAAGTCACTGTTTCTCATAGTGTCCATTTCACTTCAACAGGTTTCCCCTTTGTTGCTCAGTTAGTTGTTGCCAATCTGGGAGCACATATGATATCTGTCCCTTTGGGACTGGCTTAATTCACTCAGCATAATGTTTTTCAGATTCCTCCATCTTTTTGCAAATGACCGGATTTCATTTTTTTTTTTTACTGCTGTATAGTATTCTATAGAGTACATGTCACATAATTTCTTTATCCATTCTACTGTTGATGGGCATTTGGGTTGGTTCCAGGTATTAGCTATTGTGAACTGAGCTGCAATAATCATTAATATGCAGAGAGCTTTTTTGTTTGCCAATTTAATTTCCTTTGGGTAAATTCCAAGGCGTGGTATGGCTGGGTTGGATGGTTGGGTTATATTCAGTTTTCTGAGGAATCAAGTTTGGACATTTTAGATAATAAACTTCATGCAAAAACTTGTGAATATGGGCATTGTTTTTGAGTAGGAAGCAGCTTGGGCTTAGGTACCCTGTAATATTTAGTGTTTTTATGTTATAAATACTTGTTTTGTATCATAAACTCTTCTCCTGTAGGAATAGCTGTTCCACAGTTCTGGTTTGTATTTTCTCAAGGATAGACCTGCAAGGATTAATAGTGTGAATCTTAGCTGTCACTCTTGAACTGGTCTCAGGATCACTACAGTGTTATTTATCTCCCTCTTTTTTAATCATTCTATATCTCTTTCCCCTTGGCTGGCCTTTCTACTGATTTAGATGAGATAACTTAGATACTCATTCTTGGGAGGGCTGGGCCCATGGTCACCACATTCTTTCTAGGCTCTGGTTGCTGTACCTATCCATTTACCATAAATTAGGCAGGGAATTTCCAGCAGACACTCCACTAGACTACCTGGGAATTGATCATATCATTCATGCCCCCATGGTGTAACAGTAACTCTATCTCTTTCTTGTAATTTAGGTGTGTTACTTTTGCCAGAATTTTGACTCCTTTCATTGCCTGCTGGTATCTTTTCACAAGTTGCCCAAAGTGCCTGGGCATAACTCAGAATCATTAGAATTTTTGTTGTGTACCTTAGTGGGAATTATTTCCACTATGGAAACTAAGCCCACGAGACCAGTTCTGAAAAAAGTCAGGTATTAAATATTTTGACTTTTGCAGACCATTTAAACTAACTTTCTCTCTTTCTCCTCCTCCTTTATCATCCCCTACTCCTCTATCCTCCTATTTCTTCTTTTCCCATCCCTTTAAAAATGTAAATATTGAGGCTGGCTCTTTGGTGCAGTGGGTTAAAGCCCTGGCCTGAGGTGCCGGCATCCCATATGGGCGCCAGTTCTAGCCCCGGCTGCTCCTCTTCCTATCTCTCTGCTATGGCCTGGGAAAGCAGTAGAAGATGGCCCAAGTCCTTGGGCCCCTGCACCAGCGTGGGAGGCCCAGAAGAAGCTCCTGGCTCCTGGTTTTGGATTGGCGCAGCTCCAGCCATTGCGGCCATCTGGGGAGTGAACTAGCAGATGGAAGACCTCTCTCTCTGTCTCTACCTCTCTCTGTAACTCTGTCTTTCAAATAAATAAAAATAAATCTTTAAAAAATAAAAAATAAAAATGTAAATATTATTCTTAGGTCATGGGCCATACAAAAACAGATCATAGCACTGATTAGAGGTGCCATGGTTTGCTAACCACTGCTCTAGTCCTTCTGGCCCTAGACTTATTGAGGCAGGAAGCATAGATTACCCATATGCTTTACTGAGACTTTTGATAAAAAGCACCATGCCATTTCGCACTGTGATTCTGAGGTCCGTATTTTCTATCTAATGGGGCATAGCACCATGTAATAGTCATTGGTTTAGTGTTATTAACACCTTTTGAGGGTGGCACTTCATTCTTGCAAAGCATATCTTCAAGCTCTTGACTCCACTGTTCCTTGGGAAGACAATTACATTTATCTATTAGGAGAATAGCTTTTGACATATGATAGAATCAGAAGATCCCATGATGATGAGCACACTGACTACTTTCTTTGCTTTTAAGAGTATTGTTTTATTGCCTGTGATAGTATGTGAGATCCCAATTCAGTAGATTAAGTTTCTTTAACCACACGGATAACAACACTGGCTGATGCCCCACAGGCAAGAAAAAACAAACTTGTATTGGGAATATGTATTGATTCTAATTAGTGTAAATTACTGCATTTTCAAGGGTTAAAGAACTGTAATGCAATGAATTTGCCACCAAGTTCATCCCTTTGAGAAGTGGTACATACTGAGGGCTCAGTGTTGGTATTTTTTGCTGGATGGTTTGATCATCAGTTACAAACAATGTGTACATCAGCCTTGATGAATGGGAATCCATGCAGGCAGGTTCATGTCTCCATCCCTGACACCACAACTATCTTTTTCACATGTACATTGCAGCAAAACAGGAATGGTGAGACAGAGGCTGCTGGCGTCCACTGGCATAACCTCTCTGCCTTATTCTTTGTTAATTATCTTCTTGTGGCAGATGTTAACATGCAACACTCTGTTCTTATTCCTGTGGGTTCATCTACCTACCTCTTCCAAGATGTCTTAAGTCTTATCTTTCATTCTTTATATCTTACTTGTTCTTGCCTCAAGCTGCCTGACTTCCTACATACAATGAATACCCATATTATTCACCTGAAGCCCTTTCAGTTGGGGGGGGGGTGTGGATTTCCCTCATCACTATCTTTCAGAATCACCTTGGGTAGAGCTGCAGAGCTAAAGTCATCCATTTTTGGTTTATGTTCATACAGTGAGCCATCAAACCATGCGATTTCCTCCTGTACCGGTTGTTCTCCTTGGAGTCATAGTGTGGGCTGATGGAGGAAGTGTTGATGTGATAGTGGTGGATGACATGAGAGGCTAGTACTTTATCTCAGGTGTACCATTTGCACTTGTTCAGGAGTGTTGATTTAATATTGAAATTTAGGCCTCTGATGCTGACTTGAGCTCCTTAGATGTCTTCTTTTACGTGATCTTTTAACTGCATCAGTATCCCAGTATTGGAAAGCACTGAATAAATTATTACACATGATTTGGTTTCACAGACTTTTGTAATCACAACAGTGCCTTTTATTTTATTTATTTCAAAGCAGAATAAAAATATTCCAGAGAGTGCTTCTTAGTATTTCAGTGACCTGACAGTAAACTTCACTTGACAGCAAAGCAACTGCTTTGCACATGGACTCCATTCCAATTTCAGAAATCATGTGACTCTCTACGCCTCACTTACCTCATATGTGTATGATATGTTAAAAACTTTTAGTCAGTAATTCACAGGCACTTTCTTATCTGAAAAAAATAAAGGCACCATGGCAAATCATCATGAACCACAAATAAAGTGGTCATCTACTTTGATTGTCTAAATAAAGATACCTTTGAAAATACAAAAAGGCTCCTACTAATAATTAGGTCAGAATGAAAGCATAAAATGAGGCCACATTGGGCAAAGTGGGATGATCACTTTTTGTAGGCATAAATAAAAAGACTATACTGGTGTGCAGTGGTTGAATAAACTAGTTGGTTTAGTTTGATGTCTGCATTACTATATATTTTAGTTGTTATTTTTTGAGAGGCAGAGAGATGAATAAATAACATATTTCCATCTATTTGTTCATTCTCCAAACTCCCACAACAACTGGGGATGGATCAGGGCTGTAGCAAGGAGCTGCAATGCAATCCAAATCTCCCAAGATGGTGGCAGGAACTCAACTCTTCAAGACATCACTGTTGCCTCAGAGGGTCTGCATTGGCAGGAAGCTGGAGTCAGAAACCTAGAATCAAACCCAAGCATTCTGACTTGGGATATATGCATCTTAACAACTTGGTTAACACCTGTTCCATGTACATTTTAAATCTGCGATATTCTAAGTGTCTGTTGAACATGTAAAATATCATTGAGTGGATTATACTAGGTAATAGTATATATAAACACACTAAGGAGTGTTTATTATGTGTCAGAATTTTTCATCTTTACAATTGAGGAAATGGGTGTCAGGATATGGAACCCCAGTGCTGGGCATATTCCACCTACTTCTGGAGTGTGATGTAGCTGGAGATCTGCCCTTTGATGCTATGTGATACCTGCTACCAACATCTGATGGCTAGCTTACTGCTGATATTTGCTCCCCTACTTGAGGTCTTGTAAATGAGAAGGAGACAAACAAATCTAACAATTATTATTCCACATAAAATTGGCTGTGATCATGCAGAGTAGAGATAAATACACCCTACAGGTAAAAGAATGTCTGCTGGAGCAAGGTTCCTCAAGGTGTGTCTTTAAGGATGGTTAGAAAATAGTTAGATACAGAGAGCTCCATGAGGGTGAAGGCACACAGAGTGAAATCTTGCATGATATATTTGGAGAGTTATAAATATTTTGGAATAATTGGAGGTGAAGTGATGATCTTTATACTATGCTCTTTAAGGTGCCAGCATCTATATCTCTGTTTAAAGGACCCACAGTTGTGACTTTCATTGTAATAGTGTACTGGGTCAAGCTGCCTCCTGCAATGTTGGCATTCCATTGGGCACCACTTCAAGTCTGTCTGCTCTACTTCCCACCCACCTCCCTGTTAATGCACCTGGGAAAGCAGGGAAAGATGGCTCAAGCTCTTGGGCTACTGTACTCATGAGGGAGGTCCAGAAGAATCTCTTCGCTCCAGGCTTTGGCCTGGCTCAGGCCTGGCCATTGCCACCATTTGGGGAGTGAGATGGAAGATCTCTCTCTCTCTTTCTCTCTCGCTCTGTTTCTGTAACACTGTATCGCTCTGTAACTCTGCCTTTCAAATAAAGAAAATAATTTTTAAAAATTTCAACTGCAAACCAGTAAGGCTGTTCTCTTTAGTAGAGGAAAGGAAAAAATTCCAATTTTTATAAAGGTAAAAGTTTTTACTATAAATGTAGTGAAAATAGAATGGCTTACCACTTATATTCAAGATAAAGGTGCCTGCAAAAATAACAATACAGGGAAAAGTGTTGTATATTTTAATGCATATTTTTGAAGGGATGGGGTGTTTGTTATATCAGAGAGGAAAACTTCCATAAATTAGAATTTTAGATCTGGGAAGTTAATAAAAGTATTTTTTTAGCTCCACCTTTCTTACTTTACAGCTGAAGTGACTTGTTAGTGAATTAATATAGATATGTAAAAAATTCCCTTTCAGGTATATTACTAAATATGAAGCTTTATTCTATATATATTTCTTTTTAAAAGTTATTTTATTTATTTGAATGGCAGAGTTACAGAGAGAGAGGGAGAGATGGAGAGAGAGAGATTTTCCATCTGCCATTCCATTCCCTAAATGGCTGCAATGGCCAGGGCTAGGCCAAGCTGAAATGAGCAGCCACAAGCTTCTTCCAAGTCTCCTATGTGAGTGCAGGGGCCCATGCACTTGGGCCATCTTTTGCTGCCTCCCAGGCACATTAGCAGGGAGCTGGATCTGAAGTGGAGCAGCTGGAACTCAACCTGGATGCCAGCTCTGCAGTTGGTACCTTAACATGCTACATCACAACACTGGCCCCCTTATATTTCTTTATTAATAGATTTATTTATTTATTTGAAAGGCAGAATGAGGGGAGATAGAGAAGAGGGAGGGAGGGAGGGAGGGAGGAAGAGAGAGAGAGAGAGAACTTCCATGTTCTGGTTCACTCCTCAAATGCTGCAACAGCCAGGGCTGGGCCAGGCTAAAGCCAAGAGCCAGTTCCTTCATCTAAGTCACCAGAGGGTGGAGGAGCTCAAATACTTGAGCTATCTGCTGCTGCTTACTGCTTCCTAGGTGCATTAGCAAGGAGCTGGTTGAGCTGAGACTCAAATGGCTCTCCAACATGAAATGTAGATATCCCAAGTGGCCATTTAACTTGCTGAGCCACAACAGTAGCCCCAAACTACATACTTTTTTTTTTTTTTTTTTTTGACAGGCAGAGTTAGACAGTGAGAGAGAGAGACAGAGAGAAAGGTCCTCCTTTTCTGTTGGTTCACCCCCCAAATGGCCGTCATGGCCAGCGCGCTGTGGCCGGCGCACTGCGCCGATCTGAAATCAGGAGCTAGGTGCCTCCTCCCAGTCTCCCATGCGAGTGCAGGGCCCAAGCACTTGGGCCATCCTCCACTGCACTCCCGGGCCATAGCAGAGGGCTGGACTGGAAGAGGAGCAACCGGGACAGAATCCAGTACCCCAACCTGGACTAGAACCCGGTGTGCCGGCACCACAGGAGGAAGATTAGCCTATTGAGCCATGGCGCCGGCCTACATGCTTTTCATACAGTGCATATTTTGGGTGGTATATGAGAAAGTAGCTTTGACTTTAAATATGCCACTTATAGAGGTTTACTGTTAATTTAAATGTAATTTTATATGTCATATATGTGGAAAAATTTTCTGTAGGATGTATTTGTATATGTGTTGTGTAATTATGTAAGAAAATAGAATTTAAAAATACACTCATTTTTAGGGATGAATTTAGAATAATGTAGCAGAACTAGACAGAATTTTGAGGAGGAAATGAGGGATTGAAAAAATTAGCTATGATGGAAATCAAAGAGAAGGAGTGAGTAAGGAAGGAAGAGAGAAAATGCAAGACTTCAGAAAGTGATGAGGAAGCAGCAGTTTTACATGTACATTTGTATCTGTGTTTTTCTAATAATGAGATTGGAATTTTTCCGTGTGGTTCAATTTATTCTAATAATGAAATGTGATGATTTAAGACATTAGAATAGGGAGTGGAAAATTTTAATATTTTCTCAGCCAAACCAAACTCACCCTTTAACTATTATTTTCTGAGTTTGGCCCCCTATAGGCATCACTTTTGCCAACTGCTTGTGTCACAGAAACCCCTAAAACCTCATGGTTCAGGGAGGGAGAGAAGAAGAGAGGGAGACAGAGGGAGAGAGAGAGAGAGCTCAAGATTTAAATTAATACAATTTTGAATTTGAATTGTTATCTTTTTGAGTTATAAATTTGTAAAGAGTACATTTCCAACTTTTCCTCTCACTACAGTTTTAGGATAACATTTGCTGAAACAAAATAAACTCTACGTGTTAGAAAGAGCAAACAAAGCAAAAATTTTAAAGAAAAAAAATAAACCCCATAATATAAGCACATCTTTTCCTCTAAGTTTTACACTTCAAAGACAATGTACTAAAATGGAAATAAGGTATGAAGCATTTTTTCATGCCTGACTCAAAAATTTTAGTATGAGATTCTTTTGTATGAGGCTTCTAAAGAATAGATATATTCTTAAAACAGCTTATGCAAGTACCGTATAACTAACCTATGAACAATTTGGTTCCACTCAGGCATTGAGAAGGTAAATGTTATCAATTTTCATATATTTAAAGTTTCCAGCCAAAAATATTTTAACCATATAACTTTACAACATAGAGGAAAAAAAATACACATATAAGCGAGAAATGCATTTTGCAATGAACCTGCCAGGGATATGATATGAGTGTGCAATGAAATGGGCCGTGCTGGAGAAAGGACTGGCTACTGGGAGGTTGCCAGTGGTATCTTTTGACACTTCCTGGCCTCATGTGTTATTGATCAGGCAGCCAGGGCTCTGGCAAATCCAAGTCAGGAAGGTGGAAAACAGAACAGATCTTACCTCAATTATGGGGTTTGGAGGGAATGGGACATAGAACACACACTTAATCGGCTGTCAAATATTTCATTTCAAAGCGGAACACTAAATTATAGCACAAAATTAGATTACTTGTAATGAATTTTTTTTCTCATTTGCTTATTCTGAGCTTCACAGTGACATTTTGCATTGTGTAGTGTGAGAAGTATTGAATTGAAAGAAAAAGTATCTGGCCAGATGTGGCTAGCTCTGTGAACATGAGCTTGTCACTCTACTATTCTCAGTCCATTTCCTGGTCAAGAGAATGAATGACGCATCAGGAAGACTATCGGCTCTATTGATTGACACTTAAGTAAATCTGGCCTGTAGATGTGCTTTTACTTTTGTGACATTACAAGATTTTTTTTTTTTAATCAATAACCAATTTGAGAAAAGCAGAGTTCGCTAAACTACAGCTTTCTGACTTCTCTTGAAAAAATGGGAAGTCTGGGGATTTATGGCTGGGAGTTCTGTGTGGCAACAGTGCACTGGTACAAAGTGCAGCAGACACTTAGTGCCCAAGTGGAGAACTCTCAACAGGTTGTCCTGTTGCCAGCTATGGGTCCCACACAGCTTGTTCCATTTCTTTACTTTATCTGCCTGACATTTTTACTTTTCACCCTAGGTCTTTTTCTTTTTAGCTGAGTTTCTTTTTTAAAGTAATATTTATTTATTAAGGCTTGATAATTTTAACATTTTGCCATATTCACTTCATATGCAGATCTTATATATACATGTACAATTTTTTCTTGAAGTCAAGGGTATAAGTGTCACAGAATGTGGGATTTATGACAATGATGATGAAGTGAAGAAAGGGTTTTATTACTATGTAGGTGAAATGACTCTGCAAAGACAGTAGATATAACTATATACCAGTAATATGACACCCACATATTTTCTAATCATGTATTTACATTAAGTTCCACATGTGAGAGAAAACATTAGTATTTATCTTTCTGTGCCTGGCTTTGTCCCTTAGCATAAGGATTTCACTCTTTTTATGGCTAAATAATATTACATTGTGTATTTATAACATGTTTTCTTTAGTCATCAGTTGATGGACATCTACATTTATTCTATATCTTTACTATTGTAAATTGGGCTGCAACAAATAGGGGTGCACAGGTATCTCTTTCACTTCCTGACTTCATGTCCTTCTGTTATGGACATAAGGTTATGTTATGTTCCTGGAATTAAGATACGTGGGTCATACCATAGATTCGTTTTTAGTTTTTTTTTTTTTTTTGAGGCATTTTCTCCATACTGTTTTCCTATAATGCTGTACTGATTTGCATTTCAATAACCCTGCCAGCATTTATTTTTTGATTTTTGATATTTGGCTTCTAAATGTGTTTTACAGAATGCTAGTCCTTAGAGAAACCCAATGGGAAATGAAGAGATCATGAATGGGTATCTATGCCTTTACTGTATCTCCTCTTCAATAAATAAGTTTAATTTTTATTTATTTTATATATCCAGATCTAAAATTACCTCTGGAATTCAGAATTCTCATTACCCTCTAAAATCTTTCATACCCCTTTTCAGAATAATTGAATTTTATCTAGGTAATAACTGATTATGATAAATACAATTCCTAGGCTCCTTTGCACAGGACGTGAGCAGAAGTGATAGGTCTGATATTTTGGGTATACCTGAATCAGGAATGAGTTGATGAGCAACATTAGATCAGGTGGACAAAGTGATGGCAGAGAACTACGATAGTCTTGGTTCCTTGGATGACTGCATGAAACAGAGTACGCCTATTAGGAATGTCTGCCTACGTCTGCAGTTCTACATGAAAAACAAAAATAAAAACCCACTCACGTTGCCTAAGCCAATGTCAATTTGGGCTTTTATTACACACATCTAAAACTGCATGTGAGTTGAAACAGCTTCTTGACTTTTTTGAAAGTCCAAGATTATCTCTTTGATTTTGTATTTGAATATGTTTAAATAATTTTGACTGAAAACAGGAAAATTACTATTTTAAACTTTTTGAATTACTCCCTTGGATGCTTTTCTACTGAGTGGAACTTAAATAAATTTATTTTCAGTCATGCACATGGTTACATTGTTATGAAATCATTATACAAAAATGCCAGTGACCTAATGTATATTGAACAGAGTAAGCATGTTCTGTTTCCTTCTAAATGATCAAGTGTCACAGACACCCATTTCAGTCCCATTTCATTCAGAAAATGAATTTGCCCCAAGGGAGTGGAGTCAAATGTGCAAAAGAAATGATGTGAGTGTTTTCTGCTTAACTATGTAGATGTCCTGAGTAGGAAAAGATAAAGTTACCAAGCCACCCAAGAGAGGTCTTTGAGGTAGGCTGTTTCAGGCTCAATTTAAAATCTGGCAATGATGGCCCCTAAAGCTTGGACTGTTATACATGTTGTTATAAATAGAGGATTTCATTTTTCTAAATCTAATAAGACAGCAACTTTTTATGGTAACAAATTTAATTTTTTAAAATTAATGTACCTGAGTGGAGATTACTAATGTAGTTCATGATTTTGAATACATGAAGCTGGCTCACAAGATTTACGGATTATTCAAGAAAATAAAAAGAATTAAGGCCAACCAATCTTGGACATCATTCAAAGGATGCCTTGGGAATGTTTTTAGTAAGTTTAGCATCTACCTCCTTCCCTCCCTCAAATCAGTTATATAATATTCACAAGATACTAGGAAATTTTTAAATTTAGAATCCAGAGCAACCCCCAGTAGAGATGATAAGGTTAGAGTTGTTATATTAGAAGAACAGGCTATCATGAAACTAGACAAATTATTTTAGACAAATAGACCATCACAATGAAAGTTATACCTATTTTGTATGAACAACTTTATTCAGCTTTTGAATGTCACCAGTTTGTTCAATCAAAAGTTGGCTTACAAGACACTCTGTCAAAAAAAAAAAAATGACCTAAATGAAAGATCTCCGCGAGTGAGATCCCAGTGGAAAGAACAGGTCATCAAAGAAGGAGGTACCGGCCGGCGCCGTGGCTCAACAGGCTAATCCTCCGCCTTGCGGCACCGGCACACCGGGTTCTAGTCCCGGTTGGGGCACCGGATTCTGTCCCAATTGCCCCTCTTCCAGGCCAGCTCTCTGCTGTGGCCAGTGAGTGCAGTGGAGGATGGCCCAGGTGCTTGGGCCCTGCACCCCACGGGAGACCAGGATAAGCAACTGGTTTCTGCCATCAGCTCAGCACGGTGCGCCGACCACAGCGCGCTGGCCATGGTGGCCATTGGAGGGTGAACCAATGGCAAAAGGAAGACCTTTCTCTCTGTCTCTCTCTCTCACTGTCCACTCTGCCTGTCAAAAAAAAAAAAAAAAAAAAGAATCTTGATGTGAATGGAAGGGGAGAGGGAGCGGGAAAGGGGAGGGTTGCGGGTGGGAGGGAAGTTATGGGGGGGGGGAGCCATTGTAATCCATAAGCTGTACTTTGGAAATTTATATTCATTAAATAAAAATTTAAAAAAATTAAAAAGTTGGCTTATAAAGTACAAGGGACTGTTAGAATAGTTGGTCAAAGCAAAATGTTCATTTTAAAGGTATAAATGATATAAAAACCACATCATTACATGTATAGAATTAAATAGAGAAAGCAATTTTCTTTGAGGGCCAGTACAGGATATTTTGGGCTATGAATTATTTTAAAGGCATTAATTATCTTCTTTGTGCATGCTAGCCCAAGGACATGTTAGGTTGCTGTTCCTTGGTTAAATACAAGAATTGAACATACACTCTCAAGATTTGTGGGGAAAACTGTAATATTATCATCTAACTTGCAGAGTCATACAGTAAAATAATTTATGATAACCTCAATTTTTCTCACAGAAACTTAATAGCTAGACAGTTGAGTCTTTTAATCTTAGTCTGAAGTAAATGCATTTAATTGTGCAATCTTATCTTCTTTCTTCATTCTAATAATGTCCAAAAGTGGTCCAGAGCACCAATTTGTCTTAGATGTTTGCATGTTATCCATGTTAACATCCTGGAATTTAAATTATAGTTCTATATGTGAATACAAAAGAGAAGGGGCCTTGTTACACTGAAATAAGAAGGATCTGGTCTCAATTACTTATCACTAACTTTGATAATTCTTTTAGCTTCTCTATTTTGTGACTACCCACCAAACCCGTGGAGATGTTTCCTAGTTATTGTGTGGAGGTATTGTCCTGAGATGCTCCTCCCACCTCCTTTCTATGTTAGTGAGAAATGACATGTACCTCTTAAAATTTTAAATAATAAATTAAAAATTACATCAAACAACAGTGACTACTTTGAGCAAACATTGAAATGAATTCTCAGCTGTAAAATGCGATGCACTTAATTGTCAATACCTGCTATGGCCATGAAAAGGGCTTCCTAGAGCTCCTATGGCAGAGGTCATAAGTAACTGCTGGTCCCAACTGCTGCCTTCCGAACCCAACACTGCATTCACCCACTTACCACCATCTCCCAAGTCTGTGATGGAGCATATTGTAAACACGTTGGCGGATAGTAGGGCTATTTCTGGGAGAACAAGGACTCCTCTGCTGGAACACCTTGGTTTAGGGATTCTCCAGCAAACTGGAAGAACTTCCTTAGAATTATATTGTAGCCTAAGATGGTTCTTACTCAACCTACTCTGTCCCTCATCTCTATAATGGATTAAAGCTGTACATGGTCTGACTGCTCTCCAAACCACTGCTGGACCTGTCTTTATTTTCTCTCACAGGTTCTTCCCCTATCAGTCTCATATGTGATTATTCCTACCTCGACATTTGTTTTTATACAGTCTGTCCCTTTGAAATTGCACAGTGGAATTTTTTTCTATGATTTTGTAATTTGGTAGCTAAATTTCCTGTCAACCTGAAGTATCCACTTACTTGGAGATAAGCAATAGTTTATTTTATTCCATAGATCAAAACACAGATTTCTTCATCTGTTACATTTTTCTTTAAGAATAGTAGGAATGGTTTATAAGAAACATATTGGATGCTTTTTATGATTCTGACTATTCCAAGAGAATATGACTTAGTATCCTCTTGAGAATAATAAGGGTAACAGGCGAACAAAGGAAACATGCATCCCTGGCGTGATTTCGAGTCGTTGTGACTATTGCTTTCTTTAATTCCTCCCAAAACACCTATCAGAATAGCAAAAGGAAATTCAATGGGAAATATTTTTGTTTCCTTATAACAGAAGTCTAATGACTAGACCAATTCACATAAACAAAGTAAAATAGAAATTTAAGGATAATTCAGGGTTAGACTCTATTTTCACTGAATTAACTGAATAATTGTCACCACTAATTAAACAAAAAATTCAGTCTTTTTACCTTTTAATAGCTTTTTAAAAAAATTATTTGAAAGGCAGAGTTACAGAGAGGCAGAGGCATAAAGAGAGAGAGAGAGAGAGAGAGAGAGAGAAAGTCTTCCATCTACTAGTCCATTCCCCAAATGGCTGCAACAGCTGGAGCTGAGCCGATCCAAAGGCAGGAGCCAGGAGCTTCTTTTAGGTCTCCTGCACAGATGCAGGGGCTCAAGAAGTTGGGCCATCTTTTGCTTTCCCAGTCCATAGCAGAGAGCCGGATGGGAAGTGGAGTAGCTGGAACTGGTACCCATATGGGATGCCAGCACTGCTGGCAGTAACTTCACCCAGCACCAGCACCTTAATAGATTTTTATATACTTAATCCTATTGTACTTTAAATTATATATATATTTCATTTATATAGTAAGCATATTTTATAGTGCTTCTTATTTACCCTCATAAAAATTATATAATAATGTCACTAGAGGATATATCATGTCTGCATATTCTCATTTTATTCAATATTTAGATTGCTTCTAATTTTTTGCTGCTGAAAATAACATTGACTTTAGTTTAGAATTATTTAAAATGAATTCTAAGAGTATAACTCTGCCTTTTATTAGAAGACAAAATTAAAATCTCCAAGTTATTTTACATGGAGACAAGGGCATTTGATGTGGGCTAAATAGTTTAGTAGTAAATCCTGTCTCCACTTTGTAAACTATTTTTTCTTGTCCTTCGCACATTTATCAATTTGATGTTTTCCTTATTTGTAGGAGTCTTTAATAAATTATTCTTGGTCAATTGTATTGGCAGCAAATATTTCCTCCTAACTGGCGATAAACTAATTTTTTGTTTATTTGGTTTATTCACTCATTGAATTAGCATCTACAGAGCACTCTTCTCTGATGGTTAGTGTTGTTGATCATCCTGTCATATACTTGTTGGCCATTTGCTTGTCTTCTTTGGAGAAATGCCTGTTCAAGTCTTTCACACATTTTAAAATCAGGTTATTAGTTTTTTGTTATTGGCTTGTTAAAGTTTCTTACATATCTGGAATATTAAATATTAAATATCTTGAATATTTAGTCCATGGCATAAGATGTCTTGTCTATACAGATGCCTTATAAAAACTAAAGTTCAATGTAATCCCACTTGTCTATTTTTACAATGATTTGATTTACTGATTGATTTGAGAGGCAGAATTACAGAGAGAGAGAGGGAGAGACAGAGAAAAAGGGCTTCCTTCTGCTAGTTTACTTCCCAAATGGCTGTAGTGACCACAGCTGGGCTGATCCAAAGCCAGGAGCTGGGAGCTTCTTCTAGGTCTCCCATGTGAGTACAGGAGCCCAAGCACTTGTACCATCTTCCACAGCATTCCCAGGCCATAACCAGAGAGCTGGATCAGAAGAGGAGCAACTGGCACCTGAACTGGTACCCATATGGGATACTGGCACTGCAGGCAGAAGTTTAGCCTGCTGCACCACAGTGCTGCCCCTGTATATTTTTGTTTTTGTTGACTGTATTTTTAGTGTCATATTCACGAAATAATTGCCACCACCAATGTCATGAAACTTTCTCCCTGTGTTTTCTTCGAGGATTTTTACTGTCTCATGTTTTAACATTTATATCTTTGGATAAAAGAGTTAATTTTTGGACATACGTGCAATACAATGTCCAATAAATTTCATTCTTCTTCATAAGAATATCCAGTTCCTATGGTTTGATTATGGTTTTTCCTCACCAAAAATTAATATGATGCTTTAGTTTTCAATGTGGTGGTGTTGCAACTGGGGACCTCAGGGAAGGTGTCATCTTTATGGAGTAGAACTCTCATGCATAGATTAATATTGTGTTGCAGGAGTGAGTGAGTCCTTGCTTTTGTGGGACTAAATAAGCTACCATGAGAGCAGGTTGTTATAAAGTGAGTCATCCCCTGTGTTTTGTCACTTCTGCATGTGCTTGCTTGCTCCTTGGCTTTTCCACCAATACTATGAAGAAGCTCAAGGCCCTACTCAGAGGCCAGATGCCAGGGCCACGCTCTGGAACTTCTAACACCATGAACCAAAATGGATTTCTTTGTAAGTTATCCAGCCTCAGATATTATGTTACAGGAATAGACAGTTTTGTAGCACCATTTGTTGAAGAGTTTAGCCTTTCTCCATTGTATGTTCTTAGCATCTTTGTTGAAAAATCAGTTAACCACTGATCCATGAACTTATGTTTGGGCTTTTTAGTCCATTGGTTTTGTATGTCTGTTTTTATGCCAGTACCACGGTGTAGCTTTGTAGTGTATTTTAAAATCAGGAAATGTAATGTCTCTAGCTTTGCTCTTCTTTGTCAAGATTGTTTTGGGCATTAGGGCTCTTACTATTTTGGATTTGTTTGTTTGTTTGTTTGTTTCAGTTTGTTATTTTCTTGGCTGTGCACCAGAAGGTGAAGTTCTTCTATTCCTGGTCTTGTATTTATTTCAGTTGTTGTGTTATGGCTATGCACCAGTTCTGGAACCTTTGGATTCCCTTTTTTTATGCTATGGCTCCACATTAGTCCCCTCTTAGATTCCTGTTTTTCCTGTTTTCTTATGTTATGACTACCTGCTGGAATTTGTGGACCCCCTGGGGTTCAGTACCCAGGAGTGGCAATTTTCTCTTTGGTCTCCTGAGGTTTGGTATCTCAGGATGGTGGGCCTTCTGAGATTTCATTTTAGCCTCCTGAGATTCAATACCCCAGGAGTGATGTGCCAGTCTGGAATGGCATTTCTCAGACTAAGTTTCTTAAGACCAGTTACAGCCTAAATGAAAGGGACCTTAATGGGTGCTTCTGAACATACCTGCCTCATTGAAATTACAAGGCGTACCAAGCTGGGTACATTTGTCAAGGATGGAACTTCTACCCCTTGCGTCTTCACAGGTGAACTTGAAAGATAGGTTTGCCTGCTCCTGTGAGCCTAAGATCTTCAATACCTCTTCAGGAAGCAGAAAGATAAGTGAAGCCTTTGCTTTTGTCACATCAAGACTGCTGCACTTTGGGGCAGACATGTTGTACCTATCTTTTCTTTTGATTCTCTCTGGGAGCTGTTATTGGCAAGGAAACTCCTTAGTGGGTTCTTCTATTATAAATTTCTATGCTCAGGCTAGGTGGTTTTATAATCTGCATAAGGATAGCCTATCACCACCCACTATCTGGGAGTCTATAAAATATGTTCTTTCCTTCTTAAGGGGGCACACCACTTGCAATTTTTTGTGGTCCAGTTTTGCTTATGCTGATTGATAAGCTTGTATATTTAAGAACTCAATGACTTCTGGAAGTAATGATGGCCATGCGGGGGACAAAGTGGTGACTGAGAGTACTCCAGCTCATGAAATGAATTCATTAGATGAGCTAAGAAGAGATTTCCAGACCCAGGACAGGTAGGGCCTGTGTTCCTGATCAGCAGAAGTAGCTGTAGAAGATAGGATGAGCCTATGTCCTTCAGCCTCCCCTTTAGATGAAGGGTTTGGAATCTCTGAGAGGGGAATGATATGGACAGGCAGATAGGATTAGATTGATTAGATTCATGAGCTGGAGACCACACCTCCCCTGTCCCTACCTGATCCCACCTGTATATACCCACCTGCCAATCAGACTATATAACCACTCCCCTCTTGGAAATGAATAAGAAGTGAGGAGTGCCCTGAGCCCATCATGTTTGCCCATGCGTCTCCCAAACCCCGTATTTGTGTTCCACATGCATCTGGCCTGTGACTCACACGTGTGGCCCTTGATCTACTCTCTGCCTGGTATAGAACTCCCAGTTCATCTTTCTGACCCATCTCTCCCTTAAATAAAGCCCGCACGTCTCTGTATATTTCTCCCACTTCCCCAAACAAATTCTGAGCTTTACTATGTTGCCTGTCTTATCTATGTCCAAGTTTAGAATGCTTCTTTAAGCTTGAGACAAGAACCTGAAATATCAATTTTAAAATATGCTCCCTGGTAACAATATGAGTTTTAGAATTCTTTTTCTGTTTCTGTAAAAATGCCATTGGGATTATATTAGGGATTATATGGAATCTGTAGGTTGTTTTGAGTAGTATAGACATTTTAACAATATTAAATCTTCCAAACCATGAACACAGGATGTCTTTCTATTTGTGCATGCCTTGTTGAATTTCTTTTATTAGTATCTTATAGTTTTAAATATACAGATATTTTCCCTGCTTGCTTTATTCCTAAGTGTTTTATTCTTTTGGTTCCATTGGAGATGAAATTGTTTTCCTGATTTCCATTTCAGATGTTTTGTTTTTAGTGTGGGGAAGATCTACTGATTTTGTCTCCTACAACTTTATTGATTTTTTAAATGTTTCTGTTTTCTTTTTAATGCAGTTCTAGGGTTTTCTATAGATCAGACAGCCATGATCTAAATGTATCTCTTTAGAATTTATATGCTGAAACCTTATCTCCCAAGGTGGGTGATGGTATTAAGTGGTGGGGGTTTAGGAGAGTGTACAGGCTTTGAGCTGTGATTAGATCAGAAGGTGGAGCCCTCGGGAATGGAATTCATTCTGTTTTAAAGAGACTGGGAGAAGCTTGTCTGCCCTTCCATTGTGTTAGGACCCAGAGAAGGTGCCATCTATAAGAAAGCAGGCATTCACCACAGATGGTTCTTGGTGCTCAATCTCTAGAACTGTGGAAAATCATTTTTGTTGTTTATAGCTCCTGGTTTCTGGTATTTTGTTATAGCAGTCTGAGTGAACTAAGACAAAAATCATGTTATCTGTATAGAGAGACAGTTTTGTTTCTTCTTTTCTGACATAGATTTTTATTTATAATTTTTTCTTGCCTAATTGCTCTGACTGGGACTACGAGTACTATTGTAAAACAGCAGTGATGAGAGTAGACATACTTGTCTTGTTCCTAATCTTAGAGAAAAAACTTTGTTTTTTAAAAATATTTCTGTATTTTTTTCATTTTATTTATTTCTTTTTTAAATATTTATTTTATTTATTTGAAAGAGAGAGGTAGAGACAGATAGAGAGGTCTTCCGTCTGCTGGTTCACTCCCCAGATTGCCGCAATGGCCAGAGCTACGTCGATCTGAAGCCAGGAGCCAAGAGCTTCTTCCGGGTCTCCCACGTGTGTGCAGGGGTCCAAAGCTTTGGGCCATCCTCCACTGCCCTCCCGGGCCACAGCAGAGAGCTGGATCAGAAGAGGAGCAGCTGGGACTAGAACCCAGTGCCCATATGGGATGCCAGTGCCTCAGGCAAGAGCCTTAACCCACTGAGCCACAGTGTCACAGTGCTGCCCCAAAACTTTAAGTTTATACCAATGAGTATGATGTTAGTTGTGGGATTCCCATATATGGCCTTTGTTATGATTAGGTAATTTCCTTGTATTTCTAGTTTGTAAAGTTTTTAATGTTAAAGGGTTCTGAATTTTCAGATGCCTTTGTCTGCATCTAATGAGACAATGGTGATTTTTTTGATTCTTTATTCAATTATTTTGGTGTGTCACATCCTTGTACCCCAGGGATGAAGCACACTATAATAAAGTGTAGTACTCTTAATGTGCTGTTGAACTCAGGTTCGAGTATTTTGTTGAGGATTATTGCATCTGTATTCATTAGGGATACTGGGCTGTAATTTTCTTTGCTAATGGTGTCATTGTTTGGTTTTGGTATTGGACTAATGCTGGCCTCATAAAATGAGATTCGAAGTGCTTTTCTCTTCAATTTTCTTGAAGAGTTTGACAAATCTTTTTAAGGGGATTTTTGCTTGTCAATTAAATCTTCATTCTAATTATAGATCTGTTTAGAATTTCTATTTATTCACAACTTGATGTTAGTGGATTGTATGTTTTGGGGAATTTATTAATTTCTTTTTGATTATCCAGCTTGTTGGTACATAATTGTTCATAGTAATCTCTTAGGATTCATTTCTTTCTGTGACTTCAGTTGAAATATAACTTCTTTCATTTAATTTTATTTGAATCTTATTTCTATTTTTCTTGGTTGGTCTAACTAACAGTTTGTCAATTTTGTTTATCTTTAAAAAAATTCCATTGTTTTCTATTGTTTCTCTATCCTCTATTTTGTTTATTTCTGTTCTGATCTCTATAATTTTTTTTTTCTGTCTGAGAATTTTTGGCTTAGTTTGTTCTTTTTCTAGTATAGGTTATGTTGTTTCTTTTGAATCTTTTTTTTTTAAATGTATGCATTTATCACTATGAACTTTCTTTTTACTAATGCTTTTGCTCTGTAGGTTTTGATATATTGTGTTTTTATTTTTATACCTTTTAACTTATTTTAAAATTTTTTTCTTTGATAAAATGTATATACCAGAATATATTTTGAAATTTCCACATAGCTGTGACTTTTCCAGTTTTCTGTTGATATCTACTTTCACTTAATTGTGTTCTGAAAAGATACTTGGTTTAATTTAATTCTCTCAAATTTGTTAAGATTTGTTTTTTGACCTAACATATGATGTATCCTGGAGAAAGACTGTTGTGCTCTTGAGAAGAATGTCTATTTCGTTCATGTTCAGTGTAATATTCCACATGTGTCTGTTAGGTCATTTGGTTTATATTGTTATTCACATCCTCTGTTTCCATACTCATCTTCTGTCTAGATATTCTGTCTACTATTTAAAATGGAATATTGAAGTCTCACTATATTATTGCACCTATTTCTCTGTTCTGTCAGTGTTTCCTTTATGTATGAGGTGTCTTCAGAACGTTCAAGGAAAATGGATTTAAAAGATAAGCTTACTTTGGTGCAGAAAACTTTTGTAATGAATAGTTTTTAATAATATCCATTTTGAAGAGCTTTGTGAAATACCCTCATAGTTAGGTGCTCTGACATTGGATACATGCAAATTATAATGATTAACTCTTTGTGGCAGTTCCAACACTACCCACCAGGAAGCATGCTGAAAACAAACAAATAAACAAGCAAAACAAAGTTCAGGCAAAGAACCTGGTTCAGATCAGTTGGATCCAACATGGCATCCAGATTAACTGTTCCCCAACCTCTTGCTTCATTATACTCTCATGATAATGCATTAGCACAGTAAAAATTACTCCCTTTCACAGCATGACAATTTACAATTCCTTTGCAACTTAGAGAAGTGACTTTACAAGGAGAGAAAAGAAGTGGATCTCTAATTCCTGGAAGTCATCACCCTTTCCTAGAAATAAGTGAATATTTCATCTAGATATTAACATAAATTTCCTATACCCTGTAAATGTAGAACTCAAACAGTACATGATGCTGTTCTGTGGATTGAGTAGACTACTTTGCCATTTTCTTTAATGAAACTCTCTTGCTTTCACTTGGCTGGCTCATGATTGATTTCTATTTCTCTCCAAAGGCAAGGACCCTCGGGAGAACATGAGTGGGCCCCCAAAGAGACTCCAGCTGTCCAGTGTCAAATTGACCCATTATCATTATATAATGACTTTGTTTATTTCTGTAGTCATTTTTGAGGTAAAATCTATTTTTTATGATAAAAGTATAACCAGTTATACTCTTTTGTTTATCATTTGCTTAGAGTATCTTTTTATATCCTTTCACCTTCAGTCAAAGCATGTTGTTATATCTAAAGTGAGTTTCTTAAAGACTATGCATAGTTGGATTTTTAAAAAATTCCTTCAGCTACTTTATGTCTTCTGATTGAAGTGTTTAATTCATGGACTTTTAAGATGATTATCAGTAGGGAAGATTTTTTTTTTAATAGTCATTTTGCTATGTACTTTCTGTTATTCTTACAGTTCTGCTTTCTTTATATGTTATCTTCCTTTGTGTTTTGTTGAATTTTTTTTTTTTTGGTATTGACACACTTAGATTCCTTTTTCTTTTTTCGTTTGTGTAACTTTTATGGGTATTTTTTGTGTGGTTGCCATGACACGTGATTTTTTAAAAGTCTGTGTTAATCTGATAACAAATTCAGCCACATAAAAAATTCCACATTTAATTTCTCACTCTGATTTATATTATTATTATCTGAACTTATATATATTTACATTGTATATTATAAACATATTCATTAGTTATAGTTATTGTGGTTTTGTGATAAAGTATTAAATAAGTGTTTTGAGCTTTGTCCATGGTTCCTAATCACAGCTTCCAAAATTCTTATAATTTCCTAAGTGATACAGTAGTAAGGTATATTTTTTGTTATAATAATTTGCTTTTATTCATAAAATAACTCTAAGAGCAATAAGATGAAAGAAGTGTCTTTTCTTATTGCAACCACGTTGAAGCTTATGTTAGTTAGGTAATTTTAGGCAAGCCCTTACATAACCATAGTGTGGACACAAGTTACTGGACAAACCAACCATGTGATTAGAGGGTAGAAATTTTGGTCCCCAACCTGGTCTCTGGAGAGGGGAAAGGAACTGTATGTTGACTTAATCATTGATGGCCAGTGTTTGATCAATGCCTTTGTATTTGAACCTATATAAATCCCAAAAGTTGGGGATCAGAGAGATTCCATATTGGGGAACAAAAATACATTCATTTGCCAGAAGGGTGGCACACTCAAAAACTGATATAGTGTTTTGTATTTGCTTATATATTTACTTTTATCAATAACTTTTATATTTCCATGTTTCATGTTATTGTTTAGCATCCTTTTGTTTCAAATTGAAGAACTCATTTTATCACTTCCTATAAGGCAAGTCTGGAGGTAATGACCTCCCTGAGATTTACTTACCTGGGAAATGCATCAGTTATCCTTTATTTTTTAAGGGCAGTTTTGCTTGGCAGAATTTTTGCTTAATAATTTTTTTCTCCCAGCACTGTGAATATATAATCCTACTTCCTTAAGGCCGTCACAGTTTCTGCTGAAAATTCACTGTTATTCTTTTTTTTTTTTTTTTGACAGGCAGAGTGGACAGTGAGAGAGAGACAGAGAGAAAGGTCTTCCTTTGCCGTTGGTTCACCCCTCAATGGCCGCTGCGGCCGACACGCTGCAGCCAGTGCACCGTGCTGATCCGATGGCAGGAGCCAGGTGCTTCTCCTGGTCTCCCATGGGGTGCAGGGCCCAAGCACTTGCGCCATCCTCCACTGCACCCTGGCCACAGCAGAGAGCTGGCCTGGAAGAGGGGCAACCGGGAGAGAATCTGGCGCCCCGACCGGGACTAGAACCCGGTGTGCCGGCGCCACAAGGCAGAGGATTAGCCTAGTGAGCCGCGGTGCCGGCCAGTCCACTGTTATTCTTAGGATGGTTCCCTTGTATGTGACAAATTGCCTTTCTCATGTTGCTTTCAAAATGCTGCCTGATATTTTTTTACAGTTTTATTATAATGTATCTTAATTTGAACCCATTTTATTTTGTGTAATGTTTTAAAGATTTATTTATTTATTTGAAAGGCAGAGCTACAGAGAGGCGGGGGGGGGTGGAGAGGGGGAGAGAGAGAAAGAGGTGTCTTCAATCTGCTGGTTCATTCCTTAGATGGCTTCAATGGCTGGAGCCAGGAGTTTCTTCTCAGTCTCCCACATGAGAGCAAGGGTCCAAGGACTTGGGCCATCTTCTACTGCTTTCCCAGGCCATAGCAGAGAGCTTTATTGGAAGTGTAGCAGCTGGGACTTGAACCAGTGCCCATATGGGATGCCAAGTCTGCAGGTGGCAGCTTAACCTGCTGTACCACAGCACTGGCTCCTATTTTGTGTATTTTTGACTTCTTGGATCTGGATGTCGCTTTTGTCCTTCAAATCTGAGAATTTGTCTGCTCTTATTTCTTTGAATAAGCTTTCTGATCCTTTTTCACTCTCTCACTGATTCTTAGAGACAATACTGCATGATTGTGTCCCATAGGTTACTTAAGATTTCTTCACCTTTTTTTCTTTTTGCTCCTATGATTGAATTATTTCTAATAATTATTATTTATTATTATTTCTAATAATCTGTCTTCAAGCTCGCTGATCCTTTCATCTGTTTGGTGTAGTCTGCTATTGAGCCCTTCTGTGCATTTTCTGTTCAGTTATGTTCTTCAGCTCAATGATTTGTTTTGTTCTTTTTATATTTTACATCTGTGTTTTGAAATTTTCTTGCATTGTTATCTTAACCTTAGTAAGTATCATTATAATGGTTATTTTAAAAAAAATTTCAGGTTATTCATATAATTCCATTTCATTACAGTTAGTTTCTGTAACTTATCATATCCTTTGTTTTGAACATCCTTGCCCAAGTCTTCATTTTCCTTGACTCTCTGTATTGGTGTATGTTCATTAGGCAAGGTGAACACCTCTCTCAGTCTTTATGTGTTGGCCTCATTTGGAAAATTCCAACTAATCAGCCTGGCCAGACATTCTTGGATTTTCTTCTTCTTCTTCTTTTTTTTTCTTCTTGTCCAGATACCTTTTATTTAAGGAATATAAATTTCAGGCATTTCATAAATATAACTTTAGGAACATAGTGATTCTATCAACTTTTACTCACCAGGGAGAAGGAAAAAGGTGAGCATTTTGTCCACTTTGTCTTTTTTCAGGAGCACGGAGCTATGGCATCTATAAGTTTAAACCACATCTCTGCTCCCCTTGTGTAGCTATACTGTCCTAGATCCACTAGGACTCTAAGACTGGCAATTTAGTACCAGTTCTGTTTTAGGTTTTGCAGAAGATGGGGTGTTTAAAACATTTATCAACTCCTTTCTCAGGGGGAATTTGTTAGATGAGATTTTTGTTTTGTTCTCACTCTGTGCTGAGCAGCAGGCTGGGGCTATAATCTGTAAGTATCTAACATCTCAAGCTGAGGTTTCCATTGCCCTTAAACCATGTGAAGTAATTTAGCTTTTATCACAAGAATTATAGATCATTTAATGGTTTTTTATGAAGAGAGAACTATGATGAGACTTGTTTCAGAGAGATCATTCTATCTTCCGTGTGGAGAACGGCTGTGAGGAGGCAAGCCTGGAGGTAGAGTGAACTGGAGTACTAAACCAGGTGAGAGTCAGTGAGAGGCATCATGTTAGTAGACTTGTAGGACCTGGGGATGGGATATGGGCATCAACAAAAATGGCAGATTCCTAGGATTCTCAATTGAGTAGCATTGGTGAGTGTGTCATCTGCTGAGACAGGGAATGGAGGAGGAGGAGGAACAAGTTGGCAGGAAGGTGTTGGCTATAGATTTTTAAAATCCTTTGTATATAATAACATTCTTGGCGATGTCTTATCATGTCAAACTAATTCATTCTTTCTTATCTTTAAGTAAATAGTTTTGAAATTATTTTGGCCTTAGTTAAATGGAAATTTGTGATTTGCTTTAGGAGGGAATTTCCAGTCATTCTAAAATTTTTTTTAAAAAAATATGAAGTAGTTAATCCATTGGGATTCCCCAGATGGATGAGCAAATGTCAAATTACAAAATTTTCACAACCTTGTAGTAACATTCAAGATTTAGTTTATAGTAAAGACAAAGAGTTCTAACAGTATATATAATTTCTTATTGTCTCCGAAGAGTTCGCATAAATAAATGATCTGAAGATGATTTAAAATGTTGTCAGTTTGAAACATATGTATTCATAATGCGTCCCAGTAAGTAAGTGAGTTTATAGAATATCCTTAGAATTAGATAAAAGGAAATATATAGATAACTAAGATATTAGCTTCTTTCTTGACAAGGGGAAAGTAACTGCACAAAACAAAGGACTTGGTTTATTTTCAGAATTATGATGAACAGAGTAATATGTAAGTAATGTTGATATGGATCCTGAGATTCAAAACTTAATTATAATTATACACTTGTCTCTTCTGGGCTCACAAACACATACTGAAAAGTTTTTATTTTGCTAAACAGAAGTTGGGAATGTTGCTTGTGCTTACTTTCTTAATTGTAAGTTAAATAAATTCCTATTGGCATTATTATGTCATGTTCTCAGGTATATGATATTTGAGCATATTGTGTGGTTCTGAAACTGCTATGGTAGTTTTAAACCTCAAAATTATTAAAATAGCTCTCTCTGTTATATATTTGTATACATACACATGCATGTATGCGAATGAAAGGGTATGCAGGGGACAGTGCTGTGGCCCTGGCCTGAAGCACCAGCATCTCATATGGGCACCAGTTCTAGTCCCGGCTGTTCCTCTTTCAAGCCAGCTGTCTGCTATGGCCTGGGATAGCAGTGGAAGATGGCCCTAGTCCTTGGGCCCCTGCACCTGCGTGGGAGACCTGGAAGAAGCTCCTTGCTGTGGACCAGCGCAGCTCCGGCCATTGTGGCCATCTGGGGGGTGAACCAGCGGATGGAAGACCTCTCTGTCTGTCTCTACCTCTCCCTGTAACTCTGTCTTTCAAATAAAATAAAATAAAGTCTTAAAAAAAGGGTATGCAATGTATGTGTATTGCATGAGGGGATTATAATCATGAATTCTAGCAAACTAACATTTTTTTTTTTATGTGTATTGAAAATGTCAAGTACTATTACTTGGTTTTAGTATTTAGGCTATGCTTTCATAAAAAGGAAGCAATGGCTTTGAAAAGGACACAGAGCATGCCAGTGAATGTAGGTGTATGGTAGGGTCCTAATTGCATAAGGAGATCCCACAGTGAGACATCTCTTAGGAAAAATTATTTGATTTATCCTGTCAAAAATAGAGGAGACTCACATATGCAGCATTTGTTTCCCATCACAAGGACATCCTGAATGGCCAGCTGGCTGAAGTAATTATGTGAATTGTATATTGAATTTAATGACTGCTTATCTAGAAATCAATCTCCAAAAGAGGGAATTCAATTTATTTGCTGGTATTATTTCATACTTTGTGTGTGTTTGTGTGTGTGTGTGTGAGCCAGAATGGTTTTTCTCTTTTTCTTTCAATTTAATTGTAGTCAATAGCTAATAAGACATCGGCAAGACATTCTTCAGATTGTGGTCTAATAATTCAACATGGATGAAGATGGTCTTCTGATCTTTTGAAGAATCAGTTTTATAAGTAGTTCCTCCCTGGCATTAAGTCAATTTTAAATAATATAATCATCAATAGATGCAAATCATTTGTTCATGACATTTCAGGAATGAGAGTGGGGTCCAGTAATAGGAAGTAAATTTGTTTCATATACTTGGTGTTGAATTAATTTTTCAGTTAAGCAATTCAACAATGCATCTTAGTTTGATATTTCTTGGGGTTTTGCAACTGAATACAACTTCCAAGATTAATCTGAAAACATCACATTATTTCAGTGACTTTTTGGGAAAAGATGGAAAACTCATAACAGAGTCCAGTCTCACAAACTTTGTGATTCCATGTTTATTTGTAGAATTCTGATAGATATTTTTGAAGATTTAAGTTCCCAAATTAAATATACATATCCATACAATTAACTGTCCTAATATTCATATATATGTGAAATTGCATGATTCTGTGATGTACAAGTAATGTGGAAAGAACATCTTTTGCATTTATAATAATTTATTTTTAATAGAAAACTTTTATTTAATAAATATAAATTTTGAAAGTACAGCTTTTGGATTATAGCAGTTCTTTCCCCCATAACCACTCTCCTACCTGCAAACCATCCCATCTCCTACTCCCTCTCCCATCCTATTCTTCATTAAGATTAATTTTTAATTATCTTTATATACAGAAGATCAACTCTATACTAAGTAAAGATTTCAACAGTTTGCCCCCACACAGGCAAACAAAGTATAGAGTACTGTTCGAAGACTAGTTTTACTGCTAATTCTCATAGTACAATACATTAAGGACAGAGGTCCTACATGAAGAGTAAGTGCACAGTGACTCCTATTGTTGATTTAATAATTAACACTCTTATGTATGACGTCAGTGATCACTCGAGGCTCTTGTCATGAGCTGCCAAGGCTAAGGAAGCCTCTTGAGTCCACAAACTCCGACCTTATTTAGACAAGGCCATAATCAGAGTGGAAGTTCTCTCCTCTCTTCAGAGAAAGGTACCTCCTTCTTTGATGGCTCGTTCTTTTCGCTGGGATCTCACTCACAGAGATCTTTCACTTAGGTCATTTTTTGCCACAGTGTCTTGGCTTTCCATGCCTGAAATATTCTCATGGGCTTTTTAACCAGATCGATGTGCCTTAAGGGCTGATTCTGAGGCGAGAGTTTTAGTGTAATTTAAATAGGGATGAATGTGGTGTTGAGAAATACAAGTTTGGAATGACTGAGTACTTTAAAAGCTTACCATCCAAAGATAAGTATGATAAAAAATCTCTGTTTTATAAATACCAACCAGAGTTCTAGATCCCCCCCACCCCCCAAAAAAAAGGGTCAATGGAGTAGGTGAAGAAAGACAAAGAAGTTGGCCGGCGCCGTGGCTCAACAGGCTAATCCTTCGCCTTGCGGCGCCGGCACACCGGGTTCTAGTCCCAGTCGGGGAGCCGGATTCTGTCCCGGTTGCCCCTCTTCCAGGCCAGCCCTCTGCTGTGGCCCAGGAGTGCAGTGGAGGATGGCCCAAGTGCTTGGGCCCTGCACCCCATGGGAGACCAGGAAAAGCACCTAGCACCTGGCTCCTGCCATCGGATGCGCGCGGTGTGCCGGCCGCAGCGCGCCGACCGCGGCAGCCATTGGAGGGTGAACCAACGGCAAAGGAAGACCTTTCTCTCTGTCTCTCTCTCTCACTGTCCACTCTGCCTGTCAAAAAAAAAAAAAATTAAAAATAAAAATTAAAAAAAAAAAAAGACAAAAAAGTTAATTTACCTCTATTTTGTAGTAAAACAATGAAACATTTGAAATTTTGTCATTGGCTTATCTTGCTTTCTACAATTTTCTCCTGCCTTCTAGTCTCAATCTTTAGTACTTCTAAGTACTTCCTGGCGACATACTATTAGTATCTTACTCCCATGGCCACACTAGCTTCGTTTTCCACTGTTGCCTGTTTCTCCTAATCCAGCCAACAGTCCCTTACCAAATGCAATTCACTTCAACCATCACCAAGATAAAAACAATTTTGTCAAAGAAGCCATACTAATGTGTAATTAGCAAATACTCACATTACCTTAAAAGTGGCATTTATATTTTAAAAACATGTTTTTCCAACATACATGTACTTAGAATTAATGACACATGATGAGAAAAACAGTTATCTGCCCTTATTTTATTTTCCACAGCCTTTTCCCCTTCATCTTTGTCCTATAAGGTATTTAACAATATCTCATTTTTCTCATAATGGTTCCCACAACAATAAAAATGGGATATTCTGGTTCAAAATATAGATTATGGGCAGGATAGGTATTTTTTATGTATGGGCCATTTATATGGCAGGTGTTTGTCAGTATGAAAAATGTCTCATTATAACAGTAAGGAGGAAAGCTGTTTACTCAGTCAAATATCCCTACCAAGGGTGGACGTTTGGCACAGCTGTTAAGACATCACGTGGGATGCCCACATCCCGTTTTTGAGTGCTTCTGTTTGAGTCATCAACACTTCTGATTTCAGCATTCTGCTAAGGCTCATGTGGGAGGTAGCAAATAATGGCTCAAGTAATTGGGACCCTGCCATCTATGTGGGAGACTCAAACTGGTTTCTAGCTTCCAGTTTTGGCTTTGGCCTGGTGTAGCCCTTGCTGTCTTAGGCATTTGTAGAGTGGACTAGAAAATGGAAGATCTTTTTCTGTCTGGCTGGTGTATTATCTCTGTCTTTGAAAAAAAGTCCTACATTGAGAGTTAAGTTTAATTGAATTTTAAAATGGGTTGTTTGTATTTTATGACATATTATTAAAACAATAAAACATAATATGTATGAGTGGAGCTCAGACATATAAGGCAGCTCTTTGAAATTGTCTGATTCATCTATCATATGTCAATGGGAAACATGTGGTGATTACCTCTTCCTTCTACGCTCTCTACTTAGTTCTAAGTTAGATGACATGTATGGCATTTTTTAGGTTTTTTTTGGAATGATCCACATATAATGTCATGTCACATCACATTAAAATCACAAAGTCATTAAATTTTACCTTAAATTAAAAAGATTAGTTAACAGGAAGGGAACATACTGACCCGACACTGACTTTATTTTGTTTTAGAAAAATTCTTCTTGTGTTTGTAGTAGTAAAGCAAGCCCAACATTGTGACTATTAATTTATTTCTATTAAACTGTGTCTGGACTCTAAGGAGAAAGACTGGAAATCAAGAGGTATGATAGACCATTATAGGAGAATTGGTGAGATATCATGCTTCTCTCTGTAAAAATTCACTGTATAGGTTTTTCTCGATGCTCAGTGGCACTGAGCATTTTTTATAATGATAATGGGAAAGTAATAAAGCACAACTTTATTTTTAAAAGGGTTCTGAATGTTTTTAAGGTTGTTAACAGCTTTTCTCCCAAAAAAAACCATATGACAATCATTGAAATTAAAAACAACGAATAAATGTATATGGAGTTTCCTATATAGTAGCTTCATTCATAAGTAGTGTAGTGAGTTAAATGTCTTCTACCAAAAGTATTTTTCTTCTGCCTTCTTCAGGGCATGAAAACATCCTATTTGAAAATTTATAGTTTTGCATCAAATTTTTTGGCTGTGTCTGTTTTCTTCTCTCAAAGACTACATGCATCTAAGTGAGAAAATCCATGAAGTGTCATAGCTTTAGATATGACACCTAAATTTATTTATTGATTATGGCTGCACAAAGCCATATTATTGGAGAGAGAAGGGTGAACAAGGCAAGATTCATGGCCTCAAGGTGCTTTTATTCTCTTAATCTTTAGATTTAACTAGGATCATGCATTTCTAGCCATTCACGGCTTGAATTTTCTTCAGTGGGCTGTCATCCTCTTTTTCCAGTGTATCTGTGAGGAAATGCATCTTCTTTACTTAAAAACTTGCCATACTTTCTACTTGTCTCAATCCCATTAATGGTACTACCATTTTCCCGAGCAATGAAACTGTTTCTGACATCTTGGCTCCACATTCATCTTTCCCTTCTCAAAACCCCTCTGCATTACAATCAAAGTCACACAGATTAGCACTTGGTTGTTCTGTAATTATTAAATGTGTCATAAATTTACTTCCAGACATATTCTAAAATTTAAGGACAAAGATCACATTTGATCTGGTACAGACTTATAACATCTCCAGGCGAATCTGATGAAGTTAAGGTTTGAGAATCACTGCGGCAGACCACTGTGACTTATAAATGTGCTTACAAATTACCCAGAGATTTGTTAAAATGAAGACTCTGGTTGGTTGGTATGGAGGATAGACTGAATATAAAAATAGCAAGATTCAAGATCCAGGAGCAGGTTTAGGTCCATGGGGAGATGATTTTAATCAAAAACATTTTTATGTGAATTAATTTGTGCAAGTACACACAAGTGCACCACCAGCAGAGAGAAAATTACATTAAGAAAAATGTGGAGAGCAAATTAAGATAAAATTTTTACATGTGACATTTTTAATCAAAGGTTTACCTAAAGACCCACTATGTCAGATTATTTTAACATCTTATTTTGGCTATTAATGCTCCATTTTTTAATATAAGTACAAGCCAATAAACGAATATTATCTTGGAAAAATATCTACAGAATTTTCACAAGGCAAGTCTCTTATTTGACATTTTCTGCTAAATTGAGTTGCATTAAAGAGACCCCTTTTTACTTGTTTATGTATAATTTTTATAGTAGAGTAATAAAATTACAGAATTATAAATACATTTTAAACAATTAAAATATTCTAAATACTTCTTTTAGTGGAATGTAGCAATTGAATGACAAATGAATTGATGAAAATATATAATCTGAAAGAACCAACTGGAATGAAGAAGTACATGATTAGTCTAAAGCTATTTCAGCGAAAAAGAAAACTTTTATTTAATAATTTCAGCGATTCTGTGAATGAAATTATAAGCATTAATGTCCTGGCTTTGATGAGTTCTGTGTTGAACTATGACAATATTTTCTCTACTGTGTCTGAACTACATTTTCTTAATACAATACACTGTCATGTCTGGTACACGGTACACCCACCAAGCAGTCAAAAGCAATTAAATGAATGATTTGGACAAAGTCAGTTTTTGTACACTCCATGCATATTGAAAAACAAGATCAAATAGACCTCAAATAAGACAAATTTAATAGTGAATGGGTTTTATATTTCATGAGACTCTTAAGTACAGAAAAGTAACACCTACAACATGTTACCCTACATCTGTCTCAAAGTTGGAATAAGTAGTTACTTAAGTGAAGCACATTTGCCAAGATCCATAAACATTATAACCTGCTTTGAACTTATGGCATAAACAATACTTTTATTATAATTTCTTTTTTAATCATGAAGAGGAGGAAAGGACAAAAGTAATGTGATTTTCAGTGACTCAGATTCCTGAATGCTTTCCAAAAATTTCACCTCTAACTGTGGTGGAAGTTGTTCACATGGGCACAGACAAATACTCAGAAACCAGCTGTATGTTTCAGAGAGAAAAAAAGTCAGTTAATTTATATACCTGATAGAAAAAGAATTGAATGCTTCCCAGTGTTTTAAAGCATCTGGAAAATATTTTAAATATTGTCTCTTCTTTTGATCCTATCTTTTCCCTTAGTCTACGTAGAGGGAAAATAAGACTGAAATGTTCCGAGAAAGTTACAGTCAGCTGAAGTTTATGTAAAAAGAACCAATGCTTTTTCCTATTTGACTTCCATTCCAGTGTTGCATACTTAAGGGTTGGTCTTCTAAGACTGCCAGCATTCCCTTGAACCAAAATAAGCAAACATCCAAGTACTTTGAATTCTCTTCCTCAGAATTATACCTCATTATCCTGGGATCTTGACAGAATAAAAGAACATTTCTAAATTTTAAAATATCGTCACATTTATCAGGATATGCAGTAATATGGAGAAAATTATCCATTGGATCACCTTTTTCCATTTAAATCTCATCCTGTAGAATTTCTGACACACCTGAATTTCATGTGTAAAAAGAAAAGGCAATCAAGTAAATCTTTCTACTATTTTCTCAGAGGTGTCCAATCCAAAGCCTGGTGCAATAGCCTAACCGAAGTTAGCCAAGGGAGTTCTGCTACAAGACATTGCTGGTACCAGCATTGTCCCTTTGAAATTATTATGAATGATGGCATTGGAGTCTCCTGTGAAAACACAGGTTTTTACTGCTATTGTGTATGAGAGACCCCAAGTGACTTAAGACCTGAGAATTTTCCACTGTGACATTCACAAGTTCTTGTACCCGAATCCCCATCCTTTCTTGCAAGTGACCGTAGCCCCTAATTCTTCTTATTTATCTCTTTCAGTAAAATTCAGAATGGTCAAACAATGGCTCCTATCCCACAAGAACAATCCCTATATTCCCATTTTTGAAACTAACTGGCCTTCTCCCAATCTCCCTCCTACCAAGTCTAGCTGAACTTTGGCCAACCTCCTCCTGCTAAAATCATGCAAAAACTTTCTGTCATCCTTCTCCAACTTAGGGTGCTCCTTTGGAGTTTTCTGAGTCTTGTGCTAATAACCTTTTGGATGATTCTTTTCCATAGTAGAGATTCCTGGGATTCAAGAAAAATTGTCCTTTTTTATTTTTTAAGATTTATTTTCTTTATTTGAGACAGAGTTACAGAGAGAGAAAGAGAGAGAGAGAGAGAGAGAGAGAGAGAGAGAGAGAGGTCTTCCATCCACTGGTTCATTCCCCAAATGACTGCAATGGCTAGAGCTGAGCTGATCCGAAGCCAGGAGCCAGGAGCTGATTTTGGGTCTCCCACGTGGGTGCAGGAGCCCAAGGACTTGAACCATCTTACACTGCTTTCCCAGGCCATAGCAGAGAGCTGGATTGGAAGTGGAGCAGCCGGGATATGACGCAGTGCCCATATGAGATGCCGCCACTGAAGGCGGGGTCTTTAACCTGCTGTACAACAGCGCTGGCCCCAAGATTGGTCTTTCTGCTGTTCAGCCTGAACTACTTCAAGAGGAGCAAATCATTCTGTGGACAAGGCCAGGGCCTGGCTATCTTGGTCTTGAAACATCATCCAGGCCTTCATTATTTTCTTTATTTGTCTTGGTATGTACCATGTGATTAGGTTTATTCTAGTAATTAAAGACTTCTCATGGTTAAGATGAGGTCATATTGCCAAGGACAGTTCATTAGTCTGTCAGGTCATTTGAATAAGGGTTTTTTTAAAAAAATTTTTTGACAGGCAGAGTGGACAGTGAGAGAGACAGAGAGGAAGGTCTTCCTTTTGCTGTTGGTTCACCCTCCAATGGCCACCGCGGCCGGCACACTGCGCTGATCCCAAGGCAGGAGCTAGGTACTCATCCTGGTCTCCCATGGGGTGCAGGGCCCAAGCACCTGGGCCATCCTCCACTGCACTCCCGGGCCACAGCAGAGAGCTGGACTGGAAGAGGGGCAACCGGGACAGAATCTGGTGCCCTGACCGGGACTAGAACCTGGTGTGCAGGCTCCATAGGCGGAAGATTGACCTATTGAACTGTGGCACCGGCCTGAATAAGGGTTTAGTATTACAATGCCAATGACAATAAACAGTGGAAGATCTCGCAGAATTTTACTGGTGTCAATTTAAAGCTTCAGTGGCCATTTGAGAAGCTTGGGATATGAATAAGATAATCATTTTGCATGACACCTTAGACTGAAAGGGTTCAAGGATCTGAAATAATCAATGGTCCATGTTTTTAACTGCCATGATTTACAATCCAAACAAAAACAAAAACAGAAAAAACAAAAACAAAAAAACAACCAAAACCCACAAACACAAGGAGAGCAAAATTGAAAAAATACCTCTCTTAAGAACTCCTTGGGAATAGCTGATAGACATTTGGATAACCTAAAATCCAAACTTAAACTTTCTTTTCCCTCTCCTGACCCCTCTTTACTTGACACCCTTGCTGAGGCCCCTGCCTCCCTTATTTCAACTTTCTTCATTCCTTGTACCATTTCTCATCCCTTTTCTATTCTCCACGGCTCCTTCCTAATACAGACTTCTCAATGGAGATGCTCTCTTTAATATATTTATTTATAATATATTTTACTGCAGATGGAATATGGTATTACAGCTCAAACCTTGGTCAAGGTTTCCATAATGTAGTTAAGGAACTTTCCAGTCTCTTCCAAGGCAACACAGAGTTTAAGTGTTCTCCTAGCAGTTTATTATCTGAGACTCCCTAGAACAAAGTTAATCTCTTTGTGGGAACTGGAAAAGTCCGATCTTAGATTGATCACCAAAATTATATTAAAAAATGATAAAAATTTAACTGCAGTTGAATATAAAAAGTATTAAAATAACACAAGATTTCATGGTAGCTATTCCTGAGATCCTTCTGATCAGTTAATTAAAAATCTTTGTATGTAAGGAGAGCAAAAATAGATCTGTCTCAGCTAAACTACTGCCTTCCAGAATACTGTGTTTGCAATAGTTATCACCTCTGTCCTAACCACCATCTTTGCTCAATATCTCAAACCTGAGGTGACAGACTGACTTAGAAAACAGAAGCTAGGATGAAAAGCTGGTACCTTTCTGAGTCATGAAGTTGATGGACACTTTGAAGGTACAGAAGGCTCAGAAAAAAATTACAAAATAAATTAGTAGGTCTCTAAACTAAGCTATTAGATAAACCCAAGAACAAGAACATCTCCATGTTATTCTAGAAAAAGACACTTATGTATATTAAAAAGAGAGGAAACATTGGGAAAACACTTTCTCTGCCTTAACTGGACAGAATTTAAAAAGATACAGGAAAGATTTTGTGTATCAGAATAACTCCCCTTTGAGGAAGAAGATAATCTGCTTTTTTTTTTTTTCACAAAATTGCTCTTAAAATTGAAAAGAGAAATTTCCAAGAAAGTGAGAAAACAAAACAAACAATAAATAAACCTCAGTATGTCCCCTTTTCCATTAAATTCCCCTAGGTATCACTGCCTCCATACCACCACACTGGAGACCATGCTTCCACTATACAAGCTTCTGGGAGACACACTCAAATCATATCCACATCACAGCAAAGGGCTAGAGAGATGGCTAGAAATATGTGTGAGTAAAAAGAGAAAGATTTTGTAGGTCAGCACAGAGGCAGAAAAACACTACATGTTTCAGACAAAATAAAATTTTGATGCCATGAGGGATCATAAAGTTAAACAGGGATCCTAAGATTAAGTTATGCACTCTCATTAACCTTGCCACCTTTCCTTTGTTTCTTCCTTGAAGTAACCAAAACATTTCAGTGGTAGAAATCTCAAATACTCTTCTCATTAGTCAAATAAATTTTCTGTGTTGTTATTCCATGAGATCTATTTTTTAAATGTACATACCTCTCTTAAATGTGGGCTGGAGTGACTTTCTAGAAGTTCATGGAAAAGAATTATTAGATGTGGTATGGATTGGTTTTTCAGTGCCTGGGACAGATTTTATAACTTAAAAAATTCTTTCAAAAACCACTATGATTATTACTTTTATTTTTTTAATAAACTAGTTATTTAAAATAATCAGTTAACCAAAATAATTTAATTTATTTGAGAGGCAGAGAGACAAAGTGGGGGAGGGAGAGGTAGAGGGATGGAGAGAGAAAGAGCCAGAGAGAGAGAGGTCTCCTGTCTCTTAGTTCGCTCCCCAAATGCCTGCGAAGTGGGAGTCAGGAGCTCAATCCAGGTCTTCCCTGTGGGTAGCAATGACCCAGCCACTTGATCCACTACCTGCTGCTACCCAGGGTGCTTATTAGCAGGAAGCTGAAATTGGGACAGAGTTGAGACTTGAATCAAGGCACTCTGACATGGAAAAGAGGAGTTCTAAGCCACATTTTAATTTCTAGACCAAACACCTGCTTCCAAAACTCCTGCATCTCCAATACCAGGGATCTTTGATTTGTATGTAAAATATCCAGACAGCTTTGGCAGGTGGTGGAGGGGTGGGGGGGGGGGGCGGTGGTGTGCGTGTCCTAATTTAACAACACAATGAGCATCACACACTCAGTGCTTATTACAGATTCTCACTTTACTCCATAGCAAAAGTCAGCCATGTTTGTTAGGACTTCCATTTAAATTTAAGGTTTGTTTGTTTGTTTGTTTGTTTATCTCTATCAAGATTTTATTCTTAACTGAAACATCCAGTGTTTTTCTGCTTTTTACCCACACATATTTCTATCCATCTCTCTAGCCTCTTGGTGTGGTTTGGATACGATTTGAGTGTGTCCCCCAAAAGATTGTATACTGGAAACTTGGTCTGCAGTGTGTTAGTGTGAAGGCAGTGCTGCCCAGGTGCGTTTAAGTAAGCCAGGAGGGCACCACTGTCATGAATGACCCAATGCTATTTCATGGGAGTTCAAGTTCTCGTGGGGCTGGATTAGCACTGTGAGGCCAGGGTGTTGTAAAGTGAGGCTACCTCACTTGCTTGGCTTCTTCTGTATGTGGTTAATTGCCATCATGCTCTTCCATCATGTGGTTTTGCAGCCAGGCAGTCCTTATCAAAGGCCTAACAGATGGGTCTACCTGTTCTTGAACTTTAAGCTTCCCAAACTGTGAGTTAAATTAGCCTCTTTTCTTTATAAAGTACCCAGGATCAGATACTCTGTTATAAAAACACAAAATGAACTAAGATTCCTAAATCCCTGCTTCAGCTTTCTCTCTCTCCTGGAGGAAGGAGGATGTCAGCTGTCATGCTCTTATTTAGGATTTTTCCATCTTGCTCTGATCTTTTAGTTAACTCAGATTTGGAACTGTTTATGGATGAAACCCTATCCAAAGACCAGTGTAGGAGACTATCAAAGTTGTTATTTGATCAAACTCTATTCAGACTTACTTGAACATTATCCTTTTTGAGGATAAATCTACACAAATTGCTGAGATAAAATACAACAGTCTGCCAGCTAGACAGAGATAAGAGCACAACTGTCTATGCAGATAGCAAATATGAAGGTTCTTCAAAAGGTGTTGGAAAAATGGAACTAAAATATGTTTACTTTGGTACAAAATATTTGAAATTCATGTATAGTTCTTTTCGTAATAATGTATTTCATGAGCATTTTGAAGACTTCTTGTATGCTTTTAGGTTTGGTCATGATGGCAGAAACAATGAGGTTTCTGAATTGTATCTGGTATTCCAATTAAACATTGTAGTCAAATAAAAGTCCCACTAGATGCCTTATTTATTCCAAAGGAATGAGCTGTTTTAAGGTTGAGCCCCATAGTCAAAGGCAGACTCAAGAAACAAAGGGTAATGCTGTGTAGATAATTATACTAGATGAGGTGCTTGAACACTTCAGGCTGTAGAAGAAATAAAAGAGTCAAAGCCAAAACTAACTCCTGACTGTTGGCATCTAGTGTTGAATTAACTGCAGTATCAAACACTTGATTTTGGAAATGTGTATTGGAAAAGATAAAACTCTTTTCTTGCCCCAGATAGCTTTGGTGGCACCAAGATGATCTTTTGGTTTGCCCTAGAATGCCGAAACTCTCAAAAAGTGTTACATGGTATGGTCCACCAAGGAAAGGAAAAATTTAAAACCATCATAAGAAAGCATTCATGGGAACACTCCAGTAGGGTTGTAGAGGATGTCTCTGGTATATTTCCCATCTGCCAAAGCCAGCATTTGGGGAAAATTTTAAAGTTGGGAGACATACATAACATGTATCTATAAATGGATTTCATTGAGTTACTGTATGTGTAATGAATATGGCTTACTACTCTCTGCTTTTGGTCAGCTAGAAGCTTTTCATTGTCATAAAACAAGCCCTTTGATAGTGGTAAACAATGTTTTAGACTTAGTGTTTTACACTTAGCAGTCCTTCAATTTATTTGGTGACTCAGGCACAAACTGAAAGTTGTAAAAACTATGTGAAGCTCTTTTGCTGCCATGGTCAAAATCTTTCCCCTCGCCTCTCATGGCTATTAGGGTAGTAATTTATAAACTATCACCATATGAACTGATCATTGAATATTCAAAACCATTAAGGATCTCACCTCTTACCTTAACAGCCATTTTGCAGTCCAATATGGGAAACTATTTTAGGCGGTTAATGCAGTATGTTCAACTTATTATTAACATGTCAAATCTATTTTCCATAATAATAAACCACAGGAAATCGACATGAACTTTGGCTTCCAGTCTTGGTTTGTAGAAAAGAACACTAATTTAAGAATGTTCTTAAGCTTCATTGGAAAGGACCATCAAATTCTTGTTAAGCAGAAATACAACAATAAAACATGTAATAAACCATTGAATTCTTATTTCCCATTTGAAAAGATACCATATATCCATTTTATGGATGTCAATGGAAGATAAAAAACTGAGATTTCCTTGGAATTTTCCAGAAGATGGCACCATGGTGATATATTCCCCAAATCTAGCCAAGCAGCAGGATCGTGGCAAGGGATAATGTCTGGCTAAGACCTCAAGTTCATGACACCTGAACCCCAAGAATCACTGATTACCATGTCCTTTGTCCTTTTCTCCTCTTTTTTCATAACCATAGTTGAGATTCTTTAAGGCTCTTTCCATAGTTCGTTTCTTTGTCTTTGGATATATTTGGAGGATGATCAAGTGTTACAGAGTTCCCTTCCTTGCAGTCTCAGAATAGAGATGAGATTTATTTTCTGGGGTAATCTCAGGTGGACAGGGTATTGGTCAAAAAGCATTGTTGAAGACATTCTGAATATTCTAATGTCAAAACTTGTCTTTGGAGTCATTTGCTGTGTTTTGTCAAAATTTTAAATACTTCTGATTACTTGAAAAATAAAAATTCAGATAGACAAAATTCATCAGAACATCAAAGAGAATTATAAATTTTTAAAAAGCTCTGATAGCAGTCATCACCAGAGTATGACAGTATACTATTTTGAGTGGTGTAGATGGAAGGAACTGAAAAAGCTGTTCAAAAAAGGAGATTCGGTTTCCCCATAGATTTAGAGCTGAGACGATGAAAATTTTTCACTGTGGTCTTCACTTAATCCAATCTTTAGTGAATCCTCTTGCAAATGCTTTAGGTCTTATTTATTCATCTTTATCATTGTTGATTATCTGCCCCCTCCAATTGCCTAAACAATGGCACTAATCCATAGGAAGAACTGAAAGAAAAGGGTTGGGTTCCCAGTGACCCAACAGACTATAAAACTCTTTAGGTGATTACATAAAGCTTTTAGTGTTTAAGCCAACAGGTTAACAGTAATCTAGTATTTTAGTTGCATGGGTTCATATCAAATGGGCAAGAGTGGAAAAATAAGAGTGGAACAGGGAAAGAAAGAAAAGAGAGGGGGGAAGGAAGGAAGAAGGGAGGTAGAGAGCACGAGCTCACTCTCTGATCCTATCAGTCCTATGCAAATATGTGTGTATATGTAGGATGTGTATTATTTTTATTTATCTAGGATGAGAAAAGAAGAGAAGAAAGGAAAGAAGAGGGGTAAAAGCATAGATATTGGTAAGTGTATGGTGGACATTTTCCATTTAACCTCATAGAACTCACCATTTATCCTGCCTGATGCCCCAGGGAACTGACCCGTATGAACTGCATCAACATTTGCCTTGTCTCTATCCTTGCCTTTAGTTTGATCAGTAGAAGGAGTTGGCAAGAGATCTGGAGAGCAGGAAGAAAGTACTGTTAGGATATTGATTCCTAACATTCCTATTGCATTCCTCGTTGTGCTTCTTAAATGAAGGCTATAGGTATTCAGATTGTCCTTTCCACCACTTTTTGGTATCCAGTAAGTATTGACTTGCCTTATCCATTTGGGTTGGCATGATGGCTCTCACCCATTTCTTGTTGTTTTTCTTAAACTCGGTCCCCACTGGGAACCCAACCCTTTTCTTTCAGTTCTACCATCCTTAAAATTTTGGCTTCCATCCTCATGCTGGTTGTATCATGGATACAAGATGGGTGCTCCTTCTTTAAGCATCGTATTTGTGCATCTTTGTAATATGCAGAAAGAGGGATAAAGAAAAAAGAAATGGGAGAGAAAGAGAGAGAGAGAGAGTTAATCTGCTTGTTCATCCCCCTAGTTGCCCACAACAAATAGGGCTGGGCTGAGGTTGAAGCCAAGAGCAAAGAACTCAGTCCAGATCTTCCATACTGGCAGGAATACAACTCCTTCAGACATCAGTTGCTGTCTCTCAGGGTTTGCATTAGCAAGGAGGTGGAGTCAGGAGCCAGAACCAGATATCAAACTCAAGTCCTCTGATATGAGATGCCAGTGTCCTAACCAGCAGTTTAACCACCAGGCTCAATGCCCACAAAATCAGCCCACATTTTTATAAACAGTTCCTTTTTGAAATCTCTAAATTTTCTGATTTGAAAGTGCCATTTGATTTCTTCCAGGATGCTGGCCAATTCATTTCTGGAGAGTGAGGCCCTGAGCCCTGCTTCTAGACTTAGAGTCCAATGGAAACAGCAAGCCTATTAGGTAGAGAGTTTCATAGAACGTTCCATGCACAAAAGCAGCTCAGATATATCATGTAGTAACAGGACGAGAAAGAACAGGAGGCTAGAAAAGAGGTGTAATCCAGAGGTTATAGCACAGAATTGGGAGCAGACAGCCCGAGTTGGAATCCTGGTTCTGTCTCTCACCAGCTAGGATGGATGTTTTTACCTCTCTGCCTCAATTTCATTGTCTATAAAATGGGATAAAAATAATACCTATCCCAGGAATGAGCATTGTGCCTAGTGGTTAAGATGAATGTGCCCCAGATCAGAGTGCTTGGATGGCATTCGTGGCTCCTGGCTCTCCCCCTGGTCCAGACATGGCTGTTGCAAGCATTTGAGTAGTAAGGCAGCAGATAGGAGTGCTTTTGTGTGTGTGTGTGTGCTCGCTCGCTCTCTCTCTTCCTCCTCTCTGTCCCTTGCCTCTCAAATTAAAGAATAATAGTTACTCTCTCATAAAATTGTAATCATGATTAAATAAAATATACAAGTAAAATTCAATAGTTTGGAGATATTATAATTAATCCAAAGTATAACCATAATAGTAATGACTGATAATGACCAAGGATCAGACAAGGTGCTGGTTGCTACAGAGAATTTCTATGCAGACAAATGAAATCAAGGAGAAATGCCTCTATTATGCAGTCTAAATCTACATATTTTTAAAATATTTATTTATTTATTTTTAATAGGCAGAGAGACAAACAGAAATAGTCCATCTGGTGATTCACTCTCCAAATGCTTAAAGTAGCTGAGATCGGTTCAGGCCAAAGCAGAGAGTTGGGAATCCAGTCTGGGTCTCCCACATAGGTAGCAGGGACCCAAGTACTTGAGTCATCACTGTTGCTTTCCAGAGTATGAATTTGCTGGACACAGGAACTGGTAGAGAAGCTAGGACTCAAACCCAGGCACTCTGTGAGATCAAGACATCGCAAGAGGCATCTTAATTGCTTGCTCAGCACTTGCCACTGAATCCACATTTTGTTATTCAACTGCTCACTGCTTTTAAGCCTCATATCTTCCCCTTCCTCTCCTACCGCACTCCTGGATAAGCGGATAAGAAAGCCTCATGCTCCTATTTTGGCTCTGCCCAACAGAAACTCTTACCCTGGACCCCATTCCTAAACCATAATAAAAACCCAACCTTTACTCCTTTCACTGTTCTTTCATTTCATATTCACTTGAGTGACCTGCCCTTCTCTCCCCAGACACCTCACCACCTTTGAGAGTGTGAGCGGTGTTATCAGTATTGACTTCAAAACCACATGCCAGGTGGCGGTGGTGGGGTGTCCATCCACTCAGAGGTGACATAACAGCCTTTTTTCTTGAAACCCTTAGTGGTAACACTGCCTGTGATCCTGTGTCAGACCCTTTCTGGGGCAAAAGAAGCAAAGCCTCGGACTGGCTGAACTTATTTTCCTTTCTTTGGTGGATAGACATCTCTAAAATAGAAGTCAAACTACATAAAATAATGTTCTGTTTCCTGTCTTGAGTTGTAGATTGAGACTCATTCATGTTCCATTGTATTACCTGCTGATTTAGTCATACGCTTGGCCCATGTGGACAGCACCTTATGAATATGGCTTACCTTTGGAGGCTCCCAAAGCTTCTTGAATAGACATCAGAATCACTAGAGGAACTTAAAATTACAGATGCTGCTAAGTGAGAACTTGTTCACTAGGGACAAATAGATATGGGAAGAGATACTCAGGAACCTATAAGCTTATTGCTTCCTCCACTGATTTCACAGAGAAGTCAAGGAATAGAATGTATTGACCAGGTTAATTTTGTGACATTAGATTATTTTAATACCTAGAATATACTGACCCAATAAAACTTGACACTAAGAGATTTTGACTCCACTATTTGCTCTGTGCTATGCTATGAGCATAGGTAGTTAGTACAAAATACAAAAATTGTTTGGAAACATATTGAAGAATTGGGTTGTTAACACAGAAGAGTTTTAGACAGCATAACCTTGGCATATCTGAGGAAAATTGCTCTTATTTGTTTTCATGAATTATCTTAAAAAATTAACTATTAGCTCTTTTTCCCACTCATACTAAATATTATTGGAGGGAATGATCAGCACAAATGAAAATGACAACAGACTGTTAGAGATGGAAATCTGACTGAAAAGTATGACTTGCTGCTTACATTGAAACTTGCAAATATTGAAGAGGGAAAACTCAGACTTGGCAGGAATAATCAACACTAAATAAAACTGCCAAGAATTAAACTGGCACATGTACACATTTTCTGTTGCTTAAAACTGACAGAAAAACCAATCTTTTTGTTAAGTCTAGTGTGAGTGATTAGACTTGAGATCACTGGATATGACACAGATAATGGCTATCGATGATTTGCAATTGCAGAAGCTATTGTCAGTAAAAATTTGATATGAGCAACAAAAACAAAATACTCATATTTAATAACATTTTCAGTTAAACCTTACATGGATAATAATTGCATCCAATGAAAAGACTTCAGTAAATTAAAAATAAAATGGAAAATTTTAAGAAATATGTTAATGCCTTGAAATTAAACTTTTACTAAGCAAAATGATCTCATAGAAATTAACTCGAAAATAGCTTTTATTTTTAATGGTTATTTATTGATTTTCTTAAAGATTTATTTTCACCCATTTGAAAGACAGAAGGAAGAGAAAGATGAAGGGAGGGAGAGTGAGAGAAAAAGTGAGAAAGAGAGAGCGATCTTCCATCTGCTGGTTCACTCCCAAATGCCTGTAATAGCCAGAGCTGGATCAGACTGAAGCCAGGAGCTGGAACTCCATCTATGTTTCCCATGTGGTGGCAGAGACCCAAGCACTTGAGCCCTCCAGCCACTGCTGGATCAGAAACCAGGAGCCAGGACTCCAGCTGGCACTGTAACACAGAATAAGGGCATTCTGAGTGTTGGCTTAAACTAGTGATACACAATGTCCACTCTTAAAAAGTGCTTTTTAATTGAATATTTGTCTATGCAATTATAATTCTGATATAATGGTTTATATTCCTAAGCACAGGAATCTAAAAATTCTCCAGTCAGTGCCGGCGCCGTGGCTCAACAGGCTAATCCTCCGCCTTGCGGCGCCGGCACACTGGGTTCTAGTCCCGGTCGGGGCGCCGGATTCTGTCCCGGTTGCCCCTCTTCCAGGCCAGCCCTCTGCTGTGGCCCGGGAGTGCAGTGGAGGATGGCCCAAGTGCTTGGGCCCTGCACCCCATGGGAGACCAGGAAAAAGCACCTAACACCTGGCTCCTGCCATTGGATGAGCGCGGTGCGCTGGCCGCAGCGCGCCAGCCGCGGCAGCCATTGGAGGGTGAACCAACGGCAAAGGAAGACCTTTCTCTCTGTCTCTCTCTCTCACTGTCCACTCTGCCTGTCCAAAAAAAAAAAAAATTCTCCAGTCAGAATGCTCAGAGGATAAGAATTGTTGGTCGATAATGGTCAGCTGGTGCAGCAGGTAAGACTCCACTTGAGATGCCTGTATCCCATTTTGGAGTGTCTGGGTTTGAGTCCTGGCTCCCCTGAAAGTTCCAGCTTCCCATTAATGCATACCTTAGGATGCAGCAGGTGATGGTTCAGTTACTTGGGTCCCTGTCACTCACATGGGAGACAGGAATTGGGTTCCAGGCTCCTAGTTTTGGCTTGTCCTATCCCAGATTGTTGTGGACATTTGGGGAATGAATCAGTAGATGCAAGATCTCTCTCTGTCTGCCTCTCTCTGCCTTTCAAATAAATTAAACATAAATAAGTAAAACTTTTAAGAAATTGTTAGATCAAAATAAAGCACTCAAAATGCTTTGCACATAATTATTTATTGGGGAAAAACAAGGAAAGAATAATCAGGAAATTTTGGAACATGGAATAACATCAGAGAGAGAGCGGGAATTCATGGAGTGCATTATTTCAGTCCTTGGGTATCCAGATCACAGATTTGGACATTGTGTAGGCAAATGGATGGTGAGTGGCTGCTGCTAACTCCATATCATTAAAAATTCTGATTTTTAAAGAGATTTATTTATTTATTTATAAGACAGAGTAATGGAGAGAGGGACAAAGGGAGGGAAGGAGCTGGGGGTAAGGTCGGCAGGAGAGAGAGAGAGAGAGAGAGAGAGAGAGAGAGAGAGAGAATTTTCCATCTTCTGATTTCACTGCTTAAATGCCTGCAACAGCCAGAGCTGGGCTGAGCTGAAGCCAAGAGCCCAGGTTTCTCTTATGGGTGGAGGTACCCATGTACATGGGCTATCCTCCACAGACTTCCTAAATGCACTAGCAAGAACCTGGACTGGAAGTGGAGCAGCTGGATGCAAGTCAGTGTCACAAATGATGGTTTAACATGCTGTGTCACAAAGCTGGCCTCCAGAATATTAATGTTTGTGTACCATTAATTGCTTGATCTTATTTCAGACATTGATGTACATAATTCAGCTATGAGGTCATGGAGCAAATACCATATTAATTCTATTTTTCTCCACCTTTTGCCAGTCCTAACCTCTATAGTCAGTCTGCTTTATCCAGAGAGAGGAATAGACAATACAAAATAAAGCATATGATATATTAGATGGTGGTAAGTGCCATGGAAGCAAACAAAGCAAGGAAAAGAATGATGCCATGGTGGTGGTGTTCAGTTTTAAATAAGGTGGTCAGAGAATGTGTCACAGAGAAGATAGCATTGGAGTAAAGATTCCAATACAGCATGATTTCCAGAATATTAGTACAAAGGCCTTGAGATAAGAGCATCCCAGGTATGTTCAAAGAACAGCAAGGAAGTCGATGTAGCCCAAGCAGGGTAAGGAAGGAGAGGAATGACAGGGAAGAGATCAGAGAGGTAGGATTAGGTGGCACAGAGGTTTTGGGGACTAGAAAGAGTACAGTGAAGTATCCAAAAGAGTTCAAAATCTAAAAGAATTGGCTACTGTTACTGATTTTGGCAATGAATACTAACACAATGCCCTCAAAGAAAGACAGGTCCAGTTTCACTAGAACCAGTATCATTTTAGGAACTGGACAACAATTCCACAGATGGAACTAGCCAGAACTCGGTTGGTGGTTATTATACAAGATGCACCACACACAAGATGCCACCATGAAGTTGCATCAGTGCCTATGTACACCCAAATGACATATTTGGTAGGATGAAGGGAGAAGGCGGGAGTTTGAAAGACTGAGTCCTTCACAGAGGGAGATTGTCTAATCTGGAAGAAGCTGAGATTATTGAGATCAGAAAATAATTTGATTCTTTCTTTTTAGTTTTAGTGTTATTGGATTAGCTTTTGATTCTTGCTGTAACCTTATAAATTGATTTTGTTTCAATGAAATTAAAATATTATTCTAAGAATTGTCTATTTAAGGTTATATAAGTATAAATTAAAATTTGCATCTTGTTTATTTCACTGACTGAGCATAATCGATGTGTATGTCATTGAATTCTAATTTTTTGACTTTAAGGGAAATACATCAACATTGGACTTAAATTTCTGAAAAAAATTTAAACAGCTATCATAAAATTTAAACATTCATATTCTATAAATAAATAAACTAAAGAAAAATTCACTTTGTACTAAACAAAAGAATAATAAATAATGGTCATAGCATGGATTTAAATACATTTGATTGACTTAAGCACATGATGAAAGAAAATGCTTCTAATATGTGCCTTATGGGACAAATTTATAATTCTTTGTATATGAAAAGATTCACTAATTTTTTAAAGTTCTGGGTTTTCTTAGGAAGACAACTAAACATGTACACTTAAATACATATTCTCAGCTCATATTGTCCCATGTAGTATAATTATTACATGTAGTACATATTGTTAAATCTAATATAATTATTCAGAGATCAACACAAGTAAAGCTAGGGAACAATTATGAACTCAAGCTCTGTGTAATTGTGAACTACAATTCCCAAGTGATTGGTAATACTAGAAAGGATAGTAAAACTTTGCCCACTAATTTTTAGTGAAGATATTATAAAAATAGGATTTTTCCCATAGTAACCCAATCTGCTATGTATGGCCATTCAAAACCTATACATAGATGTTGAACTCATATCTTGAGCTATACCTGTTATGTGCTGTCATTTATTTGGCATCACAGTTTTCTATAAGATGGAGACAAATACTTATTGAAAATTTTCCTTTAGATTAGATTATAAAGGTGAATGAGACTCTAGTGCTATGCATGAGGACTTTATCATCTGAGAGGGAGAAAGAGAAGTAAACCCATGGTAATACTTAGCGATGGGAGATCTGAGACAAAAATCAACACTTCTACCTTCCTTTGTGTAGATGGAGTGCTGTGGCCAGATCTGTCATCCTTGATGTGTGTACAAACTGCTGCAGTATACGGGGGATTAATCTTGAGGGAGCCAGCAAAGTCGATGACTTTCAGGGAGCTCTTGAATAAAGCAGCATCCATAGCCTGAGTGAAGAAGAAAGGCTGAGGCTGAAGTGTTTGCCAAGGTTTGGCTGAAGATAGTATTTGTGGAGGGAGGTGGAGCTTAGAGTCTATGGATGAAATAAATTGTGAGAAGTGGGGAAGCATAGGAGGATTGGTATCCTAGATAATTAATTCAGGCAAGAAAGATTGAAGTGGAGACCAGAAGTGAGTGACTTGGTAGAGGTGGCTTCAGCAGTCACCCAGCCTGAGCATCAACTTCATCCCTTTAGCCTTCATCCCTCTAGACTTCGTAGCAACATCTGGTATTGTTGACCATTCCCTCTTTGAAACATTTGTTTTTCTTGTCTTTTCTGACACAACACTTGCTGATTTTTCTTCTGTTTCTCTGGATGTTCTTTGAAGATTGCCTTTAATGTTAACACCTCTCAGGATTCTGACATAGACCCTCTGCCTTCTTGTTTCACACATTTGCTTTCCTATTGTTTTCACTTAGGTGCCCACAATTTCCAGCTCCACATCTCAAGTAGATTGTTCTGCTAAGTACTGGACTCGTTTATTTTTGAAAGTCTGACTGAAGCCTATGGAGTCAAAACATCCAAAATGAATTTATGAGTTTGCAAAAATACCTTTAAGAGGCGTGGAGCTGAACTGCTTTCATATATGCGTTCATCTTTAATTCTGTGCTGAGAAAAAAATATAGTGGCTCTAACACTATTGGTTTTATTTAGTCCTTTGCTCAAAAGGTATCCTTAGAATTCTGCAATTAGGAAAGATCTATAGGAATATAATAATATTTAAAACTAGGTTACAGCCTGCCCAGAATTTAGTGCTCAAATACAGAAGGAAAAGAAATGAAGCTGTTTTTCTGGAGTTTCTTGTGTGCCAGAAACTAGTGCATGCACATCATTTAGTCCTCATAATTTTTGGGCGGGCATTATCATGATCAGTGGCCAAGTGAGGGCATGAGATTGCAAGATATTTCCAACATCACACAGCGTGAATAATGGCAGAACACTATTCAACACCAGCATAATCTGTCACTAAAATCTCTGTTTTTTCTCTATACCATGTGACTCTGAATTTTCTGATCAGTAGGGATATCCAAGGCAGGGGCATTCCAGTCACTCTCAATATGGAATCCACAGGGTATCTAACTTCTCTCACCTGAAACATTAATTTCACCTACTTCACCCTACTCTCTGGAATCTACAGCCCGTTTCCTATTCTTCCCTGACTATATTGAAAGTAACCATGAAAAGATTTACTAAATGATTTCAATGAATTAAATATTATTTATTGAAATATGTCAAGGCACTCCAAAAAAGTAGAACCAATAGAATCTCTCCTCTGCCTTTATCTATCATCTATTTTTTTCTATATAGAAAAAATTATATGGAGGTGGTCCACATGATTACAGAGGCTAGTAAGTCCCAAACTCTATGGGTGATTCAGCAAGCATGAGACGCCAGGAAAGTGTAAAAACATCAGTTCCAGTTCAAGTGTGAAGTGAATAGAGTAGTTCTGGTTCAAAGACTGGTAGGCTCAAGACCCATCAAGACCCTTTGTTTCAGTATGAGTCCAAAAGCAGGAAAAAAATCCAGTGTCCCAATTAAAAGACTTCAGGCAGGAATATTTCTTTTTTTTTCCCTAGGAATAAGATGAGTGTTTTTGTTGCACTCTGGCTTCAAGTGATTGGGTTGAACCCATCTCATGATGGTGGTGGATCTGCTTTACTCAGTCTTCTCATTCATGCATTTATCTCATCCAGAAACACCCTCACATAAATACCCAGAATAATGTTTAGCTGCATATCTGGGTAGCTTATGACCCAGTCAAGTTGACATATAAGATTAACCATCACATTTATGATATAGAAATTATAACTGGAGATAACTGCATCGTGGTCCATTTAGAGAAGGTGGATGAAAACCTAGCAGCCCCACTTTTCAATGTGTTACTCAAATGTCTGTTGAATCCACTGAGTACATTATGATCCCAGCCCTGGACAGAAAGGGCACTTTATGGTTTTGGTGATCATGATGATGAAGTGCAAGTCACTTAAATACCTGACAGTTATATTTATGGAGCGAGACATTTCCTTTAATGTTATTTTATAGGCAAGAGGGAAAAATCTGCAAACATATTTTGGATAGCATACAAGTTTGTCAGGGTCTTGAGTTACTCCACATTCAGGACGCAGCAGTGTCTGATGTTAACATAGGACATTTACACTTTATACAAGCAGGGTTTGAGGAAGTTTCAAAATATCTGGAAAACAGACTTTGTATGGAGATGTGTGTACGAGAATAGTGAATATATCACAGTTTCCCCAGCAAAGAGTCTAGTAGACAAGGCTGATTCAGAGGCAGCCTTTGACAAAGTGAAAATTTTCCAAGTGCCCATGCTGTTGAGGAGTGTGGGGCAGTTGAATCAAGGGTAGACAGCATCCCATGTTCTTGCTAACTTGCTTAAAGCTCAAACATTTCTTCCAGGGCCATAACAGAGAAGAAAACCTGGACCTGAGAGGAGCTATAGTTAGAAACACTAATCCATTTACTGTGACGAGTAACAGTAATCAGTGTTCTTTGAGGAAAGTTATTCACCCAGGGATTTTGTCTTGAGCCATTCTGGTTGGCAAAGTCAAGGTCAGGTGCTTGTGATATGCATCATATGCCAGTTAAGTCCTTTCTCCCTTCTCCTAATCTAAATCATGGGGTCATATCTTACACCTAGAAGCATATTTAGAGATTGGCACCTTTGTCCATTCACTTAAGAATTTGAAAGTTCATTACGTCTGGCTGGCCCACCTATCTCACTGTGATAGAGCCAGTTTTGAGATGCTGTGAGTATACATCTTGATGGATGTTTCTAATTGATCCTTTGAGTAGAGCAGGCCATTCCTCATTCAAACTATGATATTGGTAAAAGTGGTTTCATTTTTTTCTTCTGCACTAGCAGTTTAAAAAGTGAAGATTCATTCATTTCATTTACTTCTTCATTTAACAAATAATTGTGGAAGTCTGTGCACTGCAGCTGGCATTGGAGACAAAAGGTGATCAAAAACAGGCAATGACCCTGTACTTTGTAGGAGTTTACAGTCTAGTGATCACATTAGTAATTTTCATGATTTAATTATTATTTAGATGTTTTTTACCAAAAAGCAAAACAGAAGAAATGAAATCAGAAATTTTCTCTGTGCCATCCTATTTTGACTGCTTTCTGTTAATTTTTTTTTTTTTCATATCATTGTCCTATGTCTAGCTTTGTTAACTTAGTATTAATTGTGGTGCACATTTAGCATCAACTTTTCATGTGTAATTGGTCTCAAACTCCTCTCTATATGCATTACATCATAAACATTTTTGCTGTTACTGTTTTCAGAATGGCCATCTTTACAATTAGAGGTAGCTTGCCATATGATGTTCTTATTTATTCTTTTTCTGAGGGAGGCATTTAATTGTGTATATTTCAGCAGTAAATAACCTTGGCTTGCATTTCTTTTTTCTTCTCTTGAATTGTGTCTTTCAAATACAAGTGAGTTGGAATTCTCTACTTAGGAATAGTGAGATGCTTTTCTCCTGTGTTGAGCAAGAGGAGAAGTGAATGGATATGCTTCTGGACTTTTCTGATTTATCCTATAATTCCAGGTGAATGGAAGAACTAGTGTGAAACACCAAGGCAACCCAAACACATTTCGTCACCAAATGCCTTGTATGAAGATGCCTTTTCTTATTATTAAAAAGAAAAAAATATTTATATGAATATGCATTTATATGATTTCATATGTATATATACATATAAAACAAAAAGAAAACGTTGAAACCATCAACAGGATTTTAAAGTATATTTTTCCAAATTTTAATTATACTGAGGTTTGCATAAGCTTATGTTGATTTGCTGAAATTCTAAAATGGGGTTTGCCATGAACATGGCAGTGATGTCTCGTTAAACAGAACAATTATTTTTCTCATTTTGTGATAGTTCCATTGTTGATTAATATTCCTTTTCTTTCAACTATAGACTTTATCCTTCTTTAAAAATTAGGTACAAATTTATTAGAAGAAGTCTGGGCTGTATTACCTCTGTGGGGTTGCTGCCACAAAGGCTTATGGATGAGGAAGGGGGGTGGCAGATCTTCCTGCAGGAATGCCTTATGTAGCTATCCTGGGAATGTCTCTAATGAAAGACAAGTGGGATCTAATGAAGATCAGGATACAGTAAAGCAGTTAAGTAGAGCCCTGCATGCTTCTCCTGGATTTCAATTATTCCAGGCGGCCCACTAGATTCAGAATTACCAGCAGCTGCTCTCTTGCTCACTTTCTTGTTCTCCACAGCTGCCAGCAGCTGTTTTCTCTCTTACCCCACGTCCAGATGTAAACAGCTGTTCTCCTTTCTTCACAACTGTCATCAGTGGCTCATTTTTGCCTCAAACGCATGGACACCTGCAGCAATAGGAATTTTATTTTTAAGTGTGAGGAAGTATTCAACAGCTTCAGGAAGGTAGACTGGGGTAAGGGAAAGAGGAAACGAGAAGTGACTAGACGTAGAAGGAGCCTGTTTGGCAAGCTGGAAGGTGACTAAGACACCTAGTTGGGTCGGTGAGGGGAGCTTCATAAATCTATGACAACAGATACTTTACTACAGTACTCTGCATGGAAAGTAAGGAATTTTCCCTACCAAACAGGAAACTGATGACTTTGGGAGAGATTATCATGGTGCTCTAAGAAACTTTTTTTCTAAAATGTTTATTTATTTTCATCTATGCAAAGAAAGAGAGAGAGAGAGAGAGAAGGAGAGAGACAGAGAGATCTTAAACCCACTGGGTCACCCCTCAAATACCCACAATAGCCAGGGCTGGGCCAGCTTCCCCAAATGGGTGGCAGTGGCCCAGGCACTTGGGCCGTCATGTGCTTCCTTCCCAGGCACATTATCAAGAAGCTGGACTGGAAGCCGGTGGCTGGGACTCAAACTGGCACTTTGGTATGGGATGCTGGTGTCACAGTGATAGCTTAACCTGTATGCCACAACACTAACTCCAGGATTTGGTTTTAATTTGTGTATGTGACACATACTTCTGGATATATGCTCTAAGCTAGGCACTGAGCTATACACAGAACAAGTGCTAAACAAATTAGCAATCATTTATAATTATATTTACATATGGCAGTCCTGGCTGTGTTAATGATATCAAAAGGAAATACTTTAATAAATATTCTCTGCTGAATTCAGAGAATTTCCCCCATTGAGATTGGGGTTTGGGATTATCATCTCAACCAGTAAGTATTCTTAATTCTAATCACTCTGATTTGTAGGAACTAGGGAGGGGAGGGTAAAAATAAGTAGGAAAGAAACTCAAATTTACCTAGTGCTTGCTGTGTCTCTGGTACTGTGTGTTGTTCTTAATATAGGTTAACTTGCTTTATTTTCAGCAGAAACTTGGGAAATCAGCATTACTGTTCCCATCTACATCTAGTTGATGAGTAAATGGAAGTTGCAGGTGTGGAGCTGCTGACCTAAGGTGACACAGTATGGGATTGATGGAGCCAGGCTTCCTCACTCCAAAGCCCAATCGCACTACAGCCCGCATGGCTACATTTTTACCCCCTCGTATTATTCAGGCATCAAATAGTAATAATTGGACTTAATACATGATTGTGAACACAGATATGTGATTGGCCCAAAGCTTCATCTTTCCTTGGAAACTGGTGCAAAGTTCACTTCATCATTTCAATCTGCAGGGAACTGTCACAAAAAGCGAAACAGCAGAAGTTTCACAGCTGAAGTTGCTATCAGATAGGATCTCTACATTCTACCCTCACACTTTCCTCTGTTATCAGCGGGTGTGGAAAGAGTGTTTGATCAAAGTATGGGAGGACTTGATGCCCTCATTTTGCATCCGGACTCCATCCATTAGTATCCAAACAAAGTTAGTGGTTATCCTTTGGAATATTGATTGGGAAAGAACTGGCTAAGGCTCTAAGAAAACTTCCTATGGTTTAGAGAGCCATTAGGGAAAAGCTCCTTATTCTTGTAAAAATTTCCCAAACTTTCAGGGCGGGGTTTCTGTGGCTGGCCAAAAGTCAGCCTCGGTTAGAATCCTGCCAAATTGAGCATCAACAGCTCATTTGGCTTGGAAGAAAAAGAAATGAGAAACAACTGACGTTTGTATACTTGAAATTATGAGCTGTTTCTCTAACAAAGCGGCCAAACACTTTCAGCTTGTTTTACAGTAAACATACACAGTGAACAATCTAGTTGGCTAGCAGCTGGCTATGCGTATGTAGGGCATATGTGAACACATATGGATGCATAAAATTCACACATGTTCACATAAAAGGACACTGTCAAGTCATTTTATGGCTTTTTTTTGTTCTCTGGGCTCCATTGTTTGTAAAATCTTTTTAGAAGCTTAAAAATACAGTCTCCCTCTACTGATTTTTTGTTCTTTTTTCAAAAACAAAAACAAAACTCAAAAAACAAGCATTTTGAATGACACTCAAATAAATGGGGCTGATTCTATTCAATATCTAATCCTACTTAAATGTGTTCACCAAAGCACATTATCCAGTCAGAAGTACAGCACTAAGATGGAGACAATTCCTTGTGAAGATAACAACTGTAGTCTGTCTTCAGAGATAGATTTTGGAATTGAGTAATATTTGTAAGATTATTTCCTGTTACCAATTTACTCCCCGCCAACTGGTATAAAGCAAAAACCAAAACTACACATTGCTAGTGAAGGTATAAAGAAAAGGATGCTTAATACATTGCTAAGGGACACAGGAACTTCACCCAACTTTTTGGAAGTAAATCTAGCAGCATTTCTTAAAATTAAAAAATTTACTTTTCATTCCAGCATTCCATCTTACTACTCTTACTTATATAATTAAGTGCCAATAAATAAGGAATAGACACTCTTTTCTTTAAAAAATTATCTGCTTATTTGTTTGAAAGTCAGAGTGACAGAGGGAATGAGAAGGATCTTCCATCTGCTGGTTTGCTTCCCAAATGGAAGCAACAACCAGCACTGGGTTGGGCTGAAGCTAGGAACCGTGAACTCCATCCTGGTCTCTCATATGGGTGGTACTTGGGCCATCATTGACTACCTTTCCAGGTGCATTATCAAGAAGCTGAATTGGAAGTGGAGCAGCTCAGACTCGAATCATCACGGCAATGTGCTGTGCCAACATAGCAAGTGGTGGCATAACCTGCTGCACCACAACACAGGCCCCTAGACACAATAGTTCTACAGCAGACATATTTACTCTGGCAAAAAAAAATAGAGAAAAACAGAAAATGAATGTTCCTCAGTAGGAACTTTTGTTGGAGAAATCAACTTATTTATAAATTAACTTATGAATAAATCAACTTATGCTAACTATGAAATATTATATTGCCTGTCAAAAGAGTGAAGTGGGACAATATAAGGTGGCTTATAAGGTTTGTTACCTAGTATTGTTGAGAGAGGAGAGCAGGATGTGTAGCAGAGTGTACATTACGAATTCATTTTATAAATCAGTGACCAAAAGAACTTTCATATGTATTCATTTGTCTCTCTATAATCTACCTACCCATTTGAATAAAGTTATATGATAGAAAAAATGTGGATGTATACATACTAGTTTGTTAAAATGGGATTTCTGGAAGAAGTGGAGAGATTATATTTGTGTTAGGTAAGGGAGATAAACAAAAATGAAAGAATCTAGTATAGGAAAGACCTGATATGAAAGATATGGTCACATTTATGGCAAATCATGTTTTTCTATGCAAAAGGATTTTTGAAATAATGAGATCACAGAAATAAAGCATTCTTATCTTCTAGCATTTAGGATTGCTATGGATAAAGTAGGATGTGAATTTTTCTGGAAGATATCAGCTAATAATGTAAAAGATGGAAATTGGAAGTTGGCTAAAAATCCAGATGAGTTTCCAGTTTAATATCAAGAGAAGCAGGTTGCATTCAATCATTTCAGGGTACTGGTGCCACCAAGTGGTGTCAGTAGCAATTGTTGGTGGCATTTTATGACGGGACCAGTGACAGATCTTCGTGACTCACCTCTGCCTTCCATGGCACCAAGCAGAGTGTGGAGGGCTTCAGTTCTCCCTGGATGAAGCACATGCCTATGATCCTAACACTCACATGAGCAGGAAGTGGGACATGGATAAGAAGCATCGACTTTTGCCCTGGAGACTGAACTCCCCTCAGATTCTCCTTCAGTCAAGTGCTCTGCTGTGCTTGATCTTCCCCTGTCGTATCCCTTGAGAGGTGTTCAGTAATTTCTAACTAGCTGGACTAGTTTTACAGCTTGTATGACTTTAACTGCCTGATCTCATATGGGTTTTCTGTTTTTATTGCCTCCATTCTGAAGTGGTCTCTCATTATTTCTTTCTCAGTGCTGTAAGAATGTTCATGGGCTTTCATGGCTTCAATCTCTCTGCTCCAATTCAACCATAACCCACTCCTATACTAAGCTTCCTGAAGTTCTGGGTGTTTAACAACGCTACTCAAGAGTCTTCAATGGTTTTTCCAGTCTGTCAGCAAAGTCTAACTTTAGAGTACACCCTTTTAATGGGCTGAACACATGACTCAGTTGGCCCAGGATGGTCCTTGTTTATCTATGTTATTCCTGTGTGATTTCTGTGATATTAGTCACTCTCATAAAGTGGAGAGTGTGTCACATGGATACTCAAGTTAATATCTACTTCCTTATCCTTCCTCTAATACATAAAAAGTAAGGTAACAGAATAATGTGTGAAGTTTGTAGTGGATAGAAGGATTGGACCCAGGTAGAGTAGAATCATGTTTGAGTGATAATATCTGTGTGTAACTTTTTTGTTAATGTTCAAAAGCTAAATACAAATTATCTAGGATTGATTACCCTATTAAAAACCCATTTTCTTGGCCGGCGCTGTGGCTCAACAGACTAATCCTCCGCCTTGCGGCGCCAGCACACCGGGTTCTAGTCCCGGTCGGGGCGCCGGATTCTGTCCCAGTTGCACCTCTTCCAGGCCAGCCCTCTGCTGTGGCCCAGGAATGCAGTGGAGGATGGCCCAAGTGCTTGGGCCCTGCACCCCATGGGAGACCAGGAAAAAGCACCTGGCACCTGGCTCCTTCCATCAGATGAACGCGGTGCGCCGGCCGCAGCGCGCCGGCCGCGGCAGCCATTGGAGGGTGAACCAACGGCAAAGGAAGACTTTTCTCTCTGTCTCTCTCTCTCACTGTCCACTCTGCCTGTCCAAAAAAAAAACAAAACAAAACAAAAACAAACAAACAAAAAAACCCATTTTCTTTTGTCATTTAAGGGATAACTGGTCACTTTTTTAACTCTAGAAAGAAAATCTACCATTGTATTTTTAATGTAGCTCTTATGTTTTTCACAGATACAGGGAATCCTATTTTAGCTAGATGAACCTCATTTATAACTCATCAATAAATCTAAAAATATTTGATTAAAATAAAAAGTATTAGGGGTTTTGAGGCAGTAGAAACAGTGAGACATGAGCTTCTTTAATATGAAAGTTCATGTATTATTTACCTAGCAATTAGTACAGTGCGTGGTGTATAAAGTGATGTTGAGTAGGTATTAGAGTAAAGTTTCTGTCAGTTTGTGGGAATGAAATTTGGAAATTGCATTCTGGCTTAACTTTTTTATTTCTACTTGCTGATGTCAAGCACCTGTTAATCATTGAATATGTATTATTTAAAGAGATGCATTGTTCTCAGTTCACCATTAATATGAAGGTACTGTGAATTTTTTTCTATAACAGAAAAGAATTGGAGCTCAGCCATTCCATTTTATCTTACTCAGTCCTTTTCATAACCAGTTAAATTCATATTTCAAGACAATAATGAATCTGTGTTCTTGAAAAGGATTTTGTGAGAGAAGTAGTTGACCTGTAGAGGCTGAGGCTTAGGGCTTGGCCTCATTAACACCAGATGCTCACCAAATGACTAGTCATTCAGTGCTGGCACACCTCAGGCATCATATGCAGTTCCTTTCCTTTTTTATGGTCTAGATGTGAGCCAATCTAAAGTACAGGAAGTTGGAATTCAACTTAGGCTATACTTTCACTAGTTGTGAGTCACTCATTCATCATCATCCATTTATCTCCTGTGTATCTTGCCAGGTGCTGGGCACACGATGTTGAACCAGCAGAACTTTCTGGAGAAGGAATTTCCAGCAGAAATAGCTACATTCGTGCACTCACATGCACACAAAATGTAACTGTAGCTTGTTGTGTTACTGGGCAGTGGGTGGATACCTTCTTTCCTTTCTAATAATTATTGGTTGATAAAAAATTTTCCTTAATTTTTCAACATCATTAGTAGTAGAACCTGGCATCAGACACATGAATACATGCATAGATATTTTGAATTTGCCTATCCACCTTTCTCCTTAAAATGTTTTCCCCTTCTCTCCAAGTATGTATTTAATGAATCTGCAAAAATTTTTATACAAAATGAAGATATCTGTAATTAACACACAATTATTCTTAGGTGTTTACATTTTAACTGAAAAGTGATCCCTGTGAAATATAAGAGTGGGAATAAGAGAGGGAGGAGATGTACAATTTGGGACATGCTCAATCGGACCTGCCCCAAATGATGGAGTTAGAATTGTGCCAGGGGATTCCAATACAATCCCATCAAGGTGGCATGTACCAATGCCATCTCACTAGTCCAAATGATCAATTTCAGTTCACAGTTGATCACACTGATAGGTCTAAGTCAAAGGGATCACACAAACAAGACTAGTGTCTGCTAATACTAACTGATAGAATGAAAAAGGGAGAGAATGATCCAACATGGGAAGTGGGATACACAGCAGACTCATAGAATGGCAGATGTCCTAAATAGCACTCTGGCCTCAGAATCAGCCCTTAAGGCATTCGGATCTGGCTCAAGACTCCATGAGAATATTTTAGGCATGGAAAGCCAAGACACTCTGGGGAAAAAAAAAAAAAAAAAGAAGACCTAAATGAAAGATCTCTGCGAGTGAGTTCCTAGTGGAAAGAACGGGGCCATCAAAGAAGGAGGTACCTTTCTCTGAAGGGAGGAGAGAACTTCCACTTTGACTATGACCCTGTGGGAATAAGATCGAAGTCGGCGAACCCTAAAGGCTTCCATAGCCTCGGCAACTCATGACTAGAGCCTAGGGAGATTACTGACGCCATAAACAAGAGTGTCGAATCAACATCAGGAGTCACTGTGTACTTACGTCTCATGAGGGATCTGTCCTTAATGTGTTATCCAATGTGAAATAATGCTATTACTAGTACTGAAACAGTATTTTTACACCTTGTGTTTCTGTGTGGGTGCAAACTGATGAAATCTTTACATAGTATATACTGAATCGATCTTCTGTATATAGATAATTGCAAATGATTAAAAATCTTGGTGTTAAATTGGAAATTGCATAGATAATTAATCAATTATTTAAAAAAAATCATGTAGGATCTCTGTCCTTAATGTGCTGTGCATTGTGAATTAATACTATAACTGTACTCCAACAGTATTTTCACTTTGTGTCTCTATGTGAGGGCAACCTTTGAAATCTTTATGTAATATGTACTAAACTGATCTTCTGTGTATAAAGAGAAATGAAAATGAATCTTGATGTGAATGGAAGGGGAGAGGGAGCGGGAAAGGGGAGGGTAGCGGGTGGGAGGGAAGTTGTGGTGGGGGAGCCATTGTAATCCATAAGCTGTACTTTGGAAATTTATATTCTTTAAATAAAAGCTTTATATATAAAAAAAAATAAAATGAAGATATTTATGTCTAAGGTTTGTAAAGCCATCCCAGGAGCAGACATTTCACCTGGCAGTTGAGATGCCAATTAGGATACTCATGTACCATATTGGAGTTGCCTGTATTTGTTGGTTTCTCTTGGTTCCTGACTCCAGTTTTCTGTCAGTGCAGATCCTGTGAAGTAGTGGTGTTGGATCAAGCAATTACATTTCTACCACATATGTGGGAGACCTGGACAGTTTCTCGATTCCAAGTTCTGGTCCCAGCCCAGACCCAGTTGCGAGCATTTGTTGAAGTGATGGATGGGAACAGTTGCATGTCTTTCCCTCTCTTTCTCTTCATACCTCTTGAATAAATAATAAACATTTTTAAATTAAGAAGACATCCTAGACATCAAAATCTTTCAGCTCAAGGACTTCATAGTATTTAATGTGCAGACTCTGAGTCTGAGTGCCTATATTTGAATCTCATCTCTGTCACTTACCAGCTTTGTAATCTTGGACAAATGAATGTAGCCTCTCTCTGCCTAGGGTTACTTACCTGCATTATTGAGCCAATGATCTACCCCTTTTATTTTAACTTTAGTAACAACTTTACTCATATGTAACTCATATCCCACACAGTTTCTCATTGTAAGAATTCAAGGGATTTGGCATTTGGTGTAGTGGTTGATGATGCTTGAGGCACATGTATTCCATATTGGAGTGCCTGGGTTCAAGTCTTGTCTGTACTCTCAATTTCAGCTTCCTGTTAATACATACCCTGGGAGTGGAGTAGGTGATGGATCAGGTAATTGAGTCCCTGTTACTCATGTGGAAGATCTAGATTGAGTTCCTATCTCCCAGCTTTGGCCTGATCCAGCCCTGGACATTATAGGCATTTAGAGAGTGGGACAGCAGATGGCTCTCTCTGTTTCTCTTTATCTATTCTCCATCTCCCCACCTATTTTTAAAATAAGGGATAAATGAATGAATATATGAATAGAGCACAAAATATTACCTGGCATATAGTAAGTATTATATAATTGTTGTACCCTTAGCATAATGTCTTACATTAAGTCCTTGCTGAGTAAATGAGATGATGAGAGATACTGGAAGATATTATTATTGCTTCAGTATTCCAAGTACTAGTCAGAGTCATGCCATATAATATGTATGCTGCAGATATAATTCAAGTAAGTCTCACAACAGCCATGTTAAAATACACTATATTACTGAAGAAAGATATTTTAGAATGGGCTCGTATCCCAGTGGTTTGATCTGATGGTGTTGTATGATGACCAAGAAAAAGTAGTCCCAAGTCCTTAAGGTCAACAAGTAGATTTGTGACCTAGAGAAAACAACAGACCTGAGCCACCATTTAATTACCTATTTAATTCAATTGAAAATCACAAAATGGTTTTGAAATTTTTTTACATCCTTGATTTATTATTATTTATTGCTCACCAATAAACATGATATTGGCATATTTTAACATCTTGTACTCTAGAGATAAAACCACATAATACTCATTTTATGATCCTATTTGTTTGAGTTTTCAGGCTAAATGATATTTCCATAGAGAAGTATGGATCATCTCTATCCTTCAATCCTCTATTGGCTTCCCTCTGCCTATAGGATAAAGTCCAAGCTCCTTGGCACAGCATCCAGTGTTCTTGTGTGTCTCTCTTTGCCTGTGAAATATCCATCCTCAGTTCTCCTGGCAGCTGTAAAACTGGAATTACTTTGAGGCACCACCCAGAATCTAATGCCTGTAGACTTCACAGGCATTATTTAACATGCCCTCCTATCCCTTGGTCAAGGTATTACAATTCTCGCCTGGAAATTTCCCGTTGTGAAAGAAGAGAAGAAAGGGTGGAAAATATCTGCACATGATTTATTTCAGTCACATACTATAGATTCTGTGGCTGACATATTTTAGATTCAGTCTCTCCTAGAAAATTATCCATTTGCTCCTATTCCTTATGTGCCCTGGATTCTTTCAAAGATAGCTTATTCAGTGTATCCTTTGCTACTCTATCTCTTTACACCTTTTTCATAAATTGTCTTCTTTTCCCTCTTCTCTTTAGAAGAAATTGGCAAGAATCTGGTTCCAGAACAAAATAATTCTGATACAAAAATTCTTTCAAGATCTGACCCCAAGTTAGATTTTTGCCAGAAGCTGTCTTCTTACTTAGATTCCTAAGATATGACATGTTTTTTTCTGGCTTCCTGACAGAAATGTCTTTCTCACTTCCATCTGCCAGTGATTCCTATGACATCAATGATTGGCTTAGTTCCTCTTTGGTGAGGCCTTCCTCAGCCTTTTTCCATACACCCTTTTGAACCTTAATCCTATTGCTTCCTATGCATAGTGATATCAAAAGCCAACTTGCATTATGTGCCAAAACTGTTTCAAGCATTTTTATACACAAGTTTAATCCTCCCTACCACCTTATAAGGGGAAGTATAGTGATTGTCATTCCATTTTACAGATGACAAAAAAAAAATTACAGAAAAAGTAAAGTAATCCCTAAAGCCCCAGTTAGTAAGTGGCACACCTGGAACTGAACCTGGCCAGTCAGGATGTGAACCACTGGTTTGTCGTGCCTCTCAGAAGTTCTTTAGGATGACCTTTACAATAAAATGTCTCCACCTCTAGGCTGAGAAATTTTTGCTTTGTTCAACTTTGTAATTCTAGAACACAGCATGCTCTTCTGTTAAGCATCCCTAATTTGTAAGAAAGTGATCCAGTGAAAAAGTTGCCTCTTGGTACTTGCACTTAATCACTTCAATTAATTTATTTCCTCATTCCAAGGTGAATTTTTTCTTAAAAAATGATTTATTTATATTTATTCATTTGCAAGGCAGAATTACATAGAGAGAGAGAGAGAGACAGACATACAGACAAGAGCCTTCTATTCACTTATTTACTCCTCGAATGGCAATAATGAAACCAGGAACCTGGAACTCCATCTGGATGGCAGGGCTCCTGGTAATTGATCCATCTTCTGCTTTCCCAGATGTGTTATCAGGGAGCTGAGTTGGAAATGTAGCAGCCAGGACTCAAACCAGTTCTTGTACGGGTTTCAGCATCACAGGTGGTGGCTTAACCCGCTATGCCACAATACCAGCCCTGGAGGTGCACTTTTTAAAAAATGCCTCTGGAATGAGAAATTATTCTATAAATGTGGATATATTTAAGAATGTCTGTTCCCCTCACTTTGCTACTCTGAATAGCTGATATTAAAGTGATGCAACCCTCAATCCTTGTAGAATCAAGGGGGCATGGGGGTCTTTGTGTTTACTATATGTTGTCACACTGTGGCATTTGAACTCCTTCTTGTTGGCATCTCCCTCCTGAGATGTCACAACTAGCTGTCTGTTTCACTCTCACTGAACTGTCTTTCTCCCCAAGAAGCAGAGCTATGACCATGGGTGGATAATCTTTTGTCAGCATAGGGAATTGATGTGGCCCAGAAAGGAGCCTAGACAGCTTCAGATATCAGTGAAAACTTCCTGGCAGGACTAGGTTGAATAAGTGCCTGAATATTGGTTGTTGAGGGTTCAAGCACATAAAAAAGGGCCCAGCTTTGACCACTTCATCTACCTGATTGAAGTTTGATCATATTACAATCATGTTTCTTTCTTTTCATTATAGTTTTCCCACCCTTGAATCTGAGCAACTTTGGGAGAATATGCTAAGGAAGTGCAATCATTCTTTCCTAGTTCTAAGACTGAATAACAGGGTCAATGAGGTTTCCACCACTTGCATGTCCCTTTCCTCTCCATCATTGTCTATAGCAGAATGATAACCGCATATTGTAAATTCTGTTCTGAAGTATCTCTTGGATATGTTCCGATTTGTTCTGTTTCTGAAAAGAAGCCCTTATGTTGTTAACTTCACTTTGTTGACTGCTGCTACTCTCTCAAAGCCTTGCTCTGTACTAGCTTTGACCAGTTGCCATGGTGAAAGCAATCTAATCTACTTTCTGGCTCATAACACCAGTGATTCCTCTCATTACTTTCCAGATGAAGTCTTACACGTAAATGAATATTCATAGCCTGGTTTCTGTTGAGACTTTAGAGACAGAGTCTACACTTTGACTTCTCACTCTTAGGATGTCACGGATATTAAGTTATCCTATTGATTTAATGCAAGCTTTTCAAGAAGAAACAAAAAATGAGAAGGCCATTCTTTTTGAATTTTGTTTTTGAAACTATAGTTAGTATGTGGTTAGTAATTTCCCCAAGTTGAAATCTTCCAGGCATGCCAGTGACCCCCTTTAGTGAAACAGTGTCTAATCAGAGGGGCTTTTCCAGAGAATCTTCGTCACTCCTCCCACCCCCCCACCCCACCCCCCGCAGCTAGGTTGATTCTTATTTGCTGGAAAGAAAAGGAAACTATTTCCACTTTCAGTAGAACACATTTAATTGGTTTGCTTCAGTCTGTTTTTGCAGGAAAGAAGACAAGCTTAACTTCCTACTTAGGTCGAGCACATTTAATTGGTTTACCTCAACTAAGTAAGTGTGAGAAGTGAGAATCATTTTCCTGATGGGAAGGCGATAATCAGGTCTTTCACATGTAGACAGATTCAAGCCATAGTCCAATCAAGTGTCCCTCACAATGGAGAGAATCACTGTGGGATAGTTCTTGGATGTTCTATGTGGTGAAGGAAAAGACCAGTCCTCTGGGATGTAGCCATGCACACGACCAGAGGGAAGGTCTCTGTGACTGGGGAGCGTTACGAACCCCCTGCAGGAGTTGCTTCCACAAGGCAGGTTGGGGTGAAGATGTCCTGCAGCAGGGGCACCCCAGAGGACGTGGTTCTTACAGTCCCCAGGGTCTCATAGCCAAAGGATTCCAAATCCAAAGGGTTTTATCATTAGGAAATCAGTAGTTATCTTAACTCCAAAACTCTTATTTCATATTTTAGACATACCTGGCAAAAGATAGTTTTAGTTTGAAGTACTAATTTAGGTCAGACATAGCACAGCTCCCCTCATCTCTACCTCTTCCAGGTCATAAAAAGCGACAGAATGACAGCTTCTTTAACAACGTGGTCTTACTTAGTATAAAGTGCAGATTACACTCCCATCATTCTGGGTTTGCTATAGTAGGTTAGGTTTGGGGTTTTAAGAACTGTTTCAGTTTCCTCTTGGCCCATAGCTACCTCTTAGCTTGCATAGAAGTTTCAGAGGACACATTTAAGTGTAGTGTCCTCCTGAAGTAGCCCATTTTTTGGCCATGTCTCATATGAAATAGCAAGGTGGTGTGACCTCTATCCAAAATCAAAGTTGAGAGATGACAGATGAGAAGACTCCTACAGAACTCCCCAAAAGAACATATCTAGAGTAGACCACAGGTAAGAAAAGAATCCCAATGGACTATGAGTTACATGGCAAATGGTTACAGTACAAATTTAAAAGAGAAACTTATCAAATACTCAAAAATCAAGCAAATAATTTCAAAGGCACCTGGATAGTCTCTCTCTCTCTCTCTTTCTCTCTCTCTCTCTCTCTCACTCTCACTCTCTTACACACACAAAAACAGTGCCTAGAGCACTGTGAAATTTAATATTTATTTCATAAGTGAGTAAATTATAATGGCTAACACTTAATATTTGCACAGGATTGTTACCATTATGAAGTTACAGATATAATATGTAGATATTTCTACACGATAACTCTAAGAGTTTTAAGAGTGAGGTGCTACTACTATTCTGATTTTAAAGACAAGACTGGAGCATAGGCTGTGTCAAAAAAATCTATGAGGGCATAGAGGTGGCAGAGGACAGCATTCAAATATGCAGTCATTGCTAGGATCTTAGTTACCAAAAAAAGTCCTTCAATCAGTGCCTCTAGGTCTTCTTACTTGAAGCTGCAGAAAGTGGATTTGTCCATAAACTCAGTTAAGTAGAAAACTGATATCTATGAGTTCTGTTCCTACTTTTCAGGGCTTCCTTATAGAAAAATAACCCTTTGGAAAAGTAATTCTCTTAAAAACGATTGACGCGATTGGAATCTTGCTCTGTGCTAGACACTGTCCTCTTGCAGACAGCGTGTCAGGAAATACTTACCACAGGCTTGAGGTAAGAATTCCTACCCTTGTTTTGCACATGAAGAAGTTGAGGCTTGGGGAGTGGGTATCATTTAATTGGGGGTCATTCTGTTATGTGATGGCTAAGCTGGGATTCAACTGTGACTCCTTTGACTCTAATTGCATCCCTTAAGTCACCCCTAAGTTTTCAGACATCCCCAATTAATCTGTTTTCAACATTGTTAGTGGCATAGGGTAATCAAAATGCGTTTGAATGAGTTCACATAACAACAGTGAATTTCTGAAGCTTTGTTTTTACCAAAAAATATTGTTGAAAAAATAATAGAACTTCTTGCTGAATTCAAATTGCAGTTATTCCTCTAATGTAGTTTGCTTGTACGTGGGTTGATTAACCCTTACAACTATTACATTCGTATTGAAGAACCAATGTACTTGGGTTACAAATATGGGAAAAGTATAAGCAGAAGAAACTGTTAGGCGGGGAACACAACATGTCGTTATACTATTTGTTTTATTTTTGGCCAATTTGCATAAAAATGAACATTTCGTGAATTCCCCATTAACTTTCACTTTCTTACCAGAGTACATTAACCCTCTTCTTCAGTGTTAGCTATTATTAACAAAGAACAATGCTTTGATCTTGTTTCTGTGTTTATAAGCATTGTGAAGGTAATGGTTGCCAAACACTTTGAATGGAGCAAAGGGCCAGTAAATGGAATGAGTCACAGGGATGCACTCAGCGTGAACTTTGAAATTAGTACAGTTTGGGTGCTTCCACCCTGTAGTTGACTTTCTTTCTGCTCCTTGACTGCCTGCTCACCCCTAACTCCTACTTGCTGTTCCTGTTTGTTCCAAGCACTGTGTGAAATAAATAACCTGATCAAAATCAACATTGTTGACTCATGGAATTATTTCCTTGAGAAGTACTGGCATTGTACCAAGGGAGTCAGAGGCAAGACCAAGGAAACGTGCTGTGATTTACTGTTGTCAGTAGGCAGGGGGCCTCCAAGGTCTTCAAGTCAGTTTGGGAAGAGGTGGCTGTCGGCACATTAGTCAGCTCTGTAAGATTTGAGAACTCTGTGCTTTACCTGCAGATGGGGTGGCATTGTCTTTCTTGTGTCCGTGTGCCTGCCTGTGTCTTTCCTTTGATCTCATGTAGTTCTGGGCCAAAGATAGGGTTAGAGATCACAGCTCCTGACTCTGCTTTGCACTGCTCCACATGGGAGTTCTCTTCCTCTCCATGTATTCACTTTGTTCATTGCTCCTCATCCACAAGTACAACCACCACATGGTATACAGGCTTATCAGTGCTGAGAACAATTAGCAATCACAGAATATAACTCCAACAGAAATTTCAATGAAGCCTCAGAAGGCCCTAACATTCACACAGGAGTTGGCAAATTAAGGCCCTTGGGCTAAATCCTAACCAGTGTGTGCTTTTGTATTGCCCAAGAGCTAAGAATGGTTCTTACATTTCTAATTATCAAAACTAATAAAAATAAGGCAACTATTTTATGAAAAGCATATGAAATTCAAGTATCAATGTTGATAAAATTTTATTAGAACACAGGCATCTTATTATTTACTTATTATTATTACAAAAATATTGTCTTTGGCTTCTTATGTGCTATAATGACACAGTTGAGTGGCTGAGGCCAGCTCACTTGGCTAATCCTCTGCCTGCAGTGCTGGCACACCAGGTTCTAGTCCCGATTGGTGTGCCAGGTGCTAGTCCTGGTTCCTCCTCTTCCAATCCAGCTCTCTGCTGTGGCCCGGGAGGGAAGAGGAGGATGGCCCAAGTGCTTGGGCCCTACACCCACATGGGAGACCGGGAGGCAACACCCGGCTCCTGGCTTCGGATCGGCTCAGCGCCGGCCTTAGCGGCTGTTAGGGGAGTGAACCAACGGAAGGAAGACCTTCCTCTCTCTCATTGTCTATAACTCTCTCTCTGTCTCTCTCTCTCCCACTGTCTAACTCTGCCTGGCAAAAAACAAAAAGAACAACAAAAAACAGTTGAGTAGCTGAAGAAAGTCCTTGCAAAGCTCAAAATACTTATTATTTGTTTTGTTTCATGAAAAGTTGTTGAACCTTGATTTAGTCACTCAACTGGCACCAACTAGTAGGGCTGCCTGGAAATCATTGTGAAGCAGATCCATGCCGCTTTATTTTCGTGGGCATTTGTTGTCCCAGAAAGCTCTGCTAGCTTGATTAATTGCATCAGTGGATGTTAACACTGGACAATGAAGCCCACATTTTCCTATGCTGCTACCAAGCTGTCTATGCTACCTAGTCATGAAGTGTGTCCATAATACCCTTATGAAAACAATGAAATAGAAATAGAAGGATATGTGACTGGAAGTTGATAGCATTATTAGTTTGCTAATATAATTTATGTGCCCTTCATACATTTCAGTAACTGAGTTTAAAAACCATTATAAATAATGCAAAACAGAATAAAGGCAAGCAGGCATAGCCCTTATCATTAGCATAATGTGAATAAATGAAGACCCGGAGAAATTAAATTTATATAGCTACTGAATGGAAACACCAGGACTAGGTAGTCCCATACCTTACTCTGTGATGCTGTTTCTTGGAATGAAACTGCCATCCATATACTGTTATGAATTCTATACATATAGATTTTAGACTAGAGTTCTTCTTCTTCATTGTCCTGGAAAGGCACATAAGGGTATTTAGCTAATTGAATTAGGTCTAATCTATTCACTTCACTTTCTTCATTAGAAGATAATGAAATTAACAGGATCTGGGGGGGAAGGATTTTCTGTTTCATTCAGGAGGATAGCATCATTATTAGATGAAGCTAGGAAATAATATTAAATGCATTTAATGTCCTAGATTCCCATCCACAAGGAGTGGATCACAGATGCAAACCCTGTACATATTTTTTTTTCAAGAGACAAGACCCTCTTACCAGTTGAAATGTGCTTAGATGGTCACATACCTGTGATCAAGGTGACATGCTTAAAGCCTTTGTTGGCAGCGGTTTAGCAGTGGGTTGAGTTAATGGCTTTTGATATTAAAGATTTTGCCCTCCTTGATTTTCATAACCATACTTTCTGAATACGTTGGCCCAACAAGGAGGCTTTTGTTTCCAAAGTTGCATCCTAGTTAATTCTGAAAGAATCATACTGCTTTTGAGAACAATGCAAAGCTCATATCCTTCATATTTCTTTATTTGTGGAAATAGAAATGTATAGTAAAAAAAAGTCCCAGATGTGTGAAATTAAAGCGAATTAGAGGGTTAATGCTATATACATACAAAATCTGTGTAAATTTAATGTCATCATTTCCTTTGATTAATTTCTAAAATTCAGTCTTGGCAGTTCTACCTTATTGATGGTGATCCTGTGTGCATTGTATGGATATGCATCTAATTAGTTTACTAAAGCAATATATATTTATTTCATCTTAGCAGCTTAGATGTTTTATTGATCTTTGACTTTTGTCCATACATCTTTGTTTCTTATAGGAAATGGTTCGTTCAACTGTAATCAGTTTGAAATATAGTGCAGTGAAGTCAGATTATAAAAATAATGGCAACAGGGTTAGGGGTAGGGTTTATTTAACGCATTTATGTTTGGGGAGTATACCCTCCTTGGTCAAATGACATCATGATAGATGTATAAGATTCACCAGCATGTTTTATATATTGAAGCAGAGGGTGCAAAAGAATACACCTTCTCTCTCCCCTCTCCCTCTCTGCCTTCTTCATTTCCTTCCTAACCACTTGTTGGTTCTTCTTATAACAAGCTGTCGTTCGCCTGGTCTTTCTGCTCACCTGATGGAAACAGTTCATTTTGGATATGGAGACAGGTGGCTGAGTAGGATTTTTGCAAATATGGTTAATCAAGTTTACAGTGGAAATGGAACAAAAGGATACTCAGTAGTATCAGTATGAGAGAAGAGACCTGTGTGGCAGCTGTTCGCACTAAGCTCACTGAAGGGATTTTAAATGAAACAAACTGTTTGCTTTGATGGAGCAGTAACACATGATGTAGCATGAAATGGGAGAAGAGAACAAGTCTCTGAAAGTCACACAAGTGATGAGATTTTTTAATTTGTGTATTTCCCTTGGGTGTGACAGTCTCATATTTGGAATGTTTTGCATAATTATGAATGTGGAACTATTTTGTATTTTAAAGTCTGCTGTTGGTTATAGCCAACATCTGTGTGCAAGTCCATTCTTATTTTATAACAGAATAACCTTAGTTTATAGAATCTTATGAGAAAAATTGAAGTAGAGCACTCTAAAATTAGTGAATATAGCAAAAATTATACATAGGAACATGTACATGGACTATTTTTTGATTCCTTAATGTATCTGGCATCCTTTAGAAGGAAAACTTGATTTTCTGTGAAATTTAAGAATAGGAATGCAGAACAGGAGTATAGAGGATTCTTAGAGCAGTGAAAATACTCTGTTTTACACTGCAATGGTAGATACATGTTATATATTTGTCCAAATCAATGTACAGCACCAAGAGTAAATCCCCATGTAAGCTACGGCCTTTAGTTGGCAATTATTTGTCAAAGTAGGTGAATCACCTGTAAAAAAAATATGGCATTCTGATGGGGTGATGTTGATAATGAGGGAGACTGTGCTCATATGGGAGCAGGGCATATAAGGGAAGACTTAGTACTTTTCCCATAATTTTGCTGTGAACCTAAAATAGCTCTAAAAAAATTAAAGTCTGAAAAAAATAGAATGTAGTTACCCTTTCTAACTCCTGAGGACATGGTGGTTAATATGGTTGTTATTAAAATGGCCCTGGGCTATGCCAATCCTTGTCAGTTCCAAATGAAATAAACAAACTAGGGCCCTTTCAATAGTCAGGAAAAAGATGTAAAGCAAGTAGAAGTCATGATTACATAGTTCAGGTAGTGGAAATTTCTCAGGTACCATTTGGGAGGTGCCCAGTACAATTTTGACACTGATTCAACTTTTAAAATATATCAAGGACAGGATAATTTCATGAGGCAAATTTTCCATAGAGAACAGAATATTGTTTTCTAGTTTTATCATGAGAAATGGTTGTCCTTTGAATATTGCAAGGCAATGAAACTCATAATTAGCATGACAGCTTTAGCAGGAAAGCAATGAGGTCCTTCAGGGAAATGCCTTTGTCTTTCAAAAAGGACCAGGCACATCTGTTTGCAGAATCCACATGGAATTCTTAAACCTAGAGTTGTACAACATAAACCCTAGGAAGGAATAATTGGAGCATGACCTTATATTTATGTGCAGTGGACATCCTTGGTCTTTTCCTATATCATAAAAAATAATGAGCTAGGTTTAAAGCCTATCAATTTCTGCACTTAACACATGGGAACTAGGATGTATTTTTTGGTTTTTCTTTATATAACTTTACAAATTAGGATTTCTTAATCATATTAATACAATACAATTATATCAATGTATACAATAATATATTAATACATCAGGTTTCATACAAACTTTTTAGTGGTTATCTGCTTTATTGACTTGTATAAAATGTGCTGAAGACTGAAAAGAAGGCATTCATATCTTTTCCAAGTCCATTGCCTGGGTTTTAACTCACGGTTTTGCCACTGGACCATGGCAAGGAGACAGATAGTCAGATAGTAAGACTGCTATTCTAAGACTCCGGGAAAGAAAGACCTGGGTTTTTTTTCTAAAGAATATTTGTTATTTTTTTTATTTTCATTTCTTTGGAAAGGTATAGAAAGACAGAGACCTTCATTTCTTGGTTCATCCCCTAAATGTCTTTTATATCCAGAGCTGGGACAGGTCAAAATCAGGAGCCTAGAACACAATCTGGGTCTTCCATTTGGTGGCAGGGAGCAAGTAGTTGGGTCATCACCTGCTACCTCCCAAGAGGTGAATTTTCAGGAAGCTGGATTGGAAATAGAGGAGCTAGGAAATGAACCAGGCACTCCAATATGGAATACAGGCTTCCAAAGTGGTGACTTCACTACTACACGGACCCCCCTACCCCAGACCTAAGTTTTAATGCTATCCCATTCAGCTCAAATTCCTTAGAGTGAGGGCAGGATCATATTTATGCTCTAGGGTGGCTGTTAGCAGACTAACATAAATTAGTGAATGTAAAAACTCAGGGATTGTGACATAATGGGTTAAGCCGCCGCCCGTGACACCAGCATCTCATACGGGTGCTGGTTCTTGTCCTGGCTGCTCCACTTGTGATCCAGCTCTCTGCTAATGTACCTGAGAAAGCAGCAGAAGATGAGTCACTTACTTGGATAGCCCCTGCACCCACGTGGGAGATCCAGAAGAAGCTCCTAGCTCCTGGCTTTGGCCTGGCCCAGCCCCAGCCATTGTGGCCATTTGAGGAGTGAATCAGCAAATGGAAGATCTTAGTGTGTGTGTGTGTGTGTGTGTGTGTGTGTGTGTGTGTCCCTCTCTCTCTGTAATGCTGCCTTTCAAATAAATAACTTGTTTTTAAGAAATTTAGTGTAGGGACTGACACTAAGTTCTCTATTCAGGTTAGAAATTTGAGTTTGACATGTAACCAGAAGTGACTTATAATAATAGGTACCTTCTTAGGAAATAAAGCCTAAAATTGAAAGCTCAACACCGTTGCAGAGGTAACTACTTACATATTGCTCAGCACTATAATTTAGCATTTGGAAGACCTGACCTTAAAAGACAATATTGGTAGGGCTGGCACTGTGGCTCACTTGGATAATCCTCTGCCTGCAGTGCCAGCATCCTATATGGGCACCGTGTTTTAGTCCTGGTTGCTCCTCTTCCAATCCAGCTCTGCTGTGGCCCAGGAGGGTAGTGTAGGATGGCCCAAGTGCTTGGGCCCCCGCACTTGCTGGGAGACCAGGAAGAAGCACCTGGCTCCTGGCTTTGGTCTCTGTCTCTCTCTCTGTCTCTCTCTCTCAGTGTCTATAACTCTACTTGTCAAAAAAAAAGATAGTATTGGTGGCACTAGAAATGCATAGAAAATGTAATTTGTTTAGCCTGTTGTTTAACTGTATTCCTTAAATTAAGTTTAGAATCTATGAGAGCTGAACTGGTAGCCATCACAGAAAATTGTTTTTGCTGTAGTCTTCCTGAGAGATGGAAATAGGAAAAAAAAAGTCTTTCAATACCTAATTCCTCTTTGTGCTGTTCTCAGCATAATTTGTCCAGAAGGGAGATTCTCAGTAACAGATGACTGTCAGTGTGTATATATGTGTGTGTGTGTTCATGTATGTGTGTGCATGTGTCCGTGCATTTGTGTACACATGCACATTTACTATTACAAGAGTGACTTCAATAGGAAGTAGTAGGCAACTGGGTCCCCAGCTCTGCTTATTACGGGTTCTTCCCTTGATGCATGAAAGAATTCAAATTAAAGGCATAAGGAAAGCAGGATTTTTCTGCAGCAAAGCAAAAATACACATTCAAGAAATAAGACAAGCCAGCTTGAGAGAGAGCAAGAGAGAATAAACAAAAAGCCAAAACACAAGAAGACCCCAACAAAGAAATCCAGAATAACTCTCCTCCCCAAGAAGGTTCAGATCTATACTATTCGGAGGCATCGGGAGTGGTGGCTGGGGTCGGGCTTAACTCAGTCTTAAAAGGGGGCAGAAGCTTGCATATCACGCATTTCTGTCTTTTTTTGGAAATATTAGACGTGTTTTGGTGTCAGGTATGTGATGAGAATGAGGATGCTGGCCATGGATTTTATTATAATGACTTGAAAGTCATCACAGGGACACATCCTGCACCCATATTGAGTACTTCCAGCTGGCAATGGTTCTGTTGACAACATTGTAGGTCTTGTAGTTTCTGCCACACTGAAAAGTAGGGAGAGGGCCTTGGTGGTGCATGGAAGGTGAGTTTGGATGATGCACAGAAAGGGAGTGCTGGGTGCTACACACTGGGCTGTCATTCTGGCTGGAGCAGGTTGTCATTACAGGGATCTGCCAAAGCTGCTGTCACTTGTTGGGTCTCACTTCCAAAACCATCCCTTGGCAGGTTGTGCCACTTAAATTGTCCATGACAGGTCAGTTTGGAGCTGTCATAGAACAGATGGGCTACTGATGTCAACCTGCAGTCAGTTGGGGTTGTCAGACCTCAGCCCCTTTTTAGTGCTATCTGCCTGCCCATATAAGGAGTTAGAACACAAACCAGGGATCAGTGAATATATTTATTGTAAAAAACTTTTTTAAATAAGGAAGGCTGATTTTGGAAACTAGGAAGACTACTTAAACTGTCTAGTGAAGATTCACATCCTGTAATTCACTGGATTTTGAGAATTCAGATGAGACTCCTGTATATTCCCTTTTCCTCCCTGTCAGCACCATCTTGCTTCTGTCTACAACCACACACATATTTCATAAGAGATGTCCCTTTTGCTATTCAAGGGTATGCCCCCCGGTCAGTTTTCCCCACTGCAGTAGGGCCATGAGCCTGCTCCTTCATTAATTCCCATATCACATATATTTTTAACCTTTCAATTTTATGACTCTGTTGCAATTTGCATACATGCTCCAGCAAGCCTCATAATTGTATTATTAAAATCATTATATACTTATTAAATATAAATTCTTGAATTCTTCTTTACCTATCTTCCATCACTGGCCTTTTTTCCCCATGAAATTCATCCAAAAATGATGTGTACTTCTCTCTACATCTTTAATTCCCATTCACTTTTTAAAAGTGCTGTGGTGTAGTGGGTAAAGCAGCTGTCTGCAATACTGGCATCCCATATGGGCGCCAGTGCTTGTCCCAGCTGCTCTACTTCCAATCCAGCTCCATGCTAATGACCTGAGAAAATCAGCGCAAGATGGCCCAAGTATTTGGTCCCTCCACCTTGTGGGAGACCCAGATGAAGCTCCTGGCTTCAGCCTAGCTCAGCCCCAGCAGTTGTGGCCATGTGGTCATAAACCAGTGGAAGGATGATATTTTCTCTGTGTCTCTCCCACTCTCTAACACTGATTTTCAAGTAAATTCTAAAAACTTTTGTAAAACACAGCGTAAATATTTTTCAAAATGTAAAATTTGTTAAAAAAATCTTATTTTTAAAGTTAAATAGTTCTCCAAGGCTTGTAACACAAAAACAGCCATTTCCCAACTTTTGCCTCTCTTGCAGCCCGTAGGTCATAGGCCTTTATTTCTGCTGTCGTTTTGTGTTCTTTATAGCTCTACAAAGCATATGACTCCTTGATTTCTCCACTTTAAGTAGTATTAATTATCCGCTTCTATTCTACGAAAGATAAGAGCTTGTCTCTTGTCAATACCCCTCCATTCACACATGCTTCCCAGAACTGTCCTTGAAATATTGCTGCATATTAAATTTGATGTCAAATGACTATGACTTAAATGCAGTAATGGGTGAATCCCATGACTCTATGTCCATTTCTGCATGCTTCCTTATATTCCTCAGAGTTGACATTTTTTCTTTCTCTCCTGCTTAGTTTTTCTGTGCTTTTATTTAACCTTCCCTCAGTTGTCTAAGTATGCTCTCATTGTGCTCAAAGACACCAGGATTCTATCAATTCCATCTTTTGCAGTTTAGACTCCTTCTTGCCCACACCTGGCGTGCAGCTGTCATCCTGGGATCTCTTCATTCCTCAGGATTTCCTTTGCCTCACTTGTGAAGTGGATTCCCTGTTTTCAGACCCTGTTTCTGGTGGAGCAGCCCTTTCAGTAATTTCTAGAGAAAGGCTGTAAGGGTATGTGTGCATAAATAGTTTGGTTCTTTGCATGCATGTTACCACTGCATGCAGTCTGTATCACCATGTGCAGTCTATCATCACATTTAATTGATACTATGACTGTATATAGAATTCTGAGTTGGAAATCACTTTTTCTCAGAATTCTGAAGCCATTATGCCATCGTTATAGTGTTATTAATAAATGCAGGCCAGCGAGATGGCAGAATATGAGTTCCCTGGCTCATAGCCCCCAAGCAAAAAAGAAGCTGGTGGGAATTCACAGATGCAAGAGGTGTTGTGAGATCTTTGGGATCCAGATGGGAGGTTGCAAAATCTCAGTGAAGCTCAAGACTGAGAGATGTGTTGAGACGGCAGGCTTACATCCCGATGGCAGGTTTGCAAAAACATGTTCCTGGCTGCAGATCTACAAGCGGCCTTTCTTTTACGCACTAGATTCTGTTGATCTGGGTTCTGGGCTGTGCTTGCCTTTGGTTCTGAAGTCAGGGTATCCACCAAGGGATCTTGGAGGAGTCTTACCCATCCGTATTCTTGCTGACCTTAATCCTGGCTTGGTTCTTTAATAAATGGTCCTTTGAGACCTAGTCATGCTCTGTCATGCCTGGGGTCAGTCCTGCCTTCCTGGAAATATGGAAGGAGACACACCTTCCCCCACTCCCAGTAAAAGACCTATAGATTTCCACTTGACTGCAGTACCTGAAGCAGCCCTGTGACTCAAGCCTCAGCTCAAGCCTTGCTCTGCCTTTGTTTCAGAGGTAGTTTTGGGCCGGTGCCACGGCTCAATAGGCTAATCCTCAACCTGCGGCGCCAGCACACCGGGTTCTAATCCCAGTCGTGGCACTGGATTCTTTCCCGGTTGCCACTCTTCCAGGCCAGCTCTCTGCTGTGGCCCAGGAGTGCAGTGGAGGATGGCCCAAGTGCTTGGGCCCTGCGGCGGCCATTGGAGGGTGAACCAATGGCAAAAGGAAGATCTTTCTCTCTGTCTGTCTCTCTCTTACTGTCCACTCTGACTGTAAAAAAAAAAATAAAAAAAAACTTTAAAAAACAGCAGAGATGATTCTGACTGTGCAGGGAGATGGCAATGGCCTCTTTCATTAGTGCCCTTTATTTGTGAAAGATTTATTTTTATTTTCTGAAAGGCAGAGTTACAGAGGAAGAGGTTGAGACAGAGACAGAGATCTTCCATCTTTGGCTCACTCCCCAAATGGCTGCAATAGAGCCAGTAGCCTGGAGCTTCACCTGAGCCTCCTATGTGGGTGACAGAGGCCCAAGGACTTGGGCTATCTTATGCTGCTTTCCCAGGAATATTAACAGGGGGCCAGATTGGAAGTGGAGCAGCTAAGACTTGAACCAGTGCCCATATGGGATGCCAGTGTTGTAGGCAGCAGCTTAACCCACAATGTCACAATGCCAGCCCCCCATCAATACCTATGATACCAGGCCCACTGTCTTTGGTCTTGGTATAGAACCAGAAATTGGGTCTTGACATGACTCTGTCCTTTCTCCACCATTTTCTTAGATTTAGTCCTGCCCACATATTTACCTAGTTGGAATTTTGCTTCCCCATACTCAGTAATAGACCTGCCAAAAATAGTGGGTCTGACAGTGGGCCCAAAGGCGCATGACCCAGTTTCTGACCTACTCAACTGCATTCATGGAGACAATCACATCAGTCCAGGAAACTAACAGGAAAAAGGTTGTGTTTGCAAATATAGTCTGAAAAGACAGGGAGAGGTGTTTTCTTCTCAAAATGAAGGACAACAATGCAAGGTTACACAGATCCTGAAGAATCATGCAAACGTGACCCTGCCAAAGATGCTCCAAAAAATGGAGAATTACATATTTTCAGGCAAAAGCTTTAAAATAGGTGTTTTAAAAAAGCTCAATTTCTCCAAGTGAACACAAATAGACAATGCAGTGAAATCAGGAAAAATAATACATTAACAAAATGAGAAGCTAGACACAGATAGAAATTACTAAAAAAGACCAGAAAGAAATCTCGGAGCTGAATACAATGAATGAATGACAAATGCAGTGGCAAGCTTTAAATACCAGATCTAAGCAGAAGAAATACACAACTTGATGAGAGATCAGATGAAATTATCCAGCTAGAAAAAATTAAAAGAAAAATAGTGAAAAAAGCCTACAGGATTTATGGGATGTCAAGCAGTGAGCCAATATATACACTATGCAAAATATGCTTACAAGTTATATACAATAAGAGGAAAATTGACAAATTCATGAATATATGGAAATTTAGTAACACACTACTGAGAAACCAATGTGTCAAAAATTAAAATTTAAAAGTACCCAGAGACAAATTAAAATGGCTATGTAACATACCAAAATTTATGGAATGCAGCAAATCATCTTAGAGTGATGTTTATAGTGATAAATTCCTCATTAAGACAAAATAAATATTTGAAATAGATGATCTACTTTACACTTCAAGGAACTAGTAAAAATAAGAACAAAGTAACCCCCTAAAAAGCAGAAGAAAGTTATAAAAATAAGAGCAGAAATAAAGAATATAAAAAAGTAGAAAAAAATCAACAGAATGGAATTTTTACAATATATAAAATTGAAATTATATAATATAGAAGAAATGGATAAAGTCAATGTTAAGAAAAATACAAATGTTAAATTAACTAATAATAAATAATAGATTGAATATGATATCAAAAAACACCCAACAAAAAAAAGCTCATGATCAGGTGGCTTCGTAGTAGAAATTTACCAATTATGCAAGGAAAAATTAGGAGCAATCCTTTTTTTAAAAAAAATTAATTTTTTATTTATATGGGGGAAAATTTCATATAGTCCATATATCCAGTTTTTAAAAAATTTTATTTATTTTTTAAATTTTGTAAGTGCAACTTTATTCTTTTTTTTATTCTTCCCACCATCCTGCCCTTCCACTCCTCTCCCCCTCGCTCTCTCCTAGCAAGTACCATTCTCCATTAAGATTCATTTTCAGTTAACTTTGTACACAGAAGATCAACACTATATCAAGTAAAGATTTCAATAGTTTGCATACACACAAAACTGCTTGAAAACTAGTTTTACATTTAACTCAATACAACTCATTGAAGACAGAGGTCCTATGTGAGGAGTGAGTGCACAGTGACTCCTGTTGTTAATTTAACAGTTAACACTCTTCTGTATGATGTCAGTGATCACCTGAGGCTCTTGACATGAGCTGCCTAGGCTATGGAAGCCTTTTGAATCCACAAACTCTGACAGTATTTGGACAAGGCCATAAGCAAAGTGGAAGTTCTCTCCTTCCTTTAGAGAAAAGTACATCCTTCTTTGATGGCCGCTTCTTTTCGCTGGGGTCTAACTCGCGGAGATCCTTCATGTAGAACATTTATTGCCACAGTGTCTTGGATTTCCATGCCTGAAATGCTCTCACAGGCTTTTCAGCCAGACCAGGAAGCCTTCAGGACTGATTCTGAGGTCAAAGGTTACTTAAAAAAAATTTAGAGTCTGCTGTGTTGGAACATTCTCTGCTTTTTAATTCTATCTATTATCATTACCAGACACTTGATCCTATCTGTATGATCACTTTAACACTTAATCCTATCTATATGTTCAGTTTAACACTTAATATGATTACTTTTAACATTTAAGATGACATTTTACCACCCAGCTTAATGGGATTTGTGGTCCCATGACAAGGTTTTAAACTTTATCCTTAGAAGTAAGTCTATAGGAATGTATGCAAACTATACAGCTTTACAGTTACAAACATCCTCCTCCTTCTCTTATTCCCACTCTTATTTTTTACTGAGCTCCATCAATTGATTTATATACGTATGATTAACTCTATATTAAGTAAAGAGTTCAACAAATGCTATGAATAAAAAAACCTGACAGTTAAAAAAACCCAAAACTGTTCCTTGACAGTCAAGACAAGGGCAGCTCCAGTCATCCTTCTCGAAGTGTCAATTTCACTTCTACAGGTTTCCTTTTAGGTACTCTATTTTTTTAAGATTTATTTATTTACTTGAAAGTCAGAGTTACACAGAAAGATAAAGTGAGGCAGAGAGAGAGAGAGAGAGAGAGAGAGAGAGAGGTCTTCTATCCATTGGTTCACTCCCCAAATGGCCACAATGGCCAGTGCTATGCCATTCTGAAGCCAAGAGCCAGTAGCTTCTTCTGGGTCTCGCGTGCCAGTGCAGGGGCCCAAGGACTTGGGCCATCTTCTACTGCTTTCCCAGGCCATGGCAGAGAGGTGTATCCGAAGTGGAGCAGCCGGGACTAGAACAGGTGCCCATATGGGATGCTGGCACTGTAGACAGCAGCTTTACATGCTACGCCAGAGTGTCAGCCCCAAGTGCTCTATTAGTTCTCACAGATCAGGGAGAACATATATTTGTCCCTTTGGGACTACCTTATTTCGCTATGTATGTTGTTTTCCAGATTTATCCATTTTGTTACAAATGACCAGGTTTCATTTTTCTTTATTGCTGTGTAGTATTCCATAGTATACATATCTCATAATTTCTTTATCTAGTCTTCAGTTGACAAGCCTTTAGGTTTATTCCATGTCTTAGCCATTGTGAATTGAGCTGCAATGAACATGGGGGTGCAAATAACTCTTTTATTTACTGATTTCATTTCCCTTGAGTAAATTCCCAGGACTGGGATGGCTGGTTCATATGATAGATCTATATTCAGATTTTTGAGGTATTTCCATATGGTCTTCTATAGTGGCTTTACCAGTTTACATTTCCACCAACAGTGGATTAGGGTACCTCTTTCCCTACATCCTCTCCAGCATTTGTTGTTTGCTGATTTCTGTATAAGAGCCACTCTAACTGGGGTGAGGTGAAACCTCATTTTGGTTTTGATTTGTATCTCCCTGACAGCTAGTGATCCTGAGCATTTTTTCATGTGTCTGTTGACCATTTGGATTTCCTCTTTTGAAAAATGTCTATTTAAGACCTTGGCCCACATCTTAACTAGTTTGTTTGTTTAGATGTTGTGGAGTTTCTTGATCTCTTTGTGTATTCTGCTTATTAATCCTTTATCAATTGCATAGTTTGCAAATAATTTCTCCCATTCTGTTGGTTGCCTCTTCACTTTCCTGAATGTTTATTTTGCCGTACAGAAACTTCGCAATTTGATGCAATCCCATTTGTTAATTGTGGACTTGACTTCCTGTGTCTCTGGGGTCTTTTCCTAGAACTCTTTGCTTATGCCAATGTCTTGCAGGATTTTACCAATGTTCTCTAATAATTTGATGTTGTTGGGTCATAGACTTAGATCTTTAATCCATGTTGAGTGGATTTTTGTGTAAGGTGTAAGGTAGGGTACTTGCTTCATACTTTTGCATGTGGAAATTCAGTTTTCCCAGCACTATTGTTGAAGAGACTGTCCTAATTCCAGGGATTGATTTTAGCTTCTTGGTCAATATAAATTGGTTATAGATGCTTGGATTGATTTCTGGCATTTCTAATCTGTTCCATTGGTCTGTTCATCTGCTTTTGTACCAGTACCAGGCTGTTTTGATTATAACTGCCTTGTATTAATTCTTGAAATCTGGTATTGTGATGCCTCTGGCTTTGTTTTTGTTGTGTAAGATTGGTTTAGCTATTCGAGGTCTTCTGTGCCTCCCTATGATTTCTGCATCATTTTTTTATATCTAAGAGGAATATATTTGATATATTGATTGGTATCGCATCGAATCTGTAAATTGCTTTTGGGAAAAAGGACATTTTGATGATATTGATTCTTTCAACCCAGGAACATTGAAGATTTTTCCATTTTTTTTGTATCTTCTTCTTTCTCTTTCTTTAATGTTTTGTAATTCTCATCTTAGAGATCTTTGACATCCTTGGTTAAATTTATTCTAAGGTATCTGATTGTTTTTGTAGCTATTGTGAATGGGATTCATCTTAGAAGCTCAGTCTCAGCCATGGAATTATTCTTGTATACAAAGGCTGTTGATTTTTGTGCATTGACTTTATATCCTGCTTTTTTACCAAATTCTTCTATGAGTTCCCATAGTCTTTTAGTGAAATCTTTTGGATTCCCTATATATAGAATCATATCATCTGCAAATAGGAATAGCTTGACTTCCTCCTTCCCGATTTGTATCCCTTTGCTTTCTTTTCCTTGCCTAATGGCTTTGGCTAAGACTTTCAGGACTATATTGAATAGCAGTGGTGAGAGTGTGTATCCTTGTCCAGGACCGGATCTCAGTAGAAGTGCTTCCAACTTTTTCCTATCAATAGAATGCTGGCAGTGGATTTGTCATAAATTGCCTTGATTGTGTTGAGGAATGTTCCTTCTATACCCAGTTTTCTTAGAGTTTTTATCATGAAAGGGAATCGTATTTTGTCAAATTCTTTCTCTGCATCTATTGAAATAATCAGAAGGTTTTTGTTCAGCAATTTGTTAATGTGATATATCAGATTGATTGATTTGTGAATATTGAATCATTCCTGCATACTAGGGATAAATCTCGCTTGGTCTGGTTGCATAATCTTTCTGATGTGTCGTTGGATCAACAATTGAAACAGCAACCTATAGAATGGTAGAAAATATTTGCAAACTATGTTCTTAATAAGGGATTAATATCTAAAATATATATGAGAACTCAATAATAAGAAAAAGTAATGCAATTTAAAAAATAAGCAAAGAATCTGAAAAGACATTACTCCAACAAAGGCATAAAAATGGCCAACTGGCATACAAAAATATGCCTTATATCACTAATCACCAAATGCAAACCAAAACACA